>JAZGTL010000006.1:7500-1257500 GCA_037349345.1 Oemleria cerasiformis
ATCCTAGCACCTCATATCCACTATGCATTCTCCGCCTCTCTCTGTTCTAGGTCGTTGAAGAGACAATCGTCTCAATGGCATCTTGTCAACAAGAACCCTTAAATATTTTGCACACAAGTGTGCGGTGTGTAGGAAGTGAAACCTAGAGCTCTGATACCAAATTGACAAGACTATTCCTAAATTTCATCTTGAAATTCGTGAAAAGTACTGCTCCCGTCTGACAGCTTTTAACCACAAAAGTTAATACCCGGAATACCTTTAATCTTTGGAAACATCAAATAAACTTTACAGGGGTTCCAACCTAACCTCCTATGTACCTGATTGACCTTCACCTACATTTCAGATGAAGGATAGCCTAGTAGTCCACAAATTACCTCGGAGGACCTCCTCCGCAATCAAACAAGACAACTGATGTGTCATCCTCGTGTGAAACGTCACCAACTCGTCCATCTGTGTCATCGCCCACACCACCCACTGACACTGATGACGAAGGTACATGACTTGGTTGAATTGAGTCTCACTGACTTATCCCAAGTCGTAACTCGATATCCCGACTCATCTTGAGCATCCCGAGTCATAACTCGATATCCCGGCTCATCCTAAGTACCCCGAGTCGTAACTCGATATCCTGACTCTTCATGAGCACCCCGAGTCGTAACTTGATATCCTAACTCATCCTGAGCACCCCGAGTTGTAACTTGATATCCCGGCTCATTCTGAGTACCATGAGTCGTAACTCGATATCCCAGCTCAACCTGAGCACTTCGAGTCATAACTCGATATCCCGTCTCATCCTGGGTACCCCGAATTGTAACTCAATATCCTAGCTCATCTTGAGCATCCCAAGTCGTAACTCGATATCTCTACTCATTTTGAGTACCCCGAGTCGTAACTCGATATCCCGGCTCAACTTGAGCACCCCGAGTCATAACTTGATATCCCGTCTCATCCTAAGCACCCCGAGTTGTAACTCGATATCTCAGCTCATCTTGAGCACCCTGAGTCGTAACTCGATATCTCGGCTCATGTTGAACACCCTGAGTCGTAACTCAATATCCCAGCTCATCTTGAGCACCCCGAGTCGTAACTCGATATCTCGGCACATCCTGAGCACCCCGAGTCGTAGCTCGATATCTCAGCTTATCCTGAGCACCCTGAGCCGTAACTTGATATCCCGACTCATCATGAGTACCTCGATATTTCAGCTCATCTTGAGCACCTCGAGTCGTAACTCGATATCCCAACTCGTCCTGAGCATCCCGAGTCATAATTCGATATCCCGGCTCATCCTAAGCACCCTGTGTCGTAACTCGATATCCCACCTCATCCTAAGCACCCCGAGTATGATGGAATCCTCAATAACATATCTCATATTAATCACCAAGGTCAAAACCCTAATCAATGATCTGGCGGAGAAATATCCTCAAATGCCAGTCGAAGAAACCTCAATAATGTGGCGGAGAAATACCCTCCAACGCCAATCGAAGAACCCCAAGGTATAACATAATACATAGAAGTACGCATGCTACGTAATCCTGGAAACCCAGTCTGTTCACAATACATCCAAAATCGCCAACGACCTCAAAACCGCCAAAATTCGATCTGGAATATTCCAAAACCCTAGACACGCGTCACCGTGGGCAGGGAAACAGCCCCACGCACCGCCACACGCCGCCACACACCGGTTGAAGGTCGAACCACGCGCCCGATGCGCTTCTGTACAGTCACGATGGAATATTTCGTCACTCTAACGAAATATTCCTTCAAACTTAACGAAATCTGAATATTCCGTCCAAATTAATGGCAATAGGGTTCCGTCATAACATCGTTACCTTTTGACATAATATGCTAACGCCGTCAGCATATTCCGTCAAACCCTAATAGCGTCAGTTGACCCAACTGTCAACTAACTGCTTACTGGACGCTGTCTGTGTTGCCACGTGGCTCCACGTCAGCCACCGCAGTTCGAACCAATCACAGGAGTTCATCGGGGACGACGACCAGACCAGCGCCGCCGCCGTCGTCGCTGGTGGTCGGAATATGGTTTTCCTCGTCGGAATCCGCCATTAACGACCGAAAACTCAAGCTTCCTAGATTCCTCCAAACTCCACCATTTTTTTCAATCCAAGTGTGTAAACTCATCTACTCCTTCCCAGGAGTCCGAATCCAAGCTTAGAATTTAGAAAACATACCTCAATCGATCGGAAATGGACCGAGAAGTTTCGGTCCACCTATCCTCCTCCATCTGCCGTCTACGACGATGCTCCCACCTCGAAAATGACACCAGAGCGCTCATGAAGTCGAGGGGAAGACTTCCACGGCCTTGGGTTTTGGTCGAATCGATCCCAAAATGGGACGATGAAGGTAAGGTTTGTGCGGTGATCGCACGGGAATAAAGAGAGTGGTCGAGGGAGGAGAGAGAGATTCTGGGTCGATCTGAGCAGAGTCTCCGGAGAGAGAAAAATGCCCCCCTATTTTTAGACTTTTCCAAAATGACCAAACTGTCCTTGAAGCTTTTAGACCCACAACGTTCTCATCGCGTCTCCGTTTTCCGCATGCCGCCTGTCTACGAACTCGTGAGTTCGAGACCTACGCAACTACCCAAGAAAAACTTCCAAAAGTACTGCCAGACAAAAAGTGACTCCCGAACCCTTCCGAAACCGAGGATAAAATCATCTTTCCTTAATTAAATTCTCAAATTAATTTAATTTATGGTCCAAGTCGTTACATGATATAAAAGAGAGAATCTAATATAGGAGAACAATTCCGTTGAGAGAGAGAATTGACTGAATTGTGGGTAGAAGAATTCAAGAACCATGCCAAATTCGCACAAGATGAGGCTCACACTATTCTGTGTTAGATCGAAAAATTGAAGATCGAAAGAATTTGAGAGGGTAGAAAGAATCGGAGAAGGTAGAAAGAATTCATGAAAATCGCATCAGAAGAAGAGGATCAAAAGAATTTGAGAGGGTAGAAAGAATCTGATAAGGTAGAAAGAATTCATGAAATTCGCATTAGAAGAAATTCACAATTATGTCTGTGTTTAATCAAGAGATTGAAGTTCGAAAGAAAGAACCTGAGATTGAGGATTGAACCTCCATAAAGATTTCCATTGACACCAGACAGATGGAGAACCGAAGTGGAGATTAATCAAGATCGGAAGACATATGATTTTGAGCTGAGAACACTGAAATCTAAGATCGAAGAAGTCTGAGAAATCGAAGAAGTCTGAGATATCGAAGTGTCAAGATCGAAGAAGTCCGAAGTAGCTATTTCAAGACTTAAGCTGAGAACTATGAAATTCAAGATAGAAGATTGATGCAGATGACCAAAGCAAAGACCTTAGCTGAGAGATTTGAGTTGAGAAATCTGAAGCAACAAGAAACGAAGAAGTGAAATCTGAAGCAGAACGAAGAGTCAAACATCGAAGCTGTCGCAAGAGGCAAGGTCGAAGCAGAGGCAATTTCAGATGAGCAAGTCAGATGAAGAAATCGAATCAGAAAGTTGTAGAAGAACGCAGTAAGCGCCATGGAAGCGTCAATGCCTCTTCATTAGTTATCGCCACAGGGTTGCCAATGCATCTAATCTTCAATAAGGCAATCACTCTTGTGGAGTTGGTGCTCTAGCAAGGGCGGCAATGCTTATCGGAAATTAAGTCCGGTAGCGGGTCAATGGAGATTTCAGGGACGATAATTATAAATTTGAAATTGTCTCAAAATAAATTGAGCAACTCTGGTTTATTGTCTAAATTAAGGCAGGATTCTTTCTATAAAAACAAAATCACCTCATGGGCAACATCAATGCAAACTAAAGTAGGAAAGAAGCTGATTGTATTTACACTATCCGGAATATACAATTTTCTTTCCCTCAAATACTTTTCTTGACCGGTCATCTATCACCAATCATCATCAACGCTGACGCCAGGCTCACTCCTGGAACCACTAAATGAACTCCGCTCCCCACCGCTTCCTTAAAATAAAGGGGGGGAGGGGGCGGGTCAGAGCTAAAATGTCAAAATTTGGGTCCCTGACTTGCTGCAGAAATATACACTATACAGAGTGGAAAGCTGGGCATCAGCCATCAAGCTTTGCCAAAAACTGGCTGAGATTGTATTCTTCAGTGTATTGTGATTGATCCCACAGCTCCTCCAGCCCACCAAGAATTGCTTTTAACCCCTTCCCAGTGCCCGTTAACTTCATGTCTCCATCAAGTTTTCCATCTGGACACTTCGATACAGAAGTACCCTTCAAAACAAACACATATTCCAAACTTATCATTGACATCCAAACCCGAAAAAAGAAATAATACAAAGAAAAACCAACACCAAGAACAAATATTTTAATATACACTCGTTTGATAAAAGATAACAATTGGCATTGGCATAAACAATAATTAGTCTGCATTAGTTACTGAAAG
The DNA here is from genome assembly GCA_037349345.1 of Oemleria cerasiformis. Lineage (NCBI taxonomy): Eukaryota > Viridiplantae > Streptophyta > Magnoliopsida > Rosales > Rosaceae > Oemleria > Oemleria cerasiformis. The sequence goes on from JAZGTL010000006.1 coordinate 11,917, forward strand.
CGTAAAGTTTTGCTATAACACAGGATATAGACCAGCTAGAAATACCTTTTTCGATGTTTCTGCAGTTGCAAATAAATCAAGCAATTGGTCTGTATTCATGGTTTTCATACTAGCATTCTCAGCATTAATGACTGCATTAGCTACCGATAGCTTAAACTTTTGCAAGCTCATAACTTTCTCTTCGAGGGTGCCACGCATAATAAGACGATGGACATTGACAACTTTTTTCTGACCTAATCTGTGTGCTCTGTCCATTGCCTGCAAGTAATAACGGTAAATGACGGTGGGTGGGATCTGATGCCCAGTAAAAAACAGTAAGGGTGTGTTTGGATGAGGAACTTCAAAGTACCCAGGGATTTATACTATATTAATAAGACGGGCACTAGAAAAAATTGAAAAAAAGGATTGTAAGTAGCTAGTTGAGAACTAGCAAAGATGTACATGCACCACATAAGAATAACAAAACAACTAAACAAGGGACTTTCAAAGTAACGTCTATCAAGGTATTACTTACAAATCCCTCTCAATACATTGCATCCAATCATTTTGAAATCCCTTGGTACTTCTCATTTTTAACTAATTTAGCCTAAATTCCTTGAACTTTGAAGTTCCTCATGTTTGGATGAGCAACTTAAAGTACCAAGATATTTAGGCCAAATTAGTTAAAATTGAGGAACTTAACTTAGAAGGAGGGATTTAAAATGACTAGATGCAATGCATTTAGAGAGATTTGTAAGCAACAAGTAACACCTTGATAGGTGTAATTTGGAAATCCCTTGTTTAGTGGTTTTGTTCTGCTCATGTGGTGCATGTGCTCCCTTGCTACTTGCTCAAGTGGCTACTTACAAATTCCTCTATAAACTGTTAGTATTGCATTTCTTGGTAATATACCAAAATCCCTTGGTATTTGAAGTTCCTGATCCAAGCATACCCTAAGTGACAAGCTAAAAACAGATACCCAAATAATGATGAGCAATTAGGGAGCTTTCCTAGAGGTCATCTCAGATCTCTCAAAACTAGACATAGAATGTGACAGATAGATAGCTCAGAGGATAAAGACAGCATAAGACAGTCACCTGATGATCCCGCATTGGGTTCCAGTCGTGCTCCATGAAAATGAGGGTGTCCGCAGATGTCAGGTTCAAGCCCAGCCCACCAACTGCAAAAAGTGATTAAATTTTAATAACACCCCAACTGTCAATCTACTTCACACAAAAAAAGAGAGAAATCCAACCATGGGTTGTGAGCAGCAGAACATCAATTGTAGGATCTGAATTGAAAGCTTTGACAATATCAAAACGCTTTTCAGGTTCGACTGACCCATCCAACCGCAAGTAAGTAACACTGCTTCCAAGGAACATGTAAGACCATTACACCAGATATGTCAAATAAAGATTGAATTTCTTTAGAAAAAGTCAGTTGCAGGATACAATAAAAATTTGTTCGTCATAGCCTCAAATGTACTCAGACCAGATATTTCAGGCATTTTAGTTTTTCAAACATTAATAGCCAGTTATGAGAGCTCGTAACTCAAACCAACCAAAGACCTCTACCTACACAACAAACTCAATAATTCCCCTAGTACCCAATAAAACGAAGAAAAAAAAAACAAATGAAAAAAGTCGGCATTGCAGCTGTCGGCATCAGCTCTGGCAGAGAGCCGATAAAACCAAATTTCTATTACAGCTAAAACCACTACATATCGTTACTGATTAACAAAATTGAGGGCCAATGACTCAAGATTGTGAGCAAACCTAGAATTGGTTCTCATAGCACAACAGTCTTCAATAATACTATCACACATTGAGCAAATAACAGACACGTGACTCTAAAACGGTAACCCATAGTAGGTGTTTAGGAGACCAACCTTTTCATATGAGTATGAAACAAGTCTCTTTCAATTATGTCCAGAAATGCCTGCATGAGACGCCAATGTACATTAGAGACCATGAATGTGACCCAAATATAGGTTCCCGACAAAATTAGTCATGCATGAATGAACATTACTTTATGTTGAGCAAAAATCAAGACTCTGTGCTGCCCCACACTTATGGCACCTTCAGAACTAGACACATCGACACCTATACCACACTCTTCAAGAATCTCCTGAAGTGCAACTAATTTGGGAGAGTGGTGTGGCTTATGCAACTCTGAAATTGTGTCGGAACCTCCAGGTAATAGCTCTGACAAAAGGCATGCAATTGAATCTGGAACCTTTTGTCCAACAACCAGTAATGGATGACTGCAAAGTTTAAGTAAGTACTGTAGAGCCTGAAACCAAAACAAATAACATCCATAATATGATTGAAACCTGAGTGGGGAGAGAGAGAGAGAGAGAGAGAGAGAGACGGACAGACAGAACTAATACAAGAATAAATAACAAATTACCTGGAAAACATGTGAGGATGCTCTGGGTGAATCACTATGTCCTCTTGTATCTGCTGACTCATTTAGTTTTACAATACTAGAAATCTCTTGTCTCACATGTGAACCAGAAAACTGTTCATACAATTTTAACTGTACAGGGCTCAGGTCACAGAACCTGTCCTGAATAATTTTCTCGGGAAGATCGGACAAGACCTCATCTTTTGTTCGACGGAGTAGGAAAGGCATGACCTATTTGATGGATGATGCTTTAGTTAGAGAAATACAATATCTGGCCAAACTTCTAATAATTTTGCTAAGAGTAAATACCAAGCCATGCAAAATCCGTTAGAAAAGAATGACGCAGGACAATAATGTGGTATCTTCCAAAATTCCAATATTTGGAAACCACAATTTCATATAATCTTGTAATAGATTGACTCATAGAACCAATTTTTGGAAACATTTCCAGTGATATGGCATGTAGCTACCAAGGGGATCATCAAACTACAGACAATAGGGGTTGGCCAATTATAAGCATGGAATATGGCAAATTTGGTTGGCCAACATAGCTATATAAGCATGGAATATCGCAAGAGTGGTTGCCCTGCGGCAAGATGGATCAGCCAAAGGCTATTGAAATGCTACCACTGATCATTGTGGGGGGATTACTAGCTGAAGTAGGGTGGTTGGTATGGTTAACAGCCTACTCTTGTTCCAGAAAACTAGCTTTCACTGTAAATAGGTCATTTTCATATAAAAATAAGGTATTTTCCATTAAATACTCTCCTGTGTCAAACAAAACACCAGAAAGCACAATTTCTTTTCCAGATTGTTAATCTGCAGAAAATAAATGAGATGGTATGATGAAAAAGAATTAAAGGAAACATTCATCCACCTGCTTGTGCAATGCCTCCATAGCAAGTGCTCCTGCTTCAGCATCCTTGGCAGAGCACTTAGGATCCCTGGCTGCCAACAGTGGTTTTCCATATGTGCCTTGGAACTGCCCAAAGTGACAAGAAATCAACATTTTCAACATCAAATTGACAAATGATCAAGAAATTTTGTATAGTAGTTTTTTTTAATAAGAAACTGAACCATCAATAAAGAATAAAGTACAAAGTACATAACCAGTGAACAAGGAGTCCACTACTTGAAGAAAACTATGCAACTCAAACCTAGGGACAAATAGCAGTTGGTGTCCATGTTTCTGATGGGACAAAGCAACAAAGAATCTAAACCCCAAAGCTACAGATGTTACATCTCAAATTTTCAAACGATTAGCAAATCAAGGAGAAATAAAACCACTGAAACAAGATTGTTCAGATTGACTGACGATGAAAATTGTCCAAACATTGAAAACTCTCTTCTTTCAAATGGTATCATCTCTTGATCTTCAGTTTAAGAGAAAATACATAACTATCTTGTTTAGATACTCTTAATCATCCAAACAGAGTTGATAAAAAGGACTTGGCTCATTCAATCTTTGGGTAAAATGTCCCGCTAACATTTTTTCGCTCATTTGGTCAACTGGATCCCCACTTGAGTCATTACACCTGATTTGGAAGGCTGGTGACCCAACAAAAGTGCAGATATTCTCTTGGTTGGTGGTTCAAGGGAAAATAAATACTTGTGGCATGCTAGGATCAAAAATTTGTTCACCAAATGATATGAAACTGTATAAAGATCAAGATGGAGAAAGATACTCATAGTGGACAAAATTTAAATAAATCTACACCTTTCCGTGATCTCCATTAGTACTCTAGTACAATCATTAGGACCTTAGGCATATCTTTTTTCTGATCCAACTAATAATTAGTCCTACCACAAATCTAACATAAGGACTACGGCATGAAGAGTGTAGAAATAAATTCTCAAAATTATTATTATTCAATCCTAAAATACTTTAATGCGCATCAATTATTACATATTTCCCCTACTCCCACCTGTCTTTAACACCATCACCTCATTTCATCATTTCTTTCACATAACTATTTTTATTATCATCACCAGTAAGTAAATTATAGTTCAAAAAAGATCAAACAACTAGTATATACAGAAACTAGCAATGATCGCAACCGTCATCATTGTAGTCACCAAATTTAGTTATTTGAAGCAAATCAAATTAATAAGAACATAAAGAAGACTTAAATTGCCTTAATCCAATTAATATATCAAAATTTCGTTCACAACAGAAATCACATTCATCACATATATGCGATGCACAGCACATAAGGTATAAACCACATTCATCACATTGTAGTCCAATTTCAATTCATTGCCACTAGCCTGAAACTCTCATGGCCAGCACTGCATTTTAAGAGTATTTTTTTTTTTATGCATTCTTCTATACAATGATTTTCTCTGCATGATATCCTTGATCATATATATAGATCCAAAGAACAAGACAAAATGAATATAATACTTCACCAAACAAGAAGAACACACACCTGCCTCTCCGTTCCAAGAAACCCGGGCATTAGGAAATCAAAAAGGGACCACAAATCCATGACGTTATTCTGCAATAAATGGTAGGTCAATTTCATGAAAAATGAAAAATTATCAATTTTCAGGTAATTTCATAAACCTGTAAGCCACCAACCTGAATTGGCGTGCCACTCAATATCAATCGATGCTGGGCTTTCAATTGCTTAACTGATAGTGTAATTTTGGACTTCGCATTCTTGATCACATGTCCTTCATCTAAGATACAATAGTTCCAAAGAAGCTTTCCAAGATGATCAATATCTTTGCGGACCACATCATATGATGTTATTACAACATTATGCTTTTCAAAATTTTCTCGCAGAGCAAAGCGCTCTTGAGCAGAACCAACATATTGGAGAGTGGATATCATGGAAACATCAATGTACTTCTCAATCTCAAAAGCCCAGTGTCCAACAAGTGTTGATGGACAAATAATTAAAGAGGATGGGAGATTGCTGTCATTTGAAGTGTGATGCTCAACTATATCAGAAGCCACAATAGCAGATGCTTGAAGTGTCTTGCCAAGCCCCATATCATCACATAAGATTCCATGAAGCTTGAAACGTTTTAAAAAGCCCAACCAATTGATACCTTCCTGTTGATACCTATAAGCAACAATAACAGTTCAGAACCAGAGTGTTGATTCGGTGCAAAGGCAAACCGATTTATACGTTTCTGTTGACACCTATAACCAACAATACAGTTACGAACCAGAATGTAGATTCAGTAAACTGACAATATGGGTTGTCAGATTAAACTAAAGGGAGTGCAGAATAACCAGGAAGTAGGCAGAAAATGTTACGGAACAAGTGAATGAAACTCTATTATCATAATTTGGTTTTATTACCTTCAAACTTTTTATTAGTTAATTCCTACCACTGAGATAACATAATAACATTAATATTTTTCTTTCTCACTTTGCAATACTGACAAGCCGGCATCATAGAACATGGAAGGAATACAATCTTACTATACGTCGTGAATAAACTAGGTACAAACATATTTTAATATGTCCTTAACTTCCAATGTACCTCCTCAGTGTCACTTTCAGTTCTGTACAGAGTTTGTAATCATCAATATGAGAGTTGTCAAGTAGTTGCTCAAGAAATTTTGCATCTTCTGTACTTCTGGAGAAACATTCACTTAGTCCAACAGGTGGAGGGAGGCCTCGTGCCAATGGAAGAAGAGGTACAAGGGCTGCAAAACTATGAGTCACACTCTGTCTAACAGATTGATCAGAATCACTCATGCACCTTAGAAGAGGAACGACTAACAAAGGAGCATATGGAACCAGCTCCACACCCAAACCCTGTACAAGTAAACTAATAAGCATGCCAGCACCTTGTCTGGCATTAACAGATGTCACATCCCCTAACATCGGTACGGAATTTTCAATAACAGCTCCCATCACATGCATTGCCATTGACTTGGCCATTGAAGTGATACATCTAGAGGAAGCCAATCTAACAGCAACATGGGAATGACGAACACAATTAAAGATGTATGGCAAAAGAGTGCGTAGTTTTGGTTTCAAATCCTCATTTAGCATAGGAGCAATAGAACGCACTACCTGAAAAATGGAAATGACATCACTAATGAGACAAAATAAGTTTTCAACATTGAAAGTCCACAAATTTTGAGGGTCTGCCATATATTATTAAAAAAAAATCAAGTTGTTACAATCTCAAATTACAAAACAACTGATATGACCAAAATTAAAATTAAGTAAAGTGGAGAGTTCAGAACAACGAAGAAACACCAAAGAAAAAAAATGGTCATCAATTGATATATCAATACGGTTATAGATAAAAAAATAATAGTCTTTAGCTGCTAATACAACAATGTGCAACAGATAGCTACACAAATAAAACAAACAAATATATGTTTCATAAGATGCGGCCTTTCTTCTGTTTTTGTCTGAAGACAATCTGATCAGGTAAGTTTTAGTTTTAACCTTTTTCCTTACGGAAAATAAGCAGTTTGATTAACAGAAAATCCTATCAATTCAGCGTTCAAGAATTTAAGCCTGAGATTTTTTTTACCAGGATAGTATGACACTAGTAGCAATTGGTCCAAGCCTAGTGATAAGATTTAAACAATTTTCAAACTGCTCAAGAGAAGGATGAAACAAGGCTTAATCAAAATTATATTGAGTCAAATGATTAATCCTTGACTAAACCCTAAGAAAAAATCGTTCCCCAAATAATGTTCAATCCAAAGAGCACCCTTTTCCGTATTCCCCTAAAGGATAAAATCATCACTTCGAGGATTGAGGGAACCAGCTCTATCCAAGTTGTCATGCTGAGTACAGATCAATGTACTTAAATTTCATCAAACTTAAGCTTTCTGATCATTTATTCTCACTGCATATTTAAAAACCAAATCCACACCTCAGCCTAGTATCTTTAGATCCTAGCATTCCCAAACCAACCATGAATGACAAACTTCTATTAGAGCTTTCAGTTTCCAGTTCAGACTCGGGACTTCACCTTTAATGAGAATTAACTATCTTTTTTCAAAGATTTCCCCTAACCACTAATATACTCACTGCAGAGACTTGTCATAGAATTCCCAATCTGACCAGTCATGGACTCCTGATACTCTAGTAGTGATTTCAAATCCCATCACTGAAGTTACAAAAAAAGAAAAATGTTATCAAACTAATTTGCACAGTAGACTGAAATTCCATATGCATGACGCATTCTGAACAAAATTGACGGCACAATCATACCCAAAAACATTAGTGTACTGAAGGCAGTAACACAAATTTTTTAATATCAAATGCAACAAACAACAAAATTAAGGATGATCAGAACCTGGATATTATTTATCAAGATCTGGGGATCTTTCACAGATTCCATAGCTTGCGTAATTTTCGTTTCATCTGCTGGACTAAGGGACTCAATACTACATGGCTTAAGAACTTCAGTGAGGCAATCCCACAGTTTAGGAAGCTTATCAAATAATGAAGCACCAAACTTCAAACAAAGATGCCTCAGTGCAAGTTCAGATCCTCGTCTGCTAATAAAGCCCTCAACCTTTGACCGGTCTTCGCTACCAGCCAGCACATGAACCTTTGATTTCTGCTTCCCAGTACTTGTAGAGAGGAGACCTTGATCATCAATGATATCTATAGAACTGATTACTGTAGCTTGTGGTGTCTCAGTGGGATCCATGCATGTTAAATTACATATATTCTTAATTAACTTATCATTTGGACTAGGCCTACGAGAAGTACAGTGAGAAATAAGCTCTGCAAGTGCCTCAGCTGCCTTCTCTTGCAGCATTTCCTCCTTCCAAGCAAATTTAAGACACATTAGATCAGATAACCATCTTTATAATTAAGAAAGTATTTAAATTTAGGGCATTTACTTGTTCTCTTTTGATGGAAGCCATCAAAGGTAAAATAATAGGATTTAGTCGTCCAGGAAGCTCTGACATCCAAACAACCGAAGCAGCAAGCAGAGAAGAGACAGTAACATGAAGATTGCTCTGCCAATGTTCCAGAAAGTAATAGTGAGCATAAGGAGACTTCTCAAATATATTAAAAATCATTAGGGAAAAGCTAAAAACAAAACCCTCAACAAAGATGAAACAGGTCAGATAACAATTATGTACAAACCATCGATGGATCCTTTTACATAGCATATCAAGAACTTAAAGAAGGATTATCAAGATTCTGCAACTACAACCCAGACATACCTGAACACATTTTAAATATCCTGAAGTGGTCAAAAGTCGTTGTTTTGCTGACTCTATGTCATCGACAACTTGCCTTTCCAAAGACTCATGCCCCGCATTATCACTGCACAACATTGGAAGTTCCGATGCAAAACTAATAGCCTCGTCCACGCTCAAACTTTCCAACTGAATTTTGTTAGCAGACAACACATTCTCGAACATACCCGATGATTGAATAGCATTTAACAACTGACTAGCCTCGCATCGCATCTTACAATATGTTCTTGAAAGCTCAGAATAGGGAAAACGTGGCTCTTTTGTAGGCTCAGAACATGCTAACAAATTTAACATACAATTTTGCATATTGTTTGGAAACCCTGACAGAACTCCAGAATTTTCAGAGACACCCGCTCTTTTAATCTCTTTGAACCAAGAAATAAGAACCATTGAAGCCACCTGATTGAATATGATGATTTAGATTTAACAATACCAATAGAGCAAGGGGAGGATGGTGGAAAATTGCATTTAAAATTAAATGGTACCTGCAGCTGGACACCAGATGAAGAGTTAAGGGCATTAGTCAGTGGATCAATTACATACTGCATTGAGCCTTCTTGTAATCTAGAAGCAAAAACTCCCAATGCTGCCGCTGTAACCACTCGAGTACGAGTTACAGACAGTTCAACATCCGCACCAACAACTATATGAACATTATTGATTAAAGAATCTCCAGCTTTTTCTTCTGGAATAGACCCCTTAGCAGATTCCAACCCAATGTTTCTACAAGACTCATTTTCGAGCTTCACAGCTCTCATTTTAGCAGCTGCTTTGAAATGACTCTTCCGCGGGAGAGCAACAGGCCAAAACATCTTCGTAGAATCCAATGCCGAACCATAGGAAGTAGTTGCAAGTTCTATCCAAGAAGACATATATGACCTTGCAGCAATTTCCAGGTCCCCTACTGGGCACTAATGCAGCCAAAGAGAGAGTGAGAGACAGTCAGACTGAGCATAACTTTTACAATTAAGCATTAGTAAAATGAAACCAAAAGTATAAGAATAAGATGATTTCAGGTGCCCAGATGAAAGAAACAATAAGGACGAGCTAAGGAATGGCCAAGGAAATAACCAAAGGGCGCAGCAGGCACAGCTACAGATAATCATTAGAAGTTTGGACAATTAGGAACGCTTCATATATAAGTAATGCATATATGTATTAGAAACAGTCACACTAATGTGAAAGCAGATCACTATTTTCTTCTTGGAGACAAACGAAAAAACAAGAAGCAGATAATAATCATGAAAGCCTTCATTATCACAAAGTACCTGAACAAGGAGCCTCCAAACTCTTTCTGAACGCTTCAAAATGTCTTTGTTTGATTCAAGCAGCAAATTCTGAAAAACAATGCGTAGGGTATCACCCAAGATGAAAGAAGGCCAAAATGAAGTACTTGTAGGCTCAGAGATGCTCCTTTTATATCCTGCTTCAAGTAGTCGCTCCTGCAAATTAAAACGCAAAGTAAGAGAATTAGCACATATAACAAACACAAACACAGAAACATATACTTACAATCTGATGGACAAATGACACATGTAAACAGATACTAGTACGCAAACAAGTGAAAATAAATACATACACCCATACAAATTTAAGTATATCTATAAGCAATTAAGCATAAATACTAGAGAACAGCAAAACCTTGATGCTCAGTTGTACATTATATGCATATCAACCACGAATTGATGCCGGTAAAATAATTACTAAATGTAACACATAAAATATGAACATATCAAACAATTGGTGTCGATGGGAAAACGGGAAGGCAATTGAAACCAGCCAGAAAGTTGCATTACGGTTAATGGGGATTGGCAGTGTCCTGCTAGATCCAATCAGCTTCTCATCATTGTAATGTGTTACGGACAGGAGGAAATTTGGTTTCTTGAATAGTGGGAGTAACTGGCTTGGTTTTTATGCGCTGCATCATAAGCATGTCTAATAACTTGGCTGGCCAACATACTTTGCATTTTGGGGTTTTCAATTTGCTTCTCAAAATGTAACTTAGATTCATCCTTTAACATTAGTTTTTTAGACAAATAGTTGAAAGTCTTTATTGTTCACTTAAATAAAATAAATGGTTGACAATTTACAAACATGAAAATAACACAGGGATGTTTACCAAAGTGAGTATTGCTGAATAACGGACTGAAGTGATGCTATGCCTCATAAATGGCCACAAACGTGGTGCCAGAGTTGACAACATGAAAGGATTATCCTGCGAAATTATTCCTTCTCCAGTATCATCAATGCTACCCAATTCATTTAAATCAAACTCTAGGTTCTCATGCAATGTCAATGCCTCAAAAATCTTAGGAATCATCTCTTCCTGGGAATATATTTCCGCCAACAGATTCATTACGCTGCAAAAAGAAACATCCATGATTGAACTAAGCACTAAGAAGCCAATAGTACCAAAGTGGGTTATAACTTATGTGTCTCTGAACTATATTTTCAAGCGTGTACACACAAACTCACCCACACACAACCTCCTGTTATTTGGATAAGATATGTGCACTTGTTGTTTATCTTCCTCATCATTAATGAACATTAAAAATTTAAACAGAACTGAGTTGTACTTCTTTTTTTCTTCTGGAAGGAACTCAAAATTTCTTACAAAAATTGGAGTTAGAAAAAATATGGACAAGTCCGTAAAATCCTAGATGCAAATACAAACTAAAAAAGACAAGAAAAATTAATATTAAAGGATGAATCTACTCTCCCTTTGCATATACGACAATCCTCCCCAAGTATCTGTGAGATATGTCTTTCTAAGGATTCCGATAGCTCCCTATATTCTCTAAATTAGCGTGGCAGCAATTAGCTTGCAATCTCATATTTAATTTCTATTACCTTGCTAAAGAAAATCTCCATAGCCACTTAACAAGCAACGCCTTTGCACATGGTTCACACTTGGTACTACATCTTTGCACATCAGTACATCACAAACCACTGAGGAATTCTGAACCATATCACGTGTAAACCCTCCCCGAAACTGACCGAACCCAAACTCACACTTTCTACTACATATTTTCACACCACTCACCTTGAGGAACTCCGAACCATACAATGCATTAACCGTCCCAGAAAATAAGAACCGAATATATACCACACGTTAAACCTCCCAAGTGAAAGTATGTGATTTCTAGGTATAATATTACAAATCAAATTAAATGACTCAGATACAAAGCTTTCGTTCAGAGATGTATCCTACTCATGAATGACACAACACACAGTACTAGCATGTTCAACATTGCATCAACACGATGTCAAAAGCTATAAATCATAGGCTAACAACTCTTTCGAGAATATTAATTTATGTTAAAAATAAATGGAATGAAATTTCCCAAGGTAATTTCCAAGTTATTATTTTCATCCACTCTAAAATATCAAAATTCATATTATAAGTTCAAGGATCCGAAGAAAAATTTAAACAACCAATTTGTTCGCTAAAGTGAAAGTGCACAGGTATTTCCTTTTTTTCTTTTTTTTCTTTTTTCCTTTTTTTCTTTTCTGAAGCAGCACAGATATTAGCTTATTGCTCACAGTACTTTAAAAAGGCTATGATGCGTTGACAAAAATAGCAAAAGAGACTAGCATCAAGTAGCAAGTCATATCACAAAATATCAACTAACAAGTACCTGCTAGTGGATGGACTTAAATCATCCAAATCAAGTAATATATCCCAAAGCAGCATCACTATAGAATGCAAAGTTTGACCATTTAAGGCAACAATAGCTGCGGCGGTAGGTATTAAGGCATCTGCAGCTACTGCACGAACATCATCATCAGGATCCTCCAGGCCAGCTTTACATGCAGGCAGGACTCGGTCAAGCAAGTTATGAAGCATCTCCTGGGCCAATCAAAAGAACCATCGAAACAATGAAATGAGATTGAAAAGAATCATAATCATGCAAGAAGCAACCACCAAAACAAAGAGAGAAGTTTGTCACAGGTAGTGTAGGAAATGCAGATTTTGTCAGTAGTTACATTTCCACTAGTGTTCCTCCAGCAGTTTAATGAAGTCAATCCTATTTATGTCTTTGGTTTCTGTCCCAAACTTCACTGAGAAGTAACTTGAGAACAATAGAAAGCACTTTTTTAAGGGCTGGGTATGGTGATGAATTTACCACCCGTTTGGAAACCATTTCATTTTTAGTTTTCAGTATTTTCATGCTGGAGATAGAGGAGAAATACCTGATAGAAAGGAGGGATATAGTGGGTAAAGGAAAGATGGTGGGAGGACCCACATCTCAGGCACGAAAAATAAAAACTAAAAACAAAATGGTTTTATCAAAAAGGCCCTAAGATTTTTCGGAAAGATGAAATTTTATTTCGTAAGAAAGCTGTACAAACAAGAGGACATGTAATCCATCTGGAATAATGTTGGATAGAGAAATAAAACAAGATAAATTAATCAGAAGAGTGATACAAAATGTGCCCTTAATTTGGAAAGATGAAAGAGTTACATCAATCAGAAGAAACCAGAATTACTCATGACACCATAGCTTTCCAGTGTAAAATAATGTCGGATAGCGATATGTTCCCTGAAAATGGGACCTTAATTTCGGGCTTCACTCTGTGTGTCAACCTCCTCTGAATTTAGAGAATATTGTCTCTTCCTACTTTATTGGGAGGCTGCTATTTTAAGATGATGAGATGTAAAAACTTCCAAGGCTTTTTTGGAGGGGATATTACGGCAAAGGTGTTATTATTTTGCTGTGTTCAATTGTGTTTTGGGTAATAAGGGTGGAAAGAACTAGAATGCACTTTTATGGTTGTAGAGAAGTTCGAATGGAGATTTTGTGGGATAAGGTCAGATTCAAAAGCCTATTAATAATATTTCTCATAAATATGAAAGAAGAAAAGAACCCCAAAATACAAAAAACCCAATAAAGGAACAGACCTTAGTCTATAAAGCTTTTCACTTAGATGCAGACTGTTCTGATTTTAATGTTCTAGTTGGATTGTTGATCCACCTTACTGTACTATTTTTTTCTCTTTTTCTGAAAGGGAAAATTTAGCAACACCTAGAATTTAGCATGCCATAACTTTTATCAGATAGGTAACAAGAACTTTTGCAAAAAAGAGAACCATACAAGAAAATATGGATTAGAAATCCATCAAGAAAGAATCTACGAAAGCCATATATCTGGATCCTATGTTTTATGTTAAAACCCAGTCATGTACAACTAAAAAATTTAAAAAGCCTACATTTCAAACGTATAGGAAAACACAAAAACTATATTCATAATCATAACCAGCACCAACAAGTTTGAAGGAAAGAATGTTGTAGCACCCAATTAGCACCTAATAACTAAACTATTAACTACCACAACCACAACGAACCACCATAAAAAAAAAAAAAATGGGAAACGGGAAGAATTACCCCGGGTTAACACACCAATCCCAAACATAATTTTAAATCTGAGTCCACAAAACACATGACATTCTAGCAGACACCGAATTATCTCAAAAAACTGCTAACAGAAACAAATGCTTACCTGCCGCACGGCCACGAGATACTTAATACCCAATAGACTACCATGACGAATCTCCCATTCTGGTCTACACTGAACAAATAGGAATATCAGAATCACAAAACCACAACACCCATAATAATAGTAACTATGTACAACCAGTATACAGCCTATAAGCATGGAAATGGGATTCAATGACAGTTACCTGCATCTTCAGTAAGATATTCAATGTTTCATGAACTAATGTGGGATGCATATATTTGAAAACAACACCCAATGCTTGAGCACAAGTTTCACGTACTGGGGCAACAACCTGATCAGAGACATAATCTCCAAAACTGCAACCATACATAGCCACATGATTTAGAGTTTAAAAAATGGAAAAAAGATCATTCTTAAGTTTTTTTTTTTCGTTTTAAGAAAAGAGGCATGCATGATAAAAATTATACCGGTCTAGTGACAATACACACAAGAAACGAATGGCACAATCTTGCAGAAATTCGCAATTTTTAAGCCATGAATGCCTAGCCAATTTAACCAAGTTCAACATATCACTATTTTCAGTGAGCCTTTTCAGCACATCCATTTTCTGAAAGGATCCCTGATTGTCAACATGACCCTTCACCTCAGTTTTCACGGCTGGTTGCTCACATGGATACCGCATAGCATTGACATAAGATTCGGGTTCCACTTTAAGAGAGCTAACATGAAGTTGACCATTAACCTGCCCAGAAGGTGACTTACACGTGCCATCTTCTGCCTGTACACTGATATCAAAATCCTCATCCTTGCTGTCAGAAACCATTGTGTCCATAAATGGAGAAGAAACATCTTCAAACTTCGGCTTTTTCAGTTTTGGTCCAGATTCATCAATTGGAACTTGCATATTCAAATCAATCTCTGTGTCCCTCTTCATTGTATAAGCTCTGCATTTATTTTCTAATTCTGCTAGCATTGCACCCTCCAGGTTCAAATCAGGCATAAGTATTCCAGCGGAAGCACCTTGATGAGTTAAAATTTCTCTCAAAGCCATCACACTACCATGGCGTACCTCCCAAACTTGGAATAAAAAATTAAAAACAAAACTGTAAGACAAAATATCACTTAAAGTTTACACCAAACAGGTAGCCTATGCCCCACTCTTAACAGGAGCAATTAAAATAACAGAAGCCAACCTGGATCAAACATATCTAGGATTAGTTGCTCAACAAAACTATGGAAAGGCCATCGTCCATCTCCATCATGTTCAAAGTTCTCTTCATCATGATCTAAGTCCATAGATTCCTATAAAATTAATCAACATTACAATCCAGAAATATGTACCCTAACTCAGGATGAGACCAAAGCAAATTAGCAACTGAACCATAATTAGGATATCTACACTTTCCGCGACAACAGGAGGATACAAAAGTGAAGAAAGTAACCAAAGTAATTCTGCAACTGAACGAAAATTAGGAAACTTACACCTGAATATCAAACAACATGAAACGTCCATAAAAATAGCAGATGTATAACTGAATCAATCCAAAGAAATCAGCCTGTAGAAGTCTATGGAAATCAAGTGCCCAACGCAAGGCAGCTTACAAATATCCCAGCCAGTAAAATTATTCTTTTTGTTGTTTTTATAAGAAACAAATCTAGCTAGGACAAGCATGAACTTTCTAAAATTTTGAAATCTGAAACAAAACTATTTATCCATACTAAAGATGTTAAATTATAATCAGCAGTAAAATACTAAAATTCTAAATTAAATATTAACCTTTTTATAACACATAAATAAAATTTATTGCAGAGCTAAAATCACAATACAAAGTTAGTGAACCAGAAGCCACCATAACATGATACAGCCCTAAAAAACAAATCCAAAATACACCTCCTGCTAGTTATCTTTCCTTCTTTTCTTTGACTGTATAACCATCCCCTTCATGAACATCTCACGACGGAACAAGGATTAGTTCTAAATCAAAATATAATACGATATTCAAGCTTACTTCGAATTCATGTAATGTAAACTTCTACGTACGAATATAGATGTAAATGAACCCAAGATAAAGTCACACAAACCATAGCTTATCTTCATGTATTTCAACAAAGAAAATACAATAACTTTCCTCTTTTTAAACTTTGAATTAATTTTTTACTTGAGATAATCAAATTATTCACCATGACTGGATTTCAATTTCATAATAAAATCTTGATTAAAACTTTCAATTGCTGGACTGAAATCAAAACTTCTAACTAATAGAAATATATAAATTTGAAATACTTCTTTCAACTATACAAATAAGGCTTAATTAAAATATAAATACATACAAAAAAAACAGCACTTAAAGCTTCAGAACAAGAACCATTGTTGCAAAGCTTCTTCCAAGGAACATTTTTTTATAACACACTTCCTAAATATAAATGAACAAAACAATAGGCAATAACAAAATCTATATCCAAGGCTTTAAACCATCTACCAAGTGAGAAGCCTCCATATGAAATAGCAAATGCATACAACATTAAAACTGGCTAGCACCAAAAGTATTAATCAACTGGCAAACTAGTACCTTATTAGTCCCAAATGAGTCAGGACATGAGCCCTTCGGTGTTATATTTTGAGCACATGATACCTCCATATCCCCATCCTCAGACCAGCCCTTTAACTGGTCTTTTGAATTGATTTTCGCTTTTCGTTTTAGAAGATTCAATTCCCTTGGACTTGGCCTTTTGGACAAGACACTAGGAACCATATTTGCAACTAACTGCTGAATATTATGTGATGTATAAACTCTTGGATTAGTCCCATTCCCATGGGAATTGTGCAAAATAAGGTCTTCATCTTTTATCATATCATTCACATCCATGAACTGCTCACAGATATCCAAACCTATATAACAGTGAGATTTCAATTAGACCCTGGAGATTGAATTACAGGTCAGGACACTAACTACATTCTCTAAAAATAAAAAATTGTAAGTTATTATAGTATAATTAATGATAATATAAGCACACTAACGATATTCCAAATATAATAAATTACATATACTAACTACTGCTTTTGATATTTCATTAGCTCTTCCACCCATGCTGCAGAACTGCATGGATTAGTGAAATACTAACATATCAGGCTTTTGAGTTCATTGTGGGCATATGTATGAGTATAGTGTACAGGTATTTCTTTTTTGGCTATTCTCTTGTAATGGGAAGACTGTTGTAAGCTATCTGATTGATAGTCTACAACATATTTCGGTTTTGGAGTGAAAAAAATAAGATAAAGAAATTAACATTTGTAACATGCTCCAAAGACAAAAAAAAAAAAAGACCCTATGCTTGTACAATATAGCCTAGCAATCTTTTGGAGTCACAAGTGCTTGGCCAAGAAATTTTCTCTTTGTTTGTGTTGCAGCTACAAAGAAACCACTACTCTTTAGAAACGTCAAATACTAATTGGATTCTCATTTCAAAAAGAGACAAACTTTTATTTCCTATTCTGTGGGATTCTGTATCAATAGAGTTTAGACATCTTCCCTACTTTTTGGGGTTTTCTTTTCCGTTTTACTCTTTCAGTGGCTTTCTTAACCAGTCTATTTGTTTCTATGGCTTTGCGTAGTTGCAATAATGGTCTTTTTCTCAAAAAGAACAGAAAAAGAATTTTTATTCGACATCTCGTTATACTGTAACAGACCTCCTACACATTTCCCAGATTTATCGTTATGAAAAAATAAATAAATAAAAATCTAAGACAACAGTCAATACAGCATAACCGGAGAAGTCCTAAATCAGATAAAAGTTCAGATAAGTGTGTCCAGTGACAATCAAATTTTATTCCCATAATTGAAATTTAATGACTTCCAACAAACAGATTCTCAGTTGGGAAGTGTCTACATTTTCTTTTCTTTTGGTCCGGACAAAAAAGTGTAAGTAATAACTTACTAACCTAACCGACGTCGGAGTGTTTGTTTCTGTCGAGCCAATTTTTCCCTTGGGTTCTTCACATGATCATTTGTGACATCATACTCCTGAATCCAAAATTGAGTGCATCCAAGAAAAAACTCAAAACAAGCATATTTTTTTCAAACAGACAACAAAAATAATTAACGTAAGAAACATACTAAAATAATATGGACACTTCACATCTGCCATCCAAAAGTGAACCACATTGCCTTTTTGTATGAGAAACACAAACATTATTTAAAATAAAGAGATTGATGGCATTCAAAATTCTTGTAATGTTCAGCCTTCTTAGTTAATTAAGTGGGCAGACCATTATCATTTTCATTTAATGAAGTAATGGATTTCACAAAAAAAAAACAAAGCACAGCAGCATAGTTACTTTCAGAAATTTAAAGGTAAAGCATTACAAAACATTAAACCAATGTAAAAACAAAAAATAGAGAGCATTACCTCTCATTTCAACTTCATAATAGTCTCTTCTAACTTTTTATATTTTTTTAATCCTATTTTAAACCCCCAATTTAACAAAACTTGAAGTCACTTTTGATTTAACCCGGCTTATTTTTTAATAAGAATCAAACTATTACCTACATCAAAATGTATTGAATAACATTAACAATTCTCTCTAGCATCGATTTTTTCAGAATTTATGGATGTTCCTTTGTCTTCCATTTCACTTGACTGGAAAGATGATATTGTTTGATTGTTTAGATTGGCTCTTGTGAGTTTGTTTTGTTCTCTTACGTGGACTTCTGGTCCTCATTTCTTGTTTTAATGTACAATTTTGTTCACCTCAAAAGAAAATAAGCAAAAATAACATAAATCGATAAAAACTAAAAACACAAACCACTTCCGCGACCCTTCCCCTTCATCATACCCACCCACCTCAGCCAAAAACAAAACAATGATAACCCCACCCACTTCCGCGACCCTTCCCCTTCATCAAAACAATGATAACCCCTCAAAATCAAGCATGCACAAAGACAAAATAAAAAAGAGGAGAAGAATATGGCCCAATGGAGAAAGAGAGGACCTGTGTCGGGTTTGCCTGTGTGGGGTAGAGATGGGTAGTCAGGGGAGTGGTGGAGCTGGGTGGTTTTCAAGTGCAGTCAACATGTTTCAGTGATGAGTGGGTTGTGCTGGAACAGATTAAACCGGAAGTACAGAAGAAGGACAACCTAATCGAGGGAAGGATACATGTATCGCCACCCAGATAACAAGGTGCTTTTCATCAGTGTAACGAATGAATTTTGCAGCCGTAGAAGCACAGGAACTTGATGTTACTCCAGTTCTTCCTCAAATTCTTGTCCTACATTTCGGTAGCCCATATTCTCTTCTACAAGATCACCCAGGACTTGTTCTTTTTTCTTATGAGCACCTAGGTCTTGTTCTTTAGTCCTTTCTTTTTTCTTTTTTTTTCAAAATTTTTTTTTTTATCATATACAAGATGGATTCGGTTGTCTGATTTTAACTGTATTGGCCAACTTTGCAATTTAAAGTAGTTCAAATCCTAATTATTCTTAAAAGAATAGTTAGTGGGTAAATCAAAAGTACCCTCCAAGTTCTTCAAATTTTTGGCAGTTTACCCTAATAATTATTGACCCTCAGTCTACTAATCACGTCTGCATTTTAAAACTACTACCTTAATAGGTTCATAAAGTTTTTGTTCTTTCATTGTCGCACAAATACATAAAAAAAACAGTTCACAATTACTAGGTTGATAATTCCCAACTTCTATTCCGTAGATATCAACAAATATTAACGGATGAAATCTAGAAATTCCTCATGAAATTGACAATTTAAGGGAACTGCTTATTGGAAATAAAGAATCACAAAGTGAAATTTAAATATTTAAAACTATATAGGGGTGGAATTGCAACTATGTAAAAATAAATACACAGCATTACCTGTCCGCCAGATGCCAACAGAGCACCAAACTCCAAAACCTTGTTGAGATCAAAGCTGTAATAGTTCAGAAATTTTAAAATTTGATTAAAAAAAATGGCCTCCGAGAGCTTCAACTATTTAAAAGAACAAATCAAGAGTCATCCGGATAAGAAAAGCACATATATAATGATACCCACCTTCTAAATGACGTTCCAGCAATGTTAGAATCAAAAATAGGGAAAGCAACCATATCTTCAACAGCACCGGATATCCCAGCATCGGACATCTTCGATTTTATACAAGCAAAGAGTTCCATCAAAGAGGTATGCTTAACATTCTCAGCAATAGCCCCAACTGCTTGAGCAGCAGCAACCCTTGTATCCCAGTTTTTGCTACTAAGGTATTGGGAAACCTAATCTCACAACAAACAAATCTTAAGGATATGATTTTCCACACAAAACAAATTAACAAATCCAAAAATAGGAAAAGCTGAGTTACACAAACTGACATAAAACTGAGCACAACAAAAAATTGCCTCCCACAAAAAACTCCTCATCAACCCTCAATTCCTCACAACCAAATGATTTTCAATTTTAATCAGAGAAATGGGAGACATGGAGAAATATACACACTCCCAATCAGGCATTGTTAATCAACGTATGTCAGTGAATCAGTTGTGGGGGAAATTTATTGAGGTTAAATATCTGTACACCTATAAAAGGCCACTTTATTTTGCTCAAAAATGATTCAAAGAAACTTCTATATTCTAAACAATATCTCCCACCATTACAAACGTTTTACTTCTATTGCACCTTCATAAGCCTAAACATCCACGCAAAAGCATCAGACTTCATCTATACAGTTACACTGGGACTTTATGCAAGGTCTGTGTACTAGGCATAATCAAAACTTTTATTACTTATAATGTATTTTGTTGGCTTGCTAGTCAGATTTAACCTCAACAGAATATGGTTGTCCATGTTTATTGTCTTCCCCAAAGCTGCTAAAGAAAACTACTTTCAGAGAGCAGTCCAAATGTTCTTCGCAGAAAACTTTTTACCATAGACTTAAACAAAATGTTTTATAATAATAATGAACCTCACCTGCAGCATTTTACATTTATATTGTCAGGAATCTGCCATAAGAGGAAACATGCATGTTTTATAGACTACATCTGAAAACCCAAAATCATGCCAAAACTACACAGGACCTCCTACACCAATGTCAACCATCACAAAACTGTAACATGTCCAGCCATTTTGAATTCCTTTTGCAATAGCACACCACAGTTTCATGTATGGCTATCAATGGTCCCTAAAGGGTTACAAAATGCATGAAACACTGATCGAAGAGAGCATTAAGACAATAATTTGGTGCTAAATTGACCAAGTGAGAAAAATTTGATCTTAAATGTTCAGTCATGAATCCTTCATAAAGTTAATGGTTTGCTGGTTTTTTGCTGGAAGGGCAAAGGTGTGTTGTGCGGAAGCGTCTCAAAACAATATAACAAATATGAAGGCAAAATATGAAAACTAACAATCCACGAAGAACACAAGGATTTACGTGATTCGGCTATAAAGCCTACGTCCACGGGCGAAGCCTGCGAGGAAATTGCACTAATAACGAAAGGAGATTACAAAAGAGATTAACTCTCACAACCCAAATCCCAATTACACCCAAAGCTCTCTCTCATACAAATGATGCGGCACCACAACCAAAACATAAGAAAGGTTTTTAGACTTTTCACAAATATGTGGCTGCACACACACCAAACAAAGAGAAACCAATGTGCCAATTATATACTAGTCTAACTTTACCAAATCCTATAAGGAGTACAAATCAATAATCCTTATAAGACAAGAAACCCAACTCCTACAAGGATTAGCATCCCTAATCCTTATAGAACAAGGAACCCAAAAAGCTAACAAGAGTAAGCAATAATTGACCCAAAAAGGCTAACTAATTGACTTCAAATTTAAGACAAATTACAACAAGGTGATCATCATAATAATAGTTAATTTTATGTAAAAGAAAACAACCAAACATTTGGTGGTATTTGGAATTCCACAATTAGGGTTAAAATTGTATTTGAGTGGATGTTAACTCTTAACAGCATTCACAGTATCAATCATAGATTTTTTGGATCTTCTCATTACCATATATCAGAACTTGTCAAGTATCTGCCTAACATGACTAAAAACTTTTGGAGGAAAACTTTACCTAACAAAAAAATTACCGAGTACGTTTTCATATATGTAGACATATTTAAGCTCACTCATGGGCAAAATGAAGAGATTATAATGGGGACTGTAAAATAACAGAGTAAAGCGGCACATTGATTTCATTTTAAAAGGCAACAGAGATGCAGGAAGACGGTGTCTAAAAATAAGAATAATATGACTGCAAGAAACAATTGTGGAAGTCAGTTTACCTTTTTTAACAGCGATATCAGGTCCTGAGGATGAGACTTGGCAATATCCCCTATCTGCCGAGCAGCTGTAAATCTTGTTGCTTGGGTCGAACCAGCTATTAGGAAGGATAGGGTTAAAGAAAAATACAATTCACATTTGAACCAATAATTGGCATATTGATAGAGAAGGGGATAAATTACACAGAGACCAAAAGGGGAGGGCTCTATGCTGATACGCATAAGAAAAAAGGCACCCAAAACCGGTTGAAGGATACTGTCCAAGAGAGTGAGGAGGCGGTGGAGACGAGAGGACTGCTGGGCCATAATAGATCATCCCCTTCTTTCACAGCGCCAATAATCTAAGCACTAGTATTAGTAGTAACACTGTCAACAGCCAAATACAATTTCGTCAGAACATGCACGAGAAGACATAGATGAATACTAGAATTACAGGGATTCTACCCGAATGAATTGGTTTAAAACAAACATGCTCAGTCCAGACACCCGAGTCAAATGTGTTCTGCAAAAAAATGGCACAACGTCGATAAGATTTCAGATAAAATTGAAAAATTAAGCAAGCGTTTCTGAATAGGGCAAGCGCGAAAGCATTAGATCGAGCCAGAACCAGCAGTCAATAAGGTGAAGGTACCGACGAGAAAGATTTACCTCAACCAGTGCAAGATAAGGGAAACGCAGTATCTCTCCTTCCTCCCTTCTCGCTTCCTTCGTTTCTTCCTCAACCGCGTTACGGCGACTGCTATGAATTTTTTTTTTGCCTGTTCTCTTTTAGAGAAAAGACACGAGAGCTGCTACGAATTCCCTCTATTCTACCTTTTCTTTTTGTACAATTGTAAGATAATTTCTGTTTTGTTTTGGGCTTTAAAGTTGGAACCACTCATCAACTGGGTCGGCATTTAGGAATCTGGTTATTATTTGAGAATAGGCCCAATATGATGAGAAAAGAGTATTTTCCACCCATCTTTTCTCTTTTACCCGTTCGCATTGTTTGTATACAATGATGTTAAGGGTTAGGAAGGAATTACATTATAAATACTAGATATCGATTTCGACATAAATAATTAAATTTGAGATTTTTCATATAATGTGTAGGGAAGAAAATCATATAATCATAGCATTAAAACCCAACGTGTATATATATAGTGCTACATAATATATATATATATATATATATATATATACACCTGATATATCTTTATGATTACAAAAATTACGATGGTGATTTGACGAAGTCATTTTTTCCACATATACTCAATATTAAACGATCAAATTATATAAAAAATGTTAAAGTCTGAAGAAAAATAAACACAATAAAAACAAATCAAATAAGAAAATAAAATTTAAGAGTAAAAAATAAAAAGTTAATAATTCCACCTTCTAGTGGTTAACCACTCAACCAAATTTTCATCACCATACTTTTTTTTTTTCATTTTCATTAATTTTATCTATCATTTATAAATTTTGAAAAAAAGACTTACGCATGCAAATGGTGAAGTCATTAATCTATTAAATTTTAGTATCTGGTATTTTACACTAAATTTGAAAGTTATACTTAATTTTTAAAATTTTACAGTTAAATACTTTCAACTTATTGACGTTTCACTCGTGTCTATTGTTACATTTTTCGTTAAATTTTTTGTTAAATTAGTGGCGTATATAAGCCCCACCTAAAAATGAATCACAAGCTTACTTAAAAAAATTACTTAATTAATCTTTGATTATTTATTTTCGAATATTCCAATTGAAAATGTTCAAGAGAAGATAACTAAAGATTAATTAATAAGTAATTTTGTTGTACGGTTGCTTTGAGATTTGTTTTTTGTGACCCCAAGCGTCATGTCATTATGTAAAGGAAATTCTGCTGAAAAGAATACTCAAATAGGCCCAAAATCCCAATCGTACAGCTCCCCTGGTTAAAAGTAAAATCCCGTAACGCAAGAACAGAAGAATCCTGTGAGCACTAAATTCCCGTCCGTCGATCGTTCGCCAGTCACGAGGGTCGGTTGAATCTGCAGGTCTGTTGTTCGTTGTTGCAATGCTTCAAATTTGCTGTTCTTGTTATTGATTGGATTCTTGTTTAATCTAAATGCATAGATTCTGTGCACCCACTTTATTCGATCTCATCTGTTGCACGGTGCATCTATTTGAAACTCCACCTCTGCTGGAATGGCAAGATAATAATTGACTGATAAATGTTGCTTCACTACACTTATGCATGTACATGTTGCCTACATGTTCTGGTTTATCCTTATTTTGTCTAGTAATTCCGTCGATGTCTCCAATTTGATTTATCAGACTTAATTGATATACAATTGATGGATTGATGTATCGTATGGAAGCACCGTGCACATTAATGCCAATTTATAAGACTTTTATATTCTAAACCCCAAACCCTAAGGGCTCGTTTGGTTCCTTTGATAGTTGGATTGAATAAATCACTATATTCAATATGTGTTGCAAGGAATAAATGAAGATATTTTGTTCAAGTTGAAGGTAGAAGAAGGATTACTTGTGAAGGAAACTTAACCAATTGAATCCCCGCGATATGATAGGATCACAAAGGGTAGGTTTCCTTCATGACTAATCCCCTCAAAATAAAAAATGGTTCACTCGTACCTTTTAAGATACCATGAATTTTATTAGTTATCCAATCCAATTGTAGGAACCAAATGAACTATATGTGCCTAGTAGGCTAGTATGCTTTACTCCTCATTTTATCAGAAATTTAGACTCTCTTTACTATTCGACACACAATTTTCAGTATTGATTAATTATAGAATGGCCCGTGTCCTGTGTATAGTCGACTTGGACAAATTTTGGAGATATTTTATTTGTAAATAGTATAAAGAAAAAAGTTTGTAGAATTCAGTCTATTTTTGGGTTCCAGAAGTTTGCACCCCGACGTGAATTAGTTTATTGGACAATAGTATAAAGAGAAAGTTTATTAGAATTCAGTTCTTTAAAGCACCTGTACAGCTCATATGAGTGGATTTACTCCTACTATCAACACATGCTGAATTGAGCTGGGTTATTCCATTGAAATGCACAGCTGTTTTCTGAGAAAAGTACAGGGCTTTGATGGGGATGACGGGAAAAGTTTTAAGCAGCTGTAGTTTGTTGGTTCATTTGGTCAAGAGTCAAATGATTCATATTGGGGAGGGAGTGCTGATTTCTGACGTCATTATGGGCATCACTTTCTTCTAAGTTTTGGGATATAACATTTTATTTAAGTTTGGCATATGTAATTGCTGTTGTCAGCAGGAGTCTAAATGTTTGTAGCTTGTACTTTTTTCTATATTAAGGTCAGTACTGCTTTATGTTCACTGATGCATCATTGTTGAAGTGCACTCTTGCTGACGCTGTTCTCTATTCTGTTAGAAACAAAATTTGTTCTAAAATGAATCTTCAGATGCCAACCTCCTAACTCTCTTCCTCTCTCCCCCCCAACAACACACACACACCTCACTGCCTTTGTAGTTAGTATTCAGTATTCACTGTTTCTTTTTGTGTTGTAAATTTTGTCACTTTATCTTTTTTCCGACCTCTGAAATTAACAAATATTGACACCATTCAGATAAGTGAAACCGAAGAGCGAGATGCGAGTTATAAGCCTTGACAATCTTGGAGAAATCAACTGTGCTCTGCTCCTCATTCTAAGCATTTGCTTTCTTTTAATTTTGTAACGAAATCTTGTGTGGCTGTTCTGACAGAAGAATGGTAAGAAGAGAGACTATAGATCATTTCAAAGTTGGATCTTTGCCTACTATAATATACATTCCTGAATTCATTACGGATAATGAACAAACCATGCTTCTAAATAAGGTATCTGTTTTACATATTCCTTTTTCTTTACAATGCTTTATTTTTTATTTATTTATGAAATTCTCAGTATTCTGGCTTCATCCTGGTTTGTAGATATATGAAGCCCCTGTATCGAAGTGGAATTCTTTAAAGAATAGGAGGTTACAGAACTGGGGTATGTTTATGTAGGTATATGTAAATTGGTTCATATAGAGTTTTTGAATTTCACTTGCAATAAATACCTAGAAAATTTGGAGCACACTCTTTCTTATGGATTTTGATTGCTTTTTCCGTTGTTTGTCTGACAGGCGGTTTCGTCCATGAAAAGGGTCTTCTACCACAGGATTGTAAGTGAAAAATTAACTAATCTTATCACATTTTTTTGAGAATCTGTAATTTTGATATTTTTCATTGGTTGTTTGACTGCTCCATGTAACTAATTATCTGTAGCTCTAAATATGTGTTGATTGTATGGACATAGCTGTACTTGGAGTTATGTTTTATTTTTAAATAAAGAATGAAGGATTTTAACAACAGTGAGCCAAAGATAATGTTCACTTGTAGACATGAGCCAATTAATTTGAACCCAGGGGTTGATTAGGCAGGGTAGGACTTGGGCCAAGAAAGGGCTTGATTAGGCAGATTGGCTCCAGAGCTTTAGTCAGCTTTTGGGTCTTTTCAACCAATACAGCTGGGTCAGCCTGAAATTTTTTATTTCATTAAAGAAAGTGAAAATTAGGGAGACTTTACAGCGAAGAAGCGAGAAAGGTCCCTTGTCTTCTATGGTTCAGATATGGTGCAGATTCTGGATAATTGTTCTGTTAGGTGGGTCCTCTGTCGTTCATGTTTAAAAGAGTGGTTGCACCATACGTCGTTTAGGAATTCTTTTTATTGGTGCTAGGAGCTTGGATGATAGTTCAGTTCAGGGTTGGGAAGCTTTAACTTGTCAAAAGTTTGAAGAAGTAAAACAGAGACTCTTAAGTTTAGAATAGATAAGGTTTGGCGATGTAAGAATGTTAATGAGTGTTATTTTGAACATAAAGAAAATTGACATCTTGAAAGGAGAAGGGAGATTTTTCATGTTTTGAGGAGGGAGAGAAGTGGACTTAGAACCAGTTTTGAAGTGTTGGCTCTGAAGGAATATTTTTCTGGAACTGTTATCATAGAATAACAAGTGCCACTTTGCCGGTTTGGCTTCACAAAATGATAAGTTAATAAGCCTTCCTCTTATTACTGTATGGGTGGTGTGGTGGGAAAGGAATAGAAGAATCTTTGATAATAGAGAAGATAAGTTGGCCTCACTGTGGCCACTGTTTTAAATTCAAAGCTTCTATGTGGGCTTTCTCAATAAGAATTTTAAGTATGTTCCCTGTTGTGTGATTCACTGGATTGGTCTCATGTGTTGGATTAAGTTGCTTTGGTCTCTGCTTTTTTGTTTTGGCTTGGCATAGAGTGGCTTGGTCTCTCTCTATCCTTTTCTTTTTTGGTTGAACTGTACCAATGAATTTCTTGTGTCCTTTATACTGTTAATAATACTTTGTTTGTTATTCAAAAGAACTAAAGAATAACTAATGGTAGTAACATGAAGAAGCTGATATTTGTAGGGTAGTTAGAATCGAAAGTGAAGAAAGAATTGTTATTTAGATGGTTGGTTTTCTTCAAGAGGTGTGAGTGGGTGTGACTGAAGGTGGAGGTTCTAGATTGGTATCCCATTAGTGTAGAGAAGTTAAGTGTCTTGAAAGGCTCTTTGAGGAGGAAGTTTAGGAGGCAGTTTTCGATTCTGGTAGGGAGTAGTCTCGCGGTTTGGGTGGTGTTCTTATGGAAAGATTACACTATCCTTTGGATTTAATTAAGCTAATTGTATATTGAACATGCCTCTATACTGATTAGCAAAATGAGTACCAGAAGACGCATCCTGGTTTATTGCTTCCGCCCTTGGCACTAGCTTTTTCCCTCCAGTTATAAATCCCAAATGGGGGTTTTAGGCAATGTCCCCCACCACACAAGTCATAAATCAATTTTAAATTTGTAAATCTTCCATGGGATGTGAAGCTCGATTAATATTTACCATGATATATGAAGATAATTTTAGTGGAAAATTTGTGGGCCTCTCCTTGTAGGGATTGTAACACTACAGATGATAGAGCAATGCCTTCAGAAAGTTCTATGTGATTAAGCAATTGTTCATAGTATTTCTGGTTCATGATTGTATGTTAAATACTTTGTTCTCTTTTGCTATTATTTACCATGATCTGTGAAGATAATTTTAGTGGAAAATTTTGTGGGCTTTCTCCTTGTAGGGAGTGCGACATTATAGATGATAGAGCAATGGCTTTAGAAAGTTCTACTTGATTAAGAAATTGTTCATGGTATATTGGTGGTTCATGATTGTATGCTCATTACTTTCTTCGAAACAATAAGATCTATCTCTGTCTCTCTCTCTCTCTCTCTCTCTCTCTCTCTCTCTCTCTCTCTCTCTCTCTCTCTCTCTCTCTCTCTTGTGCAGTGCCCTCATGGCTAACCAAGATTACATGCAAGATTTATGACGAATCAGGGCTGTTCCCATTGCCAATTAATCATGTCCTTATCAATGAATACCTTCCTAACCAAGGCATAATGGTTCGTGTCAACCCCAAGGCATTTATGGGTCATTGCTTATTTGCTTAATTTATATTGTTGCTTACTTTTGTTTTTGTAGTTTAATTCAAGTTTCATCCTCTCCTTGTAACAATTTTAGATCTTACAGTTATGAGTCCTTTAAATTTTATTCCAATGTTTAAAAATGGACTAAGATGGATTTTTTTATAAAACAAATCTTGTATCTAAAATATAATGAACAAGGAAATTCATACATTTCAAGTTCATTGCGGACAAGAGAACATGCAGTGGCCACTGCTTTTACGGCCCACGGGTAAGTTTCCAGTTACAAAAATGCAATATTTGATTGGATATCTGAAAGTTTATCACTTTATCTCATAAGAACTTGCTTTTATGTATCATAATTAAAAGTGATAGCTGTCCATAGTGTTTGTACTTCAATGAGAACTTTGTTTCCCAATCCCAAAATTTACAACACATTGGACAATCCCGTTCATATTCGACAATCGTTTCAGAAATCTGAAACCCAAAAATATAATCAAGCTCCTCTTAGAGTAACACTTTTTAGGGACTTAAATGTGGAGATACAGGGACCAAAAGAGAGTATTTCGAATTTTCTTGTACTTTTGATTATTTTTATTGTGATTTTGGAATTGGCTATGCATTTTTCTTGGTAATGGCTTGTCTTTCGATTCTTGTTACTTTTCAATTGTCTACTAAAGGGCTATTCAACTGAATTTTAAGCCTACTATACATTACTATATTATTTTGCTGTAAGGCGGGTGTGTTACACCTCATATTACCATAGTTATAGTTTTTCTTTGCCTGAGCCTCTTCTTATGATAACTGTGTATCATACAGGCACACCAGGATGGGCCAGCTTATTATCCAGTTGTAGCAATTATGTCCCTTGGGTCACCTGTTGTTATGGACTTCACTCCCCATTCGAGACTGAGGAGCACATGGACAAATGATGCTGAGGATATAAATTCTGATGGGGGAGTTACTAAGATTAGTACAGATAAGTCAATGGATGAACACGATCCTTTTCCTGTTGTACTAATGCCACGCAGCTTGCTGATATTCAAAGATAAAGCATACTCTGGTTTGTAAATTTTTGTTAAAGTAACAGCTTAATCTCTTATTAATAGTTCGTTGTTTTTCTAACAGAAATACTGAGCTGGGCTCCTACTTGTGATTTTCAGATTACTTGCATGCTATAAAAGACAGTGAGGTGCAATGTTATGAAGGGGTAAGATTAAATATTTCCCTTTTTTGGTTGAAAATAGAAGAACAATACAAAGTATTGAAAGCACCAGTGTAAGCCTACCTATGTGCTACAAAGAAACAATAAAACACGACAAGGAAAGATCAGTGCTAAAAAACACTTCTCTAAGCCCCGAGTCCGTCATGACTTTTGGAAATTCCTCAAGGCTATGTTTGGATGAAGAACTTCAAAGTTCCAAGGAATTTAGGCTAAATTAGTCAAAGTGAGGAACTTCAAAGTACACTGGTGCATGTGGTGCATGTGTTTCCTTACTAGTTACACAATTAGTTACTTACAAGCACTCTATTCAATTGTTTGTAATGCATTTATTACTAATATAGCCTAAATCTATGAATGCTTTGAAGTTTCTCATCCAAACATACCCTAAAAAAATATGAACTACATCCCACGATGAAGCAAAATACATTATTTGCCCTCAGTCTATGGTTAATTGTGCTTAGTAGTTTTTGAAACGTTAGATTAGAATTTTTATGCAACTCGTAGCCTTTTTAATTTTGGTCTTCATATTACCTTTTTTTCTTTTCGTCAGGCTGTGAACGAAGCAGAAGCTCTACATGGGCAAGTTATAGATCATGCTTGGAGCCCGTTGGATGGAGCTGTTAATGAAACGAAATCGGGAAACCTCAAGAGCATTCATAGAACCACTTCCAGAATTTCATTGACATGTCGATTAGTTCCGAAAGTTAATAAAAATTTGTTCAGATTTTAGTGCTTGGAGAGGTAACTAATTCGGCAAGTCTAATGTGGGAGTTTGTTTTTACCTGTAAGAGCTTCAGATGATAACCTAGTTGAATGCGGATGGAGTTGTGAGATGTATTATAGATGATTCGACAAACTTTTATATATATATATATATATATATATATTATATTCGAAATAAATAAGGCATAATATTTTCATTTATGATTTTTCGTAATGAGTATCGTTTCTTCTTGTTAGCTAGAGAAATGATAGTTGTACGAAGTTTCGTCTTATTCCTAAATTTTATACCAGGTCTAATGTATTTTTTATTTGTCGGGAGTAAATTAATTTGTATCTCATGATCTGTTGTGGGCTATGGGTACAAGTTCATGGGGTGTAGGAAATTGGTCGCGGTCACAACACAGGCTGAATAAGGTATATGTAATTAGAGAGTGTTATAAGGTGTAAAATTGAAAATGTAAATTAAATTTTATTATTTCGTTGACACGTTATTAGACTATTCTAAAATGTAAAATTGGTCTCCATTAGAAAATGTAAAATGTTGAGATTTAAAATTCATGATGGTAATTGAACCCTTAATTTAATATATGGACCCTTATATAGATAATATTGCATCCCACCTCTCGGGTACATCCTCATTCTACATTTTTCAAATTATCGATTAATTTATATATATATATCATAATTGAAATCATTCAACTTCTAAATCATCATTTCAAGATCATTTATACAAATAAATTAACCAAATTGGAAATCATTAATCATTCATATGTATAAACTAAATGGGTGGTCACCGTGCGGATCTTCATTGTTACCAATACTATCATTGATTTGTTTGATACATATGAATGACTAAACGACCTCTAATGTTGTTGATTTTTTGTAGAGATGATCTTTGAAATGATGATTTAGGAGTTGAACGGTTCCAAATATGGTATAAGTATAAGGATTATTTGCTAAATCGAAATAGTGGTACAATATGCTACCTCTGATATGGGACGCAAGCATTATCTCTTAGATATATATAGTCGTACAATATTAAATGCGTGCATATTTCTGTATTCAATACCTCACACTTTTTCGATATTGTTAGTGGGGCCCATTTATTGAGATGTAAAAAAGATATAAATTTACAAATTTTCTACAACCTTCAGCTAGATGTGGATTTGTCATTGGGTTTTTACTTTAAATGCATCATGTACTCGCATTAAAGTTCCACTTTGCACCCTATTCTAATTCTTCGCTCAAAGTGCACCATGAATTAGCCGAGTTGGCCCACTCGGCACCTTTTCCGTTCAATGTGTTAAGTGGGCGTCAATTTTAAGGGTAATTTTGGAATTTTAAGGGTAAATCCATCATTCCCAACCCAGAACACTCATTTCTCTCCCACAACCCAGAAAACCCTCTCATGCCATCATTCCCCAACCTAGAACACCCCCATTCCATCATTCCCCAACCTAGAACACCCATCCCATCCCACACACAACAAATTGCAGCACCGAGAATGCAAGCTAATCAAAAACCCCCTATAAAATACTTTGCCATTTTCTAGAAATCGAAAGAAACCCAACACGTCTAGAATCGAAGGACATGGACATGGAAACGGAAGAGGCAAGCAATGAAAACCCAAACACCAAAATCATCGTCGCCCAATATTGGGGGCAATAGCTAATCCTACTCTAAACCAATTCCATCTAGCACATATTCCTCTTCTACCTCTCAGTTAAGTACTAGAAATTCCAAATCCCCTTGGGCCTCTTAAGCAACTTCTTTCATTAGATAAGGTAAGAGATGAAAATCCAAAATAGAAATACCCAGGAATTCAAACAAACACTTTAATCATCACTAAATTCATCTTCATCTTCAATGCTTTTGTTTAAAATCATCCGCTACAACCCCACATCAACGTCACCTCCCAAATCACGCTCTTCCTAATTGTACTTTGGACTCTTATCTTTGCATCCAAGTTATCCAACCCAACCAATCTCAACGTACCAGCACCAAAATCACAAACACCATAAGACTTCCAGTCTACCGAATCGTAGAGGATAAAAAATCCCAAATCCGCTACAACAAGACCATCTCGTAACTACAACGATCGCCAAATATCAAAATACGCCCATGCAGTCTCCCTCACAATTCTCAGAGAGAGAGAGGCCACAACTCTTAGAGATGTCACACTCATCCTAGCTGACGCCTACTTAGTCCACATCACGATTTTCTCAGCCTCTCTACAAACCTTCTCCTACTCCTTAATTGCCTTCTTCAGCTTCCTCGTTTGTTCTTTCTTGGAAAAACTACCCAAATCCGATAAAAGATTGTTGTTGTCGCTCAAATTTATACCACCCCTAGATACAATTCCCCTATTTTTTTTACTCTGTCTTCGGGGAGCACCAGAAGCAACCCTTTTTTCTTGGCGGCGATGGGGAATCCATCTAAGAACTAGAAAATGATCGAGATTTAGATATATGTTTGGAGCGGTGCTTCTCATCTGGCTTCTGTTTGAACGGTGAGAAAATTGCGCTTTCCGATGAGGAGTTTGAGGAATTCCAAGGGATGAAGCTAACCCATGCTTCGATTTCCCTTTTGAACCCCTATTTCCCTTTTTTATTGAAATTTCCGAGGGATCGATAGGAAATGAGACATACCAGATGTTGATTTGGGAGGGGCTCTTCCGTAGATGTTTTCCCGTAGGTAATTGGGTATATGGGCAGTGTACTTACGGGAAATTGGCGACGGTCTACGATGTCTTCGTTAAAGGGTTGCGTCCACCGATCCTTTTGTTGGCGACGATCAGATCAATATTCACCACCAGAACTCACGAAGAACACATCGTGAAGGGTTGCGATTTGGGGATTTAGGGTTGCGAATTGGATTCGGCTTCTATATAGAAGTATAGTTCAGTTTGATGTGAAGTTCCAATTGTGCCGTTACTTATTCAGTTCCACGTAGGCGCGATGTAACCATTTTGACGCCAACTTGACAAAATGGATAGAAAAGATGATGAGTGGGGCAACTTGACCGATTCATGGTACATTTTGAGCAAATAATGAGAATATGCTGCAAAATGAGAATTTCATGCGATTACATGGTGCATTTAAAGTAAAATGTCTTTTTAATTTAACTTTTTTGACCCATGTATCGACTCAAAATTAAATTTCAAAGGTGTAAAATTTTCATACTGACAATTTTATATCCGTGAAATTAAGATGTTTATAAGTAAGACTTACTTGTATAAGATGTGATTAACAGTGCATGTATACTTTCATATGTTCACATTAAGGTTGATGTGCTCATTCCTCCTATATATATTTGAATTTCTTTAAACTAGCAAGTGTGATAATAGAAACCATTGATTTAAACATTGTGCAATATCATTTATGCAAAAAAATGAAACAAATATTGTTTAATCATCCATTTATATATGTATATATATTAATTAATTGTTTTATGGCTAATAATGTCTCTCTCTTTAGTTTTATTTATATTTATTATACAATAATATAAGAAAACAAAATTATACATATTAAGTATATCCACCAAAAATAAACCTAGATGTGTAATTCCGTTAACATTTACACATCTACATATATGATTTATTTACACTGACACATCTACACTTATAATTTATTTACACGGTTGAGATATTGGCATCTTTTTAAGATTCTGAGAGGAGCATACTATAGTATGGAAATAATATCTACGCAAGAGAGGAGTACTATAGTATGGAAATAATGTCTACGCAAGAGAGGAGTACGCCATAACTGTACACTATGTACGTACGCATGGTCTTCATTTAAAAAAAAAATTACTATATGGATCTTTCCCTAATTATACTTATGAAGAAGGGTAAGGCAGGGCATGGTCTTTGGGAGAGAGGGTCGGAAGGGATGTGGAGAAAAATGAGAGGAAGGGCGCATTGCAAGGGGCAAGGGAAAAGGGTAAGCTTGGAGATGATAGCGGAGAGTTTGAATGGTTGTAAAATTGTCAATGCCATGTATATATAACAGAGGGTGGCGGAACTACTGGGGACAACAAATTAAAGAAGACAACCATCGTCTTCCAATTTCCTTATTCATTAGTGATCGATACCTAGCTAGCTGCATGCATCCTCTAGAAATATATATTATATATACACATATAGACTGATATACTTTACTAGTGCGTGCTCGTTACTACCAACAAGATCGAGGCATCTCTGACCGATCTTATTAATTTGTGAGCGTAAGTGGGATTGATACACATAAATTAAGATCATCTCGAGAGAGTGATCGAGAGAAAAGAAAGATGTCTGGGATGATGCTTATGCTGCTGCTATGCCTCTCAGTTGGGACAATTTCGGTTGTCCACTGTGGAGACCCTTACCTTTTCTTCACTTGGAATGTGACCTATGGAACCCTGTCTCCTCTGGGAGTTCCCCAGCAAGTCATTCTCATAAATGGCCAATTTCCTGGACCCAACATCAACTCGACCACCAACAACAACCTTGTTGTCAATGTCTTCAATAACCTTGACGAGCCATTCCTTGTGACATGGTAATTTTTATTTTTTTTATTAATTTGCTATAGGTTATATATATAGCTAATATATATATAGAAATATATGAGGATTAATTAATTGGATGTATTATTGCATTGCATGAAGGAATGGTATCCAGCAGAGGAAGAATTCATGGCAAGATGGCACCCTTGGAACCATGTGCCCCATTCCCCCTGGTAAGAACTACACCTACCAATTCCAAGTGAAGGACCAGATTGGGAGCTTCATGTACTATCCCACAACTGCGATGCATAGGGCAGCTGGTGGATTTGGTGGTCTCCGCGTTAACAGTCGTCTGTTGATTCCCGTTCCTTATGCTGATCCTGAGGATGACTACACTGTCCTCATTGGTGATTGGTACACCAAAAGCCACACTCAACTCAGGAAACTCTTGGACAGCGGTCGCACAATGGCCAGGCCTGACGGTGTCCTTATCAACGGCAAATCAGCCAAGGGAGACGGCAAAGACCAGCCACTGTTCACCATGAAGGCCGGCAAGACTTACAAGTACAGGATTTGCAACATTGGGCTTAAGAACTCCCTCAACTTTCGGATCCAAGGCCACAGCATGAAGCTTGTTGAAATGGAGGGCTCCCACACCGTCCAAAACACCTACGACTCACTTGACGTGCATCTTGGCCAATGTTTCTCGGTGCTTGTCACTGCCGACAAGGAACCCAAGGACTACTATATCGTGGCTTCCACACGATTCACCAAGACCGTGCTCACCGGCAAAGGTATCGTCCGCTACGAGAATGGTAAGGGTCCTGCCTCGCCTGATGTTGCCGAGGGCCCTGTAGGATGGGCCTGGTCTCTCAACCAGTTCCGTTCCTTCCGGTGGAACCTGACTGCCAGTGCAGCCAGACCTAATCCTCAGGGGTCTTACCACTACGGTAAGATTAACATCACTCGCACCATCAAGCTCGTCAACTCCCCCGCCAAGGTTGACGGAAAGCTTCGCTATGCCATCAATGGAGTCTCCCACGTGGACCCTGAAACCCCGCTCAAACTGGCTGACTACTATAAAATCTCCGAGAAGGTGTTCAAGTTCGATACCATGAAGCCTGAACCCCCAGCTACAGCTGCAGACAAAGTCATCGTGGCACCCAATGTTATGAATGTAACCATCAAAGACTTCGTGGAGGTCATCTTTGAGAACCAGGAGAAGACCATTCAGACATGGCATTTGAATGGACATTCCTTTTTCTATGTTGCGTAAGTACACACACACACACATATATATATATATATATATGCTATAGATTGCTGATTTAGTTAGGGTTTACGTACTTTAGATGCATGGATGCAAATTCAATTATGAATTATATAAATATGCAGCGTGGAGCCCGGGAAGTGGACCCCAGCAAAGAGACAGAACTACAACCTTCTTGACGCTGTGAGCAGGCACACAGTCCAAGTGTTCCCCAAATCTTGGGCTGCTGTCCTAATGACATACGACAATGCTGGAATGTGGAATGTTAGGTCAGAACAACCGGAGAGGAGCTACCTAGGACAGCAGCTCTACGTCGGCATCGAAAATATTGCACGCTCTCTCAGAAACGAGTACAACATGCCAGACACTGCTCTTGTGTGTGGCCTCGTCAAGGATATGCCCAAGCCTGCACCTTACAGCATGTAATAATTAGATATATATATCATCACCGCCATGCAATGTCGCTAGCTTCACACTCTACCACTATTTTTATGAGAGAGATGACACAGAGATACAGCGGAGATCTGGACAGTGTGCGCGTGTGACACGAGATCGACAACATGCATCATTACAATTCATTCCTATATGTATTTCTTCGCATCCAATTTAAGCAAACAGACTTGGAAGAATTCATGGTAAAGAATAACAAGGGTTGGGACACCATAATTAAAAGGGGAGTAATGCCCCAGAGGATCCGCTTCCCCTCTAAAATTATGCCATTACATTTCCCTAGCTAGCAACATTAGACAAAAAAAAAATATTGTTTGAGAGACAACAAAGATATGCCATAACATTTTTGTACTTTCATTTATTTATATGCTATAAATTCCTTTCTTACCCCGTGGGCTAACTCTTATTTCGTAACTATTACTTCACCATTTTATTTATGATTTTTTTCTTTCTTATTATTAATTAGTTTGTACTCTTGAATTTGATGAAAAATAAATGTAATCGACGATACGTGTTAAAAAGAGATTATATATGAAAATCAAAATTATATAAATATACGTGTTAAAAAAAATTTCACTAAATTTTTCTGACAAAAATAATCATTGATTAATAATCTTTACATTTAATACATAAGGATATAATAGTAAAACTAAATATTTACATTTAAAAAAAATAAAAAATAAACATTCTATTTTTTCAATTTAATTTAATTTCTCCTTATTTCTTAATAATTATAAACAATGAATTCAAAATAAAAATAATAACGTACATACGCATACGCAGGTACATGAGTCTAGTATACATATAAAATCAGAAGGACAATTTGGTTAAATTTTCATTTAATCTAAAAAAATCCATGACCAAAAATAAATGCCAAAAATTAAGTCTTTTTTTATGAAGGCTAAAATAGTAAAACCGGCCGTTAAATAAAATTCAATAAGAAAAGGATAAGAAGAAAAAAATATTGCATATTGAATATGCATGTCGTGGACTAAACCTATAATATTAGGAGCTATCATCTTAAAATATAATAAAAAAATAATACTATTTAAACACACTAAATTAATTATATTTAGTGATTATATTAATGTGACAATTAATAAATGATGTTATTTCAATAAATTAAATTATTTTATATTTATTTTATGTGATTAATAAAATATTATATTAATATGATCCATAAATATAACCAATTTAATGTATTTAAATAATATTATTCATAATAAAAACTCTTCAAATATATAATTTATAATTACCGATCCTCCATTAACTTTTCAAGTTAAAACTAACTACAAATGCACCCATTAAACACTGATACTTACCACTCATGCCATTGTCTTGCTTCTCGCTTCCCACTTCCCACTTCGGTCGTGTCATGCTTCTCAATAATTACCATGCATGATACAACAATTATTATCCATTTCCAAGGTCCCACCATAATCCTTATTGATGGCCCACTCATTTTATTTTTTATTTGTAGTGATATTTGCTATTGTTTCTCTCTTAAATTTCTACTAATCTAATTTCTGTGGGTGTAATAGGCATTTCAAGATGTTCCATGCGATTTCATAATTGAATAATAATTGACATATAGATGTATGAGATATTTTTTTTTATTATTTTAAACGCACTTAAATTTATTATATATGTGTGTGTCAATTTATATATTATTAATATATAATATGTGATTATAATTTTATTTTTTATTTTTTTAAAATAAATGGAAAAAAATCAATATAAATAGATGCTGGTAGTTCCATGTTCGTAGAATTTGGTTTGCTTTGATAACTGAAAAAAAAAATTGTGAATTCATGCTCATTTCTTTGTGTTTGATTGACTACATAATTGAATTAGTTAGTTAACTAATTAAGCAAACTCAAACTGCATCCAGCTGATTAATTTAACTCTAACCCTAATTGAACTTGAATTTTATTTTCTTTAATTATAAGATCTAGGTAAAGGGGTCTAACTCAATTGATAAGAATATTGACCTGTAAATCATTGGTCTCTACTCTTAAGTTTGAATTCCAATTAACGACATCAAAAATTTCCCCTTCACTTTAAATTATTTAGACTTAGAGTATAATATCTTTATATAAAATAAATAAATTAAATCAGGTCCAAATCTAAATATTTAATTATGAATGAGCAATAAAAAAATAAGATCCAAATCTGAATATTTATGAATGAGCTTTGATGATATAAACGAGCCGAACTCGTAACAATTTGGAACTGATCAGTTATAAAAAGATCCTGAGCTGCTCATGACTTTTACTTATAAGTCAAATATGGCTCAAGACTGGCTCGTTTTATTAACGAGACTAATATATATCTATATCTTTTTACTCATCAAGTTGTGTCTCTTAATTTTGAAATGAGCTTCAAGAATTAAAAAATGAGTCCAACTGAATTGTATCAAGCTGATTTAATTACAATCCTATATATAACCCGGCGGCCGGTATATATTCAGCGATGCAGCTAGCTAGCTGCCATAATATTTGATATATTTCCTTCCCGGCCATTCTGTACGTAGTGTTATTTGTGAATTTCGTGACGTACGTACGTGCATGCATGGTCAACTTGGTTGTTTGTACGCGCGTGTGCAAGAGATGGAACTGATCGATGGAAGGGATCCAGAGTCTAAAGATAGAAATATAAAATGAAAGGGCAGGCGCAATGTGAGGGACTAGAAAGAAGGGTGATGAGGTGAGAGACGATTGGAAAGTTAATATTTGAATGGTTGAGAAACTGTGGAAGAGGTGTATAAAAGGGGAGTATTGGGAAAGAGGAAGATCATAGAAGAAGAACAAAGCATCTTCTTCTTCGAATAATTAAATATAGAGGACAGAAATAATAAAGATTATTGCTTGAGGAAAGGGTTGATTAGTACTGGTATTAGTTGTGGTGAAAAGAGAGATGGCTTCCGCGATATATATGCTGATGCTGGGTCTCTCAGCTGCGGCTATTTCGGTGGTCCAAGGTGAAGATCCATACCTGTTCTTCACATGGAACGTCACCTACGGAACCATCTCTCCTCTTGGCATCCCCCAGCAAGCCATTCTCATCAATGGTGAGTTTCCGGGACCGAACATCAACTCCACCAGCAACAACAACATCGTGCTCAACGTCTTCAATAACCTTGATGAGCCATTCCTTTTGACATGGTAATTCATTATGGATTAGTCTTTTGTTTTAATTTTTTTTTAATTAATTATATTCAAATTATTCGTGAATTAATATATATTCAATTTATGAAATGAAATATA
Organism: Oemleria cerasiformis; assembly: GCA_037349345.1. Taxonomy (NCBI): domain Eukaryota; kingdom Viridiplantae; phylum Streptophyta; class Magnoliopsida; order Rosales; family Rosaceae; genus Oemleria; species Oemleria cerasiformis. Next base: position 52,094 of record JAZGTL010000006.1, read on the forward strand.
TAGGAGCGGTGTCCAGCAAAGGAAGAATTCGTGGCAAGATGGAACCCTTGGAACCATGTGCCCAATCCAACCTGGTCACAACTTCACCTACCGGTTCCAAGTAAAGGACCAGATTGGGAGCTACATGTACTATCCCGTGACTTCCATGCACAGGGCAGCCGGTGGGTTCGGTGGGCTCCGCATCAACAGCCGTCTGCTCATCCCAGTTCCATATGCTGATCCAGAGGATGACTACACTGTGATGATCGGTGACTGGTTCACCAAGAGCCATACCGCTCTTAAGAAATTCTTGGACAGCGGGCGATCCCTTGGAAGGCCGGACGGTGTCCTCATCAACGGCAAATCAGCAAAGGGCGACGGCAAAGACGAACCTCTCTTCACCATGAAGCCTGGGAAGACCTACAAGTACAGGATTTGCAACGTGGGGATCAAGAACTCCCTCAACTTCAGGATCCAAGGTCACCCCTTGAAGCTTGTTGAGATGGAGGGCTCCCACACCGTGCAAAATACCTACGAGTCTCTTGATGTGCATGTGGGACAATGCTTCTCAGTGCTTGTGACTGCCGACAAAGAGGCCAAGGACTACTACATGGTGGCTTCCACACGATTCACCAAGAAGGTTCTTACTGGCAAGGGCATCATCCGCTACGAAAATGGTAACGGCCCTGCATCTGCTGAGCTCCCAGAGGCTCCTGTTGGATGGGCCTGGTCTCTCAACCAGTTCCGTTCCTTCCGCTGGAACTTGACTGCCAGTGCTGCCAGGCCTAACCCACAGGGATCCTACCACTACGGTAAGATCAACATCACCCGCACCATCAAGCTCCTCAACTCCGCCTCTAGAGTGGGTGGAAAGCTCCGCTATGCCGTCAACGGCGTCTCCCACGTTGACTCGGAAACCCCACTCAAGCTGGCTGAGTACTATGGTATTGCCGACAAGGTCTTCAAGTACGACACCATCCAGGATGATCCCGCACCCACCGTCGGAGACAAGGTCACCATGGCACCCAACGTTGTCAATCAGACCTTCCGTAACTTTGTGGAGATCATCTTTGAGAACCACGAGAAGAGCATTCAGTCATGGCATTTGGATGGATACTCCTTCTTTGCCGTAGCGTAAGTACATAATATACTAATTTTGACGTACTACTTAATATATGACTGACTCACGTATATGGAAACATGCATGCAGCGTGGAACCTGGTAGGTGGACCCCAGAAAAGAGAAACAACTACAACCTTCTTGACGGCGTGAGCAGGCACACCATCCAAGTGTTCCCCAAATCTTGGGCTGCCATCATGTTGACCTTCGACAATGCTGGAATGTGGAATGTGAGGTCAGAACAACCCGAAAGGCGCTACCTAGGACAACAGCTCTACGTCAGTGTTTTGTCTCCTCAACGCTCCCTCAGGGATGAGTACAACCTCCCAGATGACACTCTTGTCTGCGGCCTTGTCAAGGGCTTGCCGAAGCCCCCTCCATACAGCTCCGGCGCCTAAACATCTACTTCCCTATATAAACATATGTAGGATTATGGTAAGGAATGCTCATCAAGCAATGGAGTTGCTGATGATGATCGCATTCGCATGCATTCATGTATCAACCCTTTCCGAAATGCAATAAATTCAAAATTCTAATATATATTTTTCTTCTCTCCCACTTCTACTTCTACTAGCTTCCTACCTACTATTAGTCTATTAACAATAAACAATATACTGCATACTACTTTCTTCTTTTTTGGTCAATAATGATATTCATTAAAAGGTGATAGGGCCAAGCCCAGGTACAGCCCATACAAACCTAGAAATAAAGATCAAATAGGATTCTAAAATAAAAACCAACACAACATAATATCACAGAAACTAGGAACCAAACAGCACAACCTAATACTGCATACTACTTTAACCTCAAAATAAGTATTTCATGTTTCCAATAATCTCTTGGTTCGAGGAGCCCCGACATCTTCTCGGATGAGCTATTGGAAGACGAGGGCTGATTTCTCATTCACGGTTGTTGGTTGGTCTGTGACCGAAAAGGCTTTGTTTTGTGAAGTAACATTGTGCTGATCACTCCAGGTTGTCAGACTGCTTTTTTGGGCTTCTTTCTAACCACTGGGATTATTTTGCTCTTGGTGTAGGTCAACCTTCATCTCATTGTTGTATGTAATCTTCACTTGCACTTCCTTAGACCTCTTGGCTTGTTGAGTTAAAAGTCACGACAAGAGTTTTAACAATGCCACATTTAACACTGGGCGTGGCTCAACAAGGTTGCACCTTTTGTAGCCTAAATTATGTTAGCTAAACCTTGGGCTAGTAGTAGAAAAATTATTAGATGTTAGTAACCCGACGACTCTTTTGGTTTTTATTTCAGGGAGTTGATTTTATTCAACTTTTCTCCTTTTGCACTTTTCTTTTTATTCTGACATCTCTGACACTTTTCTATTTATTCTCAAAAGAGTGTAGAAGAAAAAAATACTGTGAAAATCAACTCCCTAAAATAAATAGTTTAAATATAGTGGCATGTTTGTAATTTTAATTTTTTTTTGGGCATAAAAATTCACCTTACTCATTGTAACAAAAAATTAATATAGTGGGCAGTAGAATGTAAAAATAGTGTAAAAATAAACTCCCTTAATAGATCTAGGTGCAGGTGGAAATGCTGTCGCAATGAACATGTCAAGTCATCGAGAAATGAGAGGGAAAAAAGGTTGGCCGTGACATGTCATACTTAAACGCTGAAATCCAGCCTCTAAGCTCAGATTCATTTCTATTGTGGTATCTCTAAAGCTTGGAGGTTGGATATTCTGCCAATCTTCATTCTTAACGCTGAAAACCATGAAAAACATTACCGCTGAAATCCAACCTCCAAGCTCACATTCATTTTTATTGTGGTATCTCAAAGCTTGTGCAAAATGACCCGGTAAATGTTACGAGATTTTTGAGCTGATTTTCACACTCCATTTTTTACTTGAAGCACTTTACTTCTAATTTTATTTTTTATTTTTTTAAAGAGAAAATAGAATGCAGCAAGTAAAAAATAGAGTGAAAATCGATCAATGAAAAAAGGAAGTGATTTCTGCGCACCAGTTTTCTCCTTCCGCACTCCTCTGTTTGTTTATGTTCATTGAATTTACTTTGATCTACTCAATCAAATGATTAGAAGAAAAAATGAAGTGCATAAGAAAAAAATGGGAGTGTGAAAATCAGTTCCCATAAAAAACATTAAGAAAGAGAAGATTGGACAGAATATCTAACCCACAGATTTAAAGTTATGAAAAGAGGATGCAGAGGAAGCAGGCCACCGAAAATATACTGAAAAATGACTAAAAAGGAAAAGAATATAACTAAATAATATGGCTTTGGCAGTGCAGTAGTGTAAATATGGCTTACTAGTAGAATGGCTAACACCTGCTGCACAAGCTAGATGGTACAATAACACCTGGCCATCAATTGCCGCTAAAGGTAATCATCTGATTCATCTCTACAATCTTCCAGCAAAGTGAGTAGACCTGAGACAAGTTATTTCCCTCATTGTGATTTAACTTCAAGGCTAGCATGGACACCAAACACAAGGGTACACTCAAGACAGTTGAAAACCTGCACCACAAGCTATAAAACTAGAAATAAAGTAGATACGTTTGCGCTACTGAACAAAATAAAGCACAGCTGGAATGGCCATTATTAAATTCAAACGTTGATACACTATCAAACTCAAGTTACAACAAGTATCTGGTTTGCTTTTTCTGCTATTGCCTGTATAAATTAAGCTTGGCAATCATCTCCGAATTCTAAGTTGAGCAATCAGAAAACGGATTATTTCAGACTTGAATGAGAGAATGGAGGGAGAGTAGAGAATAACATAACACAACTGTGAGGAGAAATCCCACCCCTAATCAAACACCTACTTGTACCTCTACAGCAATCTTGATATACTGGAATTATTTGTTTAATCACCAAACCCCAGGGCACCATTTATCTCTGGGCAGAATCCACAGTCCGAACATTTGCACCCGTCATTCCTTCAATTCGGTCTTTGGTTATCTCCACAAAGTGACCTACTATTTCATGAAACTGTTTGAGCCCTGACAGCGGGAGAATTATGGAGGAACGATCAGAACCTGCAACCTGCAATCGTAACGGAATTCTAAAGATGTTAAGACTTCATTTACCGTCAGAAACTAGCACAAACAAGAAAACCTCTTAGGGTCTTAAAGAGAAATCTCTCTTTATTTTATGAAGTATACCTCGGATATTCTTAGAAAATGACCCCTGTTATTACTCCCAAGATCAAAGAAGAATCTCTTTTGATCAGCTCTGATCACTTTAGATACCCCCATGTTACCAATTTCATCCTGTGCCGGTAACTCTGCAGATCTGTCAACATTCAGTTCAGAAGTTGGAGCAGTTTGACTACTGTGGCCAGATATGAAGCCAGCGCCTACATCATCTGAAAGCCCAACAAGACGCTCTGAAGGTTCAGAACTCTGCTGCTTTGGCATGGAAACAATCAGGTGGAAATTAACAGGACGTGTGAGATACTCCCAAAAGAATATGAACTAGAGTATGAAGTCTATGCATGAAAAACAAGGACACCTGATTGGGCAGTATAAAAAGCCTTGATGCTTCATTGAACTCTGCCAAAATGTTCCTAAATGCTGCCCAACCTTCATCCCGGGTACTCCCTGCCGGAACAATGATAGTACTGCGATTTCTGCTAACAGAAGCTTCAGATACCTGCACCACAAAATTATTAGCGTGGTCCAAACTGCACAACAAGAAATTGGGGTCTAGCCATCTCCCAGAGTGGTTAAATTCATGCAAAGACATCATAAAGAATATTCCATGCAACATAGCTTCATAAAAGGTCCATCTTTCCCAAGGGCTCACATCAATAAGAAGGTTTGGGACCTCAATGTTGGCTCTTCGCCGTATTAGAGCTCCTACAACTAAAATGTCAGGGCAGGATACCAAAGGCAGGGTTCCATCCTAACCATGAAGTTAAACCTGGAACCACCATTATTTACTAATTGCACTCAACTGATGCCTAAAAATAGGTGCCAGTGAGTGCCTAAACATTGAAGCAATTATTCAATTGCTGCATAGTTAAGAATTTAAAATAAAAGTTACAATATTTCTGCAGAGGTTTAGAAACTCAAGTGAGTGCGCCTCTATTAATATTCCACTTTAGCAAAGGAAAAAAGCAAGAGAAGCTGGTCTGGTAATGTGTAAATGAAAAATGAGGGGTCTCTTGTCATCTCAGAGTAAAAAGTTTGCAGTTGGATTTAAGGAGCAGATTTTTAGTGTGTTGCAATAAAAGGAGCTTCGATCTCAGAAGTTTTGGTGCAGAGATATGTCCATTTAGTACACATGTTTGGGGCCTGACGTGGTAAACTCCCCATGCTTGTTTTGAAAGTGATTAAAAGAGAGGTCTGAATCCACAACAACTCTGTTGTGCCTGTACACAAGGAATGCTTGTGGTTTTTCTGAGGTGTAAGTTCACTCCAGTCCAGGATCAGTACTCAAGATTAGTATCAATTTATAATGTGAAAAGGTTTGTCTACCGTGGCATTATGCTTTTTGTTAATAGTTGCACAAGAGCTTATCATTTGACATCTAAAGATAAATATTTGATAAGACTTTATTCAGTAGCATGACTCTACTTGGTTTCTCAACTGTACTTCATTGTAGCAATGCCTCTGCAACTTTGGGCATCATCTTCCTTCCGTAACCAAAAGCCATAATTACAAGAAAGATTAACAGGAAGAGGCAAGTAATTATAAACTCTAAACTCCAGACGAATAATGACAGACAAACAAAGAATGCACAAGTACAGTAATGCAAACATCGATTGAACACACTCAGGAAAAACATGGACAACACTGAAAATGTTTGCATGTAACATCACCATGAACTTAATGCCTCTGATGGCTTGCCAACTATACTCAACAATAAAGAGGCCAAAAATTCCAGAATGCACCTTGTCAATAATACCATGGACCATTCTCCATCTCTATCTCTATCTCCAATATCCTTTTAATTCCTTGCTCCCCAAACTATCAGAACTATTAAATGACCAATACATTCACTAAATACATAATCTTCCATTTAGACCTTCGACTTAAATTGCTAAGAAAAAGAAGTAGATGGCAAACTACTAATGACATTTCACAGAGTATTTTTTTTTTGAAGAGACATTCACAGAGTTTACACCATCAAAGCTTATGAAATAGAAACAATAGGAAAATAGAACATATCTAAAAAAATATTAAACTAGCAGAGTCATCCCCATTATCCATGACCATGAGAGAGGTGGCTATTTTGTCCTCCAACTAAGGAAACCAACTTCTGGGGCATTTCAGGGGACTCTTTATAGAATCAATATCATGGTCCTGCATGCAATTTGAAGAAAGGAGGGTTCTAAAACAATTCCCAACGAAATAAAAAATGGTCATTTACTAATCATCAAGCATACTCTTATATGCTCCACCCATACAGACAAATTTCAAATCCCGTACCCTAATAATTTCCATTATTTTCTATGAACATCACGTTTCCTCAAAACAAACAAGGATGTACATATCAATGGAAAGTAAGCCAGAATGCAAAGGGGAAGTATACCGTATGTGTAGAGGGTGAGTAACTGCATACACGCATAAACATATGTGCACAGATGGAAATGCAATTGTTCAGAAAACAAAATTAGAAAATCTGAAGCAAAGGACTTTCTTTTAGGGTGAGGTTAATGCGAGGAGTTATACCAGCTGCAAGGCTAAAGTAATAAGTTCCTAGTCAAAATGGCATTAGAATTGAAAATGAACAGGTAAGTAAGTCAAACAACGCAATTCATCCTAGGCAGAGTTTGTAAGTAATTCTAGGGCGCTAGTGATGTCCAACTTGTAAGATAACAGAATATAGTTTTTAAATAAGGAAAGGAGAGAAGGAACCTTCAAGAAGCGGCCCCTGCGGTTCTCGCCAATGTCAAAGTAGAAGACCTGTGAGAAAAATTAAGCAAAACAAAGAAGGATGAAAGCATGAGATGGTGATGGACTGAAAAATGGATTGCTAGCTTGCAAGTTTGCTACTTGCCTTGGTGTCGAACTGCAATTCCTTGCTGAAGACATCCTGATCGTCGGAATTGACATAGTAATTGAAGAGATCGAGGAAATAAGATATGCCGGAGAAGGGAACGATGATGGTGGACCTGGTGGCCGACGTCTTCTCGGAGATTTTGAGATAGCGGCCTCGAGGGTTCTCTTTAAGATCGAAGTAGAAGAGCTTGTGCTCAACCTGCAGCGTCTTACAAAGAAGCTCCACGTCATTACCTCCACCTCCACCTCCACCGCCACCGCCACCTCCACCTCCACCTCCACCTCCTACTGCTGTTGCTCCTCCTCCTCCTACGCCCCCCGAATTCCCTTCCATCTCCAAAATATATAGCAACAGCAGGTTAAGGAAAACCCGTACCAAAAGCAGCCCCCAAGCTTTGCCACTCTGTACTTGTTCAGATTCGAACAAACTCAACTATAATCACCTATCTATGGAACCTCTGGATCTCTAGTTGATTGGGAACTTGGTACTGGGTAGATGAGTATTACTCGGATCTTACTTTCTCATGGAGGAAGCTGCTCAATTGCTCCTCAATTGCTGGCGTCTACTAGCAATGAGCCTACTTGAAAATTAGGGTTTTGGGCCTTGGATCTCATGTGAGGGGGAAATTGACCCACTCGACTCAGCCTCCAATTTTTACACTCTCCACCCCCATTTCCCGTATTTCTAATGTCTAATATATAGTTATTTGAGCTTCTTATTTCTTTCTTTTCTTTATTTATTTTTTCATTTTCTTTCCGGCGATATAACACGTAAATAACTAGTTTTTAACTCCACAAAAGTAAGTAATATTATAATTTTATTTTCGTAAATTTAAAAAAATAATATTACAATTTAATTGTTTCTCATGCATATTTTTATTTAAATTTTTTCTCCAAAAATTCAACCAACTTAATATTCGTTTGATTATGTAATACTAAATTATTAAATTTTGAAAGTAGGCTTATATAATAAAATTATATGTCACTTAGTATTACGTTATAATAGAATTGTTCCTTACATGTTAAGTGTGACCCAAACGAGTGATTTTCCATTAAATGTTCCTCCATTGGTCATTTTTTGGTACATCCTCACACCGTTAGCGTTAGTTGGTAATTCCTTAAAAGTGTGGATATGAATCTTCACTATATACATGATCATGCGATAGTTATATTTTTTTTTTTGAGTAATTTTTCAATTTATCCCCCGAATTTGTACATCCTTACTAATTCCCTCCATGAAATTTTATTTCAACCAATATCCCCATAAATTATTATTACTAACTAATATACCTCCTGTGATAATCTATACTCACATTTTCTCTAATTTTTGTCTCAAAAAGTTCATTTTAGTCATCAAATATGATTCATGAATAAATTGTTTTTATTAATTTTATATAACACGTTTACTTATTTGAAATGAGATAACAGTGGCGGAGCCACTTGAAGACCAAAAGGGGCTCATGCCCCTAGTGGATTTTTTTGTTACATGTTGTATATGCAATTATACTAATATTGTTATAATTTTTATTTTTCCACGAATATACCAAATTTTATTTAATTATTACTTACTAAGTATCGAAGTTTGAGTGCATCAGTAATTATTTTGCAGACTTTTAAGTACTCAAATTGAAGATAACACAATTACTTATTGGGAAATGATTAAACACATGCTCATGAAATTCTCTAACTATTGCCATTATTTATAGATTTTTATTTTTGTTGTCATTATAATTGTTTATATAAAGTTTCCTTTATAATATTAATTTTGTTTATAATGGAATCAGAACATTGTTACAAAAATATTTCGACCGAAAAGTATTCTTAGGATTATTTATAAAGTGCCCCAACTGACTTGAATTTCTAACTACACCATTGTGACAACTTTGATAAAAAATTATATCAAATGTAAGTATAGAGAGTAATTGGTTATCTCTATTATTATAAAACTAAGAGTATCAAAAGGCTTCACCAATTTGTTCTGACGAAAATACCCTTATAATTCTAGATTAGACAAATATTATTTAGGCTTATTACTCAAAATGCACCCAGAATAAGTTAGCAATTATCAAAATGCACCTAGAATTGAAATTTGTCTCACTTTGCACCCAGAACAGGCATTATGTTACCTCCGTTGCACCATCCGTCAATCTCTGTTACTAACGTCGTTAAAAGTGATAATGTGGTAGTAATATTATAAATTTTGTAGGGGCAATTCAGACATTTGTAATATTTTATTAAATTAAAATTAAAATTATTTTTTTAAATTAAAAGAAATTTTAATTACCCTTCCTTCCCCCACACAACACGTACGCACGCGACCCTCCCCGTCTCTCCCTTCCTTCATTGCACCTGCAACACCATCCACCTATGTCGCCCTCCACCCAACCACCATCGACCTCACCATCCCACGCAACCCTTATCCAGGTCGAGAAAACCTCATCCCTGTCACCCTCCGCCGTCGAAACACGTCGTGGATGAGGAATCCTAACCGAGAACCAAGGTAGTCTCGTCGCCGTTGGCGACATTTTCAATGGACCCAGGCTGCGAGATCACCTCCATTCGACTCATATGGGCAAGGCGAAGAGAACCTTGCTTTCCTTCACCGTCTTCGGTGCAGCCGCCATCGCCAACAACTCCATCCCCGAAGGCTTACAAGGACGTTCCCCGTGGCTCGACCCCAATAGGCTACCCACTATTTTGCCTGAATCCACCTTGCTCAGCCAACCGACGTTCCTCACATCCACAAGCTCATCCACCATATGGCCATCTTCGAACGCCTCACCGACCACTTTGTCACCACCGAGTCCTCTCTCTCCTCCACACTCTTCGCCTTGCCCATATGAGTCGAACGAAGGTGATCTCGCAGCCTTGGTCCACCGGGAAAGTCGCCAACGGCGGCGAGACTACATGTACACTACCCAAAATGGATTGGGGTAGCTGCTTCATTAGCTCATTTTAGTCAAGCGATTGGGGTAGCTGCTACTTGTTGCTGCTGGTTCATTTGATTTGGTATTGGGTTTGATGGGTTCCAAGTCATGGTTGTACCCGGCTCCGACCTATCGTACTCTTGAGACCTATTGGGATTGTGACGACGACGCTCCTGGTCCGCGTTGTGGCCACACGCTCACCGCTGTTGCCGCCACTAAAGCCATGGCCCCTACCTCATCTTATTCGGGGGTGCCAATGCGATTGAAGGCGCCGCCGCCGCCTCCGCCCCTGGCATCAATAACATTCTCTCCATAGATTTTTTCTTTTTCGATTTTAGTACTACTTTAATTCGAACCTCGATTTTACTTTGGTTCAAAGTTGAAATTTGCTTGATTGTGGGCGCGTTTGTTAATTATGAATGTAGGGTTAGCAAGGGTGATGGGTTCGGAGGCTTAGGAAGAACTCGGGGGCGGTGAAGCCGATGGAGGTGAGGACGAATTGGACGGTGTTGGAGCCAAAACGACGTTGTTTTGGGAAGTGTGTAGAGGATGAATGAGCTAATGACCAAAATGACTAAAATACCCTCCCACATAACCATCCTTAACGGTGTTGGTGAAATGGTGCAACGTTTTTAACGGTTTTATTGTTCATGGTGCAAACTGAGACAAATTTCAATTTTTGGTGCAATTTGAGAATCGATGGTTTGTTCTTGGTTTATATAAAGTAATAAGCCTATTATTTAAGGTGAAAATGTAATAAATAGATCAAGATAAAAATTAAATAAAAAAGGGAAAAAAAGGACGAAAAAGAAAAGGAGATCGTGAAAACAGAAACCTCCCAACCTACGTCGTGTAAGAAAGGATAGATCGTGTACAGAGATGAACTCCAACGTCGTCATCTACGGTTTAGTGGGCATTTCAATTCCAACACATTTCGTCATTAGAATATTGATTCAGGGAGTTTTGGGTTCAATTCTCTATGCAGGTATGGCTCTGGCTACCTCACCTCTGGATTTCAATGCAATCTATTACCTAAAATAAAAATTGATTGTTTTTTCCTTCTTCGGTTGCTACTGTGATTAAAGATTTTGCTTTTTTGTTTGGGTTTTGTTGTTTAGTGACTAAACACAGAACCAGATTCTCTCAAGTCTCTAATTTGTTTTCTGTGTTGGGTGGTTGCCTTAATGGTTATTGTTTTTGTCTCAGTGGAGGGATGATCATGATAAAGTTTTGATCTTTAGTGTTTTGGGTCTGTTTTAATTTCTGGGTTTTTCTCCGTAATCAAAGGCATCATTAGTTTTGAGTCTTTGACCCATATGTTAAAGATTCATTTTTTCCAATTTTTATGGTATGCATTTCATTGATAGGTTTTGGAGGTGGTGATCTGTACACAGGGCTATGGAAGTTGTGTGCAAGACCTTTGGTGGATGTGCCAAGAACTGGAGAAAGGGTGTTCTATTCCCCTCAGGGTCATATGGAACAAGTAAAATCCTTTCTATCTTTTTTTTTTATTGTTTCTTAATGGATTAAAATCTGTTTATATTTGTTGCATTTGTTTTCTTTTCTGGGTTTCTAATAATTTACAGTGTTTGTAGTTGGAAGCATCAACAAATCAGGAACTACATCCGCAAATCCCTCTTTTTAATCTTCCTTCGAAGATCCTCTGTAGTGTGGTTAATATTTATTTACGGGTATGTTATTTCAGATTGTAGTTTCCTTCTGCATATATGCATTCGAGCAATTTTTAACACCTTATTATCTGTAAAATTTGTTTCAATTGAAATGCTAATATGCAAACCATTAGTTGGTCAGTTTTCACCATTTTTTCTGCTTCAACTTTCCTCCCAATCTCCGATCATCAACCCTTTTCTGTCGTCGTCTTTCGATGTTCATGGCTGCGCGCGAAGATTGATTTCTCAGACGACGCAAACGCCGACCGGTGAGTTTTCAATTTGATTGTTTTGCCGTTCCACTTCTAATTTGGGCACTGTTGATAGGTTCTGAGGATTTTACTACGCATATTGTTCTCGAACTTGCATAGAGTGTTCAGTATTCATATTCAGGTATAAAAAAAGATTGAAATCAAATCAAACTGTTATATAGTTGTGTTTTTTCGGACTTTGACGTTTGGACTGAATTGTGGTGCAGGTGAGCAGGTGAGCAGGTGAGCAGGTGGATTTGGTCTTTAACTTCCACAAGGTATGTTTTTCTCACTGTGTGTTGATATAACTCATAATGAGTTGGCATATTTGGAATGCATTCATCTATTCGTGCAGATTTTGGATCATTTTTTCAGAAACGTTTTCTCACTTATTTTTTCTTCTTAGTGGTGCACGTGATAATCTTATAAGTTATTATTTTGGTAAGATGATTCAGAGCTATTTTGGCTGTAGTTTACTTTGTTTAGGTTGGCACTAAGAGAGTTTATGGTAGAAAATAGTTGTTAGGTGTTCACAGTTTTTAGACACAGTAGACATGTCATTTTTCGGATTAATTGTGGATGCAATTGTGTCTAGTATATAATTTGTTTGTCTATTGCAACCGTTTGTTTTCAGGTATCCAATTCCACCCTTTGCATTTTCATTCAAAGGAGTGACTTCAATTTCAGCAGATGTGCATAACTATGGGTTGGCTCCAAAAGGAACAAGTATAGTTCTGTACGGAAACCATGACATTAGAAAGGTTATTTATTGATATTGGTCAGGTTTTCAAAAAGCCTTGGTTTACATTTGGATATAGCCTTCCTAATGTGCTTTTCTTTTCATGTCATATGGTTCGTCTGAATGCTTGGCTTTATGGGTTTCTATTTTCATCTCAGCATCAATTTGTTGCTGGTAAGTTTTCAACAGAAAACAATGAATATCCTGTCGGTCAACCGAAAATTTCCTATGTTTTTTCCATGAATAACTTTTGAACAAGAGTTTGATACATATATGGTTTTATCAAGTTCAATAAGAAATGTTTATCACATGCCCCCTTCATTTGATACACAATTTCATTTCACTTATAGATATTGTATGGTCTTCATTAGACAATGGGAGCCTCTACGAGTTCTGCCCGACCTCTTGATAATGAGGTATTTAATTTTTCGATTAATTAACGTACGTTTGATTTGCTTATTATCATTATTATTAAAATACATCTAATGTCTTAATAGGCAGAAGCATCTACGAGTTCTGCCCGATCTCATCAAAATGAGGTATTTACTTTCTTAGTTTATCAACGTACGTTTGGTTTGTTTATAATTATTATTGTTAAAATACATTTGATGTCTTTATAGCCAGACAAGGGTTAATCCTTACTTTTTCTTCTTAAAAATAAGGTTGGCAACGGTATTGGTTCCTCTAGACGATCAAATGACCCACACACTGAAAATAGGGCACGAAAAAGACAACAAATAAGGTCCTTTCTTCAAAGAGAAAGACGTCAAGCAATGAGTTCTTCCCAACGAGTAGAATATTTAACACGAATACGTGCTGACTGTCAAGTACAACGAGGAATAAGAGCTCAGACTGTAGAAAATCGATCATTTACAGCTGAGAGAGTCGGTAACTATTCAATTTTTCGGCAACCAGTGGTTACATTTTTAATTCCACTCCACACCCAAGTATTAATTTTTTTGGTTTCGTAAATGTAGTATTATTATTATATATTAGATTCAAATGACACCCATTCATTTCAACAATATCCGAAAATAGAGAAGCCTTATTTCCAATTGTTACAAGTAAATAAATATTGTTCTTATTTGTATACTCATTTACCAAGAAAACTATATACAAGGAAACTGTTTACATATTAATTTTGAAATAGATCACAGGTTTAAAGGAATAAAAAGAATACAAATCTTAAGGGAATTAGATGTTTATAATACAAAATCAAATGATGATTGTCTTATAAAAGTAAACATAAGTGATAAGAACATATATATGCGCTATATACAGTAAACATAAAAAACCAGTACACGGTACTATTATTGATCATTAAAATAAAATCAAAATACACGTAGTAGATTAGGAAATTAAATTATGTCCTTTCATAATGAGATCAAAAGAAAAAAATTAATCTATATCTAATTTAACAAAATAAAATATATGTCATTAATATCAATTACATCAAATAAAAAATTCTACCATACGTTAAAAAAAAAATTGAAATCAATATATACTTAAGTTGTAATATTTTACTTGCATTAAATCAATTTGTTGTCATAAATAAAAACAGAACAACAAACTACGGAAGCACGACAAAACGAAAATATTATGGAGATAGATGGACAAATAGAGACTCACCAAAGGCGACGTTAGTCTCTATTTGTACAATCAAACACAACGTGATGAATTCTTAGCACGTCGGCGCGCTGTCTATCGGCCTCAGAAAGTTCAACATCAAAACAGAGAGTATCAAGGCAACAATGTTGAAGTTCCAAGAGGAATGCGCTTGAGTCGTATACGGCAACTAGCATGCTCTACTAGGGTACACTTGCATGCTCCACTTAACCAGTACACTGCTGACAATAGAGTGCCAAATGCAAAAGAAGGTAACCAGTTGTACACCCAAACCCATAAACATAGGAAAACTAGACACTCTGCAATTTTAGTGGACCGTGAAGCTTAACACTACTGTTTCCTTCTAATACAGGAGTATTTTGATTTCATGGATCAAAATGACATGCCACAAAACAATGGCGTTGCTAAAGGACACCATTTATCTGGAAGAAGAAGAAATCATAATTGTGCAAGGAATTTTCATGAAAACAATAGACACGCCAAAAATCATTTGCCACCACCGACCACATGTCAACGTTGTCAGGCCCGTTTGTTTCATCATGAATCAAATGACATTTGTTGTTTACATGGAAAGATAATCATTCATGTAGTTCAATCTCCTCTAGAAATGCGTGAACTGTTCTTTGCTCAATCTTCAAAAGGGAGGCATTTCAGGCAAAATATTAGAGCATATAACCACGTCTTTTTGTTCACTTCACTGGGTGTCCATATTGATGAGAGTTTAACAACAGGTCGTGGTATTTACACATTTCGTGCCCAAGGCTCTATTTACACATTTCCTGTAGGTCAATAGTTGGAAGTCTCTTACCAGTTGGAGATAGCAGACCGAGATTCCTACAAATGTACATATATGACACAACTCATGAAATTGATAACCGGATGCGAGAAAACGAGTCACTAAACAGAGGCGTGGTCGAAAAGGTACAACGAATGTTGAACGAGCATAACCCATTTGTGCAAACATTTCGTCATATTGTGCAAGTACAAGAGTTTCAGGATTAGAGGCTGATTATAAGAGAGCAACCAGAAAACCAACGACAATATAGTTTGCCATCAGCCTCGGAAGTTGCTGCAGTAATAGTAGGCGGTGAAGAAATTGACGAAATTAGAGGCCGAGATATCATTGTACAAACAAGGCAAGGGGAACTTCTAAATGTTCAAGACTCAGCTGGCTACTATGATCCTTTACAATATCCATTGTTGTTGCCTTATACTACATATGGATGGGACGTGAATGATACAAATGATGGCAGTAAGAGGGTGACATGTCGCGACTACTATGCCTATATCTTACAGGTAATTCAAAATTTAATTAATTTAAATTAAAAAAAATAGTTAAATAATCATCGCGTCAAATGACGAATTTTATCATTTATCAGATTCGTGTACATGAAGTTTCACTTCTCCTTCGTGGAGGACGATTGTTGCAGCAATACATGGTTGACAATTGCGTAAAGATTGAAGCACAAAAACTTAAATGGGTTTGCTTCAATCAAGACACAATTCGATCTGAACAATATAAAGGATTACAAGACGCAGTCAATGCCGGAGAAAATAATGCAGGTACGAACCTTATCGCTCATATGTCAATCCTTTTGATAACTAAAATATTGATCCTTACCAAGCATAACAATGTGAAAACAGAAAATGTCGGTCGAAAGTTCATATTGCCTTCATCATTTATTGGAAATCCGCGTGACATGTACCAAAGGTATCAAGAAGCGATCGCCTTGGTCCAAAAATATGGAAGACTAGATATTCTCCTCATAATGACATGCAATCCACCTTGAGAAGAAATAAGACGAGCTACAAGCACCACAAGATCAACCTAATTTGCTTACAAGGATATTTCGTGCAAAATTTGAAGAGCTGAAAAATGATGTTATCAAAAAATGTATTTTGGGTAAGGTTTCTGCATATGTGTATGTCATTGAGTTTCAAAAACGCGGTCTCCCTCATGTGCATATGCTTACCATCCTAGATGAAAATGATAAACTTAATAGCCTAGATTGTTAGGGCTGAAATACCGACTCAACATGAAGAGTCGGGATTGTTCGATGCAGTATTGAGGCATATGATACATGGCCCATGTGGAGCACAAAACTCGCGGTCTCCCTACATGAAAGTGGGGTTTGCAAATGAAATTACCCAAAATCATTTGCACCAGCTACAATTTAAGGAAACTAGCCTCACCGAAGGCGGCTCCGCCTTTGCGAGAGGCTTTTCGACGCTCTTTGTGCGCCATCTTGTGTAACGACCCGAAAATTTAATTATTTAATTTTCGTAAATTATTTTGTAAAAGGATGAAATTACCCTTGGTTGTTTAAGGGGCTTGAAAGTTAATTTTTGTTTCGAGACACTTTTAGATGTGTTTTGGGACCGTTGCGTAGGTCTCGAACTCACGAGTTTGTAGACAGGCAACACGCGGAAAATGGAGTTCGTATGCAAGAGATGTGGGTCTAGAATATTCAGGGGCATTTTGGTAATTTAGTATGGGTATATATTTTTAACCCAATCAGATAAAAACTTCCTCATTTTTCACTCTATCTCTTCGCGACTCATCCCAAACCCGTGCGACCAAACCCAAAAATCCAAGAATTTGGAACTTCGATTCAAGGCAGCCTCGTCTGTTTTAGTTCCACTAATCGAACTCTCTTCCTTCCCAAGATCACAGACGTACCAACCGTTGCTGGAAGCAGCAGCGGGAGACACCAAATTGAGGAAACGAAAATTGAAACCTTTCGATCGATTTTTCAGCCAACACATGTATGGGTTTCGTGTTTAGACTTCATTTTTGAGTTCCTGGATTCGAGTAGATAGATTTAGACTAAAAATTTGTGAACAACGGTTAAGTTTGGAGAAAGTTAGGAAAAATTCAAGGTCAACCGACAATGGAGTTTTTCAACGACGGTGGACGGCGGCGCACGGCAGAGCGGTCGTCTTCTCCGACGACTGGTTGGTCAGAGAGGGGCTGACGTGGCATGCCACCTGGAAGCCACGTGGAGGCTACCTGGCAGCCACGTGGGTGCCACCTGGCGGCTGAGTCAGCGTTGAGTCAACGCCGAGTCAACAACGAGTCAGACTAAGTCGGCGTGTGAGGTAGTATAACAGCGCGTGAAACACTGTAGCAAGCGCGTGGCGGCACGTGGGACCCATTTTTGGTTCACAGCAACACCTGTCGATAAGATTTCGACGTTCTAGACCTGTTGGCGCAGGTTTCGGGTTGATCGGACGTCGTTTAGGGGTAATTTTGGGCGTCCGAAGTTACTGCGTTTTTAGTGTAAAGCGAGCAGACTTCTCGGGGTTTAGGGAGTCTAAATGTAGGGTTTTAAATATTAGTTGGTAATCCCAATTGTTACTCTTGACAGGCGATATTGCTTCGGGAACTTCGGAGGAGTGTACGATTCGGGATTGAGTTGATTTGGACGTGTGGTGAGTGGACTTTGGTTTTGTAAAGTATAATGCATGCATAAAGGTATATTTGATATAATTGCTTATTACGTATTATTTTGGTAAATTTCTGGATATTATTAAATTATTACTAGACACGGGCTTTCAATAATTATTTGGAAATGATGTTTTGGGCTATGGCCTAGCTTTATAGATTCGGGTTTTAAATGGTTTGACTTGATTAATTTTGAATTTCGGTCCAGTCCACGATTTTGAGTTTAAACTCGGTTTTTCAATGAATTTGGCCTAAGCGAAGAAATAAGGATTTCAAAACATGGATTTTGGTTTTCACTGGATTTTTGTCCCTGATGGTCAAGGTTTTCTCCGACTAGCGTTGAGGGTCTCTCTTCGTCAGATCGTTGAGGGTTCTCCGACGCTGGTGTCGAGGGGTATTTTCTCCCTCGGATCGTTGAGGTTGTCTACGCGTAGTACATGTTTCTGCACAACTCGAGGTATATCAGGTGTGTGGATGATATCGAGCTACGGCTCGAGATTTCATTCGGGAAGCAATAGGATATGTTTTGATGTATATTTTGTGTCCATGTATGTTTACATGATTTTAAACTCCTTTGAGGAGGGCTTTCAAAGCAGGGTTGTGGACCACAGAATGTTTTGATTATTCGGGTTTTCGTGGGTCCCACCAAGTGTTTTAAACAAAAGATGGATTTTTTCGGTGGGTTTTCGGATTATCTATATATTATATTTATATACAAAGGAATTTTATGTTATGCATGCATGGTTTTACTCGTGGAGGGGGAAATTTATGTTTTCCTCGTAAATGATTATTTTGTCCACTCACAACTTTCGTGTTTTAATTCCCCTATAGGCTGTTGAGTTTACATGTGCATATCTAGATGCGGAGGCATTAAATTTTCAGCTGCGCGTTTACCTAGACTGTCGAGTAGGATATTTATTTCTGTATTTACTTATCATATCTAGATGCTCTGATAAGTCTTTTGGACTGATTGTAAATTGTGGTTACATCGTTGGATGATTGACCTTAATGGAATTTGGGGTGTTATCTGATCCTTCGTCTGACAGGTGGAAGATAGTTAACCAGTCCTTAAGAGGAGATTCTGCCGGATTTTTGGGAGAATTCTCATAATTAATTACAAGGACTTAGGGGTATCCTGAGAATTTCTTTAGGTTGTTAGACGGGAACAGAGCTTTTATTGAGTCTCGAGGGTTCGGGAAGGGTTCGGTCATCTTGCGCTACTCGAAATTTCATTATTTATTATTTACAATTCACGAATATGAAAATCATCAAATCATATAATAAAACTAAATAATGTACAAATTAAAATTTATATCAAAAAATGTTTACAAAGATTTTGAATTTTCCTTTTTGATGTAGGCATCTCTATTATTATAAAGCCATAAGGTTAAAAAAGATTCACCAACTTTTCGGACGAAAATACCCCCACAATTCTATATTAGACAAATTGACATGATCCTCCCGAATTTCCCCTCGAAATCCGGGAAGAACTCTGCTCCCGTTTGACAACCTAAAGAAATTCCCATAATACCCCTAAGTCCTTGCAATTAATTATGAGAATTGTGCCAAAAATCTGGTAGAATCTCCCCTAAAGGACTAGTTAACCGTCTTAGCCTCTCGAATGAGCAACCGCACCGGTAGCTAACCGAACTGGTCATATCAGGGTGAGAGCCAATGCTTCGCCATAAATCACAATGTGAGAATCCCTGATCATAATTCGAAGTTTATAGCCATCTGATACCAAGTTGACAGTATGTCAGACACTATTGAAACCTCATACTAGTGGTGGCCCTACAGGGTAACCTCACGAACTTGTTAGCAGAGGGCTATAAACTTTGAATCATGATCAGGGATTCTCACATTGTGATCTGTGGCGAAGCATTGGCTCTCACCCTTATATGACTAGGCCGGTTAGCCACCAGTGCGGTTGCTAAGTCGAGAGGCTAAGATGGTTAACCAGTCCTTAAGGGGAGATTCTGCCGGATTTTTGGCAGAATTCTCATAATTAATTGCAAGGACTTAGGGGTATTTTGGGAATTTATTTAGGTTGTCAGACGGGAGCAGGGTTCTTCCTAGGTTTCGAGGGGAAATTCGGAAAGGGTCATGTCAATTTGGTATCAGAGCTTGTTAGCAGAGGGCTATAAACTTCGAATCATGATAAGGGATTCTCACTTTGTGATCTGTGGCGAAGCATTGGCTTTCACCACGATATGACTAAGCTGGTTAGCCACTGGTGCGGTTGCTCAGTCGAGAGGCTAAGACGGTTAACCAGTCCTTAAGGGGAGATTCTACCAGATTTTTTTGCAGAATTCTCATTATTAATTGCAAAGACTTAGGGGTATTATGAGAATTTCTTTAGGTTGTCAGACGGGAGAAGGGTTCTTCCTAGGTTTAGAGGAGAAATTCGAGAAGGGTTATGTCACAAATATTTTTGTTATCGAATAATGGGATAACAAAGCAAAAATTATGAAATAAGCACGAAATGTCAATATATGAATGATTTCATTATTAGTTATTTTTGGGCCGGCTCCTATAAATATGTGATTAGTACGATGACACCATTATGTTAATAATTAACTTAATTTATATAGGATAAAAATGTACATGTTTTATGTTCTTTTTGAAAATAAGACTTTAATTCATTCCAAGAATCTATTATAATTAAGAAGAATACTTATGCTGCATCCATAGAGCGAACTCCTTGCTCTATGCTTAAGGATATACTAGCCTCACAGTAGGCGGCTCCGCGCCTGCGAGAGGCTTTTCGGCGTGCTTCGCGCTCCATCAAGCGCTACCCGAGATTTCATTATTAATTATTTACAATTCTCAAATATAAAAATTATCAAATCATATAATAAAATTAAATAATGTACAAATTAAAATTTATATCAAAAAGATGCCTAGAGAGATTTTGTATTTTCTTTTTTGATGTAGGCATCTTTTTTATGTAAAAGAAAATTCAAAATCTCCCTAGACATCTTTTTGATGTAAATTTTAATTTGTATATTATTTAGTTTTATTATATGATTTGATGATTTTTATATTCGAGAATTGTAAATAATAAATAATGAAATCTTAGATAGCGCGGAATAATGCGCTTTCGCCCGCCGAAAAGTCTCGTATGTTTTTTTTTTTGTAGGAAAATGCACGGAGGTAATTAGTTGAAATAAAAATTGACGAAGAAAATTGACGGGGGTACAAATTCAAAGGGTCAAAAGGACGGTTCTCCTTGACACCGGACACTAGTGCATCGACCTCGGGACTAATGTTTTCATAACTTTTTCTCTGTTCATCTTCCTTTTTCATGACTATCAATAATTTACATTCAGTGTTGACTGCTGGTATGAGATAATGAGAAGAAAGTTCCAATTCCAATTTCAATTTCATCCAATTTGGGCGGAAGCAGTGTCCTTGCTAAGGCTGAGGTTGAGACAGTGCTTCAGCCTCAAACACATCGAGCAAGTTCATGGATTTATGGTAGTCCGAAGCCTTCATCAGGACAACGAAGCCCTTGCCCGGTTCATCGAGGCCTGCTCTTCTATTGGCTTCTCAGAATACGCATATTCCGTCTTCAACCGCATGACGACGGCAACAACAACAACCCTTACCCAACCAAACATTTATCTCTATAACACTATGATCAAGGCCATGGCTATCTCCCCCTCTCCCTCACACGCCATCTCTCTTTATAACAGAATTCAACTCGCCGCCTTGCGCCCGGACACATACTCCTTCCCTTTTGTGCTCAAGGCCGTCGTCCGCTTGGCCTCGGAGTTCGCCGCACCATCCGCAGTTAAAGTTCAACCAATGGTCGGCTCACAGATTCACTGTCATGCCATAGGCACTGGGCTCGACATGGATGCTAACGTCCTCACTGCCCTCATTCATATGTATTCCTCTTGTGGGCGTGTTTCCGCCGCCCGCACACTGTTTGACGGAGCTCTCTTTAGCTTTAAGGATGCCGCTCTCTGGAACGCAATGATTGCTGGATATACCAAGCTAGGTGATGTCGACAATGCCCGTCAATTGTTTGAAGGTATGCCCCTTAGGATTAGGAATGTCATTTCTTGGACTGTCCTAATTTCCGGGTATGCTCAGGTGAACCGCCCCCTCGAGGCCATCACAGTCTTCCGGAGAATGCAGGTTGAGAATGTTCAGCCGGATGAGATAACAATGTTAGCCGCACTCTCTGCTTGTGCCCATTTAGGTGCCCTCCACTTGGGAGAATGGATCCATAACTATATCGAGAAACATGGATTTCGTAAGCTGGTTTCTCTTAACAATGCACTTATCGACGTGTATGCCAAGTCAGGCAACATAAGGAAAGCCCTTCAAGTTTTTGAAAACACTAAATGTAAAACTGTCATAACTTGGACAACCATGATAGCTGGACTGGCTTTGCATGGTCTTGGAACACAAGCCCTTCAACTATTTGCTCAAATGGAAAGGGCTAAAATCAAGCCCAACGATATCACTTTCATAGCCGTCCTTTCTGCTTGTAGCCATGGTCGATTGGTTGAAATAGGCCATTGGTATTTTGACATCATGGTTTCCAAGTATAGGATTAGACCGAAAATTGCGCACTATGGCTGCATGATCGATCTACTTGGGCGTGCCGGTTATCTTCAAGAGGCACATGAACTGGTTACACAGATGCCATTTGAACCAAACGCGGCTATATGGGGTTCTCTTCTTGCTGCTTCAAATATTCATGGAAATGTTGAGCTTGGACAGCGTGCTTTACAATATCTAATTTTGCTAGAGCCCCATAACAGTGGAAATTATGCACTTTTGTCTAATATATATGGTGCTCTGGGTCGGTGGAATGAATCTGGGATGCTAAGGAAAGTTATGAGGGACATGGGTGTGAAGAAGACGCCAGGAGGGAGTTCCGTGGAAGTGAATAACAGAGTTCATGAATTCATTGCAGGAGACAAATCACATTCAGAGTGGAGTAGGATATATGAAGTCCTGTATAAGATTTTCAGGCAGTTAAAGCTTTCTAGACATCTGCAACAAGATTGTGGGGAGCTTCTTGAATTTGATGAATAGCCATTAGCCAGGATTTTATACTCTTTCAATTCTTCGAATATCCAGTTCTTTACCCTAGTTAAGATTCTGAAGTTCCTCTGAGTCTTGGCTGTCAAAGGATTTTTACTACATTGGTGTACCTGTGCCATTATTTCATCACAAAGTAAGAATTTTCTCTCCAAAGTAGAATCTTCTGTCCTTTTGAGCTTCCAATACATTACACTAACATATATATGCAAGCAAGTACGTGCCAACTCACACTTTATCCTTTATTTTTATCTCCTCTATTTTCTTGCACTTTACCCTCATGGTACACAATTTAGATTTCCAAGGAAAGAAAAAAAGAGAATACAAAATAGTAATACTAACATCAATTTAGCATTACTTTTCAAGAGCTCCTGGCATCATAAACAATAGAGCCAACTATAGAGCTTATATGTTCTATTACGGACATCGTCAATGAGACAGTTCAGTAGCTTCTTAGAAGTAGAAGTTGCATAAGAGGAGTCATGAGAGTGGTTTATAATATTCTCTTGGTTGGTCAGTGTTCTTAATTTCTTGTACATTTGCTCCCTGAGCCCAATATGCTTATGTTTTGTAAGAATTCCCATTCATCAATAAGACTTAGCAGCTATTACAGAAAAATAGATAGGATTTAAGTTCAATCTCCAGTCTTGGATATGTTCTATGGTCAGCATCTTACATGCATTGCAAAATCCATAGAATTAAATAAGTGTAACATTACATGCATTTTTTTGTAATAACTTATGATTGTTAGTTTTTTGGGTAAGTACGATTCTTAATTACCTTGCGAACAATTTCATTTCATTATTAAGTAATCATCTAATATATTTATGAAAAAAAAGATTGTATATGAGTTACATATTAAATATAGTAGCTAGCAAAAACAGGAACATGTGGCATGCATTGAAGGGGTTGGGTTAATTTATATACAGAAAATGGAAGAGCTACATAAAGACAATTAAGATATTGCACTTGTGATTTGATTTCTTAATGCTCATTTTTACATGAAGGGAATGTTTTGCCTTTTTTATTGAATTTTGCTACCTAGCAAATGGACAGATTCATAATTATGAAGACTCAAATTTATTGTCACCTACTGCAGCTGCATCAAAGCATTAAACCAACAAAGAATTCCTGCTCTAGTCCGAAGTCCTGAAGCCCTAACCCTAGAAGAGCACTGGACCACAAAATCTGTATTTTCTCTTGAAGAAGATGGCATATTCCTGAAAAAAAAAGAGCAAGAGAAACTTGTTAAATCATGGACCAGAACATAATCATTAGGAGATTAATTCTTTGCAATGGAAAGGGCTGCTGGAAGAAAATATTGCCAGAAAGATTGAACTAGATCAGTATGTTTTGCATCCGCACTGCTTTCCTACCTACGTTCATATCATTTTCTTGTGACTCTATCAGTTTCTGTGGCTTGATTGGGGCATTTGGAGTTACATTTTCCCTAAATAAAGCTTTTTGAGATCTCATCTTGTGGACGCTGGGTTTTGTCCCTTCTGCAGAGCTCTTAAATAGTGTGTTCAGATCTTCATTTTCACAACCTTCCCCACATATTTCTATTCTTGAATTGGAGATTCCAAAATCTTCTCTCGAGTCCAAAGTGCTATAAGATAAATTGGAGTTCGAAATTTGGCACCAATTACTATTGTTTGACAATGAACTATCTGAGCATTCTGTTTCACCAAGCAGTGCCAGCATTGTGGATAAACTGTTGGCCCCATTATGGTCTTGATTTGAATGAAAAGTGCTGCACCAAATATCAGGTGGATAAATAGCGTTGCATATGTGTTTCTCCATTGGCGAGCCATCTAGTTTGTCCTTATTATTTATTATAATCTCTTTGACAATTTTACTTGATGGAGAATCAGAGTTATATCTTGGGTCAATATTGTCATAATCCTTCAGATTTGAGGGAGGTTCATCAATAACCACTCCCTGCAAGGAAATTTGAGATCTCTCAACATAAGCCTGCGTCTTGAATTTGTTGTGGTTGACAATCTGTTTCACTGGGAAGTTGTAGTTGTGGACTTTCTCATCCCAAATATTGTCTTTTTTTCCACGACACACAAGTTTCTTCTCTGAGGTAGGAATAACTAGAACCCGTTTGTTTCTTTGGAAATGACTCCTGGTAGTAGGCCCACTCTTGGGTAAGAGTAGCCACTCATCAGCATTCAAATCTTCTGCACAAGAAACCTTATTTTTATTTCCATTTTCACATTCCTCGCTGTGATCTCTGTGATGACTTGAGCAATTGGGTGATGTTTCGTGCTCTCGGAATTCAACCTCTTTAATATCATATTCTGATAGATCTTGACTGTAGTCTGTTTCAACATTTGCCCAATTTTTTACCTTCACAGGCACTAAACAGCTATTTCTGGAAATACTGCATTCTGAGTTATTTTCCGAATCAGAATTTTTTCTTTTAGGGAAATTCACAGATTTAGCATGATGGTTCATTGGCCTTCTCCTTGCAGAGGACCTCACTTTCTCTTCGGAACTTATTATCTCTGGTCCAGATTTTCTTCTACTGCAAATTGTAGGTCTCATAAACCTTGGTTCCCGTGATAAGGGAGCTGCTGCTAAATTAATAGTCTTGTTCCTATTTATTTCAAGATTAGGTTGGGACAGTTCCTTAAATAAATGGTAAGCATCTTGCTTGCTGGAAGATAGGGCTGTCCCTGTTAGATGATCTAACTCCTCTTTTAACTTCTCAATACTCATTCTAACATCCTGACGCTCATCTTCAATCATTGTCATCTTTTTTTGCAGATTGATCATTGCAACTTCCTTCTCCTCCTCTTCCTGATTTCAAATTTCTTTCAGTCATTATATAGGCACGGGAGTTAACAAACTAAAAGAAAAACTAGAACAGCTTTGCATCAACTGAGGTTACTAGAAGGCACTTGGATTGTTGTAGCAAGCTGACCAGGTAGGTGTCTCTTTCTTGAGTGTCCATATAGATATGATTTTTTCTTTTTCAAATGAATCTACTTTCTTGCACGAAACCAATATGCTTATATGATTTCAATTTTTACATGAATTTTCTGTCCCCTTATGGTATGTGTATGATTTCAACATAAGGGGCTTCAAGACTTGCAAAGTGTTTTTATTAGAGACGATAAAATGACTAATGATTAAGCTTTCTTCTGTTTCACTATATTGATTTATTCATTAGACTAATGTCATACATTTGTGATTTGCATAGACATTTGCTTTATCAATATTATTAGTGTTCCTCTATTTCCTTTTTTTTTTGTTCAACTTTGTTGCTCTAGAGTATGTAATTAGTTGAATCAATCAAGTATGAACCTCCAGTTATACTGGAAGTGGCTGGTTAAGATTATTGAGCTGTTTCGGTATATGCGGGATTGTAAATTTAAAATGTCAAGGGTGTGGTGGTGGTATTGATGTAGGGGGAGAAGTTTAGAGTCTTTAGCTAAAGAGTTGGGTGGCTGACCTCTAACTTATTGGGCTCGTTTGGTGTGCGGGATTTGATTGGATTGGATAACTCATCAAATGCAATGTATTTTGTTTCATTGTAAGAGGATTAGAGGGAGTAGAGATAGAAGAAAACTTATCCAATCCAATCCCCTTAAATAGTAGGATTAGAAAAAGGTAAGTTTCCTTCTATGTCTAACCTATCTAATCCTCCTACAATGAATCGCATCCACTTTCTCAATCAAAGAACATTGAATTTTAATAGGTATCCAATCCAATCCAATCTTGCTCACCAAACGTGGCCGTTAGGTTTTCTTTTGGGGGTAACCCTTGTGCATCACTTTTTTTGTAATCCAGTAACAGAAAAGTTTTAGAGGGTTAGAGGATAGGGTGTCTTCTAAGATTTGAATAGTATTCTTATTTTTTGTATATTTTCATATTCTCAAGTAGCTAAGATTTAGAGCAATTAATAAGAATTGTTTTGGCAAGGGTGTGGTGAGGAAGAAAGTTATCATTTAATCCATTGTTCAGGAACTGAAGGGAGAAAGGTGGGTTAGCTATTGGAAATTTGTTATCAGTTATAGGTATTGCGGAATTACTAGTCAAATGGTTCTGGAGATTCTCACTTGAACAAACTCTGGTGTTCAATTGATTGGAACAGGTACCGAGTCCATACTAATGGGTGAGATTCTCGGACTGTAGAAAGAGCCCCATTTTGATGTCCTTGGATTAGAAAAGATTAGATGGGTGGAGAAAGGGTGTATACTAGGCGGTGAGTAGCATTCTTGTTTTGTGTCTATCTCCAACATTCAACCATCTTGCCTTCGTCCAGATCTTTCCTTGAGCCATAAAAGTTTAGAAGGCTGGTGTACCCATTAAGGTGCAAACCTTACCTGGTTGGTGCCCCATGGGACTCCCAATAGTTCTGACATGATCCGGGGAAGAAGGCAGTACGCGTGTTTGTCTCCGCGTTGGTTTGCTTTCTGTAAAAAGGAAGGGGGACTGCTGCACACATATTTCTGCAGTCCAAATTGTCAAGAAAAAGTGGACATGGATGTTAAATGTTTTTGAAGTATGTCTTGGAGTTGTTTTTCTTGTTGGTAGAGAGATACTTGAATTTGGACGCTATGAAATGGGGGCCATTCTTGAATCTGTGATTTTTTCGCTCTTTGTGCATTGTTTGATTAGGGTTCATTTATTGAGTGAAATTTGTGGTTTTCTTTGGCTGTGTATCTTTGGTATGAGAGACTTCTTTCCTGGTTTAACTTTTTATTGATACAATTTCACCAAAAGAGATTTTTATGTCTTCATCAGTGTATCTCTTAAATAATTACAGTAATTGTTATAATGTCAAATCAAGGAAAAAGTCTTAGTGGTAAGTCAAAGTCTAAACTGTTGCTTAGCCAAAAAAAAACCATAAAGGCAAAAGGAATTTGTACTTTGTCAGATCGAATGCCTATGCAGAAAGGGCTACTAAACATAAAGAACAGATCGTCACATTTACTTACAGTTGAATCTGTATGTCCTAGATGAACGCTTCTCACCCTTGTTGCAAAGTTCAAAGAAAACACTGTCTCGCAGAGATCTTCTTCTTTAGGACTGATATGAACAAGCATTAGAGTTTTTGAGTCCTTTCCTGGTTATAAAATAACATCAAGGAAAGAAAAGATATTTAGACCATGCTGATAATTATAAAAAAGAAAAAGAGATTTATATGTGAAGCAGGCATAAAAGAGTGGGTATATTTATAACATAATTCTTGTCATCTCCTGAGCAGGCATTTCCTTGGAATTATTTCCATGTTGCATATAACTATTTGGTGTATGCATATGGTTTACCCCGTAATATTTTAGGGGCAGACCTTAAATGGTAAACAGAACAACCTCATTCATATCAAGAATTTGGAGTAGGCATGCTCTTGTTTTGGTAAATAAGTAGGGCATGTTCTTGTCACTTGGTAGTGTTTGCAAATAAAGATGATACTGGAGTCCAATGAGTTAAAGCATTACCAAGGGAGTCCTTAAGAACCTGCGTCAGCTTGCTATTCCTGTCATTAGAGTGAAAATTGAAAGTGTTTATCATTTAGAGATGATAACAAAAGCAATTAGTCATCTATATAACAAAAGTAAATTATAACTGGTGAGCTTTATTGCTTATGAGTTATGACATACTAAGAAACTTGTAGAGTAGAAAATAACACTAGTATATTAATTGAATCGCGAGTTGGTATCTTTGATTAATTAATTTGATCAACTATAGTTTTCTGATGGTCATTACGATGATATATGGGAGATTAACTTTCTCAATCAAGCTTAACAATATGTCTTTAATAACAAAATAACAAAATAACAAAAAGAGTGATGTATGATGCTCACAAAATAAGTAGTAGGGATCAATAGATACTGATTCACGTGTTTCTGTTACCTATAAGGTACATGGCCCTTTCTATTTTGAAGGGCATGGATGACATCTCCGAGCGAGGAAAGTGACAAGTTAATGGCTTTTCCTTCTTCTAGTCTTCTTCCCCATGCCTTTGTCTTCAACAAACGCTCACTTCCTCCTAGGTCAACAAACCAAACTTTATTTGTTTCTCGTCGCCTTTCAGGCGCTCCACTACATGTGATTGATATGCGAATCAAGCTACCGAAACAGGAATAAAATGTCTCAAAACATAATAGTATTGCTTCTAAGTAACAAATTCCAAAACCAGTAATCAGAGCTGAAGACATATCTAAGTCAGCCAGTTTCTTATGGGAGAAAGTAGTTTACCAGTGTGATCTGCTGGAAGTACTGTTACAATTTGTTGATGCAGTTGACCTGAACTGGCACCCTAATCTATATAGTTTCAAAGCTTGGTTGAAGTCACTCACTTGAATAGCCACAAGGTTTTCAATTGCAACCTCACCCTTCGGATCTGTTTGGATTGAGAGGCTGTTGACGGAAAAGTAGGATTACTTCTGAGGTAATGTTTAATACAACTACAAATAAAGCTTAAGAAAGTGAAGGGACGTAATAAACTGATAGTTTGTATGGTTTAAGGAGACTGAAATTATTCATTCAGGGAAATTAGCTTCCATCATTTCCTCTTCACAGGAATCAGCTATAACTTAGAGTTAGTGCTGCCTTGGAATTTTTTTATGGTTTACTTGTCCATTGTTCTGCATAGGGTACAATTTATAACTAATGCATCATATTCCCAAACATACAACGGTAGCTATATAATTCCCCTATAATGAAGAAAGAGGTCAATTAATTTTTTTGAACTTCATAAAATTTGTAACTGGATAAAAAGCCCATAAATTTTGAACTTTTCAGGAGGTATAGCCACCAACTAGCCAACTTAGTTGGGCCTTCTTAATGGAGAGGATAAACTATCAAAGTTGATGTGGAGAATAGAACCTCTTGTAACCTTAGACGGCTTTTATCAAACTTTGGTAATATTCATATCATTCATCTTAACCTATTTTCTTTTTATAGACACCTTCTAGAGATCAAAAGCTTGGAACTATGGCCACACTTGGTGCCTAGGATTGGAATGAATCGGATTGGATAGCTCACTAGATTTAAACTGTGTTGAAGTTAGAAATGGAGGCTAACTTCCAAATTTTGTCCAAGTTAAAGGTAGACGATGGATTAGTCATGGAAGCTTATTCCTTCTAATTTTATGATGTAATTGTCTGGATCTTTCAACCATTCCATTATTGTTGTACGTTTACCATGGTGGCAGATGATCCATTGCCTTTGTCGGTTGTGGTATTAGCAAGTCTTTGAGATTTCCCATGTAAATCTCAAGCATACTGAAACTGAATAGAAACACATGGTTGCTATCCAATGCTTGCTTAAATAGTGCTTCAATTGCACGGGGCACCACTCCGGGAAAATCTGGAGTTCCTTCCTACAAAGGGAGAAAGGTCAGAACACTTATAGTCAGAATTATGTATACCACATTTATGTCACTTCAATTTTGAAAATATGGCTTTCTTGGTTGGCGATTTCATGATTGAGGCATGTATACCATGCCTATAAATTCCACAAGATTTCCGTAATTCCTCACCATGCTGAAGGTTTTTCCTGTGCCTGTCTGCCCATATGCAAATATGCAAGCGTTGTAGCCATCAAGTGCAGATTTGATGATTGGCTCAACTTCTGTAAAAGCTTCATCTGAAAATTTTCAATTATCAATTTCTCAATCATGACAGTGACAGTTGTCTGTTCAAGTTAGCACGTGAAGGGTTGCTACAAGCCTGGCTCAACAGCCAAATTTAAAAGCAGAAAGTTTGATGTGCTGAAGAACCTTGTGATGAGCCTGGGTGGAAAACCTTATCGAAACTGTAAGTTTTACTCTTGCTGTCCGTAAGTCTTAAAAGAACATTACTTGAACCCGAAGCTATGACAGGCCTAAGACGACCAAAGTTCTCCCCCATTGCGATGGGTCTTATACGACAAAGCACTCGAATGTTACCTGCAATGAAAAATATGCTTTGCTTAGCATAATTGTTCATTATGAATTATTTTGACAGGGTAGTGAAAGCCCTTAGTTCTTTAATAGGATAGAATTATAGAAAGAAGGATTGGTGCGACATTTCAAACCTTAAGTCTACCTTAAAACTCAATAGTTTTCGGTTGCAGAAGACTAACCTTTCAAGTCCAGAAATTCATTTAGAATCAGCCTTCTCTGTTTGTTGAGTTCATTTATGTGGGCAGTCAAGACATCAAGTTCATCTGATGACAGGGAATAAGAAAGGGTATAGGTGGTTGATGAATAGAATGATGAGTTAAGAAATTAAATGCACACAGGGAACACAAGAAGAGACAAAAATATACCAAGGATGAAGGATTCACCTCTAATATGTGAGGCAGCATGGCCTGAATGATTGTCATCATGGTTCTCTGAAGTGTTTGTTGTTCTTGGGTGGGTGGATTGTCCTTGAGAATGTAGGTTTAGTATTATATCACAAACAGATTTAACCCAGCTGGAAGTCAGATGTGACTTCAATCCTAGTAAGGAATGGATTGTTTCAGGTAGGCTGTGGGCAGGGTTTCTTGATTGTGATGATGACGCCATGATTTCCCTCTCCTGGAGCTGTAAGCCTGTAATATGTTGACAGATACAAAGGTTACTCCTTCCCCTCTTACTTATTACTTTGTTGAACGTGGTTGTCCTGCAGCAAAAATCCTGGAAGCTTAGAACGCTTCAAAAATCCTGTTAGCTAAGACCTAAGAATGAAGTTGAGTAGCCATTCTTGACCAAGACAATATAGTTGGCCACAAAGAAATAAACAAAAGAGACCTGGACAAGGTCTTATGTTTCATCCATCATCCATGAGCCTATCTCAAAGAACTTGGAGTACAATTAATTTATTATATGACCAGGAAAGCAAAGAAAAATAAAGACTAATGGTAGTACCGTAGTAAGTAGGGGACTGGGGAGGAGATTGGAGAAGAAATCTCGCAAGCTCTTCCTTCACTCAATGTCAATGCCAATAGAAATCTCACTCTTACAAGTCACAACTCACAACTCACAAGCTCTTCAACCAATGCCTTGTCAACAATCTCGGAAACTGAAACTCAAACTGAAATAAAGCTCACGAGAAAGCATCACAATAACAAAAATTGCATTACTTTCATTTCTTTTTCCGGAGTACAGGTAACCATTATTGGAGTTTTGCTTCTTGACAAAATATCTTCTTCCCCTCACCTCTCTTCACAATTTACATACGAACCAAGAACAGAAGGGAGGGAAGGGTGGTAGTTGGTGAGGGACTGAGGGTGGGTCCCATTTCAAATGTTGAGACCATTTTTGCTCACCATATTACTTTTAATTGATGGTCAGTATTACGTATTATCATATTGTTGATCGTTAAATATTATTGAATGAATTCGATCTGATCTAACCAATTATGCAAATTTTGAAATTTAAGTTTCGTTCTAGAGTAATTAATATGATAGTAATGCTAACCCAGTGATTAAAGGAAGGATGTCTATGTTGGAGGTGAAAAATTGTGGGGGAAACTCAATAATAGAGCTAGCTTAGCTTAGTTTAGTTGTCACTAATGATTTTGTCTCGTCTCTTGCCACTTGTCATATGAGCTCACTCATCAATCACCACCATTCACCAGGCTAACACCAACCATGGGGGCTCATCCACAATCGTCGGATCTTTCATTTGTTGGTTGCTCAAGTCCAAGTGTTTTATGTTTGCAAACTACTCCAATACAATAGGCCGGGTCGGGCCCCCGGGAGATCAAACTAAGCCATATATACCAATACCAGTCAATGTCCCAGAGAATAGAGATACTTGCATTGCAACTTACTTTAATGGTAAGACTTTCTTCAATGATTACTCCCCTCACTTTAAAACTGCTTACCTCTAATTGCATGATTTTGACATATGAAATTTTCCAATTATGATTGTATCGTAAAATATACACTTATCATTTTCACTATTAAATGGTGAACTATTTATTTTCA
The DNA here is from genome assembly GCA_037349345.1 of Oemleria cerasiformis. NCBI lineage: Eukaryota > Viridiplantae > Streptophyta > Magnoliopsida > Rosales > Rosaceae > Oemleria > Oemleria cerasiformis. The sequence continues at coordinate 84,809 of JAZGTL010000006.1, forward strand.
TGGTGAAGATAATACATGTCTATTTTATATATATGTATGCAATCATTTTCGGAAACTTTCATCTCAAAAGTTAGCTGATTTAATGTGGTGTTTATGTTTATTTCACAACTTTAGTACTTAGAATTATTTCATTGGTCTCCAAAACCCACATAAGTCAAGGTTTTGCTTCTAAGAAAATAAATTTTCATTTTTACTTTTAATTGCATAATTACCGAAATGGAGTTGCTATTGGTACTCTAGGAAAATCATATTGCAATCTTAGAAGTGCATTTTATCATTTCTATTTTAACAAAGTTGAACTTCAAGTTGAATCTTTTGAAGTGTAATAACGCCTCCTGAGATTTTTTGTGTTTTCGCAAACACCCCATCAAGTTTTGAATCTTGCACAAACATCCTCTCAGGTTCCAAAAACATTACACATAACCCATAAAATATGAATTTTTTTTTAATTAAATGTAATATAAGTTATGTATATACAAAAATGTCCTTATAGTTGTTTGAATATATTATCATTCTAATTATGAAAATATTACTGTAGTTTTATCAATCTTTAGGTTGATATCAAATTTTAATTGATAATCACTTAAAAAATGAGTTTATGTGTAATGTTTTTGGAACATAAGAGGATGTTTTTGTAAGATCTAGAACTTGAGGGGTGTTTACGAAAACACAAAAACTCTTAGGGAGTATTTGTATAAATAACTCTTAATAAAATAAATCAACCTAGAAACTCTACTTTTTTTTTCTTCCAAAGTCCTTATGCCCTCTTTGGTTCACAAGCTTCAATTTTGGCGAATGGTTACACAACTATTATTGAGAACTCTTCAACATTGAGGCCAATTATTTGGTGGTTTTTGGAATCCAAAGTTTGACATGAGTGATGTGCTTCTATCGAACAGTTTCAGTGCGCCAACTGCTTTGAAGCCCCGCCAGGCGCCAGTTTCAGTGGGGGCCCTCTAAATGAATACATAAATGGAGGCTTCAAAAGAAGAGTGAAGGCTTTTTTTCTTCGATAATCGAAGAATGGAGAACTAAAATCAGGTCAGAATTCATTACAACTACAAGGGGCAACTGTGCATCAATCACTTGAAAATAATTATGACAATAATTTCACTTGTACAAGATACCGAGCCTTGTAATCAGATGTTCTAAAAGGTGGATAGGAACTTTTAGGGCATGCCGTTGGACAAGGAATGCCCGGTGCATAGTCTACAACTAATGTTTTATTCTCTTCTTTTTCTCTCCCTATAGCATGCATAGCAAAGGAGTCAAAGGACAAGGTTTTCTCTAATAAAGTAAATTACACAACCACACAAGGTTAAAAAAAAAAAAATCCATGATCAGGTGTATACACATTCTACTATAACCCCTAAATCATTATTACCAATAACATAATAAAACGCACGCTCTTGACTTGAGCGAGTGAACAAATATTACAAGGTAACAAACCACTGCCACTATATATAACAAGCTACTTTCCGTGATACCTAAGACCCAATAGCCAGCACCACAACAAAATAGGTCTTATCTTGCATGTACAAATCAGGACTCTTGGGGAGTCTCAAATCTTGTTGGGGTGTCAATGCCCATCATACAGCAAATGCCTGATATGAGGATTAGAAGCAAAACAATTGCCTGAATCATTGCAAGAAGAAACAATGTCAGGAATCCGCATTAGTCATTATTTGCATCTGTAAAGAACGAGGAAAAAATAAATAGGCCATGCATACTTGTCATTACAAATCCACACATTACTTGGTACTTGATATGTCTGAACACAAGTATAATCGCATCTATGGACCTAAAAGAAAAAACGAAAAAACATTGGAGAATGGTCCTAGGGACAAGACTAATTACATGAGTTTCTATATATGCGTGGAGTGGGCAAAATAGTTTCTCTTGCAGGACAAAAAAAACATGTCAACATTAATTTAAGCTTCACCAGCTTTTGGTCATGCACCTCCCAATCAGATGAGAATGACCCAAGATATCTTGGAATACAATTGGCTCCAAGAAATCAGGTACGTGTGGACCAAAAGAAGCTTCAATTACATTAGTGGCTCCAAGAAAGGTCCAATTACATCTTTCAGAAGTACTTTCCAAAAAGAAATCTGAATAAGTCATCCTCCGTATCTAACTAAATATGGTTGTTATAACATTATAATAAAAGAAACATGTTGCTCAAATAAGGAAACTAGAGTGTATATAAAATCTAGAAGCTACAAACTCTTACAGTAGAAGCTACAAAGACTTAATCATATAACAACAAACATGGAAAATGTGGAAGTATACTTACAACTAGAAGTCCCTCTAGAAGTGAAGATTTGAGTTGACAAACTTCATCACAAGCTGTTGAATTGGCAGATGCATTTCCTGAAGCACTTTCAGCAAGAAACCTTTCTAATTCTCGGTGAGACGGGTACTTGATTGACCTACTAGAATCTGAAACATACAGAACTCCATATTTTGCCCCAGACTGATCCATGGAACTAATAAGTTTGGAAAAAACTTCACCTGCACATCCAATTGAAATACATTACCAGCGTCAACTTTTATGACTTACATGCATTACAACGTACTAACAGCTTCAACTAGCATACCCTCAGAATGTGTTTGGTCAAGTTCTTTGGAAGACTCAGATCCTTTGTGGCAGAATACAACCAGATCTACTTCCCCATTGGATCTCTTCTCTGTCCCTGAAGCAATATAATCCTGACCAATTTTTTCAGGGAAAAAAAAGGAATCAGATCTTTTGCATAGACACAAAAAGTTCATGATGTAATACACATTCGTCAAATTGATTTACATGGAATGACTGCAGGTTTGCAAGCTTTTGAAAGTTTTCACCCTCAATAGAGCATGACTCCGAGAAAGCAACATTATTGAATCCCAAATCTTGCCCACAAGTCTCTGAAATCCCTGACACCAAAGAATTTTCCATAGCATCCTCCTCTGTTGCAGCAACATAAGGGAAGGCCATGGAAAAATTGGATCCTGTGAAAGATGCCTGTTCAAGAACATGGAATGGAGGCTATTAAAGAAGAAATTTCCTTCACAAATTTTCACCAAATGTTGATGTAATTGGGAAAACCCAGCTTACTTTCAGCAAGTCCACAAGAGCTGGATCAGCATGTTTATTGGCAGCAATATCTGAAGATTGTAACTAAGAAAAGAAAGGAACTAGTTTAGTAACCCTAGACATAATAAACAACAAGGTCTTCACTGTATTTCAATGTCAATAAACCTCATCCAAAAAGTGAAAGCTGTATCAAGCATAACTCGTAAGGCTCTGTTTGGTTGTTTGAAATTGTGATACTTATACTCAGTCACAAACATCTTGAAGTTAAAATCCAAATTTCATTGTACTTCCCTGATCTTTTACTTTATGCAATGCAAGCAACTATTTTGATTCTAAAGAAGAGGTCACAATTACATTTTGATACCTAGTGACTGGCCCACTGTGTGGCTTACCCCAAATCCCATCCCTTTAGAGTAGAACGTCGTTATATATCAGAAAAACAGTTACAATTAATTTTAATTCCCATAAAAGATAAAGAAAAAGTAGGTAGACATGTAAGCAACAAGAACAAATTGGCTCAGCAAAGGATTTTGAAATATGAAGTAGACAACATGGAACATGGGAATTGGGAACACGTACAGCGAAGCTAGAAGATGAGAGGAAAACAACAAAAATTCTTACCTCTCTACCAACAAAGACAAGAGCCAACTCCAAAGGCTGATGAAGCTTGTTTCGAGAGCACTATGTAGCGAAAAAAAATGCATACTCATAACTTAGAAGACTGATCAATAGTTCAGGTAAAACTTAAAAACAAATAAAACCAAAGAGAACTACTTCACTCTTTTAGGTGTTAGTACGAAACGATTAAAAAACTAAAACAACTAAAATAATCACAGCAAACTATAACTGCATAAGGAAAAACAAAATACCAGTAAATTTGACCAGCCACCTTCTGAAATAACAGACTTTGCTAAATCCTTTGGAGAGAGAGTCTGATAATTTATGGCTGCCTTCAATCTGTTGTTTGAAGCATGTGATCAGTTAACGAGGAAAAATGGTATTGCAAAGATTTAAAGATCACATAAAATGATGCATGCTACCAGTGTCAATATTAACTTGACCAAAGCACAAAGTGGACAGTATAGCACCATCAAAGGACATACCACATGTATGAAAGACAACATGGTTTGAATGTATAGATGAATTTGATGATAATTAAGTTTTTGGTTTTTTTTTTTCTCAAGAGCTGCATTGAAGAAAAAAAAATGCTTCTCTCAATAATTATCCTGACTAAATCCCTCCTCTCCCAGGTCATCTTTTGCCTCTTCAGAATACCTAGACAACTCAAGTCCTCAGCGCTTAACAATTGTTTTCTTCTCCTAGAGGTGCTAACATTCCACTATGTCACCAATTATCTCAGGAGGGTAACTTGGATTGATAAGTTGCTGATATTTTCAAAAAGTGAAATTTAATTTTGCAAGCTTGAAAACTGAACCTTAAAGACACACTAGGTCAGGACACTATACTTTGCAGTCTGACTACAACATGATTTATAAAGAACTAAGAAAACTAAAAGAAATGTTGAGAATACAACTATATACTTGATGTTTGATTTAATTTTACAAAAAGCCAGAACTGCAAATTAATTATTCAAGACCCTAATTGCACATGTTCAATTTGATAAAGTTTAACTTGGTATGGTACTTCATAAATAAAATATATGGAATGTAAAAAATTCTCTATATTGAAGGAAAAAGGAATATGAGCACATATATCAGTGAATTAACTATATTACAGTAGATCTATTAGCAAAGACCAACAATAAGTTCTGTCAATTTGACAGAAAGTACTGGAGTTGCATCAATTTTAGTTAATAGGGAAGCTACAATCACAGGATTGAGTGCACTCTCCTTCTAAGAACCAGGACCTTCAAGTGTCTTCCAAAGTGGATCCAATTATAGTGGCAACTTGATGAGTTGATCCACCTACAATTACTTTTCAATCTCAATGGGAAGCCACTCCACATATTTTTGCCCCTTTTGTTTGTCCAACTTTACTTGTGTATGTGCACATGTACACATATATAGAAAGTGTTCATATTGTTCAAATATAATTTAGATAAAATTACAAAAGGAAATAAAAGATTGATTTAGCAAGAACTACCAGTTGGTTCAAACTGAATGGACCTCAATCTGAGAGTGTAAGTTTTTGTTTTCATTTTTCTTTCCAGATTTAAGTAAAAATGACATATATACTTGTAAAGTAAAAGAAATGCAGAAAAAAGGTGGTATTGAAGTACTCAGCAGGGGTTTCGCCATAAAAAAAAAGGTATTTTGTAGAGTTGAAAATGAGCAGTAGCTAAGACTCTCAAATGTGATTTATGAAATAGTAAACTGAAGGAATACATACTGATGGTAATGAGGTGACCAGAGGAAAGCTGGCACTGTGGCAGTGGAAGGCAAGGGAAACCCTGAAAGAATCTGAGGTGCAACCAGCAAAGCCACCAAAAATAGTACAGCTGCCTTCATCTTTGGTCCTGCAAACAATCCCCATTTATGGATCAGAGATTGAGCAAATTACAGATCCTATCATTCCATAATTGTTTATATCACATTCGAACCCAGCTTTATACATACATACCCAAATTGAAGCATAGATCGATTCCAAATTTCAATGATAAATCGATTCTAATTATACAGTATGATTCAAAAGCGCCAAATGTAAATCCAAACGAAGAAGAAAAGAAAAAAGATTAAGAGATAGATCGATCGGGGACTCACCTGAGGGCTGAGGCTGAGGAATTTTACGGTTTTGTCGGAACTATAGAAATCAAAATCTGCAATCCAATCAAGGTATAGCTGTCATCTCCTTCGGTACGGGAGATTGGGGAAGCAGCACTCCGAATGTCAATCAAGGCCCACGAACGAGGTAGGGCCCGGCTTTTTATTATATATAACACAGTCGTTTGCCAGTTTGTAACCAAGGCCGGCTAGCTTTCCTTTTTCAGTTTTGACAAAATCTCGCCTCCTTTACGACCGCGAGGCCCAAGAAATTGATCTTTTAACAAAATATGATAATAATTTAGTTTTTAATTTTTAGTTTTTTTTTTTTTGGCTGGATATACAGAAGGTAGATGGGAGAAAGAGAAGATGAAGGAAAGTGCTAATACGGAGGATAAGAAATCAGAAAATGAAAAGAAAAAATTAAGCAAGTGAAAACAATTTAAGTATTCTATTGAAATTTTAATGAGTTTTAATGTATTTTAAATGATTTATAATTGTAATGGGTTCAAATTAATTTCTCTTTATTTTATATGATTTCATCCGATTTCATGCTGAATTTTATTATATTTTATAATAAAATTTTATTGAATTTTGAAGTGTTTGACATATCTAACTGACTATATATAATTTCTAATCTTAACCCTTCATAAAGATTTAAATGGTCAAAATTATGGGAAATTGTCACTAATAACTTTTTCTCACAAAAAGAAAAACCACTCATAACCACCTCCTTATCCTCAACCATATATAATATTTAGTTTTGTTATTTACACTTTTGCCCAACCTATATATATACACTCCAATGACTAATTTGCAATTTTTCATTTTTCTCCCTCTATTCTCTCTTTCTTCTATCTTCTTTCTTCTCTTTTTTCTCTTAAGAAACCCTGATGAAGATGAAGGGGGAGGTTATGTCCTCTTCGTCTTCGTCTTCTTCATCTTCCTCTGCATCCTTTTTTTTCTCTTATCTCTTCATCTTCATCTTCATATTCGTGTTCATGTTCATCTAGAAAATTCAAAAATGGTTATGTAACTAAGTGATTACCAATTGGTATGTAAGTGGGAACTAACCGATAACTAACTGTGAAACTCATATGAAGATGAAGATCTCCAGATGAAGATGAAGGGGGAGATTGCGTCCTCTTCGTCTTCGTCTTTTTCCTCCTCCTCTGCATCCTCTTTTTTCTCTTCTCTCTTTATCTTCATGTTCATCTAGAAAACCCATAAATAGTTATGTAACTAAGTGGTTACCAATTATTATGTAAGTAGAAACTAATCAATAAACAACTGCGAAACCCATATGAAGATAAAGATCTCCAGATGAAGATGAAGAGGGAGACTGCGTCCTCTTCCTCTTCGTCTTTGTTGATACCGTTTCTGACCAAGTAACGAACTTAACGGAAGACCCGGAAGACCACTTGGACCAAGACCAAGCCCATCATCAAGGCCCATGTCCAAAGCCAACCATTGTGGCCCATGACCTAAACCTAGGTGCTTTACTATATAAAGGGAGCCTTCATCCCTCATAAACACTAACTTGACTCTCTTTCTAGACTAGAGTTCTCACCTCTTTCTTTATTCTTAGTCTTCCCCTAAGGCTCAAATGCCTAATGTATCATGTACAAACATACTATTACTAATGAGAAGAGCATATCACCGTGGACGTAACTCGATTTGGGTGAACCACGTACATACTCGTGTTCCTTGTGTGTGTGCAGTCTTCATGGACCCGTTACATCCATTTTGGGATCAAACAATCTTCTTTCTCTTCCTTTGCATCTACTTCTTTCTCTTCTCTCATCATCTTCATTTTCATCTAGAAAACTCATAATTGGCTATGTAACTAAGTGGTTATCAACTAGTATATAAGTGAGAACTAATCGGTAACTAATTGCGAAACTCAGAAACCCAGATGAAGATGAAAGGGGAGGCTGCGTCCTCTTCTTCTTCTTCCTCTTCTTTATCTTCCACGTTTGGTGACGTGGATGAAGGTAGGGATGGGAGAGGATTGGGGAAAAATAATGGGAAGTAACTAAGTGTGAAATAACTTAAGTTTTTTTGTTTATATATTTGGGGCAAACGTGCAAATACCAAAACCTAAAAATTATATTTGGTTGAGTATATATGAAGTTGTTATTGGTGATTTTTTTTTGTGAGAAAGGGAAATTAGTGACAATTTCTCAAAAATTATCCACATAAATATCACACAATTTTTAATTTTTATTTTCTGAACCTCACTTCTCCTCTTCGCTCCTTCTTCTTCTCTCCTTCATCTTCAGCAGTTTTAATTTTTCCTGGGTATAATTTTTTTCTCCTCCGTTTCTTTTCTTTTTTAGCATTGAAATTTCTGGACCACTCGACATCGTATAAGCCATCGGCAATTTCAAGAAAGATAAGAAAGAGTCCAGCATTAATGGAGTTTTGTGATAACGAAATATTGCAGTTCAATTACTCGTTATCATTTAATATCATAATATTAAAGTATTAACAAATTCTGGAGATGACAAATTAAGCATTGGGCAACTGATGAAGTAGGAGCTCTCTTGCTGAGTTTCCCTTTTTATTAACATAGACCATGGAGTATGAAATTCTTTGGAACTTTCGTTCTTTACTATTCTCTCTTTTTTCTCATTAATTTTGTTTTGAATATTTTTATTTGGTGATTACAAGGGGCGGTCTCGTATGAGCAGACGAACTCTTCTAAGCTCAAGCTTATGCTCGTAGAGATGAGCTGTGTAATTGGATGGTAAGGTCGCCTAGAGGAGCGGTGGGATTTAAGCACTAGGTAATTTAATTCTTCAATTATATATAGGATAAATTACATAAAAGTACTTAAATTATATGGGTCATTTCAAGTTCGTACTCAAATAATAAAAATTTGCAAAAAAAATACTCAAACTATATTGACACTAACAGAAGTGTACCTCCGTTACATTTTTCGTTCAAAAGAGCGTTAAAAGTACACGTGGCACAAATTTTGACCACTCAGCTCGTGATGTGGCGTAATTTGAAGGGGCATTTTCGGATTATCACAAAATGACTCCCTCTTTCCTATTCTACCACATCGCGAAGCCCCAGCTTGACTATGAAGAGCTTCGAGGGGAGGTTGAGACCCAAATCTCTAGCACGACCAACACCACCATCTTGAATAAACCCAGCCCCAAATCTGTATCACGTCAAACTCGAAGAGCGTGAAGAAATCCAACCCCAAATCTCGAAGAAACCCACCCAACGGCTACAACCCTAATCTTGTAGAACATACGCGCGACATCCCTCTTGGTCCAATGGCGACAACGTAAGCGGTTTTGTCTTCTTCCTCCAACAGCGCACTGCAGAGTAATCTTATCCCTCTCTGTCGAAGGGGTGAAGGCTATTTGTCAAATGTTTGAATGAGTTTCCGCCTGTTCTTCTTCTCATATGAAATTCCCAGTCGCAAATCAAGGATGTCGAAGATGGAAAAAGGCACGATGGAATTTGAAGCCCCCATTTGTCAGTGTGGTAAACAATCGAAGTTGATGACAAGTATGACAGATGAAAATCTAGGGAGAAGATTCTGGGGTTGTGATGGTTATGGGGTAAGTTTATGTTTGATCTTAATTGGTATTTAGTTTTACATTTGTAGTATAGATTTCAAATTTTGATTATAATTTCAAACTCGATTTGGGATTCAGAGAAATCGGAGAGGAGTAGGAGGTGGTGGGTGCAATTTTTTTCAATGGTGTGGCCCAAAGCTCAACGAGAAGTCACCCGGTCCAATTCCAGGTCTATTGAAGAAATTGAAATTGAAAGATGAAGAAATCTTGGGTTTGAATAAGCTGATTAAAGCTGGTGTGAAGAGGTAGAGGTGTTTGTTGGTTTTGGTTGCTGTTTCTTGGATGTTGGTGGTTTTGTTTGTGGGAATGATTATCGGTGGAGCAGGGGGAAATGATAGAGCTATGTTCAGTAAGAATGTCAATCTAGCTCTTGAGTTTTAATTGTATTATGCAATTGGGTCTTCATGGTCATTGTAATATGAATGGTGAATTTGCAATGTAATGTTTTGCTTTGTTTAATTATGAGTGTTTTGAAGGTTTTGCAAGAGTGGAGCATGGTTAATTATGAGTGCATTTTGATTACATAATGAAACAATGCAATAACCAAAGTGTGCCTTTGAGGTTTTGCCACTTTACAACATGGCTACAGAAGAGTGTCTTTGGTTACCTAATGAAACAATGCAAGAAAGAGTGTCTTTGAGGGTTTGCCACTTTAGAGAATGGTTACAGAAGAGAGCGGGTTTGGTTACCTAATGAAACAATGCAAGAAGGAAAGATAGCTAGAGATAAATAATGAAGGTCATACACATCCATAACACCCTACAACACATCCAAACCAATTAAAAGCATAACAATACAAAGCATTTCAAATCATAAAAATGCAAAGATTCAACTTCATTTTCAAACATAATAAACAAAGCTTCACCTTCATGATCATAATACAAAGCTGTCAAAAGCTGTCATACAACTCCACAACAATAATCATCAACATGACAAAGCCATTCAATCATAACATCTTCAATTGAACCTGGCAATAACCTAGCTAATTCACCACAAAAAAATATGAGGTTCAACCATTCAAGTATCAGAATTACATACATTAGAACCTCAGTTTCAAAATAGCAAAACTACATGACTTGAAATCAACTCTACTCCCTAGCTATTTCACCATTGTCAATGACTTGAAATCAAGTTTGTTTTCTCCTTTTACTTCTTCTCAAATCATTATCATTGCCACCAGCACTTGTGGGTTGTTGACTTGGATCCTACATATGAAGAATTTAGCATTATAAGCTGACTTATGGAATTGAATTGTGATAACTGTTTCAGATTAACACAACAATAACAACCATGAGAAAGGGTAAGAATGGCCTATATACCTGATTCGAAGCATGTCTCTTAGGGTGCTTGTTTGTCTTGGATCTCTTTCTAGAAGATGTGGTTGATCCTTGAGTCTTCATGAAACAAAATCTAATTAGGACTGTATAGTCAACGACTTAAATAAAAAAACAAACTTAAAATGGTACTTACATTTGGAGCATAAGTATCTGCAACATTATTCTTTGCTCTGCCTCGTGGCCTTGGTGGTAGCTTCTCATTGGGAGGAAAGTGTCGATAGTGGGTTCTTGCATTATGAGTTTGTGATGAACAAATACTGCAACACATAGGAATGCCGTATTTTCCCAATTTTTTCTTCCCACTTTGATCGACTGTTTCATGTGGATCCTTTGTTCTAACTTTTCTAGGCCTTCCGTGTTGCCTCTTATTTGCTGGTGGCTTAACAGTTTGATGACCATTTCTCTCCCACAGTTTTGGGCCATTTATAGCCTCAATTAGGTTGTTGTAGCACTTCATGTAGGTCCAGCCCGCGGCCTAGCCCGTGTCACTACGAAACTAGTAAACCTGTTTTAGCGTTTAATTAAGGGTCTTTTTGGTCTGTTGTTGTCAGTTTTAATTCCTAGTTTTTAGAGGAAGCCCTAGGCCTATTTAAGCTAAGTTTCAACGTGAAACTAAGGTTCCCAATTTCTTACTAGCCGCATAGTTTAATATTCAGAAGAAAAAACGTTGCTTTGAAGGAGGGTTGAACGCATGGACTTTTGGAGAAGGCTTGGACGTGTTCTTCGCCTGCTTCTGCTTGCAGTGTTTCATTCTTCTTTCCTTTACTTTCTACGTTGTAATCATGACTTATTTTATCGTTGTTATTAATATGAATTGTGAGTAGTTTTCCATAGAATTAGGGTTGCTTAAAGCCCTAACCATGTAGTTCTTTTACTTGATTTTGGCCCTTGATTTATGTTATTATGAATGCTGAATAAATTCTGATTACTATTTGAATTGTTATTCTTTTATGTTTATAAGCTTGATCACCTTGTTTACATAAATTATTGATTTGATTGCATCGAGAGGTTGAAGTTAAGAAACGATCTCGTAATTGGACTTCATGACAACTTAGATGATGGAATACTCTCTAAGGATAGTGTGTTGTCATTAAACTTCCTTTCATGTTTAATGCGTTCTCTTGGATAGTTGTTGTAGTGAGTCGAAAAAACCTGCGACATAGGAACTAAGAAGGGAGTAATATGTGTGAGGTGGGCCCTAATGTGGACCCTTACATGAGCAGCATGTTCAGATAATTCATAATAATGGAATCTTGAAATTCATATTAGGAACTTGAATTAGTTAGGGTGGATAGTTATCCTTGATTCGACTTAGTTAATCAGTTAATACAATCATCTTTACTTTTGTTTTTCTTGTGTTTTGCATTTACATTACTTGTCTTAAATTTCATAATTCAAAGTATCAAAACCCCCCATTGGCGTGTGTCATGTTTGCGTGTTTTGTTAGAGTCTATGTGTTTCTTGTGTTACAAGTAACTAGTGTCTTGAATCGTCATTAGTGTCTTGTCCATTTAAATAGTGTGAATCTTAGTGATCGTTTGTTGCTTTATTTCCTTGTTTTGTTGAGTCTTGTTTGAGTTAATTGAATCTTACCTCATATTTGAATCTAACCTCATAATTGAATATCACGTTGACACAAGTCCTCGAAGGATCGACCCTTGCTTTTCTGCTACACTATCTTAATCGATTTGTGCAATTGTAAGAATTTTATAACTGTTAGAATTAAAAGCACATTTCTTATTCTCTAATTTTACCAACAGGGGACTAGCGGCGTCACCATTATGGTATTGTCATGTGTCACAGTCTTTTAATTTTTGTTATCGAATTTTCCTAAAAATGCATAGAGTATCCAAAAAATATTCCGAAACTTTCTTCAAACTTGTTATGCCGTTTCTTTCGATTCTAAAACATTAAATTGATGTTATATTTTAAAGTTGAAAATAGAATTTTAATTTTTTGGGCAACACCTATGTTGATAAGATTTTTTTTATTAGTAACAAGTTTAATTTTCTTAAAACCTATACATATATACATATATACATATATACATATATATATATATATAACGTGCCGAGTGACTTGGGATTAAAAGAGTCCCAAACGAAAGGACATCTCATTTTTAGTAGGTATCTTTCACACTGAAGTATTGTTTTATGTTTTTATCAAAACGGTGACCAAATCCAGCCCATTACATGTTTAGCCTAAACACCCTAATACCCTCAATTATATATAAACTTATTCAATGGCCGCTCACCACCAGAAAAAAAAAAAAAAAAAAAAAAAAAAAAAAGGATAAAACAGGGATTTCACAATTCACCATATGTTGTTCGGTTGAGAGCTTGAAAGTTGAGACCCATATTTTCTCCACCCTCTAGAGTTTATCGACTTCACCCAAACATAATCTTCTCTTTTATCACCACGTCCATCTCTCTTCTCTCTCTATGAACCTTCAAGCTCTCTTAGCTTTGATATGTCTCACAGTTTGTGATTTGCAGATCAATTTCGTCATTGAAACTCGTCGCAGGTATTCCTTTATCAAATCTCTAATCATTTAATTTTTATTTTATGTAATATTTCGTTTTTTGTAGTCAGCAAATTTTGAGGGTTTCCCTTTTTTTTTTTTTTTGTGAATTAGGGTTTTGATTCGGTGATGGTTTGAAATTTCAGAAGAACAACTTCGTAGTTGGCGGTTGAGAAGAACAACTTCAAGATTATTTTATCCTGGTTATTCTTGGAGCCTCTAGCGACAAAATGGGACAAATCTACTATTGGTTACTATAATTTTTATTTTTCTATTTTGCAAGGACATAAGATTTTTTTGTATAAGGGGTTTTTTTTTGGCTAGAAGTATAAGGGGTTTGTTGCCTTAATAATGGTTGTAATATTTCACTTTTCCCTATGAAAATTTGGATATGTATAACCTAATCACGCACTGTCTCAAATTTTTTGTTCGATCAAATTAGTGGACAAACTGAATTGCTTGTTTGTTTTCTTGATGTTAGCAAATTAGGTTGTTTTCTTGATGTTAGCAAAGTAGGTTGTGTTAGCAAATTAGGAATTGGAATGAGATTGATGCCCATTTTACAATATTTAATCTCTCAAATTAAGCTATTATTTTCGATGTTAAAATAATTGTCGAATTCTTTTTACAAGAAAATAGTCTGTTTTTATGAATATTAATAATCGTCAGAAATCATTGTGATGGACAATGACCGTCGAAGCAATAATTTCTTATTGAAAATGTATTTCTGATGGCTAATGAATATTCATCGCATATAAAATATTTACGTTGGCCCTATAATTATTTACGATGTCTAAAATATATTGCAAGAAAAAAAATCTCCTCATTTTAAAAAGTTTGTTTATGACGAAAACAAAATATATCCGACAGTTATGAATTATTAGAAATAGAAAATTTTACGACGATTCCTCGAAAAATACTTTTTGTGACAAGTGTTTTATAATTGCCTACAACGGCCAGTTGCCCTTATAAAAACATATTTCCAACGGAAAACTGATATTTTTGACTGCTTTTAGCCTTCGGAAATAGGTTTTGTTTTGTAGTAATGGATATAAATAGATTCGTCGCACCAACTTTAAAGGTTTACTTGATGATCATCATATCACCGATCAACCGATTCATGTAAACAACGAAATTTATTGCTGCTAGCTAGCTAGCTAGCTAGTGGGTTTGATTGATTGACACCTCCATCTAAAGTAATCAAAGAGAGCGAGCTTAATTAATTTGCAGCGAGCTGCAGGAAGAGGAGGGGAGGCAAAACTTGTGATCGAAGCCAGCGGCCTCTCTGTTTTTTCATGTGAATGCTATAATTAAGGCTATCTACCTGCTATATCTACATATCCATCTATCCATCTCTAGGCCTCTAACTCGCTCTAAGCTATGTTCATGAATATGTAAATATATATATATATATATGTATATATATTCCTCACGAGGTTTCTATGTATAATATCAGATCCAGCTGTCTCCATCCAGCACACCTGACCGATCTTGTTCCTAGTTCAAATTGAATCAATCAATATTACAGGATGCATGGCTTCCGGTCCGGACGCAAAAAATTCGTTGATTGATTAGTAGATGGCTCCATATATCATATTGATCCACACCAGGTGCTTCACATAGCTAGCTAGATTGAATTCATATATCTCTCCCAAAACCCAGATCCCAATGAGAGACCTATCCTTGTTTCTGATCAAGAATTCTCTGGGAGGCAAGATGAAGAAAGGTTTGAGAAATTTTTGCAACGACGATGGCTCAACATCTACCCTCAACCAACAACATCATCACAACAAGACGATGACCAGTGGGCCTGCTCCTGCTGCTGCTGCAGATACCACCACTTCATCATCCTCTAATATCAATCCTGCATTTCCTGCTGTTCATCGATCTCCTACTAATAATTATTCATTAGATGATGATGATGTTAAAAGCCCACCGCCGACGTTGGAGGAGATGATATTGAGGTTGGATTTAGAAGAGGAGCTGATAGCAGCAGCAAGATCAGCAAAGCTGCAGAATAATCATAACTACAAGGCCGGTAGAATGTCGTGCGTTAACAATTCTGATATTTTACGCTCTGCAAGGAATGCATTAAATCAATACCCTCGCTTCTCTCTGGATGGCAAGGATGCCATGTACCGCTCCTCCTTCACAATCACAAACACCTTGTCTCCTGCTGTTTCAACTAATTTAGCACCAGCTCACGGCGGAAGAAAATCAGCAAGCTGCACCAATGGCAATAAAAATGATTACGATTATGTGGGCGGTCGCCATCGAAGACTAAGATCATCAGCTGCTGGGTCCACCAGGATTGGTACTATTGGTATTGGTATTGGTTTTCCAGCAACTTTAGCCGGGGAGCGCGTGGTATGGTGCAAACCAGGAGTGGTAGCCAAGTTGATGGGACTAGAGGCAATGCCAGTATCTGTACAATCAACAACAGCAGCAGTCCATCATAACAGAGTGCATGTAAATTAGAACACGATCATCAATTCATCATCATCAGAATCAAAACAGGAAGAAACAGAGTCTGATGAATGATGATGGTGATCGCAAACATGAAATGGACACAACTAGACTACTTGTTACTAATTATATATGGATCATCATATCAATGCCCGCCGCAGTATTAATCAATCAATTATTTACTAATGTGATTTACAGATGAAGAACAGAATGTATATGTATATTGTTCTTTAATATATAAATATTGATGTTGGCACTATTCTATATTGCTATTGCAATTGCTATAGGCGTCATATTCGTACAGTGGAACGCATATATGTATATTGTTCTTTAAATCATCGTTTCAAAATTATCTATGTAAAAAATTAAAATTATCTATGTAAAAAATTAAGAAGATTGAATGTCATTTGTTATTCATATATTGCTCCTATATACCCTCTAAGTATGGTAGTAGTTACTATGAATCTGCATTTATGTGTTGATTCACATTGCATGAGTTGCTGACGCTAATGTTCTCAAGGTTGGATTCAATTTTCAGTGATTAAATTGAATTTAAAATGAAATATAGTAGTAATATCTAATAAGTTACAAAGGTTAATTTTTCGAGATTTTATTAGGTAAGTTTTTACTTTTTTTTGCCAAAAAAAACCTCCCACTATGCCTTGAACTATTTCTCCTAAAAATGTAGGGTGCTTCTGTTTATATCCAAATTTAAACTCTTTCTATTTAACAAATTAGTTGAATGTCAACTTTCAATTTTATGACACACCCGGATCCATAATGTCCACGAGGACACCGAAATCAAAGTGTGCTGACTGACATCTGAATGGTGACATCTAGATAACTATTCACTTTTCACACGATCTCCTAAAACACACTGTTTCTATTTTTTGTTTTCATCATCTGAACGATGACCGTTCAGATGTCGGCCAGCATACCTCGATTTCGATGTCTACGTAGACTTTCTAGGTCGGAATGTGTCATTTTATCCTTATTTAAGGAAAATACTTACATCTCACCTCTGGTGGTACATGCTCGTACCACCCTTTAGATTTATCGAATAATCCGCATATATATACATATATATATATATATATATATATATCATAATCGAAATCATTCAACTCCAAAATCAACATTTCAAGATCATCAATATAAAAAATCAACCAAATTGGAGATTATTTAGTCATTTATATGTTCAAACTAAATGTACGATTCACTATGAGGATCTTAGTAGTTACAAAAATCGTTGATTTATTTAATATATATAAATGGCTAAATGATCTTCAATCTTGTTGATTTTTTACATAGATCATATTGAAATGATGATTTATAATATGAACGATTCCGATTATGATATATGTACGCAAAAAAATTGATAAATCGAAAAATTGGTAAAACCTATTTAAAATTACTACATAGGATATCATAATGTTAAAATAACAAACAAAAAAAAAAGGTCAAGCAAACAAGGTATACCGAGCCACACAACTTTTTTTTTTGGTTCAAAGCCAATATGGGGGTATATTCAATATTTGATTTTAAAGGGTTTTAAATGAGTTTGAAATCTAGCGTGTATTCAATTCTGATTTGATAAAAGGTATTTTTGGATGATTGATAAGTATATAGAGTAAATATATAAAACTTTCGAATTTTATTTGGTGTACAAAGTTTGCTATGAAAAGTCTAACGGGTATAAGCTAGAAGCTCCTAAAATTTAGTGAAAAGGAGGAGAAGCTTTCAAGTAACTAAATTCTCCCACATATGTCGAGAAGTTAATTTTGTAGTGGATTCGATGGCAGAGTTGGGGCATCTATGTTTTCCCAATCGAAGATGCGAGAGAGTGGTCACGAAGGAGGCGACTAGAGCTTGGAGATTTGACATTTCTTGTTGTGGATGCCCAAGGGGATCCTCATTGTTTTAATCTTTTCTTTTATGTATACAAAAAAAAAAAAATTGCTAGAAGCTCCTAAAATTTAATATAAGAATTGCGTGGTAAAATTACAATTTTTTTGGGCTTATTACTTAAAATGCACTAGGAACACGCCAGTCAGTCTTAAAATGCATAAGGAATGGAATTTTGACTCACTTTGCACTAGGAACAGTAACAACGTCTAAAAGGTTGCACCATTTAACTGACATCGTTTAAAATGTTTATGTGGCAGTCAAGTGACAATAATTAAAGGGCATTTTGGACAATTTCAGTCAAAATAAATCAACCAAATTAATGCACAATGAACCATTTTCTTCCTCTTCCTCATCCATCGCCACAGATCAGCCAAGCGACTCAAATCCTCATATGGATCGTCTTCCTCCGAGCTTGTCTTCAACCATACCACCTCCTCTCCCACAGCCGCAACAACAACCCATCTCCCTCCCTACCACGGCACTCCTCGTCGACCCACATGTGAACAGAGTCCGACCTGTCCATGGTCTCAAGGCCTGCGCAGAAGCCATACAACAAAACAACCTCATCTTGGCCAAAAGCTCTGGTCACTAAGATCAGCTACTTCGCCGTTTCTTAGGTAGGTTCTATGCATAAAGTCGCCACATTTTCCCAATAAGCCTTGGCTCAACGAATTTTTGGAGGCTACCCACCGACCCCAATCGAATACTCTTTCTCCAATTTGTTGTAGATACACTTCTACGAGACCTACCCCTACCTAAAATACGGCCATTTCACGGCCAATCAAGCCACTGCGAGAAACTTCTCACCTTGAATTTGAGTCGTAATTCGCTCACTGGCATTATCCCGTTGGAAATCTCCGTTTTGCCTTAGATCACCGATCTCGACCTCTTGCATAATTCTCTATTCGGTATGATCCCTTCAAATTTTGAGAATTGCAACACATTGGAGACTTTCAACGTCTCGTTTAATTTGTTAACCGGTTTGATCCCCTCGTCATGTACGATTTTCCCCAGTTTCCATCCAACGTCATTTTTGGGGAATAAGGGTCTATGCGGAGGCGTCTTGGCGAAGCTCTATGCGGCTGACACGTTGTCGGCTGGAGCCGTGGAGGTTCGCGGTCACGAGAAGCCGAATAGGACGGTTGGCGCCATAGTTTGGAATTGGATCATGGCTGATCTGTTACGATGGATACGGAAGGTGAAGATGATGAGAATCTAAGCTGGGATGAGTGAATGAGATGGGTCTTGGTGTATGAAGGTGTGGATAGCTCTACTAATGCCATGGTAGTAGAGACAAAGTAATTGATAAAGAAAGAGGTTTTAGGGTTTGAAGATAAGAGAATGTGTGGTTCTGAGACAGAGACTAATTTTGAGGGAAAGGAAAAGAGCGAGGGAGATGAAAGAATGGGGGAAAACTAAAAAAGATTATTTGAAATATTAGTATGAGGCCATGCAAATGACTCTGGCGATGGATGAGGAAGAGGAAGAAGAAGATGCACTCTGCATCAATTTAGTGATTTATTTTGATTGAAATTGTCAAAAATGCCCTTCAATACTGCCACATAAGCTCATAAACGGCGTATGTAACAACTTCAGTTAAATGGTGCAACGTTTTAAACGTTGCTACGGTTACTAGTACAAAGTAAGTCAAATTTCTGTTCCTAATATATTTTGAAATTGTATGACATGTGCGTATTTTAAATATTAAGTCATTTTTTTGAGAACTCAAGTTCCGGAGTGTCATTATTCCCCCGAGCACACATATTTTACCCGGAGTGCAAAATTTCCCTCTGTTTGCGTTATTCCGTTTCTGGCGAGTGGAGTCTAGCCTCTAGGGCAGAGGTCAGTCGTCAGCGTTCCCGCCTATATCCACCATAGTTAAAGTGTTAGTGTTAGGGTTTCGGCCAAAGAGAGGAAAAACAATGAATGATACAGAAAAGATGATTGAAGTAGAAGAAGGAATTGAAGGAGAGCATGTGGAGACGACCGACTACATTTTTAAAAGAATCGGCCAGCCCCTCCTAATCAAGTCTCATGAATCAAGCTTCGATCCCCAAGGCAGTCCCTCCCGGCCTCTCGCCGTCTCCGAGAAGCATGGCCTCGTCTTTGTTGCTCATTCCTCTGGTCAGTTACTGGATTTCAAATGCCGAATTGATTGCTTTCTGATTTGAACCAGACAAACAAACTTTGTTGATATTGTTGTTTCTTAGGGTTTTGCGTCGCGAGGACCAATGATGTTATGGCTTCAGCCGATGAGATTGAAAAGGGAAGCTCTTCTTCCCTACAGGAGTAGAGTATTGTGGATGTTCCTTTTCCCAACCTTGACATTCTCGCACTATCTACCGATAATTCTACTCTGGCAGCTACTGCAGATGCGGACGTTCACTTCTTCTCTGTTGATTCGCTTCTCCACCAGGTACGTTTGCTTGCATTTAGTATCACTTCATTTTCTCTTTTGGTATTCATGACTTCTTCTTTTTTTGGTTATCAGTATCACTTCAATTTTGTATGCGTTATCTTCTATTGTTTTTTCGAACTTAAGCTTGAACCATGTGTGTTTTTATTTTCATGATGAATCATCTGCTAGTTGAAAATTTGATTTACTTCAAATGCAGTCTTTGTCTATTCCATTTTGATTTCTTCCATTATTACGCAGGGTCGAAAACCATCTTTCTATTGTTCGCTCAATGAATCAAGCTCTATCAAGGATCTGCAATGGACTAGGAAACCTGAAAACCTTTATGTGCTTCTTTCGAGTCTTGGTAACCTATATCATGGAACAGTTGGTGGCCCTATGCAAGATGTAATGGATAATGTTGATGCTGGTAATTTTTTTCCCACTTCTCTAATTGTATTTGGAATTCAAGACTATGTACAAGGAAAAAGAAATTGGGACTCCCTTCCAGGCTTCCACATCTAAGAAGAGTGGCTTTGTCTTCACACGGGGAAGCCTTAGTTATTTATTTTATATCAGCACACTAATCCATCAGACTTGATGAATACTTAGACTAGATGAGATTCTCTTTGAACAGGGCTTCATCTTGATTCTTTTTATCTTCGCAACACCAATGTGGCAGGACATGCTTTGAGTAACAGGGGATGCCCTCTTGTACTGAAATATTATACAGTTACAAAAGTATCTAATGCAAGGAAAGAAGAAAATATAAAAAGAAATACTAAGAAGTTGGAGTTTCATCCATAATCTACTCATGAAAACTTTCTGTAAGAGTTGTCTTTAGTATCAAATAAGATGTTTCACTTCTTTAAAAGACCCTTTTTGAGTCAATAAAGCTGCTGTAATGGAAATTGTTTGAAATGAATCGTCCAATCTCTTCACTCGAACTTGAATCTTGCACTTCCCAATTTACACAACAAAGTTATTAAACTTAGGAAATCATATTAAAAGTTTAGCTTATACATTTGCACAAGTGAGGTGATTTTGTGTTTGAATGTTGAAGACTGCTCATTTTGGTTATTTAGTTCAGCCAGTTTAGTTATTTAAATTCAGCCAGTTTAGTTATTTAGATTCAGCCAGTTTAGTTATTTAGATTCAGCATGGCTGCATATGCCTGAATGGTAATATATAGAACATTGCTCTTTATTTGACTTGCATAGAATATGGTATGAATATAGCTTTAAAAACCCAATCTAGATAGTAAGAAATTTTCATATTATTTTACATATGCATTTTAATGTACATGGGTACGTTTAATCGATAATGACTTTGTATGAAAAATCTTTGGTGAGTTATCCTGCATGGTCCCTGTTATTTCTACTGTTTTATACCTGGTTCTGATTTTTATCTGTTTTATTGAAGCAAGGCCATCATTATATTTTATACATTTGAATTAATCATTATCAAACTCTGAAACTAAAGTGTGTCCTGAATCATCAGTGGATTCTATCAGGTGGGTACGTCATGATAGCATCATTCTAGGATGCTTTCAACTGACTGCAGATGGCAATGAAGAAAATTACCTTGTCCAAGTGATAAAAATCAAATATGGCAAGTTCACTGATGTAAGTAATGTGTTTATGCGTTTTCACTCAAAGATTTTCTATCTATTCCTATTTATTACTTCATAGAATATGTCCCCTCTCTTTCTTCGTACCAACTTTAAGTTGTGCCATCATATCCGCATGACATGGGTTTCCTCTGTATCCTTGTATGGCTGTATGATAACCTTACTGTCCCTAATTGAGATCCTGGATGCCCCTTTGACAGGTTTAGTTTTTACATTACGAAGTGTAAACATGGTTATTAAAGTTTGGATTTCAAGTTGAATTTGATGAGAAGTATTAATAATTTTTAAAATGTCATGCATATTGACCTGCAATATAGAAAGTTGCTTTCAAGTAGTTTTCTGAAATGTGGGTGTAGTAGACAATCAGAAGGTTAAATTCATGTATAAGTCCTTGCACTATGATAGGAAGATGTGAATGTATACGAAGAAGCTATTGTTCTTCATCTTGATGTGTCCTTGATTAGATTTGAGCATGTAGCATACATTACAATTTAAAATTCATGATTAGTTCTGCTCTTTGGGAAGAGATCAAATGGTGTGCTTTGGGCATTATGCATACACAAAAAAGGAGGGATGAAAAGGGTGAAGGGAGGATTGTGGGAAGTTGGGAGAAATTAAGGAGAATGCATGAAACAAAAACTTGACAAAAAATACTACTTATTGTTTTTAGTTTTCGTTTTATGCGCCATTCATATGCAGTTCTCCCACCTGCGGGCACCACACTCACTCCACCCTTCATCCCTCATTTATCATATTCTGATAGATCTTGACTGTAGTCTGTTTCAACATTTGCCCAATTTTTTACCTTCAAAGGCACTAAACAGCTATTTCTGGAAATACTGCATTCTGAGTTATTTTCCGAATCAAAATTTTTTCTTTTAGGCAAATTCACAGATTTAGCATGATGGTTCATTGGCCTTCTCCTTGCAGAGGACCTCACTTTCTCTTCGGAACTTATTATCTCTGGTCCAGATTTTCTTCTACTGCAAATAGTAGGTCTCATAAACCTTGGTTCCCGTGATAAGGGAGCTGCTGCTATATTAACTTCTCTTTTAACTTCTCAATACTCATTCTAACATCTTGACGCTCATCTTCGATCATTGTCATCTTTTTTTGCAGATTGATCATTGCAACTTCCTTCTCCTCCTCTTCCTGATTTCAAAATTCTTTCAGTCATTATAAAGGCACGGGAGTTAACAAACTAAAAGAAAAACTAGAACAGCTTTGCATCAACTGAGGTTACTAGAAGGCACTTAGATTGTTGTAGCAAGCTGACCAGGTAGGTGTCTCTTTCTTGAGTGTCCATATAGATATGATTTTTTCTTTTTCAAATGAATCTACTTTCTTGCACGAAACCAATATGCTTATATGATTTCAATTTTTACATGAATTTTCTGTCCCCTTATGGCATGTGTATGATTTCAACTTAAGGGGCTTCAAGACTTGCAAAGTGTTTTTATTAGAGACGATAAAATGACTAATGATTAAGCTTTCTTCTGTTTCACTATATTGATATATTCATTAGACTAATGTCATACATTTGTGATTTGCATAGACATGTGCTTTATTAATATTATTAGTGTTCCTCTATTTCCTTTTTTTTTGTTCAACTTTGTTGCTCTAGAGTATGTAATTAGTTGAATCAATCAAGTATGAACCTCCAATTATACTGGAAGTGGCTGGTTAAGATTATTGAGCTGTTTCGGTAGATGCGGGATTGTAAATTTAAAATATCAAGGGTGTGGTGGTGGGAATTGATGTAGGGGGAGAAGTTTAGAGTCTTTAGCTAAAGAGTTGGGTGGCTGACCTCTAACTTATTGGGCTCGTTTGGTGTGCGGGATTTGATTGGATTGCTGCCCACTGAAACTGTTCGATAGAAGCACATCACTCGTCAAACTTTGGATTCCAAAAACCACCAAATAATTGGCCTCAATGTTGAAGAGTTCTCAATAATAGTTGTGTAACCATTCACCAAAATTGAAGCTTGTGAACCAAAGAGGGCATAAGGACTTTGGAAGAAAAACAAGTAGAGTTTCTAGGTTGATTTATTTTATTAAGAGTTATTTATACAAATACCCCCTAAGGTTTTTTGTGTTTTTGTAAACACCCCCTCAAGTTCTAGACCTTACAAAAACATCCCCTTAGGTTCCAAAAACATTACACATAAACTCATTTGTTAAGTGATTATCAATTAAAAACTGATATCAACCTAAAAATTGATAAAATTGATCTTCTACAGTAATATTTTCGTAATTAGAATCATAATGTATCCAAACAACCATAAGGGCATTTTAGTATATACATAACTTATATTACATTTAATTAAAAAAATTTCATATTTTATGGGTTATGTGTAATGTTTTTGGAACCTGAGAGGGTGTTTGTGCAAGATCCAAAACCCGAGGGGGTGTTTGCGAAAGCAAAAAAAACCTCGGGAGGTGTTATTACACTTCAAAAGATTCAACTTGAAGTTCAACTTTGTTAAAATAGAAATGATAAAATGCACTTCTAAGATTGCAATATGATTTTCCTAGAGTATCAATAGCAACTCCATTTTGGTAATTATGCAATTAAAAGTAAAAATGAAAATTTATTTTCTTAGAAGCAAAACCTTGATTATGTGGGTTTTGGAGACCAATGAAATAATTCTAAAGTACTAAAGTTGTGAAACAAACATAAACACCACATTAAATCAGCTTACTTTTGAGATGAAAGTTTCCGAAAATGATTGCATACATATATGTAAAATAGACATGTATTATCTTCACCATGAAAATAAAGAGTAGTCCACCATTTAATAGTGAAGATGATAAGTGTATATTTTACATACACGGATACAATCATAATTCGAAAATTTCATATGTCAAAATCATGTAATTAGAGGTAAGCAGTTTTAAAGTGAGGGGAGTAATCATTGAAGAAAGTCTTACCATTAAAGTAAGTTGCAATGCAAGTATCTCTATTCTCTGGGACATTGATTGGTATTGGTATATATGGCTTAGTTTGATCTTCCGGGGGCCCGACCCGGCCTATTGTATTGGCGTAGTTTGCAAACATAAAACACTTGGACTTGAGCAACCAACAAATGAAAGATCCGACGACTGTGGATGAGCCCCCATGGTTGGTGTTAGCCTGGTGAATGGTGGTGATTGATGAGTGAGCTCATATGACAAGTGGCAAGAGACGAGACAAAATCATTAGTGACAACTAAACTAAGCTAAGCTAGCTCTATTATTGAGTTTCCCCCACAATTTTTCACCTCCAACATAGACATCCTTCCTTTAATCACTGGGTTAGCATTACTATCATATTAATTACTCTAGAACGAAACTTAAATTTCAAAATTTGCATAATTGGTTAGATCAGATCGAATTCATTCAATAATATTTAACGATCAACAATATGATAATACGTAATACTGACCATCAATTAAAAGTAATATGGTGAGCAAAAATGGTCTCAACATTTGAAATGGGACCCACCCTCAGTCCCTCACCAACTACCACCCTTCCCTCCCTTCTGTTCTTGGTTCGTACGTAAATTGTGAAGAGAGGTGAGGGGAAGAAGATATTTTGTCAAGAAGCAAAACTCCAATAATGGTTACCTGTACTCCGGAAAAAGAAATGAAAGAAATGCAATTTTTGTTATTGTGATGCTTTCTCATGAGCTTTATTTCAGTTTGAGTTTCAGTTTCAGAGATTGTTGACAAGGCATTGGTTGAAGAGCTTGTGAGTTGTGAGTTGTGACTTGTAAGAGTGAGATTTCTATTGGCATTGACATTGAGTGAAGGAAGAGCTTGTGAGATTTCTTCTCCAATCTCCTCCCCAGTCCCCTACTTACTACGGTACTACCATTAGTCTTTATTTTTCTTTGCTTTCCTAGTCATATAATAAATGAATTGTACTCCAAGTTCTTTGAGATAGGCTCATGGATGATGGATGAAACATAAGACCTTGTCCAGGTCTCTTTTGTTTATTTCTTTGTGGCCAACTATATTGTCTTGGTCAAGAATGGCTACTCAACTTCATTCTTAGGTCTTAGCTAACAGGATTTTTGAAGCGTTCTAAGCTTCCAGGATTTTTGCTGCAGGACAACCACGTTCAACAGAGTAATAAGTAAGAGGGGAAGGAGTAACCTTTGTATCTGTCAACATATTACAGGCTTACAGCTCCAGGAGAGGGAAATCATGGCGTCATCATCACAATCAAGAAACCCTACCCACAGCCTACCTGAAACAATCCATTCCTTACTAGGATTGAAGTCACATCTGACTTCCAGCTGGGTTAAATCTGTTTGTGATATAATAATAAACCTACCTTCTCAAGGACAATCCACCCACCCAAGAACAACCAACACTTCAGAGAACCATGATGACAATCATTCAGGCCATGCTGCCTCACATATTAGAGGTGGATCCTTCATCCTTGGTATATTTTTGTCTCTTCTTGTGTTCCCTGTGTGCATTTAATTTCTTAACTCATCATTCTATTCATCAACCACCTATACCCTTTCTTATTCCCTGTCATCAGATGAACTTGATGTCTTGACTGCCCACACAAATGAACTCAACAAACAGAGAAGGCTGATTCTAAATGAATTTCTGGACTTGAAAGGTTAGTCTTCTGCAACCGAAAACTATTGAGTTTTAAGGTAGACTTAAGGTTTGAAATGTCGCACCAATCCTTCTTTCTATAATTCTATCCTGTTTAAGAACTAAGGGCTTTCACTACCCTGTCAAAATAATTCATATTGAACAATTATGCTAAGCAAAGCATATTTTTCATTGCAGGTAACATTCGAGTTCTTTGTCATATAAGACCCATCGCAATGGGGGAGAACTTTGGTCGTCTTAGGCCTGTCATAGCTTCGGGTTCAAGTAATGTTCTTTTAAGACTTACGGACAGCAAGAGTAAAACTTACAGTTTCGATAAGGTTTTCCACCCAGGCTCATCACAAGGTTCTTCAGCACATCAAACTTTCTGCTTTTAAATTTGGCTGTTCAGCCAGGCTTGTAGCAACCCTGTGGAATTTATAGGCATGGTATACATGCCTGAATCATGAAATCGCCAACCAAGAAGCCATATTTTCAAATTTGAAGTGACATAAATGTGGTATACATAAATACTGGTAAACTACTTTCTCCCATAAGAAACTGGCTGACTTAGATATGTCTTCAGCTCTGATTACTGGTTTTGGAATTTGTTACTTTGAAGCAATACTATTATGTTTTGAGACTTTTTATTCCTGTTTTGGTAGCTTGATTCGCATATCAATCACATGTAGTGGAGCGCCTGAAAGGCGACGAGAAACAAATAAAGTTTGGTTTGTTGACCTAGGAGGAAGTGAGCGTTTGTTGAAGACAAAGGCATGGGGAAGAAGACTAGAAGAAGGAAAAGCCATTAACTTTTCACTTTCCTCTCTCGGAGATGTCATCCATGCCCTTCAAAATAGAAAGGGCCATGTACCTTATAGGTAACAGAAACACGTGAATGAGTATCTATTGATCCCTACTAATTTTTGTGAGCATCATACATCACTCTTTTTGTTATTTTGTTATTAAAGACATATTGTTAAGCTTGATTGAGAAAGTTAATCTCCCATATATCATCGTAATGACCATCAGAAAGCTATACTTGTTCAAATTAATTAATCAAAGATACCAACTCGCAATTCAATTAATATACTAGTGTTATTTTCTACTCTACAAGTTTCTTAGTATGTCATAACTCATAAGCATTACAGCTCACCAGTCATAATTTACTTTTGTTATATAGATGACTAATTGCTTTTGTTATCATCTCTAAATGATAAACACTTTCAATTTTCACTCTAATGACAGGAATAGCAAGCTGGCGCTGGTTCTTAAAGACTCCCTTGGTAATGCTTTAACTCATTGGACTCCAGTATCATCTTTATTTGCAAAGACTACCAAGTGACAAGAACATGCCCTACTTATTTACCAAAACAAGAGCATGCCTACTCCAAATTCTTGATATGAATGAGGTTGTTCTGTTTTCCATTTAAGGTCTGCCCCTAAAATATTACTCGGGGTAAACCATATGCATACACCAAATAGTTATATGCAACATGGAAATAATTCCAAGGAAATGCCTGCTCAGGAGATGACAAGAATTATGTTATAAATATACCCACTCTTTTATGCCTGCTTCACATATAAATCTCTTTTTCTTTTTTATAATTATCAGCATGGTCTAAATATCTTTTCTTTCCTTGATGTTATTTTATAACCAGGAAATGACTCAAAAACTCTAATGCCTGTTCATATCAGTCCTAAAGAAGATGATCTCTGCGAGACAGTGTGTTCTTTGAACTTTTCAACAAGGGTGAGAAGCGTTCATCTAGGGCATACAGATTCAACTGTAAGTAAATGTGACGATCTGTTCTTTATGTTTAGTACCCCTTTCTGCATAGGCATTCGATCTGACAAAGTACAAATTCCTTTTGCCTTTATGGTTTTTTTTTGGCTAAGCAACAGTTTAGACTTTGACTTACCACTGAGACTTTTTCCTTGATTTGACATTATAGCAATTACTGTAATTATTTAAGAGATACACTGATGAAGACATAAAAATCTCTTTTGGTGAAATTGTATCACTAAAAAGTTAAACCAGGAAAGAAGTCTCTCATACCAAAGATACACAGCCAAAGAAAACCACAAATTTCACTCAATAAATGAACCCTAATCAAACAATGCACAAAGAGCGAAAAATCACAGATTCAAGAATGGCCCCCATTTCATAGCGTCCAAATTCAAGTATCTCTCTACCAACAAGAAAAACAACTCCAAGACACTTCAAAAACATTTAACAACCATGTCCACTTTTTCTTGACAATTTGGACTGCAGAATTATGTGTGCAGCAGTCCCCCTTCCTTTTTACAGAAAGCAAACTAACGCGGAGACAAACACGCGTACTGCCTTCTTCCCCGGATCATGTCAGAACTATTGGGCGTCCCATGGGGCACCAACCAGATAAGGTTTGCACCTTAATGGGTACACCAGCCTTCTAAACTTTTATGGCTCAAGGAAAGATCTGGACTAAGGCAAGATGGTTGAATGTTGGAGATAGTCACAAAACAAGAATGCTACTCGCCGCCTAGTATACACCCTTCCTCCACCCGACTAATCTTTTCTAATCCAAGTACATCAAAATGGGGCTCTTTCTACAGTCCGAGAACCTCACCCATTAGTATGGACTCGGTACCGTACCAGTTCCAATCAATTGAACACCAGAGTTTGTTCAAGTGAGAATCTCCAGAACCATTTGACTAGTAATTCCGCAATACCTATACCTAATAACAAATTTCCAATAGCTAACCCACCTTTCTCCCTTCAGTTCCTGAACAATGGATTAAATGATAACTTTCTTCCTCACCACACCCTTGCCAAGACAATTCTTATTAATTGCTCTAAATCTTAGCTACTTGAGAATATGAAAATATACAAAAAATAAGAATACTATTCAAATCTTAGAAGACACCTTATCCTCTAACCCTCTAAAACTTTTCTGTTACTGGATTACAAAAAAAGTGATGCACAAGGGTTACCCCCAAAAGAAAACTTAACGGCCACGTTTGGTGAGCAAGATTGGATTGGATTGGATACCTATTAAAACTCAATGTTCTTTGATTGAGAAAGTGGATGCGATTTCATTGTAGGAGGATGAGATAGGTTAGACATAGAAGGAAACTTACCTTTTCTAATCCTACTATTTAAGGGGATTGGATTGGATAAGTTTTCTTCTATCTCTACTCCCTCTAATCCTCTTACGATGAAACAAAATACATTGCATTTGATGAGCTTACTCATGTAATGCATATCCACTTGAGCAAGCAATTATTTGCCAT
The DNA here is from genome assembly GCA_037349345.1 of Oemleria cerasiformis. Classification (NCBI taxonomy): domain Eukaryota; kingdom Viridiplantae; phylum Streptophyta; class Magnoliopsida; order Rosales; family Rosaceae; genus Oemleria; species Oemleria cerasiformis. The sequence continues at coordinate 114,328 of JAZGTL010000006.1, forward strand.
GTTCCAGATGATGAGCTTCTTTACGAGCATGTGGTAGAGGAAATGAGATTCCTCAATGTTGTGGCCCCCCATCTACTGCACAAACAACTATTTGAGGAGCTACCCCTCATGGCCAAACAGACCATGCCCTCCATCGTCCAGGCCCCTGACCTTGAAATGAAGCCCTTGCCTGAAGATCTAAAATATGCGTATTTGGGTAAGAATCACACTCTTCCAGTTTTTATATTTGCTAACCTTAATGCTATGGAAGAGGCTGAGTTGGTGCAGGTTCTGAAGGCCAATCAAACTGCAATTGGTTGGACCATTGCAGACATCAAGGGCATTAGCCCCTCCAAATGTATGTATAGGATTCTACTTGAAAAGGAGGCCAAGCCATCACGTGAGGGACAAAGAAGGCTCAACCTGCCAATGAAGGAGGTGGTGAAAAAAAGTACTCAAGCTTTTAGATGTCGGAGTTATCTTTTTTAGCCAAATATGGAATTACCTACAAGGTTGCGACCCCTTATCATCCGTAAACTAGTGGGTGAATCGAAGTTTCGAATAAAGAATTAAAAAGGATTTTGGAGAAAACTATTGGAACCACGCGAAAAGATTGGGCTACAAAGTTAGATGATGTTTTTTGGGTGTATAGAACAACCTTCAAAACACCAATCGGGATGTCTCCTTAGCGGTTAGTTTTTGGGAAGGCATGTCATTTACCAATCGAGTTGGAATGCAAGGCATTTTGGGCCATTGTCAAGCTTAACTTTGATCTTCAAGCTGCTAAGGAAAAACGCACTCTTCAGCTTAATAAGGCTGAGGAATTCCGAAACAATGCCTATGAGAATGCCAAATCTATAAGGAGCGTACTAAGAAGTGGCATGATAAACAAATTCATCAGAAATAATTCTATGTCGGTCAAAAAGTTCTTCTCTTTAACTCTAGACTTCGGCTTTTCCCTGGGAAATTGAAGTCTAGGTGGCCTGGCCCTTTCACTGTACTTACTGTCTATCCATATGGCACTATAGAAGTCTGTCATGACTTCAATGGCACCACATTGCAAGTGAACTATTAAAGGCTTAAACCATACCTTGAAGCTGATTTTGACCAACAGAGCACATATGTGGTCCTCGAGAATCCCAAATGTTTGCAGCAGAAATGTCAGGCTAAGGACTTTAAATTAAGCGCTTGTCGGGAGGCAACCTGACTTGGTACCTTCTTTCCTTTTATTTTTCTCTAATTTTAGCAATTTTCTATGATTTTTTACTCTGTAGGCTTAATTTTCACTTACTGATAAGATTCATGTTTTTCACAGTGAGGACAATGTTAATTTAGGTTTGGAGGTGAGAAAATCCTTTGATTTTTTGTTTCTAGTTAATTTTCATGTTTTTGAGTCATAAAACGGAAGTTTTGAGTACCCGAATTGCCAAAAAGTTGTATTTTCGGGTGTTCATTAGTTGGAACATGTTTGAATGGCTAAAGTAGACTTGCTGGAAGTGTTGAGTTGGTTATAGCATGTTTAGAACTCACTTTGGGTCACTAGGTTCCCATTTTTGGTTATTTTTAAAATTTTGATCAATCACCCAATTTGATGTTTTTCAGGTTAGTCCGAGGCCGCCAACGCATTTAAAATATCATATATGATGTTTTGGGACAAGTTTGGGGGTGACAAACGGCCTAGGGAAGATTTTGGGGTACCCAGAACCCCAAAAAGTTGCCAAAATGATTTTTATTTTACTGCAGAATTTGTGGGAATTTTCCAGAAATGGCTCTTTTTGCTGCCTTTTGCACCGGTTTTCTTCAGCTTTTTCCGCCACTAAAAGTGTTTTTCAGTTTTTAGTGACGTAATATTCATACAAATTCCAGATTTTCCAGAAATATCAAGAAATATTCAGAAAATTCCCAGAAAATTCCGAGGCACCTCAGAGCAATTACAGACCCTCAAAACACCCAAAACATCCAATGTACCGAAATTAAGGTGTGATCTTTTCTTTTCATTATAAAATTTGGAATTTCTTGCATTCTAAGTTAAGTTTAGTTCATGCCTTATTATTGCTTTTTTTTATTCATTGGGGTCCTTCATAAAAATCAAATCTTTAAGTCTAAGCATATTTAAATCATATAAGTGACTATTAATTGATTTACTTAAACCTTTGGGGTTGAAAAACGTGGAATTTGAAGAGCAATTTCTAAACTTTTTGGAACTTGGGAATTTTTAAAAACTCCAATTTTTTTGTTAATTTGGTTACCATTTGCTTACTAATAGGGATGAATATGATTTTTTTAATCACCAATTCTTTACTAAGGTTGTGCCATGAAGGGTTAGTATCATAATTTTGCATTACACAATGTCATGCTTGCTATGATTAAGTGCATAAAATTGCTACATTTAAGTGAACCATAGGAAATTAGTAGAGACTACCCTTATGAGTTTTTGAGCCAATTTTCCATTTTCTTTGAGAGCATTTAATTCGTTTCTACTCTTATACTCTCTTTGATTTTGTTCTTCATTATATGGTCTCATTAACACTCATTGCATTGATTATTAAGAACTAATCTTTCATGTAGGTACTCTCATTTCTAAGTTTGATTACCATAAGAGATGATGTAGGCTATGCATGTTTTACCCATGTTAAGCCTTTTCCTTACCCTTGTGTGCATCACTAGCCATTTTTGAAGCCAAAACACTAAACCTTTTTCTCTCATCACCACACATCAAATGTATCCAATTAAACCTAAAAATTCAAACCAACCACTATGGTTTGAGAGATGCTAAGGCGATGAAGTTAAAAAGAATGGTTGAACTCATGATCATTATGAAGGGCAATGCACGTGGAGAAAAGGAAATTGAAAAAAAAAAAATTGAAGTGCAATTTGGAGAAAAATAGTGAAGATCAATGCAGTAAAAGAAATAAAACGAATAAAGATGAAGTGAAAGGAGATTTTGTTGAAAGTGATAAAGATGCCGCTGTATGACAGATAGAATGAGCCTAACTCTTGGGGCCTTAGCAGGCGTCGTGGTTGATATTTGTGTCTTGCTCTTACTCTTGTGTTGATTTTTTTCTACGTCTTAGTGTTGTTTAATGTAAAAAGCTGATCTCTTTTGAATATGTTTTATTGGTAGGAATGTAGGATTAACTATATAGTACGTACAGTTTATGAGGAGTAAAATAAATGTTGTACAATTCAATTAATTAGTAGTTCTCTTTGAATTAGGATTTCTTATTCCTTACAGAATTCGAATTGTTAATTACACTTGAAGTTTTGTTCCCAGTAGAATTTATACTGTGTCATAATATAATTGCTGCAACAACGCCTCATAATTGTATTGCCCTGCGAAAGTCTGATTCCAATCACGACGATGAGGAACCTCGACATCCCTAGAGACATCATAGAAAGTATCCTCCGCAGGTTGCCGTGAAATAAATCTCTGATTCGATTCCGTTGTGTTTCGAAAGGGTGGCGCTTTCTAATCTCCCACCCACAATTCGCAAATCACACATCCAACTTTCAAGCCAAGAGAAAACCCTTATGCTCTCCGACACCGGCATCGAGTCCATGGACTTTGAGATGGAGACGCCATCGTCGTCGTTCGGAGACAGATCTCGGGTAAGAAATCTCACATTCTCAATCCCACCACCACTAGTGTCGTCGGAGCAAAAGCATAATTACAATTTTTTGGGGTCGTGCAATGGTTTGGTATTTGTAGCTACTTATAATAAAGATGACGATGAGGACTTATATTATGTTTGGAACCCATCGACAGCATTCGTAAGAAAAATACCAAATTACCCCGAAACGACGACAAAAGCAGAAGGCAGGGGAGCCCGCTTTTGGAGTTCCTTCTTTGGCATGGGTTATATGTGGGCTACTGATGACTACAAACTCGTGTTAGGGGTTCACGGTGAACTTAAGTACTTAGATCCACGGCAGAGGAGAAATGTGTGTATTAACATCTTCTCATTGAAAATCAATCACTTGGAAAAATATCGTACTACCTGATGAGCCCAGTGGTGACATGAGGAACACGGGTCACTTGGGTGTTCCTACAAATGAAGCACTTCATTGGATCTACCGAGAAGGTGAAAGTTACGGGGACAATGAAGAGCCATTGCAAACTTGGAGTATCCTCGCTTTTGATCTGGCGACGGAGGAGTTCCGGCAGCTGCCATTGCCGATGCGAACTTTAAATAATGGTGTTGAGGAGGAGGTAGAGATGAGATTCCTAGTTGTGTTAGGAGGATGCATTGGTGTATCGTTTTGGAGGACACATTATATGGATTTGTGGGTGATGAGAGAATATGGGGTGCTTGAATCTTGGACTATGCTTTTTAAATTGAAGTTTGTTGATGCGCATGTGAGAGTAGAGTCACTTGAATACTGCAGACCACATTTGGTTAGTGAAAATGGTACAGTTGTACTTGATTCAATTCCCTTAAAAATTGCATATTTCGAGTACCAAACTATGGAGAGTTGAAGATAATCTCATCAGTCGGATTCTGTTCTTCTCAAATAATGATAGGAGAAAGACGTGGATTTTTTTTTGTTTATTATAGCAAGGGGAAGCCAGTTTTTCAAGTTAATTAATAAACTAATCAATTTGGAAAAATAAAATAAAATAATCTTTTATGTTACTCCAATATTATTCACCGAAACTCTCCTAAACCCTCCTCTTTTATCTTTTATATTTTGAGAAATTCTAAAATTAAGAGTTAATATATGTAAACGTGATAGCTTAATCTAGCATAAAACTAAATATACCCAAAATCAAGAATTATTTACCACATATATCATGGAAATATTACTCAAACTCTAGCCTAAATTCAGAGGAATTACTCAAAATTTACATTTACAAACAGTCAAAGATAGGGATGAAGTTTCTAATTTTCAACCCCTAAGTTGGTATATGTAGCAAAAAAAAACAAAGCTTTGTACATACACAGCAGCCAAACTTTGTCCCCAAGAAAAAGATAGAAAGAACAAAGAAATGTACGGAGAAAATTCAGAAGTCAACTGCCTCATGATCACAATCACCAGCTTTTCCGGTGACCATGTTGCTGCGACCGGGGCGAGCCGGCGGCTGAGTTGCTACTCTTTGGAGAAGACAATCCATGATGATGATCGTTATTTGCCATCTTATTATTTTCACTCAATCTTCTCACACGGTCTTTTTTCCTTGATGTTCTTGATCTTGTGCTATTTGAGCTCTCTTTCAAAGTCGGCAGTGCATACCACCCAATAGAGGTGCATAGTATGGCAACAGATCTCCCAAACACAGCCAGCAGCACCAAAATAATGACCACAACGACCGGCAAATAATAAGAAGGCCTTCTCCACATTCCCTTGAAACTCCATGACAAAAACACCCTTTTCTCATCACTTTTATTGGGTTGCTGTTGCTGCTCTTCTTTGGTGGGTGTCGAGGGCTCATTGGTAAATTTATCCAATCCCGCTACAAGCCTGCTTTCTTTTACTACAACTTGTTGATTATGTTGATGATCAGCCTGCTTCGTAGTTTTGTTGTTCATGTCTTCTTTTTTGTCCTTCAATTTGATCACAATTGGGACCGGGGCCGCGTCATCCGAGTCCTTGAAGACGAATCGCACGAAAGATATGTCTTGTGGGGGAGTTTTCGCGTAAATCTTCTGCCTTTTCTCTTCAAGATCAGCTAAGAGTGCAGAAAATTTGTCTAGGCCTCGAGTCGAATACGGGTTCTTGGTGTCCTTGGTGGTTCTTCTGGATGATCTTCTTGGTGTGGAACAAGGACTTGAGATGCTATTGATGGGCTGTTCATCATGAACATCTTCTGGGTGGAAAAAGCCACAGCTGAAAGGGCTCAACATTTGGTTACTTGGTTTGTGAGTTTTTTTCTGGTGTTTGATATTTTTGAGGTGATTGGTTTAGTTGGGTTGATTGGAAGAGATGGGAGCCACATATATAGTAGTTAATTCAAATTTGGGAGAAGACAGATCCAAAACAAAGTTAGTCAAATGAATGGTTTGACAAAACAAAGTCCTATGGAAGCTTCTGCCCACGTGGATTTTTGGTGGGTTTGACTTCTTGGAGAGGAAGGAAACAATGCCACATCTACGCATTTCAGGTTTTCTTTGTAAATGTAAGTCATGTTACATAACATTTTACCATTGTAAAAGACACATTGAGAAAATGAAAATTTCTATTTTCTTGATTTTAATTATATTTTATTGATATAATTGATTGTTTTAAGGTATATGATAATCACTTAGAACTTAAATTTTATTTTTCAATCTCAAATGAATTAAACGTTTCAAATTTAAATTTTGAGTATAAAATTGTTTTAGGTCAATTAGAACTATTCAATAGCACTTGAGAACTCTTATTGACAATGTCCATTTTTGGAGGTCCCCTCTAAGTATATATTTAGAAAGGCAAATTTTTTAGTTAGTGAAAAAAAAAAAGATTAGGCCGTCAAACACTTTCTGCCCATATCCCACATGGTGCCATATCCTTGGCCTTTAGTTTGATCTTGCTTAGGGTTAGTTGTAATAAAGGTTTCGTTTTGTATTTCATGCTTCTTCTGAAAAAAACAAAAAGGTACGATTTCAATAAAAGAGTTCAAGTTTTTTATATATACAAGAATATTATAGAATATGATAATACATATTGGGTATAGATTACGTTCTTTATGAAATTTGAACTTGAAACTCTTAGAAATCAAATCCTAAATTAATTTAGCATCATAGTTTGATTTGTCTATTAGATTTTGTTACTTGATTTACTTGTTATCTTTATCAATAAAATTTTCAATTACTTGTAGGAGTTAAATGAGTATTAAATTTTCCATCCCTATATAAAGAGTTGTATGTTATATTTTTTATAGTAACCTCATAAACATTGTCAACCTTACACATAAATTATTTATCTAAATTATATTCTTGACAAAAATATCTTTTAATTAAACATATAAAAATGCCAACAAACTAATCATATTTAAAATAAAAATAAATAAAAAATAAATCTTAACGCGTGACTTGTTAAAATATGCCACATTGTGTATGGAGAATTTAGACGGGATGTGGTAGAAATTAAATGTATGAAAATTGAGTTTAGATGGGTCTTAATGCTTGGAGAAGAGGGATTGAATTGGTCCAAACTCCAAAATTAAAATAATGAATATATTTTCTTATAGCAGAACGGGCGAGTGAGGCGCATGTATTTATGAAAATCATAAACGAGCGAGTACTCATAATAGTATCATCTAGAAGGGGCGCTGCCCACTGCCCACTGCCACTTGGATCATCAATTATTTTAGTTCAAAAAGTCACCAAAATTAGTTGGAAGCTTGCAAGGTAAAATGTAATCTTATCTGAAAATTTCACACAATAACAAGATTTCAGTACTAATCACTTTATGAAGTAAGAAGAAACTAGTTGTGTTATCTAAAAATTCCACACAATAAGAAGATTTCAGTACTAATCACTCTATGGAGTAAGAAGAAACATGTTGTGTTATCTGGAAATTTCACACAATAAGAAGATTCCAGTACTAATCACTTTGTGGAGTAAGAAAAAATCAATTGTGTTATCTGGAAATTCCACACAATAAAAAGATTCCAGTACTAATCACTCTATGGAGTAAGAAGAAAAACATCGTCTTTTTTTTCCAAAACCGAAAAAGAGATTCACACCTCAGATGTTTTTTAATTTAAAAAAATAAATTTATATCTTTGAGAGAAGCTCATTCGAAATTAGGGTCGAGTCTCGTGTGTGATAGTCTGATTCAGATTATTACAAAAAGAAAATGTTATTTTTCTTTCGCTTTCTTTTCCTCTTGTTACTAAGATGTATAACGATATTTCGTTAGTTGAAGAATAATTTAATATCTTTAATAGTGTTTTCGGAGTTAACTATAGAAGAGAAAGAAGAGCAATAATGGGAATTTATTTAAGAAGGGGCATGAGCTAATGTAGCTACGTATATGCTTATGTCATTGCTGGTCCTCTACAAAATCTAAATGATGATACAAAATAAAACTTGTGCAATACGCAGGCTATTTTTTAAGGTGTATTCTCAATTTTTATAATTGGGTGGCATCACCCTTGAGATATTTTTCTTTGAAATGCAAAATATTAAATGAAGATGTATGTTAATTAATAGGATAATAATTGCAGCCCTTATCTCATTGTTGGAAAACCAAGGCCATCGTGACAAGTAATTACCTTAGCTAAATTGCATGTCTTCCTGTTTATTTATTTATTTTTTTCAAAGATTAATTTACGTTGGGGCCGGGAAGACTCACAGAGTCATTTCAGCCTTCCCATGACTACAAGTCAAATGCTAATTTTGTGTCTTGAAACCAAGACCAAGGAGCAAATTTGATTTGAAACCCGAGTTTCCTCTGAACCATTTGTTCGTGGTTGCATGTCTTCCTGTTTTGTTTAATACTATATGTTTAAAAATACATCACTAGCTCTTCATGTAGTGGTTTAATTTATTTATTTTTTTATAAGAAGAATGAAAAGTACAAGAAGAAATCCCTAGATCATCTTATAGATAAAGACTGTTCATAAACGCACGCGCTATTGTTAGAAAGATAAGGAATCTGAATTTTGCATCTTATTAATATTGTGACCTTGAAAAATCATTGCGTATGTTACTTACAAAACTAGCCTTTTCGGAAAACATGGTTAAAGGAGATAATATCAATAAGGTGTTTAGAGTCACCCTCCACTTCAAGACTCTTGATGCTATTACAAACGAAAAATTTCAACACCATTAAGAAGAGCATGTCCTTCGACAACCATGACCATATATGTGTTGCTTGTGTTTCGAGAACTTGAATACATTGGAGTCTTATCTTCATTATGACTGACAAAACCTGAAGAAGTTTGGGTTCTTTTTTCAAATCGACCCATCAAAATTGAGTTTGGTTTAACTATAGGGTTACCTGTCAGGACCCGTCCCGAAGTTTCCCTCGAAACCCGGGAAGAACCCTGATCCCGTCTGACAACCTAAGGAAAGGTTCCCAAATACCCTTCAATCCTTAGCATATGATAATAACAATAAATAATTTCTTTTGTCAGACAAGGGATTTAAGCACTTAAAATTCCCGTAAGTAAATACCAACCAAATACAATAATATCAGAGCGTCTAAGTAGGATCAATGTACAAATTAGATATCCTACTCAAGTACAACTGCACAGCGTAACGGAAGTGCTAATGCCTCTGCCTCGAGATACTGTCCTCGTCAACTCTACGGCCTGAAAGGGGTTTAAACACAAAAGTTGTGAGTGGACAAAAATAATCGTTTATAAAACGCTTTCCAAGGAATATTACCTTTTTCCCCCTCCATTTATAAAACCATGCATGCATCACATAAACAATTCATGTTATAAAAACATCATCTTTAAATCACCGGCATTTTCATGTTCGAAATCATTTATTTCCACCTAGACACATAACATCTCAAATCCACTGTCATCGACACATCCACTAGCCACCAGGGTATCCCTTGGGGTGTGCTAGTACTGTATCACAACTCTCTGTACTATGCTATCACATCAGTCGGCCTATCTCTCGACTAGCATATCATATCAGTCGGCATATCTCGACTATCATATCATATCAGTCGGCATATCTCGACTATCATATCATATCAGTCGGCATATCTCGACTATCATATCATATCAGTCGGCATATCTCGACTATCATATCATATCAGTCGGCATATCTCGACTATCTTATCATATCAGTCGGCATATCTCGACTATCATATCATATCAGTCGGCATATCTCGACTATCATATCATATCAGTCGGCATATCTCGACTATCATATCATATCAGTCGGCATATCTCGACTATCATATCATATCAGTCGGCATATCTCGACTATCATATCATATCAGTCGGCATATCTCGACTATCTTATCATATCAGTCGGCATATCTCGACTATCATATCATATCAGTCGGCATATCTCGACTATCATATCATATCAGTCGGCATATCTCGACTATCATACTTTAACTGAAATAGTGGAAAACATATGTCTAGAAATCATTTCTAACATTCAGAAATTCAATGCCACAATACATAACCGTATTTAACAAAGATATTTTGATGCATGCAATTCAGTTTATAAAACAAAGTCCACTCACAAACCTGTTCAAGCTAGCTCAATCCCGTCTCACTCGTTCCTCTGAGGTTCCCGGAACAATATCGCCTGTCAAAAACAACAATCGGGATTACCGGCTAGTAATAAGACTCGTATATAACAACTTCCTAAACCTCGGGAAGTCTACACATGTTGTTCCTAAAATCACAGCAACTTCGGACACTTAAAACGACCTCTAAGCGATGTCCGATCAACCTGAAACCTGTACCAACAGATTCAGAACGTCCGAAACTAGTTACCACGCGTCGCCGTGACGTCAGCCTCGACCCCACGCGCCGCCACGCGCCGCCGGAAGGTCGGCACACGCGCCCACGCGCCCTCACGCACCGGTCACGCGCCTGCTACAGTGTTCACGCGCCTGAACCGGTCCAACCCGGTTCGGCTCAACCTGACCCGGTCCAACTCGACCCGACCGGTTCACTCAACCCGACCGGTTCAACTCGACCCGACCGGTCACCGGTGACTCACCGGAGAAGATGACCGGACACCGTCACCATCGCCGGAGGCTGGCCGGAGAAGATGACCAGACCGCCACCTCCGCCGCCGTCTGGTTCGCCGGAATTCGCCATTTCCGACCGAAATTCCAAGCTTTACAACTTCCTCAAAACTCAACCGTTTTACATAAATTTTACGTCTAAATCTATCTACTCAAACCCAGGAATCCAAATATAATCTCAAAACATCAAACACGTACCTGTATAAGCCGGAAAATCGATCCAAAGATCCGAAACTTCCTTTACTCGGCTCGGCTTCCACCGTGGTCCTCTCATTCGATGGTTGGTACGGTTGTGATCGTGGGAAGGAGTAGAATACGATTAGTTGATCCAAATGGGAAGTTAAAGCCTTGAATCCGACGTTGACTTTAGGTTTCTCTTTTGGTTTTTCTTCGGTTTCGGGTTCAATGTATTGGGTGTGTTTGTGTTCTGTTTTTCACAGAGTGAGTGAGTGAGATGATAAGGAGATGTAGCTGAAATGAAGATGTAATGAAGTGTACAATAATTGAGGTTAAAATATCTCCCCTCCATGGCAAATTACCAAAATGCCCTTACACATATATACCCACAACTTCCGTATACGAACTCCGTTTCCTGCGTGCCGCCTGTCTACGAACTCGTGAGTTCGAGACCTACGCAACGGTACCCGAAACAACACCAAAAGTGTCTCGAAATAAAACTTGATTTCCAAGCCCTTTACCGATCAAGGGTAAAATCGTCATTTTACAAAAATTAATTGCATAAAATAAATGAAAAGTCCGGGTTGTTACAATCTACCCCACTTAAGAAATTTCGTCCCCGAAATTCATTCCTAATCATGAAATAAATGAGGATACTGTGCCCGCATTAGTTCCTCAGTTTCCCACGTGGCTTCCTCCACGTTATGATTCCTCCACAACACTTTAACTAGAGGAATTGTCTTTCTGCGAAGTACCTTTTCCTTCCAATCCAGAATTTGCACTGGTTGCTCCTCAAATGTCAAATCGTCTTTCAGCTCAAGTGGTTGCTCTTCCAACACATGAGACTCATCAAACAGATATTTCCGGAGCAAAGATACATGAAAGACATCATGCACTCTGGATAATTCCGAGGGTAAAGAAATACGATATGCCACTGGTCCTATCCTTTCCAAAATCTCATATGGACCAATGTAGCGAGGACTTAGTTTTCCCCGTCTACGAAAACGTACCACTCCCTTCCATGGAGATAGTTTCAAGAACACCCAATCACCTACCTCAAACTCAAGGTCTCTGGTTCTACGGTCTGCATAGCTCTTCTGGCGATCCTGAGCTATCTTCAACCTTTCTCTGATGATTCTAATCTTTTCCTCAGTCAAATCCACCAACTCGGGTGTTAACAGTCTTCTTTCACCTATTTCACTCCAACACAAAGGTGTTCTGCACTGCCTCCCATACAGTGCCTCGAAATGTGACATCCCGATGCTTGACTGGTAACTGTTATTATATGCGAATTCCATCAGAGACAAGTGTGAATCCCAGTTCCCTTTAAACTGTAGTACACAAGCCCTCATCATATCCTCCAAAACCTGGATTGTTCTCTCAGACTGACCATCCGTCTGAGGATGAAAGGCTGTACTGAAATGCAATGTGGTGCCAAATTCCTTCTGCAAACTCCGCCAAAACCTGGAGGTAAATCTAGGATCTCTGTCCGAAACAATAGACTCTGGAGTCCCATGCAGCCGTATGATCTCATCCACGAACAATTTGGCATACCGACTCATCCGAAAATCTTCTCGCACTGGCAAGAAATGTGCAGACTTCGTAAGTCTATCCACAATTACCCATATCCCATCATGTCCTTTCCGTGTCCTTGGAAGTTTATACACAAAGTCCATCGTAATGTGATCCCACTTCCATTCTGGAATAGGTAATGGTTGCAGTGTCCCATAAGGTTTCTGCCTCTCCGCTTTCACTTGCTGACATGTCAAACATCTACTCACAAACTCAACAATTTCTCTTTTCATCCCAGTCCACCAATAGTATTTCCTTAGGGTATGATACATCTTGGTACCTCCTGGATGCATAGCGTAAGCCGAACTATGAGCCTCATTAAGAATTTCCCTCTTTAGCTCCAGCTCATTCGGTACGCACAACCGTCCATCCTTAACCAATGCTCCATCATCCCTAACCGCATAGTCCTGCCTGTTTCCAGCCTCTAACTCCATCCTGATAATGCACAATGTAGGATCCTGGAGTTGAGCCTCAATAATCCGATCAATCAGAACAGGCCTCACATGGAAACTAGCCAACAAAGCCCCCTGGCTATCCATGTCTAGTACTATCCCTGCTCTACGGAACTCTACCAATAACGGTAGGTAGACTGTATGCAAATGGGCCAAAGAACCCATAGATTTCCTACTCAAGGCATCTGCCACAACATTGGCTTTTCCTGGGTGGTACTCAATAGTACAATCATAATCCTTTATCAGCTCAAGCCACCTTCTCTGCCTCAAATTCAGGTCCTTTTGGGTGAACAAGTACTTTAAACTCTGATGGTCGGTGAAGATCCGACACGTCTCCCCATACAAATAATGTCTCCATATTTTCAGTGCATACACTACTGCAGCCAACTCCAAATCATGTGTGGGGTAATTCCTCTCATGGGTTTTAAGTTGTCTGGAAGCATACGCTATCACTTTCCCATGCTGCATCAGCACACAGCCAATACCCCGCAATGATGCATCACTATATACCTCTAAACCCCCGTTACCATCTGGAAGGGTTAATACTGGAGCAGAAGTCAATCTTCTCTTTAGCTCCTGGAAGCTCTGCTCACAATCAGCATCCCAGTCAAACTTGACTCCTTTCTTAGTCAACCGAGTCAATGGGCCTACTATCGTAGAAAATCCTTCTACGAACCGCCGATAATATCCTGCCAAACCCAGAAAACTCCTCATCTCTGTCACCGTCCTCGGTTGCTCCCAGTTTGCCACTGCCTCCACTTTTTGGAGATCTACGCTGATACCGTCAGCCGAAATCACATGACCCAAGAATCCAACTTCGGTCAACCAAAACTGGCATTTACTGAACTTGGCAAATAAATGCTTTTTCCTAAGCATATTCAGCACCAACCTCAAGTGCTTCTCATGTGCCTTGGCACTCCTTGAATACACCAAGATATCGTCGATGAACACAATTACAAATCGATCCAAATACTTTTGGAACACTCTGTTCATCAAATCCATAAACGCTGCCGGGGCATTAGTCAACCCGAAGGGCATCACCAGGAACTCATAATGACCATACCGAGTCCTGAAAGCTGTTTTCTGAACATCCTCTTCCCGGATTCTCAACTGATGGTACCCGGATCGAAGGTCAATTTTTGAAAAATACTTTGCCCCTTTCAGTTGATCAAATAAATCGTCAATCCTTGGCAAAGGATACTTATTTCGCACCGTCACTTTATTTAACTGCCGGTAGTCGATACACAATCTCAGACCACCATCCTTTTTCCTCACAAATAACACCGGTGCACCCCATGGTGAAACACTTGGGCGAATAAATCCCATATTCACCAAGTCCTGCAATTGAGTCTTTAACTCTCGCAATTCTGCCGGTGCCATCCTGTACGGTGCCTGTGAGATAGGTTGAGTACCTGGCAAAAGCTCGATTGTGAACTCAATCTCACGGTGTGGTGGTAATCCTGGAAGATCATCTGGAAACACATCCGAGAACTCACTCACCACAGGAATATCCTCCACTCTCATCGAAGTATTCCGAGCATCTATCACATGAGCCAAGTAACCCTCACAACCTTTTCTCAACAATCTCTCAGCTGTTAACGCTGATATCACTCCATAGGGTAATACCCTACGATCTCCCCGAAATGTAAGTTCAGGGAATCCTGGACTTCGGAAAACTACTATCTTATTATAACAGTCTATGGAGGCATGGTGCATGGACAACCAATCCATCCCCAAAATCACATCAAACTCAAAGATATCTAAGGGGATTAAATCTACCTCCAAACCATGGCCTTCAACCATCACTGGACAACTGCGAATCACTAGGTTCGCCACTAACATATCTCCGGTAGGAGTACTAATACCCATGTCCCAACCAATTGGAGACAATTCTCTATCCGCAAACAATGCAAAACCCCGAGAAATAAAAGAATGAGTTGCTCCCGGATCTAATAACACACAAGCATTGCGGTTAAAAATAGATAACGTACCCGTGACCACATCCGGTGCTACTCGAGCTTCCTGTTGCGTCATGGCAAACACTCGAGCTGGTGTACCTGAAGATCGACCACGATCCCCATACCTGCCTCTGGGCCTGTTGGTGCCACTAGCTCTACCAGCCCCACCGAAATAGGTCTGCCTCTCAGCTGCAGTATCATACATCTGTCCTGCACTCGGGCTAGGATCAGTCGCACCACGACTAAAGGAACTACTGCCCGGACGTCGTTCTGGACATAATCTCTTGATGTGACCAGGCTCCTCACAGAAATAACAACCGGCATCACTGAAGCCACTAGATCTGCCACCCTGTCTCCTGTTGAACTGCACTGAGGCACCCCGAGACTGTGCAAAAGATTGGCGTGTCTGACCAGCTCCGCCACTGCCTGTACTAGATCTCCCAGAAGATCCAGAACTATGACTGCCTCTTTTTGATGGTCCCTGACTAGAGGTTCCTGCAGTCCAGTGATCTCGACGTCTCATGTTCCCACTGTACTGCTGTGGCATTGGGAAACCCAAACTCAACTCTACTCGAGCTGCAGCATCAGCCAAAGTCCTCAACGAAGTGTGGTCCATAGACGTAACTGCTGACCGAATCTCACTCCGCAGTCCACTCTCAAATCTGTGGCACTTGTCTGACTCGGTCGCTACCAACGTCGGTGCAAAGCGACTCAGCGCTATGAATCTCTGTTCATACTGGGCCACCGTCATGTCTCCTTGCTGTAAATGCAAGAACTCGGCCTCCTTAACACTCCGGTGTGAGCGAGGGTAAAATTGCTCCAAGAAACGTTCCCGGAAAGTCTGCCAAGTAAGCGTATGGACATTCCAGCCTGACACCTCCAATGAGTGCCACCAGTGGTAAGCAGAACCACCTAGTAAAAATGTGGCCAGTAGAACTCTCTCCTCTAGAGGACACCTCATAATCATAAACACCCGCTCCATGCGAGTAATCCACTCCTCAGCTTCCTCTGGGCTAGAGTCACCCATGAATATTGTCGCCCCCAGTCTCTGGGCTCTCTCAATATCAGAGACTTCATGAGAAGCTCTATCCTGGAGTACAGAAGCTAACGTCTGACCCAGCTGTTCCAGTGTCTGCCTCAAAACAGGCTCCACTGCAGGTTCATGGTCATCTCCACCATTCCCTGACCGTTGACGGAACTCTCGTCTCGGAGGCATTATACGCTGAAAAGAAGTTGTAAACCATTAATACCAAAATTTCACCTGTACAATAGATGTACGGTCTACAGGAATTTAACCTAGTGCTCTGATACCAATTGTCAGGACCCGTCCCGAATTTCCCCTCGAAACCCGGGAAGAACCCTGATCCCGTCTGACAACCTAAGGAAAGGTTCCCAAATACCCTTCAATCCTTAGCATATGATAATAACAATAAATAATTTCTTTTGTCAGACAAGGGATTTAAGCACTTAAAATTCCCGTAAGTAAATACCAACCAAATACAATAATATCAGAGCGTCTAAGTAGGATCAATGTACAAATTAGATATCCTACTCAAGTACAACTGCACAGCGTAACGGAAGTGCTAATGCCTCTGCCTCGAGATACTGTCCTCGTCAACTCTACGGCCTGAAGGGGGTTTAAACACAAAAGTTGTGAGTGGACAAAAATAATCGTTTATAAAACGCTTTCCAAGGAATATTACCTTTTTCCCCCTCCATTTATAAAACCATGCATGCATCACATAAACAATTCATGTTATAAAAACATCATCTTTAAATCACCGGCATTTTCATGTTCGAAATCATTTATTTCCACCTAGACACATAACATCTCAAATCCACTGTCATCGACACATCCACTAGCCACTAGGGTATCCCTTGGGGTGTGCTAGTACTGTATCACAACTCTCTGTACTATGCTATCACATCAGTCGGCCTATCTCTCGACTAGCATATCATATCAGTCGGCATATCTCGACTATCATATCATATCAGTCGGCATATCTCGACTATCATATCATATCAGTCGGCATATCTCGACTATCTTATCATATCAGTCGGCATATCTCGACTATCATATCATATCAGTCGACATATCTCGACTATCATATCATATCAGTCGGCATATCTCGACTATCATATCATATCAGTCGGCATATCTCGACTATCATATCATATCAGTCGGCATATCTCGACTATCATATCATATCAGTCGGCATATCTCGACTATCATATCATATCAGTCGGCATATCTCGACTATCATATCATATCAGTCGGCATATCTCGACTATCATACTTTAACTGAAATAGTGGAAAACATATGTCTAGAAATCATTTCTAACATTCAGAAATTCAATGCCACAATACATAACCGTATTTAACAAAGATATTTTGATGCATGCAATTCAGTTTATAAAACAAAGTCCACTCACAAACCTGTTCAAGCTAGCTCAATCCCGTCTCACTCGTTCCTCTGAGGTTCCCGGAACAATATCGCCTGTCAAAAACAACAATCGGGATTACCGGCTAGTAATAAGACTCGTATATAACAACTTCCTAAACCTCGGGAAGTCTACACATGCTGTTCCTAAAATCACAGCAACTTCGGACACTTAAAACGACCTCTAAGCGATGTCCGATCAACCTGAAACCTGTACCAACAGATTCAGAACGTCCGAAACTAGTTACCACGCGCCGCCGTGACGTCAGCCTCGACCCCACGCGCCGCCGGAAGGTCGGCACACGCGCCCACGCGCCCTCACGCGTCGGTCACGCGCCTGCTACAGTGTTCACGCGCCTGAACCGGTCCAACCCGGTTCGGCTCAACCTGACCCGGTCCAACTCGACCCGACCGGTTCACTCAACCCGACCGGTTCAACTCGACCCGACCGGTCATCGGTGACTCACCGGAGAAGATGACCGGACGCCGTCACCGTCACCGGAGGCTGGCCGGAGAAGATGACCGGACCGCCACCTCCGCCGCCGTCTGGTTCGACGGAATCCGCCATTTCCGACCGAAATTCCAAGCTTTACAACTTCCTCAAAACTCAACCGTTTTACACAAATTTTACGTCTAAATCTATCTACTCAAACCCAGGAATCCAAATATAACCTCAAAACATCAAACACGTACCTGTATAAGCCGAAAAATCGATCCAAAGATCCGAAACTTCCTTTACTCGGCTCGGCTTCCACCGTGGTCCTCTCCTTCGATGGTTGGTACGGTTGTGATCGTGGGAAGGAGTAGAATACGATTAGTTGATCCAAATGGGAAGTTAAAGCCTTGAATCCGACGTTGACTTTAGGTTTCTCTTTTGGTTTTTCTTCGGTTTCGGGTTCAATGTATTGGGTGTGTTTGTGTTCTGTTTTTCACAGAGTGAGTGAGTGAGATGATAAGGAGATGTAGCTGAAATGAAGTGTACAATAATTGAGGTTAAAATATCTCCCCTCCATGGCAAATTACCAAAATGCCCTTACACATCTAGACCCACAACTTCCGTATACGAACTCCGTTTCCTGCGTGCCGCCCGTCTACGAACTCGTGAGTTCGAGACCTACGCAACGGTACCCGAAACAACACCAAAAGTGTCTCGAAATAAAACTTGATTTCCAAGCCCTTTACCGATCAAGGGTAAAATCGTCATTTTACAAAAATTAATTGCATAAAATAAATTATGAAAAGTCTGGGTTGTTACATTACCTCAGTGGGTTTTGACGCATCTGGTGCCCAACTAGCATGTAAGGGCCTCGAGACCCTTTAACCGCTACTTGTGACCAAGAGCGGGTATGAAAAAACTTTTAACCTCCTAGGACTTAGTTAGGTATTAGTCTCATTTTTCTGGTTGGGGATCCCCTCAAACTTTGGCAAAAATAGAGGAATATGAGTTTGGTATTTTTTTTGTTCTTTTTCTTTTCTTCAAAGTTAAGAAGTTTGTGTTATTTTTTCCAATGTTTTCTTTTAAGGAATGGAAAATAGCACAACAATTACACAACTGACACTCAATATATGGAGTACAATAATTTCAATTCCTATTATCTATTGTATTTGATAAGTGGAATAATATCAATTTTTAAATTCACTGAGATATTTTAGAATTAAATGGCTTTTATCAACTACGATATAAAGGTATTCGTATTTCTCCACTTGTAAACGAGAAATCCAAATTCAATTCTCATAAATTAAATAAGACTTTAAAATTTATCTTTAAGTCTTTCAAAATTTTAGTTGCAACCTGCAAACTTCAATTACGGTGATCGCATTTTATTTTTTCAATTGATGAATGGCTTCAATCCTCCAAAGGTGGCTAGAAAATTTTGTCTATGTATTTTTTCTTTGGGTATCAACCTCACCTTTCATAAGAGATAAGACTCTAGAAACTCCTAGACGTTCCTTCCACACAATGTGTAAAGAGAAATACCACTAAACCGTAGTACTGAATTATTTATATCTAAATATTTCAACTATTGCAGCATATGCCCTAATGGCTTAAATATATATCAATTAGCTAGCTTTTGGTTTAATGTTAAATTTTATGAGTTTGAAGGGTATTGCTCCCCATGATTGATATGAATAATAAATTTGTGTACATAATAATTTGGATGTAATTACCAAATATCATTGTCTCCACGATGGAAATTTTTGTGGAATTTAATAATTTAATTCACATGAATGAATCCAATTTCATAGTCGATAAGATAAGATAGCTCCCCATGCAAGAAAATATTTTCAAAATCTCAAAATAGATGTTCACATGATGACGCATGCTTAGACGACTAATTACCAATTTGTGACTTATCTAATCTTCCCCCTCTATCCTCCAGAACATGTCGCCGTGAGCCACACGCCACAACATTTCCACGCGCTTATAAGACTTCAAATATAATTATTAAATATTACTACTAGGGGTAGGAGCCAAAGCAGCCTCATAATCGAATAAATTATCACCAAAACAAATCGAATAAATAAATAACAAACATACAAATTCGGCCAACAATCAAAACAATCATGTGAGACAAAGGTGGCTACCGAAAATTGTAGACGTGTGTAAGTAAACATCCTGATTAGAACGAAAGCGAAAGTGTTTTCTTTATGCACTTAAATTCAAATTACTTTCTTTACAAATATAAAATAAATCATAAGTTAAGTACTGATCGAAGCGAATAATTTGTTACTCTACTTGGAACGCCATGTGATTTAATTTACTCACGATGAAAACTATACTCTATATAATAAAAATAAAACTTCATATCAATTCTAATGAGTGAATTAATAATATACGTGATATATGATAGGAAGAAAATGTATTGTATTTTATGACTTCAATCAACCGACAATAAAATAAGTCATGAAAATTGCATACAAACTAAAATGATCACAATAATCATATGTTAGATGCTCAATCTAGAAGAAGAAAGTAAAGAAAAATCAAATAAAGGACAATGTGTATCTAACTAAATAAATAAACAAACTTATGGTACGGAATAGTACGGGCAACCCCAAAGCCGAAATCACAATTTGGAGAATTTGGAATTTGGAGCGGGGCAAATTGTCCCCCTTGGAAAATGGGCCCCGAAATATCTCACCTACAGACATTTATGTCATAAAAAAAATTCCATAATATAAGATGTCTTCCAGAAATCTAAAACATCTAGAAAAATCAAGGCATCTTCTTCAACCAAAGCATCTCTCTGTGTGTGTTCACACTTTTACAAGAAGAAATTCATCAACTGACTACCATGCATAGAGAGAGTTTGTAGAAAGTTCTTAATTTCTTAATTAGATCATCAACATAATCCTCAGAGACAGGTGCATAATTCTATCTAGGGTTAAAATCCACATCATCATATTGATCCATCTATTGTCAAACAATTCTATGTGAGTCACATTTTTCATATAAACAAACAAAGCATGACTGAAAAGTATGTCTAATACAAATTTAGCCACGCAAGAGCATCTGCGACCATGAGAGTTCTCGGGACCTTTAGTGAGGGACTCATGACTTGGCAACTTTCCACAATCAGTTGATGAGATTCCTTGAAAAACATGTGAATGGGGAAACAGTCGAGGGTTCTGAAACATATACAGTCTACAAACTAAGATGCATCGAAATACACAAAGTCATAAACATGCGGTATGAGGAGGGGCATGCTTACCAGTATCGTTTTCTTACAAAATAAAGATGTTCAGTCTCCCATCTCTTCATTGTCATCAAAAGTTTCGTCGTCCTTCATGTACTTCTCTTGGACTTCTGCAACTGTGAGCTACTTTGTTAAGCAAAAACGCATAGGAATACACATCTTGGTTTCTTTGAGTTATACGTGACATTAATATTGCAATACAAAATCAAAAAAGTTCAAACGTGTCAACTAATTACAAGGACTTCTTTGCTCCTTAGTTTTCACAACCCTGTAAACCACAAAAAAGTTCAGATGTATCAACTAATTAGAAGCATGCATCAAATGAGCTATTACAATTTAAACCCGCCCAGAACAAAACAATTTTGTGTCAGTACTGCAGATTTAAATGCCGCTAAATGGAAATTGAAAATATTTTGTAGTACAAAATTACAAGTCCAGAGACAATATAAAGGAATAAAAGCACATTGTTATTATAGAATCAAAATTGAAAGGATATCTGTAATAATCATAATCAACAGGACCAACTGCGATCTTGCTGAATTCTACTGCACTCGCATCTATGCCAGCAAAAATGTACCCATTGCTTTTGTCCATCAGTTTAACTAGATTCCCTACACTCTCTTTGTCCTGAAAAAGTAGCACCTGATTGAGAACACACCGTATAACAAATTCATGAGGTCGGGAGTAAAAGTGAAGAGGGATGTGACCATGCCTGAATATCTAAGGTTGCAAAATTGACAAGACTGTAATTTTCTGTTACTTCACAAAGCTCCTTAGTAAGCTTTCTGCAATATGAACAAGAAACTTTAAGTTGTACCAAAGCAAGCTTTTCATAACTTTTCCATAAGATCAAATATTAATCACACCTGTACTTAGCCAAGCGAGGATCCTGATCAAGACTGTGTTGAAGATAAGATAAGTCCTCTACATCTGTATAGAAATCAAGGTTGAAAGCTGCAGATATCAAGAAGAAAAGAGAAATAATTAGCAAGAATAAGTGGCACCTGCATTAGTATCACATATCAATGTCATGTACAAGAAAAGGAATGGGAAAAATAAAGGCCACAGCAGTACCTAGCTTTCCATAACTCTCTATTAAATCAATCTAGACAAGACATTTACGTGCGGGAGTTCCATATGAAGCATGGTCGATAAAGAGAGAAGCAATGCACTAACATACTTTGCAGGGTCACTGCAAAGATGGGCGTCAACCAAATGCACTGCAGTCAACTACATCAAAGCAGGAAATCATCATGAGAACAAGCACACGGTAAATCAACTATCATGGTCCTGGTGAATGGTGCTATAAATATTTCAAAAGATAATAATCATACCCTGAGGTTTAATTTGTTTACGAGTTTCATGATAACATTCTTGGCATTGGAGTGAAGAAAGAATAGCTCCACTTGGCCAGGGAAATCAAAGAGAATATAATGATCTGAAAAGTGAATAACATTGTCAGGCGGCAGCATGGCAACTATTAGAAAAACATTAATATGCTATTCCTTACAAAGAAGCTATTATGAATGTCCTAACCCAAGGAAAACAGACCAAACTTTTAGAAAAGGCTTCAACTTAGCCTCCAACCAGTCAATATTCTTCTCTAGATAATCCATGCAATATACAAGACCTGGATGAACATGATAAAAGAAACTTCAGAAGCTGCAGAACAAGAGAGGTCCATATACTTTACATATGTTGAGCACAAACTCATGTAAACACTTGTAAAGAATATGATATTTCCAGAGAAAACATACTTAAGCACCCACTAATAGGTTAGTTATGAGACTCATAATTCAAGAGTATTTCTTACTCGTGCAAAGAAACTCTTTCTCTGAAAACTAAAAAGGAATAACTGATCGTAAAGAATCTGACAGCTGATCGATCTTAAACGTCTGGCATGCCACTAGTACTACTGGTCTAGTGGTATTCCTACCCACTACGTAGTGGGAGGTCTGAGCTCTCAGGTTTGACACTCGTAAAGAGTGGGATATCAATACATTAAAAAGTACAAAAATATAAAATAAAACTATTTGGCACAGCTGATCATATATCCTCTATATGCAACACTTTTGCAAACTACACATGTTTTGCCCTTGATCAGCTTTTAGTATACAAAAGAAAGAAAATTTGCCATTCAAATTCGTAAATAAAATCAGTGACTATTGTTCTACCATTAAACTTCTCTAAATGACACCTATTTTTGAACAAAAAATATGGAGGGTCCAATAAATTCTCTCACATTTCCATCCTTTTCCCTCTTCATTTACAACCCAAAAAGTGGTCATAAGGAGGAACATAAATTTCAATTTTTTACTTTGCCCCAATTGATGAACCAAACATTATGTTCAATGATTAAAAAAAAATAGTAGAATTTCACCTCCATTTGGACCAAGATTGTGCTCCACCATCACATCACTTAATTTTATAAGATCCTCTATGTTCACAGCACATTCGTAGCTATTATCCACGTCAAGATATTGACATACAACAAGGAAATGCAACAACACCACAAAATGTAAAGAATAAAAAGTAAAATCATTGAAGAGGATACGGCAATGAGTCGTTAGCAGGATCCAAATTGACAACAGCAACTTTCCTGCAATGACAGGATGATCAAATTGTCACTGCAACTATACAGATTCATACACCATCATCCTCAAGTTTAAAACTTTCCCAAAAACTAAGAAAAGTTGAAAACCACAATCAGAGTAAGTAAGATTTACCTTCCAATGAGTTGGAGGAACTGTGACATGCCATTGCAGTAGGTGGTCTTCCCTGACCCAGGTGGACCGATTACAACTTGCCCAAACACCATCTTCAGTAGATGTTGGAAATTTTTGCTTGGAAATGATCAAAGCAAGAAGGTAAGATCAGTCACCGACAAGACGAGTGAGCGATAAATATGATCATCACTCCACTCACAATTGGATGCTTGAAAACATAGTTCAATCTACACAAATTGGGGCTGCGGCTTCCTTTACAATTTTTAAAGTTTGAAAACTAAAAACTTCTACTCGCCTAATTTAGGAAATGCCAATCACAAAATTACGAAATAAGACAGAGTCCCAGTAGGTTTTGAACTCAAGGGATCGACTGGGCTAGGGTTTAAAATTTAGAGACGGGCGGTAACTGCAGAGACCGAAGTGGCAAAACGAAATAAGACAGAGTCCCAGAGGGTTTTGAACTCAATGGATCGACTGGGCTAGGGTTTAAAATTTAGGGACGGGCGGTAACTGTAGAGACCGAAGTGGCAAAAAATATCCGATTTAGAAAAACTAAACTGTAAGGGGCATTCCGAGAATCAAACTCGGCACCTCTCGCACCCAAAGCGAGAATCACACCACTAGACCAAATGCTCTCTTTGTTTATTATCTTGGCAGTTATGCCATTTATATGTTCAACCTGCGTGATAAATTCCAATAGAGAAGGAATTTTCATGCTCCATTTTTCTTGTCATGCATTATTTTTTTAAAACCCATCCCAAATTAGACTGAAAAAATTGAAAAAGGCGCAAGAAAGAAAGTGTGGCAATTTCTTCCCATTCAAATATAGGAAGGTTGGACCATGTCCAATTGCACTCACTGACCAGAAACACTAGCCCATGTAGTTTCGTTTCAAATTTGAACCCACACCCCCATTTGTCCTACCCCTTCTCTCTTGTGTGGTATGTGGAGGTTGGCACAATAAAACTTATGGTTAAATGTGAAATTAAGGATATTTGATTATTAGGATGGACAATCTTAATGATAAATGTGCATGATTTTTCCTCAATTATATGTGCAAATGCCAATATAACAAGTTATAGTTTGTATCTTATAAATAACAACATAGCACTTCATCAGACGCCATTACTCAAAACCTTCCCATATACACATGGGAAAGGGCCATTGTTCTTAGACTATGACTACATTAGGACATGCTTTAATGTCATCTCACTTTATACGTTCATACACATGGGATGAAAAAAAGCGACATTTACAGTATCTTTTTTACCGTTTCTTTATATCAATTCTATTGAAAGGTAATTCAACATGATCTCTCGTATAGATAACTCAACCTTATAACTCAACTAATTATGCTCGTTTCCTAACCGTTTTTATTTCTTTCCTTTCTCCCTCATAACTGTTTTACAACTATGCTATTAGATTAGTGCTAATTTTCTTGACAATGTCGGAAGATGTCCTAGTTCGAATCCTCCAAACTCCGATGATCACTTCCATCTTATCCTTCCTCTCCATTGTTAAAAAAAAAAAACAGAGACGTTATCGAATTACAATTATTAATCGATCCAAAGTCACATCTTTACCTGAAATTGGTTGCAAACAGAATATAGATATACAATTGACGATGCCCAATTGCCCAAACGAATTCAATTTTCCAATTTCGCAAATCAAAACGATCGATTAAAAAAAGAGAAAAACTATAAATACCTTCTCTGGGCGGCTTCGGCCGCTCTGGCAAGAGCTTCCGCGGAGGCTATCCTATCTTCTTCTTTTCTCTGCGCGCTGTTGCCTCCATCGAAACAACACAGCAGCCCATATCTCTCTCTCTCGTTTTCTCTTCTCAATCTTGGGACTTTGGCTCGGATCGACTTATTATACGTTTTTATTCTTTTGGTAAATTTACTTGACATGTCCCGACCAGGCTGGATCAATTACCGCGTGCCACGTCAGAATGTGAACATCTTGTCATCTTGATTGTTCTCAAAACGCCGACGTTTCCTCTTTGAGTATGCTAAACGCGGCGTTGCATAGCTTTGCCTCCTCCTTTTGCTTTCTCTGGGATTCTGTTCTGTTGCGAACCCTAATTTGCAGAGAGATGAGCTCGAAATCGTTGGATTCACTGTCTCCTACTGAAAGCCTAGACATAGAGAATGGCCTCTCGCTGGTCCCGCGCGTTAAGCTCAATCTCACTGTGTACTCATCGAGTCCAGTTGTTACCAAACCAATCGACGAGTGGAAGATGAAGCAGACGCTCATAGACTTCCTTAAAAACTCTCTTTCTGTATCCATCACCGTTCCCGAAGATGACCTCCAGATCAGACGGCTCAAGGACCTCAAGAAGCGCAAGCGCGACGACCCTGTAGCTTTTGGTGCACTCTTCATCCGCGACCTAGGGTTTCTCAACAAAACCAGTAAGGGAAACGATGGCGAAGAAGAAAAGGACGTAAAGGAGTTGGAGAAGAAGTTCTTGGACTGGAGAAAGTACATTGTTGAGCAGATGGATGGGATTGAGCTCAATCTGGAAGGGGTCAAGTACAATCTAAACGTAGTCATCCCGGAGTCTGATGATTTCCAGGAAATGAAGAAAACTTGGGAGGAGTTTTACGCTTTTCGAAATCGGGGTTTGTGATGGATTTTATTGGCTCAGAGCCTCAGATTGAGCTTTCAATTTTGATTGACTTCAATTAAAGTGAAGTGAATTTGAATTGATGAAATTTGCTTCTTTTTGCAGGGTTTTCGAGGAGTGGGAGGCAAGAGCCTGATACTATAGTACTGAGGGGCGTTCCGTCACGCTGGTTTGCCGAGCCTCGAATTTCTTCAAAACCTTCAGCTTTGGTTACTCATACCATATTTTCTACATTTGGGAAGATAAGGCATGTCAACCTCATTGTTCTTTAACTCTTTTTCTTATTGTTTCTAGAAATCATAATGTGGTTGAAATTTTGAATCTTATGTTTTTATGAACACTGGCTGTCCAAGGATTGTAATTTATTTCGAAATGTTTTCCTAACCAATAATTTTGTGGTTGAGCTAAAAAATGTCCTTAGCAAAAGAAGAAGAATGCAAACTTGTGAAGCTACATTGTGATCTTCAACTTTTAGTGTTGTTTTTGGTAGGGTATGAACGTTGCTAATGTATCTCTGTTGCCCATAGGTCTTTGTATCCTCATTAGTGTCCCAGGCATAATGGCCTTAGCTAATCATACATCATTGTTGTTGCTTCTCCTTTTAACTTATAATCTTTAGGAATTTTGACGTTGCTGAGGACGATGATCTAGGTAAGGATGCAGACGAGGATGATGGGGACTTAATTTCAGGTCTCAATTGTAAGATTGTGGTTCAGTTCGAGAAATATCAGGACTTCTATAATACTTTCAAGGTATTATGTGGGCGCTCCTTCCAGAAGGTAAGCAGCTGGTTTTTCTTCATTATACTCTCTGAGTAATTTTTTTGAAGTGATTAACCAGATAGTCAATCAAACTTGTCAAAATGACAGATTTCGAGCAAGATATGATGCGGTTACCATAGAGTTAGTTGGTGCTAGGAGAACCTGCAGTGAATTTCTAATGTGGCTTTGTTTGATGTCTGGACTTATTAATCGGCTATTTCTATTGTTTCTTGTTGGTAAATGAATGTGGCTTTCCATGGAACAGCAAGGATCTCAATTGAAGGCTGATTATGAGGTTACTTGGGACAAGGATGGATTTTCTCGATTCTCAAGAAATCAACCACAGGGAAACCGTAGTGGGATAAGAGAAATGGCAACAACACATCACAGAAGTGAAGCTCCCAGGTCTCGGCAACACATCTCTCAGTTCAATTCCAACGAAGCTCCCCGAAAAAGGTTTAAGGTTAGAAACAAATCTCCGAACTAAACAAATAGACAATTTGGTGGTTGAATATACTTTCTGTCTTTCTCAGATCAAACTATAATTAGTCCACTGGCTGAACTTTATTTGTTTCTTTCTTCCCCCTTCTTTTGATTAGCATATCTTTAGGTTTATGTTTAGGTGGTTTACCTTTTCTTTACCAAAAAATATTTTTCGTTTTTTAGGCTTTTTAGTTTTTGTAGCTATATTTGCCTAAATTGTTCATATCTGAAATTCTGAATATACAGGAATAGGTAATTCGATGCAGAATCTGAATATTTCTTCCGAGCTGCGTGTTTGAAGTGTGTTAGTCTGGTCTGAGTCTAATTTATGACAGCAAAGTCGGGTTTCTCTCTCGCAAAATCAATGAGTATTGTTCAACTTCAACCCGAATTTGTACAAACAATTAATCTATTGTTCTTTACTGTTATCACTGGATTGAACACTTCCAGCTCTAATATATTGTGCTGTTTCTGTTTCTTTCCATCCTTCTCTCTGTTTGGCCTCGTTTCTTATGCAGCTATCCTCGTTTTAGTACACAAAGTTCATAAAACAAAACCTGAACAATTTGATCATGCTGTGTTGTTCGAAACCGGTTCCATTTTGTATCCTGAACCCAAACCTAACAATTAGGAATAAAGGCATAATCTTTTTTAAATCAGGAATAGAAAACAATTCTTCAAAAACCTTACTAAGAAATCTGATGGAATAAACCAAAAAACAAAATAAAATAAAGCTAAACCGGCTACTACAAAAACCTATACAAATATGATTTGCGGATGTGATCGCATTTCAAGAACAAATAAGGACTGAGTTCCACTTTTTGTTTTTGTGTTTAAAAAAGGAGAAAAAAAATCCTATACAAAATTACAAATTCGATAAATCGTCGACAAAAAAAAAACCAAGACAAAAGAATAATAAAAGGAGTAAAGTGGAAGTCTTGTAGCTCAAGAAAATGCCCATTGAAGGCTCTTGGCGGCCAAGCAACGTTTTGTCCCGCGAATTTTTTAATATAAGCCGACATGCCGGAATCTGATAATTTTTTGATACAAGTCGTACTCCGATAATAATTTATCCTTTTCGGAGTTGGAAACTATGCAATCCTAAACTAAACCCAACAGTGTTGACAAAAGTAAACCATCCATTGTGATGAACCTGAATTGTATGGTGTTTATAAGGGTCGGGTTTCGAGAGTGATGGGCACCGGTTGCTTTGTTCAGTTGGCTGATTTTAGGGGGAAGGAGGGTTTGGTTCATGTCTCACAGATTGCTACTCGGAGAATTAGTAATGCCAAGGATGTGGTGAAGAGGGATCAGAAAGTTTATGTTAAGGTGATTTCTGTTTCGGGTCAGAAGTTGAGCCTCTCAATGAGGGATGTTGATCAGTTTAATGGGAAGGATTTGCTTCCAGTTAAGAAGGGTTTAGAGGATGATGCTGGTAGGAAAAACCAGTCTCTATCAGAGTGTAAGCGTGGGTCTCGGATGGGTCTTTCGGGGATTAGGGTTGTGGAAGAGAATGATTTTGTCCAACGCCGGCCATTGAAGAGAATGAGCTCGCCAAAGATGGGAAGCCAAACAGTTGAATGGTTCGGGAGTTTTGGGTGGTAGGTATCCAATGTATGATGAAGAAATAGATGGAATGCTTCATCAAGAAGAGGGAGCTGAGGAAGAGCTTGAGGTTGAACCCAATGAGGGCATGCCAGCCTTTATTGGAGGGATGAGCCAGGATTTTGTGGATATGTCGCCAGTGAGAATCAGAATGAATCCAGAAGGGTCATTGAGCCGCGAAGCTGCACTTCAATCTGCACTCTCTAAGGAGCGTAGAGAAGTGAGCCAGCTGGCAGAAAGAAGCATGTTGGATTCTATCCCCAAGGATCTGAATCGTCCCTGGGAAGATCCAATGCCGGAGGCCGGTGAGAGGCGTCTTGCACAGGAGCTTAGAGGTGTTGGTTTGTCAGCCTATAACATGCCTGAGTGGAAGAAGGATGCTTATGGGAAATCGGTTAGCTTTGGGCATAAGTCAAAGCTCTCAATTCAAGAACAAAGGCAGAGCTTGCATATCTACAAGCTCAAGCAATTCATGATAATGAAGTGCTAGTTGTCATTGGTGAGACTGGTTCCGGGAAGACAACTCAATTAACCCAATATCTTGCAGAAGCTGGTTACACTACAATGGGGAAGATTGGATGTCCACAACCGCGTAGGGTGGCTGCAACCTCTGTGGCCAAGAGGGTTGCTGAAGAGTTTGGATGTCGGTTGGGGGAGGAGGTTGGCTATGCAATTCGTTTTGAGGGTTACTCTGGATCAGATATCGTCATCAAGTACATGACTGACGGTATGCTTATTAAAGAGATTTTGATGGATAGAAACCTTTCTCAATACTCTTTGATCATGCTCGACGAAGCTCACGAGAGGACAGTCAACACAGATGTTCTTTTTGGATTGCTGAAGCCGCTCGTGAAGTGCAGACCAGACCTTCGTTTGATTGTCACATCTGCTACTTTGGATGCAGATAAATTTTTGGGTTATTTCTTCGACTGCAAGATATTCAACATCCCTGGGAGAACTTTTCATGTGGAGGTTTTTTACTCCAAGCAGCCAGTAACTGATTACCTTGAGGATGCCCTAATCAATATTTTACAAGTCCACTTGACAGAACCTGATGGTGACATCCTTCTCTTCTTGACCGGACAAGAAGAGATTGATTTTGCGTGCCAGTCCCTCCATGAGAGGATGAAATCTCTTGGTAACAATGTCCCTGAGTTGATTATTCTACCTGTATATAGTGCCCTGCCTAGTGAAATGCAGTCGCGGATTTTTGATCCTTCTCCAGCCGGGAAGAGGAAAGTAGTTGTGGCTACTAACATTGCCGAGGCATCACTGACCATTGATGGGGTATTCTATGTGATTGATCCTGGATTTGCAAAGCAAAACGTTTATAACCCGAAGCTGGGGCTGGATTCACTGGTCATAACTTCGATTTCACAAGCATCTGCAACACAGCGAAAAGGGAGAGCTGGTCGTACAGGCCCCGGGAAATGCTACCGTCTCTACACCGACAGTGCATTCCGCAATGAGATGCTTCCTACTTCAAGTCCAGAAATCCTGAGGATCAATCTCGCATTTACTGTGCTTACAATGAAAGCTATGGGGATAAATGACATCTTCTCTTTTGATTTTATGGATCCTCCTCCACGCCAAGCACTTGTTTCTGCAATGGAACAGGTGTATAAATTAGGAGCATTGGATGAGGAGGGGCTGCTCACTAAATTGGGGAGAAAAATGGCCGAGTTTCCTCTGGAACCACCGTTATCCAAGATGCTACTCGCAAGCGTGGATCTTGGATGCAGTGATGAGATCTTGACCATCATTGCAATGGTTCAGACTGGTAATGTATTTTACAGGCCAAGGGAAAAGCAAGCGCAGGCAGACCAGAAGAAGTCCAAGTTTTTATAGCCAGAGGGAGACCATATGACTTTACTTGCCGTCTATGAGGCATGGAAAGCTAGCAATTTTTCAGCTCCATGGTGTTTTGACAACTTTGTTCAAGCTAGATCCTTGAGAAGGGCACAGGACGTCCGAAAACAGCTCATCAGCATCATGGACAAGCATAAACTGGATGTTGTCAGTGCTGGGAAGAATTTTACGAAGATCAGGAAGGCCATTACAGCAGGGTTCTTCTTCCATTCTGCGAAAAAGGACCCGCAAGAGGGCTATAAAACCCTAGTGGAGAACCAGCAAGTTTATGTCCACGCAATCAGTGCTCTTTTCCAGAGACAACCAAGCTGGGTCATCTACCATGAGCTTGTTATGACTACAAAGGAGTACATGCGCGAGGTGACCGTCATTGACCCGAAATGGCTCGTGGAATTGGCTTCCCGGTCCTTCAAATTTTCAGACCCTTCAAAGATGAGCAAGCGCAAGAGGCAAGAACACATTGAACCGCTGTATGACAGATACAAGGAGCCTAACTCTTGGCGCCTTAGCAGGCGTCGTGGTTGATATTCCTGTCTTGCTCTTATTCTTGTGTTGATTTTTTTGTATGTCTTAGTGTTGTTTTAGTCTTGTGTTGATTTTTTTGTATGTCTTTGTGTTGTTTAATGTAAAAAGATAATCTTTTTTTCAATATGTTATATTGGTAGGAATGTAGGATTAACTGTAGTACAGTTTATGAGGAGTTAAACAATGTTGTTCAATTGAATTAATTAGTAGTTCACTCAAAATGTACTTTCGATTTCTCTTTTTGAATTAGTATTTCTTATTCCTTATAGAATTTGAATTGTTAATTATACTTGAATTTTGTTCCTAGTGAATTTAAACTGTATCATAGTATAATTGCTGCAACAAAACCTTATAATTGTATTCCCCTGCCTTTAACTGAGAGTCTGATTCCAATGACGACGATGAAGAACCTCGACATCCCTAGAGACATCATAGAGAGCATCCTCTGCAGGTTTCCGGTGAAATCTCTGATTCGATTCCGTTGTGGAAAGGGTGGCGCTCTCTAATCTCCGACCCACAATTCGCAAAATCAAACTTCCAACTTTCATGCCAAGAGAAAACCCTCACTCCAAGTAACCTTATGCTCTCCGACACCGGCATCAAGTCCATGGACTTTGAGATGGAGACGCCGTCGTCGTCGTTCGGAGACATATCTCGGGTAAGAGATCTCACATATGGTGGAACACTTCATTGAAGTTTTCATGGATGATTTTTCGGTGTTTGGGTCCTCCTTTGATATATACCTAAATAACTTGGCATTAGTTCTCCAACGATGTGAAGACACCAACTTAATATTGAATTGAAAGAAGTGTTACTTTATGGTTCAAGAAGGTATTGTGTTGGGGCATAAAATTTAAGCAAAAAAATTGAGGTTGACCGAGCTAAACTTGAAGTCATAGCCAAACTTCCCCCACCGATTAATGTTAAAGCTGTGAGGAGCTTTTTGGGTCACCCAGGTTTCCATCGGCGATTCTTTAAGGGATTTTCCAAAATCACCAAGCCACTTTGCAATCTGCTTCTCAAAGATGCACAATTTCAGTTTGATTCTAAGTGTTTGGAGGCTATTGGCATTTTAAAAGAGAAGCTCACTACAGCCCCAATCATCGGAGCATCGGATTGGGAACTTCCATTTGATATAATGTGTGATGCTAGTGACTATGTTGTCGGTGCATTTTTAGGACAGCGGACAAACAGGCTGTTACATGTGATATATTACGCTAGTCGAACTTTGAATGATGCCCAAGTCAACTATACAACCACCGAGAAGGAACTTCTTGCCCTAGTCTTCGTTTTTGACAAATTTCGCTCATATCTCATTGGATTCAAGGTGATAATCTATATCAATTCACTCAGATTTGAAATGCCTATTTTCTAAGAAAGAATTCAAGCCCCAGTTACTTAGATGGATCCTACTCTTGCAAGAGTTTGATTTAGAGATTCGAGATAAAAAAGGGTCAGAAAATGTGGTAGCAGACCACTTGTCACAGCTGGTCCCAGCAGAAACATCCAATGATGTCATCTTTCCCATTTCAGAAACCTTCCCGGATGAACAGCTGTTTGCCGTGCAGACCTCTCAACTTCCCTAGTACGCTGACTTTGTAAATTACCTAGCTAATGATATTCTTCCAGCTGATTTTTCATACCCACAAAAGAACCGATTTCTGTCATTGGTTAAGCAATATTATTAGGATGATCCATACCTTTGGAATTGCCCCGATCAAATCATAAGGCGATGTGTGCTTGAAGAGGAAATGGCAAAAATACTGCAGCATTGCCACACTAGCGTGGAGGACACTTTGGAGCATATAAAACTGCAGCCAAGGTATTGCAATCTGGATTCTTTTGGCCCACTTTGTTTAAAGATGCTCACACCTTTGTTTCGACATGTGATCGATGCCAAAGAACCGGGACTATTTCCAGCCATAATCAAATGCCCTCAAATAACATATTAGAAGTTGAATTATTCGATGTTTGGGGCATTGACTTCATGGAACATTTTCCACCATCAATGGGAAATTTATACATATTGGTTGCAGTTGATTACATGTCTAAATGGGTGGAGGACGTGGCACTTCCTACTAATGATGCCACGCAAGTGGTGAAATTCCTTCAAAAGAATATATTCTCAAGGTTCCGAAT
Source organism: Oemleria cerasiformis (assembly GCA_037349345.1). Classification (NCBI taxonomy): domain Eukaryota; kingdom Viridiplantae; phylum Streptophyta; class Magnoliopsida; order Rosales; family Rosaceae; genus Oemleria; species Oemleria cerasiformis. The sequence goes on from JAZGTL010000006.1 coordinate 147,989, forward strand.
GCCTCGTGCCATTATTAGTGATGTATGTACGCACTTTTGTAATCGCCTATTTAATTCTTTTTTAGCCAAATATGGAATTACCCACAAGGTTGCGACCCCTTATCATCCGCAAACTAGTGGGCGAATCGAAGTTTCGAATAGAGAATTAAAAAGGATTTTGGAGAAAACTGTTGGAACACGCGAAAAGATTGGGCTACAAAGTTAGATGATGCTCTTTGGGTGTATAGAACAACCTTCAAAACACCAATCGGGATGTCTCCTTAGCGGTTAGTTTTTGGGAAGGCATGTCATTTACCAATCGAGTTGGAATGCAAGGAATTTTGGGCCATTGTCAAGCTTAACTTTGATCTTCAAGCCGCAAAGGAAAAACGCACTCTTCAGCTTAATGAGGCTGAGGAATTCCGAAACAATGCCTATGAGAATGCCAAATCTATAAGGAGCGTACTAAGAAGTGGCATGATAAACAAATTCATCAGAAAGAATTCTATGTCGGTCAGAAAGTTCTTCTCTTTAACTCTAGACTTCGGCTTTTCCCTGGGAAATTGAAGTCTAGGTGGCCTGGGCCTTCCACTGTACTTACTGTCTATCCATATGGCACTATGGAAGTATGTCATGACTTCAAAGGCACCACATTGCAAGTGAACTGTCAAAGGCTTAAACCATACCTTGAAGCTGATTTTGACCAACAGAGCACATATGTGGTCCTCGAGAATCCCAAATGTTTGCAACAGAAAAGTCAGGCTAAGGACTTTAAAGTAAGCGCTTGTCGGGAGGCAACCTGATTTGGTACCTTCTTTCCTTTTATTTTTCTCTAATTTTAGCAATTTTCTATGATTTTTTACTCTGTAGGCTTAATTTTCACTTACCAATAAGATTCATGTTTTTCACAGTGAGGACAATGTTAATTTAGGTTTGGAGGTGAGAAAATCCTTTGATTTTTTGTTTCTAGTTAATTTTCATGTTTTTGAGTCATAAAACGGAGGTTTTGAGTACCCAAATTGCCAAAAAGTTGTATTTTCGGGTGTTCGTTAGTTGGAACATGTTTGAATGGTTAAAGTAGACTTGCTGGAAGTGTTGAGTTAGTTATAGCATGTTTAGAACTCATTTTGGGTCACTAGGTTCCCATTTTTGGTTATTTTTAAAATTGTGATCAATCACCCAATTTGATGTTTTTCAGGTTAGTCCGAGGCCGCCAACGCGTTTAAAATATCATTTATGATGTTTTGGGACAAGTTTGGGGGTGACAAACGGCCTAGGGAAGATTTTGGGGTACCCAGAACCCCAAAAAGTTGCCAAAATGATTTTTATTTTACTGCAGAATTTCTGGGAATTTTCCAGAAATGGGTCTTTTTGCTGCCTTTTGCACCGGTTTTCTTCAGCTTTTTCCGCCACTAAAAGTGTTTTTCAGTTTTTAGTGACGAAATATTCATACAAATTCCAGATTTTCCAGAAATATCAAGAAATATTCAGAAAATTCCGAGGCACCTCAGAGAAATTACAGACCCTCAAAACACCCAAAATCATCCAATGTACCGAAATTAAGGTGTGATCTTTTCTTTTCATTATAAAATTTGGAATTTCTTGCATTCTAAGTTAAGTTTAGTTTATGCCTTATTATTGCTTTTTTTTATTCATTGGGGTCCTTCATAAAAATCAAATCTTTAAGTCTAAGCATATTTAAATCATATAAGTGACTATTAATTGATTTACTTAAACCTTTGGGGTTGAAAAACGAGGAATTTGAAGAGCAATTTCTAAACTTTTTGGAATTTGGGAATTTTAAAAAACTCAAATTTTTTTGTTAATTTGGTTACCATTTGCTTACTAATAGGGATGAATATGATTTTTTTAATCACCAATTCTTTACTAAGGTTGTGCCATGAAGGTTTAGTATCATAATTTTGCATTACACAATGTCATGCTTGCTATGATTAAGTGCATAAAATTGCTACATTTAAGTGAACCATAGGAAATTAGTGGAGACTACCCTTATGAGTTTTTGAGCCAATTTTCCATTTTCTTTGAGAGCGTTTAATTCGTTTCTACTCTTATACTCTCTTTGATTTTGTTCTTCATTATATGGTCTCATTAACACTCATTGTATTGATTATTAAGAACTAATCTCTCATGTAGGTACTCTCATTTCTAAGTTTGATTACCATAAGAGATGATGTAGGCTATGCATGTTTTACCCATGTTAAGCCTTTTCCTTACCCTTGTGTGCATCACTAGCCATTTTTGAAGCCAAAACACTAAACCTTTTTCTCTCATCACCACACATCAAATGTATCCAATTAAACCTAAAAATTCAAACCAACCATTATGGTTTGAGAGATGCTAAGGCGATGAAGTTAAAAAGAATGGTTGAACTCATGATCATTATGAAGGGCAATGCACGTGGAGAAAAGGAAATTGAAAAAAAAAAATTTGAAGTGCAATTTGGAGAAAAATAGTGAAGATCAATGCAGTAAAAGAAATAAAACGAATAAAGATGAAGTGAAAGGAGATTTTGTTGAAAGTGATAAAGATGCCGCTGTATGACAGATAGAATGAGCCTAACTCTTGGGGCCTTAGCAGGCGTCGTGGTTGATATTTGTGTCTTGCTCTTACTCTTGTGTTGATTTTTTTCTACGTCTTAGTGTTGTTTACTGTAAAAAGCTGATCTCTTTTGAATATGTTATATTGGTAGGAATGTAGGATTAACTATATAGTACGTACAGTTTATAAGGAGTAAAATAAATGTTGTACAATTCAATTAATTAGTAGTTCTCTTTGAATTAGGATTTCTTATTCCTTACAGAATTCGAATTGTTAATTACACTTGAAGTTTTGTTCCCAGTAGAATTTATACTGTATAATAATATAATTGCTACAACAACGCCTCATAATTGTATTGCCCTGCGAAAGTCTGATTCCAATCACGACGATGAGGAACCTCGACATCCCTAGAGACATCATAGAAAGTATCCTCCGCAGGTTGCCGGTGAAATAAATCTCTGATTCGATTCCTTTGTGTTTCGAAAGGGTGGCGCTTTCTAATCTCCCACCCACAATTCGCAAATCACACATCCAACTTTCAAGCCAAGAGAAAACCCTTATGCTCTCCGACACCGGCATCGAGTCCATGGACTTTGAGATGGAGACGCCGTTGTCGTCGTTCGGAGACAGATCTCGGGTAAGAAATCACACATTCCCAATCCCACCACCACTAGTGTCGTCGGAGCAAAAGCATAATTACAATTTTTTGGGGTCGTGCAATGGTTTGGTATTTGTAGCTACTTATAATAAAGATGACGATGAGGACTTATATTATGTTTGGAACCCATCGACAGCATTCGTAAGAAAAATACCAAATTACCCCGAAACGACGACAAAAGCAGAAGGCAGGGGAGCCTGCTTTTGGAGTTCCTTCTTTGGCATGGTTTATGTGTGGGCTACTGATGACTACTGATAAGTCAAATATATACTTGTATTTCCCATATATTTAATTAGTTATTATTATTATTTTGGGAGGAATTGATACTAGAATTGATTATATTGACAGGTTTATTCTAGAAGGAGTGTTTGGAACAAAAGAAGGAAGTATATCAATAAAATCCCAATTCAAGGAGGAGAAGGCATATGCTTTCCTATTTATGTTCAAACTAGGAATTAGATTTGATTATTTTTATTTTACTCCTTTTCAAAGTAGAATTAGGAATATTTCCTTATAAATACCCAAGCTTGGCTTAGATTTGGATAGACCAGAATTCATATTACAATTCTCCATCTAAAAGCACGGCAAAGCTGGGATTTCGACTACCCTTGTTCTACAAACTGTTTGTTCTCTTAACTTAAATTTTAATGAAATTGTTTCTATTCATTATGAGCATGAGTAGCTAATTTTCTCACTAGGGTTAGACCTAAGCCTTAACATGATTATGTGATTTATCTTTTTCCTATGTTTTCGTATATGCATGCTTTGAATCTTTAATCACTGTTTAAAACTATCTTTATGTCTTAATGCTTGATCACCCTTAGGATATTTAGACAAGTAATTTGATGCAATTTTATAGGAATGCCCACCTAAAAATTGGGATTAGCTTCTTGTGATTAAGGATTGTAATACATCTAGATTAAATTCCATAACTAAGAGATTGCATGGTTATAAAAGATTTTCATGAACTTAATGAATCTTGCATGTAGAATTAGATCTAAATGCCATAGACTAATCGCATGTTAGGTATATGTTTTCACTTGAATGCCCACGAGGAAAATATGCTTTCGAAAAATCTAACCTTCAAAGTTGCATGTATTGATTCATAGATTCTTTTCTAAGTCACATATGATTGTTAATGGTGAAGGTTGAACCCTAGTACTTGTTTACATTGTTTACTTAATTTTTATTCCGTTACCAAACTTCAAGCAATTTACTTTATTATTAATTAAGAGTAAATACAAAAATAAGAAATATCAATATCAGTCCCTGAGGAAATCGACCCTGCTTCCAGTGCTATACTACAACAGCCCTGTACTCTTGCAGGTATTATTTGTGTGATTTTAACCCTTGTTTTGCAGGTGGGAAAAATCTTATCAACTACAAACTCGTGTTAGGGGTTCACGATGAACTTAAGTACTTAGATCCACGGCAGAGGAGAAATGTGTATATTAACATCTTCTCATTGAAAATCAAACAGTTGGAAAAGTATCATACTACCTGATGAGCCCAGTGGTGACATGAGGAACACGGGTCACTTTGGTGTTCCTACAAATGAAGCACTTCATTGGATCTACCGAGAAGGCGAAAGTTATGGGGACAATGAAGAGCCATTGCAAACTTGGAGTATCCTCGCTTTTGATCTGGCAACGGAGGAGTTCCGGCAGCTGCCATTGCCGATGCGAACTTTAAATAATGGTGTTGAGGAGGAGGTAGAGATGAGATTCCTAGTTGTGTTAGGAGGATGCATTGGTGTATCTTTTTGGAGGACACATTATATGGATTTTTGGGTGATGAGAGAAAATGGGGTGCTTGAATCTTGGACTATGCTTTTCAAATTGAAGTTTGTTGAGGCGCATGTGAGAGTAGAGTCACTTGAATACTGCAGACCACATTTGGTTAGTGAAAATGGTACAGTTGTACTTGAGGTGGAGCACACGGAGAAGTTTGGTTATAGGTGTTGGCTCAACTTTCATAGTTTGAAGAGGATTGAAGGGCTTAAAGAAGATAGCCCGGTTTTCAGTGACCCCTATAATCTCAATTACTATGATGAGAAATTTAAGTGTTTAATTCAATATCATCAAACTCTAATTTCGGTACCTGAATCTGAATGACAAGTATATATGTAATTGAAGGCATATTTTGCTCTGCTTGTTATCAAAGGGGTCTTAGAAAATTTTTTCAACTTCTTGAATTCGTCAAACGGACGGGAAAAGGTTTTACATGGTTGAAGCTTGAGAATTACAACTAAGCAAAAAGCAACTTGATTCAATTCCCAAGTAGTTTACTGGCCAGCTGGCCGGCCACAACGACCGGCGGTGATCAGGAGTAGTGGTCAATGATCAAAGATCGCCTTTGTTTGTTTAACTTCCAAATCTTTATTACCGTTTATTAATGAAAGATGATATTTAAGATTTACTTCCAACTAATCACGCACTGTCTCAGATTTTTTGTTCTATCAAATTAGTGGACAAACTGAATTGCTTGTTTGTTTTCTTGATGTTAGCAAATTAGGTTGTTTTCTTGATGTTAGCAAAGTAGGTTGTTTTCTTGATGTTAGCAAATTAGGAATTGGAATGAGATTGATGCCCATTTTACAATATTTAATCTCTCAAATTAAGCTATTATTTTCGATGCCAAAATAATGGTCGAATTCTTTTTACGAGAAAGTAGTCCGTTTTTTTTAGTACTAGTAATGGTCAGAAATGTGTAGTTGTGATGGACAATGACCGTCGAAGCAATAATTTCTTGTTGTGATGGACAAACTGAATTTCTTGTTGAAAATGTATTTATGATGGCTAATGAATATTCATCGCATATAGAACATTTACGATGACCCTATAACTATTTACGATGCCTAAAATATGTCGCAAAAAAAAAAATCTCCTCATTTTGAAAAGCTTGTTTACAACGGAAACAAAATATATCCGACAGTTAAGGATTGTTAGAAATAGAAAATTTTACGACGGTTCCTCGGAAAACACCTTTTGTGACAAGTGTTTTAAAATGGCCTACGACGGCCAATTGCTCTTATAAAAGCATATTTATGACGGAAAACTGATATTTTCGACGGCTTTTAGCCTTCGGAAATAGGGTTTTGTTTTGTAGTAATGGATATAAATGGACTCTTCTCACCAACTTTAAAGGTTTACTTGTTGATCATCATATCACCGATCAACCGATTCATGTAAACAACGAAATTTATTGCTGCTAGCTAGGCTAGCTAGCTAGTGGGTTTGATTGATTGACACCTCCATCTAAAGTAATCAAAGAGAGCGAGCTTAATTAATTTGCAGAGAGCTGCAGGAAGAGGAGGGGAGGCAAAACTTGTGATCGAAGCCAGCGGCCTCTCTGTTTTTTCATGTGAATGCTATAATTAAGGCTATCTACCTGCTATATCTACATATCCATCTCTAGGCCTCTAACTCGCTCTAAGCTAGGTTCATGAATATGTAAACATATATAAATATATATATATTCCTCACGAGGTTTCTATGTATAATATCAGATCCAGCTGTCTCCATCCAGCACACCTGACCGATCTTGTTCCTAGTTCAAATTGAATCAATCAATATTACAGGATGCATGGCTTCCGGTCCGGACGCAAAAAATTCGTTGATTGATTAGTAGATGGCTCCATATATCATATTGATCCACACCAGGTGCTTCACATAGCTAGCTAGATTGAATTCATATATCTCTCCCAAAACCCAGATCCCAATGAGAGACCTATCCTTGTTTCTGATCAAGAATTCTCTGGGAGGCAAAATGAAGAAAGGTTTGAGAAATTTTTGCAACGACGATGGCTCAACATCTACCCTCAACCAACAACATCATCACAACAAGACGATGACCAGTGGGCCTGCTCCTGCTGCTGCTGCTGCTGCAGATACCACCACTTCATCATCCTCTAATATCAATCCTGCATTTCCTGCTGTTCATCGATCTCCTACTAATAATTATTCATTAGATGATGATGAAGTTAAAAGCCCACCGCCGACGTTGGAGGAGATGATATTGAGGTTGGATTTAGAAGAGGAGCTGATAGCAGCAGCAAGATCAGCAAAGCTGCAGAATAATCACAACTACAAGGCCGGTAGAATGTCGTGCGTTAACAATTCTGATATTTTACGCTCTGCAAGGAATGCATTAAATCAATACCCTCGCTTCTCTCTGGATGGCAAGGATGCCATGTACCGCTCCTCCTTCACAATCACAAACACCTTGTCTCCTGCTGTTTCAACTAATTTAGCACCAGCTCACGGCGGAAGAAAATCAGCAAGCTGCACCAATGGCAATAAAAATGATTACGATTATGTGGGCGGTCGCCATCGAAGACTAAGATCATCGGCTGCTGGGTCCACCAGGATTGGTACTATTGGTATTGGTATTGGTTTTCCAGCAACTTTAGCCGGGGAGCGCGTGGTATGGTGCAAACCAGGAGTGGTAGCCAAGTTGATGGGACTAGAGGCAATGCCAGTATCTGTACAATCAACAACAGCAGCAGTCCATCATAACAGAGTGCATGTAAATTAGAACACGATCATCAATTCATCCTCATCAAAATCAAAACATGAAGAAACAGAATCTGATGAGTGATGATGGTGATCGCAAACATGAAATGGACACAACTAGACTACTTGTTACTAATTATATATGGATCATCATATCAATGCCCGCCGCAGTATTAATCAATCAATTATTTATTAATGTGATTTACAGATGAAGAACATAATGTATATGTATATTTATTATTTATAAATGTGAAATCATCTAGTTAGTTTCTAAATCATCGTTTCAAGATTATCTATGTAAAAAATTAAGAAAATTGAATGTCATTTGTTATTCATATATTGCTCCTATATACCCTCTAAGTATGGTAGTAGTTACTATGAATTTGCATTTATGTGTTGATTCACATTGCATGAGTTGCTGACGCTAATGTTCTCAAGGTTGGATTCAATTTTCAGTGGTTAAATTGAATTTAAAATGGAAGATAGTAGTGATATCTAATAAGTTACAAATGTTAATTTTTTGAGATTTTATTAGGTAAGTTTTTACTTTTTTTTGCCGAAAAAAAACCTCCCACTCTGCCTTGAACGATTTCTCCTAAAAATGTAGGGTGCTTTTGTTTATATCCAAATTTAAACTATTTCTACTTAACAAATTAGTTGAATGTAAAATTTTAATTTTCGGACACACCCGGACCCAAAAAGTCCACGTGGACACTGAAAATCGAGGTATGCTAGCTGACATCTGAACGGTGAAATCCAGATGACGAAAGCCAAACTTAAAAACGATACGTTTTAGGAGGTCGTGCATCAAGTAGTGTACTATGCTCTACATTTTCGATGTTGCAGTGAATTGTTAGTTGGTTTTTACTGATCACTTTTCACACGATTTCCTAAAACGCACGGTTTCTATTTTTTGTTTTCATCATCTGAACGATGATCGTTCAGATGTCGGCCAACACACATCGATTTCGGTGTCCACATGGACTTTCTAGGTTAGGGTGTGTCATTTTATCCTTATTTAAGGAAAATACTTACATCTCACCTCTGGTGGTACTTGCTCGTACCACCCTTTAGATTTATCGAATGATCCACATATATATATATATATATATATATATCATAATCAGAATCATTCAACTCCTAAAATCAACATTTTAAGATCATCAATATAAAAAATCAACAAAATTGGAGATCATTTAGTCATTTATATGTACAAACTAAATGTACGATTCACTATGAGGATCTTAGTAGTTACAAAAATTGTTTATTTATTTAATATATATAAATGACTAAATGATCTTTAGTCTTGTTGATTTTTTACATAGATGATATTTAAATAATGATTTATAATATGAATGATTCCGATTATGATATATGTACGCAAAAAAATTGATAAACTGAAAAATTGATAAATCGAAAAATTGGTAAAAGAATACACCACTAGGGTGGGATCCTATTTAAAATTACTACATAGGATATCATAATGTTAAAATAACAAAAAATAAAAAAATAAAGGTCAAACAAAACAAGGTATACCAAGCCACACAACTTTTTTTTTTTTTGGTTCAAAGCCAATATTGGGGTTGGGGGGGGGGGGGGAGGGGTGGGGGGTGGTGTATATTCAATATTTGATTTTAAAGGGTTTTATATGAGTTTGAAATCTAGCATGTATTCAATTACAAAATTTAAAGGTTATGTAAAAATCTAGGTGTATTCAATTCTGATTTGATAAAAGATATTTTTGGATGATTGATAAGTATATAGAGTAAATATATAAAACTTTCGAATTTTATTTTGTGTACAAAGTTTGCTATGAAAAGTCTAACGGGTATAAGCTAAAAGCTCCTAAAATTTAGTGAAAAGGAGGAGAAGCTTTCAAGTAACTAAATTCTCCCATATATATCGAGAAACTAATTTTGTAGCGGATTCGATGGCAAAGTTGGGGCATCTATGTTTTTCCAATCGAAGATGCGAGAGAGTGCTCACGAAGGAGGCGAATGGAGCTTGGAGATTTGACTTTTCTTGTTGTGGATGCCTAGGGGATCCTCTTTGTTTTAACCTTTTCTTTTATGTATCCAAAAAAAAAAAAAGCTAGAAGCCCCTAAAATTTAATATAAGAATTGTTTTACAATTTGTTTGGGCTTATTACTTAAAATGCACTAGAAACACGCCAGTCAGTCTCAAAATGCATAAGGAATGAAAATTTGACTCACTTTGCACTAGGAACAATAACAACGTCTAAAAGGTTGCACCATTTAACTGACGTCGTTACAGACGCCGTTTAAAATGCTTATGTGATAGTCAAGTGACAATAATTAAAGGGCATTTTGGATAATTTCAGTCAAAATAAATCAACCAAATTGATGCATAATGAACCATTTTCTTCCTCTTCCTCTTCCTCTTCCTCATCCATCGCCACAAATCAGCCAAGTGACTCAAATCCTCATATGGGTTGTCTTCCTCCGAGCTTGTCTTCAACTAGACCACTACCTATTCTCTCCCACAGCCGCAACAACAACCCATCTCCCTCCCTACCACGACATTCACTCCTCGTCGACCCACAAGTGAACGGAGTCCGACCCATCCATGGTCTTAAGGCATGCGCAGAAGCCATACAACAAAACAACCTCATCCTGGCCAAAAGCTCTGGTCACTAAGATCAACTACTTCGCCGTTTCTTAGGTAGGTTCTATGCGTAAAGTCGCCACCTTCTTCCCATAAGCCTTGGCTTAACGAATTTTTGGAGGCTACCCACAGACCCCAATCGAATACTCTTTATCCAATTTGTTGTAGATGCACTTCTACGATACCTGCCCCTACCTAAAATACGGCCATTTAATCAAGCCACTGCGAGAAACTTCTCACCTTGAATTTGAGTCGTAATTCGCTCACTGGCATTATCCCATGGGAAATCTCCGCTTTGCCTTTGATCACCGATCTCGACCTCTTGCATAATTCTCTCTCCGGTATGATCCCTTCAAATTCCGAGAATTGCAGCACATTGGAGACTTTCAACGTCTCGTTTAATTTGTTAATTGGTCTGATCTCCTCGTCCTGTACGATTTTCCGTAGTTTCCATCTAACGTCATTTTTGGGGAATAAGGGTCTATAAGGAGGCGTCTTGGCGAAGCCCTGTGCGGCTGACACGTTGTCGGCTGGAGCCGTGGAGGTTAGCGGTCACGAGCAGCCGAAGAGGACGGTTGGCACCATAGTTTGGAATTGGATCATGGCTGATGTGGCGATGGATGAGGAAGATGAATATGATGAGAATCTGAGCTGGGATGAGTGAAAGAGGTGGGTCTTGGTGTATGAAGGTGTGGATAGCTCTACTACTGCCATGGTAGTAGAGACAAAGTGGTTGATAAAGAAACAGGTTTTAGTGTTTGAAGAGAAGAGAATATGTGGTTCTGAGTCAGAGATTGATTTTGAGGGAAAGGAAACGAACGAGAGAGATGAAAGAAGGGGGAAAAACTAAAAAGGATGATTTGAAATATTAGTACAAGGCCATGCAAATGACGCGATGGATGAGGAAGAGGAAGAAGATGATGCACTTTGCATCAATTTGGTTGATTTATTTTAATTGAAATTATTCAAAATGCCTTTTAATTATTGTCACTTGACTGCCACATAAGCTCTTAAACAGCGTCTATAACAACGTCAGTTAAATAATGTAACGTTTTAAACGTTGCTACTGTTAAATAATGCAACGTTTTAAACGTTACTATTGTTACTAGTACAAAATGAGTCGAATTTCTATTTCTGATGTATTTTGAAATTGATTTACGTGTGTGTTTCTGGCGTATTTTAAGGAATAATTCATTTTTTTGAGAACTCAAGTTCCGGAGTGTCATTATTCCCCCGAGCACACAGATTTACTCAGAGAATGCAACTTTTCCCTCTGTTTGCGTTATTCCGTTTCTGGCGAGTGGAGTCTAGCCTCTAGGGCAGAGGTCAGTCGTCAGCGTTCCCGCCTATATTCACCATAGTTAAAGTGTTAGTGTTAGGGTTTCGGCCAAAGAGAAGAAAAACAATGAATGATACAGAAAAGATGATTGAAGTGGAAGAAGGAATTGAAGGAGAGCATGTGGAGACGACCGACTACATTTTTAAAAGAATAGGCCAGCCCCTCCCAATCAAGTCTCATGAATCAAGGTTCGATCCCCAAGGCAGTCCCTCCCGGCCTCTCGCCGTCTCCGAGAAGCATGGCCTCGTCTTTGTTGCCCATTCCTCTGGTCAGTTACTGGATTTCAAATGCCGAATTGATTGCTTTCTGATTTGAACCAGACAAACAAACTTTGTTGTTATTGTTGTTTCTTAGGGTTTTGCGTCGCGAGGACCAATGATGTTATGGCTTCAGCCGATGAGATTGAAAAGGGAAGCTCTTCTTCCATACAGGAGTTGAGTATTGTGGATGTTCCTTTTCCCAACCTTGACATTCTCGCACTATCTACCGATAATTCTACTCTGGCAGCTACTGCAGATGCGGACGTTCACTTCTTCTCTGTTGATTCGCTTCTCCACCAGGTACGTTTTCTTGCCTTTAGTATCACTTCATTTTTCTCTTTTGGTATTCATCACTTCCTTTTTTTTTTGGTTATCAGTATCACTTCAAATTTGTATGCGTTATCTTCTATTGTTTTTTCTAACTTCAGCTTGAACCATGTGTGTTTTCATTTTCATGATGAATCATCTGCTAGTTGAAAATTTGATTTACTTCAAATGCAGTCTTTGTTTATTCCATGTTGGTTTCTTCCATTATTATGCAGGGTCGAAAACCATCTTTCTATTGTTCGCTCAATGAATCAAGCTCTATCAAGGATCTGCAATGGACTAGGAAACCTGAAAACCTTTATGTGCTTCTTTCGAGTCTTGGTAACCTATATCATGGAACAGTTGGTGGCCCTATGCAAGATGTAATGGATAATGTTGATGCTGGTAATTTTTTTCCCACTTCTCTAATTGTATTTGGAATTCAAGACTACGTACGAGGAAAAAGAAATTGGGACTCCCTTCCAGGCTTCCACATCTAAGAAGAGTGGCTTTGTCTTCACACGGGGAAGCCTTAGTTATTTATTTTATATCAGCACACTAATCCATCAGACTTGATGAATACTTAGACTAGATGAGATTCTCTTTGAACAGGGCTTCATCTTCATTCTTTTTATCTTCACAACACCAATGTGGCAGGACATGCTTTGAGTAACAGGGGATGCCCTCTTGTACTGAAATATTATACAGTTAGAAAAGTATCTAATGCAAGGAAAAAAGAAAATATAAAAAGAAATACTAAGAAGTTGGAGTTTCATCCATAATCTACTCATGAAAACTTTCTGTAAGAATTGTCTTTAGTATCAAATAAGATGTTTCACTTCTTTAAAAGACCCTTTTTGAGTCAATAAAGCTGCTGTAATGGAAATTGTTTGAAATGAATCGTCCAATCTCTTCACTCGAACTTGAATCTTGCACTTCCCAATTTACACAACAAAGTTATTAAACTTAGGAAATCATATTAAAAGTGTAGCTTATACATTTGCACAAGTGAGTTGATTTTGTGTATGAATGTTGAAGACTGCTCATTTTGGTTATTTAGTTCAGCCAGTTTAGTTATTTCAATTCAGCCAGTTTAGTTATTTAGATTCAGCCAGTTTAGTTATTTAGATTCAGCATGGCTGCATATGCCTGAAGGGTAATATATAGAACATTGCTCTTCATTTGACTTGCATAGAATATGGTATGAATATAGCTTTAAAAACCCAATCTAGATAGTAAGAAATTTTCATATTATTTTACATATGCTCAACTAAATGCTTATTTGACTTGTGCTTTATCATAGTTGGGTGGAGTTTAAAGGGAAAATTAATTGCTGTGGCAAGAAGGGATATTCTCAGCATTCTATCATCTAACTTCAAGGAGAGGTCGTCTATGTTATTATCTTTCAAGTCCTGGGCTGGCGATTTTGATGCAAACAGCATTATAAAAGGTATGTTACATTTCATGGTTAATTCATGCCTTCTTGATATATTTTCTGATCTGTTTTAGGGATTGAGTTTTGAATTTATAATATAAAATATAGATATATTTAAACAAGTAGCAGAGGTCTTCACTGATATGTAAACTTGTTGTGCATTTTAATGTACATGGGTACGTTTAATCGATAATGACTTTGTATGAAAAATCTTTGGTGAGTTATCCTGCATGGTCCCTGTTATTTCTACTGTTTTATACCTGGTTCTGATTTTTATGTGTTTTATTGAAGCAAGGCCATCATTATATTTTATACATTTGAATTAATCATTATCAAACTCTGAAACTAAAGTGTGTCCTGAATCATCAGTGGATTCTATCAGGTGGGTACGTCATGATAGCATCATTCTAGGATGCTTTCAACTGACTGCAGATGGCAATGAAGAAAATTACCTTGTCCAAGTGATAAAAATCAAATATGGCAAGTTTACTGATGTAAGTAATGTGTTTATGCGTTTTCACTCAAAGATTTTCTATCTATTCCTATTTATTACTTCATAGAATATGTCCCCTCTCTTTCTTCGTACCAACTTTAAGTAGTGCCATCATATCCACATGACATGGGTTTCCTCTGTATCCTTGTATGGCTGTATGATAACCTAACTGTCCCTAATTGAGATGCTGGATGCCCCTTTGACATGTTTAGTTTTTACATTACGAAGTGTAAACATGGTTATTAAAGTTTGGATTTCAAGTTGAATTTGATGAGAAGTATTAATAATTTTTAAAATGTCATGCATATTGACCTGCAATATAGAAAGTTACTTTCAAGTAGTTTTCTGAAATGTGGGTGTAGTAGACAATCAGAAGGTTAAATTCATGTATAAGTCCTTGCACTATGATAGGTAGATGTGAACGTATACGAAGAAGCTATTGTTCTTCATCTTGATGTGTCCTTGATTAGATTTGAGCATGTAGCATACATTACAATTTAAAATTCATGATTAGTTCTGCTCTTTGGGAAGAGATCAAATGGTGTGCTTTGGGCATTATGCATACACAAAAAAGGAGGGATGAAAATGGTGAAGGGAGGATTGTGGGAAGTTGGGAGAAATTAAGGAGAATGCATGAAACAAAAACTTGACAAAAAATTCTACTAATTGTTTTTAGTTTTCGTTTTATGCGCCATTCATATGCAATTCTCCCACCTGCGGGCACCACACTCACACCACCCTTCATCCCTCATTTATTCTACATATATTTTCTCTTATCTCTAACAAACGACTGAGAATATAAAACAAAAAAATGAATTGACCCCCATAGATAACTTTAGAAAGTACTATTTAAGTCATTTAAAATTTTTATTTTTAAACAAATCCTGTAGCAAATTAGGCCTGAAATTGGCTTAGGCTTAGTAGGCATGCCTTGGCCTCCTTTTTTGTGTTGTTCAGAATGTTCTGTGTTGACAATTGACTGGGTCGAAAGGCTGGTTGTTGCCTGGACCTAGGATGTCCTCTTCGTTCTTGTTGGAACCTTACAGTGGCAGAATGAATACTGAAGTTGGTTTTCTTGCACGAGATGCTCTTTATTGGGCTCTGCCAAATTTTTTCGTGCAAAATGACCTGAGTTTGTAATTTATTTGGAGTTTCTATGTCGTGGTACCCAACTTATTTAATGTCAACTCATGCTATCCACATCCAGGTTGGATGTGCAGTTGGGGTGAACTAGTAAATAAATTTATATTGTTTAGTTGAGATAATTGTATATGGACATATAGGATGTAGACTAAAAACTATTTTGTCCTATGCCCGTGGTAGCCATTCTTGTGGAAGGACAAGAACCCAGCGCAAGAGAATTTATTGCGCCCTTACTTCTCTCTAGGAGTTCCCTTCAGCTATTCTCTGTATTTTATTACCTGATTCTCCATCTTTATTTGTGGTATTATATTTCTTTTGTGCATAAATATACTTTTCTTTTATTATTTATTTTGATATCTTTTGGAACTATGATTTATGAATTTTCTGACCTACTATCCAAACTTCAAATATTTAAGACAATGTGCATTATTTGATTTGAATTCAAAGATAACCAGGGATTGAAAATTGTTTAATAGAAAGCTGCAGACAGCAGTCTTTATTCCCTGATCCTCTTTTAGTCTTTTGTATGGTAGAAACTATAATACTTATAAACTCTATGGTCAAAATGCACTTCCCACTCTCCAATATGTATGTCATATGTAATGTGCATTCAAAATAGGGTAAATGAATTCACAAAAGGTGAACCTCATAATAGTTGCTAAAACAACTCTTTTGCTATGCATGTGAATTGCATTAATGTTTATCCTAATTTATTGAAACCTTTATTTTGCAGGGTTCTTACAAGCCAGTTGTGATACCATTCTATGATCTGTTTTCGGGTCTCATTGACGACATCCTGCCTTCTGCAAGTGGACCATATCTATTATTGGGCTATCTGGAGCAATAGTATGAATTTTTATTCAAACCACCTGTCTTGAGCATTGATTTCATAGCTTTTAGGTTGCTACTCAGAACTTAGGTTAACTTCACTTCTGGTCTGTGGCGTTGCTATATATATTTGCATTTTGATCTTTCTAAGTGGTCTTCTGGTCCTCTGTTCTTATTTTATTGTACCAATCTCATTTGTGCAATTCATTTCTTCTAACTAAAAATTTGAGTATCCGAATTATGAAAATATCAGTTTGTATCAAGTCTCAACATTGTTTATTGGACATAAATATCCATACGATGCTTGGAAAATTAATGTCATATTTGGCCATAAAAAAGGAGAAACAATGCCTTCAAGATAAATGCTGCACGAGAATGTGTTGATTAGCTGATGCAGGAGGAAAAATCTTCATTTATCTTGTTCAAGTGCGTTTGATTCAAGTCAGCTCAATAGTATTTTTCATAGTTGGAGCTTCATTCAGTGTTCTTGAGTTTGGAGACTTTTTCTTTGAATTTTATATGTAGAAGTACTTAGGTGCATTTAATGGATCTCTTAATAATTTGCTATATCGTTCTTTTTATTATTGCAGTGAACTTGCAATTATCGCTAACAGGAAGATTGTGGATCAACATATTGTGTATCTTAGCTGGTCTGAAGGAAATCAGAAGAATGACGTTGTAGCTGTTGATATTCTCCGAGATAGTTTTCTACCAAGGATTGAACTTCAAGGTGCTCAAAATTATATTTAGACTAAGTACTGATGGATCAGCTGATTGGTCTCTTTTACTTTATGCTTATGACTACCATTGTGACATTGTAATTAGTTTTCATTGAGTTCTTGTGATAAATATGGCTTGGAGCTCCATTTTTAACTCTTTAATGGTGTAGTATGCTTCACCAGTTATTCATTTACCTTGTTTCACATGTTCTAGTTTGTTGGTTATATGTTGGGTTGAGTTAATATGTGCTTGCTTATGCCTGCTGTTTCAGAAAATGGTGACGATAATTTGATCCTGGGGATCTGCATTGATAAAGTTTCAATAAGTCAGAATATTAGTGTCCGACTTGGGGAAGAAGAGAGAGAACTCTCACCATATTGCATTCTTATGTGTCTTACGCTAGAGGGAAAGCTAATTATGTTCCATGTTGCCAGGTAGTTTCAGGTTCTCCTAATTCTCCAATCATTCATAAGCATTACATGGTTCTTTATTAGCTCTCTAGCTATTTAAGTTGGTATGTAGTTGTGCTGCATATCCTAAGGATTACTGTTTTCAATTATATAGTGTAAAAAATTTATTTTAATTTTTTTCTTTAGTACCAGTGGCACAGTTTCACGTGAAGTTGTTTCGGCTCTCTCTGATGATTCTGATGAGGAAGAGGATTCCACTCCACTGGTACCTTTAGAAAGTGAATCACCTAAACCTTCTTTCCAGCTGGAGAAGGAACGAGTTGAAAAGGTTCCTGTGGATTTTCCATTGGGTATTGAGAACGTAAAGGAACTTGACAGAAAAGTAGGTCTTGATGATTGTATAAAAGATGACCCCAAGTCTCTTGATGAGACTTTGATGTCTGCACTTGTTAATGGGCAACAAGAAGTTACTGTCCCAAAGCTCAACCTAGACAAGAATGGAAAACAATTGCAGCTTCTTGGACAGCAAAGCATAAATATGGAGCAAGCATCTACGAAGGCTTTTTCTCAAGGGGGGCCGAGTCCTGTGTTCAGGGACTTCAGCAAGACGGACACTGAAAAAATTGTTGGACTCGGATCTAGCAGTGGCTCTTTGGTCAGTAACATTACTAATACTGCAGTAAAATCAAGTTTTAAGGATATACATAAAAATTTTGAGACAGGGATGGGATCTCTTGGAAAGATGGAGTCAAGGAGTTTACAGAGTGTTTCATCTCAGTCGTGGTCTAGCGGAAAAATCGTATCTCCAAAGGACACTGATGTGAAGTCTCCACTGATACCTTCAACTTTTGTCGAAGAAAGTAGATCTGGAAATGATAGTCAAATTGGTGCTGCTACAGATGCTTATGGGAAACCTTTTGGAATACCTCATCATTTCAAAGATATGTCTGGCACATCAACTTCAATCAACTTTCCTAATAGGCCAGTGGAGAATGGGGGACGAAGTCCATCAGCTGTTGCTGGAAATATTGTATCTGTGCCTTCCATTGCTAGCTCCCAAGTGTCGTCACAGGAAAGTTTTTCCTTTGGATCGTCTCCCAACAACAAGATTCATTCATCCAAGGAAAATTACAATGGTCTGCCCCAGTCAAGGATTCCTAACTCTGAACTAAACTTCTCAAAGCAATTTGGAAATGTAATGTACTTTTCTGTGGACTTCCTTTCCGACACGTTACAGCTCTCTTATTTTGTTTATCATTCATTCTGTGGACTTCCTTTCTAAACGTTACAATTTATCAGAAGGTGGAGAATAAACAAAGCAATGTTAATTCAAACATATAGATATGAGGAGTCTGTGAATTTAAAGTTTGTTGCTATGCACTCGTAACATTTACTTCATACCAGCACATTAACAAGTAGAATTTTTTTTTTCTTTCCAAAAGATAATAATTTTATGATAAAGTCCAGATAGCTTATTTCAACATCAAATTCAACCACTCGGGCACTTGCACCATTCAGATTTGTACCCTATTGTTTGTAATGGGCCCTTCTCTTTGGTTTCCTTTGCATATAATGCGTTCTTTGTTAGGAACAATTGTTTCTTTCCTATGGTAGGGAGTTCACTTTTGTTTGGGACAGGATTAGATTTGTTGTCCTCATTGGATAAAAGTTGAAGAATGTCCTTTTACTGTTATTCATCTTCATTTGGCAGTTTTTTGTTAACTGTTACTCTGCGTGGTATGTGTTTGTCATAGGTTTTTCCTAGGTAGATTCTTCTCCTTTTGTATCTTTGTTATTTATTATTAAATTAATTTTTCTTGTATGAGAAAAATATAACCTAGCTATGTTCCTGTATCTATCTATTGGTTATTAGACTTTATATTTTATACAAACACATACATGCTTGTTTTGCTTCTACGTTGGTTGGTAGTGGAAAGTTCCTGTGACTGAATTTGTTCATTTTCAGAGCTCTTTTGTTTTTGCTTTTTCATCCAGATCAAAGAGATGACCAAGGAGTTGGATATGCTTCTACAATCTATAGAGGAAGAAGGGGGTTTCAGGGATGCCTGCACTGTTGATCAGAAAAGGTCAGTTGAAGAATTGGAGAGTGGCATAGGGTATCTATCTGACAGATGTCAAAAGTGGAAGGTGATGTTTCCCACTTATTTTCTGGATTGCTTTGACTGATTATTTTGTTTGGTTTTTGGCGTTTCTTTTTATTTTCTTCATTTGTTCTTTCAAGTGGACTCCTGGTCCTCTACTCTTGTGTTAGTGTACATTTTTTGGTTCCATAAACTTCGTTTCCTTATAAAAGAAAAAAACAATAATTCTGGGCTGCTTTTCTTTGTCAATTAACTTTTGTAAGTTCTTAAGGGATTTTGTATGCTTGTCATTTGTCAGCAGTGCATGATTTTCCGATTCCTGAGTTTTTTATGTGATTAATGTTTGAATCTCAGTTTTCATTGTGCTGCAGAGCATTATGGATGAACGACTTCAAGAAGTCCAACATCTTCTTGACGTAACTGTACAAGGTACTTATACTCCGCACTTTATTATTTCATGAGCCGAATGCTTCTGATTATACATGGAGGAAAATGTAGATCATTCTTGAATTGAACAAATGATTGTTAAAATTGGTTCAGTGTTGGCAAGGAAAATATACATGGAGGGCATTGTGAAGCAAGCTTCTGATAGCCGATATTGGGACTTCTGGAATTGTCAGAAATTGAGTTCAGAACTTGAGCTGAAGCGGCGACTTATTTTTAAAATGAACCAGGTCGTCATTTGACTTGTGCAACCTGATGTGTGATTCCCTTACTTTAAGAAAATCACGTTTCTCTTTAAAAAAAAAATTCTTACACATTCTTTTCACTTTCAGGATTTGACTGACCAATTAATTCAATTGGAAGGGCATTTTAATGGCCTTGAACTTTATAAGTTTGGTGAAAATGATGGAGTTCATACTGGTCAAAGAGCTTTGCAGAGTCGATCTGGGCCTTCAAGGTAGATTAAATGTGCTTTGTTGGCATGTGTGAACGTAAGAGAGTGCATGAATTCTACTATTTTCTAGTTCCCGATCCCAAGAAACAATGACCCATTCTGCTCCCCCCAAAAACTCGATTCTTTTTTTTTTAAAGCTATGACCAACTGACTAAATAGAAACCATAATCTCAATACGTAAGAAGTTTTCAAGATGAATTCCTCAAAAGTAGAACCTACAAGCTAAGAAGGCTAGGACCTTAATTGAACATATGAATGAGCATCTAAAGACAAATCTATGTTTCTTTTTTTCTTTTTCTTCAGATATCTCTTACATTTACCTGCCCACAGAACATAGGAAGTTAATAAATGTAGATTTTAACTTAGCTATGGAATTTTGCATATCTCCAACGGTGGTTTCTTTCTCCATAATACCGCATGACTCACAAGCTAACTTGAGCAGAGTTTTGAATTGTGCAGGCATGGCTTGCTTTGTTTATAATTAAGTCCAACCAAAACTCTAGCATGCTCAATCTTCAGAGCTCAGCTCCTTTGCTTTTAAACAACCCAAGCTTGACTATGCCTAAGTTGAAAACCTTGATAGCTCTTTTTTAAAATGCATGTTCAAGGCCATATTCAAAAAAAATAGATAGGATATGTACTTCAGCATTCAAGCCTGCATGCTCTGAACTCTCAGTGAGCAGTTCACCTTATTTTCACCCTTGTATGTAACATCTTCATGCCAATTCAGCATTAATGTTCAACCTTACAAATTGTCTATACATTTTGCTTATTTCTCTCTGCAATAAAGAACCCAGACTCATTCCCAACCCGGAATTGAACTAGTAAAATCCCCTGTATAGAGAGAAGTTGATATTGTTTTAGCTCTTTCAAATTAGACCATTCAGAATTTTTAACTTTTCTGATAAACTTTTTTGCAGACACATGCAGTCCTTGCATAGTTTACATAGCACAATGACGTCGCAATTAGCTGCTGCAGATAAACTTTCTGAGTGCCTCTCAAAACACATGGCAGCACTGAAGATAGAATCATCTTCAGTAAAAAAGCACAATATAAAAAAAGAGTTGTTTGAAACAATAGGGATTCCCTATGATGCCTCATTCAGTTCCCCTTCCCTAGATGCGACAAAAGTTGACTGTCCTCCAAATGAGAAATTATCATTTTCTTTGGGTTCTGCTGCTTCTAAAGATCAGCCCAGGAGAAATACAAATTCCATAAAGAATTACGAACCAGAAACTGCGAGGAGGAGGAGAGACTCATTGGATAGGGTAATGACTTACTGGATTGCTTTGTTTGCGTTTCAGTTGCTTGAGTTCTGCCTCCCCCAACCCCACAGGTTCTGTATTACAATAATAGATATGTGTGTGTGTGTTGGGTGGTGGTGGTGGTGGTGGTGGTGGTGGGTGGGGGTGGGGGGGGGGGGGGGGCGGTGGGGGTGGGGGGCGGTATTGCGGGGTGCGGGATTAATGATCTAGAGCATAGGGTCCTCGTTTATAGTCTTCAGTTTGTTGCCTCGGATTGATAGTGTCCCCCTTGAATCTGGTTAAATTACATAAAAGAACATAGTCAAATTTCTTGTTAATAGGTTTTCTATCGTTTGATAATGAATAATGTTGATAAAGTTTTTGATTCATGTATGATGATTTGGAAGAACTATGGATATGCTCCAATAAGGGGAACCATATGGAATGCAAATCTCCACATTTGAGTGTTCTGTGCAAAAGGGTGGGGGAGAGCTATGATTACGGTTTGATATTGCGTTGTCCCTTCACAACACAAATCTAGGCTAGATGGTTGTAGTTGTTTGGAGTTGGAATTTCTTTTTCTTCTTGGAGCAAAATTATTTGGGTATTAGGGCCAACAAAAAGGCAATAACTCCTTTGCAACTGTTTAGTATTGGATCCTATGTGGATTTAATTGGATGGTAAGGTGGAGGAAGTGGCCTGTTTGTTACCTAGACGAAGAATTTGTGATGGAAATTAGTAATTTAGCTTCTTGATTGACTCTTCTGTCAAACTATGTTTTTAGGATATTGCTCTTAGTGTAATTCATCTTGAATGGGAGAGTTTTGACTTGAATTTGTGATGTTTGGTATTTGGACGTCATGTTCATTGTTCTTGTAACCTTGTTTTTGATATATGCTTATTTCTTATCTACAAATTACAAATGTTGCAAGACTCATGTGTGCATTCTCTTTGAATTGTCGTGATCAAGAGCTGGGAAAATCATGAGCCTACAAAAGCAACTGTGAAGAGGTTGCTTTTGCAAGAAAGTGGTAAGGAAAGCATGAATAGATCATCCCCTCGCCTGCTGGATCGATCATCCGTTACTCGCCCAAGGGATCACACAGGCCCAGTAACCTTCTTGCATCCATCTGAAAACAAAGGTGAGGCATGAAAAGTGCAAACCACAAAGTTCTTGCATGTTATATCTTGAAGCATAGTAAAGACTTACTGATTGTTCCTCTTGCATGTCTTATCAGGTGTTCAGGATCCACTCATGAAACAGGTTTTTGAGAGCTCAGAAACTCCATTTGTTCTAGGACAATTACAACCTACTGGGCTGAAGTCTCCTACAATGCAAGAACAGAAATTTTCATCAGTGTCCAAATTGTTTTCTGCAGCTAGGAAAAATTTTATGAGGGAGCCTTACTTGACAGCAGAAAAATTAGGGGATGGCACATATATTGAGAAGTCTGATTCAGTTTCGATAAAGGAAAAGTCTGTTTTTCCATCAGACACTAGCCTGAAACCATCCATTTCTTTCAATCCTACACAGACACCATCGTTTCTGAAGAAACCAAATGATATGCTAAATGCATTTGCCAAAGATTCACTTCCAACAAAAGAGAGTGTGAAGGATAGACCTTTGAACACAACAGTTGCATCTATTGAAGCTGGGAAAAAACAGGATTTTTCTTTCTCTCCCTCATTTTCTATTCCTGTGGCCCCTAGCCAGTCTGGAAAGGTTGCCCAGTTTAATTCTGCAACAAGCAAAAGTCAGCCTGGTAAAATTTCCCCTTCTCCTACATTCTCAATGTCAGTTTCAGCACCCTCATCTCCTATAATTAGTTCATCATCAGCTCCTCCGTTATCAATTCCACCATCTGTTTCACCATCCTTTTCCTTCAACAAATCTTTGGCTAGTTTTAACATATCAACATCTTCCTCATCATCGTTTACCTCTTCAGTTGTTTCTCCTTCTAGTTCTCTCTCTTTTGATGCTTCAAAATCAATGGTGCTCTCATCTGCTCCTGCACCTGATACAAGTTTGACATCGGAATCTCTAAAATCAGAGATCCAACATTCTTCAAAAACAGACGTGAATGCTAAGACTACATCACCACCTCGGGAGTGTGGGCCTTTCGCAGCTGAAACCAATTCAAAGCTTAAACCTTCAGTATCGTCTGCCCTCATAATTGAATCTTCAACAGGATTGGCATCTGGAAACCAGCCCAGTCTCAGCAACTCTAGTCCTGAACCAGTGCTGGCATCTGGAAACCAGCCCAGTCTCAGCAAGGCTCGTCCTGTACCAGTGCTGGCATCTGGAACCCAGCCCAGTCTCAGCAAGGTCAGTCCTGCACCAGTACCGGCATCTGGAACCCAACCCAGTCTCAGCAATGCTAGTTCTGCATCAGGAGTGTCTGGTTCGAACAATACCACAAATCCTACAAATAATGTAACAATGAATGCTAAGCAAGAACAGCAATCAGCCGGACATTCTCCATTCCCAATACCACTCTCAACTTCAGGGAGTGTTACTGGTGGAAGGACTGATGGGTTGGATGTACAAAATGCACGGGAGGATGACATGGATGAGGAAACCCCAGACACAAGTAGTATAACTGAACTCAGTTTGGGAAGCCTCCATGAATTTGGGCTCAGCACTGCCCCTAACCCCACTACCACCAAACGTAATCCATTTGGTGGATCATTTGCCAATGCAGCAACAAATGTGTCTTCCCCTTTCTCCATGACTGTTCCTAGTGGTGAGCTGTTTCGGCCTGCATCTTTGAACTTCCAATCTCAACAGCCTGCTCAACCATCTCAGCCAGCAAATTCAGGTATGTTCTCTGGTGGCTTTGGCATTGGTACCACTGCCCAAGCTTCGAGTCCGAGTGGGTTTGGCCAGCCAGCTCATGTTGGGCCAGGGCAGCAAGCATTAGGATCAGTTCTTGGTGCTTTTGGACAGTCAAGACAGCTTGGTGCTGGTCTACAAGGAGGCAGTTTTGGATCACCCAGTGGTTTTGGTGGTGGCGTGGCTCCAACTAATCCAACTGGTGGCTTCTCAAGTGCTGCTACTGGAGGGTTTGCTGGTGCTGCTTCTGGTGGAGGTGGATTTGCTAGTTTGGCTTCAGGTGGCGGTGGTTTTTCCGCTGCAGCTTCTTTTGGTGGGTTTGGTGGTGCAGCTCCTGGTGGTGATGGGTTTGGTGGTACAGCTCCTGGTGGTGGCGGTTTTGGTGGTGCAGCTGGTGGTGGTGGTGTGTTTGGTGGAGTTTCAGGAGGTGGTGGGTTTGCTGGTGCAGGTTCAGGTGCGTTTGCTGGTGCAGCGTCAGCTGGTAGTGGTTTTTCAGGAATTGCATCTAGTGGTGGACTCCCTGCGGCTGGTACTCTTTCTTCTCTCTTAATTAATGCTAATGTACTATAAGAAAATATATTTAGCTGACCTGTATCATGCAAATATGTTCAGGTGGTGGATTTGGGGCATTTGGTGGCCAACAAGGATCTGGTGGATTTTCTGCTTTTGGCAGTTCAGGTAGAGCTGAAAAGCCTCCGGAGTTGTTCACGCAAATGAGGAAGTAAGCATTAGAAAGTTTTGGACAAACCTGCGGCTAATGTCGATAAAAATTGAACTTAATGAAGTCCTGCATGTTACAAATCACATGAACTTTGTACGAGAAACTTTGTTTAGGTCATGGGCTATGTTAGCTTCTGGTTGTAGTACAGTTCATGTATTCTCTGTTGTGCAATGCAAAAAGACGTAGATGCTTCTGCAACTCTATTGGGCTTCCTGTATTCTCTGCCTTTGATTTCTAACATGTTTAAATTATGATTACATGTCCATGAAAAGGCACTGCCCCCGCCCCTTGTACAAGTTACGTCTTACATAACTTCTTTGGGGTTTTTTTTGGTTCTTAAAACTGCCATTGCATATTGCATTTACCCTAAGGGTTACAACAAGATAATACAAAGGGAGGGCTATATAAGAAGGCTTATTACTTAAAATGCTCTCTGAATTGGACAATAAGTTTCAATTTGCTCCTCCAACGCGAAATTGTAACAATGTAATCCTTAAACTCCCTTTCTGTCAAGTTTGTTGCATCAAAAGTTAGTCATTGTTATTAACGGTGTTTAGAGTGCTTATGTGGCACCTATGTGGCAAGGACGTGGTAAGAATTCAATTGGACGGCTTGAGGATGGAGTTGGGATGACATTTGGGCGGGCAAATCAGCCCCAATCCAGGCGAAATCGCAACCCTAGGAGGGGAAATTTTGAAAAATTCAATAGTAATCCCACCAAAAAGTTGCGAATTGGGCCTTTATAAAGGTTTGTGAACCACAAGACACCAACATCATCAATCAACTTGCAGTTAAAAGGGAGATTCAGATATGGAAGAGAGTGGAAATTTCCAGCCGAGAAGATGGATTTGTGGGAAGATGGGGAGAATGAAAACGTCATGGACGGATGAAAACCCAGGCAGGAGGTTTGTTGTCTGTCAAGATGCTAAGGTAAGTGATAATGAAATTTAATATTTGTTTTCATTATGGGTTTTGTTAGGATAATGAAAAGGAGGCAGTTTTTTGATATTAATAATGAAAGGGATTTTGGTTTCTGGATTATGATATTAAAAGGAATTGGTGTTTTTTGATTGTTGGTTGGGTCAATATGAAGAAAATTTGGATGGGTTTATGAGAAACTGTAATGATTCAATAAGAAGAAAATGAAATTGATGTTTTGATTGTTGTTGTTTTGATTGATTGGTGATATGTTTGAATTTCTAATATGTTTTGTAACTGAATGGACAAGGTAGAGGTAGAGAGAAATGTTATGATTTTTGGGAGTGGTATGATCCGAAAATGTGCAAGAGGTCAATGACAATAATTCCGGGGTTGTTAAGGAAGCTTGATAGAATTGAAGAGCAATTGTTGAATGAGAAGAGGAAGGTGACTAAGCTTTGGATTGCACTCTTGGTTACTTGGGTCTTAGTGCTTGGAATCATCTTCAATCCTTCACTTTAGTTCTGTATTAGGTTATGTTTGCAAGCTTGGCACTATTAGTTATGTTTAGGGCTTTGTATTATGTAAAAGTTAGTTTGGTGGATTGTAGAAATATGTAAGATATTTATGCAATGCATTTTATATCTAGTAAGAATGGAGGTTGATAAATTAAGAATGAGAAACATCCCAAAGTCATCCATAAATCAAACTTTGATAATAACAAACCAAATTTGGACCCTCACAAACCATCATGTCATTTAAACAAAAGGAACAAACGGAGCACCACTAAGGCAATTAGGTGCATATTAAACACTAAGCCAAATAGGGTCACAATATTTGGAATAGTAAGCAAAGCAAAATAACAAGTCCTTCCACTAAGCACTAAACCATAAACCAACTATTTCTTCACACGCTTTGCAGGCGACTTGAATCACATCCTCCTTCCACTTGATACGGGTGATTGATGTTGTGAATTGTCACTTGGCTGAGTAGCGGTAGGGCTTGGATGCACTAGTACAGGTTGGATAGCAGGTGTGGTGCTTGATTGAGTGTTCTGGGCAGTGCTGGTAGTTGCTGGTGGTGGATTTGGGCATGATTCTTGCCTTGGAGCAGTGCATGTACTTGCTGGCACAAGATTTGGGCATGATTCTTGCGTATAGGCAGCCATGCCTTCCTCATTTCCAAGGGTAGTGCTCCTTGTTCGTCTTCGGACCTAATCAAATACAAATCCATAGCAAACACCTAGCCATAATTGAGCTCAATGACAATAACAACTCACTTCAATCACAATTCAATTCAATGACAATACAATGTAGATCAAACTCACTTCAATCACATTATAGCTCAGACTGCCAAGAAATACATTCGTAATATTGGTGTAAACTGAGACTACTAATATATGTTATGGGTGTTAAGTGATACGATATGACAGAATCAGGGTATTATGTGATATGTAGGCATAAGTTCATGAATGTTAAGTGATACTATAATTCTAGATTCAGCTATAATAACAAGTTCTGCATGTGCATCTGTAAACATTCAAATGAACTTGAATTACGATAGTATACTTACATGTAGCTTGTCCAACCTAGCTTTGGCTGCATCACGTTCTTTCCTCCTTTCTTGATTACGTTTGAACTTAGCTTCATCGGTAGGGTCAAGGGGTTGTGTGCATGCATTTCATCTGTGGCCATCAGCACCACAATTACCACACTTAAGGGTAGAGTGGTATGGAGGGAACTTGGTAGGATCAAGAGGAGGAGGAGGAGGCTCGTTCTGCCTTCTCTTTCTTTTCATCCTTGGTCTCCCGGGATGCTTACTATACTTTGGTGGATTTAGGGTTGCTGCACCAACCTTCTCCCACTGATCTTCACTAGGAATTGGTTTGATAATCCCTTCATATGTCCTAGTATAGGCAACATGGGAGTAGCAATCATGCAAAACTTCTCTGGGTTGCCATTGAATCGACTAATGGCACTGCAAGCACGTGGGCAGGGAATCCCAGTAAGTTGATATCTTCTGCATCAGCATGTGTGAGCATTCAAATCAACTGAGAATCTTCTTCCATGTGAATGCTTGACCTCGAAGATGTTCCCACCACAATGACTAGGAATCAAGCTATGCCCTGCCTTCTTATTGACCTCCAGAAGCCCCTGGATTCTTTTACCAACCAGATGCTCCCCCCAAGTACTACCTTCATCTCTTCTCTTAGTCATGAATGCACTTAGGTATTGCCTGACTTTTTCCACGATAGATATAATAGGCTTAGACCTAAATGGGAGAATGACTTTGTTGAAGGCCTCCGATAGATTATTCAGCAAGATGTCGCACTTATAGTCAGTCCTGAAATGACTTCTACACCACTGTCTTGCATCCCTTTCTTTTAGCCAATTGTGAGCATACTGATTGAGAACTTGCATTTTCTTCATTTCTTCATTGTACCAAGGTATTGTAGTTGCCCTAACAATCTTCTCCATTTTCAATTTGACAACCAATCCTTTATGCGTCGCAATGAGGTTTCCATATAGATGCCTCAAGAAATGCATGTGTTATGCATCAGGGAATATTTGGGTCACTGCATCTAACAACCCCTTTTGTTTATCAATCATTATCACAACTACATGTGAGTTTTGAATTTGCAGGTCCTCCTTCAACAACTCCATAAACCACCTCAAACAACTGAAGTTTTCAGATTCACACACAACATATGCAATGGGAAACATCCCATTGTTCGGATCCACTCCTACAACTGCCAACAATTGCCCAGGGTGAATGCCCTTAATATGGTATGCATCAACCCCAATGAAGGGTTTGCAGCCTTTCATCCAACCTTGTTTGCAAGCTTGCAAACAGAAATACACTCTCTCAAATCGAGGGCAATCATCAGCTTCCAACTCAGACTTAATTATCACTGTGGAACCTAGATTGGTCTTCAGCACTTGTAAGCAGTATTCCCCTAACACCTCATATTGCCTCTTGTAGGTCCCTTCCACCACATCCAATACACTGGTGCTTGCCCTAAAGCATGCTACCCTTGAGGGTCTTAAACCAGTTTATGCATTAACCAAGTCTTGGAATTCCACCCAATCCTATTTGTTGCTTGCCAGCTGCCTCCCATACTTCCATGACAACCACTTAACATTGGCATGTTTGTTCTTAGTCCCTACACCGTAGTTGTGCTCACTCTTAAACTCTTTAATTTGCATAGTCATGTTGCCTCCTATTGTTGAAGCATAAAGCATAAACTCAGAGCCACTCCCACAAACCACCCTAATTCGATTATGTTGATTCTTTTTAAAAGTTAGAGGTCTTCCATTGTTCACTGAGTAGATCCTCACAGCTTCTCTAAATATGGCAGCTGATTCAAACTTCTGCCCTATCTCAAAATGAGGATCCTTCATCTCCATCTCAGGAATAGAGTCTCTTGTCATTGGAAGATGTTTCTTCTTCCTACTCCTATTGCCCACTTCCTCATCTGAGTCTCCACTAACAATAGCAATCCTTGGTGACAAAGGAACTTCTCTTTCTTCAAAATCTTCCTCAGTCTGTGGAGGAGGAGGAACTGCCTCTTCATCATTTGTCTCGAAGATGTCATCATTATCACTTATACAGATTGCATTAGCATCCCCTTCACCATAACCATCATCTTCAAAGTCCTCAAGTTCCTCAGATTGGCCACTATAATCACCACTCTCGGAGTTGCCCTTCTCTTTATCATCCCCATTCACCTTTTGTTTACTAGGTCTCTGACTATACTGGCCACCACTAGCTTGCAAATCCAGTTCTTCCAATTCAAATTCTTCATCTACTTCTTCACTACTTTCTTCTTCCACTCGAACTTCATACAATTCGTCTTCACTATCATCATCTTCACTACTTTCTTCTTCATTACTTTCATATTCAACCACATCTTCTACATCTTCACTGGATATGTGCTTGGACCAGCATCTGGATCTGTGCTTGGACCAACTACTTCATTTGTGCTTGGACCAGCCTCTAGATCTATGCTTGGACTAACTGGTTCAAATGTGCTTAGACCAGCCTCTGGATTTGTGCTTGGACCATCTGCTTCATATGTGCTTGGACCATCCTCTATAGTATGCACCATATCTTCATCTGCCACTTGGTCCACATCATGGGAAGCGTACACATGCAGTGCCTTATATGCTCTCTTTGCAGCCCTTCGAATATGGGCCAAAAGCTGTTGATCTGTTCATAGTTTAAAAAACACTCCACTTCTGGCTTCTTGTGTGTAGAATTCCACCATATCCTCAATGTAGCCTTCCTTCTTCACCAGTGCATTAAATTCAATCAGTGAAATGTAGTCCCAAGAACACCAATCATACCATTTCAATGCCCCATCTGCATATGTCCACTGTCCCGCTTTATGTACTATCTTGCCACCATGATGTAGTGCGATGGACACTATGTCATCATAGTCCCCTACACCAATCAAACAAATATAATGCATAATAAGCTTAAATCATCCACATCAAACACACACTAAAAAATCCAACCCTAATCCAAAAGCAGACCCTAAACCCTAAACCTAAACGTAAACCCTAAACCTAGACCTAAACCTAAACCCTAATCCAAAAACAGACCCTAAACCCTAAACCTAAACCCTAATCTCTAAACCTAGACATAAACCCTAATCCAAAAATCAGACCCAACTTCACAACTCACTGGCAATCCACAACTCTCTGCCTATTGAGGTTGTTGTGCACACAATCAACATCAAACTTACCATATTGAGGTTGTTGTGCACACAATCAACTCTAATCCAAAATACCATACCCTATATCCTAATTTATGTTCCAAACAGCCCACCCTAAACCCTTTACTCTAATCCAAAATGCCCAAACCTAAACCCCACACATTATCAAAATCACAACTTTCCAAAAGCATACCCTAAACCCTAAACCTAAACCCTAAACTCTAAACCTAGACCTAAACCCTAATCCAAAAATCAGACCCAACTTCACAACTCACTAGCAATCCACAACCATCTGCCTAAATCTACACTCACACCCACAACCAACATCAAACTTACCATATTGAGGTTGTTGTGCACACAATCAACTCTAATCCAAAATACCGTACCCTATATCCTAATTCATGTTCCAAACAGCCCAACCCTAAACCCTTTACTCTAATCCAAAATCCCCAAACCTAAACCCCACACACTGTCAAAATCACAATTTTCCAGCCAACAATCATATATTATAAACCCACTACCAGCCACTTTCAAAAAGTTCACATATTATAACTATCAGCCTTTTCTAAACCCACCAACCATATTATAAAGCACAACTAAGTGCCAACACAATTTAAAAAGTTCAATTTTCAAAGCCTTACACAAACACCAACCAAAACATTGAATCTTTTAACCAAATAGGACAATTAACTTCCATAACCATTTCAGATTTCAAAATTTCAACATTTCAAAACTCAAACTTACCATATTGAGGTTGTTGTCCACTGGGTTTTCGAGGGATTGTCATCCTCGGTTTCTTCACAGATTGAACTCGCCTTGCTGTCCGATTGACACCCCCAACAACCCTTTACCCGATTGATTCAAGTTTCCGCCTCTTCAATCTTCTCTACAAACTCTAGAATTCGTCCAGCCCTGTAATTTTTCCCTAAATCGATTTCACGAAATGATTCAGCTCTCTCCCTTTCCACGTCGTTATAGTGGGATCCACACATGTGGGCCAGTTCCTTGCCACATAAGCACTCTATAAACACCGTTCGTAACAAAGACTAACTTTTGGTGCAACGTACTTGACAGAAAGGGGGTTCAGGGATTACATTGTTACGATTTCGCATTGGGGAAATAAATTGAGACTCTCTATCCGATTTGGGGAGCATTTTGAGTAATAAGCCATATAAGAATAATGAGCACACAAGCTCATCAACAACCAGTCAGTCATAACCAAATAAAATACCAGGTACAACATAAGAACCTAAAACATGGAATTTTAACCCTAAATATCTTGCAACTTGGAGGCACCAAAAGGAATGGTATTACCGCTCAAAGCAACCTCGGCACATTGCAACAACATCGAACGTCCCTCTATTAACATCTTTGGGGTTGGATATGGCTTGTTGCATCATTTTATGTTAAGCTTGTTGTGTCTAAAAGTTTAAACATAAGAGTTTTGTAAATGCAAACTAGCCTTTTTCTTTCATATCTATGATTTCTCTTTCATTTCCAACTAGTAACTTTTCCTCTAATTAAAACGATCAAATGTCAGTCATTCACAAAAGCATGGAAGTGAAAGTTGACGGTCATTACTGCAATTACTACATTTTATTACAACACAGAACTACTGATATTGCATGCCAATTGAGAATCAACAGAAAGAAAGGGGGTGCCTCGAGCACCGCCTTATGTGAGATAAAGTTCCTGCAACCTGTTACACTGGAAGTCCTAATTCTGAAATCTTCATTATCCGTTTGTCCAGTACAGACTGCTGCCGTTTCAAGAGTGATGCCATCGAAGCAACCTGATAAACATGTGAGAAACAGAAAGAGACGGAGAGTTTTATCATGATGTAAACAACCTGCACTAGTAGATATGCACAGGGAAATTCAGAAAACAAAAGTGTGGTTTTGTTTGAACTTGCCTCTGCTCTAAGCTTCAAAGCCTCCCTGTTAGGAATCTCTCGCAGGCCATCCATTAAATCTGCACAAAATGTAATGTAAACACGGGGGACATCATTCTAGTGTCGTTGATGGCATTCAATTCAATATACATTTTTCCATTCTAAGTTCATCAAAAGTGAAACACGGTGCTAAAGCAGGAACCGCGACTAAGGAAAGTGACTGCTCAATCGAGACTTGAGTGGCCTTGGAGTAAAGGCCAAGGGAAACATATAAACCCCAAGACAGACCAAGTTAAATTCTCCCAATTAACCATGTAACAGAGAAGGAAAGGGGAAGCATGCATGAGCTCAAACCTGCAGCTTGGGATTCAACCTTATGTACAGATTTGGATAGGGATTGAATTTGACTTCCCACATCCCTGCATAAATCACTCAGAATAGTCAAGGAATATAGGTAATAGATACCAAGGGCTGTTGAAGGAGAGGGTGTTTACATGAGATCAGCATGGCCATATTTCATATCCTTTTCAGCAAGAACGGCCCTTTCAAGAAGTTTCTTGCTTTCCTTCTTCATCAAATCAACTGAAAGATTCAACTCTTTTACATTCTTCTCGGCCCTAATAAATTGCGCCTGCACATGCATTGCTTGTAATAAACACCGGAAGAAAAGGATTTTTATGTCGGTACACACAAGAGATGCCAAAGCTCCAAAACGAGAGGCAAAGGATTTAGTTTTGAGTTTGAGTATGAATGACATACCTCCTCGCTCTGAAGTCGACCAAAAGTCTGGCGAAAGAGGAACCTTCTTGGTCCTGCAAAGAAGAGCCGAATATTAAAATGGAAGACTATGAAAGATGAGTGTGTTCTGTGTAGGTTGGCGAAATGAAATCATGAGTAACTTGTAACAAATAAATCATAAAAAAAAAATAGAGTATGTATTGAAGCTGAGGACCTGGCAAAAGAAGGAAAGCAGCAGTGAGACCAATTCCAAGGGTTGGGGCTGGGTTTTCTCTTGCACTCATCAAACCTTCTGTAGTAACAAGTCTAGTACAACTCAGTTCATTTACAAAATAAATAGAAAATACACACACTCGTCACTCATGAATCATGAATCATCAGTTTGCTCATTTTCAATTCAATCCATAATTGATTAATTACTGATAAATAATTAGTGATTAGCCAGCCATTTACGCTAGGTTATGAGAATAAATCTGGGTTGTTAATTGAGAAATGAAGCCAAGAATAAATTAATGTAAAGCTTACCTTTAATCTTGGTGAAGAAAGCATGTTCGTAGGTCCTGTAATCGGAGACGGCTTTTCCGATATATTGGGGCATGTGGTGTTGGAGAGAGCGAGCTGAACGAATGGCAGAGTCTGTGGATTGCATCACTGAACGCTGCAGATCCTCCGCCATCGATGCTGCCATTGCCATTGACGACGCTGATGCTGATGCACCACTTTTCTCATGATCATCATCACTCTTTCCTAAGCTCTCATTCTTAGCCTTATTCACCTGCTGCCCTTGCTCCCAGGATGATGGTGACGATGACGGCGACGGCGACGGCGTCGTCTCCGCCATTTTCCTTTGTTTCTTTCTTTTCCAATTCTTTCTCAAATTAATTCTTTTGCAATTTTGCTTTGCGTTTTTCGCCTGTTCGGGCTTTTAGTTATCAATAAGCGTCAGTTTGGGCTTTTCTTAACAAACCATTTTAATGATGAATAGGCCCATTTTTGCATATTTGTCGCCCAAGTAGACTAGTCAAGAGGCCCATTAAATTCATTTGTTTTTTACCGAGGCCCATTAAATTCATTTGTTTTTTACCAAGGCCCATTAAATTCATATGCAACGCATAGATCATTTTATCCCATCTACGATAGTAAGCTAGGCTCGCAGATACGAAGTAGATTACCTAATGGTCAAATGACAACAAATCAAAAATGGTAATAAATTACCACTTGCACAGTATGAATCGTACTTGCCAATTTGCCAAGGAGAACCAAAAAAAAGAGAAAGGGGGAAGAAACGGAAAGAAACTGGTAGAGAACAGAAAAAGTTAGTTTAAGAAGAAGAAGAAGAAAGGAGGAAGAATGAGTTGGCTACAACTACAAGAGGCAAAAGGGAAAACAGACCCTAATTTCACGTAATGCTCATTTGAATTTCTTTCTTCTTGTCATATGTGAAGTGGGTTTGGAAGAAAGAACAAGAACAAGAAGAAAAAGAAGCAGTGTGTGAAGGAAGAAGATTAGCGAGAGAGGCGGAGGGTCAGGCCGGCCAAGGGGGCCAGGGGGTTGGAGTTTATGATGCTTTGTGATTCATTGCGTGATCGAATACAGCCATGGCTTCGTGATTACGACAGGCTTCAGTCATTGGCCGTCATCCTTCTCTACATTCAGGTATGTTTCGTTTTGTTCCAACTCAAATTCGAAACCAAAGATAAAAACAAGGGTTTCAATCAGATTGATTCAATATGATCTTTATATTTTCTTTTTTCTGCTTGTGTATGGTTTGTGTGTATATAAAAATGTATGATTGCTTGTATGTATAGATTGGGTGCGCATTGCTGGGATCTTTGGGAGCTCTGTACAACGGTGTGTTGCTGATAAATCTGGCGATTGCATTGTTTGCTCTGGTGGCAATCGAGAGCAGCAGTCAAAGCCTGGGCCGTACATATGCTGTCCTTCTCGTCTGCGCCATCTTCCTCGATGTCTTCTGGTTTATTCTCTTTACACACGAAATATGGTAAACCATACAGATTTAATATAATATCGATATCTATCATATGCAATTTCCCATTTTTTCTTTCTTTCTCTCTATGTCTCATTGTAGTGTTTGATTTTTATTCTTCTGGTCTTGTCTGTCCACTTGTTGAGATGTGCAGGAACCTTTCTCCCGGGGGTTATACAATTTGGTACATATTCTCAGTGAAACTCACACTGGCCATGCAAATTATCGGGTTTTCTGTGAGGTTATCCTCCTCCTTCTTATGGATTCAGATCTACAGGTTGGGCCTGTCCTATGTAGACGCTAGTGCACTTCCTAGGGAAGCCGATTTTGATCTAAGAAATAGTTTCTTGAGTCCAACTGCTCCTGTTACTCCTGTTGTGCTTAGACAAACTTCAGATTCTAGTGATGCTTTAGGAGGCGCTATCTACGATCCCGCTTATTACTCATCACTCTTTGAAGATGGTCAGGTCAGTCACTAGCATTGCATCTTCTTACATTACATACCTTCTCAACCTTTCATTTCTCTTTGTGTTCTCTTGTGTATACACATCGAATGTGTCATATCCTCATTTTATTTGAATATTACCCAAGTCCATCCAAAAATATGTTTATAATCTTACCATGGAGCATATGTTTAGTCATCCTTTGAATTTATTTTTGTAAAGATAAAGAATAGAATCTTATAATGCATGTTTCTTTAAAAGTTGCTCATTCAAAGCTAAGAATATGTCAACACCTCATTCCCAGCACATTACTCTAAATCCTTATTTATAATTCACTGAGATTCTTGGAAACTTTGTTTGACAGTCAATATTGCTGAAAATATCTAACTGAAGTTTTCCAATACCATATGCAGAATCAGTTATTTTGTTGCCTATTATAACCTCTACGGATAGAAGAAGAAAAATTTAATAGCACAGTATTTTACTTTTTTTTATCTAAGAAACAAAAATTTTAAGTCTATAGTTGCAAGAAAAAAGTTAGTGGAATGGAATACAGCCATGAGAGAAAGGGTATAGTGAAGAAATGTAGAGAGTGTTCCACTTATGGTTACCAGAGACAAGATTATATTAATGTATCCCTACAAGACAACGAGAAAGCATCTATTGAAGATTAAGGGGTCTCACCAGCATGATGTCCTCCGAGGACTCTTTGTTCATCAAGTCAATTTGTAGCTTCAAAAGAGTGTGATGGAGAAAGGTAGCAGGACCACTAAGAATTCCAGGGTGCAATGTATGCTCTGCCTATGAGAAATAGATGATCATCAAAGTCCTTTTGAAGGCAAGAATCTTTTTAAGGATAAGGAGGATTGCATACCATGAAGATGAACTATCCTTGATTCTTAGTGATTCCTGTTAGGCCTTCTTGAAAAGGGATGTGATATGTCTGATCGGGACAGATTTTCTACTCTGGGCAAGTTTGTTGCTCAGATAACATTCACATTCTAGGAGTTGGGGTTCGAAGGTTTTTTTTTCCAACCGTTCTAAGTGGGTCTGACAACCATGAGTCTTCAATTGTCCAATAATTTAATGTCTAGTGGCCCAGAACCTCTGTTTTTAGAAATTTAGAAAACAAAAGATCTTTGCATCAGAGGAATCCAGCAGGATACTGCTTGGATTTGGTCAATTGTTGGAGGGTGGCTAAGCTGTGTTGAGAACATTGTTGATCCTGTCATTCTACCCCGAAAAATCCTTGCTAGAAATACTATCAAACATGTAAGGAGCTTTCATTTGGAAACTTGTTTAGGATTTGAGAATGTTTTTCTCCCATTGTCTTAGTTTCTGTATCTGCTTTTTTTCTTTTATTTTTGGGTGGGGTAACATCATGGCTACCACTGCTTGCTCCAGCTTTGATTCTCATCTAGCTTTATTATGGCAAAATAAATAATTATTTTAAGAAGGAGGTAGTTAAAGTTCTCCAAAGGCGAGATCGTACATATATGTCCTTGCAAGAGAACAAGAAAGCACCCTGTAAAAGTCAGAAGAACACCATTATGGTGTTTACCAAGAACTCTAACGGTGGAGTCATTAGGTAGCTTTAGAAATTTTAACATAGAAAGAGTAAAGAGTTTCATTTTCTATTGACTTTCGTTGGGCTCTAACACTGAAAGGAATGAGCATTCTAAGGACCGTAGGTTGATGTGTCTGTGAAGTCACATGATAATAAACCAAATCGAAAGAAAAGTAAAAGCTTTGATTATTTTCATATAGTGTCCTGTTCCAGTTCTCTGCATGATGGTTTTGGCAGTAATTCACCGGGAAAAAAATGAAGGGTGTTATATCGTGTACTGTATGCAACATCAAGTTTGGAGATATACTTTTTGCTATGTTGTGAACCTGTAGATATCTGTTGGTGTTTGAAGTTTGGAACTTTCTGATATGTTCTATTTCTTCAGATTTTCATAATATTGTTCTTGGCTTTTAGAAGATAGCAGTAACTATTTGTCAACTGGTACCAAACTGAAACCCTTGTTATTTTTTTTTTAGGGAAAATGTTACAGTGGCAATGGATCTACTTCTGCTGCTGAAGCTTCCAAGGCGAAACCATCAGTAGCTAGACCTTTTCAGTTTGTAGATGTAAGTATGAAACTTAGCAACATAATGCGTCTGATGGTGCATGTTGTGATCCCCACTATTTCCATTGGGTTAATATCATGCTTTCTTCCTCATCCTTCTGATATCTCCCAGAAACCCCAACTGACCAAATATTCCATTCATATGTTTATCCATGTTGAGCATTTGGTTGAGTAAAATTTGAGGTCATTTTCTTGTTTTTGAACTGACGGATATTACATTTGTACATTCTCTTTCCAGAATTTGATTGGATGAGGGTTTGTTTGTGACCTAACAGTGGTAAACCATATTATGTGCAAGCAGGATAGACATTCCAGCTCCCAAACGGCATTTTGTTCCCTTATTAATCGTTTTGTGTTTAGTCTGGTAACCAGACATTCCAAAATCTGCTAGGCTCTTGCATCTTTGTCCGGCCAGGGTTTGCTATCTTTGCTAATTAAGTATTAGTCATTGATAGGGGAGACTGTCATCAAATAGGGCTATGCATTGCTGAATAATTTACTAGAGTGTTCAGTTAGGCTGCTTCCGGCTTGTGTTTTAATAAGATTTTAAATTTATAAATCTGTGATAATAATTTCATTTTCGCGATGGTGAAATGAAAAGTTTTTTTCTGCTCCTAACTAGATTTGAGTTGTTGCAGGAGGAGAAGGCAGCAAGCCAGTCTACTTCAGTTTAATTGAGTGTGCTATCTCTCTTTTCTTTTTGGGTCCATTCCTCCCATACTTGGTTAGAGGATCTTTTCATAGGAAGTAGTGACTGTGGCCAGATTGTGTTTGGGAGTGGGCCTTGTACAGTGCGATCAAAATATCATTGCATTTTTTGCCGGGACGGAAGCTGCTTATCAAAGTATTAAAAGGAGACACACATGAATCATATGG
This sequence comes from Oemleria cerasiformis, assembly GCA_037349345.1. Taxonomy (NCBI): domain Eukaryota; kingdom Viridiplantae; phylum Streptophyta; class Magnoliopsida; order Rosales; family Rosaceae; genus Oemleria; species Oemleria cerasiformis. Next base: position 186,759 of record JAZGTL010000006.1, read on the forward strand.
AACATGTGGGTTGGTTTGCCAAAAGCTTGGATTGGATTGAGATCCAAACGCCACGCCGGTGGACCTTGTGGATGAACTTTGTTGGCTATGGTATGGAATCACATGAGCGTAGCGTAATCCATGAGCGTAGCGTAATTCAGAGTGAGTGTGCAGGGGCTGGGTGTTAAGTTGACAGTAGCATAACAGTTGCCTCTTGTTCCCCTAGTGCTTGCATAGTGGCTAGTAGCAAAGCAAAGCAATAGCATTGGTTGTTGGGGACCCTTTTCAATGGAGCTCTCTCTCTCTCTCTCTCTCTCTCTCTCTCTGTTTTTGTTGGATTAATTGTAACACTCCCTTACTTTGTCATTAGCTATTATATAATTCATTGCTGCTAAGATTCTTTTTCCTCCTAAGTACGATGTGGACGTCGTAGATATAATATACTGTATGCCTTAACTTATAATTCTTGTCGCTAGGAGAGGAGGCGTCTGGTAAACAGAAAATCTCCGACTCTCAGGTCCAGTGTCCAGTGTCCAGTGTCCTGACTCCTGACTCCTGAGCCCTTCCTCCCTCCTTGCTTTACCTTTATTAAAAAGTAGTATGGGGATGGGAGTTCTACTTTAGTTTGGGTAACAAACTTAATTGCAGAAGCCTCTCCATGAATCACTCTGAGTCATTCTTAGTCTTATTCTCATACCCTACTAATAAAAATAAAAATAATCATATACTGGGTTTTTGATGAGTGATATTGGGGTGTTCATAAATTATAATGGACGAACTAACTTATTACTGGATTCTTGAAGAGTATTTAGTGCATTGTTTTGTTGGCTTTGGACACTCCGTTTCCGTGACATCCCTAGATTCGTTCTTTTCTTATTATATGGTATCACACTATCACCTGGAAATTGGAATCATAAGGTTCCGGCACAGAGTAAGCGTAAACTAAGCTTTCAATTGCAACGTCAATGGGCCATGAGGCGTAAGCTTTGATTGGTTATGAAAGGACGTGTCGGCCATATGAATTATAAGGAATGATTGTCAACCTTCCCATTATAATAATAATTTCCTTATTTTTTATCACCGAAAAGATATAATATTTTCTATTATCGGTTTTATTATATTTTATATACAACATGATTTACGTTTAATCTTTGTTATTTAAAATTTGACGACACTCTAGTCTTTGGTTTTTTTTTTATTAAATTGTGCAAGACTCCCTCATTTACAAGTTCTTATAATCTGTCAAAATATTTAAAGCAATGAATATTGGTGAAAGATTATTTATTTACATAATAAATCAGTAATTAGATTTATTATTTGTGACCTTTCATTTATAAATATAGAAAAATAACATACTGTCATATTTTCTTACAAATAAAATAATTATGAGTATATAAAAATTAGGGCATTGAACGACACAAAATGATAATCAAATGTAATCCTTAGGTAATTACAAACATGACAATCTTTTTAATACAGATTTTGATTTCAGGTTTAGCCCCCTTCAAATTAAATATTTAGTAAGTTTGATTATTAGTTAGTACTAATCATTATTGCTCATTTGAAAATAAATATATATATATATATATATGTATTTATAAGTTCATTGGATGGGTACCAATAGTTGTGAAATGAAACAAATAAGGGAAATATTGTTTTTTTTCAAGAACAAGGAAATATTTGTTAAATAATCACTATTTTTTTTTGGCATATTATAATCATTATATTTTCGAACAACAAAAATAAATTAATTTTATGTTATTAATCTTAGAAAATAAATTAGAATCAACTAAAATTGGTTATGAAGGGTTCTTTATATAGGAAAATAAAAAAGAATGATTGGCTTGTGAGCAGCCTATGGTTTTGAAGAAGAAGGAATGAATGAGAGAGCGCCACGACTACATACACACATAACGCCGTTTGAAAAAGAAAAAAAAAGTAAATTACACACATGGAATCCCAAAGTAGGAGAAATTATTAGGTAGTACTGAATCACCACATTAGTTCATGGTAATTTCATTTAAAATTTGACACGTGTCTATTTTTTTATATCTAAATTTAATATTTTTTTTTTATATTTTGAAATTAAATTAAAAAATTTAGTAAAAAACCCAAAACCAAACCCTACTTGTGGTTCTCTTCCCCCTTTGTCGTTCTCTCTTCTCCCCGGCGCCGTCGTTCTGCATCATAGTAACCAGGTACACCAATGAAAATTTACACTCCCGATTCATCAACCTGTCAAGGGCTCAAGGCATATCTAGATGTTGTATTCCTCTCACCCGTTGAACTAAACCTTTGGTATTTGATTTAATGGAATTACCCGTCAAAGATGTGCATGTCCAATGCACACAACTCAACACAGGCTTTATTAATAGTATCAAAAAAGCAGCAGGAGAAACTTGGTAATTTTACACGAAATGAATCCTAAAACATAACCAGAAAATATAGGGGTTCAAGCTCAAGTTATCTTCGTCGTCGGCGATGGCAACGAAAATGATAACGGGAGCAAATCATAAATTGTAACTGCTTGGAGGTACGAGGGGTTACGGCAACAATGGCAGAGGGATGGGGTGGGAGAAGAGAACGCTAAGGGGGCGGGGTAAGAGAAGTTGGGGTTTTTTATTTTTTAAGTTTTTAATTTAATTTTAAAATATAAAAAAAATATTAAATTTATATATTAAAAAATAGAAATGTAATAAATTTTAAATGAAAGAATTATGAGTTGATGTGGTGTTTCAATATTATCTAATAATTTCTTACAGAAACAAACAAACGACAAAAAAAAAAAAAAAGTAAACGGTGGAGTAGTAATTGTAATTAAGATAAAAATAAAAAGGTTGAAAGAAAAAGAAAGAAAGAAGTGGCAATTTGCAAAGGCCAGAGGGGAATGGGATAGAGAGAGAGATAGGGGGAAGGGTTGGTGGGAATCTTCTTCTTTCCCTTGGAAATCTTCAGTTTTTTTTGTTCTCTTTGCAGCTTCAAAGCAAAAAATCCCAGGAGAGGAGGAATTCATTTGATATAATATAATCTGCGGTGTTGGTTTAACTGCGCTTGCCGTTACTTGCTTGCTTGGGTACGATTCTGCTGCTATTCCATTTCTTTCAGATTCTTCTTCTTGTTCTTGTTGTTGCTGTTGAGTTTTTACTGGCTCTGTATTATATTTGCATGGATAGAAAGTTCAATTAGCAAGTTGATTACTTACGTTTGGTTTGCGTGTCAATATTTTCTTCTACTTCTTGAATTCTCTTCCCTGATTAAAATGGTATTAATCATTGATTTATTGTTGGTGAATGGTGAATGGTGAATGGTGATTGGTGATTGGTGATTGGTGATGGTAAATAAATAGCTAGCTGTTCCCCAAACGGGAATGATGATGATCTACACGAATTTTACTTGAATGAGAATGAAAGCGATGCTTCCAGAATCCAGATCCTTCTTTTTTCTACTTACCTAAAATTTACATTTGCCTTTAAATCTCACCCACCTCCCCAGTTTCAATTTCTCTCATGTTTTCAATCAATCGATCAATCATAATTGGAAATAAAAACTTCCTCGGAGCCGGAGGCGTTGATTTCTTAACTTCTGCTCTTCTTTTTTCTCTCTCATTTCCTTGGGTTTTGGTAAGAATCAAAATCAATTCTTTGTCTTCGCCTTGTGGTAAGAAGTTTCACTTTTCTTAGTTTTAAAGTTATTTATTGCTTTCGTTGATCGGAGTTGCTGGGCAAACTTTCTCCTTCATGGACTTTGGAAAGTTCTGAATTTTGTTCTTGAAATTATTTTTCTGGTTTGGAGATTGTTTATTTGGAATGGACTCAAAGAATTTTCTAGGGGTTGAAGGAGAATGAATGTTTATATTGTTAGATGGCTTAGATCTGTGAATTCATGCTAAAGTCAATCTTGATCTTTTTCATCCTATTGATGCTGAGTATTGGTATTGCTATTGGTATTTGATTTTGTTATCATGTTGTGACAGTGTGACCCAAGAAAGGATTAAAGAAAAATGGAGGAAGCAATGGCAGCAAGGTATTGGTGTTACATGTGTTCTCAAATGGTGAATCCCATCATGGAAGTAGAAATGAAATGCCCATTTTGCCAAAGCGGTTTTATTGAGGAAATGAGTAGTAGCACCACAAGAGAGAATCATGATACTGACTCTGATTTTGGGTCAGATCGAGCCCTCTCCCTATGGGCTCCAATCTTGTTGGGTATGATGAACAATCCCCGTCGTCGCCGAAGACTAAGACGACTAGACTTTGACGAGGATGATGATGATAATGATAATGATAATGATGATGGCGAGACCCGCCATGGAGGAGACACTGAATTGGATAGGGAACTTGAATCAATCATCCGGAGGAGGAGGAGAAGCTCAGCTACTATTCTGCAGCTGCTTCAAGGCATCCGAGCTGGCTTGGCATCCGAATCTGAGAATGCTGAGAGTGATAGGGATAGGGATAGGGACAGGGACAGGGACAGAGACAGGGATAGAGAAAGGGAAAGGGAACGCGTTATTCTTATCAATCCTTTCAATCAAACCATCATTGTTCAGGGTTCTTACGATTCAGGTGAGGGCCAGAACAACAATCACACCCCTATTGGTTCATTAGGCGATTATTTTATTGGGCCTGGTTTAGATTTGTTGCTGCAACATTTGGCAGAGAATGATCCCAACAGATACGGGACTCCTCCGGCGCAGAAGGAGGCAGTGGAAGGTCTGCCCAGTGTGACAATCAAGGAGAATTTGCAGTGTTCAGTGTGCTTGGATGATTTTGAGGTTGGTGTAGAAGCAAAAGAGATGCCATGTAAGCATAAGTTTCATAGTGGGTGTATCCTTCCATGGCTGGAGCTTCATAGTTCCTGTCCAGTTTGCAGGTCTCAGTTGCCGGCTGATGAATCCAAAGCCGATCTGGATAGTTCTAGGAACGGCAGTAACCAACGGGAGAGTGAAAACATTGGTGGTGATGGTGGCGAGGAAGAGGGAGATGATGGGGATGGGAGAAACGGAAGTGGGAGAAGGTTTTCAATTCCATGGCCTTTCAATGGTTTGTTTTCAAACTCAGGATCTCAATCTAGTGGTGGCAGTGGGGTTAATTCTTCGTCATCAACAAATGCAAATGCAAATGCAACTGGAAGTGGAAGTGCTTCTCAAACAGATGAGAATTGAGTATATGTTCCATTAGTTGAGTTCCTATATCAGGCTCTTGTCCATTATATGTTTCTTCAATGGTCTGCGGTGCTTGTGTACATAGTTTCTTACTTGAATGTGAATCTTGGAAGTTCAAGTTGTGGTTTTTATTTTTCTTTTTCATTTCTTCAAAAAAAAGATGGTCTTTTGTAGATGTTTTGGCCTCCTACAAGAAGAACAACTTTAGTATTGGGTGTTGCTACTTTACTTGCACTTGTTTGATATATATATATATATATATATATATTTGCCATGTTTGCTTTGCCTTATACTTTGTCTTGCGTTCGAGCTGCTGTACGTCCTTCATATGAAAGGTTGAGACTATTGAAGATAATATCATGACAGGTACCTACCATTGCTTCGTTATAAGCAAAAGCCATGAGTCATGTGAAGTGAATTGCGTCAGTTAATGTCAAAACGGCACTGAGTGCTGCTCATCAGCATCCTCATACATGAAATGAAAGACAAGTTATCATCTCCCTGTTTCTATTGTTCTGCCCTAGACAAGATGAACTATTGAGTGAAAGCAAATTCAGTTGATTTATGTTATTTAGATGATCCCGGAGCAAAAGAGGACAATTCCAAAGACGATTATATATTCAACATGAGAAACCTAAATCCATTATCAATCAAGAACAATGAACTATATTCAAGAAAGTAGATAAACGGTATTCCCCTTGAAGACAATATAGCAATAATCCTATTAGTATTGCATAAAAGTTGTTTATCGCACTCGGCAATTATGTAGCTATCAAACCCAGCCCATGAGAAAGATTGATGGAAAATGTTTGTGGCATCCGGAAAACATATTAAACGAGGCAAAAATCATAAGCATTGTCATTGGCTAATACCCAGAGCGCCAAAAAGGACAGAAACTATCATCACTTCACGGTCAAGATCTTGATCACAGATGCAGTTCCATCACGGTGCAGAGCCACAACAGCATCTCCATTCTTGCAGAGTCCCTTTGTCTTAGCATGTTGGATGGCAAAGTCCAGTGCTTCATCAGTCGTCTCTGCATGAGAGGCCCTAGAAGATCCTGCACTTAAAACTGGAACCAGGCCACGGAAAATTAGACTATGCCTTGCTGGAGCTTCATCACTGCATGACCAGTCAAAGGAATCGGTCTTAATCTCAGGGACAACAACAGACAGTATAGGCATGCCTGGTCTGTACTTAGCCACCAGTTTTGCAGTACTTCCTCCTCTGGTTAGGACCAATATAAGAGCTGCTTTGGATGAGTTGGCTGTTTTAACAGCAGAAGAAGCCAGGCTCTCTAATGGGCTCATGGGCACAGGGGAATGTTCCATAATCCTTTTGAAGACATCTCCGTAATGAAGGGTGCTTTCTGCTTCTACGCATATCTTTGCCATGGTCCGAACTGCAAGTTCAGGGTAAGCTCCCGCAGCAGTCTCACCACTTAACATCACACAATCTGTGCCATCTAGAACCGCATTGGCAACATCAGTAGCCTCAGCCCTAGTTGGACGGGGAGATTTGATCATTGACTCCAACATCTGTGTTGCCGTGACAACGGGTTTCCCTTGGATGTTGCACTTATAGATCATCACCTTCTGTGCAAGGAAGATCTTTTCGATTGGAATTTCCATTCCAAGATCTCCTCTTGCCACCATGAATGCATCTGAGTTTGCAAGGATGTCATCAAAGTTTGCCACCCCTTCCTGATTCTCAACCTACCAATCAAATTTTGAAGTAAGAACCAAAGAAAAGGAAACAAGTGAATTCGCCGGTTAATAGGATCTGCATAACTTTGAAGTACGAGGGTTAGGTACCAAGCAAACATTCATAGTTTTAGTGCTGAGTGTCTCAAATGAATAGCTGCAAAACACTTTGCATACCATTTACCAACAAGAAATAATTAGTTCCAGCTGCAGTGTCTAATTGATTAATCTAACTAGAAGAAATTTATACTAGGGCTCTCTCTTGTCGAAAGCAGTAAAAAGAAGCAGAATCCAAAATGACTCAAGTTATGTTGTCTTGAAAATGAGCATACCTTTGACATGAGAAGGATATTCTTAGAATGCTTTCCAAGGAGCTTCCTAACCTCCACAAGGTCAGAACCCTTTCGAACAAAAGAGAGAGCAATCATGTCAATCTTATTTGGGACTCCCCACTTGAGTATATCTTCTTTGTCTTTCTCGGTTAAGGTTGGGAGATCCACTACAACCCCGGGAAGATTAACGTTCTTCCTCTCACCGAGCATTGAAGAGTTCTCACAGCGACATCGAACCAAACCCTTTTGCTTGTCACATGATAAAACCAAAAAAGAGATGGTTCCATCAGCACATAGTATCATGCTCCCAGGCTTGACATCCTCAGCCAACTTTTTGTAGCTCATGCAAATGGTATTTTCATCACCCTTGAGGTTATAGTCAGTAGATATGGTGATTTCTTGGCCCTGTTTGAGCTGGACGGGTTTGGCATCCTTGAGAAATCCAGTTCGAATCTCTGGACCCTGCGGGGGTTCATGTGGAAACAAACAATCCATCAGGAAATCCTCAAAGCTTGCCTAATGTTTTCCAGTACTATGACAATTGGGTCCATTAGGTGATTAAGCATTGGTGAATATACAGATTATACCGCACAGCGGTCTGTCTATCTATCATGCTATTATAGAACTTACAATTTCAAAAATAGGGAGGGAAGAAAATCCCACCCCATAAACACACACAGAGACAGAGGTGTCTGCAAATTTCCAAAAATGAAAAAATAAAATCCAAATTAATAGCCTTTTTTTAAGTGTGAACTCCCACTACTTAGTGCTAAGACTTAGTAGTATTCTTATCCACACCTTATATGATAGGTCTCGAGTTCAATTCCTCGATGAGTTTGATACTCAATATACATATTGCAATCCCGTCCCCTATTATCATGGTATCCAAAAAAAAAAAGTGTGAACCCTAAACACAAAAATGTGCAAACAAACAAATAAACAAAGAACAAGCAGACAAACAAAGAAACAAATAGAGAAGCAATGCATGTATGTTGGTAATATATGAGCGTATCTAAGAAACTCGGATCAGATGGGATCGGAAATGAATAAATGAGGAGAAAGAAGAGACCTTGGTATCAAGCATGACGGCACAGAGAATACCGGTGGATTCCATGGCAGCCCTGAGATTGTTGAGCGTCTCCTGATGGTATTCGTGGGAGCCATGGGAGAAGTTGAAGCGCGCAACGTTCATTCCGGCCCTGAGTAGCTTCTCGACCATCGGCACCGAACGCGATGCAGGTCCCAAAGTGCACACGATCTTCGTCTTCGGCCTCTGATCCATTTCAATTTCCTTGTTCTTTCTTTTTTTCACTTCCTTCGAATCTTGTTCCTCTTCTTCTCTCTCGGAATTGTAGAGTTGTTGTTGGAGGCAATACGCGAGGCACCTGTGTTATGTGATGTCAACTCTCTCAATGGAAATTAAATATAATATTATATTATACTAAATATATTTGCGAATATGAATGCGACAGATCTATGAAATTGAAGAATGAAATAGTGGAGATGAAAATGGTAAAATGGAAAACCAATAAACAAGCGTGAAGCGGGTTCGCCGATGCCACTCCGGTTTTCTTCTCTTTAATTATTATTTTTTATTTGACCTTTTTCTTATTTATGATTAATGACAGGGAAATAAAAATATTAAGCATAAGCATATTCTCTCTTCTTGGGGAACAAGCTAGCTTATTTTATCAGCCAACGCCCAAAATTAAATAAAAAAGAAACTGCTTTATTTGGGACTCTCATTTTGAGAATCCAATCCATCCTTTTAAGTATTTTTTAATGAGGATTTTTTTTCTCTTTGGATCAACTTTAATGAGGAATTCTATATTTGCATTTTCTTATTTATTTATTTTTATAGGCAATGTATTTTTATCTTATGTCATTATGCATATTGATTTAAATATTAATTAAAAACATGAACCAAACATATTATTACACATTCAGTATGAAAGCTCATTGTTAGTGTGGAGTTTCGACTTCCAGAATTGGGGTTGTTTTTGTTTTTGTTTTCCCTTTAGTTTTTGTTTCTTCTTTTGATCCCTACCCTCCTGGTCTCCTCCTCCCGGCACGCCAGGTCAAGAATGGCGCCACTGGCCTTAATATAATATTAATAGTAAAATATAAATATAAATATTCACCTCACTTTCAAATTTCAATGGCCAAATAACATTGGACGCAACCGACTCCACGTTGTTTTCTTTTTGGGACAGAAACAAAAAACCACGTTTTTAGACTCTTTTTATTTTCATTTAGGTGCATAGGGGAACAGCCAGCCACAGCCCACTAGTCCACAACGCACAGCAGCAGTAGCAGCCAAGCAACGTTGCCACATTGCTACTTAGGTTAGGTGAAGACTCCGGCCATTGCCATTGGCATTTTGAGACCCAAGACCTCAAAAATATCTACATTTTGTGTTCATACACGTGGGAACGTCCCTCCTATTAGATATCGTTGACTGACAAGTAGATGACTGCGAATTTCAACCTCTCGATTTTGTCTCCTAACCACTCACTCTCTCTCTACCGTCCGTACCGCCAACGTCATGATGAAATTGCTGGTTTGTCTTTGAAACCAGTCGCCCAATTTCATTCCATGGGTAGCAGCTATGCGCCGTTGCACCCGGTATCTCAATTTTCGATACCAAGTCCTCAACAGCACATAGTAAAACACACAGCACATGGTAAAACAGTAAAACACAGCATATGGCAAAACAGTAAAACACTCCCTACTTTTAAACTAGAGTTCAGATATATGGAATACTTTGCCGACACTTTACCAAGAAGCATTATGTGATGATGTGATCCTGTTTTGTAGTAATCCAGCTGTAAATAAAATCACAGCGTCTGAGTGACAATATTTAGAGGGTGCTGTAAAAGTAAAACTGAGAGAGAGTAGTACATTACGTATGTGATCTTGGAATTACTACTCTAAGCTCATTTCAAAAATGTAACAGAGGATCAATCATTTCAATATCAGTCTTTGCTAACTCAGACTTTGCAGTTAAGGGCTTCATCCACCCTAGCCTCCATGTTGCATCCATAATCCATTTATCATTCGAGATAAACATAGGAGCCTGCTGAAAACAAAAGATCACTCTAGCTGGCCAGATTAATCTAGAGCACCTTGCAGGGTAAATCCATCACGACAATTTAAAGTTCATCGTGGCCTTGAGGTTGTTCTTTGTTCATCAGGTCTAATTTTTGTTGCAGTTCCTGCCACATATTTAATCCCATTAGACAACTCAATGCAAGAAAACGGCAGCAAACCTTCCCAACTCTTAAAAGGGGAAAATACCTGAAGTTTTTCTTCTGAACAAAGAGCTGGAGTAGATAACAATGCTACATACCTGTCACAGGAAACTCAAAAGTTAGACCCAGGTTCCACTACTACATATCTACCATGTGAAACAAGAAACCCCGAATGTGAGTAAAAGAGAAAGCAATTCTTACTCGCAACGGCTTGGTTCATCAACATCAGCAACCTCATTTTTCAATCCGCATCTAAGTCTGACCTGAAGATAAATTACGATGTGTAAGAATCCATATCAAAATAAATTTTAAACCAAAACTTTAGTATCCCAATTTTATGATGCCTACCAAACCCATGACACATTGTCTTACAATGAACCAACTCAATAATCACGTTTTAAGTTCTCCATTGCAATATTAAATGTGGCCAATGAAACTCATTCCAGGAAAGGACTCCAACAGAAAATAATCATTCAGGAGACACGAGTTTTTTCAAAAAACTAAAATCGGAGCATGAGATCCAAAAACATAATTCCTTTGAAAAAAAATATGTAGAAAGGTAATGGTATCTACCTTCAAACTTCTATCAGGCCCATTCCAGCACTTATCACCATTTGCAAACACCATGACTTTGTATGAGTCCTCGAATTTGTCCCAGCTCCTATTTTCCCCAAGATTATATTAAAACAAACAGGTAGTAGGTAAGCTAATTGCAATGAAAGAAACACGCACAAATGCTCACAGAGGTAATTGGGATAGTGGGATCAATCATGTCATATGTTTGAATATTTCCTAAGAGAATGTCAGAAGACAGCAGAATCTATACTAGTAACTAGCAAGCTGCTGTTAAAGATGCGAGTACATAGGCACGAAGTAAGACATGTTCAATTAATTGAATTCGAAATCCAATGATCTAATGCTTTCCAAAATGATTTGACTTCTTTTGAATTGAAGGCAAGGACGAAAATCTAGAAACAAAATGCATATTGGATTACGGACAACTAAAATGCAGCACTTAACCTCTGGCAAGGATCTCTTGGGCGGAAGAAGAATAAAACAGCTGCTCCACACAGAAAGAGTGTATACATGGTCTCCAATTGTTTCATTCATTCTATAATCAGTAAAACATGGCTCCAAGACACATTCTAATTATGACCCAAACCAACCTCTTAACTTAACAACTTGAGCAAATGCTGAAGGGGTAAGAACATGGTAGATGCATAACTTGATCTTAATTTCCGAGAACCCAAAACTGCACCAATTTGTTCCTATTTTCTCTTTTCTTTTGTTGTATAATATATATGGGAAGTAGTGGGAAAAGTAGACACCTACCCTAAACGAGTTGTAGAGTGGCCCTCCTCCTGGGAAGCTTGTTTATAGGGGCATACTTTGTAAACATACCTGACATAGAATTTGGGGTGCCCAAAGGTCAGATACATCAAAAATAAATTTCCTCACAAATCAAATTCACGATATTAAGACATTTGAAAGCTATTACAGTAAGACAAAGTTCGTAACTTATTATGCTTGCTTTCAAAACACCGACCGTAGAATGAGTAGAACTCCTTCTCTGGCCCTGTAATATCAAATTAGGTTTAAGCTTATGATAGCCCACGCAATAACCAATTATGCCATAAAAAAAAAAATATAAAAATTCCCCAGCATATATACAGATGCAGCTCAAAACATACTAACCAAAATCATATTTTAGCTTTTGTGTCAAACTTGATACTCTTGACTGTATCTTAGACAACTTAGCACTAGATTCGTCATACTCCTTGCGTACACTAGCAGCCTCTGAAGAACATATAAGTACAAAGAGATAAGAGATTTATAAGTTCCTATGATCAAGCACTTGAGTAACATCAATTTTTGACTGCCTACCTGATTGGTTCAATGGAGTCTGGAATAAATTAACAGCCTGTAGAAGGTTCCGCACAGTTTTTTGTATCTTCTCCAACCAAGATGGGTTACTTGAGATTGTTACATCTAAATGCAGTTATGCAATAAAAATGTAAGGAGCATAATAATCCAATTAAACAGCTTGAGTTGCTAACGGATGAACACAAGTCCACTAAGCAGCTGTATACCTGAAACATCTGATTCGGCGTCTGAATCATATTTGTATGAAGAACCAGAATCTCCGTCATCCACCTCCCCAAAACTATCATCTGCCTCCTCCTCTACATCGTCGTCATCATATTGGTGGTTATCATCGTCAGTTTCTGAAGCATAGCCATCAGACTCTGCCTCATGGGTGTCCTTTCGCACCTCTTCATGGTCTTCGTGACTATCTTTTGCAGCATCAACTTCCCCTCCTTCCTTTGAGGCATCTTCCCCAGTCCAACGAGAAGCAACAAGGCGGCCTAACTCTTCCCTTGACAATGACTCAGTCTTTTCAGATGCATCCTTGCCCTATAGATAGAAAATAAAGAACAAATGCATTAGTTCCTAGTAAAAGATACCAGCTGGAAACTGTCAGAAATTTTTTGGAAGAATTTCGTAAGTCATAATTTTATAATCCAAGTGGAGAACCTTATAAAACAATATCAGAACAAATTTATCACTTTTTTGTGTTAATTTAGTACTACATCCGATCTCTATATCAAAGTTCAGACATGGTCAAATGTAACAAATTATACATATCATCTATGGTTCCTCACAAAACAAAAAAGCCTTCAAATTCCTTGAAAATTTAAATTCTTGGCATCAAAATCAATAACTTAAATCTGTTATACAACTATTGATATTTGACTTCAATTCTCAAATAGGAAAAAAATAAACCAAGAGAAGGACATTTGGTGGCAGATGAAAGAAGAAAATTTCTACTTAATTTGGCAATGATATTACTTGCTTTACACCTTATAATTGCCACAATGTGTGTCATACCATCAGCAGTATAAACCTTAACGTAGTACCATACATGTCCCTTTGGTAGATCTTTTATCTTTGTTGAACTTAGTACATGAAAAAAAATCAATTATTTAAGTGATCAATAGTGTGCAAACATGATTCATTACCTCATCAGGAGGCACCTTGCTTCCGGAATCGAAGTCAGTTTCAGATGTAGCAACTGACTCTTCCTCCTGCTTTACTGCATGCTACAGTGAGAGGAATAAAAATAACTTACTTTTATGACCAGATGACATGTCGTAATCTACCATGTAATGTAAGAACTGAAAGCCCCAACTGAACATGATCCTCAACCAAAGAATATTGTCTTGGTTTACCTGTGATACATCCTCAACCAAAGATCCCTCATGTTCAGAAGCATCAATATGATCATCTTTAGTAGCTAAGTCGTCATGGTTCTCTGTTGTATCCTATGATAAGGCTGTCAACGTGAGAACTAGAAGAAAATAAACTATTTGCACTTCCAGTGAGCATTATTATGGTCAAAGACTAATTTCCAGTAACAGAACTAAAATTATAATGTCGTAGTTTGTATACATGCACGATTTCAATTGAATGTAAGAAGAATTTCTCAACAAAAAAAAAAATTGAATGCAGGAAGAGTCGCCAATGAGAAAAACTAATCCATGTGACACAACTTCAATCAGCAGAAAGCCATTTTTAATGCGGCTGAAGGAAGAGTATTTTCCTTAAGGTTATGTTTGGATGAGGAACTTCAAAATTCCAAGGAATTTATACTATATTACTAAGAAATGCACTATGTAAGTAACTAGTGGAATAACTAGTAAGGGATTTCCAAAGTAACATCTATCAAGGTGTTACTTACAAATCCCATCTAAATGACTTGCATCTAATCATTTGAAATCCCTTGGTACTTTGAAGTTCCTCATTTTTAACTAATTTAGCCTAAATTCTTGGTACTTTGAAGTTCCTCGCCCAAACATAGCCTAAGTGTGAGATATCTGAAGTCCAAATATTTATTTGCAAAATTCTCCAACGACCATTACAAGAAGAGAATAAAACAAGCCCATGTAAGCAATAAGCCTAACCTGATATGAACCAGAATCCTCCACAATACCAATTTTATCTTCATATGCACTTCCTGTAGGTTTGACTTCCGCATCAGAGTCTCCCCCAACCTCACTTATGTCCTGCTTAGCTTCCTCTTCAGCTTTGGTTTTCTCAGGGTTAGCTTTCTCTTTGGCTTCTTTTCTCTCCTGCTCTTCTTTTTCTTTCTGTAACCGTTCCCTCTCTTCTGCCTTCTCTATTTGTTCTTTACGCTCTACACAATAGGTGAGACAAACCATTATATTACCAGATGATGGTAGAGATGAAAAATTATCTATTTATCAATCTCAGCATCTGGGCAATAGTCAACAGTCTTAAATAATGTATAGAGAAGGGGGCAGGGAATAAAGAACCAAACTGTTACATAAGATAGGATCAAAAGCTTTCACCTTTTCATTTTGGTAAATTATCAAATTCTCAAATTCCCATAATAGAAAATAATTCTTTCTTGATAATACATATAATATATCTAAAGTAGAACACGATGAGAAGAATTTAACTAGACAAAACCCTGAGTACATCAGCTGCAAACCAACAAACCTGGGGATGGTGATTTCATAAAAATAAGATTTGACATGATAGAACCATACCTTTCAGCTGTTCAACAAGCTTTTTAAGTATTTTCTCCTCACTTTGCAACTTTGATAGCTCTGCCTCATCTTTGGCCATAGAGACTTTGGCTTCTTCAACTGCCTGCTTTCGTATAGAAACCCCCTCTTGGTAAGTATCAATCTTCTTTTTCAACTTACCTCTAGCCACTTTCCCGGCCTCCCAACAGGTATTTGGGCACTTTACTTTACCATCATACTCATCACTCCCATCACAGCAGTCTACAGATTGCAGACAGGTAAAGACGCATAAGAGATGAAATCAATCATCCAAGTAATTATATTAGTCAAATGTTAAGGAATGGAGAACTGGTTTTCTTAAGATTCAATAAGACATGATAATGCGGCTTTTCCTTGCACTGCTATTTCCCATTAATTTGGAAACAGCATTGCAAGAATTAGCAAACTCCTATTAAATACTTAATGTTGCCAACTAGCCTTGCAAAAAGGAAAATCAAAACGCAACACAAAAGTCCAGCATGCCTGTGATGGTGCTCAGAATATTTACTTTCAAGGCTATTTGTACTTTTGTACTGGCAAAAATACTTACCACAAATTCCATCATTCACTCTAGATGAAAATAACAGGAGAGGTGCATGTCCCACATTCCCACAATAGAATTTTCCACCTGGGCACGCAGATGTACCTGCAACTCAACAGATTACGTACCGGTGCAGCAACCAAATCCCAGTTTAACCATCAAAGGAACAGTATATAGGAAAACCAAATAAGCAGACATCAAAATCAGGTTAAGCAAGTCCATTCCTATGAAATTACATGTACGGTTAGAGAGGCACATTTTGATAAAAGAATGTATTAGAGAGATAACCAAATTCTAAAGCAAAAAGGTGAACAAAGTTGTGATATATACAATCAGCAATAGCAAAAGGAAACTAGTAGAAATTATAGGTGCTCTTAAAAGAAGCATATTGGCTTGGAAGATGTATAACAGAACATTGCCAATGTGATATACGATCAACAGCAAGCAGCTAAAAAAACCACATGAAATGAAATAAAGGGGGGAAAAAGGAAGGAATGCGTACCAGGCTCGTCGGTGCCATCAGGGCAATCGCAGAAGTCGTCGTTAAGCTGAGCTCTGCTGAATTTCTTTGATCCATCTTTACATTTTATCACATCCGATTTGTAGTATTTCTCATCTGGGCATTCCAAAAAAATCCAGTACCCACACCCGAGATCACTATTTGAATATATTTAATAGCAATCTGTTCATTTAGAAAAAGTATATGAAATAAAATAACAATGAGAAATAGATTGTAGGACTTGGTGGACCTTGAGGAGAAATTCCCAGAAATTGATTCTTGGGAGAAGAAGATGCTGATCTAAGAATAGATTCTGAGAGTAGACACAAAACGCACAGCAGCACGGCAATGAAGCTCATATTTACCTCCATCTTCAATCTCTTGTTATTAATCGCGAGTTGGAGTTGGGATTATTAGCTAATTAGCTGTAATTGCTGTTCTTCCTCAGTCCTCAGACGGACAAGACCAGAAATGGGCTCAAAGGATCTGCGAACCGAGTACACGGCGTTTGGAGCTCTAAAACGGACTGCCCACTGGCCTTACTTTCCACTTTCGATTGAACCACCAGTGCCAATTCAACGGGAGTTATTTTATTTTTTTCATTTTTACTTTTACCGTAACTCCGAGATCGATATGAGTCCAACTCATAAGACGGTCGGTGCGCCAATCTAATTTATATGAATTTATTATGCTCATGGCATGATCATGATATTATTCACGTCATGTCATACCCTATCATTTTATTATAAATTTTTCTAATAAAAATTGTATTCTATATTATGATATAATTTGTTATTTCTTAATCTCATGCCTCTACCTAAAATTGGTATGGACTAAACTTACATGCTTACTTTAAAAAAAAAAAAATATTTAACAAAATATACTATTAAACATAAACAGAATACACATAATACAAATGATATAACAAGCATTATCCCATTTTAAATAAAAGCTTGAAAAGAATACAACAAAAAACACAAGTAAATATTCAATGCACATACAAAATATCAATATTGAATTTTATGTTGTGCCCTACTAGTCATTAAGAGTGTAAAATCCTCCACTAAACTTTAATTAGTAATTATTTTTTTTATTGGAAACTTGGATGGGCTATAGCACACCCAGCCCAAGGCATAGCCCTGTCACTGCTTAAGGCCATCCCCAACTATTTTCTAAATTTTGAGGGACTATGCCAAAATTTAGCTCTCAAAAATAATAATTTAATTTAGCTCTCAAAAATAATAATTTTTTAATGAATATTATAGGGTTATATTTCATCATCTCCAACTATTTAGGACTATGTCATTACTATTTCAATATTTTATCATTATGTTCTATATGTTTTAAATATAAAAGTAATTTTTTTTTGGAAAATCTAAAGATAATTTAATTAAATTAATATAACATTTTTTAACAAAATATATTTTTATGGGAAAGTAAGTGTGTGATAAGATTTGAAGTGGGCAAAATAATTTTGTGATAAGATTTTTAAATTACACGTGTCAACACGTGAGTAAATCTCTATATTTTTTATTATATAGTAGTTATGTGGCACATGAATCATTTTGAGAGAAGATATTCAAGTGCCACGTGTTACCATGAGATTAAATGTCTAGATATTCGATAAGAAAAATATCTACGTGACATATCATCCTATCTCATAATATTATAATAAGATTTAAGACTGCCACATATCAGTACGTTATGATAATTGCGTCGTCATAACCGTTCTTGCCAACAATCACAAGGAATCACCAAAACCCACGATAAAAAAAAAACCAAAAAAAGAAAAATGGGCTGAATAGACACTAAATGGTGCCCATGTAACAATTAAAACAAGTAGCCAAGTGGTGGGAAACTAATTATTTAATAAAAAATGGGCCCCACTACATATTTAGGAATTAGGAAATTTTCTAAATTTTTTGACTAATTTGAGAAAATATTTGACCTCCTGACTAAAATTTGTATATGGTCCTTCGCCTTGTGGTTGAAGATCATTTTTCACCAAATTTTCTTACAATTTGGCTTTATAGCCTATGATTGTAGATGGCCTAATACCCTACTCCTGCTTTCCTCAAAAAAAACAAAAAATACTCTAACCTTGCTAAAATTGACCTCAAGAAGACAAGAACTAATGACGTATTTGGCGAATGTGTACCGTTTATGTAGAGATATTTTGAGATTTTTTATATGCAATTGGTGGCTATTGAAATGTGAATGTGCATTCGATGAATGGTTAGCGTACTATTTGCATTTATGTGGGGATTTATTGAGATTTTTTATGTGTAATTGGTAATATTTATTTAGATTATAATTGGTTGATATGTTTAATGTTTATTTTTATTTTAAAAAAAATTATAAATAAATATTACTATAATATTAGAGAAAAAGAATTATAATATACACATCGAGTATTCAGACTTCCTATATAAAATATGAAGAAAAATATTATTAAATTATAGTATTAGGTTACAGTACTATGATTCCTCCATTTGATTTTAAAACTAGGCAAATGATATTTCCACTTGATTTACTGTCTACACACTCCCTGCATTATATTTATTATTTATTTTATTTAGAAAAAAACATTATAGTTATATCTCTAAAAACCCGCAAAAACGCTGACGGGAGAAACAGGCGGTCACATTATCTAAATCTGGAGGGCTGAACAATGGAGGGAAGCTCGCTTCTCAGTCTCAGCTGCTCTTCTCCCAATTTGAAACCCCATTTTTCTTTCTCTTTAAGTTTCTCTCTCCCCCACTCCTCCTTCTCTTCTTCTTCATCTTCTTCTTTGCTCTTTGGAAAATCCAATCTTCTGGGTTTAATCCCAAGACCCTTACTTGCCAACTCTACTGTATCGCTATCCTCCCCTCGAACCTCCCTCCGCACTTCAACCTTCCCTCTTGACGAAGCTCTGGAAAAGCCCAACAATGATTCAAGAGATATGTTGCCCAAGATTGATAAGAGTGGCAGATTTTGCAGCCCAAGAGCCGCCAGAGAGCTCGCTCTGTAAGTATAATAACTCTATCCTTTTTTTTAATCAGGGAATTCATTTCCTATATTCTTCATTTACTGTAAAATGAAATTAGAATCCTGTTTCGTTTCTGGAGACATAGTGAGGCATAGGTGAAAGAAATACTATTATTGAGAATTGTTTCATCTAGCCTTAACCATAATTAAGAATGGTGGGATTGAAATTCAAACGCAGGTCCATTGTTTATGCTGCTTGTTTAGAAGGTTCTGACCCGGTGCAGTTATTCGAAAAGCGAATGAATGTCCGACGAGGTAGCTATCCATGCCTTATGTGATTTGGCACGCCCATCTCTCTTGTTGGTTTTAATTTTTGCTGATGAAGTCTTGCATCATACAATATACTTATGTTCTGAATTGCTTATCATACATTTTCCAGAACCCGGGTATGAATTCGACAGGGCATCATTACTGGAATATAATCCCATGAGCTTCGGAGGACCCCCTGTCACAGTTGAAACTGTCGAAGAAGCAGATGAGCTACTGCGCAACGATGAAAAGGAATCTGCAATTGGTATACATGTGACAATTTAGACTTAACATGCTTCTGCTTGTATTTTTTTTCCTTTTTTGGTTGTTTCAAATCTCATTTGTGTGCTAGAAACTAGAAATTATATTGGATTAAGTTGATGGTTCAGACTTGGGAAAAGTAAAATGTACATGCTTTGCTAGCAACCCATCTTTGATTCTTGGTTGTTAAATAAATCTTAAAAAACTGTCATTCACTCACATCATGAAGTAGATCTATCACCAGTTTCTTACATTCAAATATACCTTCTATTTTTTTCTTTTATCTCATCAAATAACAACAATGTGCAACCCAGGTTAAATTTAAAACAATACCTTATGGCCACGTTTGGTGGAGCAGAATTGGATTGGATTGGATTGGATAACTCTCTAAATTCAATGTATTTTGAATGTGAAAATGGATGCAGTTTCATTTAGGAGGATTAGGTATAACGGAACCTTTCCTTTTTTATTCCTACTATTTTAAGGGTATTGGATTGGATAAGTTTTCTTCTATCCCTACTCTCTCTAATCCCCTTACAATGAAAACACATCCATTTTCATATTCAAAATACATTGAAAATGATGAGTTATCCAATCCAATCCAACTCATCAAACGAGCCCTATACATCACTCGCCTGGACTTAGTATGATTTATGATGGGCATTAATATGTGATCATGTTAGTTCTTTGAGTTGCATAGTTTTCTCCTGCTGTCCTTTGCTTGGAGGATTATTTCCTTGACACCTGTATGAATTGTTCAGAAGCTTGATTCCTTATTTACTGGGAGCGTTAGCATAGTTGTTGGGTCTCATGAGCTCCAACACCACTCTACTGGAAATCATTCAGCAACTTCCATGTTGTAATGATTTTCTCCTGTGCTAGAATGTATTCACCTGATTACTCATAGTTTCATCAAGATTTAGTTGATAGTGTTTTTAGTTTTTTTACAGTGTTTACATTTCCTTTGCAACTTCTATTTCCAGAGGAATAAGTTATTTACTTTTTTCTTCTCAGAAGCAGAAGTTCTTGCAGCTCCTCCAAAATTGGTATACAGCAAACTGATTTTACGGTAAATCTGCTAACTATATTGATTAAAGTTTCGATGTGTAACTGTAACTGTTAGATGTAGCAAGTGGAGCAGATAATTTTCAGTTTCTCTTCGTGTTATTGCATATGCATATATGTTGAGGGCAATAGTGGATTGTTAGGGAGAGCAACTTATTATGTCTTTGTTTTTCAACAGATTTACAAGGAAACTATTGGTTGCAGTCATGGATAAATGGGATAGTCATGTGGTTGCCATTGAAAAAGTAGCCCCTCCAAATTGGAAGGTGGGATAAACCAATATGGTTTAGAGTTATTGCTTGCAAATTGTCTTTGTTGGGTTTTGTAGCCAGTGTTTCTTCTGAAGTCTATTACTTGTTTGCACATTGACTGTCCAGTTTTTATATGCTTTGACCTTGCTGGTCTCTTTTTTTTTTTGGGCCTGCTTGCATGGGGATTGCTTCCATAATTGATGTGTAAAATTTTAGCCATTGATGACTAGCATCTTTATGCAGCCAAATTTGATTTGAGATATCTGTTCTTTGAAATGAAAAGAGGAAGGCAGGCTCACTATTATATTATCGCCAGGCATGTCTAATGCACTCTTTTGAAATGCTATAAGTGTGCTTGTATGAAGGTCAGGCAATTGATAAAGGTTTGTTTCAATCACGTAGATTGTATTCTGGGCTCATGTTTAGGCTGTTTAGCTCTAAGGCCCCATTTAGTATTTACTTATGATATAACTGTTTTTCCACGTCAGCCAAAGATATGGAGGGTGACAGCAGGTAGATATCCATTAAGCCTTTGGTTACCTAGAGTCGCATCTTATTTCTTTTTATGGGCTGCTTAATTCTGTTTATGTATGTTTACAGAACACATATTTTAGCACTTGGCTAGCATTGCACCTTAAAAAAATTGGAGTTGGTTTATAAATTTATCATCTCCTTAATTATCCAGTTCATTTTTGTTGTTTTTGGCTTCCCATTTACTATTACTTACAAATACTTCACACCATATTTACCCCTAAACTTCAGGATGAGCCAGCAGGCAGAATCTTGGAGCTTTGCATCCTTCACTTGGCAATGTCAGAAATAACAGTGCTAGAAACAAGGCACCCTATTGTCATTAATGAGGTATAATTTCTTTACGTTCATAACTTGCTTGTACGTATATTGTTTTCTTCTTAACATCAAACAAGTGTCAACTGTTTTGGACATCAACAATGGGTATGTGTGAAGGCTGTAGATCTTGCTAAACGGTTCTGTGATGGAGCTGCACCCCGCATTATCAATGGTTGTCTTAGAACATTCATCAAAGATGTTGAAGAAACTGGTGGTTTAACTCCGGCCTTGGGATATAAACAGAAAGTGGTGACTTGATGTATGAAGTAATCTTCTTTGGAAGTTTTGTTGTTTTTGTAATTGTAAAATCCCAGTTGTTGTTGGTAGGCTGAAAGGTCTCAATTTGGGAGAAACTATTTAGTTTGTAGGTCTTGGAAAACATTGGAGGAAATTACTGTTCTGTTTCCATTGAAATTCCACAATGGGAAATGGATTGGAGGTCATATAGCTAGGCTGGCAACCAGTGTTATAGTAGCTGAAATTGTAGGAAATATTTATGTATATGAAAAATGTTGGATAAATGTCACAAGTAAAGTTAAATTGTTGACTCAAGTAATAGTATCTCTGTTCCCAAAAGGTTTGATCTTATGCTTTTACAATATTTTAGAAGTTTAAGAGGAAAATTTGACTCAAATAGAAGTTTATGAGAGGAACTGCTAATGTAATGCATTTTTTTCATGAATGAAAGCGGGCTCTAATAAACAAAACGAATGTTGATTCAGCACTTGTATTTAAAACTCTTTATAAGGCCTTATACAGTAGGTCAAAAAATTTGAGTTTTAATTTCAATTTATAGGAATTAAACTCCCACATTATGTTGAAAATTTTGAATTCTATGGAAATGATTCTTATTTGTGAGAAGAATATCATTTAATAGAGAGATAAAATAAGTTAGTTCCCGTAATTAGTACATAAAACTTATCTCTATATACTCATTAGTGTAAAGATAGTATTATAGGAATCAAATCAAGTGGACTGATTCTTATATAAGAATCAAACTCTCTTAAACTACGGTGGAAAGCCTAAGAGCTTATGTCTAACACTATTCAATTCATATTAAATTTTGTTAAGTAAACGAGTTATTTGATTTTGGTCATAATCGGATTGGGAACCTTAATTCATCTCATATTAATAACATAAGGCATCGTTTGGTACGCTGTATTGTACTAACTATTTCAGTCATATAGACTAATTTGTCCACCGGATAAACTGACTATTTAGTTAAGCGTTTGGTGCTCTACCAGATTAAAATGTTGACTATATTATAATGGCCGGATTATATTATACTAATTCATCATAAATATTAATTTTGTATATTATTATTATTATTATTATCATCATCATTATTTATTTAAATTAATTTTAATTAATTATTAAGTTCATAAAAAAATTATTGTTGAAAAGTAACACAGAACACACTTTAAATAGCACCAAATAATAATCCAAACATGACAATGGATTTCCTTATTCAAATCATCTAAAGAGTTCTACGAGCATGAACATGGAAACCATGAAGCTCGGACTTCAGGCCAAAAATATTTTAATTAATTATTGATATTATTATTATTATTGTTTATTTTTTTATTATTAATTATTAATTATTAATTTTTTTATTATTATTATTTTTTTTATTACTTTTCAAGAATGCTAGTCATCCGACTATTTAATACGGACAATTTTGAGGATATTATTTTAGCGGATGTGGATCGTATAAATGTACTAAACCGTATTAACTTATTTGGTGGCTAATTAATATGAGTGATACCAAACACCGATTTCGTACCATATTATCCTATTCGGCTCCTTATACAGCGTACCAAACGTAGTCTAATATCATAATTCACTCCATTGAAGGATCTATTGATGTTAATAGTTCATTCATATTGTTACACAAGCATTTGTTTATTAATTATTGTCAAAGGCGGAGGATTGTATGAGCTAGATTTTTAGAATAAAAAAAAATAGATATTTTATATGTTTGATTAATTAAAAAATGAATTTAGCATAACTTAAAATATTAAGAGTCATAGGAAAAAATATATATTAAGAATTCTATCCTAATATGATTTATTTCCTAATAAAACAAGGGTTTGTCCAAGTCCATCGATGCATAGAATTAATTTTTTATGGCATGATTGTTAATTCTCGTATTATGTTTTGTGGTCTGTTTAAAATTCAGCCATAACTTGTTATCATGTCTATATAAAGTTGTTCTACTTAAATATGACTTACTAGATCTAAATGCAATTAATTTTAATTACAAAAAATTTAGCCCAAGACTACATATACTCCTAGCTCCACCATTGATTATTGTAACAACTTCAAGTCTATAATATATCAAATATTTCATTTATTCATATTTTAACACATGTTACAATAAGACGATGCTTAGGCAGATACATGCAATAGTTTTCTTGATCAGTCTGCTTATTTCAAACTCGCGAATTTAGCCGATACAAAGTTATATGATAGTTCCCATTTTTTCCTATTCATCAGTTCGATCTATGCTGTTATTTATCATTCATAAACGTCGATAAAATCCTTCCTTTTAGAAGAACCTTAGGGGATGACATAGCCTTAAATAAAATTAAGGGCAAGGTTCAAACGATGAAAGGCTTACGGTGGATACCTGGGTACCCATAAATGAGGAAGGGCGTAGTAAGAAACAAAATGCTTTGAGGAGTTGAAAATAAGCGTAGATCCGGAGATTCCCTAATATGTTAACATTTCGAATTGCTGCTTAATCCATGGGTAGGCAAGAGACAACATGGAGAACTGAATCGGCGAACTCAAACATCTTAGTAGTCGGAGGAAAAGAAAGCAAAAGTGATAAGACCCCAAGTTTTTTACTTTATTTTTATTTTAGTGATCAAAAGGCCTAGTGATCAAAAGGCCCAACATACTTCATTAAAAGGTTGAAAGGCTAGCTGGTCTTGGGCTAAATTATCCACGTGGAGGCCCATTATTTGCTTGAAGAGCCGGCTTCGAGGCAGAGCCTCTCTGGCGTCTAGGGTTTTAGTTGCGGTTAACCTATAAAATGAGCAGGAAAGCTCCCAATCAACTCAATTCACAAAGCGAGCAGCCTCCCTTGAGACTTGGCCGTCGTCTTCTTCCTCCTCACAAACCTATCTGGCTTATGCCACTCTCTCATCTTCTTAGTTGATAGTTGTAATTGCGTAGCCTCCATCAATTCAATCGTGTTTTCCTCGTATCAATTCCGATCCGAACATCATAGTTGATAGTTGTAATTGCATAGCCTCCATCAATTCAATCGTGTTTTCCTGGTATCATTTCCGATCCGAACATCACGCCTAAAATTGCAATTGGTTGATCCAGTTTATATATATGGATCAAGGAATCTATCGTTAGGCTAGAGTGAAGACCTTGCATTCGAATTTATGTATGTATTCAACCTTTAGCTCCGATTTTTCTCTTTAGGATTCTCGGTGACAAGGTTGATACATTTATTTATTTATTTTTCGTTTCATTTATCTTCTTTTTGTTTAGTTTTGTTAAAATTTTGGTGTGTAGTATTTTTAAAATTCTTCTTGTGTAGTGTTTTTTTAAATTTTATTTAAATTTCTGGATTGGGGGAGTTTGGATGTTTGGATGATGAAAAAAATCGGACGGATTCCCAATGATAACATTCGTGTATGATATTAAACCAGCTACTTCTGATCACATCATTCCCTCTTTCCAAATGGCAAATTTATCTTTCTGATTTCTCGCACCTTAGTTTTTCTTTTGTTATTAATTATTTTTGCTTTAAAGAGAAATCAGGACTGTTTTTGCTTGTTTGGGCCGCTGATGTAGATCAATATTTGCTACTCTTGATGGGATTCTCCCATCTGATGATACTTATCCACCAAGATCTCTGAGGCCTCTCAATATAAAGTTACTCTGCATAGTTTTCTTAAATTTTCTTAATTTTTTGCAATATCCAATGGACTAATAAGCATTAAACGTTAAGTTAGGTACTACCCCAAGAACAATGGACTGGGAAACTATGGCAACTTCTTCAGTTCTTCCTTGCTAAATCTAGATTTGTTAGATGGATTATAACCGATGTATTCTGAATAACATAAAAAGCTAAAGATTTGAATAAGATGAGATAAAAATGGATAAAAACGGAGGCTGGAAAATTCGCTGGTTACGCCAACACCAGAGGAACAGCAGGTGAAGGCAAAGACCAGAGGCCACGGGACACCGGCTTCCATCACTGCATTGCTATTCAGGTTTCGAAACACCCAATCACACAAATTCTCATCGTTTTACGCGATAAGACCCACCGGAATGAACATATTATCCCACACAACAGGCGCCACCGAACAGTCACGAACAGTGTGGCAACCAGTTTCATCTTCCACACCACACGCCTCACAGATCGGAGATTGGGCAAGGTGGCGCCTCCACCTCTGCATATTAGAGAGATTTTTTCTGGAATGAGCAACCAAAAAAAATACTTTACCTTTGGCGGGATTCTTATCGTTCATAGATCAGCCCAAGTGACAGTAGCTTCCTCCTCCCCATCAAGAACAGATTGATAAGCAGTTTTAACTGTAAAATTTCCATTCGGCGTCCATTTCCAGATTGGGCGGTCCTCAATCGACCCTGGGAGACCAATGGGTATCTTAGCAATCTTCTGCACAATTGCCTGCGGAAGTTTAGCCACTAAGTTTGCAATATTCCAAGCCCCATTCACTGTATAATCAGCCACACTTCTTGCCAATTGATCAGGACCCAGATTTAGGATTAAGTCATTTAATCTACCAATACCAATCCAATCATCTGTCCAAAAATTAGTACTTACCCCATCCCCAACACGCACTCTCATGCCATCCCTCAAAATCTCCGCCCCAAAATCAATCGTTAAAATTTTGGTGTGTATTATTTTTAACAAAATCAATTGTTAAAATTTTGGTGTGTATTATTTTTAAAATTCTTCTTGTGTAGTTTTTTTTTAAATTTTATTTAAATTTCTGGATTGGGGGAGTTTGGATGTTTGGATGATGAAAAAAATCGGACGGATTCCCAATGATAACATTCGTGTATGATATTAAACCAGCTACTTCTGATCACATCATTCCCTCCTTCCAAATGGCAAATTTATCTTTTTGATTTCTCGCACCTTAGTTTTTCTTTTGTTATTAATTATTTTTGCTTTAAAGAGAAATCAGGACTGTTTTTGCTTGTTTGGGCCGCTGATGTAGATCAATATTTGCTACTCTTGATGGGATTCTCCCATCTGATGATTCTTATCCACCAAGATCTCTGAGGCCTCTCAATATAAACGTACTCTGCATAGTTTTCTTAAATGTTCTTAATTTTTTTGCAATATCCGAAGGACTAGTAAGCATAAAACGTTAAGTTATGTACTACCCCAGGAACAGTGGACTGGGAAACGTTCTACACATTATGGCAACTTCTTCAGTTCTTCCTTGCTAAATCTAGATTTGGTAGGTGGATTATGACGGATGTATTCTGAATAACATAAAAAGCTAAGATTTGAATCAGATTAGATAAAAATGGAGAAAAACAAATTTGAATGCCTTGTAAAACGAACTTAGCTTAAACATTTATCGGACCTTGATAACTCCCAAAATAATTAACGCATTTTTGGTGATTCCACAAAAATAAATTGTTCGGTTGAATTTCTGTTAATTGATCATATGATGATTCCACAAAAATAAATTTCATGGTGACTGTATGCATAATTACTTAATTAGTTTTTTGTTATCTCTCGCTCAGTATTTTGATGGGAAATGTTATGTTAAGCAGTGACTAGTCAAGTAATTTTGTCTAAATTAACTGTGGAATTTGTTTGCGTCACATAATTAACTAATAGAAATTCAGCTGAAAATGTGTGTTGTGACAAAGGTGAAATGTAGAATATATGGTATTAAAATACAAATTTTTGTTATGTATAATTCTGTAATTTAGTGTAAATGTGAGGGTGCTAACGTGTAATTTGCTCTTTATTTAATTAATTTTTAATTGTCTTA
The DNA here is from genome assembly GCA_037349345.1 of Oemleria cerasiformis. Lineage (NCBI taxonomy): Eukaryota > Viridiplantae > Streptophyta > Magnoliopsida > Rosales > Rosaceae > Oemleria > Oemleria cerasiformis. The sequence continues at coordinate 214,524 of JAZGTL010000006.1, forward strand.
CAACTCGTTAAGGATTGGGGCTACATGCATCACATCATAAAATAATGAAAATTATGTCGAAAAATGTAAAATCATACACAAGTGAAAATAATCCAAAAAATAACACACCTTGACAATTCCTTGCTAAGAGTTGGATTAGTCGGTTTTTCAACTTACCTTGCTAACATTTCGATTAGTTCATTTTTTCAACTATCTCAAAAAAAAATTATGAATTTGAAGATAATCATGATTTTGGCCGGGTTTTTATTTTTTAGCCTTTTTACTTTAAATGGGCCTGAACTTGCAAATAAATTTCACTTTGCACACTTTTCTCAAAATTCGTTCAAAATGCAATAAAACTCCTGAATTGTTTGACTCGACACCTTTTCTGTTGAGAAATAGCTGGAGTTTTTTTTGGCTCACAGTTCGAGTCTCTGTACTAGTGTATGTCTGAGTATAGAATATATAATTCAGTGTTGTGTTTGCAGTTTGAATAAAATGATTGGATTGCAACTCAGTGTGGATGTCCAGTCTTTGAAGAATGGAGGAAGAAAATGTACTTGGAAGCTAGGAAGAATAAGCGTACCCGACCAGAGACATACCGAGATGAGTGGGACGATGACCATTTAGTAGTGCAAGCTCATGATTATTTCAAGAAAAACACTGAAAATGGAGGTAGCAATGGATAAGTGGTACCAAATGATGTCTTCCCAAAAACAAATGATGTTGTCTAAGAATGTCTCCTATATAACCTTTTTTGCGTTCCTGTTCCTGGGGATACCTTGTGGTTTAGGAAACAAGTTTTTTGCCTACAATGTTGTCCTGTGTAAACTGTCTAGTGTTCCTTTTATCAAGGAAGTTGTACAAAAAATAAGATACTGAGAATGATGAATAAAATTTGAGCTGCTTTTTTTAGCTTCTTTCTTTGGTCTATAGAAATCAGAATTCAAAAGGCAAATATGGATTCAACTCTGAAATTACCATCTTCTGATGCGCTCTGAATTGAACTTTACTGCTGTAAATCCAAGATAACTAGATGGACAAGGCCAGAAGCCGGAATCAGACCCAGAAATGGCAACGGTAAGTCGAGTGGTTGAAGAGGGACAAAATCAAGAGTGATCAAACTAATTCTCAAAAGCATATTTTCTTCCCTTGACTATTTAATACAATTTTGTTTCCCTGTTCACTTGTTGTAAAAAAGGAATATACAGAGAGTATCCATTAGTCATATAAATTCACCAACTAGTTTGAATCAATAATCACCAGTTCTAACCATCGTTCTTCTTTTTCTTAGACATGGACTTTCTAGGCGTCTTGACTGATCCCTTTTTTTCTGTAAACAGATAGTTGTACTTCTGCAACACCCTCTCTTTTTCTTCAAGTCTGCCTAACATCTCATATGCATCTGCCACTCTCTGGATTATTGACTTCTCCGGAGGTTTCCGATCGAAAGCTTCCAGGCCCTCAAAAAGCTGCCAAATGCAAGCATGACAACAACAGGTTAGTCCAGTATATGTTAGGTTCAAGAAGATGAAAAAATTTTAAGGGCCAAACATCAAGCCATAGTAGAAAATTGAAAACTGAGTCTGAACAACATAAATTTTACCTTTACAAGATTCTGGAGCATGTTGTTTCGATAGTATATACCTATCATACTTTTGCATAACTGCCACGGAACTGAATGCAGATCCATGCCAATCCTCTTCTCCCAAAACTTGTGTGCTTCTTCTGGTCTTTGGTCCATATCTAAAGCTCGGATTAGCTGCGCATATGTTCCCATTGTGGTTCCCTGTCCCTTGCTTAGCATCCATTTAATTACCTAGAGGAATAGTTTACAAATCTCAAAAGAAAATAATGAATACGCCACACTCATTCTTTCCAGGTTCATACTTCTCCATTTGGAAAAAGAAGCTTGCTCTCCAAAAATAATGCAAATACTGAGATTGGAGGCTCAGAATCCATGAATAAGAAAAAAAATCTAGCCTTGATGGACAGTGCTTGTCCCATAGTTGAGTCTTTCCCAGGGTTATAAAGGAGTTTTTGTTACAAGGATTATAAGAATTTTGAATCATGATGGAAAGTATCACCATAAAGGCATAAGTGCACAAAACAAAAAGTCCCCAAACACTATTATATCACATTATTCTGCTTCAAATTATTAAAAAAAAATCAGAAACAAAAATTATAAAGTATTCCCAAGTTTTCTAGCCAAGGAGAAATATACAGAAGTAGTCATACCTGAACAATTCTATGCCACTGCTGTTCCTTCTCAAGAGCAATCAATGCCATTCTAATTTTTCCAATGGGAAAGTCTTCTTCCCATGCAACCCATCCATCTAGAGTCCCGTAAACAGCTTCCTTACTCCCACTGAGATCAAGAAGCTGCAAAAGTGGAGGTTATTTAATAACTTTCACAAGTATTCCTTGAAAGAAAAATCAAGCAAAACCACCACACTCAAACATTTTAGATAAAGAGTTAAATAAGAAAAGTACAGAAGGTTATTAGTAAACAGTTAATGCAGAGGTTTAAGATAAAGTAATATATGCCAGTTTTTTTAAATTTCCCCAGAGAACATCAATCACATCAGGTGTATATTGAAAAACATACACACAAAAAGGTATTATTGTGTGTAAAGATGCATAAAAAAAACATAAAGGAATAATGTCATTAAGTGCACACATTTCCAAAGATGCATATTGTGTACGATAGGAACTGATTTCCCATTTGAGCCATTTTCTTTGAAGATGTGAACCAGAAGGATACCAACAGTGTTTGGCATGCTGATACCCCTATCTGGGTTGTAACTTTTGGATATCTGATTAATCTCAAGAGGTATTTACATCTACAAATGACTTGACCTTTTAATTAACACATTATCAGCCTGCTACAACAGTTAACATCTACAAATATTCACTCTATTAATAAAATTCAAATAAGATAAAATTCAAAAAATAAAAAATAAATAATAAAAAAGAAAGCTTGAGATACGTATACTTACATTTCTTAAAAGAAATTGAACCTTATCCTTTCTAGAAACATTCCATCCTATTTGGCCCCTTTTCTCACTTCCATCATTTTTCTCTGGACAGTAACTGTTACCTTGGCGGTTGTGTTGATCCTAGATCATTGAAAATCAATTAGCTAATCAGTTAATGAATATCGGTCTGGTTTCAATGACCAAAAATTTGATTAAATAACAGGAACCCATCAAATAACTGCCAACAGGGTAAGGTATGTCATCCCCCACCCCAGCTTAACAAACGTGGATGCACTAGACAACATTATCCTTATTTTACCTAAATTCTCGATAATATTTTAAACAAACTCGAAGTTATGTTATTAATTGTGTTAAGGGAAGGATATAAGTTAGAAGCATATGAACATCAGCCTAGCTATTTTTTATTCGTCATCTCCATTACTATTTTAATCATATCCTCTTTCACTCTTACTGCAACAACATAGGTCAACCGTAATAGACAATGGAAATAGAAGCAACATAAGATTATTTATGTACTATTTGTTTGTAGTTTTTATCTACATGACAGGTTACCTAACAAGATCATAGTTGGTTACTTCATTTGGTTTGCGAATCTCTCGCATCAAATTTTTCATACTTAGATTTCAAGCATGGCATGGCAAAAGGGTTAACAAAAAATTTCAATACATGTGCACAAGCAATTTGATAAATTACTCTATGATACCTCCAATGACATTGTAGTCTTTGCGGATATTCGAGCTTCCACCACTGTACTGTAAGTGGAATTCAGAATTTGGGCCCTAATAACTCCAAGCTGAGTTACACGGCCAACCTGGAGAAGATACCAATTAGAAACATCCATTAATAACTTGACATATAAGTTGCAGTTCTATGAAACAGCTCAATTCAGTTGTCTTAAATGATGAAAAGCAAGGGAATGAAACTTCATTTTAACTAGGAACTTGAAGAAAGTGCCTCTAGGAAACTAAAATCATTTGAACTTACTTCAAATTTATACAGCTTTTCAAAGAAGTTTACTTTTTGCATATCGTTTCTTTTTTTTTTCGTATATGTTTTCAGTGCACATTGTTTTAAATTCCAGTAATTTCTTATGAGTTTGACTCCCACAGCGAAAACTCACTCACCCGAATAAGCTCATAAAGTTTACCACTAAGCTATTGAATTCCAAACACAAATTAAAGAATGAAAATGTCCAACTGAAAATGAAATAGAAAAAGAATCAACAACTGAGGGGAACAGCTTCAAAATTCGATCTTTCTCCTGTTTTTTGAAACGAAAACCAATCAAGCATATGAAACTCACATTGGCAGCTTCAAAATATGGGGTGAAAAGAAAAATTCTATCAAATTAAAATTTATATATTTGGAATTCCTACAACCCAAATGCCCTTTGACACAAAAATTTAAGGCAAAACCCAAATTTCCAAATGGGGTATTTTGAACCAAGATTATAAATCAAATCAGTCCAGAAACACAATGAGATAGGATAAATAAAATTAACAAAGACTAAACAAGAAGAAAAAGAAGATAAAAGAGAGAAGCAGGGAGTTACCAGATAGGATATAGCGGGTGACTTCCACATGGTTACGAACTGGCAGCAACAATCTCAATGGCTAAACATACAGGACACTAAAATTGCAGAATTTTTTCAACTATCAGGTGGCTTCTCTTATTTTCTTCCATAAGAGGAGCAAGGTAAGCCTGGGTTGTTGTTGAAGACGAAGAAAGGTAAGAGCTTGGGACTAAGGGAGTAAAAACGATGTGTCTGAAGTGCTGAAGATCAACACATAGCGGCGATGGTGACCCGTGTTGTTCTTCCCCCCGTTCGGGAACAGTGGAATGAGTAAATTTCTTTTCTTACTTATTTCTTGGGGAAAAAAAGATAATTATGAGATAAATGGGCTGGACCCTGCTACCTAGTCTTTCTTTTTTTCGGGAATGGTACCATTCATTTGGGATTGATTTATATATATACATATATAAGTTATTTTCGATCATTTGAGTTTGTATCATATCATATTCTCTTTTATCAGTTAATATAATATATGTGAATTTAATCTATTAATTGTGGGTCTCAACTCGGTTTCATTGGTTGTTACATTTTTTTTTTTGGTAACAAAAAGTGGCAAGAAGCCCAGCAAAGAAGGAGAGCAGAGACTACAAAACAGCGCGGGGTCTACTGATCCCCAATTGATCCTCAGACAGAAAACTCATAGCAGAGGCCGGAGGCACCTCCAAACCCAGCTCACTTGAAGCTCCCAGATCAGACAAATGGTCAGCAACCATATTGCATTCCCTATAAATATGAGAAAGGACACAATCCCAGCTGCAATTAATCATCTGTTTACAACCTTGAATGAGAGTGAAGAGAGGGTGAAACTCCACCACCAACTGCGACAGTAAAGTGACCGCAAGAGCCGAGTCCGTCTCCACCACTACACTTCGATATCCATTTCTCCAAGCAACTTGAAGGCCATAGAAGATGCCCCAAAGCTCAGCTTTTAAGACTTGCCCCGTGCCAAGATTAGCCTTAAAACCACGTAACCATTCACCATCTTTATCACGGAGAACTCCACCCGCTGCTATAACACCTTCCTGCCCCTTTCGGCAGCCATCTGTGTTGAGTTTAACACCCCTCCGGTGGTTTCTGCCAAGAAAGCAGAGCTAGATGCCTAGGAGGTTTGCTAGACAGCTGCTGGTTCGCAACATGCCACTCTTTTGCGCACTGCATAACTAGGCCAAACAGCCGCCTGGGAAACTCAAACTGAGGCTGGAAAATTCGCTGGTTACGCCAACACCAGAGGAACAGCAGGTGAAGGCAAAGACCAGAGGCCACGGGACACCAGCTTCCATCACTGCATTGCTATTCAGGTTTCGAAACACCCAATCACACAAATTCTCATCATTGTACGCAATAAGACCCACCGCCTCACAGTTTCATCTTCCACACCACACGCCTCACATATCGGAGATTGGGCAAGGTGGCGCCTCCACCTCTGCATATTAGAGAGATTTTTTCTTGAATGAGCAACCAAAAAAAATACTTTACCTTTGGCGTGATTCTTATCCTTCAGAGACCAGCCCAAGGAACAGTAGCTTCCTCCTCCCCATCAAGAACAGATTGATAAGCAGTTTTAACTGTAAAATTTCCATTCAGCGTCCATTTCCAGATTGGGCGGTCCTCAATCGACCCTGGGAGACCAATGGGTATCTTAGCAATCTTCTGCACAATTGCCTGCGGAAGTTTAGCCACTAAGTTTGCAATATTCCAAGCCCCATTCACTGTATAATCAGCCACACTTCTTGCCAATTGATCAGGACCCAGATTTAGGATTAAGTCATTTAATCTACCAATACCAATCCAATCATCTGTCCAAAAATTAGTACTTACCCCATCCCCAACACGCACTCTCATGCCATCCCTCAAAATCTCCGCCCTCAATCACTCTCCAAGTCGAAGAAGAAGAAGAGTGCCGACTTCCCACTTCAGACAGGATTTGACGAACATCACCCTGCAAGTACTTTGAGGACAGCGCCTTCACCCACAGAGCAGTTGGGTTGGCCAACCCACCTTAGCCAATAAGGCTTGATTCATAACATCTGAGGTTTTGAGCCCCAAACCACCTTGCTTTTTAGGTTTGCAAACTCTCTCCCAGGGCACCAAATGAATACGCCGTCGCTCTTCCGTGCTGCCCCACAGGAAATTACGTTGAAGCCTATCCAAGGTCTCACAAATACTGTTTGAGAGGCGTACAGTTTGCATATTATAAAGGAGAATAGACGCTGTAACAGATTGAATCAACGTTGCTCTCCCCGCCAAATTCAGCAGGTTACTTTTCCAAGCCGTTATCTTCCCCTGCACCTTGTTGACCACCTCATCATAAGTGCGCCGCGTGATACGTTTGTGAATAAGCGGAACACCCAGATACTTGCCAAGATCATCCGTCAAAGGAGACCCAAAAATAGTGCTTATGTCTGCCGCCACCATTCGATCCACATTATCGGAGCAATAAATTCTGGATTTTTCAAAGCTAACCATTTGCCCCGAGGCACTGCAGAATTTATCTAGACAATCCTTGAGCACTCTTGCCTGTGCCGGGGAAGCCTCAGAGAACAGGATTAAATCATCAGCAAAGCAGAGATGGGAGATTTTAGGTCCCGCCCTAGAAACACTCACTGGTTTCCAAAGACTAGAATCAACCGCTTGAGAAATCAAATGAAAGAATTTTTCCAAACATAACACAAACAGATAAGGAGATAATGGATCCCCTTGACGGAGACCACGCATAGGCCGGAAGCTCTCCGACAATTCACCATTCAACACCACCTGAAACGCCACCGAGGAGACACAGTTCATGATTAAACCTCAACCCAATTTCCCTAAGCACAGCCTCCAAAAATTCCAGTTAACTCGATCATAAGCTTTTGAGAGATCAATTTTCCAGGCTAGAAATCCTTTTTTACCTTTCGTTTTACGAAATTTGTGAAGCAGTTTTTGAGCTAGAATGATGTTATCTGTAATCTGACGACCTGGAATGAAGCTAGATTGATTCGGGCTCACAATTCTACGCATCATGGGTCGAAGACGCTCCACCAGAATCTTTGAGATCACCTTATAGACTGTATTGCAAAGTCCAAAAATTCCAAACAAAATTTGATTTCCTATCTAATCCTCGACCCCAAATGTCCAAAATTCAAGCCCTAAAGATTCAGCATTCAGGTCCTAGCCACTATATTCAATAATTCAAATCCAAGGCCCACATAAAACAGTAAAAAAAAAGCCTCACTCAGCAAGGTCGCCGAGCTGGCGAAAAATGCCGACGAGGCCAGCCATGGCGACGCCTTCCAATAGAGCCTCTGAATATTCTCTATCGGTTACTCTATTCAGTCCCTACACTACTGCATTGAACAAACCAAAATTTCAGCCTCTAGGACCTCACCAACACCCGAATTAATCGAAAACCCAGCAGAGTTGAATTTCACAACCCCCATTTCCGGTTTCTGACCAGCCGGCCAGCCAATCGAAAACCCAATAGAAAAACTCATCTAGTGCCCAGCCGGCCAGCCCTACTTTTTACCCCTCCCAATCTCCCACCATGGCAATTCACCACTCATCACACAAACAATCAATAAAATGGGTTCATAAAAATTCCAAGAAAATCACCAAACCCAAAATTACCATCACCGTATAGAAAGAAATGAATCCACGAAAACTTAAATACTTACATCTGACATTGGGGCGATGAGCAACTAGCAAAGTAGGTGGCTCGTGGGATTGGGGCAATTTGGTGGCTGGTGAGATAGGATTTAATCCCAAGACCCTTACTTCCTCAATCCGCTGAGAATGAGTTGAATCGAGTTATCAGTGAAGTTACCATAGTACCCTTCCTTTCTTCAATCATGTTTAACCCACGTATGCGTCACGTCGTTAAATTGACGTCATAAGGATTGATTTAACAAAAAATGTGATGAATTAAACAACTCATGAGTTTTATGTGCATTTTGAACGAATTTTGAGAATTGTGTGTAAAGTAGAACTTATATGAAGTTCATGGTGCATTTAAGGTAAAAAACCTATTTTTTAAGCATCATGGTCACTTATGGACCTCATCAATAATAGTTTTATGAGTTAGAAAGTTTGAAAAAATTATTTGTTAGCCTAAATAAAATAGCAAGACATGTCTCAAAATGCTCATAACATATCTGCGTACAGAAAAAAATATCTTACAAAAATTCAACAACTCTCGTATTTTAAACAAAAATTGTGAGCTATAAACCTATAACTCCCGATCTTTTAGTGCAATTCTCACTTTACTATAAGGATCCTAATCTTCACTCAAGATACCTTTATAGGTTTCTCTTCATAATTTGTCATAATTTGTCATGGACCCAAATATAGTTTATGACACCCCGGCCAGGATAGTCAAGGTGGGTTTCGAAACTGAGGCATGTTGGCCGACATATGGACACGTCCAACTGATGGCCAAGTTTGTAACGACCCGGACCAGAAATTAAATTCTTTTGAGAATTGGACAATTTTACCCTCAGTTTTGGACGGGTTCGGGAGTCACTTTTTGACTGGCAGTACTTTTGGGGATTTTTCTTGGGTTTTGCGTAGTTCTCGAACTCACGAGTTCGTAGACAGGCGGCACGCGGAAAACGGAGACCCGATGAGTTCGTTACGGGTCTAGAAGCTTCAAGGGCATTTTGGTAATTTTTGACTTGGGGTAGATATTTTTAACCCCAAATCATTGTCACATCTTTATTCATTTTTCATCTTCATCAGATCATCATTTTCATTCTCATCTTTATCTCTGAAAAAACACAAAAAAAAAACACACATCGAACCACCAATCCGTGCGAAAAATACCGAAGAAAAACCATAAAGTCAACTTTGATTTCAAGGCTTTAGCTTCCCGTTTTGATCAACTAATCGTATTCTACTCCTTCCCACGATCACAACCGTACCAACCATCGAAGGAGAGGACCACGGAGGAAGCCGAACCGAGAATAGGAAGTTTCGGACCTTCCGATCGATTTTTCGGCTTACACAGGTACGTGTTTGATATTTTAAGGTCATATTTGGATTCCTAGGTTCGAGTAGATAGATTTAGACGTAAAATTTGTGAAAAATGGTAGAGTTTTGAGGAAGTTGGAAAGCTTGAAGTTTCGGCCGGAAATGGAGGATTCCGGCGAAACCAGACGGCGGCGACGGCGACTGCCGGTCATATTCTCCGGCCAACTTTCGACGACGGAGACGGCATCCGGTCCTCTTCTCCGGCGAGTCGCCGTGACCGGTCGGGTCGAGTGAACCGGTCGAGTTGAGTGAACCGGTCGGGTTGAGTGAATCGGTCGAGCTGAGTGAGCCGATCGGGTTGAGTCGAGTTGGACCGGGTCAGGTCGAGCCGGGCCGGGTTGGACTGGTCCCAACGCGTGAACACTGTAGCAAGCGCGTGACGGCGCGTGGTGGCGCGTGGCGGCGCGTGAGACTGTTCCCGAAGTCACGGCGGCGCGTGACTAGGGTGTTGGGACGTTCCGGATCAGATTTTGTTGGTTTCGAGGCCATAGGAGTTCATTTAGAGCCCGGTTGGGCAATCCCAGCGGTAAGGATTGTAACAACCCGGAATTTCAATTATTGGATTTAAGTAAATTATTTATGTAAAATGACGATTTTGCCCTTGCTTGTTAAATGGCATGGAAATCAAGTTTTGTTTCGAAACCTTTTCGGTGGTGTTTTGTATACCGTTGCGTAGGTCTAGAACTCACGAGTTCGTAGACAGGCGGCACGCGGAAAACGGAGTTCGGGGACGAAAGTTATGGGTCTAGATGTGCAAGGGCATTTTGGTAATTTTCCATGGAGGGGAGATATTTTTGTTAACAAATCAGATAAGTCTGATTTGTTTCAACCTCATCTTCATTTGATCTTCATCTCTTTCTTCCTCTCTGTGACAAACATACACAAACCACACCCGAAACCATACGAAAACACCAAGAGAAAAATCATAAAGTCAACGTCGGATTCAAGACTTTAACTTCCAGTTTTGATCAACTAATCGTGTTCTACTCCTTCCCACGATCACAACCGTACCAACCATCGAAGGAAAGGACCACGGAGGAAGCCGAACCGAGGATAGGAAGTTTCGGACCTTCCGATCGATTTTCCGGCTAGGACAGGTATGTGTTTGTGATTTTGAGGTCATATTTGGATTCCTGGGTTCGAGTAGATAGATTTAGACATAAAATTTGTGAAAAATGGTTGAGTTTTGAGGAAGTTGGAAAGCTTGGAGTTTCGGCCGGAAATGGAGGATTCCGGCGAAACCAGACGGCGGCGACGGCGACTGCCGGTCATCTTCTCCGGCCAACTTCCGGCGACGTCGACGGCAGCCGGTCGTCTTCTCCGGCGAGTCGCCGGTGACCGGTCGGGTCGAGTTGAACCGGTCGGGTTGAGTGAACCGGTCGGGTCGAGTTGGACCGGGTCAGATTGAGCCGAACCGGGTTGGACCGGTTCAGGCGCGTGGGTACTGTAGCAGACGCGTGACCGGCGCGTGAGGGTGCGTGGCGGCGCGTGGGCGCGTGTTCCGACCTTCCGTCGGCGCGTGGCGGCGCGTGGGGCCGAGGCTGAGGTCACGGTGGCGCGTGACAAATAGTTTTTGACGTTTCGGACCTGTTGGCGCAGGTTTCGAGTCGATCGGATGTCGTTTAGAGGTTGTTTCGGACGTTTTAAGGTTGCTGCGTTTTCTAGGACAGCATCGTTAGACTCCCGGGATTTATGGGGTTTATACTTAAGATTATTATTATTAGCTGGTAATCCCGATTATTAATTTGGACAGGCGATACTGCTCCAGGAACCTCAGGGGAGCGTACAGTTCGGGATTGAGCGTGCTTGAACAGGTTTGTGAGTGGACTTTGATTTATAAACTGTAATGCATGCATAAATGTATCTTTGCTTTAAATACTGTTGAGTATGAGTGCAATGAATTTCTGGATTTTAGAAATGATGCTGGACACAAATTTTACAATATTTCAGTGAAAGTATGTTTTGAGAAATGACCTGATTTTGTACTCGATTTTGATATCGTTTTGACGTGGTGACTATTTGAGTATGTGATTTGGGTTTTGACTCATAATTGTGATTTTACCGATTTTGGCCATAAAATGATATTTTAAAGAATTTGGCTTAGGCCGCGAAACAAGATTTCGAAGTATGGATTTGATTCACTGATTCCCGTCCCGATGATTGTTGTTGCTCTGACTGGTGTTGAGGAGCATGACTCTACCAATTGTTGAGGGTTCGGACCTTAGGTGTTGAGGAGTATGTCTCCGCCGGGTCGCGAAACTGTCTATGCATAGTACAGATATTACAGACAGTACATATGGTGCACAGAGTTGTACATATTTGAACACATCTCAAGGGATACCCTGATGTGTTATGAATATGTCGGGAACAGTGAATTCTTGATTTTGAGATATTTGCCAAATGGAACCAAATGATTTGATTTTGAGATATTATGTGGCAGATTGAACCAAATGATTTGATTTTGAGATATTATGTGTCCGATTGAACCAAATGATTTGAAATTGAGATAATTTGTGTCCAGATTGAATTAAATGATTTTAAACTCATTTGAAGAGAGTTTTCAAACCAAATTGTGGATCACGAGGTATTTTCATTATACAGATTTTATGTGAGTCCAATTAAATGGTTTTAAAGATAAATGTGAATTTTGGATGATTTACATATGATGCTTTTATATGATAAATTGTTTTATGTTATGTATGCATGATTTTATAAATGGAGGGGAAGAAAGGTAATTCTTCGAAAAGGAATTTATAAATGATTATTTTTGTCCACTCACAACTTTTGTGTTTAAATCCCCCTTCAGGCAGTTGAGTAGAGTTGACGCGAACATTGATCTCGAGGCTGAGGCATTAGGATTCTGACTGCGCTGTGTTGTATATTTGAGTAGGATATCTAAATTTTATTCTTGATCCTACTTAGACGCTCTGATATTATGTTGCATTTGATTTGTCGTTAATTACGGGAATTATTGAGTGCTTAAGTCCCTTGTCTGACAAGAGGAAGTATTTATTATGGTTATTATAATTTGTATGGATTGAAGGGTATTTTGGGAACCTTTTCTTAGGTTGTCAGACGGGATCAGGGTTCTTCCCGGATTTCGAGGGGAAATTCGGGACGGGTCCTGACAAGGATTGACCGTGGAGAGGGTTTTGAGCTCAGAAAGTCAAGGTAGTTGGGTCATTATAGTGTAGGTGTTTCTTAGGCTAGAGCGTCCATGAATTTTTGGGTTGGATGATGTTGGTAAGCGGACTTTTGATTTAGAAATTGTAATGCAGGTATGAATATCTTTGATTTAAATACTGTTGTGTATGGTTGTATTTATAAATTGTAATGCATGTATTAATATCCTCGATTTAAATACTGTTGTGTATGGGTGCAATGATTGCTGGATATTTGTTTTCCAATATTTCAGTGGAAGGGTGTTGTGAGAAATGATATGGTTGTTGGATTCGATTTTGATATTGTTTTGACATGGTAATTATTGGGTCCATGATTTGGAGTTGAAACCGTATTTGTGATTATAAAATATTTGATTTTGGAACCAATACCGATTTGAGGGGGCCAGGATCTGGGCTAGGATCCGTTGAGACGGTGAACCCGGTGAACCTCCGAGATGAACATTGATTAAGGGAGGCTAGGATCTGGGCTAGGATCCGCTATTTGCGGTGAACCCGGTGAATCTCCAAAAATAAAAAATAATGATTTGAGGGGGCCAGGATATGGGCCAGGATCCGCTATTTGCGGTGAACCCGGTGAACCTCCAAAAATAAACAATACTGATTTGAGGGGGCCAGGATTTGGGCTAGGATCCGCTGAGACGGTGAACCCGGTGAACCTACGAGATGAATATTGATTGAGGGAGGCTAGGATCTGGGCCAGGATCCGCTATTTGCGGTGAACCCGGTGAACCTCCAAGATAAACATATTTGAGGGGTTTTTGCTCCGCCGGGTCACGAGACTGTTTTATGCATAGTACAGATAGTACAGAGAGTTGTGATATAGGACTAGCACACCCCAAGGGATACCCTGGTGGCTAGGGATATGATAGTCGAGAGATATGCCGACTGATGTGATATGATAGTCGAGAGATATGCCGACGGATATGATATGATAGTTGAGGATACTTGCCGACTGATGAGATATCATAGTACAGAGAGTTATGATACATGACTAGCACACCCCAAGGGATACCCTGGTGGCTAGGGATATGATAGTCAAGAGATATGCTGACTGATGTGATATGATAGTCGAGAGATATGCCGACGGATGTGATATGATAGCCGAATGTTATACCGGCTGATATTAGGATATGATAGCCGAGGATATTTTCGGCTCTAATATGAACCAGATGACAATTTTCATGGGCTTAATCAACATATGAAATACTTCGTCATCCGGGTCAGTGGGTTGGTGTGGGCGGTGACCCAGAGGGACGAATTATTGTTGGTTCACCAGTATCTGACTAGTCTGTTGTCTTGTGGTTTTCCAGTAAAGATGTCAGCAATGTCTGACCTACTGACATTTGGTGTCAGAGAGTATTTCTATTTGAACCACCACTATTCCGAGGTCTTGGCTTTGACCTGTATATTATCATGCGTCTGACAGTAGGAGTGGTCAGTAAGTACAAAGGTTCTGTTGGGAACCTTGTAAGGTTTAATAACAATTATTTAAGAACAAAGGGTATTTCTGGTATTTAAATTTTGAGGTAAAAGAGCTGTCAGACGGGATAAGGGTTCTTTCCGGGTTTCAAGGGAAAATTCGGGAAGGGTCCTTACAAAGTTTCCTCAGTTTTCGAACCCACTAGGACTATTCAGACTAGAATGTGTCATTTTATTATTCATTTTTTATGTTTCGAGCTTAAAAAATTAAAAGTATTTATTACGCTGAAAAAATGACAAACATGTCTCATGGGCTTAGAACATCATTGTTGATGTGCAAGAAAATTGTAACTTAAAACTATCAATCGTACTTTTCACAAGATCTCTAAGATAGATAACTCACAATTTAAGTCAGTTTTTTAACTTTCATAAAAAAAAAAAAATTTAACTTGTCCTAGTGCAATTCTCACATCCCTATAAGCTTCAAAGGATATTCCTTATACTTTTAGATCCTCATAGTCAGTTTCAAATTGCGATAATTTTTTTTTATTAAGTTTAATATTTCGACTCACTAGGCTGAACAAATTAGAAAAACTACTTATTATGTTGAAAAATTGGCAAGACATCCCTCGAAGTTATTATAACCTCTTTGTTAATTTGCATTAATAATATCTTGAGAAACTAAACAATCGCATTTAAAAAAAAACAATGAGCTATAACTCATAATTTTAAGTTCGTTTATCAACTTTCTTCAAAACAATAGAAAAAACTTATGCCTTTTTACTCAATATGCCCTCTGAACATGAACATTAGTCTCAAAATGGTCTTTGAACTCGATTTTGTGACATGATGCTCCATGAATTCTCATTTTTGTCCTAACTTGTTCATTTTCCATCTAATTTAACCACTCACCGTTAACTTGAAGGGCAAATTTGTCACTTTGGAATTCCGGGTAAATTCTCATAAAGAAATTAGTTGGTGAGAAGAATAAATAGAAGGCAAAAAAGTTCATATTTTGATTATGTCGAATAAAATTCCTTTGTTTTCCTCTGTGTGTGGAGTCTGCAGAGTCTGCACTATGTGTATGTCTCTGTTACTCCGTCATTTCTGCGGTGTGTTTTCTGCGTTGAAGGTGCAGTTGAGCAGTTGTGCACCTGAGTTGTAGAGAATTTCACAAACCTCTCTCACTCTCAGACTCTCAGTCTCTCACACTCTTCAAAAACTCATTTCAACCTTCAAGCTTCCATTTTTTCACCCACCAAGATCGCCATGGACCTCTGTTTCAATCCGAACCCAAAGCCCATTTAGCCTTCCACCGTCACTTTCCCGCTAAATGCCCCAAACCCACCGCCATGATAGACCAAGCTTGCAATTTTCACTGAAAACCCATCACTTCACTGACTCAATGAAATCCTCTGGTCTTCAATTGAATTTAATAAATCTTGAGTTTTGAAGGGTTTTAGATTTCTGGGTTGGTGTTCAAAAAGATTAGAGAAAAGTTGAAAGGGAAGAAATTGGGATTTGGCTTCAGGGTTTTCGGCAGAGAACCACCCACGATCTGCTACTTGGGGCAAATTGAGGGAAGGAAATTGGGGCAGAGAAGAAGATTGAAGTTGCAGCTAATAGAAACCGATGTTGTCGATGTGGTTGCCTTCACGCGGCGGACGCTTGAAGCCCTTTCTCCTCGACTCTCTGTGTTTTCTTCTTCTTCAATCAGACTCTGCGTGTTTTCTCGTTATATAGTGAATTGTCCAAAGTGACAATTTTGCCTTTCAAGTTAACGGTGAGTGGTTAAATTAGATGGAAAATGTGCAAGTTGAGACAAAAATAGGGGTTCATGGAGCATCTTGGCACAAAATCGAGTTTATGGATCATTTTGAAATTAAAATTCATGTTCAGGGAAGATCTTGAGTAAAAAGTCAAAACTTATTACAGTGTTATTCTCACTTCTATATAAACTTCCTAGAGTTCGCACCAGACATTCCTTATATTTTTAGATTGTCATAGTTAGTTCAATACCTCAATAATATTTTTTAGTTAGTTTAATATATCGAGCTTAAAAACTAAAAAAAAAATTACTTATTAAGCTGAAAAAATTGTACGATATGTCTCAAAAGGCTTATAACATTTTTGTTAATGATGCTAAAAATTATCTTACAAAAACCAGTAGTCACATTTTCACAAAAATTGTGAGCTATAATTCACGATTATAAGTCGATTTTTCAAAGGTCTCCAAAACAATAAAAAAAAATTATTCAATTGCAATTCTCACCTATAAGCTTCCTAATGTTCGTATGGACACTCTTTATACTTTTAGATCCTCATAGTTGAGATTAATATTATGTGCTTTAAAAACTAAAAAATTACTTATTCGGAAAAAAAAAATGACAAGATATGTCTCAAAGTGCTTGTAAAATTGTTATTAATGTGCAGAACAATATTTTGCGGAAACTCAAAGGTCGCAGTTTTTGCAAAAGGGTTTTAGTCGTTTTTAACTTCCCCCAAAACACTAACTAAAATTATTCTAATTCAATTCTCACCACCGTATATGCTTCCTATATAGTCATTGTCACACATGACATTACTTATATGCTTTGAATAATCATTGACAACACAAGATTGGGCGTCAAGTGTGTAGCGCTAGCTTTATAACAGTGCAAGACAAATTTTGAGCGAAATGGCACCGCTAGATCGCGTAGCAAGTAAGAAAGCCATAACAATTCAGAGGTAGTAAGGGCGAGTGCCTTGTACTGTGCTTCGTCACTAGACATGGAAGGAGTAGGTTGCTTTTTGGAAACCCAAGTAATTAGGTTTTCCCGAGAAATACGCAGAAGCCAGTAGTGGACCGTCTGCTATCGGGACAGCCAGTCCAGTCGACATCGAAGAATGCAAAGAAGGTGGTTAGCGGTCCCGGAGTGATGGTTAGGCCAAGGCCAAATTTTTTTCTTCTTCAATTTAATAATTCGAGTTGTCTCAAAAGTCTTATAACATATTGTGAATGTGCGAAAAAAAAAATAGCTTGCGAAAACTTAATTGTCACATTTTTCACTAAAATCGTGAGTAGTGATTTGTTAAAAAAATTTGTCCAAAACAATTAAAAAATTTGTTAAGTACACTAAAATCGTCACATTTTTCACTAAAATCGTGAGTAGTGATTTCAACTTTATCCAAAACAATTAAAAAAATTTGTTAAAGTATACTTCTCACTTCGTAGAAGCATCCTAAAGTTCATGCAAGATATTCCTTGCATTTTGAGATTCTCATAGTTAGTTTCGGTCATCGATAATTCTTTTTATTGAGTTTAATATTTTGATCTTAAAAACTAAAAATGACTTATTAGGGTGAAAAAAATGGCAAGACATGTCTCATAGGGCTTATAGCACTCTACAACAACATTTTTTTAAAAAAAACTGTGAGTTATAACTCATAATTTTATGTAGATTTGTCAACTTTCTCCATAATAATAATAAAATAAAAAAAACCTATTCTCGTGCAAATTACTTCGCTATGAGGTTCCCAATGTTCACACAAGCTATTCCTTATAGTTTTATATGTTAAGTAGCCAAAACGGACATTTCCAATATACTCTATTTCGAATCCACATAATTTTTTTATTGATTTTATATTTCGAGCTTAAAAATTTGTAAAATTACTTATTAGACTTTAAAAATAGCAAAATATGGCTTAGAGGTTTATGACATCTTTGTTATTGTACACCAAAAATAAAACTTGTGAAAAATAAAGAGTCATATTTTTCACTAAACCTATGAGCTAAATTAAATCTTAATGGTTAGATCATAATATTTGTGTTGCAATAAAATTGAAAGATATTCATGAAAATGCGGCGGCTAAGCCAATTTTGAATGACTTGTTAGAATAAAAAGGAGGAATATTAGTTTTGACGGTCTCTTTTCTCTCCCTCGCAAAGTCTCCAAAAACCCCTAAAACCCTTTTGCGTTTTAAGCAAGCAGCAACTGAGGCCGCTCTCACCGTTTCCCTGCCATGGCCACCGTTTCCCCGCCTGCGGATCGTATCCTTACACGTTTATTTCATCCTTCTCAATTTCTCATCTCATTTATGCTTCTTTACTGCTCTCTTTCTTTCTCTTTGCAGCTAACTTTCCAGTCTAATTTGTTTCATCTTTTTTCTTAATTTCGTTGTTTTAAATGTCAGATTTGTTATATGACCCTCTCTCTCCCACTCCTGCTTTTTATATATTTAGTTCTTGTCGATGAGGCTAAGATCTTCGTGTCTGTTTGGAAGTTTTGAGTGTGGTTAGGGTTCTGTGGTAAAATCTCTGGTATGATTGTTTCGCAGTAAAGTAAAGATGGTGGCTTTCTAATTTTTCAATTAAAATTTTTATGTGGGAGTTTACCTTTCTCTACTTTGAATTGTATTCTTTGCTAGGATTTTTCTTTTTTTCCAGATTGAATTGTATGATTAGGGGTTTTCTCTTTGGATATACTAGGTTAGCAAGCTGCGTCTTCTCTATGTGCCCGACTTTTGTATTTCCTTGACCCTCTGGTTTACTGCAGAAGCTGCGGACTTGTTGCAGAATTTGTCATTAGATTTTCAGACCAAGGGACCTGCTGATATTCCTGACCCTGCCAAGAAGGTAATGGCCATATAGAGCAGTGCTGATTTAAAAGAATTATTTTCCTTATATATTGAGAAAAACATTGTAAAGGAAAAGGCCTGTTTGTGTTTCAAACTTCATTACCAATTTCCTGATTTGCAGCCCAATATTGTGAGTGCTAAAAGCAAGTCATATGTTCGGTCTAAGACCCCAGTGCGACAGGATGTTATGGATCCAGCCATGTGCTATCTCCCTAATGGTTACGCAACCCCTGCCTATTACTACGGAGGTATTTAGTGTGTGTAGTGTTATCTTATCATACCTATTAGTTGATTTGATTACCTAAGAGCTCAGGGATAGAATTTCAAATTGTCATGTTGAAAATTTGCACCACCACCCACTTGGCAATGGAAGATGTTATATTTGTATTGTATTTATTGATGGTTCTGTTGGTGATGATCTGGGATTGGTTTTGTAGGTTATGGTGGGACTGGAAACGAGTGGGGTGGAGATATGAATTCTGTGAGTCTTACACTTAGTTTCTTTCTTTCAGAGACAGATTCTTTGTTAGTCTGTATGCATCACAGTTCTATTAGTCTGTTCATATTTTCTTGTATCTCTTACATGACTTCTTATGGTACTGTTCACTGACAAACTATTTTGTATCCTGGAATCATTTTGTAACATTCTTTTTGCATTTCAGGCTGTCTTTGGGGATAATGGGTCATTTATGTATCATCAGGGTTATGGTTATGCACCTTACAGCACATATTCAACATCAGGGTCTCCAGTTCCAACTGCGGGAAGTGGTGGTCAGCTATATGGACCTCAGCAGTACCAATATCCTCCCTATTTTAAGAAGCTGACTTCTGACAGTAACACACCCATCCCTACTTCAGCCGTTCCTTCACAGGGTGGTGTTTCCACCGCTAAGGATGCTGATCACAAGGCCTCACCCGCAGGAACAGCTAATGGGATTTCTAGTGGTCTTCTGACCAGTGTGGGTACAAAGGGATATAATTCTTCAAATTTCTCGAAAACAAAATATCAAAACTCATCAATGAATGGAAAGAGTTCCTACAGTGATTACTATGATGCTGTATATGGTTTTGATGGTTCGGTATCTCCTATACCATGGTTAGAAGGGGCAACATATTCAAACGGACAGGGTAGGGAAATGACTGGAAATTCAGTCAACAGAACTCCATCTTCCAAGAATCAGATTTCCCGTTCAAATTCTGAATTCATGGTATGTTCTCTATTACTTTATATATATTTTTTTGTTCCCTGACTAATTAAAACGTTAGGCATGCACGTTCTTAGAGTTAGTCAGTTTCCGGTTCTAACTACGATGTATAAACCAATTATGCATATTATATGTTCGGTTGAGAAAAGTTAATTACAAGATTCAGATTCCCCCATTGGAATTCTATTGGGAAATGAAATAGCTGGTAGTGTTTCCCTTGGAGTTGACCTCAAGGAAATATTAATCAATCCAAAGTCAATGCTCCTTGTTGATTATCATTTATTTGGCATCTAGTATGTAATCTCTTTTATGTTTGATTGAATGATCCGACTTTGATAGATTGTTCTTGGAGGTGGCCTCTCAAGGATTTCTGTTACGTGACTTTGTAGGGTATGCACCAGATGAGGTTGGGGTACGGTATGGATACTACTAATGGACTTGTGAATGGGATGTATACCAACGACTTATATGGTCATTATTGGAACCCAATGAAACTTGGTATGGGATATGGATCTAATGGTTATGGTATGCTAAGAAATGGGCATGGATGGATGGCTCTTCAAAACAAATACAAATCCAGGGGGCGAGGCAGTTCGTTTCGCTATGGTAACCAGTACATAGAAGGCTTGGATGAGTTGAACAAGGGACCAAGAGGTAAAAGCTTCAAAAATCAAAAAGGATGTTCACCCATTACTGTAGCAGTGAATGGGGACAACATGCCGTTGAATAAAACTAATGATGAGAAGGATGCAATTACCATGATTCCAGAGCGGGAGCAGTACGTCGGAGCAGATATCCATGATCATTATGCTGATGCTAAGTTCTTCATCATTAAGTCATATAGTGAGGATGATGTTCATAAGAGTGTCAAGCATAATGTTTGGGCCAGCACACCAAATGGAAACAGAAAGCTTAATGCAGCATACCAGGTGGCTCAGGAGAAATCAGGTGGCTGCCCTGTATTTCTGTTCTTCTCGGTGAGCATTGTTATGCATTTGTTAAGTCGGTTATTTCATTGGCTACTTTCCTTGGCTTAGCTTCTTCTTCTTTCTCTAGGTGAACACCAGTGGCCAATTTGTTGGCCTAGCAGAGATGGTGGGAATGGTGGACTTTGACAAGAGTGTGGAGTATTGGCAACAAGACAAGTGGACTGGCTGTTTCCCTGTTAAGTGGCATATTGTGAAGGATGTACCCAACAGTTTGCTAAAGCACATTACTCTAGAAAACAATGAAAACAAACCTGTCACTAACAGTAGGGACACTCAAGAGGTATGTCTACTTATTTTCTTCATCTTGTTCTTCCTTTCTATTTTCAGTGGTAAGCTTTATTGTGTTCTATATAGGTCAAGTCAGTGCCGGGGCTTGAAATGATCAAAATATTCAAGGATCATTCGAGTAAAACATGCCTTTTGGATGATTATGAGTTCTATGAAGCTCGGCAGAAGACAATTCAGGAAAACAAAGCAAAGCAGCAGATCCAGAAACAGGCAAGAATTAAAACCATTCAATCATATCCAACAATCCTTATCTTTTATGTGATTTTGAGTTTTCATCCTTCCAGGGTCTACATACAGTTTTTCATATGCATTAAACTGCTTTTCCTACTGCTACTTTTACATTTGATTATAAGCCAGTTGGATTCAGAAGAATTTCTAATTCTCTGCTGGTTATCTAATTGAAGGCATTGGATGGGAAGCCAACCGATGGAAGAAATGATGGGCAAGATGAGGCACTCAAATCACCAGAGCCATTTGGAACTGCCCTAGATTTGATTAAGGAACCGACACCAATTGCTCAGACTGATGAGGAAATGAAGCAGTCGGAGAATGGGTCAGTTGCAGAAACTGGAGATGATGCAAAAGGTCCAGCACCCGTTTTGTCAGAGGTGATTGTAACAAAATAGGTTGTAAATGGTTGCTAGTTGGTGCAATGCACAACAGTGGCTCATTACAATTTAGGTTGAAGTTTATCATAGTAGGAGTTTGGTCAGAGGTTTTTCTAGTGTAGCCGCTTTTAATGAGTATAATTCAGAGAAGTAGAAAATGACATTTAGAGATTTTCCAATCCCCATCTTATTGTTTTATGTGGGTTGGTATTAAAAATAGGTAAGGTGGATCTCATTTTGTGTGTTCTTGATCTTGTAAGAGAGATGAATGTTGAGAAGGATTGCAATATAATTAAGTCCAAGACAGTTTTAGCAGCTTCCTCGTTTTCTGTGTGTGCTTGTTCTACAATAACATTTCATGGCATTGAATTAGCTCTCTCTTCTGCATTGTAAGTAGATGCATATATTGGTTGTTGTTTAAGAGATCATGTAAGAGCATGGAGTATTAATTTTATTTGGTTGACTCGTAATCATTTATGCTTTGATCCATATGTTAATTTTGAGTCTTTCATCCGTATTCAAATCCATACTTCCTCTTCCTTGTTATGAATCCCTCTCTCATGAGTAAAACAACAGTTATAATCGTAATGGTATAGTGACACTGAAAAGTGGGCTCAGGCTTAGGCGTGAATGAAAGTGACGCCAAGCGTGCGCCAGAAACACGCTCCTCGTGTCATTGAATACAGTGATGAAGTTGAAGTTGACTCCAAAAACAAAACTAAAATCAAAATTCAAATGGAGTAGATGTAGATGATGAGGATGAATGACTCAGATGAGAGATGATGCCGACTCACTCCCACTCCCAACGCACGTGTCGTGAACAAATAGAATTGCCATCCGTACTCTCTTGGATAGAACCACTCCCAACGCACGTGTAGCGAGAACAACTAGATTTGCCATCCATACTCTCTTCGATACACACATTGATATCGCAAATTATTTGGCATTCGAGTTTGAGGAATGGAAAATTGGAAATCCATAGATAAGAATGTGAGAAGAGAATTATTGCTATTAAGCGGAAGGTAGAGCTTGGCATGACATTGATATCGCATCCAAACAAGGGCGGGTCGCCATACCCCTTTTATTTTTTTCTGTTCTATTCTATCACCAACTGATTCTGATTTCTGAATCAGAGAGATTTTATTTTATTTTACTCTATTCCATTCTATTCGATCATCAACTGATTCTGATTTCTGAATCAGAGAGAGATTCATTGTGATTGAGAGTAGCAAGTAAAAATAAGAGATTGATCTCTCCTCTGTTTTGAGTCCAGTGATTCTTCAACTTAATTGAAAATTTAATTGTAAATGGCCGGCAGCCCAAGCTTGAGCCTGGGCCTCAGGAGATTTGGAAGATTGGTTAACTTGTGGAGTGGTGGTTCTGCTGCTGTTAATGCCAGGAGGCCATTTTCTTCATCATCTTCTTCCTCCTCCGAGTCTTCCTCTTGTGATGAAAATGAAATGATTGTTCAAAAAAGTGGGAAATCATTGAACCTCTATTCTGCCATCAACCAAGCCCTTCACATCGCCTTGGAAACTGATCCACGGTTGGTGCCTGCCCTTTTTCTCTTGCTTCAATCAATCTTTTTCACTTTCTGGGAATAGAATTTCATTGCCCACGTTGCATTACATCAATAAAAAAATGTTAACTTCAAAGTAAATCATCATTTTAAGGATAATTGGACCAAAATTTTGGATTCTTCTTGTAATAGCTTTTTGCTCCATGAGTTGTTACTTAGCATACTCATGATTTGAAATTAGCTCATGCTCGTGATGTCTAATCTTACGTGCCTGACAAATTCTGATTAATTCTGATGCACTAGTGTAATTGTATCTACTGCTGATGTTGGACCCTTCATTATATGTATATCTTGATTTGTAATGACATCTTATGACCACCTTCTTTGACTTATGTGAGTCATTTGGGTGTACCAGTTACCTCGGTGTTCTTATGTGCCTATAGATTAACCAAATCATCCTTTTCACTTTCTCACTCACAGTACTTATGTATTTGGAGAAGATGTGAGCTTTGGTGGAGTCTTCCGTTGCACCACAGGCTTAGCCGATCGATTTGGGAAACAAAGGGTTTTCAATACCCCTCTTTGTGAACAGGTATCTTTACCAGCATGGTTACTGCCTTTCCATTGAAATCAACATACACCTCTAAGTGCCAACTGGCAAGGATAGCATTCTAAAAATTGCTAAGTCTTTCGCTTCTATAAAGTTTAGTATAAGAGAAACTTAGAACTTATCAAAATGGCTTCTACGTGGAGTCTTTTTTGTTTTCCTCCTTCATACATACTATATTGTTAATATCTTTTGAGAAAGGAACATTTGACAAGCTCCATATTTACTTGTGTTTACACCCAGGGCATTGTAGGATTTGGCATTGGTCTAGCAGCTATGGTAAGTGTGAGGTTTAGAATTATCATAGCTCCATTTAAATTCATATTAAACTTTTCTTTCTATCTAATAGCCACAGACTTCACAACATTTGGTTTCATCTCACATGATAGGGTAATCGCGCTGTAGCAGAAATCCAATTTGCAGATTATATATTTCCTGCTTTTGATCAGGCATGCATCCCTTCCAATGCTCAGTTCTAATATACCCTCACAAATGATGATTAATTGTGTGACTCTGAATTTATAGATTGTAAATGAAGCTGCAAAGTTCAGATACCGAAGTGGAAATCAATTCAATTGTGGAGGTGAAACTTCACTGTTTTGATCATGCAGATAGTATAATTTTTATTTTTTTATCATGATTTTTTTGTGCATGATGAGGATTTTTTACTCCCTAGGTTTAACAATAAGGACCCCCTATGGAGCCGTGGGCCATGGTGGACATTATCACTCACAATCTCCCGAGTCTTTCTTCTGTCATGCCCCTGGTATCAAAGTAAGTCTTCATACTTCCAATGATTCGTTATATTTTGGGGACTTTGTTTCTTTTGTACACACACCTCCCTCCACAACTGAAATATGTGAGGATTAAATTCTATCGTACTCTCAAATTCATGTTCTAATCTAGTAGCTTGTTACTTAAGATAGCAACAACAGCACCATTGGCCTCTAGATCTGGAAATGATTTATCTGTGTTTAATTCCACTACAGTTTTCAAAGGTTTTCTGGAGGAAATATGATTTTCTTCCCACCTATGTTCTAGCTCCCCGAGAGTTTTATGAATTTTACCGCTGTCAAATTTTTTTATAGGTGGTCATCCCTCGAAGCCCATGTCAAGCAAAAGGTCTATTGCTTTCCTGCATACGCGATCCAAACCCTGTTGTGTTTTTTGAACCAAAGGTAGTTTTATTTTGGTTCTAGAATGTATTGATTTATCCATTAGTAAAAATCAATGACCCAAAAAAAAAATCCATTAGTAAAAATCTATTTGACAGAAAGTCATGATCTGAGATTGTACAAAAACTGTTGGTTTCAGTGGCTATACAGATTTTCAGTGGAAGAGGTTCCTGAGCATGATTACATGTTGCCTTTATCCGAGGCAGAGGTACACTATCCTGTAGTTTCATTTAGTCCGAGTTTTGAATGCTTGAGAAAAATATTTTATTGCAGTCGTCGTTTTACTGTAATTGAAGGATCTGAATACTTGAAAATTGGAATTGCAATACACAGATAATACGAGAGGGCAACGATATAACACTTGTCGGTTGGGGAGCTCAATTATCTATAATGGAACAGGCCTGTAAAGATGCTGAGAAAGTAACTTTTCCTCACTGCTAGATTAAAGTTCTATTATGCCAAAATGGTTCATGCACTATCCTTTATACTTGTAGCTAGACCGTATTAATGTCATTTGACTAGTGATAATTCTCTCAGGATGGAATTTCTTGCGAACTGATAGACCTGCGAACTCTTTTGCCTTGGGATAAGGACACAGTGGAGGCCTCTGTGAGAAAGACTGGAAGGCTTCTTGTAAGTAGGATATGTGTACAGACAACAGAACAGACTCCCTCAAAATTGATTGGTGTACTCTCTTGCTGATGAATCAAATGTCCTTTTTGTAGATCAGTCATGAAGCTCCAATTACTGGAGGATTTGGTGCTGAAATATCTGCTTCAATTGTTGAACGTTGCTTCCTGAGGGTAAGTAGCAACGCTCTACACTCCACCTTTTGTTTACTGCTTAGATATTTGAGTAGTTATCTTCTGAAGGCCGTGGAGGCAGCTAATAACTTGATGTTTGAACTGTTATGTAGTTAGAAGCACCGGTTGCAAGAGTATGCGGTCTGGATACACCCTTCCCTCTTGTCTTTGAGCCCTTCTATATGCCCACCAAGAACAAGGTTAGTTTTCTAAATTCTTTTCTGCCACCAAATTTCTTGTTTAGATGCAGGCCAACCTCTGCTTATGTTTTCTGTTTTCGGATGATGCAGATATTGGACGCAATCAAATCAACCGTAAATTACTAGCGTTATAAAAGCAAGTCTGCTTGGGTGTTTTCTCAAAGCATGTAAAAGAAACTTTTACCATCAATAAGATATTTCATCCCATCCTCATGCTCTTCCGCAAAGTGAATACAGATTTTTAATGTGATAAATGAGGTCACAGAAAGCCTCAGGGTTGGATCTCTATCTTCGAGCAGCTTGTTAAATTTAATAGCAACAAAATTGGAGCCTAAGAATTTGAAACCAAGCGGCATACTTGCATACAACTTTTGTCTCTAATTCGAACCCATTAACCTTACGTCATTGATCTAAGAACATTCCGATTTCCGACGACGAGACTACGTTATATTTGCTACATTAAGAATGGAGAATTAAGAACTCGTGGAGAACATGAAAGTGTTAACAAGTTTGATGAAATCAAAATCGATAGAGACGTTGCATTGCTTCATTCCATTTGTGTTGAAAACTAGAAAGTAGTATTTCACTTTGTATTTTGTTCAAGGCCATTGTTACTCTCACGTTAGTAAACAAAACAAAACCAGAATAACAAGAGTCTAATATATCTTCATCCATCAGTCAACCAATGCACAACCGTCCCCTTTATTTACAATTCAATTCAAGCCCAACTGTCCCAGTGCCAGTGCAAAGCATTTCACCCCAGGAGTAGTACAACCTCTTGTTTCCCGGAAATAATCTGTTAACAATTTGAAGATAAACCGGTATGAGTTTAATAAACAGGCCAGAAAAGGTGACCCAACTATCCAGATTATAGAACGTATAACTTGCGTTCACACCAGTAATTTCATTGGAAAAAAGACTTGACTCGACACAAAGCAATCAAAACCTTGACAAAACTGAACAGTTAAGTGCCATACCATTGCTGATTCTTCCTGAACTCTGTAAGAACAGGATAAATGTTCTCAAAGGCTTCATATGTCTCACTTCTTACCTGAAGCATTGAAATAGTAATGCTCTTCAGATAATGCACAAACACATATAGAACTGAAAATTCAAAAATAAAAACAGGTGCAACAAACTATCACCTTAGCTCCTGTAAGAACAATTTTCCCAGACACAAAGATGAGCAACACAATCTTCGGTTGTTTCATCCGATAAATCAAGCCTGGGAAAAGTTCTGGTTCATACTGATCATCACAATTGAAAAACATTCAGTATAAAAGCATTCTATGGATATCTTCGGGATAAATACCCCAAACTTCCTGTCCACATTAAAACTTTGAACCAGTTTCCTCATGCTCAAAAAATTGATAGAATGATGACTATAAATTTATGGATAGTTACCAATACTAAAATCCAAGTCTACAAATTTTAAGATGATGTAGTTAACAACACCTCGAAATCTAAACTACAAACATGATGATGTTATGAATTAAGAATTTAGTTGGGTTCCAGCAACAAATACCTACAACTTTGACCTTGAACAATCAAGGAAAAATCTTCGTACTCAGGTATTCAGTTTCAACAGGATTAATGAAACATATATCTAAACAAACCGACATGAAGGTGCAGCAAGCAAACTTACACTAGAGAAGGCACCATGGGAATATGCCAGACCTTCCAGTCTTATGGGGAATTTCACATCACAAGAACCAACTATATTCTGGATTTTGAATTCCTGTACCACAAAACCTGATTAAGAAAATAAAGTGATAATACACAGCAGTATGTGTGTGTTTCCGACAGAGACTACCTTGAACTTAGCTGGAAACCCAAGCTTCTGGATGATTCTAGCATACTGAAAAAGATGAGATTTGTATAAATATTACGTTTTCAGAAATCAGTACTAAAATAATGATGCTGATTATCCCATATTTCATATATGAATGTAAGAAGGAATTAATCTACCTTTCGTGCCGCCAATTTTGACTGCTGTTCACTTTTAGCACCCGTACAAACCTACACCACAGCATAAAAGGCCAGAAACCAAATAAGTGTTGAATACTAATTAGAATAATGTAAGAGGGGAAAAAAACACAACATTGTTACAATAACATAAAAATAGCAAAAGAGGAAAGAGATGGACAAATATGGTTTTTTACTACAATGGAAATCAATAGGACAACTTTTACCTACCACAGAAGGTTAGAGAGAGAGAGCACATAACATGACCACAAAACAAACTTTCATCTATTAATCATTTGAGATTACAAATCAAGCATATGATCAGATTGTAAGCCAATAAAGACGGACAAAGGAAGGGAACAAGATGCCGGTTGGAAATTGAGGCTTACCATTTTACCTGAAGCAAATATCAAAGCGGTGGTCTTTGGTTCTCTTATTCTCATAATCACAGCTGCAAACCGCTGCAAGGATACTTCATAATTATTATGCACTACAAAAGATAATAATGAACAAGGAACAGCTATTTTTGTTTTCATAAGGGATACGATAAGCAGCTATAGCAAAACTTATTAATATTAACTGAATAAAGCTCCATTCAAATAGAAAAAAGTGTTTTGATCTAGGGGAACTACAGTAAAGGGATTCACAGTAGAATCTTTGTCATAGTTCTTAAACAAAAGAAATGTCGCACACGGGGGGGGGGGACCTATGCACAAAAAGTTACATGCCTTGGGATTGTATTCAGCATTACGAGCTTGCAAAGCAATGGCCTTGAGATCTAATTTGCAATCCAAATTGACTGTGGAGACAATATTCCTGTAAGCACAAACAACACCATCATTGTTTTGTTTTAAGGCAATGCATAAATAATTACACAACAAGCACACTCCACTTGTTTAATGCACGACACAGTCTGAGAAAAAGCATGTAGTATCAGGAAATATATAATTACAGAGAATCTCTTGCGTCTCTAAATCAGTATATATTCTTTTAGGGTTCCATGCATAAACATCCACTTTGGCAGGTAAACACAGAAACCATGCTAACCTGAAATCGAGTCAAACCAAGTGTGGATAGCATATTGGACTAGTTTCTTAGAGAATAGAGTAAGAGGGGCAATGGGTGACAGGATTTTCAAACTACTGCAATTAGACACTCAATCAGTTCAGGAATAGCCAGCATATCCCACTCAACACATAACTAAATGGTGAATGCACTCGTGATTGCATTGCAGCAACTGATTGCAAAAACAATCAATCAAGTGTTCATTCCACATCCCAGATGAGACAATATTACAATCAATATTTGTGGGTAAAGCAGAGGGATTGACCTCCCAATGACAAATTCAATTAATTATAAAAACAAAACAAAAAACAAACAAACACAATGTTTTGAAATCCAATCATTGACCTAGGTATGACAAACCCAGAAAAAGAATTTGACAAAAGGGTGGAGATTGAAGGGACTCACTGGAGCGTAGGGACTATCCCAGAAGGGTGGTTCTTGAGATCTACTGGCTGGCTTCCTTCTAACCCTTGCTCTGCCATTCCCTTGTTTAGCTACGGTACGGCGTGAGACCTTGCGCTTCCACTCTATACATATAGTAACACAAGTACATAGATGAATTGATACATCATACATAAACGATTTTGATACAACATACATAAACGATTTTGATACATCATATGATATGTTAATTAACACAGATAACCCATCTTTTATTTTTATTTTTTCTCATGAAAATTTGACTTTTGTTTTTTCTCCAAAACCTCTTCGGATACAAAAAGTTCCAACAAAAATACCCAAAAAGAATAAAATTTAGAAAATAGAGGAGTTATGATTCTCGTAAAAGGGTAAATCTTTTATATTTGAGGAAATCAGACCAGCTGGTTTTGACGATGACTGTTTAGATATCATCAGTAAATAAAAAAGGGTTTAAATCAATTCGATCTTCCAGATTTAGTCAAGGGGAACAAATAAGAGAAATCGGGA
Organism: Oemleria cerasiformis; assembly: GCA_037349345.1. Classification (NCBI taxonomy): domain Eukaryota; kingdom Viridiplantae; phylum Streptophyta; class Magnoliopsida; order Rosales; family Rosaceae; genus Oemleria; species Oemleria cerasiformis. The sequence continues at coordinate 244,647 of JAZGTL010000006.1, forward strand.
TCGAGGGTTGTGTTCAAGTTTGAAGCTTGAAAAGAAATCGGACCTTTCGGGATCACAGATCTGCGGTGATTTCCGGGAGAATCGATCCAGAAAGAGAGATGTTGGGTTAGGAGGAGCGGGAAGATTTCAAATTTGGGTACGTTTTTATATAAGAAATTTGTATTCTGAAGCTTAAAAGGATGAGAGGAGGATGAGGGGATTTGAGAGAGAAGGGGGAGCGTTTGGGTTTGCGTTTGTGTTTGTGTTTGGATCTGGGGGCTTATGAGGCAGGTAGCGTTGCGATTGCATCTTACCCTCGTCCTCTATATATAAATCCCCGTAATGACCCTCCCCCACACGCTTCATTCAAGCACCAGAGAGGGTCATTATTGGAAACTCAACTGGCACAGCTTTGTTGACATCTCTTCATCAAGGCCCTCTAGTAAGCCGCCACGTTGCAGATTCCATATCAGCTTTTTTGTTTACCTGTGCAGGCTTGCATAAAATAAGGGTGGTTTTATAATTGTCACCCTCATTTGGTAAATTCCATGTCTAGGTCATTATTATTTTTTTCTTTTGACAAACATGTCTAGGTTATTTTGCTTTGTCAAATTGTCACCCAAATATTTTGAGCTTAAAAAACTAGGCTAAAAATATGGTAAGACAAATTTCAAAGGATTTTTAACATCTTTGTAAATTTGAGTAACCCACAAATTTAAGTCCATTTTTCAATTATCTCCAAAAATAATTAAAAATTTATTCTCACCATATTTTAAGGTTCCTAAAGTTCATACAAGATATTTCTTATGCTTGTATTTCTTATATTTTTAAATCATTATGGTATGTTACGGACCTCGATAATAATTTTATTGAATTTAATATTTCGAGTTTAAAAATCGAGAATTTTTTATTAAATAACTGAAAAATAACAAAATATGTGTCAAAGAGCTTATAACATCTTCGTAAATATGCAGGAAGAATATTTCGCGAAAAATTCAACAGTTGCATTTTTCACAAAACAGTGAGTTAGTCACAATTTTAAGTCAATTTTTTTCAACTATCTGCAAAACAATAAAAAACTTAATCTATTGTTATTCTTACCACCTTAATACAAGGTTCATGAAGTTCACAAATGTCATCCCTTACATTTTTTATCTTTATGAATTCAAAACTCGATAATAATTTTTATTAAATAAATTCAAAACTCGATAATAATTTTTATTAAATTTAATACTTCGCACTTTAAAAACTAGAAATTATATTACAAATTGAAAAAATAATTTTAATTTTCTTCCTTTTGAGTTTCATTTTTCAATAGAAATGTTTATAAAACGCTTAACATTATGAGATCGCTGTTTCGAACTTCACAATTACGAATTTGAATGATATGAACTCTAACGATTGATATTACTAGAAAAAAAAAACTTTCACAAATTTCCAAGGAAAATTGATGCCAAATGGGAGTCATTATACCTTCATAATTATTAATTTCCAAGGAAAATTGATGCTTGAAAGTAAAAAGATACATTCTATAACCACAGGTCCACAACTCGGGAAAGACGATAAAATTGATAAAAGTAAAATCATAAACTGACTATATTGCAATATTTTCCCACCTTGCTTCTTCTAGCTCACATACAAAAAGAAAACCAAAGCTGCTCCACAATAGAGATATGACCTAGTAGATTTACAAGACAGGAAATAACAAACAAGTAAACGGCAAAGACAGAAAATTAAAACCCAAAAAAAAAAAACCATATCAAAGATATAAGCACCACTGGAAGACAAACCAAAACCTGTTAGGAGCTTCAGCTGAACACCCAGTAAATAGATGACTCAGAACCCTAGCCTGACTTCTAAGGTACACGAAAATCTTAGAGATCCATGTGACTTGCCACTCCTCAATGAATTATTGACCATTCTAGCAAAGCAAGCCACAGTCATCATGGAGGCGGTCCAAGAAATAGGCAGAGCATTGGCGAGTATCGTCTCTCGTATATTCATCAAAACCAGCATACTCCCAAGCAACAGACCAACAAGAATTGGACCGCCTTTATGCAAGGCAGACGCTAGCAACCATTCGCAACCCCATTCGCAACAACCCCATTTGCTACAACCCCATTTGCTACAACCCTTTTCTCTGACACAACCGGCTTAGCACCCTTCGGGGCATCTCCAGTTGCAATCGAGCCGTTTTCTGCAGGTTTCAGTTCCTCACTTGCAGGTACTGCTGGAATAGATTCCTTGGTCAAATCAGAGGGAACCTCAGCTGAATTTTGAGTTTTCAGTTGCACATTTGCTACATCTTTCTTCTCATCAATGATTTTTCCTTCCCATACCTGCTTTAGTATTTTCAAACATATGGGCAGATTTAGGGTAACAGACATAAGAAATATATCATTGACTTTGGACGTGCCAAGGAAAAATAAAAATGAAACATGACTTGAAGGCTTGACAGGAAGACATAGTATTTACCTGTTTCTGAAACTGCTGTTGCTTAGCTTTCTTCTCCTGAATTGTCTTCTGACGGGCCTCATAAAACCCAAAGTCGTCCAAAATGCATGTTTTGCTTAAATGTTCCTTAAAAATTTTAGTCAGTTTAAGCCCTGGCTCCAATTTGACCTACACAAATCCATAAGATTAATATTCATAATGGAAGAACAAAGAAAACCAAAACCTTAAAACTGTAAGATGTAAATTTACCTCCTGGGTGTCCCTACTGTTGGTCACAGGTTTGTTCTCATTATTTTCAAGTGTAATGTGCTTCAACGAACTGTTGGGAACATCTTTAACAATATGCCACTTGACAGAGAAACAGCCATTCCACTTGTCTTGTTGCCAGTACTCTAAATTCTTGTTAAAATCAACAGGCCCCAACATCTCAGCAAGGCCTACAAATTGTCCACTTGTATTGACCTAAAAAGTAAACAACAAATAAGTACTAATCCAAGAAAACATATGAACAATGACCACTCAAGTACTAGCAGCAAGATACTCACCGAGAAGAAAAGGAACACAGGGCAACCACCAGATTTCTCTTGAGCCTCCTGGTATGCAGCATGTAGCTTCTTGTTTCCATTTGGCGTGCTGGCCCAAACATTATATTTAATGCTTTTATGAACATCATCCTCACTGTATGACTTAATGATGAAGAATTTAGCATCAGCATAATTCTCAGGAAAATCTGCTTTGTTGTATTGCTCACGGTCTGGAACACTAATTTTATCCTTTTCCTCTTCATTACTAAGATTTGTTGGCACCTGCCCCTTGATTGCTAATGCACTAGGTGCAAAACCCTTTTGATTCTTGGAGCCCTTCGCCCGAGGTCCCCTGTTGAGTTCATTCAAACCATCCATGTTTTCATTACCATACCCATAGTAACCCCCATTTCTTCCCCTGGGTTTATATTTACTGTCAACTGCCAGCCATGTGCGTCCACTGGTTCGTGAATCGTAACCATGAGATCCAAAGCCCATGCCCGATCTCACTGTGTTTCCATACTGACCATACAGCTTGTTTGGGTACATCCTATTAATGAACCCTTGAGCTGTACCCATTCCAGACAATGGCCTTGGGTGGTGCAAACCCTGTGGAATTAAAAAAAAGTAAACTCATAAGGATGAACATATCCAAAAATAACAATCGCAAGAGAACATTTGAATTAAATATTCAGAATCATGCGGCACAAAACAATAATTAACATTGGATGATGTCTAACTTTAAACAGTTCAGGGAAACAACTTAAAGTCTTCCACTCATACAAGAGGATTACAATTGTATTAAGGATAGAACAACCCTCCATGGTTATCCCCTGCCTCAGATAATTTCACACCAAAGGGGATGATTAGTTTACAGCCAAAGCCATAATAGAACAACTGTCATAAAACTCAGTTGACATCCCTACATAACTGCAGCCAGCAATGCCTAAATCTAAACTACCAAACAAAATCTCCACATATATGTATATATAAAAAAAATTGATCAACATACCATGAAGTAGGAATTTGGACGGTAATTCTGATTCCTTGAAGATGGAAAACCATTTCCATTTGAGATTGAAGAAGTAATTGTTGAACTTGTCACAGGTCTGGGCTGCCCATCAGAGAAAAGTGGGCCATCTAACCAAGGAAGAGGGGAACGTGCCCCGTCAAAACCAAATCTTGGGTCCTGGTATCCAGGAGTAGGAACACGTCCTGGCAAAGCACCCCTTCCATATGGAGCATTGGAGTTGAAAGACGAGCTTTGATATGTTGATAAGGGAGCGGAAACATTATTTCCTTTCACACTTCCACCGTTTGCAATTCCGTTTGAAATCCCATTTGCTGTTTCCACTGGCAGAGGCTTTTGGTCAGCAGCTACAGAGGTGGAGACGTCACTTTGAGGTACAGCAGGGCTGGGGGTGTATGGCCCACTAGTAGGAGTCAGAGGCTGGAAATAGGGAGGGTACTGGTAGTGCTGAGGCCCATATAACTGACCATCATTTCCCATCGTCGGTACCGGGGAACCTGCCGGTGAATATGGGGCATATGGTGCATACCCATACCCATGGTGGTATAAAAGAGACCCGTTATCCCCATAGACTCCCTAAAAACACAGGCAATTTAACAATTATAAGTTTAAAACAACAAAACTTGTTAGTGTGAAAAGCAAATCAAATACAGCAACCATGATATATTACTCGAAAGGGGAAAAAGAGAACTTACAGAAGTCATCTCCACTCCCTCAGGATTTACATATCTTGAGTAGTCATCCCACTCATTGCCAGTCCCATCATAACCTACGAGAATTCACAGAAGAATCATATCATATGCATATGCATTTGAACAACATTTGAACAATCCAACAATTAACTGACATCAATCTGAGAGTTGAGCAATCAATTTACCTCCATAGTAATAGGCAGTAGACGGATAACCATTTGGGAGGTAGCAAATAGATGGATCCATGAAATCAGGCAGCAACGGGGTCACAGAGCGCTCAGAAGGAATTTGGCCATTTGCCGCATTGCCAGAATCAATAGACCCGTATTGATTGGCAGAAGGCTGCAAGGAAAAAACCAAAAACCTTAGAACCACATACCATAATACAATTGAATGTATACCATAATACAATTGAATGTTTTCAAATTCAGTATGAGGACAATTAGCATTATTGAAGTATAGCATACCTTCTTGGTAGGCTCCGGAATTTCCAGGGTCTTGTTTTGAGAATCTAATGACAACTTTTGTAGCAAATCTGCTGCTTCTAAAGAAATCAAACGGTGAAGGAAATACATACTTTGTGAAATCAATCAATTCTTAATTGAAACTGTCTGCATTTATATCGGTATAAATTAACCATAAAACAAACAAGAGAACCTAGGCCCTAAAATCAGTGAACATAGTGAATATAATATGGGGTAGAAATCCATTACTCAATTTCCATCACTCCATCTACAAGTTTGAAGCCAATTCACGAAAATTACCTACAGCAGAACTGTCAATTCAAACCAAGGCCACAACAAACTTTACATAACAAACAGAACAATAAGAAATTGTCCAAGTCCAGGCATAACATTTGAAAATTTAATTAACAGACATAGACAACACCACGCGACCATAAATTTCTATACGCAGCCCACAAAACCACAAATCGAGCCTAAGAAAGCCATAAAGCCAAAACAAAGCGTCACAAACAAAAAGCCAAACAAAAGACTCACTGCGATCTAACTGTTAAACATATACTACTAAGAACAAAGGCATAGAGGATCCAGTTTGAACGAAACAAATCACAAAAGAACAGATCCAATTAGAGAAGACCTATATAAGAAAACCAACAACAAATGATACCCAGATGGCTAAATAGATAAGGATACGATCCGCAGGAGGAGCAACGGTGGCCATGGCCGTCAATTGATAGCTAGATCTTCTACTTCTCCTTGTTTATCCAAATAGAAACTAAAATCCCCTCAATTCCAGAGAAAGGTAAGCGAGGGTTTTAGCCAAGGGAGAGAGAAGTCCTAAGGGTAAGCGAGGGAAGGAGAGATTGACTGAGTGGGAGAGAAGAGGGGGAACAACGGGTCTCACAGCCGCCAAGGGTTTGGGTTTTGGAAAAAGAGGGTTTTGTTCATCCAAAAGCGGTGATTCAAATAGCACCACGGCTCCTCTTCAACACTCTGATTCAGTCACCCGCCGTCATTTGGTGAGCTCATCGATCCCTCCCATTGGGCCAAATCTCCACGTGGCGTAAAATAACTGGGGATATTGGTTGTCCATTTTTGTCTATGCAGTCAAGGTAAAATCTGATTGGTGCGGTGAGGCTTCTTTTAATCTGGTTGGTTGTACACATGAGGGGGAGTTTGGAAACCCTAATTACAAAAGGACATGGATGTCCCCATCCACTCGGGCTCTCTGCTTCTAGCCTTTTTACTTGGGGTGACTTTTTTTGTGCTGTCTGTTGTGGGTATTTTGGTTCACACACCGTAAGTAAACAACCGAATTTTCCAAGGGTACTATTTTTACTATATATATATATATGTTCTTCATGTAATATAACCTTTTGGTTCTACCTACCTCCATCTTCTTTTCATTTCATAAACTTATCTTCTTAGTTTGTTAGTGCTTTCTTCTAAATTTGGTCCCAAAGTTTATTATACCACATTAATTTTACCAATGCAACAAAATTATTTGGACGGCTAACAATTTTGTCTCTTCAAATTTTTATCTTATCGCTTCCACGATGACGGTTAAATAATTGAAATCATCTATTTTTTTAAGTTGACAATATCTCTCTAAAGCTTTTGACAAATTTGACCATGATCTTGATAAATTTGATCATCATCTTGAAGAATCTCTCTTTACTAGTAGGTCGGTAAATAAGTTAAATCGTATCAACTTGATGGGTATTCCAACACTTGTCAAATCGAAATCAGTGTTATTTAGGTGTGAATCTATCTTTTGACACTTGCTGGTCGGATTCAATTTCCTTTAGTCGGACTAGAACCCGAGTTGATCCCAATACTACTTGGATTTTGGTAGGATCAAGCAACAAGAGGAAATAGAGAGGAAGAGAGAAAAGGAAATCTTGTATTTCATTCATAATCATTTCAAAAGCAGAAGCTCTCTTTTAAATACAACCATTTGGACTTGCACTCACAGCCGTCCACGTAAACAGGTAAGAACGATCTTGATTACTCTTATGAAATTACAATGAAAGTAAATAAACTATGACTGGTCCCATAACCTTGATGTGGGTCGTTGGATGATATGCTCTATAGGGTTGGGCTTATCAACTCCCACCCCTCTAGAAGAATAAGCCTGTCCTCAGGCTTCAAAGTCGGGAAATTGAAGTTGGAAGTCATGAACGACTTCCCAAGTTGCATCTTCAGGTAGACCAGACCACTGCACCAACCATTTGGTAATTGGGCAGTTGCCTTTCTTAAAAATCCCGCGCTGTAATATCTTGGCTGGAGACCAGCGAATCTGTCATGTAGTTGTCACCGGCGGTAAATCTATTGAACGAGGAGACTGGTCACCAATCCGTTGTTTCAGCTGGGAACGTGAAAAACAGGATGGATACGGGATTGGAGTGGTAATTGCAGCTTATAGGCCACGACGCCAATCCGAACTAAAACCTTATATGGACCATAAAAGCGACGAGAAAGTTTGGCGTTTGCACGAGCCACCACTGAAGCTTGGCTATAGGGTTGTAGCTTGACGAAAACCCAATCACCAACAGAAAACTCACGCTCAGTCCTGCATTTATCAGCTTGCTGGTTCATCCGATTATGGGCAAGGAGAAGATTGGACTTGAGTGGTCCCAACAATGAGTCACGGTCTTGCAAAGTAGAGTCCACTGCTTGAACATTAGTGGAACCGGGTAGGTAAGAATGGATGGACAGAGGTGGAACACCATATAAAGCCTGATAAGGAGTCATCTTGATGGCAGATTGGAAGGAGGTATTGTACCACCATTCAGCCCATGGCAAAAGAGAAACCTAAGATAATCGTTTCTCAGCCACAAAACACCAAAGGTAATGCTCAAGTACTCTATTTAGGAATTCAGTTTAACCATCTGATTGAGGGTGGTAAGCAGAAGAGCGACAAAGTTTTGTACCTTGTAGCTCAAAGAAAGCCTCCCATAAATTGCTTACGAAAATTGGACCCCGGTCACTAATAATTGTTCTAGGCATACCGTGAAGATGGAATATTTCACGTACAAAGAGTTCAACAATTTTGGCAGTTGTATAAGGATGAGAGATGGCAATAAAATGGCATGATTTAGTGAATCGATCGACCACCACAAAAAGGGCATTTTTGCCGGTTGACATTGGAAGCCCCTCCACAAAATCAAATGAAATGTCCTGCCAAACGCCCTCCGGTATGGGTATAGGCTGTAACAGTCCCGGAGGGTGGAGGGTTTCATATGTTTGGCGCTGACACTCATCACAATAAGCAATAAAAGCTTTGAGTTTTTTCCGAAGACCAGGCCATCCAAAATTTCGAGAGACTCGCTTATATGCCTGAAGGAAACCATAGTGCCCTCCTTCTTTAGATGAGTGAAAAACAGAGAATATAGTGGAACGGAGGTCAGACCCAATGGGAACAAATATCCTGCCTTTATAATATAGGGTATCATTGGTGAAAGTGAAGTGTTTTGGAGGGTGGGATGAATGTTGTAGTTGATTGATGATATCTTGGGTCATGGAATATGAGGTGTAAGAGGATTTAATATCCTTTATGCAATCACAAATTGGAGATGATAGACCCATAAGGAGGAGAATTTCATGTTGCCTGGACAAAGCATCAGGTACAATATTCAAATGACCAGAGCGATAAATGATAGTAAAATCATACCCAAGTAGTTTGGTGAGCCACTTGTGTTGAGTCGGTGTATGAATTCGTTGGTCCAAGAAATGTTTAATGCTTTGATGATCAGTCTTGATATGAAAATGATGACCCAATAAATATGCCCTCCAATGTTGAACAGCATAGACAATTGCCAATAATTCTTTGTCATAAACCGATAAATTAAGATTGCGGCATGATATTGGTTTGCTTAAGTTAGCAACGGGATGACCTTGTTGCTGTAGAATTGCCCCAAGACCATTTTTGATGCATCAGCTTCTACAGTGCAGGGCTGAGAGAAATCAGGAAGGCCCAAGACAGGTGTAGTGGATAAAACCTATTTGAGTTTCTCAAAGGCCAATTCAGCTGCAGAAGTCCATTGAAAGTTGTTAAGCTTGAGCATAGCAGTCAAGGGTTGAGCTATGGAGCCAAAATGGGGACAAAAATTGCAGTAGTAACCCGCTAGGCCCAAAAACCCACGAATGTATTTGACAGAAGCTGGCTTGGGCTAATGAACAATAGCTTGGATTTTTCGTGGATCAACCTCCACCCCTTGACCAGAAATGTAATGGCCCAAGTACTCCAATTTGGACTGAGCAAATGAGCATTTGGAGAGTTTAAGCTTGAGAAAATTGGCCTTCAAAATGTCAAACACTTGTTGGAGATGAAGAACATAAGCCTGCAAGTTAGGGCTGAAAACCAAAATATCATAAAAAAAACTAGCACAAATTTCGTAAAAATGGCTTGAAGATATAATTCATTATAGCCTCGAAGGTGGAAGGGGCATTTGATAAGTCCAATGGCATAACAAAAAATTCGTAATGGCCTTCATAAGTACGAAAAGTTGTTTTATGTATATCATCCGGATGCATACGAATTTGATGGTAACCAGATCTTAAGTCCAATTTGCAGAATAAGGTGGAACCATGTAATTCATCAAGCAGCTCATCCACGATGGGAATAGGGAATCGATCTTTGATAGTGACAGAATTAAGACCCCGATAATCCACACACATCCTCCAAGTGCCCTATTTCTTTGTAACCAGAATGATGGGTGATGAGAATGGACTAGTACTATGGTGAATGATACCAGCATCCAACATTTTAGAAAACTTGTTTCTCAATCTCAGTCTTATGGGAATGAGGTTGTCTGTATGGTCTGGAATTGACTAGTTTAGCGCTTGGACTGAGGGGGATTCGGTGGTCAATTGAACGAGCTGGGGATAACCTGGTAGGAGCCTAAAATAAAATCTCATAACGGTCTAGCAAGGTCTGAACAGCCTGAGGCAACTGACCAATGACCAGGGGGTCGTTATTGAAAAGACAAGGCGTACAAGAGAACGTGTTGGCGTGAAATGGTGGCAACACAGTGTGAGGTGCCAACCTTGGCAAATGGGGTGATGTGGTGCCTTGTAATTGATACCTTTTGCCATTGACAACAAATACCATTAGCTTGTGCTTGAAATGCCAAGCAATGATGCCCAAGGACTCCAACTACTCTGCACCGAGAAGGACATCACAAGTAGCTACAGAAAGATGAGCAAAAGAGGTAGTCAATCGATATCCATGTATATCGACCGAAACATTCTGAACGATGTCTATCGTATTAACTGAAATACCTGAGGCAGTCACAAATGAGTAAGTGGATGAAGAGTCCACAGTAAGACCCAATCTAGAAGCAATAGAAGGATTTAAAAAGTTGGTAGTAGCCCCTGAATCCACAAAAATATGGACTAAAAATGAATCAATTGAACCCATGAGGCGCATAGTCTGGACATAAGGAGCACCCAACAATGAATGTAATGTAAAAGGTTGAACATCATCTAACACTGGAGGAAGTAGTGGTGGAGATGGCTGGCAATCATGAAATTCATCATCAGGAAAATCAACTTCAATCATAGCCAACAAGGGACACTTACAGCGATGTCCCAGAGCATAGGTTTCATCACAATGAAAACAAAGGTTCTTAGAACGGCGTTCCCTAGCCTTAACTTGGGACAAGTGGCGGTAAGTGCCCGGGGAAGGGGATAGTGGAGATGTGCGAACTAGTGGGGGAGGAATAGGCGTCGAAGGACGTATCAGAGTGGTGGAAGAAAAACGGAATGGGCGTGGGTTCTGGGTTCACTGGGCATTCAATTTATGTTGGAATAGGAAAGCTAAACTGTAACAACCCGGAATTTCAATTATTGGATTTAAGTAAATTATTTATGTAAAATGACGATTTTGCCCTTGCTTGTTAAAGGGCATGGAAATCAAGTTTTGTTTCGAAACCTTTTCGGTGGTGTTTTGTATACCGTTGCGTAGGTCTAGAACTCACGAGTTCGTAGACAGGCGGCACGCGGAAAACGGAGTTCGGGGACGAAAGTTATGAGTCTAGATGTGCAAGGGCATTTTGGTAATTTTCCATGGAGGGGAGATATTTTTGTTAACAAATCAGATAAGTCTGATTTGTTTCATCCTCATCTTCATTTGATCTTCATCTCTTTCTTCCTCTCTGTGACAAACATACACAAACCACACCCGAAACCATACGAAAACACCAAGAGAAAAATCATAAAGTCAACGTCGGATTCAAGACTTTAACTTCCAGTTTTGATCAACTAATCGTGTTCTACTCCTTCCCACGATCACAACCGTACCAACCATCGAAGGAAAGGACCACGGAGGAAGCCGAACCGAGGATAGGAAGTTTCGGACCTTCCGATCGATTTTTCGGCTAGCACATGTATGTGTTTGTGGTTTTGAGGTCATATTTGGATTCCTGGGTTCGAGTAGATAGATTTAGACATAAAATTTGTGAAAAATGGTTGAGTTTTGAGGAAGTTGGAAAGCTTGGAGTTTCGGCCGGAAATGGAGGATTCCGGCGAAACCAGACGGCGGCGACGGCGACTGCCGGTCATCTTCTCCGGCCAACTTCCGGCGACGTCGACGGCAGCCGGTCGTCTTCTCCGGCGAGTCGCCGGTGACCGGTCGGGTCGAGTTGAACCGGTCGGGTCGAGTTGAACCGGTCGGGTTGAGTGAACCGGTCGGGTCGAGTTGGACCGGGTCAGATTGAGCCGAACCGGGTTGGACCGGTTCAGGCGCGTGGGTACTGTCGCAGACGCGTGACCGGCGCGTGAGGGCGCGTGGCGGCGCGTGGGCGCGTGTTCCGACCTTCCGTCGGCGCGTGGCGGCGCGTGGGGCCGAGGCTGAGGTCACGGTGGCGCGTGACAAATAGTTTTTGACGTTTCGGACCTATTGGCGCAGGTTTCGAGTCGATCGGATGTCGTTTAGGGGTGTTTCGGACGTTTTAAAGTTGCTGCGTTTTTCTAGGACAGCGTAGGCAGACTTTCCGGGGTTTAGGGGGTTTATATTTAAGGTTCTTATGATTAGCTGGTAATCCCGATTATTAATTTGGACAGGCGATACTGCTCCGGGAACTTCAGGGGAGCGTACAGTTCGGGATTGAGCTTGCTTGAACAGGTTTGTGAGTGGACTTTTGATTTATAAACTATAATGCATGCATAAATGTATCTTTGATTTAAATACTGTTGAGTATGAGTGAAATGAATTTCTGGATTTTAGAAATGATGCTGGACACATATTTTACAATATTTCTGTAAAAGTATGTTTTGAGAAATGGCCTGATTTTGTACTCGATTTTGATATCGTTTTGATGTGGTAACTATTTGAGTATGTGATTTGGGTTGAGACCCATAATTGTGATTTTACCGATTTTGGCCATAAAATGATATTTGCAAAGAATTTGGCTAAGGCCGCGAAACAAAGATTTCGAAGTATGGATTTGATTCACTGATTCCCGTCCCGATGATTGTTGTTGCTCTGACTGGTGTTGAGGAGCATGACTCTACCAGTTGTTGAGGGTTCGGACCTTAGGTGTTGAGGAGTATGTCTCCGCCGGGTCGCGAAACTGTCTATGCATAGTACAGATATTACAGACAGTACATATGGTACACAGAGTTGTACATATTTGAACACATCTCAAGGGATACCCTGATGTGTTATGAATATGTCGGGAACAGTGAATTCTTGATTTTGAGATAATTTGTGTCCAGATTGAATTATATGATTTTAAACTCCTTTGAAGAGAGTTTTCAAACCAAATTGTGGATTACGAGGTATTTTTATTATACAGATTTTATGTGAGTCCAATTCATGATTTTAAAGATAAATGTGAATTTTGGATGATTTACATATGATGCTTTTATATGATAAATTATTTTATGTTATGCATGCATGATTTTATAAATGGAGGGGAAGAAAGGTATTTCTTCGAAAAGGAATTTATAAATGATTATTTTTGTCCACTCACAACTTTTGTGTTTTAAACCCCCTTCAGGCAGTTGAGTAGAGTTGACGCGAACATTGATCTCGAGGCTGAGGCATTAGGATTTCGACTACGCTGTGTTGTATATTTGAGTAGGATATCTAAATTTTACTCCTGATCCTACTTAGACGCTCTGATATTGTGTTGTATTTGTTTGGTCGTTAATTACGGGAATTATTGAGTGCTTAAGTCCCTTGTCTGACAAGAGGAAGTATTTATCATGGTTATTATAATTTGTATGGATTGAAGGGTATTTTGGGAACTTTTCTTAGGTTGTCAGACGGGATCAGGGTTCTTCCCGGGTTTCGAGGTGAAATTCGGGACGGGTCCTGACAATTGGTATCAGAGCACTAGGTTAAATTCCTGTAGACTGTACACTACGTGTACAATTATTTTGAGTATAGTTCTTTTCAGCGTAATGCCTCCGAGATGCGAGTTCCGTCAACAGTTTGAAAATATTGGGGACACACCTGAACCTGCAGTGGAGCCTGATATGAGACAAACACTGGAACAATTGGGTCATACGTTGACTTCTGTACTTCAGAGTAGGACTGCAACTGAAGGTTCAGACATTGAGAGAGCCCAGAGATTAGGGGCTACCGTATTTATGGGCGACTCTAGCCCAGATGATGCAAGAGAGTGGATTACTCGTTTAGAGCGAGTGTTCTCGATTTTGAGATGTCCTCAGGGGGACATGGGTATTAGTACTCCTACTGGGAATATGTTAAATGCGAATCTCGTGATTCGAAGTTGTCCAGTGTTAGTGGAAGGTCATGCATTAGAGGCAGATTTAATTCCCCTAGATATGTTTGATTTTGATGTGATTCTGGGGATGGATTGGTTGACTATGCACCATGCCTCTATTGATTGTTATGACAAGAGAGTGGATTTCCGGAGTCCAGGTTTACCGGAACTTACATTCAGAGGAGATCGTAGGGTACTACCCTGTGGAGTGATATCAGCTTTGACTGCTGAGAAATTGCTGAGGAAAGGTTGTGAGGGTTACTTGGCTCATGTGTTTGATTCTCGGGAAACTTCGATGAGAGTGGAGGATATTCCCGTGGTGAGTGAATTCTCTGATGTGTTTCCAGATGATCTTCCGGGATTGCCACCTCACCGGGAGATTGAGTTCACCATCGAGCATTTGTCAGGTACTCAACCTATCTCACAGGCACCGTATAGGATGGCACCGGCAGAATTGCGAGAGTTAAAGACTCAGTTGCAGGACTTGGTGAATATGGGATTTATTCGCCCAAGTGTTTCACCTTGGGGTGCACCAGTGTTATTTGTGAGGAAAAAGGATGGTGGGTTGAGGTTGTGTATAGACTACCGGAAGCTAAACATGGCTACGGTGCGGAATAAGTATCCTTTGCCAAGGATAGATGATTTGTTTGATCAACTTAAGGGGGCAAGATATTTTTCAAAAATTGACCTTCGATCCGGGTACCATCAGTTGAGGATCAGAGAAGGGGATGTTGAGAAAACAGCTTTCAGGACTCGTTATGGTCATTATGAGTTCCTGGTGATGCCTTTCGGGTTGACTAATGCCCCAGCAGCATTTATGGATTTGATGAACAGGGTGTTCCAAAAGTATTTGGATCGATTTGTGATTGTGTTCATTGATGACATCTTGGTGTATTCGAGGAGTGCTAAGGCACATGAGAAGCACTTAAGGTTGATGCTGAATATGCTTAGGAAAAAGCATTTGTTTGCCAAATTCAGTAAATGTCAGTTTTGGTTGACCGAAGTTGGATTCTTAGGTCATGTGATTTCGGCTGAGGGTATCAGCGTAGATCCCCAAAAGGTCGAGGCAGTGGCAAACTGGGAGCAACCGAGGACAGTGACAGAGGTGAGGAGTTTTCTGGGTTTGGCAGGATATTATCGACGGTTTGTAGAAGGATTTTCTACGATAGCAGGGCCGTTGACTCGATTGACGAGGAAATGAGTCAAGTTTGACTGGGGAGCTGATTGTGAACAGGGATTTCAGGAGCTGAAGAGGAGGTTGACTTCTGCTGCAGTATTGACCATTCCTGATGATACTGGTGGATTCGAGGTGTATAGTGATGCATCATTGCGGGGTATAGGCTGCGTGTTGATGCAGCATGGAAAGGTGATAGCTTATGCTTCTAGACAACTTAAACCCCATGAGTTGAATTACCCCACACATGATTTGGAATTAGCTGCAGTGGTGCATGCATTGAAAATCTGGCGACATTATTTGTATGGGGAGACGTGTCGGATCTTCACCGACCATAAGAGTTTGAAGTACTTGTTCACCCAAAAAGACCTGAATCTGAGGCAGAGAAGATGGCTTGAGTTAATAAAGGATTATGATTGTACTATAGAGTACCATCCAGGGAAAGCCAATGTTGTGGCAGATGCTTTAAGCAGGAAATCCATGGGTTCTTTAGCCCATTTGCATACAGTCTACTTACCATTACTGGTAGAGTTCCGTAGAGCAGGGATAGTACTGGACATGGATAGCCAGGGGACTTTGTTGGCTAGTTTTCATGTGAGGCCTGTGCTGATTGATCGGATTATTGAGACTCAACTCCAAGACCCTACATTGTGCATTATCAGGATGGAGTTAGAGGCTGGAAACAGGCAGGACTATGCGCTTAGGGATGATGGAGCCTTGGTTAGGGATGGTCGGTTGTGCGTACCGAATGAGCTGGAACTAAAGAGGGAAATTCTTGATGAGGCTCATAGTTCGGCTTACGCTATGCATCCAGGAGGTACCAAGATGTATCATACCCTAAGGAAACATTATTGGTGGACTGGGATGAAAAGGGAGATTGCTGAGTTTGTGAGTAGATGCCTGACATGCCAGCAAGTGAAAGCCGAGAGGCAGAAACCATATGGGGCACTTCAACCATTACCTATTCCGGAATGGAAGTGGGATCACATTACGATGGATTTTGTGTATAAACTTCCAAGGACACAGAAAGGACATGATGGGATATGGGTAATTGTTGATAGACTCACGAAGTCTGCACATTTCTTACCAGTGCGGGAAGATTTTCGGATGAGTCAGTATGCCAAATTGTTCATTGATGAGATCATACGGCTACATGGGACTCCAGAGTCCATTGTTTCGGACAAGGATCCTAGATTTACCTCCAGGTTTTGGCGGAGTTTGCAGAAGGCTTTTGGCACTACATTGCATTTTAGTACAGCTTTTCATCCTCAGGCGGTTGGTCAGTCTGAGAGGACAATCCAGATTTTGGAGGATATGATGAGAGCTTGTGTACTACAGTTTAAAGGAAACTGGGATTCACACCTGGCTCTGATGGAATTTGCTTATAATAATAGTTATCAGTCGAGTATTGGGATGTCTCCTTTCGAGGCACTGTATGGGAGGCAGTGCAGGACACCTTTATGCTGGAACGAATTGGGTGAAAGGAAACTGTTAACACCAGAGTTGGTTGATACGACTGAGGAAAAGATAAGGATCATCAGAGAAAGGTTGAAGACAGCTCAGGATCGCCAGAAGAGCTATGCAGACCGCAGAATTAGAGACCTTGAGTTTGAGGTTGGTGACTGGGTGTTCTTGAAACTATCTCCTTGGAAGGGAGTTGTACGTTTTGGTAGACGAGGGAAACTGAGTCCTCGCTACATTGGTCCATATGAGATTCTGGAGAGGATAGGACCAGTGGCATATCGTCTTGCTTTACCATTGGAACTATCCAGAGTTCATAATGTTTTCCATGTATCTTTGCTCCGGAAATATCTGTTTGATGAGTCTCACGTATTGGGAGAACAACCACTTGAGCTGAAAGATGATTTGACCTTTGAGGAGCAACCGGTGCAAATTTTGGATTGGAAAGAGAATGTATTGCGCAGAAAGAGTATTTCTCTAGTTAAAGTGTTGTGGAGGAATCATAACGTGGAGGAAACCACGTGGGAAACTGAGGAACTAATGCGGACGCAGTATCCTTATTTGTTCCAAGGGTAGAGTTGAATTTCGAGGACGAAATTTCTTAAGGAGGGTAGATTGTAACAACCCGGAATTTCAATTATTGGATTTAAGTAAATTATTTATGTAAAATGACGATTTTGCCCTTGCTTATTAAAGGGCATGGAAATCAAGTTTTGTTTCGAAACCTTTTCGGTGGTGTTTTGTATACCGTTGCGTAGGTCTAGAACTCACGAGTTCGTAGACAGGCGGCACGCGGAAAACGGAGTTCGGGGACGAAAGTTATGAGTCTAGATGTGCAAGGGCATTTTGGTAATTTTCCATGGAGGGGAGATATTTTTGTTAACAAATCAGATAAGTCTGATTTGTTTCATCCTCATCTTCATTTGATCTTCATCTCTTTCTTCCTCTCTGTGACAAACATACACAAACCACACCCGAAACCATACGAAAACACCAAGAGAAAAATCATAAAGTCAACGTCGGATTCAAGACTTTAACTTCCAGTTTTGATCAACTAATCGTGTTCTACTCCTTCCCACGATCACAACCGTACCAACCATCGAAGGAAAGGACCACGGAGGAAGCCGAACCGAGGATAGGAAGTTTCGGACCTTCCGATCGATTTTCCGGCTAGCACAGGTATGTGTTTGTGGTTTTGAGGTCATATTTGGATTCCTGGGTTCGAGTAGATAGATTTAGACATAAAATTTGTGAAAAATGGTTGAGTTTTGAGGAAGTTGGAAAGCTTGGAGTTTCGGCCGGAAATGGAGGATTCCGGCGAAACCAGACGGCGGCGACGGCGACTGCCGGTCATCTTCTCCGGCCAACTTCCGGCGACGTCGACGGCAGCCGGTCGTCTTCTCCGGCGAGTCGTCGGTGACCGGTCGGGTCGAGTTGAACCGGTCGGGTCGAGTTGAACCGGTCGGGTTGAGTGAACCGGTCGGGTCGAGTTGGACCGGGTCAGATTGAACCGAACCGGGTTGGACCGGTTCAGGCGCGTGGGTACTGTAGCAGACGCGTGACCGGCGCGTGAGGGCGCGTGGCGGCGCGTGGGCGCGTGTTCCGACCTTCCGTCGGCGCGTGGCGGCGCGTGGGGCCGAGGCTGAGGTCACGGTGGCGCGTGACAAATAGTTTTTGACGTTTCGGACCTGTTGGCGCAGGTTTCGAGTCGATCGGATGTCGTTTAGGGGTGTTTCGGACGTTTTAAAGTTGCTGCGTTTTTCTAGGACAGCGTAGGCAGACTTTCCGGGGTTTAGGGGGTTTATATTTAAGGTTCTTATGATTAGCTGGTAATCCCGATTATTAATTTGGACATGCGATACTGCTCCGGGAACTTCAGGGGAGCGTACAGTTCGGGATTGAGCTTGCTTGAACAGGTTTGTGAGTGGACTTTTGATTTATAAACTATAATGCATGCATAAATGTATCTTTGATTTAAATACTGTTGAGTATGAGTGAAATGAATTTCTGGATTTTAGAAATGATGCTGGACACATATTTTACAATATTTCTGTGAAAGTATGTTTTGAGAAATGGCCTGATTTTGTACTCGATTTTGATATCGTTTTGATGTGGTAACTATTTGAGTATGTGATTTGGGTTGAGACCCATAATTGTGATTTTACCGATTTTGGCCATAAAATGATATTTGCAAAGAATTTGGCTAAGGCCGCGAAACAAAGATTTCGAAGTATGGATTTGATTCACTGATTCCCGTCCCGATGATTGTTGTTGCTCTGACTGGTGTTGAGGAGCATGACTCTACCAGTTGTTGAGGGTTCGGACCTTAGGTGTTGAGGAGTATGTCTCCGCCGGGTCGCGAAACTGTCTATGCATAGTACAGATATTACAGACAGTACATATGGTACACAGAGTTGTACAGATTTGAACACATCTCAAGGGATACCCTGATGTGTTATGAATATGTCGGGAACAGTGAATTCTTGATTTTGAGATAATTTGTGTCCAGATTGAATTATATGATTTTAAACTCCTTTGAAGAGAGTTTTCAAACCAAATTGTGGATTACGAGGTATTTTTATTATACAGATTTTATGTGAGTCCAATTCATGATTTTAAAGATAAATGTGAATTTTGGATGATTTACATATGATGCTTTTATATGATAAATTATTTTATGTTATGCATGCATGATTTTATAAATGGAGGGGAAGAAAGGTATTTCTTCGAAAAGGAATTTATAAATGATTATTTTTGTCCACTCACAACTTTTGTGTTTTAAACCCCCTTCAGGCAGTTGAGTAGAGTTGACGCGAACATTGATCTCGAGGCTGAGGCATTAGGATTTCGACTACGCTGTGTTGTATATTTGAGTAGGATATCTAAATTTTACTCCTGATCCTACTTAGACGATCTGATATTGTGTTGTATTTGTTTGGTCGTTAATTACGGGAATTATTGAGTGCTTAAGTCCCTTGTCTGACAAGAGGAAGTATTTATCATGGTTATTATAATTTGTATGGATTGAAGGGTATTTTGGGAACTTTTCTTAGGTTGTCAGACGGGATCAGGGTTCTTCCCGGGTTTCGAGGTGAAATTCGGGACGGGTCCTGACATAAACGCTGAGCCTGAAGTAGGGTCAGGGGAGCGGCGGTGAGGACATCATGACTATTGTCCTCACGGAGATCGCCAATGAAAACATGTTTCAGCTGGGAGTCAGACCAGTCAGTAGCTCTACAAGAAAGACGAGTGAATTCTGCAATGTAATCCTCAACGGTACCTGCGTGTTGGAGATGGGATAAGGTGGACTCCAAAATAGCAGAATCACAGTCACCAAATCGTTGCAATAATAACTCCACAAATTGAGACCTGTTAGAGGTGGGAAAACGCTGCTCAAACCATCGCATCCAAATGGCAGCATCAGCACCGAAGTGACAAACAGGGACACGGACTCGCTGAGTGGGTGGAATCTTGTAGAAATCCAAAAATCGCTCAGGCATGACGACCCAACCGTATGGATCGTCTTTGGTAAATCGTGGGAGGTAAATCTTGGGGGATGGGCAATAAGGAGTGGGTGGGTGTGGGTTGTGGAATGGAAGTGGGTGCGAAGAATATAGTGGAGTTGATTGGGTAAAAATTGGGGAAGAATAGGAAAGCGTCTTTAGGGAAGGCGAATCCATAGAAATTGGGCGAGGGGGAATGGGGTTAAGGGACTATCGTGTGAGCAGAGGAAATTGAGCGACCTGAATAAGGTCAAGTTCAGGCTATGAGGAAATAGAAGAGAAATCCCTAGAGCTGTGAGAAAGACGAGCACAGCCACCACTAGAAGAGGAAGCAGACGACGACCCTACCGATCATTCTTGAGAGTGTCCAACAAGGTGTTTTGGAACCCAGCAATTTGCAGCTTGACGGAAGCCTGAAACGATGACTAAGACTCACGTATAGCGTCAACGGAAGAGCGGAATTCATTTTGCTGGGCAAATAAATTCGTGACCTGCTCAGCAACCTTAAGATATTGAGAAGAAAGCTGCGAGAAATTGAAGTCAGTTTTGAGAGATTGGTTCGCCATAGCTGTCGAAGAGAGGTGGCGATTTTTGGGCGTCAGAAGGTCTCTAATACCAGTTGGTAGGATCAAACAGTAAGAGGAAATAAAACAAGAAAGAGAGAGGAAGAGAGAAAAGGAAATCTTGTATTTAATTCATGATCATTTCAAAGGCAGAAGCTCGCTATTAAATAAAACCATTTGGACTTGCACTCACAACCGTCCATGTAAAACAGGTAAGAATGATCTCGATTACTCTTATGAAATTACAATGAAAGTAAATAAACTATGACTGGTCCCATAATCTTGATGTGGGCCGATTGATGATATGCTCTATAGGGTTGGGCTTATCAGATTTGGAGGTGAAACTTGTTCTTTTTGGGAACTTGGAGTAAATTGGTAAAACGAACATTATGGTTTTGGTGAAGGAGATTATATCATACACATTGTATAGAGGAATATCACTAGGCTATAGCTCTAAGCGGCTTGATTTTTTTTTATACAATGATATTGGAAGAGGAGATTAGATTATACACATAGGGTATCGATCTCGTTTTTTATAAGAGTCGAACCCGATATCTCTACATAACGTATAAGGAGAAATATATCACTAAGTCATAGCAGTAAGTGACAGATCATAATTTTTTAAACAATATACATGTCGAAAAATGATGTAAAATAATAATAATAATAATAATAATAAGAAAAATAATAATGATGTAACTCGATGGAGAAAAGTAGAACAGACAAATCTTATTCAAAATTCATCATTGGATCGTCTCTCAAATAAAGGGAAAAAAACATACGTACACATTAAAGTGGGTTTAAATATATAATTAGATTGAGGTTGTGTGAGGGAGAGAGTGAGAGGTGGTGGTTACAGTAAGAGATACAACCAAGGGGCTCCTGACCTTGTGGATGCCATCAGACCACACTACTTCCCCAAAATCATATCTCCCTTGAGATTTCTTCTTTGGCTTCAGCTTCACATAATATGCGTTTTCTACTCTCAGCCACGAGAATATCAACACTCTAGGCCATATCTCTACCTCTACTCCATCAGGCTTATAGTGCATGGGAATTATCTCAATCAACGATTAATTCTCTTATTCTCTTTCTTATTTGCAATTTTATTTTATTTAAGTTAACAAACCGTTTAAATTTTGTATAATAGTTTATTCAGAATTTCAATTATTTAATCAGTAAATAACTCGTCAAACATTATTCCAATATTAATTTTCCAGGAAGTCTTATCTTACATTCAAAGAAAAGAGAGCAGTGAGGGACGAATAGAAGATGTGTTTGATGAGAATGATAGAAAATTTTCTTCCCTTCCATCACTCACCGTCACCACTCTCTTCTTCTCTCCTCTTTCCCTCTCTTCACCCTCACCGACCATCGTCCCAAAATTCGGCACATATCCACCGAAACCACCAAACATCACCTCCATCAAAACCCCCATTTCCCCTCCAAGGAGCTTGTTCTTAGCTGCCCATCTCTGTATCTTCCCCGAAGTAGTCTTCGGCACACTCCCACTCGTAACCAGAACCACCGCCGCAACCTCCACTCTCTCCTCCTTCGCTACCGCTTTCCTCAACCCTTCACATATTCTCCTCAAAGCCCCATTATCCCTCTCCCTCCTCTGCATCTCCGCCACCACAACAATGGCGTTCGATACCTCAAACGCCGCCAAACAACCCCCTCTCAGAAACCCCGGATTGCTCTTATAACCCGCCGTTTCGATATAATGAGGATGAATTTCCATGTCGTTTTGGACTCTGATCAAATCCGCGCACCGACCCGTCACAAAAAGGTACCGTTCTTCTCCTTTCACAACACCCCTATCACCTGTTCGTAAAAAGCACTGACTGAGCTTGTTTCTCAAACGCCCATAATAAACCTCGCGTGTCAACGATGGGTGGCCTAAGTAACCAGAGGCATTGCTCGGAGACGAAACCCAAATCTCCCCTTCAACCCCATCCTCAACCGCCTCATGTGTCTCTTCATTCACCACTACAATTTCCATGTCCACCAATTCGTCGTCGTTTTGTCCCAGCCTTGCGCTTGGCAAGAGCTTCCTGTGACATGGCAATGGCATGCTGCGACTCCCAAATCTCCACGCCGTTGAAACAAACGTGCAATTCTCCGCCAAGCCATACGACGGAGATATGGCTGATGGGTTCAAACCAGAACCCCTGAACACATTGACAAATTGCTCAACTTCGTCTCTGTAAATCGGTTCGTTTATGATTATGAGATTTTGCATACTCCATAAACTTATCGGCGAAGTTCCTTTGTCGATCCCGCCGCGTTTGACCACTAATGGGAATGTGAACGACGGCACCACCGTGCAAGTAGCTTTGAAATCTGAAATCATTTCGAGCCAGAGCCTCGGCCTGTTGACAAAAGCAGTCGGCGATGTCAAGACACAAGTGGCGCCCGACACAATTGTCAACAGCAGAAACATGAGGCCACAATCATGGTACTGAGGCAACCACGACACGATCACGCTGTTCGGGTGGAGATCATAGGCCGTCCTGGCTGTCCTGACATTATGGGCAGCTGAAGCCGCCGTTACAAGGACCGGTTTCGGGATCCCGGTGGCTCCTGACGTGTACTGAACCAAATATAAGTCATCTGCTCTGCAACCTTTGTAAGGTGAGAATTTCGGACCCAACTGTGAATTTTGTGAATTTTTTATGTGTTTGGTTTTGATGTCATTGGTTGCGATCCAATGGAGATTTTGCAACAGGTGTGCAAGTTTTTTGTTGGAGTTTGGTGAAGAAATGTAGTTGCGAATACTTGCGATGTAAGTTTCGTGAGCTATGGCGGCTTTAGGGTTTGTTTGGGAGATGGCTCTTATAAGGTGGTGGAAGTTTTGGTTAGTGAAAGAAGGGTCAGGTGGGGAGATGGGGACGCTCAAAAGGCCGGCTCTTTGGCACCCGAAAATGGTCTCTACGAGCTCCAGCCCCGGCGAGCATAGGATCAAAACGGTGTCACCTCTTTGAAGTTGGATGAGCAACTGAGAAGCCATGCATTGCGCTTTGTCATTGAGTTCAGCATAGGTTAGGGTTGAATTAGGGTTAGCCCCCGAGCCAGCGCCATCTTCGACCCACACGAAGGCTGGCTTGGACCGGAAGGCAGGGAGGTTGGCCCATATCGGGAGGTAGAGATCCACCACGGGCTGGTCGGGGTAGGAAGGATCATAATTTTCGTATTTCATCATGGTTTTGTTTAGTTTTTTGTCTTTGTTGTTGTGACTTAAAACTTGATTCACATAAGTACATTTTATAGGTGGCTAAGATTCGAAAACTTACGACATTTGATACATAAAATTACAACATTATAAGAGAGAATAAGAAATATTCGTTAAGAATATCCCAGTTTTATGCACATATGTGAAATTTGGCGTGGCGGATGCCATTGTTGATGTACAAGTTCTTGTTTTTTTGCTCACCATACTGTCTGTGAACCGTGGTTTATGAATTAATCACTGTTTAATATATGGATTGCTGGCCTAATATCCGATTAGGGGGAGAATTATACGTTTGGAATAACGTTTTATATACGTTTGGAAATTATATTTGGATTAACGTTTTGATGGCTTGATTGATGCCCGATTCCTTGAAATGTGAATATATCTTAGGATTAACGAAGGATTACGGAAAATGGATGCGCCAAATGTCTCTAAATTTTACACTTTATTATTAGTAGCAGACGTCCCTAAATTATGTTTAAACTTGAAGAATAGTCATTCCGTTAAATTTTTCAACGATTTCTTTTAAAATAACCCACATGATAAGATAATTTTGCACTTATTCTTAATAAAAATAGTGAAGAAATTTAATGAAATAATTATTTTTGCACATTTAGACGTCAAAGTATAAGCCTAAAGAGCAAAACATCCAAAGTATCTCAATCAACGATTTATTTTATGAACTTGAGGCATATTCTGATTTAGTTAATTTCAACGTGATGGCTTAACATGCATATAACTATGAAATGTTTCTAAAGGCCGAGCTGTACTTGTACGTTAACCGAGGCTGTACGGTCCACAGATTGGGATAAGCTTGAAGGGCGGCCACATTCAAATTCTTGTGACCCAAGCTTTCGAATGCGACACGTAGCTGACCAAGCTGCAGGCTGCAGGTTCCCCTCTTTTACTTAGACTTTTGCATTATTAATTTATTAAACATGTGAACAACAACCCTCATTCGCCAATACCTAATGCCTTTCTTAATTTCTTTTTTCTTTGTTCTTTTCTTGGTTTCAGATGGCAAATGGCTAGCTGACAACACATAGCATATAATCTAACATATGCAGCTGCTAATAAGAGAGGCTAATAGCTGTGGATTCCAAAACCGAGAAGGGACAAAAATAAATTTTTAACTCAAACCTTCGTGTACGTATATTCTCTAGAGGTCTTGTGGATTTGAGGCATATTCTAATTTGGTTAATTTCAATGTAATGGGTTAACATGCATATAACTATGATATGTTTCTAAATTTTCAACTCAAACCTTTGTGCACGTATATTCTCAAGCGATCTTGTGGACTTGAGGCATATTCTGATTTGGTTAATTTCAACATAATGGGTTAGTTTCAACGTAATGGGTTAAAATCTTTTGTTAATTCAATTATTATTCAATTAAAGGTCATAAAAATCTTGTGTTAATTCAATTATTAGTCCGTTAGAATAATAAGATAAAAAAATTTAAAGAAAGTTGTGATTTGTGAACATCACATGAATGTTTATAACCTACATAAGGATTGATGGAGAGAGAAAAGACGAGCATAGGAGGAGGAAAGAGAAATATGGGAGGTAGAGAATGAGGAGAAAAGAGGGGTGGTAGAGGAGGAGAAGAAGAGAAATGGGCGACAAAGGTGGAGAAGAGATAAATATGAGCTGACATAAGGGAATAGAGAAGGAGAAATAAAAAAAGAGTAAATTACACTTTAGTATCTTGTGTTTTACACTTAATTTCAGAGTTATACCTAAAGTTTCAAATTTTTCATTGTAGTACCCTGAACTCTTCAAAACAAGACAATTAGGCTCCACCGTTAACTATTCCGTTAAAAAATCTGTTAAAGGTTGATTTGTCACATGTGGGACCTACGTTTTAAAATTATATTTTGCCATGTAGATGAAAATAAAATAAAATAAATAGGTATTTTAAACAAACTCAAATTCTAAACTAATAATAAAATAAAAGCAAAAAAATGCAGCCGCCAACGAACACAGCAAACCCATCCCTTCCCACCCAACTCATATGAATATGTGGAGGAATTCAAGGGTTATGAACTTATGCACGACAGTGGATTAGCAATCGCAACAAGGTGTGCGCTGCTCTTCTTCATCATCATAACCTCCCTTCTAATTCATTCCCAACCATAGCTTCAATTCCAACCACACACAACATATCAAACGATTCTACACCCACCGCACCACCATCTCCGTAAAATTCGCACCATGAACCACCAGAGCCCATCTAACGTTGTTGCTCGACCCACTACACCCAACGACTCCCTCCCTTTCTTTCAAATTATTTGAACCCATACTTTTAAACTCATCCATTCTCTAAAATTTAAAAATTGCGGTAGTAACCCACGAAGTGCTTTGACAGAAGCTGGCTTGGGCTAATGAACAATAGCTTGGATTTTCCGTGGATCAACCTCCACCCCTTGACTAGAAATGTAATGGCCCAAGTACTTATATTTGGACTAAGCAAATGAGCATTTGGAGAGTTTAAGCTTGAGAAAATGAGCCTTCAAAATGTCAAACACTAGTTGGAGATAAAGAACATAAGCCAGCAAGTTAGGGCTGAAAACCAAGATATCATAATTAAAAACTAGTACAAATTTTCGTAAAAATGGCTTGAAGATAGAATTCATTATAGCCCGGAAGGTGGAAGGGGCATTTGATAAGCCGAATGGCATTACAAAAAAATCGTAATGGCTTTCATGAGCACAAAAAGTTGTTTTATGTATATCATCCGGATGCATACGAATTTGATGGTAACCAGATCTTAAGTCCAATTTGGAGAATAAGGTGGAACCATGTAATTCATCAAGCAGCTCATCCACGATGGGAATAGGGAATCGATCTTTGATAGTGACAGAATTAAGGCCCCGATAATCCACACAAATCCTCCAAGTGCCCTATTTATTTGTAACCAGAATGATGGGTGATGAGAATGGACTGGTACTATGGTGAATGATACCAACATCCAACATTTCAGAAAACTTGTTTCTCAATCTCAGTCTTATGGGAATGAGGCTGTCTGTATGGTCTAAAATTGACAGGTTTAGCGCTTGGACTGAGGGGGATTCGGTGGTCAATTGAACATGCTGGGGGTAACCCGGTAGGAGCCTCAAATAAAATCGCATAACGGTCTAGCAAGGTCTGAACAGCCTGAGGCAACTGACCAATGACTAGGGGGTCGTTATTGGAAAGACAATGCGTACAACAGAACATGTTGGGGGTGAAATGGTGGCAACACAGTGTGAGGTGCCGACCCTGGCAAAGGGGGTGATGTGATGCCTTGTAATTGATACCTTTTGCCATTGACAACAAATACCATTAGCTTGTGCTTGAAGTGCCGAGCAATGACGCCCAAGGACTCCAACCACTCTGCATCGAGAAGGACATCACAAGTAGCTACATAAAGACAAGAAAAATAGGTAGTCAATCGATATCCCTATATATCGACCGAAACATTCTGAACGGTGCCTACCATATTAACCGAAATACCTGAGGCAGTCACAAATGAGTAGGTGGATGAAGAGTCCACAGTAAGACCCAATCTAGAAGCAATAGAAGGATTTAAAAAATTGGTAGTGTGGAGATGTGTGAACTAATGGGGGAGGAATAGGCGTCGAAGGACGTATCGGAGTGGTGGAAGAAAAACGGGATGGGCGTGGGTTCTGGGTTCGATGGGCATTCAATTTATGTTGGAATAGGCAAGCTAAACGCTGAGCCTGAAGCAGGGTCAGGGGAGCGGCGGTGAGGACATCATGACTAATGTCCTTACGGAGACCGCCAATGAAAACATGTTTCAGCTGGGAGTCAGACCAGTCAATAGCTCTGCAAGAAAGACGACTGAATTTTGCGATGTAATCCTCAACGGTACATGCGTGTTGGAGATGGGATAAGGTGGACTCCAAAATAGCAAAATCACAGTCACCAAATCGTTGCAATAATAACTCCACAAATGGAGACATGTTAGAGGTGGGAAAACGCTGCTCAAACCAGCGCATCCAAATGGCAGCATCAGCACCGAAGTGACAAACAGCGACACGGACTCGCTGAGTGGGTGGAATCTTGCAGAAATCCAAAAAACGCTCAGCCATGGCGACCCAGCCGTATGGATCATCTCTGGTAAATTGTGGGAGGTCAATCTTGGGGGATGGGCAATAAGGAGCGGGTGGGTGTGGGTTGTGGAATGGAAGTGGGTGCGAAGAATATAGTGGAGTTGATTGGGTAAAAATTGGGGAAGAATAGGAAAGCGTCTTTAGGGAAGGCGAATCCATAGAAATTGGGCGAGGGGGAATGGGGTTAAGGGATTGTCAAGTGAGCGGAGGAAATTGAGCGACATGAATAAGGACAGGTTCAGGCTCTGAGGAAATATAAGAGAAATCCCTAGAGCTGTGAGAAAGACGAGCACAACCACCACCAGAAGAGGAAGCAGAAGACGACCCTACTGATAAATTCTTGAGAGTGTCCAACAAGGTGTTTTGGAACCCATCAATTTGTAGCTTGACGGAAGCCTGAAACGATGACTAAGACTCACGTATGGCGTCAACGGAAGAGCGGAATTCATTTTGTTGGGCAAATAAATTCGTGACCTGCTCAGCAACCTTAAGATATTGAGAAGAAAGCTGCGAGAAATTGAGGTAAGTTTTGAGAGATTGGTCTGCCATAGCTGTCGAAGAGGGGTGGCTATTTTTGGGCATCAAAAGGTCTCTAATATCAGTTGGTAGGATCAAACAGTAAGAGGAAATAAAGAGAAGAAAGAGTGAGGAAGAGAGAAAAGGAAATCTTGTATTTAATTCATGATCATTTCAAAGGCAGAAGCTAGCTATTAAATAAAACCATTTGGATTTGCACTCACAGCCGTCCATGTAAACAGGTAAGAATGATCTCGATTACTCTTATAAAATTACAATGAAAGTAAATAAACTATGACTGGTCCCATAATCTTGATGTGGGCCGATGGATGAAATGCTTTATAGGGTTGGTCTTATCAGATTTGGAGGTGAAAATTGTTCCTTTTGGGAACTTGGAGTAAATTGGTAAAACGAACATCATGGTTTTGGTGGAGGAGATTATATTATACACATTATAGAGAGGAATATCACTAGATTATATCACTAAGCGGCTTGATTTTTTTTTTTATACAATGATATTGGAAGAGGAGATTAGATTATACACATTGGGTATCGATCTCATTTTTTACAAGAGTCAAACCTGAGATCTCTACATAACGTGTATGGAGAAATATATCACTACGTGGCACATCATAATTTTTTAAACAATATACATGTCGAAAAATGATGTAAAATAATAATAATAATAATAAGAATAATAATAATGATGTAACTCGATGGAGAAAAGTAGAACAGACAAATCTTATTCAAAGTTCATCATTGGATCGTCTCTCAAATAAAGGAAAAAAACATAGTACACATAAAAGTGGGCTTAAATATATAATTAGATTGAGGTTGAGGTTGAGGTTGAGGTTGTGTGAGTGAGAGAGTGAGAGGTGGTGGTTACAGTAAGAGATACAACCAAGGGGCTCCTGACCTTGTGGATGCCATCAGACCACACTATTTCCCCAAAATCATATCTCCCTTCAGACTTCTTCTTTGGCTTCAGCTTCACATAATATGTGTTTTCTACTCTCAGCCACGAGAATATCAACACTCTAGGCCATACCTCTACCTTTACTCCATCTGGCTCACAAACTTTGACAAAGTAAATCACATTCTTATTTTTGCTCACGTTACGAACACTCCTTTTGATCGTCACCGTTGATTGAAGATCCGAAACTGCGATGGCGGGGTAATTTATGTTGGAATTTGAAACACTAGTGCCTGGTTTTGGACAAGTAGTCCCTGAAGGACAAAGAAGAATCTGATTGATTTGGTCTGGTGTATAGCCAATGTTACAGAGGAATATAATGTAATCTCGGGTTTTCATGTCGTAAACGAGCCCCGGATTGACTGCTCTGATGGGGTCAATGTGGCCAGCGCCGTAGTCAAAAGGATCAGAGGGCTTCATTGATCCATCTGCAATAATGGTGTCAGAGGATGTGTCCCTGGTGTACGCTGTGGTGATGAGAGCAGATCGAATGGCTGCAGGAGACCAAGTTGGATGTGCAGACTTGATAAGAGCAACGACGCCGGACACATGAGGACACGACATTGATGTTCCTGACTGAAAATTCCAGCTCACAGAGCGTTTATCGTCCACTGTCAAAGTTGGAGATGTTTGAGGAGGCCATGCTCCCAGTATATTTAGCCCCGGAGCAGTTATGTCTGGCTGCATGCATGTTCACCATAATACAATTTAATTTATGACTTATTAAAGACTTGACGTCATGCACATGAGAATACATACACCGTACCTTGAGGATATTAGGTGCGAGTGAGTTGGGGCCTCTTGAAGAGAAGTATGCAACCCTAGGGGCTGGTGAGTTGCCAATTACAGTTTTAGTTGCTTCTATCTGCACAACAGGTTTCCTGGGGGTGCATCAGTTTACTTAGTTCAAAAATGAATTAGCTACCTAGGCTCAATGATTAATAAATTATAAAGAACAATTAGATGTATAATTAATTATTAATACTTGGGAGATTGGGCAAGATAATGCTTGATTTTAGTCCCTTGCTCAAGATTGACATGGACTGAGGGGATGATGTCCACAGAATCCTGTCTTGTCATGGCTTCCACAAAGATCAAACCTGAGGCATTGGCTTTCTTCGCACCGAATTCTGCTTCACCAATATCGGTGGGTCCAACGCTTGAGAAGCACAAGATCACTCTCCCCACTGCAAATTTTGATTTTATCCAATTCTCTGGCCTGCAGACTCTACGTACATTTTTGTTGTCAATATACAACAACAATGAGTTAGAAAATTTATATGAAAATCTATAAGCTAATAACCATAAGAAAGAGAGACAGATAGAGAAGAGTAGTAGTCACCCATCAACAAAGTATGTGGTTGCATCTGCCAATTTTGCCTTAATACTTGTTGTAATAAAGCTTTCACCCTGTACAAAATGGAATCTGCTGATTCATCTACTAGTCATAAAGTTTTGGCAAGGAAATGATTATAGTTGTGTCCCACTGCTAATTATATATATTCATTCATTATTGGGGCATAATTAAAAGGAAAATACAGCAGGCATAATATAATTTATGCTGAACTAGAGAAGCAGAAGAAAACCATGATTTATTACCATGACAGAGAGCTTATGATCATCTAGGATTATCCGGGTTGGGAACATTCTATCAACAGAGGAAGCAGCAACACAAATTCCCCATGGAGCAACATTTGAGACCTGTGATGGATCTGGCCCTTCATTCCCTGCAGAGAACACCACACTCACACCTAATTGCATTGCATGAAATGAACCAATTGCTGCTTCTGATACAAACAGCGGCAACAACGGCGGTTTTGATCCAAATGATGCTGAGATTACATGAACTCCATCATGCAAAGCATCATCAAAAGCTGCAAGAATGTCTGCTTCACAACACTTGCCATCATACTCTTTTCCCCAACAAACTTTATACACTGCGAGTCGAGCCCTTGGCGCTCCTCCCCTGGCAGTTCCTTGTGCTAGACCAAAAAAACTTACATTGTTTTTCACTATTGAACCCACTGCTATTGAAGCTATGTGTGTCCCATGCCCAAGAAAATCTCTAGCTGACCGATATTCTGGATTGCCACTCATGTTTAGTGGCCCATATTCTTCTTCAAAACCTTTGACATAGTAACGAGCACCAATTAGCTTCCGGTTGCATGCTTTTGCTGGCTCAAACATTTCTCCTTTCACACACTTTCCTTTCCAAGTTGAAGGGACAGGCCTCATCCGGGGCCCTTCTTGGAAACTATCTGATTCGGGCCATATGCCTAAAACGATACCCCAATTAATGCTCATAAGTTAGCTATATGTATACGTTGTCAAAGATAGAAAATGTGGAGTTAAACTGTTAAAAGACCTGTATCAAAGATCCCAACAATGGTGTCTTCACCATAGGCTAGTGGCAATGGGATCACTGAAGTACTAGCACTGCTCCTTAAGGTGAGGCCCAAGAAGTCCCAACTTCTTGTTGTGTGCAACTGCATTGTCTTGCTTCTAAACACTGATATCACTGCTTCCATCTCTGCAATTTTTCTTTGTCTTATGGTATTAATGCATGAACCTAAATCAAACAGTAAAGAAAAGGTAAATCATTAGCTTACTAGCCAAGGTGGTTGCTTGAGATGAATTGAGCTTTGCCGAAAACCCTGAGAAACTGTGCTTGTAGCTATAAAGCATGGATTGCTTGACATCTTCTTCACTAAAGACAACAAACGCAAAGAGATATATATAAGATCCCTAGAAGGAAATGAATTTGAACTTTGAAGAATATATACCAGAGAAGAAAAAAAAAAATTGAAAACCTTGAAAACACTTTGGAAAGGAGTTGAAGATGGTGTTTTGAAGTGAGGTGAGGATCAGGAGCATTAGAGCTGAGGCCCAAATAGACTATATACACCTGCATATATAAATGAACCAAGTAAATGAATGAGAGTAAACAGGGTACTAGTAATAATTAGAAAAGCAAAAAGAAAAGGTGAAACACTTTAGTGCAGAAAAGTTTAATTACATGAGGGGTGGAAACGGTGGAGTGAATAAAATAAAGTGAAAGAGCAAAGCATAAGCATAGGCCCCAAAAACACTGAGAATTAGTAGCCATTGTCTCCTTTGGAAGAACCACTTGGTTTGATGGGGGATTAAATAGAGGTGTAACTAGCAGTAAGCTGCAAGTGGGTGAATGCTTATATTGTATCCCTTGTGTTCCAAGCAAGGCTTTCAAAGCTGCAAGAGAGCACTGACATTCCCTCATCCAGGACCATGAGCCATGATGATATTTTCTCTTCCAAGCTAGCTTTAGATCATAGCTTCCAAATTAACATGAGGGTACAACTCGCTCTCTCTCTCTCCCTCCTTTGTCCTCAATGTTTCTGCACATGCGCCAGTGAGTATAGTACTGTACCTAATGTACCTATTGTACCTATGTACATCTTAGGTAGGATTTTTTTTGTTTGTTAAATTACATCTTAGGTAGGATTTCAAACCTCCATCATAGTTACCATCAATGCTGTTTAGAAAAATGCATGTGCCCTTCATCATATACTAGCTATAAAATCATTTTTTTAATTGCATGCATTCTCCTTTTCCTGGTAACAATTTAGTAAAAGAACACAAGATATCTGCATTACTTTAGTTTCAAAAGTTATCGACAAAAAAAGAACATAAGCTCTAGCTATATATGATCTCTTCAAGTTAATTCCCTACCTAGCTAACTATCACTTTTCTTCTTCACCTTGTTGAAAAAGAATGAAACTAAATTAGAAACCCATGACAGAGAAATAAAGTCTAGAGTCTAGAGCTACTGTCTGTAGATCCATACCAGATTGCTTTTGTGTTTTGATTACTTCCATTTGAAGGTTTAAACCCTTTTTTTTCAGGTTCTTGTCTTTGTAATCTAATGTCTGTTGCACCTGTAATCACTAATTTATCCTGCTTTCTAGTTTGGAAAGGTGCATAGACTACATACACCTGTATCAAAAGCATCAAGGTTCATATAGCATTTATGGGATCCCTAGCTACTATGATCTGGTATTATTCAATGAAGAAAAGAACACGTATAAGCAAAGTTGTGGTTAATCAAAATCATTGTCATTGGCAAAGTGTTTCCTAACACATTGCGTGAATCGGTTCTAATTTTCTTGCGTGATCAAAGGTTTATAATCAAAGAAACCAAGACTTGCGAAGCACGATTTAACCTTCCAAGTTCACATCATT
The DNA here is from genome assembly GCA_037349345.1 of Oemleria cerasiformis. Classification (NCBI taxonomy): domain Eukaryota; kingdom Viridiplantae; phylum Streptophyta; class Magnoliopsida; order Rosales; family Rosaceae; genus Oemleria; species Oemleria cerasiformis. Next base: position 278,276 of record JAZGTL010000006.1, read on the forward strand.
AAGTCTACTACTACTACTACTCCCTATGAATGCTAATTAAGAACTTACTTAAATGACAGGCATCCTCATCCCTAGCTAGCAATCTATTATTGCATTTGCATGGCGTCATCATAATATGATTGACATAAAGCATACATCTAGTTTGCTTTGATAACCAGGAATTTCAAGTACTGCATAAAGTTGCTTAATTGGTATGATTTAGATGAGTTCACCTTCCAGATCTACAATGTTTGATGCGATATTAAAAAAAGACGATGAAATTTGCTGCAAAGTTAGCACTTTGTGGAACTTGACCCTAGAAGTGGTAAGGGGACTGCAATTTTCATCAGTAGTTAGAAACAGCAAGCACATATACTTGGAGTGTATTATGTATTAGCTAGGAAGAGAACTTAGCATATGCCTTTGAACTGACATGGATCTCTTAAGGTTACATGGATCAATATGGTTAGAGAAGTATAGTTTTTTGAAACTCAAATAAGGTTAATTAATTAACTTTGAGATGTTCTGTGCTGCCCATACCCTAGCTAGCAGAAGTTCTGTTAGACCTGACTGTACGTTTAAAGACAACCTTAAAGTGCAACCTCTGTGTGTTGTCCTTTAACAAAGGCAAGTGCAAATGATTAGATGAAGTTTTCATCTCTTCTTGCAAAGAAAGTTAAGGATATGAGTTGAAGTTTCCAACCAGGTTGGTATTTGTCTGATAATTAAGGCTTAGCAGCTAGCAGCGTAAAGAACTAAGCTGCTGGTGACGCTCAGCTGCATGGCTTTGAGGATTGAGGAAACAATTCATGAAAAAATATGAGCTGAAATGTCAGAAAATGACCCTTTACCCCAGCTCAAGCTTGATAGTGGTCTAAATTAAAACAAGCTAGCATGCTAGCTGTTGGGACCAATTTGTAATCAAATTAAGCTTTCGAGTAGTGTGTAATGATTGATATTGGTTTGAAAAAGTCACCGTTTTAGTGAAAACTGAAAAGTAGTTCATTTGTAAATGTAATTTGGTTTAGAAGCAAGATAGGGTACTTAGATGGTAATACCAGTTCAATTTAGTATAATTATCATTCCATAAGTACATGATAATTAATTAGATTATGATTCACAGCATACATACACACAATTGTTAATTATTCATCAATTACAAGTATAAATTAGATGGTAATTGTTAATTAATTATCATCAACACTCAACAGATAAAGACATCAATATATTGACGAGTCCGTCCACGTATGGCAGACCTGAGAGCCTGAGAGCATGCGGGAGAGAAAGGTGGCCGGTCAGCTTGGTTTCTTCCATCCATGTCAATTTGTGGCGTGGTCATCATCTCATCTCATTTCTCTAGGGGTTTCTAAATTCTAGTCCAAAACAGCACAAGATACTGGATTGGATTGCCTTAATTTGGAGCCCACCATTCACTCACACCACCTTTCTTTTCATTTTTGACTTGTCTTTGGCAAATCTCAAATGCAACTAGTACTCAAGAACACCACCCTGACCCACCACGTCAAATATCAAGCTTAGTCATGTCACATTATCTTCAGGGTGGGACATTGCTCTCAAAATTAAGTTAAATTCTCCCACATTTCCAAGTTTCCGCTCTACTCATTTACACCTTTACAGTATATTAGCTCGATTATGTACATGACGCTCTGTCTTTACTAAAAACTTAGATGTAGACACACGAATAAAGACATACTCTTGTATTTTCCAAGTCATTGAACTCAATATCAGGTACTAGCTGTCTAATAAAGACATTTTAAAAGAGAACAATTCATGGCAGCTGCTGAAACCAAAATATAGACTCGTGCGACTGCAAGCAGATCATACCGTAAGGCCGGTTGAAAGCTGTTGCTCAGAACTTATGACTTCGATGTAATTTGTTGAAGATGATGTTTTAATAAACTCAACATATAACTATTTGTTCTTCTTCAACATGTTTCATATTTAACTCCAGTCTCTAGCTATAATGTGGATGTAGTATATATCTTAAATTTGACAAGAGGCAAGCCCGAAAAAGATAAAAGACATCAAACAACCTGTGATACAAAAGTTAATCTTATGATCTAGTCATAAATAACTTACTATCTTCTTGAATAATTTTCATAATTTTTGTCAAAATTCGTTACATCTTTCATAATTTATGGTTACGCGATAAATCTAAATATATTTTCAAATTATACGATAAATCTAAATTTATATTAAAGAAAACATAAATATAGATAAAATCCGAGATATAAATATGCCCTTCTTGCCTTTATCCCTTAAAGATTTTGTTTTGTTTATGTTTTGGTCGGTCTTGTCTTGTGAGCCAAGAGGGAAAAAAAGAAGAAATGATTTCGTTTTCCTGATAATGAGGAGAAAGAAGTAAGTTGCCATGACTACGAGTGACTAACAGTGCCTTTCGCAAAATATTTTTTAAAATTTGAATTTTAAATATAATTAAACACATCATAATATATATAAAATTAACTAAAATATAAAAAAATACCATATCATTTTACTAAAATATCAGTCTTCTTTTCGGACCTCAAGAGGATAGATGTTCTCGACGGGTTCTCATTTTTTTAAATCATTACATGCCCAAAATAGACTATAATTAAAGTGTTAAAATAAAATAAATATGCATAAAATTTTGAGAAAGGACAAATATCTTTAGAATTTTTCTAAATCATATATGATAATGACATGTGTCGATTGGAAAGTTTGAAAATGTATTCCAAAACTGGCGGAGAATTCTAAAATATATTAATAAATTTTTAATTAATTAAAACCTATAATATATTAAAACTCCTTGCACCCAGGACCTCCTTGGACCATAGCTCCGCCACTGATGACTACTAGTAAGGGAAAAAGGCATTCGAGTTTTGACTACAAGGTTTTTCTTTTTTTTATTCTGCACATTAAGAAGAGCACATTTCTGGCAATGTCAATGAGCACTTATCTTAAATTGACCTGACCTCTGTTCCCATGATAGTACCTTCTTTTGTGAAATATTTCTTTTAAGCAAGTTATGGTTAAAAGCAAAAACGTAATATTTATAAATAAGTTTTAATTAATTGATGAGTATTTAGTTTGTGATTGTCTTTGCAGATTTTATATTCAAATACTCAGGCTTGGATAAGAAAAAATAAGTAGGTAATATTTTTCTTCATACAAAACAGACATTTGATTTTGGGACAAGTTAATTTTAACCCACTATAACACTCAAAAGTGGGTTGTTCTGTACATTAATACTGCCATTTGAATTTTAATAAGCTTGAGTGGTAGGAATTAGGTAAGATAGTAGCAAGCCACCTTCCTGCTATTGGGTAGTAAAAGAGTGGGAACAAGGCACAAAAAAAAGGGCCGCATGGGATAAAGCCTAAAACTAAAGGGAAGGGAAGAGAAGAGAAGAAAGGAAGGAGGGAGAGAGACTGTGTTGGAGAATGATGGAAAGAGATTGGTGGGAATTGAAATCCACCGCACCATATATGATATATGCGCATTGCGCACTAAGTTTGAAGATAGCAAAGCACCATATATTTTTGAATCAAAACAAAAGGAACTCCCAAGACTAAATGTGGGCCCATTTCTGCCATGGCCAAGAACCAGCACCCACCTCAACCCCTCACTCCATCATTACCATCAAGAATTCTCTCTTACTCTTTCTCTCATTCATCAACAATTCTACGACACAAGAAAACAATTCCGCATTCGCTTTCTCTTGTGACTTTGTTTTTGGAAAGTTCTTTTCTTCTCCCCTTTGTTTTCCATTTGGGGTCTAATTCTTCCTTGTGAAAGGCTGACATACGTAACCCTAGTTTGTGGTGATGGCGGGTTGGTGAGGAATTGCTTCTGGTTTTGGTATAATGGGGAATTGTTGGTTCAGGTGGGAGCCTTCAGTTTACAGAGTTTCTTCCAATGCAAAGTCAGGTTGGTCCTCATCAATCTTGCTTTTTTTCGTTATTTTCTCTTAATGGGTTTTGTTTACTATGCTTTATTTTCAAGATGGTTTGCTTTTCACTTATTTTTTCATTAGATTAGTGAGAGATTGGACTTGAACCTCAGTTACTTCAAATGATCAAGCTCTGTTTTTCTTTGTTTAAACCTCAGATAGTTAGTGGGTTGTGTGCTGTTTCTTCCTCATACAAAGAACAAAAATTCAACATAATTCATTAATAAAATTGGTTTGGACTCTCATATGGAATTGGAAATTAAGATTAAATTCTTAGGAGCATTCGTACAGAAATATCCAGAAAGATTCTTTCTTTGTGGACGGAGAGAAGCCGAAAGATCGAAATAGAAAAGTTCTCTTTGATTTTTGCTGTTTTTCATCTTTAGAGGAAAAAAACAAATGAACAGGATATACTTTTTCAACTTTTCTATATGGCCGCTTAGAAAGGTGGTAGATTTACCTTTGATGTATGGAGTGGATATTCCACGCGTCCAGTGTTAGTGCCTTGATTCTTATCTTTGCTAGCATTTTTATTCGCTCTAATCCGTTTCTGAACGTATGTTCTTTTTGGTTCAAAAGTAACACTTTCCCTTCTATTTTTAGATTTTTATTATGTGCTCTGTACTTTATGGACTTAGTAATCTTCTAAATTCCTCTTGGTCCATATGCTGAATATTTGAGATTTTTCTTTTACTTGTGCAAATTTGTACTAGAGCTAACTTCCATGGGAGATTAAAGATTATACATTTTTCTGCCATAAAATATCATGGAGTTTTCTACATTAATTGCTATAGGGTATTGATTTTGGTTTGTAAAAAGAATTTTGTGTTGCCTTCAAAAGTAGATACTGCATACCCTACTCTGCAAGGGATGTTTATTTATCTTTTTCTTACTTCTTTATATATAATGCATTTCCAACTTAGTCATGGAGGGAGGGAATAATTTGGTGCTTGTTTGACTGGAGGGATGTTTGTATGTGTGATTGTGATGTTATGCTCTCAACTCTCTTTTCAGAGTCCCCCAAAGACCAAAGCCCCTCAGTGAAGCCTAGGGAAGATGATAGCAAGTTACCATCAAATCCTGAGGAGGTTGAGATCCTACGTCGTGATTCAGCTGCAAATCCTTTGATTGCATTCACATTCAGTGAGCTAAAGATAATCACTGCCAATTTTAGGCAAGATCGCATGTTGGGTGGTGGAGGATTTGGAAGTGTGTATAAAGGGTTCATTACTGAGGATTTAAGAGAGGGGATCTCCCCCCTTCCAGTAGCTGTGAAAGTTCATGACGGCGATAACAGTTATCAAGGACACAGAGAATGGCTGGTAAGCTTTGTGTTCTATCTTTAGGTCATTAAGAAGATCAAAGCAAAGATAAAACATCAGTTTCATTAAGAGGTTTGTGTATTTCTAGGCAGAAGTCATATTTTTGGGGCAGCTTTCTCATCCTAATTTGGTAAAGCTCATCGGATATTGCTGCGAGGATGAACAGCGGGTGCTCATATATGAGTATATGGCTCGGGGAAGTGTGGAAAACAATTTATTTTCAAGTATGTGTTGAGTATATTTTTCTATCCCCTCTTCTATATTAAGTTCCTAAAAACGTTGTTCTGATTTATCTGTAAATGCTGAGAGAACTACAGACAAAAAACTAATTCTTTTTTCGGTCTGAAGGAAATGAAAAGTAAAAGAAACAAAAGAAAGAGACTTGATTTGACAAACCCCATATCTTGACCTGTTAGAAGCTTTGCTGTTGAATGTTAATAGATGAATTTTGTGCCTATTATTAATTCAAGACTGTATCTGACTCTCATGTTTATCTATTTTCAGGAGTGCTGCTTCCTATGCCTTGGTCCATAAGGATGAAGGTCGCCTTTGGTGCAGCTAAAGGACTTGCCTTTCTCCATGAAGCCGAGAAACCTGTCATCTATCGTGATTTTAAGACATCTAATATTCTGTTGGATCAGGTTGGTATACTTTCTTTACAATCCATTCCTGATTTAGTTGGGACAATGCTCTAGAATCAATACTAATTACCAATCAGTTGCAACTTGCACTGGACTAGTCTTGGATTTCAAATCCAATCCAATTATGAATTGTATTTTCATATAAAAGAGAATAGTATGGATTGGCGGAATGAGTTAATTTGAATCATTGTGGCATGAACATATATCATTGCTTTTGTTAGGAAAGCTCTCTGACTAAAACTTGCAATTGCCCTTAATTTCTTTGCTTGGCTTAAAACAGGACTATAATGCAAAGCTGTCTGACTTTGGCCTTGCAAAAGATGGACCAGTGGGGGACAAATCTCATGTTTCTACACGCATAATGGGGACATATGGATATGCTGCACCTGAGTATATCTTGACAGGTAAGTCCTATCACAAGGTCTTTGGGAACCAGATGGACATTACATCCGAACTCAGGATTGCATTGTTAAACATGACATTTGAACATGTGTACGAGTGCAGGCCATCTAACTCCTAGAAGTGATGTTTATAGCTTTGGTGTCGTTCTTCTTGAGATGCTGACCGGAAGAAAAGCTTTAGACAAGTCACGGCCAGCTCGGGAGCAAAACCTTACTGATTGGGCTCTCCCCATACTGAAAGAGAAGAAGAAGGTGCTCAACATCGTTGATCCAAGACTAGATGGAGATTATCCTATCAAAGGAGTTCACAAGGCAGCCATGCTGGTGTATCATTGCTTGAACCGAAACCCAAAAGCAAGGCCTTTAATGCGAGACATTGTAGACTCTTTGGAGCCTCTGCAGGCCCCTGAGGAAGTTTCTGCTGAAAAAACAATTGGAGAGATTATCAAGTTTCCTGACGCTAAAACTAAAACAAAAGCAGATTCAATGTAACTCACATCATCTTATTCACATTCACATGCATGTCTAATGTCTTTGGTTAATTTGTTTAGAAAGATAATTTTTGCTTTTTTTCTTTCTTTTTTGCCCTTTGTGGTCATTGGTTAAACCATGGTTTTGTGATGATGTAATTGGATTATTGTAACTTGTCGTAAATATCAATCTAAAACCAAATATTCTCTTCCTTGTTCATACATATTTGCTGCTACGCTGCTACAGATTGTTTCCTTGTAAACTCAGGTGATGGGCTGAAGAAGAAAATGGGTAGGTTGGGAGGAGTACAAAGTCGATGGACGCTATCACGGAAAGCCCAGTATAGATGGGTAACGGCCCAAAGGTGCGGCCTTTTTTGAGAGCCCAATGTCCACGTCATTCGAAAACCCTGGGAGACAAATATAAAAGAGAGAAAATGAGTAGAAAAAAGTTCTAGAGTGTTCGGAAGTAAGACAAAGGAAAGGGATTGGACGGTCGAGATTGAGTTTCACTCTGGAAGCTTCAAGAGCCCAAGCGCGGGCAGGTATTTTGTTGTTGTGAAATACCTAAAAGAGGGTTGAGAGGATTTAACCTAACCCCATCCCATTAGTCTCAGTCTCCAATCCACCTCCAACTCCACTCCCCAGTTTCACTCTCTCTCGTTCTCTTCGGCGTTTCTTATCCAAAAACCCCACTAAACCCAAAACAGCTTGCTTTCTACCTAAATCTATCTACTCTTCATCCACCTCTTCTATTTGGTTGCAAGGTGAGTCTTATCCATACTTTTTCTTTCTCTCTTTTCAGGCTCTGTTACCCAGTTAGGTTTATGTGTGTTTTCCTTATCACCATACAAGTATCGATTCTATCTGGTTCTGGTGCTTTTGAGAGGTGGCTTTCCATGTCCCTCCTGAAACAAGCTTGCAGTCTATTGAAGCTTTATGATTCTGTGTTCTACTTTCAGATTTCAATTGTTTGCGGTTTGTTTTTAGTTTGGTTTGTTGTTCTGCCTTTTCTTTGCTACTAGTTGTAATTAATTCAGCATCATAATCAAGTTGAAATAAAGAGATGAATTAGCGTTTAAACAATGAAAATAATGGAAAAAGAGAAGACCTCATTTGGATTTAATTATGTATACTGCGAGAAATGTGTCTATCTGCCTTAGGTTAGGCTCATATGTAGATTATCATTTAATTTGATCTCATATTATGTATTGGTCGCTGTTATTTGGCCTGTGTTTGCTTTTTCCTTTGTTGGTAATTTCTCTTTTTGATTTTGCATGGGCAAGGACATTTGAGTTTTACTGTTTGTTATGTCATCGAATTTTACAGGAGTAGATGGCATCCACATTTGCAGCCATGACTTCAGTTGGTTCCTTGGCTGCTCCTAGTAGCCGGGTGATTGATAGGAAATTCGACAGCTTGTCATCTCGAGCTTCCATCTCATCATTCTCATTCTCTAGGAGGCCCAATGTAGCTCTCAGGAGAACACGATCTCCGAGGGTCTCTGCCATGGCCAAGGAGTTGCATTTCAACAAGGATGGCTCTGCCATCAAGAAACTGCAGGCGAGTCTTCCGAAGATCAAGCCGGCTATTTTAATTTGATGCAGTGGTCCTCTTATCATAACACCCTAACTTTTAATCATTTTGTTCTACAGACTGGTGTCAACAAGCTTGCCGATCTTGTTGGGGTTACACTCGGTCCAAAGGGTAGAAATGTTGTTCTAGAGAGCAAGTATGGCTCCCCCAAAATTGTTAATGATGGTGTCACCGTCGCAAAAGAGGTACATAATCAGCTTTCTTGATTTGAAGTCGCACTTTTTAATAGACCCAGTCAAAATCCATGACAAATTTCCATTTGTTCTTTGTAGTTCGTGACGTAAGAACTTAAGTTGATTTTACATCTTAAGCATAAGTGTTTTCCTTTTTAGCTGTATCGTGAGACCAGGAAGTTATTCTAAGTTTGGCCTGTGAGAAAAATGCTGCCCTTTTCCCTTGGTTAAAAACTCAAATGAACCTATTCACTTTTTCCAACATATTGCGATTTTAGTTTATTTCAGTTTTCTTTGGTCATTTAAGAAATTCAATTTTGAGTTTTTTAATTTGTTCTTTCCTGCTCAAGGTTGAATTGGAGGATCCTGTTGAGAACATTGGAGCTAAGTTGGTGAGACAGGCAGCAGCTAAGACCAATGACCTAGCTGGTGATGGAACAACAACTTCTGTTGTTCTTGCACAAGGTCTTATTGCAGAAGGTGTCAAGGTTTGTATCCATAGCTATCTGATTGCATGTTGTTTTGGGTGATTATGTCAAGAGTCGAGACCACTTTTGTTAACTGAGCACAATCATTCAGGTGGTTGCAGCCGGGGCAAACCCTGTTTTAATCACACGTGGCATTGAGAAGACCACCAAAGCTCTTGTACTTGAGCTTAAGGCAATTTCCAAAGAGGTACTGTAAATTGTTCTCCAATTTATGTGGTTGTCAACCACCTTGTGGTGGTATTATTTGTGATCTTGTTGCTTCTTTTTGTTGCTTCATATTTATATCTCTCCTTGACAAGATAAATTTACAACTCATTGCAGGTTGAAGACAGTGAGCTGGCAGATGTGGCAGCTGTTAGTGCAGGAAACAACTATGAAGTAGGAAACATGATTGCTGAAGCTTTGAGCAAGGTGGGTAGGAAGGGTGTGGTGACCCTTGAAGAGGGAAAAAGTGCTGAGAACAGCCTCTATGTTGTTGAAGGAATGCAATTCGATCGTGGTTATATCTCACCTTACTTTGTCACTGACAGTGAGAAAATGGCAGTTGAATATGATAACTGCAAGGTAATGTTTTAGTTTCTATCAAATGGTGTGTTTTTTTATTGGGTGGCAGAAGTTAACTTTTCAATGAGTTATTGGTGCCTACTAATGCTAAGTGGGGTTGTGCAGTTGCTTCTTGTTGACAAGAAAATAACAAATGCAAGGGACCTTATTCACATTTTGGAGGATGCTATCAAAGGAGGATACCCAGTTGTAATTGTTGCAGAAGACATTGAACAAGAAGCTCTTGCAACTCTTGTTGTAAACAAGCTTAGAGGAGCTCTAAAGATTGCTGCCCTTAAAGCTCCCGGGTTTGGAGAGCGAAAGAGCCAATACCTTGACGATATTGCTATTCTAACTGGAGGTATTTTCGCATCCTGTACTCATTTTTGTCCAACTCTTGCACAGGGTCTTGTGCTAATAATATAGTTCTCCTTTCTTCCTGTCTGAATGGGAAGCTGGTGTAATTTGTGAGTATCCTTTCTTGTTTTCTGTTTGTACTTTGATATTGAGATACTCTCAATTTGCGTATAGGAACTGTCATCAGAGAGGAGGTAGGGCTCACACTGGACAATGTGGGGAATGAGGTCCTCGGCCATGCTTCAAAGGTGGTGCTTACAAAAGATACCTCCACAATTGTTGGTGATGGAAGTACCCAGGAAGCAGTTAACAAGAGAGTATCCCAGATTAAGAACCTTATTGAGGTGAAACCCCCTTCCTCACCTTCATATGTACATTATGCTCAAATGTGTTGTTTGTAATTTTGTGTTGTTTGTCTTATAACATTAATAAGTTAAACTATTTGTGCAGGAGGCAGAGCAGGACTATGAAAGGGAAAAACTTAATGAAAGGATTGCAAAACTGTCTGGCGGTGTTGCTGTAATACAGGTAAACATTTAAGTACTCCTGAACAATTTGGAATATGAGTCATGTATTGCCAATGGCAACTCATTCGTATCGACATTTTCTTGATTGTTCGAAGGTTGGGGCACAAACTGAGACAGAGTTGAAAGAAAAGAAACTGAGAGTAGAGGATGCTCTGAATGCAACAAAGGTAATATGGTTCATGATTGTAAACCATTGGTTTTAAATCCCTCTTAAATTTTCATTTATCTGGTCTTTGGTACATTAAAGTACCATCAAAGTTAACAGTTTTAGTAATTTTTCAGGCAGCTGTTGAGGAAGGTATTGTTGTTGGAGGTGGATGCACCCTTCTGAGGCTGGCATCTAAGGTTGATGCAATCAAGGATACTCTTGCTAACGATGAAGAAAAGGTAAACTACGTGCTCCTTACTGGACTGCCCCAATTTTTTTAGTTTTGAGCCAGCAGGAGATTCTGCTGATGTTAGAAAATTGTATTGCTGTACGGATGCGGCATATTTTTTCTTCTTTAAAAGTATTTGTTTTGCTGAAGGCTCTAATCATATTGTAAATTACAGGTTGGAGCAGATATCGTCAAAAGAGCTCTTAGTTACCCCCTGAAATTAATTGCCAAGAATGCTGGTGTAAATGGGAGTGTTGTCAGTGAGAAGGTATTCTATTCTTTTGCTTTTTAAGATATGTTTGCTTTCCAATGGTTATGTCATTTGGGACAATGAGTTGAACTCTCCTGTTTCAGGTTCTTTCCAGTGACAATCCTAAATACGGATACAATGCCGCAACTGGAAACTATGAAGATTTGATGGCTGCTGGAATCATTGATCCAACCAAGGTGAGTTGCTGTTTTGAGCTTTTGTCTGGGAGTTGTGTGTTTTGACACTGACAAAATCTGACATGAAGCACTTCCATCACTTTTTATGCCATTAATTTAAACAGTACTAATAGTGTGAGCATGCCTCTACTTTTAATATCTGGGTTGCAACCTAAGAGAACCTGCTAGTTCAGAGCCAGCTTGTACCTCACACGGGTTGGTAGCTTAGAGCCAGGGATTGGGTTGGTAATGGCATGTGCCCTTGGTCATTTGTCTATGAGCCAGTACAACCTTTGAACTTATTGCACCCATGCCTATTTTCTAATGAAAACGTGAAGTGTCTGATCAAGATCAATCTCTACTGATAAATATGATCTAATAATATTGTGTCTAGCATGGTTTTGGGTAGTGAGTCCGAAAGGGTTAAAGGGTGACAGATGATGTGTTGCTGATTCTGATTGATTGTGAAATGGTAGGTTAGGAGTGTAGTGTGGTTCCTTCATAAGTGCTATTAGATGCCTGAAAGGTGGTTTCGATATAATTTTGTATAGCTGTATTGGATTTGTTTGTGCCGCAGACTTTTTGTGTTACAGCTAAATTTCAAGTAATTTGAACTGATTTTTTGGATTTTGTTTTCATTGCTCAGGTGGTGAGGTGTTGCCTAGAGCATGCATCCTCAGTTGCGAAGACTTTCCTAATGTCGGACTGTGTAGTTGTTGAGATCAAAGAGCCAGAACCGGCAGTGCCTGCTGGAAACCCCATGGACAACTCAGGTTTGTAGATAATCTAGAATGAGTTTCTACTTTCTAGTGCCGTCAGTTGGAACTTTTTTCATCCTCAAAATGCAATTTGCCTCAACTCTTTGCTCTTATTGTGTGTGACAGGCTACGGATACTAGAGTTGATGGAGAATTAGAATGCTGGGGAAGAGGTTTAAAAAATGCAAGGTCGTCCTGGATTGTCTTATTAGGAAAGAATGATAGTATTTGGACCCATTTTTTGTATACATAAAGGATTCTGGTGAGATTAGCTTACTGGAGTCCGGCGGATGTTGAAGAATTGCTGGTTCAGTGTACGAATTCCAATAACTGCAAATATAAGTTAAATGGTAGCAAAATTTCGTGTTGACTTGTGAGTTGCTCATTTCTGATTACCTTGCCTTATTTTTGAAGCCTAAATGCACGATGCTAAAGGATAGGTAATTGATGATCATGAACTGCATTGAAAGATGAAGATCAGATATTATTTGATCTAGTCACCTACTGAATGCTGGTTTGATGGATCGGATGCGATTGGGAAGGGGATTATATTACCCTCTTAATTACTTGAGTCACAAGTTAACTTGATACTGAACATTCATGTTCAAATTGAATTTGAGGTTTTTGCAGAGGATTAGTGGGAAGCTTAAGATGCATTTAATGCATGTTTATAGTGTGATTAGATGACCAACCAAATAAATGCTGTCCGTAATTTATGAACTCAACTACATTATATACTCCGGGGGAGTAATGAAGAATTGATGGTTGGATATGGATCGGGCTCTAGACTCTAGAGCCTGGAAATGATCCCTCCAAGTCAATCTCTAATCACAAATTAGCGTCTCTATACTCGCTTCATCCAACCGAACTTCCATTGTATTATAAAAGGAGAGCAATAAATATCGAAATCAGAAGAAATTTATCGCATTCTCTTAATTTTGATTCGATATTTAATGTTAAATTTGATTCTCGTATTCTCTTAATTTTGACTCGATATTTACTGTTAAATTTGGTTCGTTTTTATCACGCGGCTTAGAAGTGGCACGCCGCTACACTTGGAAATGGTGGTTGAACAGGTCAGAATCAAAGCACTACAATTTTGCTCAGTCTTTACCTTTTGTTTATTTATTGCTTCCATTTTCATATTTATCTATTTATTATTTCAACTAACAACAATGAAGTATAAATAAAATAATAAGTCATTAAAAACTCCAAATATTTGTTGCTCCAACTGTAAAGAAAATAATTTTAACTAGACTTTTTTTTTTTTTTTTTGAAAGGACTTTTCTAAATATTTATAGCTTCAAATTTCCTAAATTTGTTTCTTTTGTATAAATATGTTCATTGTTGGTATAATAAATATTGGAGAGGTTATGAAACGGAGTAATTGAATTACAGGTTCAAGAGTGAACAGTTAACGAGGATCCGAACCCCACGCCGTCCCGCCATTTCGACTAACATGTAGCAACTGAACTCAATTCATCGACCATTTTATTTTGCTTTCATATAAGCACAATTAAAAATTACGAAGAAAAACTACGAGGATAGTCTCTTCCGAAAAAATAGAAATTTATTTGTTTGACAGCCTTATTATTAAGATTAAGGACTAACCTTATTATAGTTGTATTTAAAATTGGTATTATTGTCCTCTCATATATTACGAGAGTAGGAGATGAATAGGGCTACTGCGATTAATATTATGAGTTCATATTCTCTTTAGAGTAGTGGTCGATTCCTCGGGAGTTACATTCGTATCATACTTGAATTATTTTCTAAATTGAAGCATAAGATACATAAATTGAACAACCCAAGCTTGCTTCCTATTTGTGGCCATGAGATATGAGCTATCCGTTTCTTTAAATAAACAAAAAACTTTAAGGCAGAGAGGCATGGATGGCATTGACAATTCATTTGGAAAAAACTAAATTGGGTAATGAACCACATACACCAAGAAAAAGATGCTCTTTATATTTTCATTCAATAATACCTAGGCTCTAGGATGGTGGGTGAAAATTCAAATGGTGTGGGAGATAGCCTAGCATGTTCAAGAACTACATGTTTTTTCCTTTTTAATTTGTTGGATATATATTTGATTATTGAGATTAAACAGATAAACGGAGATTCATAAAAATATAAATTTTTTCTCTGTTTGGAAACGAAAGAGTAATTTTCACATTTTTTAAATCTTACGGAAAGAAAGATATATTTATGTTAGGGAAAAAAAAATGGAGATTATAATAAGCACCTTTTTATTTTATAGAAATAATAAGTACTTGGAAAAGTGAATACACAAACCAAAAGCATGCGAATAAGGAAGAGAGAGAGCATGAAAGATGGGAATGGGGTTATGAAATAACACACCAAAACCCAAACAAGAATAAGAGGCGTTCCATTTCCACAATTCCACTTTGGATTATTTTCATTTATTTTGTAGAATTTGATATGTTTCCAATTCCATGCATGAAAATGGAAAAATGATGAGTGTGTGTGAGTGTGTGTTGTTGCCAAATCAAAAATGCCAAGCGATTCACTCTCTCTCTCTCTCTCTCTCTCTCGCTTTCCTCCTTTCTCTTCATTGAATTGAAAACCTCTCATCTCCTTCTTCTTCACGCCGCCTCATCACTCACTCTTTCCATCCTCCTCCATCCTCATTTACACACTGTCACTCCCTTTGCACTCTCTTTCTTTTAATTTCCACAAAACACCCTCTTTCTCTTCTCCAATTCACTCTCTCTTCACCTCTTGCTCTCTCTCTCTCTCTGTATATGTCTCTGTTTTCTCTCTCACTCTGATACCACCGCTTTTTCTCTCTTCCACGTACGTCTCTCTCTCACTTCTTTTGTTTGCATCTCTTTTTGGGCTGCATTGTTCTTTTTTATTCCTTCGTAAAGTTTTGATATTTTTTGATTCTGAATTTGGCTTCTTGATGATCAGGATCATCATCTCATCTGGGTTTTTTCTCATTTGATCAACCATTGAATTCGGGTATGTTTTTCCTTACTTTTTCTTTAATGGGATTTTGCAAAGCAATCCGATAAGATCATCCTTTTCTGTTGTTTTCTGCGTTGGATTCGAGGAAAGTGTGTGTTTTTTCACTTTTTTATTGGTGAATTTCTGTTATGATTCTGCTGATGATTCTAATGTTTTTGATGCATTTTGTGGACTGTGTTTTTGGAGAGACTGGGTTGGCATTCCCATTGATTTACTGTGCTGATTCTTAGATTATGGTATTGGAAGAGCCAATTTTTGTTTGTCTAGAATGAATGTAGCCCCTTTATTTTATTAAAAAAGGAACAAGAAAAAAAGTAAAAATAGTTGTGAAAATGGTGTATTTTGATGATCAGTTGCTCAAGTAGAAGGGAGTCTATCAGATTGTTGATTTCTCTATTTTATACTGGAATTGTGGGTGTTTTATATTTGTAAAATGTGGGTTGTAATTCCCTCTGCATAATAAATTCTTGATGGGTTATGTTCAGTATTGAAATTGATGGTTTTGATTGAATTTTGTAATTATGTCATGTGCGGTTCTTTTGAGTTATAATAATAAATTCTTGGCGAACTGAAAGGTTTTTCTGTGGGTTGGCTTGGCTGCTAGTGCTTTCTCTGCTTGGAAAAGGGCATATTTTTAAACAGACTGGGGATACCACGATATGGAAGAAGGCAGAAGTGAACTAGAGTTTGATGAATTTGAGAAGCTTCTTGGTGAGATACCAAATGCTACTTCAGGCAACCCACATTCTGAGGAACCTGGAAGAAAGAGTCTGTCTTTGAATGGAAGTTTGTCTTCTCCCATCTGTGTCAACTCTTTCAGAGGGCCTTTGAGTGAAAAAGTCCATAGCAATGGGAGGCTGGATGAGGGGAAGAACTCAGTGAAGAAAATTCAGAAATCACCTGTGAAAAGGGTTCAAGTTCAACCAGAGGTATCAAATCTGCCTGATGACCAATCCTTAACATCTGCATTTGCAGGGCTGAGTTTTGATGGTAGGGTGAGTATGGAAGCTAAGACTCCTTTTTCATTGGATGGCCAAATTCCAAACAGCTTAAAGACACAGGTTTCCAATATGCATACGCCGGTCGTGGTTGTTCCCTCTTTCCAAGCACCAAATAACATACCTTGTGGCTTTTATGAATTTGATGTGTCAAACATTGGCCAAGAAAGTTCAAATATGTCAAAATTTAATCCTGAAGAGCTCAAGAAACCCCAGGTTTCCTATTCGCAGCCTATCGAAAATTTATCTCCTGCTGTACCAGCTCATGCAGTGCAAGGGTTTCAGTTCCTCTCCAATGTGCCTGCTCCTGGTCTGCAGTTTCCTATAACATCTGATCAGCAGCAATTCTTTCTAGATGCACAATCTCGTTTTCCATACCTACATTCCCATCAACAATTAAACCAGAATCAAATTAGTTGGAGGAATGTGGAAGAGGAACAATATTATAGGATGCAGCAGAGATATGTATACTTGCAGCAGCTTCATGATCAACGGCTGGAAGCTCAGCATCTAGTTCAAGGAAGTGGGAACATTACAAGCAGGCTAACATGTCCAAATCCCAGGCACCCTCATTTTGAGGTTCCAATCTCTCATTGTCTTGAACAATCTAATCAAGAACGAATTTGGAACAATTATGCCATTCCCAGGGGTCCACACCAATCAAATCCAGGCCTTTCTTACTCGGATTTAAATGGGATTCAAGTTTTTGATAAGGTGGGAAAACAGAGTTTTCCTGAGAAGATTCTAACAAGGTTGCATGGAATGAACACAATTAAAGCTGTGAAGTTTGGTGCTGTTGGAACAGATGAATCACTTACTCATGTTAGTCACAATGGAAAAGTTCTCTCGAATGGTCATTTCCGGCATAACTTATCTACTTCAAATACTGGATGCTTTCAATTGGATAGTTTAAGCTCATGGGGTCTGTTTCCTGGTTTAATGCATCTCAAGAATACAGATATGAAGGCACTGCCTCAGAAATATACTGATATGAAGGCATTGCCTCAGAAATATAACTCCATGGATGAAATTACTGGTAGAATTTACCTCGTGGCTAAGGACCAGCATGGTTGCCGCTTCTTACAAAGAAAATTTTCTGAAGGCGACCAGAAAGATGTTGAGAATATTTTTCTTGAAATAATAGATCACATTGTTGAGCTCATGACAGATCCTTTTGGGAATTACCTCATCCAGAAGCTGCTTGAAGTGTGTGATGATAATCAGCAAATGCAAATTCTTCATTCGATCACTAAAAAGTCGGGGGAACTTGTTAGGATTTCATGTGATATGCATGGGTTTGCCTTCTCTCTCTCTCTCTAAATATATATATGTGTGTGTGTGTGTGTGTGTGTGTTTGTGTGTCCTTTAATTTCTCCAGTGTCAGTTTTTCATTTTAATATTCTGATATGATAAAATTGTGATTTCTTCCAAACCACAGGACTCGGGCTGTTCAAAAGGTTATTGAAACTCTCAAAACTCAAGAGCAGTTCTCCATGGTTGTTTCCTCGCTAAAGCCAGGGATAGTGACTTTGATAAAAAATACAAATGGCAACCATGTTGCACAGCGCTGCTTGCAGTACTTAATGCCTAAATATCGTGAGGTAAAGATATTGTTCTGTACACTGAATGAATTGTTAAGTTTACAAATTCGTAGCTGTAGTTGATGCGAAGATGTTTTCAGTCTCTTTGCAATGTGCAAGCAAGCTAACTTATTACTATATCAATATGTTCTTATATAGAGTTATACCCCTAAGCTACAAGTACTAAAATATAAAGAGAAGGATAAGAAAACTATTTAACCGCTCGTAGTAGCAGCAGCAGCACTAGTATGAGTCTTTTCTCTTCCTGGTATATAGAGCATTAGATTCTATACTGATAAGTTTATATCAGATACTCTTGGGTTATCATCTGCACGGTCATTCTGATTTTTTAATGTATGTTTATTTTCGTTGCTTATATCATGTAGCATAATGATTCCATGCTACTACATTCTTGGTTGTAAACCTAGTATCATAATGTATTTATCAATTTAGAATCTAATGATAGAATGGCAATTTTTCTTTTTCAGTTTCTTTTTGAAGCTGCAACGAGTAACTGTATTGAGCTTGCAACAGACCGCCATGGCTGTTGTGTGTTACAAAAATGCCTAAGCCATTCTGACGCTGAACAAAGAAACCGATTAATCTGTGAAATCAGTTCAAATGCATTAATCCTTTCCCAAGATCCATTTGGGTACTCTCTTTTTCTCATTTCACTTCAATAACCTAGTGATGATGTATTCTTAGTATTGCACGAGATCTGTGAGATTATTTACTGCATTTCATCTGGGAGATGTTTGGATTTACTTCTTTTTAAACACTGTCTCAAAGAAGTATATGTTGACATGGCATTAAAAAGAGATGCATAACCTATTTGAGACGTGTATACTTATTTGGCTTGTTGGAGATGCATAACCATCTCAGTGAATGTTATGTCTCGTGAGGCTTTCTAACAACCAGTTAATGTAGATGATAAGTTGTATGTTTTGGTTTAAAAAGACCACATGATGCTGGGCTTTACTCTTGGAAACCAGTGCTCTTAGGAAGCGCAGGCCCTGCTGTTTTGTTGTCTCTTAAAAATGTGAATAAAGGATCTTGCCTAATAAAACTAGCACAAAAAAGCTTTTATTACACTGCAATTTCATTTCAAATGTGTTTAATGAAACAAAGAGTTATTTTTCTTCATTTGCAGGAACTATGTGGTGCAATTTGTGTTTGAACTTCAGCTTCCATGGGCAACTGTAGATATTCTTGATCAGCTGGAGGGTAATTATGGGGATTTGTCTGTGCAGAAGTACAGCAGTAATGTGGTTGAAAAAAGCCTGAAATATGCAGGTGAAGAGCGGCGCATGCGTATTATTCAGGAGCTGATAGGAAATCCGCGCTTGGATCAAGTCATGCAAGACCCTTACGGCAATTATGTTATCCAAGCAGCACTCGGTCATTCTAAGGTTAGTAAATGCATTATTGTATTCTATTTGTGCTTGCTCATACCTGGTAATTTATTTAGAGATCTTCATCTGATCTCTTACATTCTGTTTTGTGCTTAAAATGAAAATTTGTTGAGAGATCTGCATTTAACAACAAAATATAAGAAACGGTCACATGGTTCTTGATCTTATAGTTGTCCTTCTGAAATCCTCTTTTTAGAGGAAAATCAAAACAGTTACATGTCATATTAATTATAATTAGTCACCTGTCATATCTCTCATTTGTATGTCCAGTCAATGGTCTCTGCATGTCTGTCTGCTACAAGCAAATATCTGATGTTAAGTTTATTTGGAGGAAGTTATCTTCTTTGTCTTAACATGATGAGCTCTCCTATGATGTCTGAGCAGGGAACCCTTCATTCTAAATTGGTGGATGCAATAAAACCCCTCTTGCCTATGCTTCGTACTAGTCCATATGGGAAGAAAATCCTCTCTACCAATATTTTGAAGAAATAATGTATTGGTAATATTACAAATCTTCTCCTTTGGTGTAGCATTCGAGCTTATTCGATTTTCATTCATTTGTTGGGGTAAATGAACTGAAGCTTTCCTCTTTGCCACTGCAGGTTTTAATTCTTTTGAGAGAATTCCTGTAAATCTGTAATAAGCAGGTGATGAAAAGTTTCAACCTTGGTTATTGCTTAAGGTGTTTAACATGCCTTTTACGTGTCGATCATCTAAACAAATATGAAAGTGAATTTTCATCCTTGTATTTTGATTCTACAGGTTTTGACTATGTCAGAGCAATCTCGCCTCCCGCGAGATCGATATGTCTGTAAAAATCGGCTTCTTTTTGTCCCTTTTGTTTTTGCATAAAAATAAAAGCAATGTGAAGTGATGGTGTAGAGTTATTTGAGCTGTGGGGAAATGTACCATGGTTGATTGAGTGTCTGGTGTGAAGACTCTCAATGGAGCTAGCAGTTGGAAGTTCTGTTTTTTCATGTGAGACATTTTTAGCAATGTATATCTCTTACATCCAGCTATAGATTTCCATTATCAGCTTCATCTATGTTTTTGTGTGTAAGATAGATATATCAGTATCATTTAGGAACATAATGTTAATAATGTAACTGACGTTTACCGTTCATTTTTTGGTAATTTCATTAAAATGTTTAACTTCATGAATCTGAATGTGGTTCAAATTGCTCAAATTTATCTTCATTTCGGTCTTCTTTTTTTGTTTATGGCCCTCAAATTCTAGATGACCAAAGGACTTGTTTTCTTGGATTGAAATATGTTGAGAATGATGGATTATGTTAAAATCGACATACTTGAATTAGTAACACAACAGTTGCGGACGTCCTAAAAGTTATATATACTCCGTACTGTTTTGCAGGAACAGAGAGATAGAAGTTGGAACACATAACCTTTACTATAATTGTCAACCACCCATAAAAGTGACACGTGGCTTGACACCCTTGAATTGAATAGAAGGGACTATGAGAGCCACTAGTCATGGAGTTGTAATCCAAAACCTTTTTCTTTGAGACCAAACAAATGGAATAGCAACCGCTTGAGATGCTGAACCGACCGACCGACCCTTATTATATTTGTTTGCCGGGCATCTCGCTTTTCCCTTCCATAGTTCAGCAGCTCAAAGATCTTCTTCTTGTTTTTCAACTTTGAGCTAAAACAAGCAAGGAGGAGTAGAAGGAGTAGAGGGTCCAAAAGACCATGTCTTTAGCTCCAACCAGTCGCCTTTCTCTCTGTTCTTCACCACCGTTGACAAAAAGTGTTGTAACCAAGCAGAACCCACTTGTGTTTTCTCAAGCAAAGCTCTTTTCCTCCAAGAATTGGTCAAGTCTGAGCACTTCAAGCTGTTTTCTGAATACCCATTTGGTAAGGCTATCGATTTTCATTGTCAAAGCATCGGAAACTGAGTCTCAAACATCGAAACCAGCAGAAAGTGGGAGTGAAGGTGAAGGTGAAAGAGAGGAAGCATTTGAAGAGTATGAGGTAGAAGTGGTTCAGCCTTATGGGCTGAAATTTGCCAAGGGTCGAGATGGAGGAACTTACATTGATGCAATTGCACCTGGTGGATCTGCTGATAAGTCTGGCAAGTTCAGTGTTGGGGATAGAGTACTTGCCACCAGGTTATTGCCCATTCATTCTTCTTACCCTTCTAATTTGTGTGGTTATTATTGTTGAAGATTAAAGCCTAAAGGAATTAGTAGCATGACTCTTGCATTGCATATTGTGCAAATTTAAAGGCTATCATATCATATCGTATCAATTATCAAGCAATAGGCATTCATGGAACAATATATGGGGGGGTCATCAGAGATATGAAGAGACATTTTCTAAGTTGGAAATGGAGGCTTTACTTGGATAGATTCTATCGGTAACTAAGGCGAAGTTTGTGTTCTTGCTTTTCTGAACAAACTCTTGTGTATGTCAGTTTCTTGAGGGGTTAGATGTTGCTAGAGGATGAATTATATTTGGCTAACTACTTTGAATTTGCTGAGAGTCTTTTTTCTTTCTTTCTGAGGATGGAATTGCAATTTGTGCCTGTTCCGTGTGGCAATGTGATCAAAATGAGTTCTAAAATGCATGCAGTGCAGTTTTTGGGGAAGAAATATGGCCTGCTGCTGAATATGGGAGGACAATGTACACGATTCGCCAGAGAGTCGGTCCACTTCTTATGAGAATGGAGAAGAGAAACGGTTAGCTCCTCCTCCATGCCTGCTTTGCACTCTTTATTTTCTTCCGTCATCTTATTCTTATCTTACCCTCGAGTACAATCAAAAGCCAAGCGTATTTGAGTTCTGAATCATAAAAAAATTATAGAACCAATTTGTTCAAGTTTAAAGGTCAATTCCCCTTAAATCAACACGTTATAACAATGTCTGATGCTTTCAAGATTTTGTTTCTTTCCAGGCAAGGTAGAGAATACGGGTGAATTAACTGAAAAGGAGATTATCAGGGCTGAAAGGAACTCTGGTGTAGTTAGCAACAAAGTGAGGGAAATCCAAGTGAGTGATGAAATCGTTGTTCAAGTTTCCCATATAAACCATGCTCGATTTGTTTCTTCCTTTGTCCTTACACAAGAGACATTTCTAGAAAATGGCCTCCAATGTAGTCTCAGTATGTTCCTAAATGACTTCAGATGCAAAACTACTTGAGGAAAAAGGAGCAGAAAGCTCGAAGAGAAAGTGAACTTCGAGAAGGGCTTCAGCTTTACAAGTATGCAACATCATCTTCTGTTTATCTTACAAGTATGGCATTCATGAATCTCACTGACTTTTGATGTTTTGTTCTTTGATTGGTTGATAAAGGAGTGCCAAATATGAAGAAGCATTGGAGAAATTCGAATCCGTATTAGGATCGAAACCAGAGCCACTTGAAGCTTCAGTTGCAAGTTACAATGTTGCTTGTTGCTACTCTAAGCTTAATCAGGTATTCAATATAATGCTTTTGCACATGATGTTCTTACTTTTCTTGTTCATTTCTGTATAATTCAACTAAATAACTAACTGCTTTTTATATTTCGGTTGTAATTAACGTACGCTTTAAACAGATACAAGCTGGACTGTCTGCACTTGAGGATGCCCTGAAAGCTGGATATGAAGACTTCAAGGTAAAGCACCAGTCTTTGAGGATATCATCATATTGTTTAATTGATATGACATTTCAAATATTTACTACTTTGAACAGAGAATCCGGAGTGATCCTGACCTAGCCAATATAAGAACCTCGGAGGAATTTGATCTTCTATTGAAAAGATTTGATGAATCATTTATCAATGAGAACGCGATCAATGCCATCAAATCTATATTTGGGATTTTCAACAATAAATAGAGCCATCTGTTACTGAGGAGAGAATATAAAGGACTTGAGAGCTGGTGTGTGTTACTTTGAGCTTAATACAAAGTCAACAAAGGGATTGAGTTTGGCATCAGCTACCTGGTACGTTGCTGCAGACAGATGAGTTTCGCAATTGTCAATTTGTTCATGCCTTTAGTTTTGGAGGAGGATTTTCAAAGACATGTGTTTCTTTCTTTAGTCTACTACTTCAATTGTTTTTTCCTTTTTTATTTCTCCAAGGAGAGCCTTCTATTTGTAATTTACAAGAATTGGAAAAGAAAGAGGAAATTTAAATGATCACAAAAAGGTTCAAACTTCATACACAGTATTATTTTGATTCTTGACGAACAAATAACTCCCCAGTATGGATAGCCAAATTTGTAGCCCTATGAGTCAGAGTATGAAATAAAAACAAAACTAGCTTATTCAAACAATGCATTAATACACCTTGATAACGTTGTTATAAAACAATCTGGTGAGAGAGAATAATGGATCAAAGTAAGGAGTAAATTTCAGAAACTGAAGCTAGCGCTCTGTTCAAATGCTTGTTTCTCTTGTATAATTATGGCTTGAGGAATTTGCAAAGTACATGGATGCTGATGGGAGGCACTAGCAGGTTCATAAAATAACACAAATGCAGGCTCTTCTGTGGTCGTCTTCATTGTCAGTATCTTCTAGTTCACTACTGATCAAGAGAAGAAACAAACCAAATCAATAATCATCATGTGAGAATAATTAATTCAACCGCCACCAAAACCAATTTTTAAAGGTACGAGGATTGAGTCGCAAGTCACAACGTAGGAACATAGAACAAGGAATTAAAGCATGTAATAATAATAATATACTCAGGTACCTGCTGCATTCAAATTCCCTGATGTCAACAAGTTGTTTCCCTAGAAAGTCCAACCACTGTACTCTCTTCTTCAGCTCATTCTCCTGCTGTTTTGAAGCACCGGAGCAGGCATCAGAGTTTGGCCTCTTGAGACTGCTTTTAGGACGAGCTGCCGGCTCACCTGCTGCTTTTGTATTCACCCCATCCTCATCTAAGCTCTCTTCCTTTCGAGAATTGATCTCATCATCATCATCATCAGATAAGTGATCAGAAGTCTCAGGAACTGACTCAAGCTTTGAAGAAAAAGATGGATGAGGGTGTGGATCATGTGGATGTGGGATGTTTTCCAATTTCAGTGGTCCATCAGCAGCACAAGTGTATAAATGAGGGGAGGGTTTACAAAAGCAAATGAAGGGAGGACAATGAATGTTGCGAAAACAAAGCCTCATCAAAATATGTACCTCAACTCTCAACTCTCAACTCTCAAACATGAAAAATGAAGCAAAAAATAGCAAACCTAGCAACCTTGATTTGCTTCCCCTTTTCCCTGTTTGATGTTTCAGGAAGGCACCGGCAGCAGGCTTATATCATTAAAGATGGTGGAATGGAATCTCTTTTTTATAATCTACTGGAAGCTGCCCAGCCCAAAGATAGGAGGGAAGACGAAGAAAACAATTTTGTTGTGTAGCGAAGGGGAAGGGGAAGGGGATGGATGGATCCTGAAATCTTTGTTTTAGGGTTTCACCTTCCTTGACTCAGCTAAGCTAGGTCTGTCCATGGAATGGAATCATGATGGCATTGTTGTCGGAATTGGAACAGGGAATGAAGAAATGTAATGAGAGAGCAAAGTCTACAACTTTAGAAAGAGAACAAAAAGAAAGCAAAGGAAAGGAGATCTTTATTAGCTAAGCTAAGCTAAGCTAGCTGGAAAACCAACACCAACAAAAACAAAGAATATTACCATCATCAATTTGGAAGACATATCATCATATATATGTAACTGTAATTCCCTCCCTTTCCACAAAGGAAGTTAACTAACAGTAACTGCCTGCCCCTGCCACATATAAATATCTCCTTCTACAGTCTAACTGTGTCGGTCTATATAAACATGCAAATGGAAGCTTTTACACTTGAAAGTTGCTTTGGTACCAACCAACATGCAAATGGAAGCTTACAAGAAATGAAGGATTCATGACTTAGCTTAAACAATACTATAAGTCTGATTTATTCTCATATATTCTTGACTTGATCTGCCTTTACTTTTTACACTTTCACTTTTAGATGGTGCTCTGTCCAAGTCTCCAAGAGAAAAGACGGATGCACCTTTTTTCCCGATTAAACAATTCCTTGATTAGCATACTTTTTTAATGTCATTGTGAAGTGATACTCATTTCGGAAGCCAACCCAAACTTACATATGCATGCTTATTCGCTGCTTCTCTTCAGATTTCAACTTGTACAGTTTGTATGTAAACAAAACCCATACTCTTTGACACATCAAAGACGATGATGATATGTTTGCCGTTAACCAAGGAATGATGAATACGTGCGTAGCAGCGAGCATCTTTTAACTCAATTGGTTAAAAGTATTTATCCACGGTATATTTGTCATGCCCGTTCATATATAAGACTAACCATGCAAGACATTGACATGAGACCCCAAAAACAATAGAGTTTAGTTAATAAAGATGAGTCCGCCTATATAAACCTCTAGACTAGGGAATGATGATAATCATCTGAGAAAGAAAGGTTAACAATAATAAGCATGCAACATGTGTAAAACTAAAAGCAAGCTT
The DNA here is from genome assembly GCA_037349345.1 of Oemleria cerasiformis. Taxonomy (NCBI): domain Eukaryota; kingdom Viridiplantae; phylum Streptophyta; class Magnoliopsida; order Rosales; family Rosaceae; genus Oemleria; species Oemleria cerasiformis. The sequence goes on from JAZGTL010000006.1 coordinate 303,733, forward strand.
GTAGGAATAATTATGATTAGAGAAGCCAAAAAAGGCAGCGGCAGGCAGGTGATGATTCCTCACGCCTCCTCACAAGTTACAAGTCACAACAGAACCAAAGAGGTAACATTATCAAAGAGGAAAGGAAGCCTCTTTATTCATGAATGTGTTCACCTTATCAGACAAGCGCATGCCCCTCAGGGCCTCATCTCATTTACTTTGCATCATTGTGGGGGCAAACCACAAACAAAGCCCCCACCCATCTCCATCCTCCTAAAACATGTTGCAATTCTTCAAATACGTTCTAGCCACACGGAAAAACGAAAGGAAAATGCATCACATTGGTCAAACAGATCTTCATGTTCACCATAATTCATACAGCAAGAAAATTAAGGATGTCGTTTACATCTCTGTTATTAGGCATTTTCCAACAACTAATGTATCATTCGAACAAAGCACATCAAATGCTCAAGAGGCCTTGTTTGATAGACATAGCACTGGGCAAGGCCAAAAGATTATATAGAGGGGCATCCAGGAAATGAAAAATGGGGAAACCCACAAAATCATACCAGGTAGCTGCTCAAAGTAGTTAGCCAAGGTATCCGTTGCCCATTAAACTGGGCATCAGTAAGAATGATAAATAATAAATAAATCGAGTCCAGTTTGACTTCAACATAATAACTGATCCTACACCTCTTGCTTGTCTCCTTATTGCTGAACTTTAAGCACCGGAAAAGCAATTACATCTCTGATGCTGGCCGAGTTTGTTAAAAGCATGACTAGCCTGTCAATTCCAAGTCCCTGAAATATAAGTTTTTTACATTAGGGATTTGCTTAGAGGAAGGTATGACCGCATGAGAAACATAACTATTTAGAGATTTTACATAGATGAAAAAGGATGACCATACCATTCCTGAAGCTGGAGGCATCCCATATTCCAAAGCTGTAAGGAAATCATCATCAAGAGTCACGTCATACAAGTCATCGTGTTCCTTTCGTTTATCATCTGCACTATCTGTTTTTGAAATAGCTGCTGCTTTCTTCTCACTGTGCTGCCTCACTTGCTCTTCTAAGCGTCCTCTCTGCCAAAATCTATAACCAATGAAAAATTCTCCCTGCTGTATACTACCTTAGCAACCCCATAAAACAATGCATCAAAGAAACTAAAAGAGAAAAAAGCACAAACCTGGTATAAAAGACCTTAACATGTGCGTAGGTGAGTACCGGGTAACTCAACAAGTGTTCAATTCATATAAAATTAAATTCTACATGGCTTCCCATGTTCCATTTCTAAAATCTTTAATAGAAAAGACACATAAATTGAAGTTTGTCGAGAAGGAATAATCTAACTCAAGCCGTGCCAACCTATACTCACATACAATGCAGAATAATTGGAAGTGCTAATCAGTGTGCATGATTACCTGATCCACAGGATCGGTCAATTCAGAGAAAGCATTGGCCAACTCACGACCACAGATGAAAAGTTCAAATCTCTCAGTCAACCCTGCATTTCTAATTCGGAAGAACTAAGGAGTGAGATGACATGTAAAAACACCAAAACGGATGTAATATGTAATGAAATCAACAAGGTATAATACCTTCGGTGTGGCTTGGCCAGAGGAGATATCTCAATAGGATAGTCTAAGACAAATGTGGGTTGCAGAAGCTTTGGTTCTACAACCAACTCGAAAACCTGGAAAAATGAATACTTACGTTAGGACCACAAATAGGAGTCCACTTAGAAATAAATAAAAGATGATATCCACACTTGAAAGAGTTTATTGTAATCTGTTTTTTTCATATCAATAGCCTCCCACAGTCCCAACAGAAGGATAGTTAAGCAAACCAATAATAGATCTATGCACATAGAAAACCAGATCAGAATTATGGATTGTAGATTTGACCAACCTCGTTAAGAAGGTGGCCAAAAGATGAGCATGCCTCAATGGAACATTTGTCTTTGTAATCAAGATCAACCCCAAGGTTCTTCAAAGTAACTTCTTTAGCCACTTTAAGATCATTGCCCAACTCCTCGAAATCAATCCCAGTAGATTCTTTTACGAGATTGTGCATGGTTTCCCTCCTCCAAGGCCGCTCGAGACGTATCTCCACCCCCTGCATAGAACATGATACCAGCTACGACAGATTAAAAGCAAATTTTTGTATATTAAGCAGGTGACATTACCAACTAGCATTCACGAAAATGTCAGGCGCAAAGAAATCCTGTACAAGTCAGGTGAAGGCACAATCACCTGATAATCAATGGTAAGATTCCCATGAACTGCAAGTGCACAGCGTGTAACAATTTCCTCCGTCATATTCATCATGCTTTCATAGTCTGAATATGCTTCATACATCTAAGATCAGACTAATACCAATAAATTATCAGAGCTTCATGATGAAAATAAGAAATTTAAATATCTAATAGGATGCAACTAGTAAGGCTAATTTGCTAAAGTACGTTAAGCTTAACCATATTACCAAACAAAATAACAGGAAATTTTTTTACCTCTATAGTGGTAAATTCAGGATTATGGCGAGTTGAAATGCCTTCATTCCTGAATATTCGACCAATCTCATACACTTTTTCAAACCCTCCAACCTGTCATTCATAAGCAAATCCTATTCAATATTTAACTCAGTGTAACAGATGATTAGAAGTATAGAAAATTGAAAAAGGACCCAAAAAAACCCTCACCAACATTCTCTTTAAGTGGAGCTCAGTCGCTATTCTCAAATATAGGTCCCTTCCAAGTGAGGTATGGTATGTAACAAATGGCCTAGCTTCCGCTCCACCAGCTGCTCCCTAGTTTATCAAATCTATTAAAAACCAGTCCAACTTCCAGCTACATAGAATCCTTGTGAAGTTCACGTATGACATTACAGTAAGATTATAAAAACAAGTAGAACTTAAAATCAGAAAATAAAAAATTCCTTAACTTGTAAAATTCATTCCAGGCAACTATTACTGCAGCAGACTCACCTAAATGCAAATATGTAAACAATAGTGAACGATTTGGGTTGCACTTTTTATTTGTACTATTTATCTGTTTTTTTTTGTCTTCTGAAGGATATTGTACACCCTGGTAATTTGGTTAGATCCCAGAACATCATATTGACAAAAACAAAAGTGTTCTTACAAAACAGGCGTCGAGTAAATTCACCAACCCATATTGAACAAAAAGTACCCACATTCTTTCTGCGCAGGAAGTTTTGAACCTAGAATTTTTATCTCGAACACCTAAGCCTAAACCAGGTGGTATGCATAGAAATTAGTTTAATGTATGTTTATAAACTATGGATACATTACCAAAAGACATGACGAGCTAACTATGCTAGATACCTTTTCAGAGATATCACCCTGAGAGTAAGATTGAATTTGGCAATCACATTTTTTCTCATAGTTTAGTTCTACCTTACCAGGATATATTTTCAGCTAAGGTTTGAATCAATAAATGTAAGCTTCAAGCAAGCATGATTGAGCTATAACCAAACAGCCTATCAACTATGAAATTATGAAAATGTTTACGTACCTGCAGAACTGGAGTTTCAACTTCAATGAAACCAAAAGACTCCACTGCCTTCCGTATCTCTGATACAATCTACTGGGTAAAATAAGAGTGAATTAGTTTCAAGCTTGGAAGTATAAATCTGAAAATTTTCAAACATAAAAAGGAACATCTCAGATACCTATAAAGTTGTAATTATTTTCTGGTAAGGAGGGAAAAGGCATGATTTACCTTTGCTCTTTTCCGGAATACATCAGCTACCTCAGGATTTGCAATCATATCTACATACCTAAATAATAGAAGGAAAAAAGAGATACAAGCAACTAAAAAATTAAATAATTTTGTAGCATTACAAGAACAAAGAAAATTAATTGAGAAGAAATTTAGGAAATATGATTTAATTAAAAGATTTTATAGGTCTTATTAAAAAGAGATCAAATACAAAAACTGAGGGACATTTAAAAAAAGTAGGAAACCTCCACACACGGCTCAATAAAAGAAGTGCATCTGCAATTGAGACTAATGTTTTTAATCTTTAGGCCAAATCCACAACTAAATAAAATAATATGAAACAAGAACAACGGGAACTGAAAAATCCTTCATCTATCCTCACCTAACACTTGAAAGCCTACCATGAAAGCATTTCAATCTCTAATGTTATATGCATACAAAATGCAATACTCAAAAAGAAAAATCAACATACCGTTGGCGGTAGCGTTTGTCCACATCTGTTAGACCATGATATTTGTCTGGCAGCGGGAGTAGAGATTTTGTAAGAATTGCAAAAGAATTCACGTAAACAGAAAGCTCCCCTGAAGAATTGACCAAGAAAAAATCTTAGCTTTCTTTGCAAGATCTTGAAACTAATTTAATCTCTTTTTGATCAAATAAAAAGGCATTTACTTTTAATTATCAACTGATCCAAAACTTAGGATTTAAGCAGATATAATCATTCTTCTCTGAAGACTCCTCCTGTCAGAGAATCTTAGCAACTAATACAAATAAGAAACTTTGCAATAGTTACCTTTCTCTGTCCGTTTGATGGATCCACAAGCACCAAGTATATCACCAATATCAACAAGTGCCTTTAACTGTTCAAATTGATCATCTGCAAGCCGTTCCTTTTCGCAATAAAGCTGAAACCAAATATTTTTAACTTCAGCCACTGCCTTGCTATAATTCTTGTTTACTTCATAGTTATATTCAAAGAGTAGATATTTCTTGAGACAGGAATGAGATATAAACATCCAATTTTTCCAGTTGACAATACATAAACATTATATCAATGAAAGACAAACACAACCAACCAACCAATATGAAATGAGAAGTCCAACAAGTCGAAGGGAGCTTTCAACCAAACCTGAATTGTTCCCGAATCGTCCCTCAGTGTCAAAAATGCAAGCTTTCCAAATGCTCTTCGCGCCACAATTCTTCCTGCAATGGATACAGAATCATTTTCGCCTTTTGCCTCTTCACCATCTCCTAAATGCTTGTACATATCTTGCAGCTCATTAGCAGTGTGAGTCCTTTCCCACCCATAAGCATATGGCTCCAAACCTTTGCTCCTCAGTTCTTCTACCTGAAAAACCAGCATACAAACTGAATTAAATGAAGCAAATTTCAAACCAAGAATTTGAATTCCTCCACTTCCCAACATTCTGCCAACAAGCAAGCAGAGGAGTATAAAGCTTAGTCAGGGCTTCACTTAGCAAAAAGTTACCTTCTTTAATCGAATGGCCCGAACAGCGTCTTTGTCGGAGGTGGAGGATGATGACGATACCCGCCTGTTACGGCCACCGGTTCTGCCGCCACCGGCGTTGGTGTTGGTAGGGGTAGTGTTGGTGGTTGTGGAAGAGCAACAACGGATGAAAATTCTAGAATGTGAAGAGGAAGGGGTTCTTCTAAGAGTAGTGGTGGTGGTGGTGGAAGAAGCATAGCGAAAGAGGTGCTTCAATGGTTGCGAGGATAGGCTCCATAGCTTCAGCGCATCCATCTCTTGTTTTTGGTTTCAAAGCCACTGCTCGGACTTGGTGTTTACCACTCAACTGCCCTTTTTTCATAATCTTCTTGTTACTTTTACCAAAACATAGACTCCAATGGGCCTCTCAACACAATACATGGACCAATGAACCAAACAAATAGTGGGCTTTGGAAATCATTACATTTCACATATCAATTTCGTCTGTCATAAATATTAGATTCGAAATATTTTACTGCACATTTGAAAGTGAGTAATAATAGGAAGAAGACATTTCACTCCAAGATAAATAAAGCTCAACTTGTATGTGGTACATTATGCAAAATGGGCAGTTGTGATTAATTACATGTAAAGACATTTTGTTAATTTTTTTTTAGCTTATTACTCACTTTGCTCCCCCGAAACCGGATTTAGAATATCAATTTGCACCCTGAATGCGAAATTGTAACAATCTGCAGCCAAAACCTCCTTCTGTCTGCTTCGTTGCACCAAAAGTTACGCTATGTTACTAACTATGTTTAGGATGCTTACGTGGCAGCAAGGGATTCGATGTTTTATTCATTTTGTAGCAAAATATTAAAACTAAATATATAAAAAAAATACAAGAAGAAGAAGATGATGATGAACGAAGATGATGACCTCCGCCCCTGTCCGCCCTCATCTTCCTCTCTTCGACATCCGCAACACCAACACCACCATCAACACCACCAAATCCTTCCCATAAACCAGCCACCACCTGCGACCCAAATTCAACCCCCATGCGACCCAAATCCACCAACAACACCATCAAATCCACCATCAACACCATCAATCTTCCCTCATACCCAACTCCAACACCACCAGCATTAAGCAAATTCTTGTTCTGGGCATTAATTTAAGAGCTCAACATAGGCAATTTCCTGGGCATTAAGTGCTTGTTTGACGCCCTCGATGCAATTGCCGCGCTCAACGATGGCGTCGAGGCGGAGGAGGGTGGATTTGACGCAGGACTGGGCCAGGTCGAGCTCGCGCACCTTGGCTTCAGTTTCCCCACAAGCTTTGTCTTCTCTGCTCTCTAAACCCATAACCAGCTCCTATTGCTCTGCAAACTCGTCAAACTCTGTTAGTCTCCATAAGCCATGCTCATCGAATCTCATGCTCAAAAGCCTCGGCTTTTGTGGGGCAAAGGGGTCTCAGAGAGGCGGTGTTCTCTGCAATAGCATTGCCGGACTCGGCAGCCCTGGCTCGGGTATTGTTTTTACCTCCGTGTCCTCAAAGTTTTAAGCTTTAATGTATAAATTTATGGGTTTTTGTGGAAATTAATATCCTCATGGCGTCTTGTTGAATTGAATGATATGAGTTGGGTTGTTCTTTACATGAATTATAAATTATGTGTTAGTTTTAGTTCACTTTGTGTTAGGAACTGAAGTTAAAGCAAGTGAATGGTTTGAAATTCGATTGATGAAATTATTATTTAAAGGTGTTACCTTTTGTTGGATAAATGGAACTTTAATGGTGAATTTGGGTTGTAAATTGCCAATCTTTATTGGAGAAATGGAACTCTTGGATTGGCAATGGCAAGCAATTGAGGAATTGAATGTTGTAGGTGATGGTGATAGCATGAGTGTTCTTGATGCCTTCTTCTTGGGTAAGGCTCTAGCAAAAGCCATAAACGACCATATTGAATCCACCCTAGGCGAGTTCTTGAGCACAATTGGTAGGCTCCAAGTTGAGCAACAAAAGCTAGTAGACGATTTTCAAATAAACAGTTAAAGTTTCCGGTATTCGAATTTATTAATTTACTCTGTTGCCTTAAGGAGGAATGAGGAAGTTGAAGATGGTGGAGGAGATCGAGAGGGAGGAGATCGGAGTGGTGCAGAGAGGAAGACGATCGAGTGGGTTAGGGAAGGGTAATTAATTTTATTCGTTTAGTTTTGAAAGTGGGTTGGATTTGAGTCGCATGTGGGTTGGATTTGAGTCGCAAGTGGGTTGGATTTCATTCATCATCTTCTTGTGCTTTTTTTTTAATTATATATATATATATATATATTTAATTTTAATATTTTGTTACAAAATGAATAAAATATTTAATTCCTTATTGTCACGTAAGTATCATAAATAAAGTTAATAATGGAGTGTAATTTTTGGTGCAACGAAACTGACATAAGGGAGTTATGGTTACACATTATTACGATTTCACGTGTAAATTGATATTTTAAATTCGATTCGGGAGCAAAATGAATAATAAGTCTTTTTATTTTTTCGTCAAAAGAAGACATTTTGTTATTGAGATGATAAATATCGACATGAGCGTGACCTGGAGTGGAGATGATGTGTTATATACAGTGTATTCATGACTCCCACGATACTAGGACTGTAGATGTTAGAAAAGTAGTCAAAAAGGACCCAAATTCAACCAAAATCACCGGACTTTGGAGTTTTTTGAGGCGTCCCAAGACAGAGGCGAGGAGGCACAATCATAAAAATGGTGTTCAACGGCCTGATGGTGGAATCAGTGGCGCACATATCAGCGGAGATGTGGCAATCCTTGGCATGTTTGCCGGAGCGAGTGAGCAGCCATCAGCTCTTAGATCTTGTCTTCTGCTTCCCTTTGCAGCAGTTGGGTCGTTTCGCTCTCTGCCTTTGGACCTTCCTTTGCGTCCCTCCTCCGGACTCCTACTACTCCTACTCTTACTCCGACTCCGATGCCTCCTCCTCCACCGTTGATTACGAGGACTATTACTACGACTCGCATTCTGATTGATCCCATTCTTCTTCCTCATTTGCCCCTGTACAGTAATTTTCTTCTATCCTTTTTACCTTGTATTCAATCCTGTTTGCTTTCTATTCATGTTTGGAATGTTGGGTTTGTGATAATTTGCTTGATCAGCGATTTATTCGAATCATGGATAAAGGAAATTTTTTGAATTAATGAATGGAGTTGTTCATGATGATATGTTATTCTTTTAAAAATTTAATGGTTGTTGAGCTCCATATAGAGTGTGACAAAAAGCCCATTAGCTTTCCGAAAAATTGTGAGAATCAAATGTTCTTAGAATTGGTTGTCATTAGAAAGGATAAAACTTTTGTGTTTCTGACGTTGATTTGTTACATTTATATGTATGTATGGCAATGCATGTCTTGCTAGCAAGTTATTTCACTTGTTTATTAGGTTGACGACTCCTGACTTATGATCTGTTGTCCAGACTCAGAGGCTATATAATAAGTGCACTCAAATTTGGCTTGATGCTTTAGGAGTGTTGAGTGTAAGATGAAGTAGATATATCCAATATACCCTAATCAATAGTATGAAGGACAAACTGAGTTGAGACTTGAGATGATGGCCGTAAAAGGTTACCATTGCTAAGTCCACAAAGGCAAGCTGCACAGATGGCTCATGGCTATACTTGTTTCTTATCTTTTGTTTGGTTGGAATCATAGTAATCTTTGTTAGGAAGGTGGATTAAAGAATGGAGTGAGTTATGAAACATCAAGTCAAACTTGATAGCTGCTCCAAAACACTGATAACGATTTTGGATTCCCATAAGCTGGGTTGCGCGGATTCATTTGCAAGATCTGTGACAAGGATGATGGAATGGTGAATTAAAGATTGAACGAATAATGTTCTCTTTTAATGAATTTAATAAATGCCTCAATCTGTGCGAAATAGGTGAGAGACCATTGTAGATTATGGAACGTGTGGAACATAGACCATTGTTGCACTGATTTTTAGAAAGTTGTTGCACTTTATATTTAGTTGTTGAAGAAATTCCTGGGAGCATTCTACCCTTATACTTTTGAAACAGTCGTTTCAGATTTTCACAAACTTGATGGGGTCCATACATCCCCTTCAGAGTTCTTGCTGGCAGTTGAGATAGGAATAAAACGTACAAATATATCCAGTCTTGGAATTTGTTGACTTGTTGAACATTTTTGGATACTCCACAAACTTCTTTTATGTCTTAAATTCTTGCGGCACTGTATTAGCATTTCATTAGTTATTGTAAGAAGTTACTGGGTGGAAGATTCTACAAATAAACTGTTGCAATCTGTGATAAATTTAGGGTTTGAATGGGAGTGGATTGGCTGTCATTGCAGAGGGGGCTTAGATCCATGTTACTTAGGTTATTGTTCATTGCTAGATGACAAGGAAAATGAATACAATTGAGATGCCATTCCTATGTTTTTGTATGAAAGCTTTATATAGTCTTAGATACTCTGATTATTGATTCTAGGGATTTTATTTACATAGAAGTGTTGAAGTTTTTAATGATAATATATAACAAATCGTATTACAATAGTAGATAATAATGTTAATAATTGGATTATAGTCAACCTCGTATAGATAGGATCTCAGGTTTTGTAGTCATGTACTTCATTTGAGGTTTCTTACCTTTGATTTACTTTGTATGATGTACTCTGGAGCATTGATAAGCTAAGGATACCAAAAAAATTGGCAGTTTCAAACTTAGGTTTATTAGAGTGAAGAACTAAAGAGTCCAACATGAGGCAAGTACATGGTATACAAATTTTGCAAGACCCAATAATTCATAATCTAAATAAATAAGTTTTTTAAGAAAAATTACACTATGATGTCCCTGATTGTTGGAAATGCTTTTAGAAAAAAATGAAGTACCATGTATAATTATGGGCAGGGTTTTGTTTCTGAGATTGTTCACGGAGTTAGGGTGATTAGGACAATGGAAATGATCTCACTAGTCTAATGTTTTACAATAATACAGAGAATCCCTTATGAAGCAAGTCTTGATTGCCCTATTAACCATGATTCGAAGAACCAAGAATAATGACATCAAGTATTGAGGACTTCCACGCGGAATTCTGCAATGGGAAAATGTACAAAGAGCTGCAACATTCAAGAAACGTCTCATGTCTAAGACATTTTCAATAGAATTTAATAGTGATACTATTTCTAGCTAAAATCATACTAGTATTTAGGAAGTGCTGGATTTATCATGTCATAATTGGTAACTGTGTTGTAAGTTGTGACTGTCTGAAACATTGGATCATTGTTTCTGTAATATAGTTTGCCTTGATGTACTTGTTAGTTAACTTTCCTTTTTGGAGGGGGATGGAATTAACAGTGGACTGCATAAATTATTGAATGTCTTCCAAATTTCCACATTGATCATATAATTACTTGTATCTTCCTTTCTTTCTTTCTTTTTGTCGGGTGAGTGATGTGTTGGGTTTCCAGCTAGCTTAGTTAATTAGAGGTCCCATTTACTCTTTTTTGTTCAGTTTCTAAAGTTGTATACTTTTAGACATTGCTCTCTCATTACATTTCTTCCCTGTTCCAACAACATTGTGAACCATCCTCCATAAGCAGGTTTGTCATTTCAGGGTCCATCCCTCCCTAGACAACAAAATTAATGCCTTCCTCCTCTTCTCCTTCCTCTTAGTGTAGATCATAAAAGGGGATTACATTTGTCTCCACCGTTATTAATTATAAGCCTACCACAGGGGAAGGAAACCAAGGTTTGGGCTTTCGTTTAGGTCTGTTTGAGGGAAACCCATCATTCCTTTGTTCTGGATTTCACTTATACGTCTGGAAAAAATAAATCAACTTGCTTTCTCAATCAAACCTTGAAAGTAGCTTGCACAGGAGTTGCTGCTTTTACATTTTAGATAAAGTTCTTATCTTATTATTTGATTTCTGTTGTATGAGTTTTAAAAAACAAGCTGGATAATCCTTTTATCATTAATTACAAGTCATATAGAGTTCCTTTGTTGGGTAATTTGTTCAAGTCATAGTTTATGATGGACTTGACAACTTAATTGTTTGTTTGAGATTGCAAGTGTAAACTGGGGTAATTTCATATGGAATTATATGCGGACAAAGTTGGTAAAATTGTTGGTTAATCCGCCATCATAATTCACACTTCACTTGAGGAGTTGAGGGTTGAGGCACATATTTTGATGAGGCTTTGGCTTTGCAAGATTCCTTCTCCTCCCTTCATTTGCTTTTGTAAACCACCTTCCCCTCATTTATACACTTCCGCTGCTGATGGACCACTGAAATTACAAAACACCCCACATCCATGATCCACCTTTGCCTTCTAAACATTAACTAGGAAGATGACAACAGACGAGGGTGCGTTTTATGAACCTTCTCAATCAGCATCCACCCTCACCCTGAAAGTTCCTAGAGCAAACAACTCCAGAAATTAAAAAAGTCAAATGTTTGTAACAGAGCTGTAATGATCGAATTTCAGTTTTAGTCCATTTCGCAACTTACAAGCTCAGCTCTCAGAATGGTGTTATGAACTTATGAGAACTCAGACTAGAAAGATAATCATCTCTCCTTAAATAGGATGTTAAACTGTTTCTTTTCTTTTAAGCAACAACATCATATGTCTCATGTCTCGTGCTCTAAAACGATCAAGATACAATATCGTCTTGTCAAAATTTTCAACAGAAACTGATATGAGGAAGCTTGGTCATGTTCTCTTCCTTGCCAAGTGCAACCGCCGGTTGGTGCAATATAGCTTTAGTTGGTTGGTGAGAGTAGCTAGTTACTTACATTTTCCTTGCTGGTTATTTTTTGAACCACATTTCTGCTTAATACTATTTTTCTTGCTGATGATATATCTTCCTGGGTTATGTGAAGTTTTGAATCACTTCTCTGCTGGAACTTTTAAATTTTACATAAATTGAAATGGACAGGACCCTTAGAGTTCCCTACAAGATGGCTTCTTCTCTTGTTGTTTCCTAATGGAGAGTGGATAGTAGGTCAGGCTGTAAGTAAATATTTGGTCTTGAATTTTCCTTGGGATATATATGGATCTTTTGGTTGCTCCGAGCAATAACAGAATATGTCATAATCATTTTACCATGGCATAGTTTTAGCTACTTTTGTGTAGGGGAGTCGGTGCATGCATGGCTTGTTCCTAGTTTGGACAGTCATATGTTTAACAAATTTATTTGGTTTAAGGAGATTTTGCAACATGCCCTTGAGTCTTAACAGGTGAGCTTCTCTTTGCCATTCTTTTTCTGCCTTGTGGAATTGCTGAAGAGCACACTTGACAGTGTTAGGGTGCCAAGACCCTCATAAGTGCCCGCATTAGGGAATGACTAATTCAGTGCCAGGTGATGATTGTGAAGATAGATTTAATAGGAAGAATGTGTGCTTCAGCTGGAGATTGATCTTGTTTTGGTGATCGAGTAACTGTGGGGATGATGCTCACTTCTCAACAAGTAGAAGATACATTTACTTGGTATTTATCCTACATGTTGGTCAGATGGGTTCATGATTAGGGGTTGTTTTGAGTGAGTTGACAGCATTTAATGATCAGCTTTTGTCTGAAAATTAGATATTATTATCTTGAAAATGGTTTTAGGTCAACTGCAAAGAGAAACGATAATGTTGAAGCTGTTTGATTTACCCTATTAGTAAATTTAACTTACCTTTAAGGTGCAGTCTCTATTTCTTTTTCCAACTATGATAGTTCTCCTCTAAGTCACAAACAAACCGGTGGTTCTTATTCCATTCAATTGCTATAGCAGCTGCATATTTCTACTTTTTTCTTGTTTCTGTTAATGGAATCTTTCGAATTGATTACAGCATTACCCATAAGTTTAAGATCTTAGTTACATGCATGCCTCATAAACAGTCAAATTTTTTAAGTTGACATTTGAACATGGAATGGTAAAATTTTTATGGTAATATTGGAACAGTAAGAGAATGGAGAACCTCATAGTTAGGTAGAATAGGAAACCAGATGGTTTACAATAGACTGTTTTCTAACTTTGTCACATGCAGCAGCAGGAAGAAGAAGAAAAAAGGGAAATAAGAGAGCTGGCTGGCATCATACACCAATCACGCTCTGAGTGTTCCATTCCGTGCATATACATGGTGAATTGGTGATGGTGGGGTCTTCTCTTTTCCCTTTGATTTTTCTTTCTCCTGTCCATTATTAAGGTAGGGTTTTGTTTTGTTGGTGCTTTGTGTTCATTGTTGGGTAAAAGCTACATTTTCATAGCACAATCATGGAGTGGAAAAAGGGGCTTTTTTTTCAATGGCCCAATCTTGAGAGTTATCAAATATTCAATACCCCATTGAAAATGAGGCATTGCATATACTATATACTATATACTGTATATACCCTTGTTTTCTTTGTTTCTAGACATTGAGTGGTCATGGCCTTTCCCCAACCCAACTTTCCAACTTTTTTTTTCTTTCAACTTGATGGGTTGTGGGGTGCCTAAGGTTTTGGCTGACTTAGGCTTCTTTCTCTCAGCTGTTGCCTAAAAAAGTTAATGGCCGCCTTGTTTGGTTCGTAGTCATACCAATCACTCCTAAGAGACTAAGAGAGGAGCATACCCACTACTTAGAGCCCTTATTGTTATTTTAACAACTACGCTTATGAGTAAAAATGTTTCTGTATATTTTTGTGTCTACAAATACAGGTATTTGACTTCTTCTTCTCAAACTCTGCTTTTTTTGGGAAGGGTTAAACAAAGTTAAATTCATTTGATGGTGTTTGAAACTTTGAATAATTGTTTGTTTTAATAAAATCTTCTTTTGTCACACAACACAATAAAGTAAATTTTTCGAGATTTCAAGATTTGTACCAGAATCTATGTATTCAATTTTCCAAAATGGTTTCCCTGCAAAGTATATTGTCTAGCACCAGCCTTCCTAACTAGAAATGGCAGGATATTTTGTATTGCGCTACTTTAAATTAAAACTCACACTAAAGGATTTAACAACCAACAGTTCAATGGTGCGTAGGAAGTTTCGGATTCGACTATCGTAAAGAATGAGATCGATACTTAATGTACATATTGTAATTCCTCTCTCCTAATATCATTGTATCAAAAACGGTTTAAGAAGTGTAGGTTTGTTTGTTTTATCACTTGGTGGTTTGCTTATCGCAATCAATAACCATAATCGCATATGTCGTTGCATGATGGTTTATGAATGGAGTTTGTTATTATGGATTGATAATAATGCATGACGACTATTTTGAAATGAAATATCAATAACATATCGTTAGGTATGAATCTCTCAAGAAGATTTTTGCTCTTTCAGTGCCTATAATCCTTCACATTTGCACTTCCTTTGTCAACGTCAAATGATGAAGGAACCAACTAGGCTAATGTAATTAAACCAGGTCCTATACAACCTAAGTTCACATGTCCATGGACTTTTGTGTCTGATTGAGTCCCACATTTTTTGCTAGTTTTCTAACAATAAAAAAAAATACCTCATAATCAAAACAATTATAAATTGTATTCGATAGCTTATTAAATTAAAGATATTTTGAAAGTATGCGTGGATATTTTCTCAATATAACGGAATTAAAGATTAAAAAAAAAAAAAAAACTTATCCAATACAATCCCTTCCAAATAGTAAGATTAGAATACGTAAACTTCCTTCAATCTCTAATTTTTTCAAATCCCAAACAGTAACTCCCGCCAAGGTCTTCCATCAACCCATGCTCCTTGCATAACTCCTTGTTCTGTAAACCACCCAGTGGTTGATATGATCGGAATTCGGAAATGCGAGTGCTCATAATGAAAAAATATTCATTTATGCCTTCAAGATAATTTGAATTTGACGACCTATTTAATCCAATACAAGAATGGTTGTGTATTTTTTTCTTCATTTTCATTAGTTAAGTAGATTTGGCCACGAGTGGACAGCAATAACAGGAATTTTGTATTTGAGTTCGTTAGACATTATACACAGATGCTAATTTGTCTGTAAGTTGAAGCTCCAAAACAAACGCATTTAAGTCAAATATTGTTTGTGTTTTCCTCTGGATTTCACTCCCCAGCCAACTGACAGTTCATCATTCATCGACAAAGTCAGGCATTCGGTAAAAGTAACAGTCTAATTTCATTTTCTCGACTCTGTGTTTGATTTTTTTCCTTCTGTTTTTTTAATATGCTTGTATCAAAAAAGAGAAGAATGTAAACAACTATTTTTCTTCTCAGCTGGAAATAATTTAAAATTAATAATATATTCTCACAAGCTGAAAGTTTCTCATTCAGTTTGCTGTGAAAAGAAAAATAAAAGTAAAAGTGCCCATGCCGCAATTTGCTGAGAACGTCGGTGGCAAAAGCCAAGAAAAAACAGAAGATCAAAAAAGCAAAAAATAAACTTCTTTTTGATTGAAGCCTTTGTTTACGGTTATCTTACCTTTGTTTACGGTTAGCTTAGCTTGTGAACTTTAATTATTATTATTTTTTTGGCATAATTGTCAAGAGATTAGTAACCTTTCTGGCAGTGAAACACACAAATGTAGTTGATATTTAGGGTTTTTGATGTCTTTAATAATATTATGTTTATGTTTGTCATGTACATGTTTTGGGAACCCATGTAAATATACGAAATACAATAATTATTATTTAATAAATGATTGTCATACGATATTTCAAATTAAAAAGAAATCGAAAATATTGATAAAAGCCACTTTTTTTTTTCTGTTTTTCTTTTTTTCTGGAAAAAGCTACTTTTGTTTCAAAGTTGCATAAACAAAACCTCGATAAAGTCCAAAGCAGTCATGCATGGCGATGAATGAAGCCCAGCAAATCATGGGTCGTGGCATAAATGAACGGAATAAAGTTGAGAGATTTAACATTTACACAAAATTCCTCTCGTAAATTAATTAGTTTATTGAATAAAGAAAATGAAAGCAAAAAAGATGTTTAAAAGAGGTACGTTTGAGTTATGAAACATGGGAAAAAGAAAGTGGAAAGTTTTTGAAAATGCTTTAAATTTTATATTTGATAAAAGGAAAGATAAAAGTTTGCTTATTTTTTATTTTCTTTCAATTATGTCTATACTCGATTTCAATATTTTCAGAATTTTTGTTTTAAAATCCTTTATTTTCCCGAATTTTTGAAATTCCAAATTTCCAAGTTCCACATTTCCAAATTCCACACCAAGCAACCAAAAACAACTCTCTCCTGATCACTTCTCACTCAAAATTCACAACAAGAAGCACAGTCAAAACCACCACAAATCCGGCCCCCATGGCCATGGCCATGTCCATGTGCTGCTCCTCACAATACATGCTTACATACATACATCCCGCATATTTGGATACACTATACGTACATACATACATACAACATGGCATTATATACGTATAGCTACACAATCTGCCGTTTGTTATTAATTTTTATGTTCTTATCAATTATATTACGTGAGAGTAATATGAGATTTTAAATACGACATTTGTAAAAGAAAAAAAAAAATAAATAAAATAAGTCATAAAATGCATATACTTTCTTTATATAAAACAATCATAATGTGTAGTGTAATTAGTAAACTGTCATTTTTAAAGAGCAAATTTTTTAATACCTAAATAAGAGGAGTTCGAAACTTACTGAAAATATTTTATGGACGACAGAATTGAAGCCTATCTCTAATTGGGATTAGACTTTGTGATCCGCGACAAATCGCACCTCAAAGTGATGTGAGAACGCCGTGGTATTTACTTAAAGAAAAAAAAACAATCATTGTAAATGAAACGAGACAATAGTGAGTGAGTGGGTCAGAGCGGTACAATTTTGAATCTCAATTATGAGTTTTTAACCCCACTGCCATCTACCATCTACCATCTACCATCTACCATCTACCATCTGCCAATCCCATCCCTTTGCCTTTGGATTCTCTTTTATTCTTCTTCACTCAAATTTTCTACTTTTTCTTCTGTGTTTTTTACCGTTGCTCGTGATTCGCGCCATCAACTCACGGGCGCGCTGCGCATTGCATCTACACGTGGACGGTGGCTGATGCAGCCCCACCCCCACGGGTGTTCACTTCTTCGTTCGCTCATCGCTGCCCGTGGAGTGGAGTGGAGTGATATGGGTTTGCAAACCGCGGCAATAATCACAATGTGACGCAATTCCACGCTGGATTCGCAGCCACTCGGCCACCCAAACTGCATGCACACGCCGTACGTGGCAGGCAGCTGACGGATTTAACGGCGTTTAGAGGAAATAACCGGCAGCGGTCCCTAGCTCTGCGCCTATGACGCCTCATTGGGATTCTCAGAAGACGATCCCATATCGAAATTACTAAACTACCACCCCTTCTATTTACGTAATTAAATTTATTTCTCTTTTTTCTCCAGATTCATTATTAATTTAAGTTCTAGGTGGACATGAAATTATACAAAATAATGGTCTCCCTCGAAACCTCCACAGTTCCACACAAGAGTGCAGATTCAAACTCAGACTCATGCAAAAGCAATATTCTGCTAAACGGTCAGATTATCTCTCTGACGGAGTACAGAGATATATAAGTTATTTGATATTTTTTCGTTTTCTAAATAATTTACATGAATAAAAATGCAACGCTTTTTAAATAAAAGTTGGTCATCGTGGACTGAATAAAAATCTACAAACGAATTAAGAAGGACGTGGCATAGAGGAAGCAGACGGGAGTTTATTTATGATAATTGTCACGTGTGCCCTGAGATTAATGGGAGTTTGGGTAAATTACACAAGCAATTGCTTCTACTTCAAAGAACCATTCAATTAGTTACTCAAAATTTTATCCAACATCAAATCTTTCCGTTCTAATGTGTCCACGTCTTCGTCACTTATAACCAAATTAGTGTTGCCATATGGGCACTGATCTGGGAAATCGTGCCTTTCCAATAATGAACATATTAAACGGGGTTTTTCTGGGACTGCGACCATTGCTACGGTATTCTAAATAATGAATATTATTTTTATTTGTTTCCACTAATCCTACCCATTTTTTTTTAAAAAAAATACAAGTCACTGCATGCCATTCAATGAGAGATGTTTAATAATCTTATTAAAAGTAGTGGAGTTTAAGAACATGCATAATATAAGATTGGAACATAAGAATCTTTGTCCAGAATAATAAAAGAACATGATCGTGGTTGAGACGCCACGGTGTCAACGAATCACCATACCCCTCATAATTCATATTAAGTCTTCTCATTACTTTATAATTAGTCATCTCATGATTCTCATTACTCATCAATGCAATTTTCATTGGATTCCACTCAATTATGTTTTCTTACAACTTTTTTTTTATTCACATGACTTCAAGTTGAGCTACTAACGCAATATTTAAGTTAGTAGTTATTTTATTCAATACAAATAAATAATGTTTGTTAATTATGTGAATCGAATACGAAATTAATTTATAACATGCAAAATAAATAATAATATCACTGAGAATATTATTGATTGGCCACTAAATTAGGTTTAAATATGCAATTTATAATATTAAAAAATATCCAATTATTTAGGACCCACTAGCTAATACCAAATAACTCATTCGATTCCAACATAGAAAAGAAATGAAGCATTCAATGATAGACCAATGCGCTGGACACCTCTCAATTGTCATCCTATAGAATATGCCTTTTTATCGTACATATCATCTTGTTATGTATTAGGGTATCATTAGTTTCAAATTAGGCCACAATTCCTTTTTGTCTATATATATTGCAAAATTATCATTTTATAATTTTTTTTGGCTAAATATAATTTTATAACTTCTACTTGAACAATGTTAATATTTTAATTTCATATCGATGGTAATTTAGAGATGCATTAAAGAATTGTTTTAAATTACTTGGCAAACTAGAGTATGTATTACTTACGTTGAGTAATAATGTAGGACTTGTATACAAAAAATGGACAATACTTGCATCTCACCCTAGTGGGATGCCTTTATACCACCCATTTGATATGAGCCAATTACATGTTGACATATATCATAATCGGAACCGTTCATTCTCTAAATCATTATGTCAATATCATCTCCGTAAAAAATCAACAAGATTGGAGGTCGTTTAGTCATTCACATGTATCAAATAAATCAACGATTTTTGTAAGAATTATGATTATTATGGAGAATTATTCATTTAGTTGATAAATATGAATGACTAAACGACCTCCATTCTTACTAATTTTTTACAGAGATGATTTTGATATGATGATTTAGAGAATGAACGGTTCCGATTATGATATATGTACAAAGATAATTTGATAAATCGAAATGGTGGTACGAGGGCATCCCACCAGGATGGTGGGATGCAAGTATTGTCAAAAAAAAAAAATGTAGGACTTGTCTTTTGCCACTTATCTATAGGGTAGGGTGGTTGAATGATGAAGTAATTAGGGCATGACTTTAGCCTTAAACACAAGCTGTAGCTTCATCCAATTAATTAGCATAACAAAGTGGGCAATTTGGTAATATGAATAATCATTCATTTAGTTGATAAATATGAATGGCTAAACGATCTCTAATCTTACTAATTTTTTACGGAGATGATTTTGATATGATGATTTAGAGAATGAACGATTTCGATTATGATATATGTATAAAGACAATTTGATAAATCGAAAGGGTGGTACGAGGGCATCCCACCAGGTGGAATGCAAGTATTGTACAAAAAAAATAATGTAGGACTTGTCTTTTGCCACTTATCTAGAGGGTAGGGTGGTTGAACGATGGAGTAATTAGGGCATGACTTTAGCCTTAAACACAAGCTGTAGCTTCATCCAATTAATTAGCATAACAAGTGGGCAATTTGGTAATAGCTGCCGGTGGGTCCATTTTTTAAATTTTGAGAAAGTAGAAAGATGTTTCATGGACCTCCCGAACAGCAGCCTTCCCAAACGACAAACCCAAGTTGTATGACACCATGTATTTACACGATGGGGTAACCTTCGTTTTCCTTGAAAATAATATGTTGTCGCAATAACAAATCTAAATCTGTTTTTTTCTTCTAACAATTTAGATTTTAAAAAATAAATGAATGATTTCGATGTAATCTATGAATTTATTTTCATCTTTTATTTTTCATCGTTACATATTACTTGTTATCGAATCATGAAGAAAATTAAAAAAAATATCGGTTATTGCCAAGTTACAAAGAACACAATATATTATAACGTCTACAACTTAAAACTTGTTTAACCTTCTATTATAATCTAATTATTTTAAGTAGTTACAAGTTCATATTATATGTTCGTACTTAAATTGATCGACTTGTAGAAAGACCATTCAGTCCTGACAAACTCTACTTGGCCCTCAGCTCAACATAAATACAATAAATACAATCTCATCAAACATGATGCTTCCCGCCAACTTACCCTCCTGGACAAAGCATGCCAAAAGACACAAGGCCGACCTACCCATCCCTCGCCCGACCAGGTCAACGCGACCACGGGATCCTGGACACGCGTCAGCACCAGGATCAAAAACATTTATCCCACATCGAAATGTTTCACCTACAACATTCAATGGTACTATAAATATAAGGGCACATTCTCTAAAAAAGATAATGACATTCTTACCCTTACACTGCCTAAATTATTACACTGCCCTCATCACCTAACTGACTTATGCATCATAAACTTTTAGGCCGGCACCACACCAGTGCTCATTTGCTCTTACCTTCTCTTTGCAGGTCCTCCCACCATCAAGAAGATGCGAGACAATTCTAAGTTTATTCATTTTTTATATAAATACTATCAAGCTCGTCAATTAATTTCAAACTTATGTTACAATAAGTGTATAATTTCCGTTACAAATTTGGTTGGTGCTAATTTCACGGTGTACTAAATGACTACAGAGACTGGTCCATGTGATTCAAGCTGTTAACTGAAGATTTAATGATATTAAATGACATGATTTGGAAAGATCAATAAAACCCTTATTTCAAACATCCCTCTCGATCATATATTGGTTGCTTGGAAATTAAGATGAAATGTCAAAGACTGGTGGTGTATCACGGTTCAAGCAAGGTCAATCCATTTTGGTAAATCGGGAAAAATTAACTCTTTAAATACAAGCAAAACATAATAAATTCCATGAACGGCTTATTAACACAATCCCCATCAAAGTGTTAGGTTTATTACAATTGTATTGTTTTTGTTTTGGGTCAAAATTGTATTGATTTTTTTTTCCTAGGTCAAAATCGAATTGATTTTTTTTTTGTTATTGTCCCGCATAACTAATCTGTGCTGACCTAATTTGTACTGACCGAGAAAACTAACAGGGGCATTTCAATCTCCTTTAACCACAAGTCAAATGTCAATTTTATATCTCAAACTCAAAATTAAGGAGTAAATCTAACTTGAAACCTGAATTTTGATTGGAGCACTTGATTATGGTTAATTGATATTTTTATTTCATTTGTTGAACTTTTGAATTTTGGTAGTTAACAGTTTATCACCCATCGTGCTCGTACAAAAAAAAGGCCAAGATTGAAAGAAAGTAAGTTTAGAGAGGGAAAGAGAATGGCATTGTTAAATGTTAATGAAAGAAAAGTAGAGGGAAAATGACAAGAAGGAAAGAAATGTGCAGTTCTTGAAATGTGAAAGTGGAGAGAGAAAACGACAAAGTGCCAAAGTGGGCTCTTTAGAGTGAGAGAGAGAGAGAGGTGGGCAAGTTTTATTGGATTTTTGTGTTGAAACAGAACCACCTCACCCTGCAAAGGTGCTTCATTTGGGCTTTTGAGAGCACTGAGAGAGAGAAGCTCTTGTGTGGGTGTTGGTGATGATCATTGTGCTTGAGCTCTAACCTATACTCTCTGCTGGGGTCTGTGTGTAGTGTAGCACTGTGAGAGTGAGAGAGATAGAGAGCTCTGCTTAATTTTTGAGCTTTTGGTATTTGGTTTTCTGGGTTTTGCCAAATGGGTTTTGATCAGTTTAGCAGAGGGAGGTCAAGGAGGGCTGTAGCTCTGGCTCTAGCTGCTGTTTGCTTATGGGGATTAATCTCTGTATCGTGTGCTGCCAGATTGACTGATTCGTCAAGGCAGAGCCTTGATGTCCAGAAGCACCTCAACCGTTTGAACAAGCCCGCCGTGAAAAGCATCAAGGTTTTTGTTTTTTTTCTCTCTCTCTCTCTCTCTCTTAACTTTACATTCTTCTTTCGTCATTCAACTTTCTTGCGGTGCGGTTGATTTTCTTTCTTTAATTTTAAAAGCAAAAGCTTTCT
This sequence comes from Oemleria cerasiformis, assembly GCA_037349345.1. Taxonomy (NCBI): domain Eukaryota; kingdom Viridiplantae; phylum Streptophyta; class Magnoliopsida; order Rosales; family Rosaceae; genus Oemleria; species Oemleria cerasiformis. The sequence continues at coordinate 326,145 of JAZGTL010000006.1, forward strand.
TGTGGTGTGCTTTCCTGCTTTTCTTCTTCTCGCTCTGTTTGGTTGCTCGGAAAGTGAAGAGAAATGTGAAATTTCCTGTTGTTTTTACAAATTTTGTTCATTGATTTTGGTGTTACGAGAAGGTGTTCGTTTGTTTTCCTTATTGTTTTCTCAGTAACCAATTAGGGGTGCAACTTCAAATGGGTTCCTTCTGTGCTTCAGTCTGCTTCTAGGATTTTCACTTCTTTTTTTCATTCAAGAAGTCCATTATTGCTATTTTTTTTAATTTTAAAAGCAATGATTTTATTATTGTTTCCCCTTTTCTCTCACCCTACAATGATTTCCTTTGTGAGGGCTTTATTGAAGTAGCAAAGAAGATCATCAAAATGAAAAGAAAAAATTGAAGCAATATTGTGAAATTAAGCCTCTATTGTTATCACCAAACACTCTTCAGTGACAAGGTCTAACATAAATGCAACTGATACTCACCTTCAATTCCGTTTCTCAGCCTTAAATGTAATATCTTGACTGCTTTTAGTTAGAAAGTTTCTTTGTTATTATAGATGTGCACTCCCTTTGTTTTTAAGATCTGACATGGGCCCTTCTGATTTTTGATGGTCAACAGAGTCCAGATGGGGATATAATAGACTGTGTTCATATCTCTCAGCAACCTGCTTTCGATCATCCTTATCTCAAAGACCACAAAATCCAGGTCCATATTCTCTTCCATGAAACTTTGTTGTTGGAAATTCTTTCCTCTTATATATTTTGTGCTTTGTTTGAGTTCTAACTTTCCCGGGATCTGTTTGGTGTATTAGATGAGGCCTAACTACCACCCAGAAGGATTATTTGGTGAGAACAAGGTAGCTGAAAAAGCAACAGAAGGATCAAATCCACAAGTCCAGCTGTGGCAAGCAAATGGTAGATGCCCTGAAGATACTATTCCCGTGAGGAGAACAAAGAAAGATGATATCCTGAGAGCAAGCTCAGTCAAAAGATATGGAAGGAAGAAGCAGAAATCCATACCAAAGTCAGCAGATCCTGATCTTGTCAATGAGAGTGGTCATCAGGTAAAGTTTTATTTAGAATGAAAGATATGAAGTGTGTGTTTTGGAATATTTTTCTTCTTATCTTTCTTAGTTGTGTTCTAATGATCTTAATGATCTCTTTGTTTTCTTTTGGTGGTGATTAGCATGCGATAGCTTATGTCAATGGAGATAAGTACTTCGGAGCAAAAGCAACCATAAATGTCTGGGAGCCCAAGATACAACAGCCTAATGAGTTCAGCTTGTCTCAGCTGTGGATATTAGGAGGGTCTTTCGGTGAAGATCTTAACAGCATTGAAGCTGGTTGGCAGGTATCATCTTAATCAAGGCCAAACATTACCAAGTTTTTGTTGTGTTCGTATTTGAAATATGAATTATTGATCTTGATACTTGGTTGTGCATTCCACCAGGTTAGCCCAGATCTCTATGGTGATAACAACACAAGACTGTTTACCTACTGGACTGTAAGTCTCTAAAGAATCATTTTTCTTACCTTTTGGGCTTGTTCTAGTTTCACTTATCTGCTTATTTTTCCCCAATTTTGATGTCTATGTTAATGTGTTTACCTTGCATGCTTCTTCTCTACGGGTATAATACAGAGTGATGCTTATCAAGCCACTGGTTGCTACAACCTCCTCTGCTCAGGCTTTATTCAAATCAACAGTGAAATAGCAATGGGTGCAAGCATCTCTCCGGTGTCTGGTTTTCGAGGATCCCAGTATGATATCAGTATACTCGTTTGGAAGGTAAATGCCAAAGCCCAATATTGGATCTGACCACACAATAGTATGATTTAAGTTAATCAGATTCATCCTTGGTAATGCCAGAATCCTAATATATATCTTTAGAAAAAGAAAACAAAAATCGTCCTCATTTGCAATTTTTGAGGGTTGGGAAGGGGTCAGAAAATCATTGCATTTCAGATGCTAAGAAACTTTTGGCATTTTGTTTTGAATTTTGATCCCTGATTCCCTTCACTCTAGTTGACAAAGGGAACAAGCCTTGTTTATGCAGACATTGACGAGTAACAAGTTCCAAACTTTCATTCACCTTTCACCGCATGCATGTCACGGGAAAGATAAGAGCATTGTCTTGTCTCCCAGTTGTCTTGCTTGAGCTGTAGGAAAATATCTTTTATTTACTCTTCTTTATTCACTTGGTAAAACTTTGGTGTATTGTAGGATCCAAAGGAGGGTCATTGGTGGATGCAATTTGGCAATGACTATGTGTTGGGTTATTGGCCTTCTTTCTTGTTTTCATACTTGGCTGACAGTGCTTCCATGATTGAGTGGGGCGGTGAGGTTGTAAATTCACAGCCTGATGGCCAACACACCTCAACTCAGATGGGTAGTGGACGTTTCCCGGAGGAGGGGTTTGCCAAGTCGAGTTATTTCAGGAACATTCAAGTTGTGGATAGCTCAAATAATCTCAAAGCCCCCAAAGGGCTTGGCACCTTCACTGAGCAATCAAACTGCTATGATGTTCAAACTGGCAGCAATGGAGATTGGGGTCATTACTTTTACTATGGAGGACCAGGTAGAAACCAAAATTGCCCATGAAGTCAAAGTAAAAAGTACAAAAGAAAAACCCTTTTTCACCATCTCTTCTTCTTTCCTTTTCCTATGTATCATTCAATGTAGTGCAATACCCATATCTTCTTCTCCTTTGTATACCCTTTTTTCTTTCACCCTCGTAGGTTGGTTGGGCTAGTAGTTAGTGGGAAGTTTTGACTCTTTTAGTAAAAGAATCTCTCTCCATGTAAGTGGATGTGAAGTGCAGTGAAGGTTCATTGCCAAGTTTCTCAAAACCCTAAAGAAACAAGGCCTTTTCAAGTGTATGGAATTCTATTCTCTTTGTTTGTATACACTCCCCTCTCTCTTGGAGTGGCTTGTGTTTAAGTGAATGAATCAGTTTCGGGTCGAAATCTTTCGCAAAGCTACTTCTTGCACTCTTGCTCTCCTGCTCTGTATAATATTTTGCTGATCCTGCTTCTGTTTGTGTTGAAAAGCTTCATTATTGAACTTATTTTGTTGTTGGAATTTGGAAGCTTGATTTTGGGTGGTGGTGGTGGCTGGTGGCAGGTAGGGTGCCATGGAGAAGATCCTGCTTCTGTTTGTGTTGAAAAGCTTCATTATTGAACTTATTTGGTTGGTGGAATTTGGAAGCTTGATTTTGGGTGGTGGTGGTGGCTGGTGGCCGGTGGGGTGGGATTGTGGTGCCATGGAGAATATGCTGTTTGGAAAAAGTTGTTTGGATTGGATGTTTGCATGTGAGTGGATGACAGTCAATTATAATTTATAATTTGTGGTGCATCCACTACCTTTTGATATGTAGATTAGATTAGATGCCCCCACCAGTCACAGACACACTTGCAGACCCAGACCCAGACCCGACCCACCAATTATTTAACAAAACAATATGGTGTCCTCTTTGAAAAATCCATATATTATTTTCTTCTTCCATTCTAAATCCAAACCATCTTCCAACTTTAATTCCTTGGCTAAAATCAGAAGGTGGGCTTCATTTTCATTGGAATAATGAGCCCTTGAAGACTATTTGAAATTCAGAAGAACAACTTCTCGAGGGCCCTAATCCTGCTGGAAAAAATCCGAGCTCACTTACAGATGGTAAAGTTATAAGTAGCTAAATTTCGAAAGACTGAATACTCTGAGATCGGAATGAAATTCAAGAGAATTACGGCCTCACTTGCAGAAGGTAGAAACATAAGCGGAAAGACTGGATGCTCTAAAATAGAATGAGAAACCTATCAATCAAATAACCCTCCCGGGCCATTTCTATGTAGGGAAGAACAAATCAAGGAGACATTTTAAGGACTAAATACCGATAGTAACATGTCTATTAGTAAGGAGTTCTTGCAGAAAATCAAAATGTTTTCATAAAATCTATTGATATATAAGAGGAAAAAACAAAGAGATTACTATGTAACAACCGAATTATGCAATTTCTCATTTTATTTTTCTAAAAATAAAAATGAATTGGGAGAGGAAAAGGGTCTAATTGCCATCTGATTTGGGCCGAAAACTTCTGAAACCGGCATTTGCTCAACATGTATTGGGTTTTGGGTGTCCAAAGGGCCCTCTCCACGTTCGAATTTGCTTTCTAAGGCAAACCCCCACATTTTGGATTCGTTTTGTTGCCAATGTTAATGTTGTATAATGTATAGCTCAATATGTTTGAACTTCCAAGGATATAAAAAGCGCTATAGCTCTAAGCTTTGTCTCTTACAAGTTACGGAAGCTCAAGTCCCACATTAGAAAATAGTCGATCGATATAAGGGGGACCTTAGTTAATAATATCATTGTGCGACTTGTGCCTAGTAACTTGAGCTTGCAATTAGGATGAGGCCGGTATTGGCTCCCTACACTAAACTCCTCATCATTTTAATTAAAATAAGCCCTGATTCGTCTAAATTCGTTATTATAATGTTGAAAAGAAAAGCCATTAAGCCAAGCTCCTCAGTAATGTGCTACCAAAAGACAAGGCATCCCTGAGCAGTGAGGTTCATAATATCCATTGCCAGATTGGTGAAACATGAGTCTCTTTTTAGTCAGCCTACTTCATTTATGAGTGCAAGATTTTGCCAAGTAAAGCTTTGAACTTTGAAGGTGTGGAATATTAACATCTGTGTCCTTCACACCATGCAAGTTTGCAGAAGAAGGAAATTGACAAATCGTGCTAAGATGCTGCTGCTGCTGCTGCGGCGCGCCTGCTACCATTTGATTTGACATACCGAAGACTACACCCATCTGGCAACCAAGTCAATTTTATAAGAATAAATATATTAAAAATCAAATTAAAAAACACCCCACCTTCCTAATTCTTTACCTAATTTAACACTGTTGTGGGCGGACAATATTCTACACCTACTAATTCGAGAGATCACTCCCCCATGGCAACAATCTTGACTCTTTAAAATATTTAAATCATAAATGTGTCCACCTTTGTGCTAAATTATTATTTCATTTCAAATTCAAATGATATTTTTTATTTAGAATTTTCATGCACAATATTTGATCACATATTAATGTTCAACTCTCGTTCTCATACCAAAACAAACACAATCTATTCTCCCCGAGTCGGCTTTGTTCAGTTTCATTTTCACTTTATATTTGTATAATTTTTTTATTTTTCTTTAAGTCGTAGTTTTAAAAAATTTATTTTCATTAAGATATTTTATATATCTAATTACGTTATGCTCTTATTTACTAATCATTTTTCCTTGTAATGAAATCCTCTCTCATTACTCAATCGGAGCGTTGGCTACACGCGCATATAGTCCAAGTGTGAGTGTAAATTCCAAAAGGGCACAAAGTATGGCTGTTATTTTATAGCCACTCTCTAACTTTTCTTTTTTTTCAATTTTCAAAACAATTTCTGATTTTTATCTTTTGTCTGTTTCTCTCTCTAAAGGAGCTCCCTTCTTTCACTTCACAGTTCACACAAAGATATCTCAGTAGGGTTTTTAATCTTTACTCACTCTTTCTCCCTCCTTCCCTGTGAACTTTCTGAGAGAAACCCAAAGAAAGATACAGCCAAAATCTTTTAACCCTAATTTCCTTTCATCCTCTTCCTGCTCTTGTTGACTCAAAAACCTTAACTTTCACTCATCTTCACCTCGTTCCACCCCATGCTTTGCTCCAATTTTAGCTCTTAACCCTAGTCTTAGACCTCAAAATCGCTTTGTAAAATGACCCATTTTACCTGAATTCGCCGTCATGTTGCTGCCATTCCAGGCTAGTGGGTGCGGGGCGCATTTACGGACTTGGATTTCCTACTGAATTTTGTCTCTTTCTGGTTCTTGCTTAGTTGGAATTTGGGAAATGGGTTTGGATGCATGTGCTGCGTAGGTGGGAGAGGGAAGCCATGGAAGGAGATGAGCGTCACCTGCTGCTGGCATGCGTGATTTCTGGGACCCTTTTCTCGGTTTTGGGTTCAGCTTCATTTTCTATTCTATGGCTTGTAAATTGGAGGCCGTGGAGGATCTATAGGTATTCTCATCTAATTATCAAAATTTTGGAAAACTATTGGTTGCCATCTTTGCCAAGATTAAAGAGTAAATTAAATGCATTGTTTTAAATTATGGTTTCATTAATGTGTTCGTTAATATAGGAAATTAAACTGTAGATGGTTAAAAGCTTCATTATTGGACTGGTAAGGAATGCCATTTGTGGATTTATTGTTGGTTAACTCTTTTTTAAAAATGAGGACGAGTGCTGTATTCAGTATGCAATTTTGGGAATTTTTCTTTCTTTATCTGGTTTCAGAAATTCAGAAAGACAGAATTGACAGGGCATTGAAAATCCTTCTCCTGAAGAGTTTCCTTAAGAACCTGGGAAATTTTTCGCTGGATTTTTAGAACACATGACTCACTCACTTGGTGGGTTGAAAGTGCCAGGACTGTTAAACTTAGGACATATGGCTAGATAGTGCAGAACCTTGTTAGTGAAACTAGAAGGTACACAAATTTTGTGTTTTTTACTGGACTTCCCCTTGAAGTCTCTTTATCATGATGTAATAGGTACATTTTGGTTTTAATCTTTATACTTTTGTGTCTGGTTCTGTTTGGGAACTGAAGATTACGATGGTTTGAACTGCCTAAACTTATTGAAAAATGTAAGGGTATAAGGACCAGGACCTTTTGTGGTGGTTAAGGATTACCGTTGTATTAACATCATAGGAATGCTTTTCAATAATAGCTTATATTCTCCAAATGATTGCCAAATAGTTTCCTTTTTCTTGCCGATATCTTTTTCAGTTTAGACAGACCCTACTTTTGAATTTTGTATGTATTGGTGCTGTGTATTTATCCATTTCCTTTTTGCACGCCCGTTTTGTTGATAATTTATAACCATAATTAGTGTTTCTTGTGGTGTTGATATACTTTCTGGTAATGGCATGTATCTTCATCTAAAATTTCAATCAAGGATCAGCGCCTATTGGAGGGTGATTTGTTGTAGCACTGCCATGGACGACAAAAAGTTGGATCCATTCTCTATTAAAATGCTTGTAACCCTTTTACTGATTGAGAGTCATGAGTAGGTCAATTCTGCTATGACCCATTATATTCCTGGAGATGAATAGATAATATAGTTTCTTTGAAAGCATTTTGTATGTTCCTTCAAATTAATGATGCTGTTCTATGTGCTTAGCTACTCTATGTCATCATTAGCGTTGTCTATCTGTTGCATAATGCCATTGTTATGTTCTTGGATTATCAAATACAATCTTTCCTTCTCTCCTAGCTTGTATTTAGCTACTAATGTAATACTATCCACCTCCAATTTGTTTTTTCAGCTGGATCTTTGCCAGGAAATGGCCAGATATTTTCCATGGACCTCAGCTGGATATAGTATGTGGTTTTCTGTCTCTGTCCGCATGGATACTTGTCATTTCTCCAGTTCTAGTACTAATCACATGGGGAAGCTGGTTGGTTATAATATTGGATCGACATATAATTGGTCTGGCGGTAATAATGGCTGGTACTGCTCTTCTACTGGCCTTCTATTCAATCATGCTTTGGTGGCGAACACAATGGCAGAGCTCAAGTATGCATTTCCTGGACCTTTCACATTTTCTGAAAAATTGTTTCTTTTCATTATCTGACTACTTAATCTTTAGGAGTATATATTAAAACTTGAAGCTTGTTACATAATCAGAATGATGCAATGTAAGTGAGCGCCTTAAAGAAAAGATAGTTTCTTATTTTAAATGGGAAAATGAGTCTTGGCCCTGATCTGACTGATGAGTATGGGACGGGATATCAGTTCAGCCAAGATTATACATGAACAAACATTTTTTAGTTGGTGATTGGATATATGAGTACTGTATGGATTATGTCGGCGAACTAGTTCCTTTGACCATTGTGTTTTTGAATAATTATAAGATGAAATTGCACTTTTGTATTCCTCTTCTTATAATGTCTCTTTTTATAGGTTTTTTTTGGTAAGCATTAAACTTGGTTTTATGATTTTATCTTTAACAGGGTCTGTTGCTATTCTTCTTCTTCTGGCTGTTGCCCTTCTATGTGCCTATGAACTCTGTGCTGTATACGTTACAGCTGGTTCAAAAGCATCTCAGCGGTATTCACCTTCGGGTTTCTTTTTTGGTGTATCAGCAATTGCCTTGGCAATCAACATGCTCTTTATTTGTAGAATGGTGTTTAATGGTACGTCTTTCAAATTTCCATCCTGTTTAGCTTTTTGTTTCTCAATTTAAAGATTTTATCACACCAAGCAATAATCTGTAATTTCTGCTGTCAATTATTCTTTACAGTTGTTTTTTCTCCTGGTACAATTCTCTATCAATATGTGCAGGGAATGGCTTAGACGTTGATGAGTATGTGAGGAAGGCATATAAATTTGCTTACTCTGATTGTATAGAAGTAGGTCCAGTGGCCTGTTTACCAGAACCACCAGACCCTAATGAGTTATATCCTCGACAATCTAGCAGGTACCCCCTAATGTTCATGTTTTATTTCATCAATTATTTTCCTGGATCTTTTGTTTATGAGTAGGAGTAACAGTCCATCTCTGAGTTTTGTTTTTCTTTCCCGTTTCCTTCTCTTTCTTAACAGACGCTTAAATAGTGTTGCCACTTTCACAGCCTTTTATTGATATTTTTAAAACAATAGATCAAGTGTTATCTTGGCCTTCCCAAACTGTACAAGCTTCTTCCAATACACGTTTTGATTGAATTATGATGAAAATAGTCCTTCTCCGCATCATTTACTAAAACCGTGATCTCATTCCATTTTTTGATCCCAATCCTTAAAAAACCAACGATTCACCTGGTAACACATTTACAAAAGCCTCGCATCTGGAGGGCCCCAATTGGCCAAAAGAAACCCGCTGATTCTTCCAGAGAGAAAAGATTGATTAACGAAATAAGCTATGCTTCAAAACCGCACCTGTAACCCAAGTCAAGGCAATAAATGGTCTAGATAATCCTCACAGACCTATTACTTAGATTTATACCTATTAGGAGCGTATATTTAGATCTGGTTTTCTACATCCTTTAGGGAGATAGGGTGTAGTTAGTTCAAGTTCCCGTTGGTGTTGAATTTTGTAATATATTTATACCTATTGGTAGTGCATAGTTAGATATGGTTTTAACTTCTCCCAGAATTTTCTTCAATTATTGTCCTCATTTTCTGATTTCATTATGTGTATGTAGGGCTTCACATCTTGGCCTTCTTTACCTTGGGTCACTTGTGGTTCTTCTTGTGTACTCAATATTATATGGTCTGACTGCAAAGGATTCACGTTGGCTTGGAGCCATTACATCAGCTGCAGTCATCATTCTTGGTAACTAAAACCCCTGTATTTTTTATTTTTGCCTCTTTGCTATATTCAAATTGATGTATTTAATTTTGCATAACCAACTGTTGTAGATTGGAACATGGGTGCATGCTTGTATGGGTTCCAACTCCTACAAAGTCGTGTTGCAGCGTTATTTGTTGCTGGAACATCCCGGATTTTTCTCATTTGTTTTGGGGTCCATTACTGGTTTGTGCAATTTTCTCTTGCTATTATTTAAATGCCACGGTCTTTTCTTTCTATCTTTTTTGTGGTTACAACTTGCACCTTCTGTTTGTCATTGTTGTCACAAATATTGCCATTTTTGTCAGGTATTTGGGACATTGCATTAGTTATGCTGTTGTAGCCTCTGTTTTATTGGGTGCTTCTGTTTCTCGTCATTTATCTGCAACAAACCCATTGGCTGCAAGGAGAGATGCCTTACAGAGTACTGTGATTCGCCTCAGAGAGGGATTTCGCAAAAAAGAACAAAACAGCTCATCAAGCTCATCGGAAGGTTGTGGCTCAAGCATGAAGCGTAGTAGCAGTGTTGAAGCAGGTTGTGTTGGTAATGTTGTTGAAGCAAGTAACAGGGTAGCAGCACAATGCACTGTTGATGCTAGCTGGACTAATGTTCTCTTACGAACTGCAAGTTCTCATGAGGGGATTAATAGTGATAAGAGCATAGATAGTGGAAGGCCAAGTTTAGCATTGCGTAGCAGTTCTTGTCGTTCAGTAATCCAAGAGCCTGAAGTGGGAACATCCTATACTGACAGAAATTTTGATCACAATAACACATTGGTAGTTTGTTCTAGTAGTGGTCTTGAAAGCCAAGGCTGCGAGTCTAGCGCTTCGAATTCTGCAAATCAACAAAGTTTAGATTTGAATTTAGCTTTTGCATTGCAAGAAAGGTTGAATGACCCAAGGATTACCTCTATGTTAAAGAAGAGGGGAAGACAAGGTGATCTCGAACTGGTGAATCTATTGCAGGATAAAGGATTGGATCCTAACTTTGCTATGATGTTGAAGGAGAAGAGCTTAGATCCGACTATTCTGGCATTACTTCAAAGAAGTAGTCTGGATGCCGATAGAGACCATCGTGACAATACAGATGTCAACGTAGTTGACTCAAGTAGTGTTGATAATGCTTTACCCAATCAGATCTCTTTGTCAGAAGAACTGAGGCTTCATGGGCTTGAAAAATGGCTTCAATTATCTAGACTTGTCTTGCATCATGTAGTAGGCACCCCAGAACGAGCATGGGTTCTCTTTAGTTTTGTTTTCATCCTAGAAACAATTGCTGTGGCAGTTTTTCGTCCAAAGACAATTAAACTAATTAATGCCACACATCAACAGGTGAGCAATGGCTCCTCTAACTGTACTTTATTATTTATTAGTTGGTAACTTTAGTGCTTAAAAATACTTCTGATATATGAAACTTTAAATCCAATTGTTTTTGGCATTACAGACCTGATCATTCATGAAATTTGATATTTTCTGTATGTAGTTTGAATTTGGCTTTGCGGTGCTGCTGTTATCTCCGGTTGTCTGCTCAATCATGGCATTCCTCCAATCTCTCCAAGCGGAAGAAATGGCCATGACCTCAAAACCCCGTAAGGTATCATTTCAACTCTTCCCCCTTCCCTACCCGAATTTGGATTGAATAAAACAGTTGATGTCCCATTGCTTGAATTAAAGTTGATGGAACATTGTTGAATTTTACATCTGAGAAACAAACTTATTTATTGTTAATGCACTAGTGTGGATGCCTATGGACCTATGGTGTAGTAGTATTCAAAAATGATTTGGACTATATAATGAGTACAAAATTTCCCTTGGGGGTGTGTGCACGTTTGGATCTGTTTGACTGCCCAACTGAGCTTTTCTGCTGTAACTTCCTCTGGTTTGTTTTGGGGGTGTAGTGGGGAGGGAGAGTACATTGGTATCTATGATACAATTTGTAGATGACACAATTTCTCCTCTTCAATGTTATTTATTATAATCTTTTTAAGATTATTGCCCTGTTTGGGCTACTGTAAGGTTTGAAGACAAACACTCTGAAAGCATGGTGTGGATTATGTTGAGGTCTTTGAGGAGGTGGGTTGTGAGACAGGATAGTGGTTTTTGAATTATTTGGGTCTTCTTTTAGTGGGTACATGTATTCCCTATATTTTGGCATCTGATGTTGGAAAGAGTAAGAGAATAGACGAGCGGAAGAAATTGTGTTTTCCCAGAGGGAATATATATCTTGATTCATTAAGTCTTGAATAGCCTTCTTACCACTTTAGATTCCGAAGGTGGCTAGGTTAAAAAAGTGGATAAGAGATTTTCTTTGGGAGGGAGGATCACTTATTGAGTTTGGATATTGTCCAGAGATAAAAAAATTTTAGGATTAGTTGTTTAGCACCAGGAGGGAAGAATAAGCACAGTGAAGGAAGACAGGAAGTAGAATAGGGGAAGAGGAAAGACTGACTGGGGAGATGATTGTGAAGTAACTTATGTTTCTCCTTGATCGGTGTCTTGTTTGAGTTTTATCAACTTTTTCTCCCCTTCCTTACGCTGTATAACTCCTTGTTTTCTATCAAAATGGGAACTTTATTTACCCCTGGTTATCTTTTTGGTCAAAAAACGATATGATATCAAGAAGTGGTAAGCAGACTTGTGAATAACTACTTGCACTCTGCTGAATGCTTCGGCTGGGGGAGAAAAATAGTAAAACTCTCCCTTGTGCTTTTGGCTAGTTTTCAACAATCATTTTGGTATTTCCTTATATGCGAAGACTTTCCAAATCAGCCTCGCTGTTTTGGGCATTCGTGTATGCTGAACATCAATTTGTTTTATTCTCTGCACACCTATGGTATTTCAAATAGCATATTATTACTTATCTTGTCTCTTTTTCTCATTTTTCTTCAGTATGGTTTTGTTGCTTGGCTGCTCAGCACTTCTGTTGGGTTGTTGCTTTCCTTCTTGAGGTATGCCTTTTGAACGTATTAAATTAAACTCTTCCTTTTTCATTTATTCTGTCTTTCTGGTAATGTTTTTGGAGCTTTCTAGAGTATCATATATATGGAGAGAATTAGCCTTTCAAATTTCAGTTGTTTTGTATTAAGTGAATGATTAATTTTTTTTAATTGGCAATATCTGAATGAACCTATGGTGTTTTTTTATATATATCTTTGGTGGTTATCAGATACTCTTACGAAAATTGTTTCATGACTAATTTAAAAAATATCGTATATCATTTATTTCTGATCATATTTCGTGCTGTTGTATCATTTGGTTGTAACACAGATTTTCTGTTGGTCGTCATTAGTTTGGTTATGTATGTCTTTAAAGTGGTCTTTAGTCTGTCATTCTTATTTTGAAACTTAGTGCACTATTTGGAGTACTGATTAGTGTCAGATTTATTTGGCTGAAATATATTGATGCAAGATGCTCATTCTTCTCAAACCAAATTTATTTTGTTTGTCATCTTGTCAACTATTTCTAATGGTTGTAAATGTTTGTTAATCTTTTTTTGTTTTACCTTTGAGTGTAAATGAATTATCTGGTTGCCTTCCGAATTTATTTTTCCATGATTTTCTTAACATATAGGTACAGTTAATGTTTTGATTCTTGTTTCATTTGACATAAGGATAACCTTACCTTAAGCTATATCTTTTTTGTTTTCTGAAGCAAATCGTCAGTTCTTCTTGGATTGTCCTTGACCGTCCCACTCATGGTGGCATGCCTTTCTGTTGCCATTCCAATATGGATGCGTAATGGCTACCAATTTTGGGTTCCTAAACTACAATGTGCAGGTCCTGCAGGGAACCATCAAATCCGTGGAACAAAAGAGGTTTGTGCTTAATGAATTCACACCATGTTTTGAATATACTCTTAATGGGTTCTAGGCTTCTCGCACGACTGTATGATATGGCCAGCACTTATATAGATATTTGTTGCTGCTTGCATTTCACGACTTAATCTTTAATTTAGGACTGTCATTGGGTAGCATGTGGGCATGAATCAGACTTTTGACAATGTTGATGCACTTTTTGTTTATGTTTTTATTTCTTGAAAGGCACCACAATTACAAAAAGAATTGCTTTTGTACTTGATTGCAGTGTATTGTACTTTTGTCGTATTGGAGAATATGGATTACAGTAGAACTGACACTGGAAGTTCGGTTTGACTTAATTTTTGAATGATAATAATGAAGGAATGGCCAATATACATGGAATACTTTAGAAAATAAATTGGGGTCTGCTGACCAAGTAGGGTTAACCTCAGGTCTGCCTGCCATGTTTTCTGTCAGCTCCAAGTTAGAACTTTTGCATTATGAAGTTTGGAGTTTTTATGATATCAAATGTCTGTAAAAATTCAAACTTATTATTTGGATGGAGTTTTAATTTTTGTGTGGTTTTTAGCTTGTAATTTCTGTCCTTGTTACCTGATTTGAATACTATGTGCTTTTACCAATGTTAATGGTTCGAAGACGAATATTTATGGTTCCAAGAGTCATTTTCTATGGTGGTGTTTCACTTTTTACTTGCTATTATATGATTTTTTCTTCCACTTTTTGGGGATTCTAATTACATCTTGCACTTTTTACAGGGTGTTATTCTTGTATTAAGTACAATTTTATACGCCGGATCTGTGTTAGCTCTCGGTGCTATAGTGTCTGCAAAGCCCTTGGATGACTTAGGATACAAAGGATGGACTGGTGAACAGAATAGCTTTACCTCTCCTTATGCGTCATCTGTGTACATTGGCTGGGCTATGGCTTCTGCTATGGCTTTGGTGGTTACTGGTGTACTGCCTATTGTTTCATGGTTTGCAACATACAGGTTCTCCCTGTCTTCTGCAGTGTGTGTTGGTATATTCACAGGTAATATGTCTAGATTTTTTTTTTCTTTAAGACTCATTTCTTTGCCTACTGGAACATCATTGGTACCCTGTTTTTGCTCAAGTATATTGTCAAATTACCCTGTTTTTGTAGTTGTCCTTGTGTCATTTTGTGGTGCATCGTATATGGAAGTTGTGAAATCTAGGGATGACCAAGTTCCAACGAAGGTTGATTTCCTTGCTGCTTTACTTCCCTTAATTTGCACTCCTGCATTGCTGTCTCTTTGCTCTGGGTTGCATAAATGGTGAGTGAACTTGTTGCTTTCTAGTAACTGATAGGGGGCTGAAATACATGCCTTGCTTTCTTTAGATAATAGAAAAGTGTGGAGTAATGGGTGCTTGCCTTCTTTGGATTTTGTTTTTCCAGGAAGGACGATGATTGGAAACTTTCTAGGGGTGTTTATGTCTTTGTGACCATTGGGCTTCTTCTTCTGCTTGGTGCAATATCAGCTGTTATAGTTGTAGTTAAGCCATGGACGGTAAGAGGGGACTAAATTTGTTGTCCTCACTTCTTCTCAGATTTTAAGACAGTTGACCTCTCTGACAGTCTTGTTTTGGCATTACAACAGATTGGGGTATCATTTCTTTTAGTTCTTCTCATGATTGTACTAGCTATTGGTGCTATCCATCATTGGGCCTCAAACAATTTCTATTTGACAAGAACCCAGATGTTCTTTGTTTGTATCCTTGCATTTCTTTTGGCGTTGGCTGCGTTTCTTGTTGGATGGTTTGAAGGTGAAATAAGTCATCACCTCTCTGATTATTCTGCATCACCGTCAGTTTAGCAGTTATTATATATTATAGATAATCGTTCTAGCTATTAACCTTTTTACTTTTACTCTCTTTTGTTCAGATAAACCATTTGTGGGCGCTTCTGTTGGTTATTTTTTATTCTTGTTTCTTCTTGCTGGGAGAGCTTTGACTGTGAGTTGAATGTTCAATATATTTGAAATAAATTTTAGATGGTTGCACTAAAATTCTTGTGTCTAGTATTGCAATTTTAATTTGCGTTGCATGCCATTTGGTGCAGGTTCTTCTTTCACCTCCCATTGTTGTTTATTCTCCGAGAGTCCTCCCTGTCTATGTGTATGATGCTCATGCAGATTGTGGAAAGAATGTCAGGTTTGTTGCCTATCCCGTGTTGTTCTTTTGTCCTTGTTTCTGGTATTAACATGCGATACGCGTGCAGTTTAGCTTGATCATATGTTTGTAATCTGATATTTGTGATTTTTTTTGCTAATAGTGCCGCATTTCTTGTTCTTTATGGGATTGCATTGGCAACTGAGGGCTGGGGTGTCCTGGCGAGTTTGAAAATTTATCCACCATTTGCGGGTGCCTCTGTGTCAGCAATTACTCTTGTGGTAGCCTTTGGGTTTGCTTTCTCTCGTCCCTGTTTGACTCTCAAGGTTTGTTCATTATGCTTTCAGTTTTGCATTTGATATCTGTCCGTCCTACAGTGTTGTTACGGAACACTTGTACAGTTTATTATTGTGGAAGACGTATTGAGATCTTTACATTACCTATAACTTGTTTCTAGTGCCACCCAATCTCTATATTTCTCTCATGTGCTTTTTTGTCTGACTAGATGTTCATTTTTATGTCTAGATGATGGAAGATGCAGTACACTTTCTTAGCAAGGAAACCGTTGTTCAAGCTATTGCTAGATCTGCCACCAAGGTATGAATAATGTTGTTGTGATATGTTTTTCAATCATTGTTCTTAATTTTCCTTATTGTTCAACCATACCTTTGTGTGTAATTGCACAATTTTTTAACCCATGTTGACTTTTAATGTTTATTATCACTAAAGCTGAATTATCATTCTTGTTTGTTTAGGCGATTGTTGTATTTGGATATAACGGGATCTATTCTCTTAATTATGCAGACCAGAAATGCTTTATCTGGAACATATTCTGCTCCTCAAAGGTCTGCCAGTTCAGCTGCTCTGTTGGTTGGAGATCCCACCATTATGCGTGATAGGGCAGGAAATTTTGTGCTTCCCAGAGCAGATGTCATGAAATTGAGAGATCGTTTGAGAAATGAGGAGTTAGTTGCAGGCTCATTCTTCTGCAGAAAGAGATATGGGAGGACTTTCCGCCATGAACCATCTAACGATGTTGACCACAGAAGAGAGATGTGTGCTCATGCAAGAATATTGGCTTTGGAAGAGGCGATTGATACTGAGTGGGTGTATATGTGGGATAAATTTGGTGGTTATCTGCTTCTTTTGCTTGGTTTGACGGCCAAGGCAGAGCGAGTACAGGTAAATTTAGATTGTTTCTATTTGTCATGCATGCTATAGTTGGTTTATTGTAAACAATAATAGCATTGTTTTTGTGCTGTGCTAGGATGAAGTACGCTTGAGACTCTTTCTCGATAGTATAGGGTTTGCAGACCTAAGTGCCAAGAAAATAAAAAAATGGATGCCAGAGGATCGCAGGCAGTTTGAGATTATTCAAGAGAGGTAGAGTTCCACTTGTGCATTTGGGTCTTTCTTTATCCGATTATTGACATTGTCCCTCTGTTTCTAATTGTTTTAGTATATATTTTTTTGTAGTTATATAAGAGAAAAGGAGATGGAAGAAGAACTCTTAATGCAAAGACGTGAAGAGGAGGGGAAAGGCAAAGAGAGAAGAAAGGCTCTCCTGGAGAAGGAAGAACGTAAGTGGAAGGAGATAGAAGCTTCCCTGATTTCCTCCATTCCTAATGCTGGCAGCAGGGAAGCAGCAGCTGTGGCAGCTGCAGTGCGTGCAGTCGGAGGTGATTCTGTTCTCGATGATTCTTTTGCTAGAGAAAGAGTTTCAAGCATTGCCCGTCGCATACGCACTACTCAGTTGGCTCGTCGAGCACTTCAGGTGATGTATATTATATCAAACTGTTTAAAGTAAATACCATTATAACATAAGAGATAATACTTCTCATTTACTCTTACACTTTCAATCTTTGATGTTTTCTGACCCAAAATATTTCAGTCCTGTACTGTTTATGGCATCTGCATCTCTTTCAATGTTGGGATTATGAATTTATGAGTCATCTCCTTCCTCAAGATATGGGACATGCTTTCTCTGTTTGGTGCCAAGTATTGTTGTTGCCTGGATTTGGGAACATTTCCAAACCCTATTCTTATAGGATATATGCTATAATTTGAGTTGGAATCCACAAGTGAGGGAAAGTGTCACTTGGAAACAAATAGAGTTGTTTGATATACTGTGTAGATGGCATGGGTCTAGTCCTTTTCAATGAAGTGGTCAAACCATGTAATCAATTCATCCCAGGGATTCAATATATACACGAAATACTCAAATACCTTGTGCCACTGTTACTTTTTGTTTAATCTTATACCAATATATTAATTCTTTTTAATGGTTGTCTAATGGCGTCAGTTTAGTTTGGTTCTTTCTTTTTCCTGATATATCCATGGAAGTACTTTTTTGTTTAATCTTATACCAATATATTAATTCTTTTTAATGTTTGTCTAATGGCGTCAGTTTAGTTTGGTCCTTACTTTTTCCTGATATATCCATGGAAGTCTATGCTCTTTCTATAAGCTGTCAACCAACCTAATTATGGGAATTGTGGGTGTTAATGTTATTTGCAGACAGGAATTTCTGGCGCAGTATGTGTTCTAGATGATGAGCCCACAACAAGTGGCAGACACTGTGGCCAGATTGATCCCACCATTTGTCAAAGTCAGAAGATTAGCTTTTCCGTTGCAGTGATGATTCAACCTGTATCTGGGCCTGTTTGCTTATTTGGCACCGAGTTTCAGAAGAGAGTTTGCTGGGAAATATTGGTAGCAGGTTCTGAGCAAGGTATTGAAGCTGGACAGGTTGGGCTTAGATTGATTACTAAAGGTGATAGACAAACTACTGTTGCAAAGGAATGGAGTATTAGTGCAACGAGTATTGCCGATGGAAGGTTTGAGCTTTATTCTTTACTAAGTAAAATTATTGGTCATTTCCTAATTTTTGGAGATGTCCTTATGCTCTGTTACCTTCATTTATTTTTATTTTTTCGCTTATATTGCATGAGGTGGCTTTTCTTTTTGTTTATTCTTCTAATAATTTAGTATTGGGTCTGTTTTGATTTTCTTTGACAGTTTGTTTTCTGTTTTTCAAGTGGATCACTTGTCGGTCTGGTTTTGTACTTGTTCTTTAATAATTCCCAGTTTCATTTAAGAAAAAATGAATTTTCAACGGCATATACTTTTTTGTTAGTAGCTGTTGAATCTCACTGGAATCTGAAATTTCTTTTCAGGTGGCATTTGGTAACAATGACAATTGATGCTGATTTAGGTGAGGCAACTTGCTATCTGGATGGCGGTTTTGATGGCTACCAGACCGGTTTACCGTTGCATGTGGGTAATACTATTTGGGAACAAGGAACAGAAGTTTGGGTTGGTGTTAGACCACCTACAGATATGGATGCATTTGGCAGGTCAGACAGTGAAGGGGCCGAGTCTAAGATGCATATAATGGATGTGTTCCTATGGGGAAGGTGCTTAACTGAAGACGATATTGCTGCACTTAATTCAGCTATTGGCTCATCTGATTCCGATATGATAGACTTTCCCGAAGATAATTGGCAGTGGGCAGATTCACCCTCTAGAGTATGTGTTTTTCATATAAATATATTGTTTTGTGTTGATCCATGATGGATTTTCAAGAAATGAAATTACTATCTGATATTAGTGGTTGAACCTATCTACTGATTCTGCATGTTTTTTTTTCTTTGCTAGGTTGACGAATGGGATAGTGATCCTGCTGATGTAGATCTATATGATAGGGATGATGTCGATTGGGATGGGCAATATTCTAGTGGTAGGAAACGAAGGTCAGAGCGTGATGGATTGCTGGTTGACGTGGATTCATTTGCCAGGAGGTTTCGGAAACCTAGGTTGGAAACACGAGAGGAAATTAATCAGCGAATGATTTCAGTTGAATTGGCAGTCAAAGAAGCCCTCTCTGCAAGGGGAGAAACGCATTTTACTGATCAGGAGTTTCCTCCAAATGATCAGTCATTGTTTGTAGATCCAGTAAATCCCCCCTTAAAATTGCAGGTAGGTTTTTTTTTTTCTGATTGCCTTCTCGATGTTGAGTGATCTATGGTTTTAGATATCCTAAAGTTTTATGGCTTTATGGACTTAGGTTGTTTCTGAATGGCTGAGGCCTGCTGATATTGTAAAAGAAAGCTGGCTGGATGCTCGTCCTTGCTTATTTTCTGGCGCTGCCAATCCTTCTGATGTTTGTCAGGTTTGGCTCTTTGTCAAGTTGGTGATTAGCTTTATGATTATTTTTCTTAGCATTATCCACAAGTGATTTTGCATTCTAAATAGGGCCGACTTGGTGATTGTTGGTTTTTGAGTGCTGTTGCTGTTCTGACGGAGGTTTCACGAATATCAGAAGTTATTATTACTCCTGAGTATAATGAGGAAGGAATCTACACTGTCCGCTTCTGTATTCAGGTGACTGGCTTCTGTATTCAGAAGTGATTTTACTCGAGTAAAATTGCTCCTTTTTCTCTATGAATACATAATAATTTCCTTTCAGTCATCTTTAATAGTACCATGCTAAAGCTTGTCCCTGACATTTCTTTAGGGTGAGTGGGTTCCTGTTGTTGTTGATGATTGGATTCCTTGTGAATCACCGGGGAAGCCAGCATTTGCTACTAGTAGGAAAGGTAACGAGCTGTGGGTCTCTTTATTAGAGAAGGCATATGCTAAATTGCATGGCTCCTATGAAGCATTAGAAGGTGGGCTTGTACAAGATGCTCTTGTAGACCTTACTGGAGGTGCTGGTGAGGAGATTGACATGAGGAGTGCTCAGGCCCAAATTGATCTTGCGAGTGGTAGGCTATGGTCTCAACTGCTGCGCTTCAAACAAGAGGGATTTCTTCTTGGTGCTGGTAGTCCATCAGGTTCCGATGTACATGTTTCCTCCAGTGGCATTGTGCAAGGTCATGCCTACTCATTATTGCAGGTGAGATATAATGCCACCTTGTTGTACTCGATGTCTTATTATATGCAAAAAAATGGAACTTGCCTTAAGTCCCCACTTATCAAAATTTGTTACTCAGGTGAGAGAGGTGGACGGTCACAAGCTTATTCAGATTCGGAATCCATGGGCCAATGAAGTTGAGTGGAATGGCCCGTGGTCTGACTCATCACCTGAATGGACCGATAGGATGAAGCATAAGCTGAAGCATGTTCCTCAGGTTGTTTATCCTATTTCATCCACACCACATATGTGAATCTACCTCGTCATTACTTTTGGTGGATATTAGCATGGAGGGCGTATTCATTTCTATTCAATTAGATCTCAATTTTTTTTTTACTGTTTTTCTCTCTATCTCAACAGTCAAAGGATGGCATATTCTGGATGTCCTGGCAAGACTTCCAAATTCATTTTCGATCAATATATGTTTGTCGTATCTACCCTCCAGAGATGCGCTATTCGGCTCATGGTCAATGGCGAGGTTATAGTGCAGGTGGCTGCCAAGATTATGAGACATGGCATCAAAATCCACAGTTCCGACTGAGGGCCATTGGGGCAGATGCCTCATTACCAATTCATGTATTCATTACGTTGACACAGGTATATTCAAAAATTGGACCTTGTGTATGTATTTACACAACTACCTTTTAGTTACTGGATTCATAGACTCTTACCCCATGTTCTATGCTTAGGGTGTGAGCTTCTCAAGAACAGTTGCTGGCTTCAGAAATTATCAATCCAGTCATGATTCAATGATGTTCTACATTGGGATGAGGATACTCAAAACTCGAGGCCGTCGTGCTGCTTACAATATATACCTACATGAATCGGTCGGTGGAACAGATTACGTCAATTCGAGAGAAATATCTTGTGAAATGGTTTTGGATCCAGATCCAAAAGGTTACACTATAGTGCCTACAACCATCCACCCAGGGGAAGAAGCACCATTTGTACTTTCTGTTTTCACAAAAGCATCTATAACCTTGGAAGCCTTGTAGAATGCTGTAATGCCTCTTCAGTTGATTTTTTCTCCTTTGGTCGGTCTGAAAGCGCATTTGCAGAAATGTTGAATTGCTTGGGCTGGACATGGACCGCTTATACCTGCTGGATGGTTGCAGTGACCTCAATTTAGAAAACATGAGGACGAGGTACTTTTCTGTCCGTTTCTAATTCTATGCATAGTTGACCCTAGTAAGTATAGTTTTCCCTTGCTTCTTTCGCATCCAACTCATTTATCTTTCCTATTCTCTTCAATGGGAGTGATTTTCGCAAATTTTCCTATATAGATGGTTATAATTTGCATGAAACGATTTTACATAATGCATACAGACTTTACTGGCGTGTTACAATGAAAGTTTCCACCTTCAGCATGAAAGAACATAGACATGGTTCACTAGGACACATGGACAGCAAATATGCAACCCTAGCTTACGTTTTCTCCTAAAACTTAAAAGTACCCTAGATTGATAGATAGGATTTAGGAAGCTAGTGCTAAAGTAGACTGGCTTTAATTACATATTGCTCTTCTTTCTTTTGCATAATGGTCTACTTTAAAGGTATTTGAAATACCGAAGTAACGTTGATGCATATGATGAGAGTGATTCTTAAGTAATCAGGACTTGAACTTTGCAGGGCAGGGCACATATGATGTGAGTGATTCTTCATAGCTGCAATTGCAAAGATGATCAGCTGCTGAATTCATTTGAATAGTGGAACTCAGCAATGCAAGGTCAATGCACAAAGATTCAGATGAGTTTTTCAGTTGCAGGAACAAGGAGAGTATTTCAGACACATGCGCCTATTTGATGCAGAATGGTGCGCGTGAAAGAAAACTAGACGCTCCCGGTTGGCTGGCCTTTTATGCATATCCCTTGCTTCTGCCAGGATGGAAGAAGGCTTTCGGAGGTTTTGTAATTGTATTTGTACATACAAGTAATTGTTTTGCATGGAATGAATATAGGTACCATCTTGTAAATGAGAGGGAAAAATAGGAAAGAAATAGGAATGTTTAGTTTGACGCAGATAAAAGTTAGGCAGATGTAGCTAGAATTCTGTTGTTTCAGCTCCAGTTTTGAGGTGTCTTGTAATTGGGACAATGTAATTGGGACAATGTAAGTGTATAAAACATTTAATTATCTTGTTTTTGGATGAGAAACTTCAAATTACTAATGGATTTTGTAACGTATTATTAAGAAATGCACTATTAACAATTGAATTGGGTGATGTAAGTAACTAATTGAGTAACTAGTAAGGGAGTGAGCATAACAAAATGAACTCACTAAACAAGAGACTGGTAACATTTTTGCTTACATGCTGGAAAAATATCTTGGAAAATCTCGGTCTCATTCTTTGCAAATGTATACTATTACTCACGGATTTTACTCATTTTTCAAATTTCTCCTGAACTATAAAATTACTCATTTCTCAACTTGCTATGGGCTCCTAAAAGTTCAAACACGACATCTCATATTTTTTTCGAGCCCCAGAGTAACTTCCAAATCTCGCTACTAAATTTTATTGATTTCATATTTTTCGGCGTAAAGAACTCAAAAAATATTATTGATTCGGCTTAATAAATGGCAAAACACGTCCTAAAGTACTTAAAAATAAGTAATGCTAACGTGCAAAAAAGAAACTTGAAAAATCTCAACAATCTCATTCTTCACAAAAAGTGTGCCCTATAAACCTGTATCTACCGATTCTTCAGCCGATTTTTCAATTTTTTTAAGGTGCAGAAAACTTATTCTAGGACAATTCTTATCTCACAATAATAGTGAAGCAAATATAACTTAGTCGCATTGGCCAGAACGTTTTGAACTTAATCGCATTGGCTTGCCATATTTCAGGTTTTGCATGTCTACATACACTACTCTAATCTCATCATAATGTCTACGTGTTCATCCATTCTTTCATCTCACTGCAGCAGCAACTAGCTATTCCCACCAAAAAAAAAAAAAACCGTGTGAACTGCAATGCACCCTACAAGCTTGCAGTTCTAGGCGGCCACTTACCGGTAATGTGAAACGAAAGGAAGAAATATCCCAAAAATTGATCAGGGAACTAGGGAAGATAACCAAATTCATTTTCCAACTCTCAAAAATGACAAAGCAATTTCTACAAAGACCAACCACGGGAAGAGAGATCACACCATTTCTTTCAATTTTTCCTTTTCTTTCAGGGCTTTGATCTCCGTCCCTAGTTGCATACCCAAGTCCTAACTATAAAAAAGATTTACTCCTTGCCTTTTTCCTCATGTCTCTCCCTCTCTCAGTCTGAATCGCTATCGACGCTTCCCATGGCCTTCAATCCTCTGGGTCTCTGCATCATAATGGTAACCCAATCACATATCTATCTTCTAGAATTGCAAAGTTAATCTAACAGTTATATGGCTCTGTTTGGTTGCTAGGAAAATAAATGAAAAAGGTAAAAGATCACATGGAAATCCCAGCAACCAAACAAAGCCAAGCAAAGCATTTAGGATGGAACAACAAAGCAAGTAGTTAGGAATGAACTGAATTTTACATATAAGAGAAAGAATACCTTCTTTGAAGCCTTCTTCTCCCTCACTTCATACCTCTCCTGGCACAAATCTGATAACCATACACCTGGCATCACCAACTGCACACAAGATTGAGGAGAATAAGTCACACCCACATCATAGACAAAATCTCTCTCTTTTTCACTCTCTCTGATGAACAACTTACATATAGGCTTTTCTGAAGCAACTTTGCTCTTTTCTTGGGCCTTTGAGGTAGCTTACACCCTTTCATAGCCATGAAATCCTCTTCCTTTTCTTTACTAGACAATGAGAGAAACAACCTTGGCCAAACATGGCCTCCTTTTTCATCCCTTGCATGACCAGCATGATGATCTAATCCTAACACCTTCCCATTGTCATCCAAACCTATTGAACCCCTTGTTGTGTAATACCGGTCTTCTTTCTCCGGTGAAGCAATAAATAGCTTCCTACTATTCACCTGCGAAGCTGAACTCCTGCAATCAAAACACATCCACTTGAAACAATGTTAGCTCCATTCCCCTTCCTAAATAGTCTGTTTGGTTGAGAATTGTGTGAAACAAAACCTGGATCTAAAAACACCAACAACACAACCAATCAAGATATTAATCAAAATGGTCCTCGTTTCTTTCTTTTTTGGAAGGGATCATTCAAAGCCTGAACCCTTTTTTCATTTTCTAAATATCATTAAACTTTTCATCATTTCACCAACAAACGAAATAGCAGATAGCATACAATACAAGCTCTTAGTTCAACAATAGCTGCTTCAAATTTCAAACCAATCCATTACTAATTTCGAAAGTTAAAATCTTTGTTTCTAATTTCAATTAAACCATCAATGTTTCTTACTTGTCAATGCGCTGGTGTAGTGGGTGTGGAGCGGGAGTTTCTTTTTCGGCACGAGAATTCATTTTCTTCTTCCTCAAACAGTCTGGAGATTTGCTGTTGCTCAGAGTCTGAGCCTCTTTCTTCACCTTGGCACATCTGAGCCTCTTTCTGTTTCCCCATTGCAACACAAAGTCTGACTCTGTAGGTTTAGACTCTCTTTGGCTTTTCCCTTCCTTTTCCATCCCTGCAACCGAATCTGCACATCATTTAGAGATTACCCATTTGATGATTTCAATTTTAGTTTTACTCAAGAAAGCAAAACAAAATTGGCCCAACATGCAGAGAACTGAAAACTGACCTCAAGATCTAGGGAGAACACAGTGAAAGGAGTGAACTTTATCTCAGACAACCCTGCATTTAAGTGAATTAAAGATAACCCATTAACGAATTAGATCGAAGAAAATCAATACCAGACCCATGCTCTCTTCTGTTTGGTTTCCGAGAAAGTATCAGAAACAAGGAAAGAAAAGCAAACAAGGAACCCGATAAATCCTAATTCTTCCATCCAATGTCTCGTTTTGCTTCGGAAACCAAACAGACCATGAAAACAATACAATCAAAAGAAGAAAAATTTGAAGGAGAAAGCTTCATTACATAGTGATAGCAGCACAGCAGTGGCAGAAACTGAAGAGAGTGAAGAAATTTGCCCCTCAAATTTTCTTCAGAATAATGGACTGAAAAAAAGATATGAAACAAGAGTGATGATGTTATTGATTGTGTGTTGGGTTTTTCTGTTTGAAAGGGGAGGAGATCAAAAATCGGCGCTTTGCTTTGTTATCTTCACTGAGACCTCCTTCAAGTCTTCTCCACTTTGTTTCTCTTTCTATTTTTCTCTCTCAGAGGAGCCTCCTCTGAAGCTTCTTTTCTTTTGCTTTCACCCTACTTTGATTTGATTTTGTTCCTCTCCAATCACAAAATCCACTTCCACTGTACATATCCAAGACGATCCTAACCGTCGGATGCAAATGGAGGGACAGATGTGCTTCCCTCCAACTCTCTCACCATATTTCACTTATATTTTGTATTTTGCTAACAAAAGAAATATTTGAAACTTTATATAAAGTAAACGCAAAATGACGTGATAATGATGATTTTGTACATATCGTGTGGCTTAAGTTGGATCCTACATACTCTTCTTACTCCAATTGTATAAAGGTTTGGGCTTTTTCTTTTAATTTTATGGCAAGCCTCTCTTTTCTTCTTTTTATTTGTTTTATTGGGGTTACGGTTTTAAAGTATCCTTTTTTTTTTACCCTTCCAAACACTGATAGGCCATAGCTTGAATCCAATATGAGCATCAATGTGGATGTGAAGAAGGCTTCCCCAATAATATTCATTCTCCAAAACGCTTCTTTGACAAAGGGTTTCATCCGAAAGGTACATATATTCAATCATATTCTTCTTTTCCCATATGTATTGATGTTATGCTATAAATTCAGTCGACGTGTAACGAGAACTAAAAGTCTTGAATGGGAAAAGAATAAATATTGGGATGCATATGAGACGTTGATCTTGGTGATCGAATTTTTATCATCTAGGTTTAATGAGAATACAGATTATTGCCCATCCACACTTGGTACATGGTGCCATAACTCTCTTTTCAAGGAACCCATGTTAAGATTACTAATTGTAATTCTTTCGGAATTCGATTACCGATTTTAATGTGAAATTAATTAAGCCACATATTTTTTTGATATCCTAGAACAATGCTGCTTTCTTATATTTCAGAGGTGGAAGTTTTTGAATTCATCGGAAGATGCAGATTTCCTTCTCAAACAGAACAAGAATGTAGGCCTGCCATTGCTTACCAGGTTAGGTGTATACTGATTTGGTGCATAAGAAATAAACTTCCTAATTAGTTTCAACTCCCAACCAATAAAGGCTTCATGTGTTGAGATGAATATACAGCTCAATGTTGTGCATTTGAAATGATCATATGCTGCAGGCTCTCCTTGAGATTTTTGATAGCAAGCTTAATAAAGCTGGTATGGTAGGAGGTGTGTATGTGAAGACTGATGAAGGTGTGCTTTTTGAAATTAAAACTTGCTTCTTTTGAAGTCATCTGCAAGTCAAAACTTGCTTCTTGAGGAACTGAATTATTGATTGCTTTGCATATTCATTATATGAAGTGGAGTTACTGCAAAAGAAATGCATACGCACTCAAGATACAAATGAAGTTCTTATGCGCGTCATAGAGGAAACTATAACGCGACATTTACCTCTCCACTCTCATGTCGTAGGTGAGTGAGTAGTTCTCTATATACATGCCTCCAACACCTTCTATTATTCTGATGTTAGTGTTGAGTGAATATAAAAAATATTGTAAATGTATGGGATTGCAGGTCTCTAGCTCTTATAGTTCAGAGAAGTTGGTTGACATAGACGCTTAGGTTCATTCTGGTAGCCATGATGATAAACATCTTGTTTTTGTGGTATGTTTCGGATTCTGAATTGCTGCTCTTAAGTCTTAACTAGCTAGAATTGCAATTAACATGTGCTCTCTTTTGTTTTAAATTTAGAAAATTGAAACCACGTACGATGACATCGTATATATGCTCAGGTTGGTGCAATGGCTCGTGGAAATATTCGTAAGGATTATGTAGATGACATTATATCAGGTACTTTGCTGCGCCTTAATTATTAATATTGGCATCATCCTCCTCATTCATCACCTGACTTTGACTCATTTGCATTGTATATACGTGCAGTATCCAATTATCGAGGCTCTGGAGTATAAATGGAACATCTGAGTCTGTATACATTGATTCATCTTAGTTTAATTGTCTCAAACATTATTTCATTGAAGGAGCTTATTTTAGTCAAAATATGACACAAGTAAACAAACCAACTTCGAACTACCTTGTCCCTCCGACCAATCAGCAAAAACAAGAGTTTTTATTTACCTTGAAAGCAAAGAAATAATTAGCTAGTGACCTAATATAGTTGAATTCCGGCGTAATGGAAAGTGCAATACAAGTCACCAACCCTAGAAAAATCAAAGGATGATCATAATTCACGAGCAAATGGCCGGAAAAGTTCAAATAGTTGGTACTGATTTGGTTCTTTGGTTCGTTGGTTAGTTTCCCATTCTTTGATCCATTCCATTTATGCATGAATGCATTCAATATAGTTTCCATTATAACCCAAATTCAATCCTTTTACCTTTCGTTGTCAATGAAATTAAGAGCAGCTGGTTTTCATCGTTTACACCTGCTGCTTTTCAAAAGGACATATAACATTATCCTAACCTGCTGGTTTTCCAAGGTAATTTTTTTTACTTCCCATTTTTTGGCTTAAAAAACTGAAAAAGTTACTTATTGGAGGGTAATAAATGGAAATGCATGTCCCAAAAAGGATTATAATGTTATCATCAATGCGGATGAAAAAAATTCTTGCATAAACAAAAAAGTCGAATTTTTCACAAAAATTGTGAGTTACGACTTTAGTTGGTTTTACAAATTTTCACAAACTCCAATATAAACCTTACGCTCATGCCAATGTTACTTCACTTCAAACATTTTGAATACAATTAGGTTATTTCTCATATGTCTAAGCTCCAAAGTCAATTTTGAGGCTCGAGGAGTAATTTTTTTGTATTTCTAATTTTCTGCTTAAAAAAACTTTAAAAGCTACTTATTGGGGGGTGGGAGGGATAAATGGAAAAATTATTCCAAAAGGGCTTACAAAAGTT
Organism: Oemleria cerasiformis; assembly: GCA_037349345.1. Taxonomy (NCBI): domain Eukaryota; kingdom Viridiplantae; phylum Streptophyta; class Magnoliopsida; order Rosales; family Rosaceae; genus Oemleria; species Oemleria cerasiformis. The sequence goes on from JAZGTL010000006.1 coordinate 354,460, forward strand.
ATCCGCAATACACACGAAAAAATTCTCGTACGATTTTTCACAATAATTGTAAGTTTACACACGATTTTTAGTCGGTTTTGTCAATTTTTAGAAAATAAAATATAAACCTTATTCTCGTACCAGCGTCACTTCACTTCAAATATTTTGAATATAATTAGGTTATTTCTCATATTTCTAAGCTCCCAAGTCAATTTTGAGGCTCGAGAAGTAATTGTTTTGAGTTTATATTTTAATGCTTAAAAAAAATTTAAAAGCTACTTATTGGGGGGATAAAAGGAAAAATTAATCAAAAAGGGCTTACAAAGTTAATCCTCAATGCACATGAAAAAATTCTTGCATAAACAAAAAAGTCCAAATTTTCACAAAAATTGTGAGTGTCACCCGATTTTAGTCGGTCTTGTCAATTTTTTTGAAATCCAATATAAACCTTATTCTCGTGCCTGTGTCAGTTCACTTCAAAACATTTTGAATACAATAAGGTTATTTCTTGCATAAACAAAAATGTCGATTTTTTCACAAAAATAAGGTTTATTTCTTGCATAAACACACGATTTTTAGTCGGTTTTGTCAATTTTTACAAAATTCAATATAAACCTTATTCTCGTGCCATTGTCACTTCACTTCAAACATTTTGAAAAAAATTATGCTATTACTAATATTTCTAATCTCCCAAGTGAATTTTGAGCTCAAGAAGTACTTTTTTTGAGTTTCTATTATGCTGCTTTAAATATCTGTAAAAGCTTCTTATTGTGGTGGATAAATGGAAAAAAAAGTCCAAAAGGGCTTAAAAAGTTATCCTCAATGCACACGAAAAAATTCTTGCATAAAAAAAAAGTCGAATTTTTCACAAAAATTGTGAGTTATAATAATACACGACTTTTAGTCTGTTTTGTCAATTTTTACAAAATCCAATATAAACCTTATTCTCGTGCCAGTGTCACTTCACTTCAAACATTTTGAATACAATTAAGTTATTTGTCATATTTCTATGCTCATAAGTCAATTTTGAGGCTCGAGAAGTAATTTTTTTGAGTTTCTTATTTTTTGCTGAAAAAACAGTAATAACCAAAAGGGCTTCCAAATTTGTCCTCAATGCACACGAAAAAATTCTAGCATAAATAAAAAAGTCAAAATTTTCACAAAAATTGTGAGTTATAATAACACACGACTTTTAGTCTGTTTTGTCAATTTTTACAAAATCCAATATAAACCTTATTCTCGTGCCAGTGTCACTTCACTTCAAACATTTTGAATACAATTAGGTTATTTGTCATTTTTTTGAGTTTCTTATTTTCACAAAAAATTGTGCGTTATATAATACACAATTTTTAGTCGGTTTTGTCAATTATGTCGGTTTTGTCCATTCTTACAAAACCCAATATAAACCTTCAAATACAATTTTTAGTCGGTTTTGTCAATTAGTGCTAGTGTCATTTCACATCAAACATTTAAAATACAATTAGGTTATTTCTATTTTAGAGCTTAAGAAAATGTAAACATTACTTATTAAATTGACATATAATCCGATACCTATCTTATCAAAACTTAAAAGATTCATTATGAATATTGCAATTGATTTAATTGTATTTCTATTTCTAATTTCATTAGAGGTCTAATTTTTATGTTCAAATCCATTCATCACAAATTAATAAAACAAAAACAGAAAGATTAAGAGGCTTCACGAGGCAAAGCAAGGCATGAATGGTTTTCTTCTCATATAATGTCTCTGCCTTTCGTTGGTTTTATATGTGTTGTGTGGACCATGTCGAATTTTCATGAGTTGTCGTTAATTTGACTGGCCTCACGGCCCCCACCTAATATGTTCGATTCTCAAAATCTCTCATCTTCAAAGAAAACCCAATGCTGCTTCGTAATGGCAGGCGGCTGCCATTGTTTATTGATTCATTAATACAAAGGACTTCTAGCAATGAGAGTTGAAGCTCTGGCTACAATAAGAAACGATTTGTTTGTGTCGGTTGCAAGAATATTCAAAAGTTAAATTGGTTCAACCAACGACATTCCTTTTCAAACATGAAGCATGCCGCAAGGTGCGCTGCTCCATTCCAATGAATTTGCTTTGATACTCAACCTCAATTAATTAGATTAGATTTAGTGTTTTAGATGCCATGTTTGATTTGATTCTCGTTCAAATTTTCTTGATTTCAGACTTTGGCAACAGTTGTTCCATGGGAATGAAGGCTATGAAGGTGATGTAATAATAGACCACACACCAACTCAGCCAAACAATACCTTGAGAGTGGAATGTGATTGGGGATAGACCTTGTAATGGTGAGTCTGGGTCATCTCTCAACTTAAAAGGCGGTATTGTTAGCTTGCTAGGTATCGAAATCCCACGTTGCAGCGCTTACCAGGATTCGAACGCTTGAGAGTGGAATGTGATTGGGGATAGACCCTGTAATGGTGAGTCTGGGTCATCTCTCAACTTAAAAGGCGGTATTGTTAGCCTGCCAGGTATCGAAATCCCACGTTGCAGCGCTTACCAGGATTCGAACGCTGGACCAGGTCTTTTGCTTCCCACAACCGGTAACGCCTTTACCAACTCAGCTTCACATTCAAATTTTCTTGATTTTAGACTTTGGCGACAGTTGTTCCATGGGAATGAAGGCTATGAAGGTGATGTAATAATAGACCACACACCAACTCAGCCAAACTCAGCTGCTACAAATTAGGTCACCCATCTAAATTCTTACTTGTAAGCCACCAAGCTGTTCCAATCTCCCTTTCATTTGGATTTTAAGCTAAAAATTGCACTTCCACAATTACACTTTCACACCTCCATTGCATGAGAAAATTGAAAGAGATATATAGTATAAATTAAGATATAACTATAATTATTCTTACATTATTTATGTTTTTTTTTTATTTTAATATCAAAAGCATCCACCTTCTATGAAATTGGGAACCATGTTCTGAGTTTAAAATTCAAATGAGCATACTAACTTAGTGCTTAGTGATGGAAGCACAAGTACACATAATAATCAAAGTGATATGTATTTTAAAGAAGCATAAACAGCTCATTTCCTACCAAATCGACAATCAAACCAACAAGAAAAGCAAAACATTCATCATCGGGAATGTTAATTGATAATTGGCTACTATTACGTAAGTTTAACATTCTTTCTGACGATGAATAAGAATCAATTGAGATTAAGATTAAATCCTAAACTCTATTAAAATAAAAGATGCTAAAGAATAAGACAGTAAAGTTAGGGTAGAGGGGACCAGAAGGCAAATGGACAGGTGTATGGCACCAATTTCCACCTCCACCCTGTCAACTGTCAACTTCATTCCTCTCCCTCCCAACGTTCACTTCATCATATCAGCCTTCGAATATTCAAAAATTGAAAATTTTCAAAATTCAACATTTTTCTCTCTCGTATGTTTTGAGAGTGTATATAAAGCCCTATCCCCACAACTATTGTCGTTACAACAAAACCGGCTATCTGCCTCCTTCTTCTTCTTCTTCTTCTCTTGCAAATTATAAGCAAATTTCTTTCCTTTTATTTGAAGTCCAAATTAAGCCAGTTTAGAAATGGAGGCAATGAAGACGAAGCTTTTTGTGACTTTGTTGGTTGTTGTAATGGTGGCCTTGTCAGGGGTTCAAAAAGTAGCTGCAGCTGATTCTCCAGCACCAAGCCCAACTTCTGATGCCTATGCATTTGCTGCCCCAACTTTGTTTGCATCTCTAGCAGCTTTGGCTTTTGGGTTCTTCTTCTGAGATCCCTCATCACAACCGCATTTTAGGGAAAATGGGCTGCTGGGATTTTTTCTTGTTCTTTCTTTTGGGTTCATTTAATTATTTATTGCTCATGTTTTGAGATTTGTTTGGGGTGTGTTTGTGGGTGGTTTTTGTATTATATGATGTATAATTAATTATTTGTAATTGATTTAGGCCAATAAGGGGGGATCATGAGAGGAGGAGGAGAGTGATTGTTGTTATTGTGATGTACTACTACTGCTTCTAGTGGTAGTAGACGTAGGATGGATGTTGAATTTCCTCAGCTTCTTGTAATTCTGATTCATTTATAGCAATAAATTTCCATTCTTCAACTTTTTTGTGATGAATAATGGTTCCACCATTGGATTTCTTCTCTCTTTTCATGAGATTTTGTGTAGTAAATCTGAATAATTGAAAACAAGAAAAGAGTGGTCCATGTGAATTTGTTGGCAAATGTGGTGAGAAAGTGTTTGTATGATACGACGATGAGCTGTAGCTAGCTTGGAAGATTCTAATGGAATGGAGTTGTGTGATTTTAATGATGAAGGTCATTGGGTAGTGGGACCTCTGCAATAATGCTCAAGGCCAACTGGTAAGTACGGAGTATGTATGGGCAGGGCAGTCATGTTTTCATGTGGATATTGTAAGAGTATCAAACTAAAGATGGTAAGCATGTGAGAGAGTGAAATGGAATGAGCAAGCAAGCATATTAAGCTTGAAATTGAACATAAACCAAATAGTTTCAGAATGTACAAGAAAGATTGGACTCATTTGCTCTTAAATGAGTTTGATGCCTACCTTTGATGGTGAATCAGTTCACATGGAATGAAGAAAGCTGGTCCTCGTCTTTAAAACAAGTTCACATGAAGGAAATGGAAATAATTAAAATACAGTGATCAAATTCCAGAGAACCAGAAAGAGGCATGATGTGAACCTGTGAACAAACGATCACATGCTTGGTGGTGACTTCTAACTTCCAAGAAAGAAAGAACAAGAATTGTAGGCACAGTTTATTCTATTGCATTGTAAATTGATAAAAAAGAAAAGAAAAAAAAAATTCATAGAGACAGAGAGGAACAAAATGAGCATCTGGTCTACTACTCTACTAATATGGGACGGTGACATCTCCAAGTACAAAATCTGCATATTAATTTGTTCACCAACAATTGATATACATTTTGAAAATCTACACCCGTCAGATCTAACTATATTTCTTCCCAGACTGCCTATTTTTGTTTACATCCATGTGAGGAATAAAATAAAAAAGATGGCTACAAATTAGCAAGCTAAAACTTACATCTACAATTCTCATCTTACAAAAATTGTATATAGAACAAGCACTAAACCGTATCACGGCCTCCTATAATTCACTCGGGCATTTCGATCTTCCACAATATATTTACCAGTAAATGCCCAAGTGATTCACCAATGTCTTGAGTTTAAACCCCAAGCTAAGGCGCCTTCTCTTGATGCTGCCGGGAGAGATCCTTATCAGCAAAATGCAAAAGCCTTCTCAATCTCAATACCATATCGCAATGAAAAGGCAGTGCACTTCGCCTCTCCAGGTATGCTGGACTCGCAGTCATCCAAGTGAGTGCGTGAAGCTCTGCCGCCACAGATTCCAGAATGACATGAGTCTCAAATTCCAATTCTCGAGCTTCCGAGCTTGGACTTCTTCCCACTTGTTTAGTATTACCTCGCATAGGTTTTTCCTGGCTGAAGTTATTACCTCCATAATGATCAATAAGACTGACCAAAAGAGTTGAAGGCCATTCTTCTTTCAAGTTGCTCCTATAATCTCTCCTCATAGAAGGTACAGCTTTTGAAACCACAAAACAAGTAGAAACCGGAATAGCAGAGCCTTTGCTGTGAAGGAGATGGGCTAGTGGAGGAGACTCAGCAGTGAGGCATGTGGGCAGCTGAAGAGGTGTCGGAGGGAGGAAACGCATGCTGGGCGACGGGATCAGAATGTAAGAAGCAGGTGTGGAACCAAGAGACTTCACAGGTGTGAAGCCTTCCAGGTATCCCGATGAGCCCACGCCATACCCACCTTGAGCTCCTGCACCAAGATTGGAGTCAAAAGATGTCTAAACTGGCTCAGTATAGAAAAACAAAATTCAATAATTTCGTACTTCAGAGCATGCTATAGCGTAAGAGAAAGCTCATCTCAATTTTAAAGATTAATAAACTATTATTCTAAAGCATAATGTTTTCCTCTAGTTTGTACGAATTTTTTTATACAAACTTTGCATATTGTGTACTTAGAATATAAGCAAAATACTACATGGCGGCATTTTCTTAATAATACATCTAATGGCATTTTGGAGGGACACCAAGCATGTAATGTGTGGGTGATTCTTGATGCAACAGTAAAAGTTGCTCTGCTGCCACTTGAGGCTCATGGGTTACAAACTGGAAATGGCCTCTCCTCAAGGCAATCCCAAGTTACATATATCTGGCTCTCCCCAAACACAAACCCTGCAGTGGCAGGAGACTTGTGCACGAGACCACCCTCACCAAGCATGCCATGTGCCTATTCAGTTTGTGTTTGCATGTTTACAGCAATTCATTGATATGCCAAATCCATTCAGTTACTAATCAAGTTCATGCATTAGCTAGCCCTTAGGCTATGTTTGGATGAGGAACTTCGAAGTACCAAGAATTTAGGCTAATTAGTTAAAAATGGTGAATTTTGAAGTACCAAGGGATTTCAAAATGATTAGATGCAATACATTTAGATGGATTTGTAAGTAACACCTTGGTAGGTATTGCTTTGAAAATCCCTTTTTTAGTGGTTTTGCTATGCTCATGTCGTGCATGTGCTCCCTCCCTAGTTACTCACAATCACCCTATTCAATTGTTGGTAGTGCATTTCTTAGTAAATAATGGAAATCCCTGGGTACTTCAAAGCTACTTATCCAAACATACCCTTAAGGAGTAAAGCATTACCAGCATCATCAAATATCAATTGTTGTACAAGAGAGGTGCTGGATATTATATTGCTTTTCCAACCAGATTAAAAAAAAAATGGAAATAAAGACTACCGAAATAACTCACCCGGAGGAGATTGTGTATCTGCTTGAAAAACAAGATGTAAAGAATGATCAATTGCAATTGTAACGAAGCTGATGCTTTGCACCCACTGAAGCAAACTCCTTGAGCTGTCAATTAACTGTGTGCCCATAAGCTGCTTTCTCACAGAAGGTTGTCCTAAACCACCTTTCATATAGCCAGATATTTTTTGGTGAGAGCTGCCATACAGAGGGCCAGGTGAAGAAGGTAGAGTTCTTTCTTGAATCAAACTCATCTCCTGCTGCTGCAAGGAAGGCCCATTACTACCAGAAGACATGCCATCAGACACGGAACGCCGCAGTTGCAAGTTCCATTTTTTCACTTCTGAACCCCCAACTGCATTAATTGCTTTCTGCCACTCTGTTCAAAATCAGTTGTGAAAACTCAACACCAATTCCAATTGAGAAAAGAGAATCAAAGCTGCAAATTAAACTAACTACCTCAGTGAAAATAATTCAACATATAGGCTGTACAAATAGTAATCAGATCGATTGCAGCAACTGTGCCCAAAATTAAAGCGATGACAGAAGATTAAATGCATGTGGGCACTTTATCTCATGATACAACTGTCACAGTAAAATTCATCTTCCCAAAACAGTTCATCTTAGAAATATTGCACAATACCATTTGCAGCTCATATCAGCACCTAAAAACTACTTGAACTTTAAAAAGTGCAACTTTGAAATGTAAAATGAAGGGGACGAATTCTGTATACCTTGGTATTCAAGTTCATAGAAACTTCCAATGCGTGCTATCACAAAGTCCCTCGGCTTGGCAACACCAGTATCAGAAGAGCAAGCCTGCAGTATCTGACAGCCTTGCTGCAGAACTTGCACAAAAAGGCATTCCAGTCCCTTAGTGTCTTGTCTACTGCTAATTCCACCAAAAGGGAATATGTGGCTATCAAGCAACTCTCCCCTTGAATCCGTCCAGATGCATATTAGCCAACGCCAATCCTCTGTCCATCCATAACAACAATGTAGGCTAGGAGGAGTCTTATCTGACTCTGATCCATCAGCTTGAGATCCTGATTCAGAATCCGCACTTCCACCCATACTTGCACTCTGCATAAAGCCTCCACTATTTTCATCTGACAATGGTTTTGAAGTTTCTGACTGTAAATTTCCAAAAGCTAGAGGCGAAAATGCATGCTCCACTGAACCAGGTTCCGCAAGAATAAAAAGTGGTTCAAACATGTAGCGAGTATCATCTTGAGGAAAAATATCACCAATTCTGTTGGGATCACAGCTTACTGCTCCAGTTCTTGTTGTTTGCCATGAACTATCCCAACTACCAGCCCTCAAGCTAGCATCAATTTCACCTTCCCTTGGAAGGGAATGGCCAGTAATTCGAGGGCCAACACAATCCTTCCACATGCCCGGAGAAGAAGAAGACATTTGCGTGAGGACTGTATGGGATCTACTAGACAGTGATGACGATTGAACTGCATCAGTGGAGGCTCCTCGGGATATTCGGCGAGCCTTGTTATAAACAGTAAAAGCAGTTTCCTTCAGAATTACAAGTTCATTCAGTGATGGATTTGTAACTTTAAAAATGGCATCAACTGTCACAATCTGCAGTACCAATTTAGGTAAATTATACCCAGGGAGCACTAAAATATTAGATATAGATGCCTCATCCACTGTTGCCGAGTAGCTTAATGCCTTTGAGACCTGACTGCACAATATAGATCTCCTTTCCCTGTCTGATTGGAAAATGACTGATCCAATAGCAACAGAAGATTCAACGATAGTCCGTAAAACTGCAATAGGCTCAGGGAAGGGGCACACTACATAAATCACCTGGAGAACCAACAATATATGTGATGTCAATCAAAACCAGTTAAAAGTGTTTCTTTGCTATCTTGAGCAATTAGCAGAAAATACATGTTTCAACTTAGCTATCAAATAAGAAAGTGAATTCCCAGCATACTCAAAGGAGTCAAATAGATAAGTTAAGCATGCGGTGGAATATAACATATCCTTTTGAATCTAAATATAAATCGAAAGTTATTTTTACACTCCGCTTTTCTCCTCATGCACTCCATTTTGTTTTCAAGCCTTAGGATTGAGTAAATCAGAACAGAATCCATGGAAAAAAAAACAAAAATGAGGAGTGCAGGAGGAGAAAGGGAGAGCGTAAAAATCACTTCAATTTATCCTAATTACAGTAAAAACATGACATTTCCATGATAAGGAAAGAAAAGGAACATAACATATGTCTAAGTACAGCAATAATTGAAAAACTAGTTCTGCTCACCATAGAAGCACCACTACTTCCTTCTTTAGCATTTGTGGACAAGCAATGACCAAGTTTCAAAGCTTTGAGAGCCTTTGAGAGAGACTTAAGGTAGCTTGTCAGGTCCCAACCAGTTGATAGAGAATGAAAATAATCACTTATAGAGCCCACAAGAGATGTGTTTCTGCTTTCTATCTTCATTGGTTGAGGACAATCGAGTAGGACAAATCCAGGATATGGCTTTCTCCCAGAGTCGACCTCCATGTGGTTGCCAAAAGTTTGAGCTAAATGAGTTCCCAGTTTGCATGTTTCATACACTGGAAAAAAAGGAACACCGGAAGGAATTAAGATGCATCAGGAGAAAAGGGGGAAGGGAAAATTAATAAAGTGAAATACAAATATTCTCTCCAACTAAACTAAGAAATATTGGAAGCATCCAAATTCACCAAAGATGATTCATGTATGCGACGCCAAATTCTTTTTTCCCTCTAATTAACTCAAAAAAATTTCTCTTAGTTAATATTTTTTTTTTGTCATTGACATGCAGTATCCCAAATCTTTCAACCAAGGACTAATCTGCGCCGGGGGCCGAAAAGACTCATAGAGGCATTTCAGCCTCCCCCTGGCCACAAGTCAAATGCCAGTTTCGTGTCTCGAAACCAAGACCAGGGAGCAAACCTGACTTGGAAGTCGAGTTTCCACTGGACCACTTGCTCGTGGTTTTTTAGTTAACATTTCGGAGAATAGTATGTTGGCACCCAGAGAATTCTAATTATCTTTATCTCAAAGGAGTGTGTAACAACCTTTCATTTTCGGGGGTTGATTAGTCATGTATGACTCAACATAATTTTTACTGTTTCGGGGCCTTTACCAGAAGACAGAGAAAACCCATGCCACCTACCTATCACGTGGCAGGGCCAGGGCAGCTGCCTGAGGCATAGGTATTCCCTGGCTTGATTGGGATTTGAGTTAATCTGTTAGAGTTTGGTCGTCCTTGTTGACAGATGGCGTAACTACTAAATATTGATTATCGCTTAGGAACTATTTTCAATAATCAAGTCTGTTAAATGAGTATGGGACAACCCAAAACCAACTCAAAATAAATTTCCCAAAATCAAATAAAATTTCCAAATCAAATCCCTAAAAAAGTAGGGTCTATATCATTCTACATTGTCTAAGGAACTTTTGTAACAATAAAGCTCTTCTAATTGTTCTTATCTTCAATATAATACCTCAGGTAATTGTGTGCAACAACCATAAATAACAGTGCAAAAAGCAGATGATAATAACCTCCATGGAAGCAATTTACCACTTACCAGTTCCTAGTTGTTGGAAAAAATCAGCAGCAGCAGATGTAAGGGGATCAATGTCTGGACATATAACATAATAATTAATCTGCAACAATTAATGGAAAGAAGGTTGAATAGCCATTGATAAACTCAAAGAAAGTTGAAGAGCCATTGACAAACTCAAAAATTTCAAATAATCTTGAATGCTAGAGAAAAAAGGGATCTACAGTGTTAATAATTTATATCTGGCATTTGTTGCAAAATGGCTTCAATGAACTTACTGGTTTTTGTAGAGCATATGGCTCAAGAGGAGCCTTCTCCCAAAGCTGCAGAGAGCTTGCTGATGTCTTAAGCCAGTCATCCTGATACCTAATACACAAATCATCATTTGCACATTTCTCTGTATGCGACTCATCCAAAAAGAATAATTATTTCAAATATGCCAACAAATTCACATCCACCAGAAAATCAGAAAAAGAATGCCACAATCATCTCAAAAGCTATTTTTTATTCCAACTATCCATTTCTTCTGAACATCTGTAAGTTGAATACAGAACTACTGACAGTTCCATGAATCCTGAAGAGGTTTTCATTGCCATTCTAGGGCTAATAACTTCATATCTCTGAATATTTTTTTTTCTTTTATAAACCAAGGAAGGTACGTGAACAAGGAAAAAGCTAAAATAATTGCAAGTCAAAAGGGTAATTGAAAAAGACAATTGGCATATGTTATAGGCAGATCAATGTTTTATCGGTTGGTAAAAACTAAACAACACGTAAATAGGACCCGTAAATTGCAATGTTTTCAAAGGTGAAAGGAAAGGTAAGACGTAAAACGAGGTGTTCTACTACCTACTACAAAGCATGGCAAGGTCTTTTGGAATTCACACTTCTAAAATCTTACTACACATTAAAGAAAGTAGAATAAAATAAATTCCTACCACCACAAAATCATGTATCTCTCTTTCAAAACGTACCTGTCCTACAAACATTATAAAATAAAAAGTAGGGCATACCCAGTAGATAGTCAAATAAAAATTTATAATTGCACTTAGTATTTCTCTCCTTCATTGTCTTTTGCACTGGTCCCAAGAAAAATCCTGAGGGACATCAATGCTGATATGAAAGATCAGTGAGTTCTGATCTGTTAACATGCAAACTAATAGAGACATCTCTTCTTCTTTTTTATCGGGTGTTTGGGTGGGTGTGGGGGGTTACTGTAGTAAATTTATCTAATTATTTTGCCTGGTTTCATGGCTATGAGGTGTTTACAGATAAGCTAATTTATATCTTCGGAGTTATTTGAGTGTAATTCGACTATTTCAAGTCTCAACCTTGTCTATATGAACCCTAGCTGTTAAACAAGCCAAAATTGATGTCTAAACTCACTTCCAGATGCTGTGCTACAAAAGTGGTATCAGGACACATACCCAACTAGTATAGCAGGAAACGGAATGACAAAAAGTGTTGGTCTTAGCCGGGAGCACATCTGCAGGTCAGACTCAGACGTAAAGTTTTCTTGATTTGATCTTCTTTGGGATGTCTCATCCACTTTTGTTCCATCCATTGCACTAGAAACTGTTAAACTCAAACTGTTAGGTATGATGAAATCAACAATCTAATCAAGTACATACAAGCATAACTATACCTTTAATGGAAGTTGATCCGGCAGAACAAGATGGTGATGGGCTCAATGGTTCTCCAATAGGTGGTGCTACAATACTTGATGAATCTCTACATTCACTCATAGTAGACTCAGCAGAATATCCATCAACTGTATTTTCACCTGATTGGTTGCGACCTTTGCACCAATCAGTGACAGACAATGGCCCATCTAAAATACCAAATGCAGATTTTAAGGCGGTCTTTATGTCGGACTGCAGCAAACTAATGACAGATGAAGCGTAAACCTGAAAGGGGAGACAGCGTATATGCTCACTGTTTGGTGGTAATTGAAACACACATATCTATTTCATCAATTTAATGCCATAATAAAATATGACCCCATAATGTCACAAGAACAATCCACAAGGAAAATCAGTTATATAGAAATATATATCACAGAGCATAGTGTGAAACACTAAGGTAGCTTTATGAATGACCAACCTAATAGCCTTTCATATCATATCTTGATTCCAAATGGTAATCAATACCCAACCACAAAGTTGCTTTAACAAGTAATAATTGGAATAAATTTGATGTCATAACATGATTTTATTGAAAATAACCTTAATAATGACTAGAAGGAGGTTGTATTCAAGAAAAGGAACTGCGATAACATTAGTATCACACTATTTAGCACTGCTACTATAAGCATGAACATAAGTAACAAAACCATATCCTAAGATAGATGCCAAAGCACTGCATGCTCATTCAAGCAGTATATTAGGACTCCAGCTTGAATCTCTCTATCGTATGGCTGAAAAATGGTATGCAATAGAGATGAATGCTACTGGAAAAATAACATCAATTTGCTGCATCGAAGAGCACCATAGATAACAAAACTTACATCAGCAGACAGTGGATCAACTAACTCCACACCAGCAATGTCCAGGGAGTGACAAGAAGCCAGTGTTCCCCCACAACCTGCATGGACCATAGAAGGCCCACAGGAAAATCCCTTCCTCCATTGCTCTTGTAACGCCAGCCAACCATACGGACCATCACCACAATCCGAGTCCAGGGCCAAATCAACAAAGGAAGTAGCTTGCTGTACAAGTAATGTAAAACCATCAAGAAGTTCCTGAAGTGGTTGTTTATGCCCATAAGAAAGCATACTCTCCTCATTGAATGAAGTATGAGGCAACGATGAACTAATTTCCAAACTAGATGAACTTTCGGGTTTTGGGACTCTAGGAGCACCTACGGAGCGCCAGACACCAACAGGTGCGTTGAGATGCCCATCTACCATTCCGCCATCAATATCACCAGCAATTCTAATGGGTAGTGATTCTTTTCTCTTCAACTCATACTTTCCAGATATGTTTTCTGGCATGACACTTTGGTCACCTGGCAGCTTATTAAAACCACTAGATGTGAGACTACTCGAAGACAATAAGGTGTGCCGTATCCTACACATTGATGTTTGAAATAAGATGCACTCAATTTCAGTTGCAAGAATGGTCCTCATAGATAGAAACGGATTTTCTGATTCAAATGTCCCTTCTGTAATTTTCCTTTGGGCCGCTTTGACAGCATTTGTAGAATTGAGAATAGGAAAAGGAGATGGTGCCCCATCTTGTGCAAGCACCATTCCATTACTAACTGTAAGTAATCTTCTATCTTGTTGCTCTTTTCCATTCTCCACATGAGTGTAATAGTCCTTTAACCGGAGAATATTGCTTGCATTGTTTTTTCCAGGGCATGGCTTTGAATTTACTGGCATGCCAGTCTTCTCATCAGATCCATCAAAGCAAGAAGAAGGTGGTGTTGGACCATATGTATAAATGCTTGAGCTTGAATTTGAACTCTCCACTTTTCGAGATTGGGGCAAATATGGACTTCTGAAAATGGACGATGAGACTTCACTTGTAGGTGTTTCTACAGCTCCATATTCAGGAGCAAATGTCATCAGTGCCTCGGCTTTTATTATGTGATCAAATTCGCTTGTATTAGATGCTGAAGAGCAGTTCACTGGACCCGAGGACAAAGCACTATTTATGGCTCCTTGATTTCTGATGAGCGTCTCTTCTATGGCTGCTGGAGGGGGTGGTATAAAGCTGTCAAAGGAAGTAAAACCCTCAGACAGCATCAACTGATCAGAAACATCCATCACCCCAACTGAATTGTCCACTACATCACTGCAATCTGGTGCAGAGAACATGAGAGCCTGAGATTCAGCAGTTCCCGGGGGCTTCACAAAAAGATGAAACACGATCAGATCAAAAGAACCACAATCATGTAATGGAAATGAAGGGCGCCAGCAGAATGCAGATCTAAAGCACACACACGCTCATTGTGGTGGACAAAAAATTAGAGAAGTTAAGTAATAGACAAGTCTTCTGTCCCAATAGATAAATGGATATGAATGTTCACCCGGCGAGTCCATAGGTCTGGTCTGGGATCTTAATATCAACTTACTGATAAATACAACTGTAAAATAAAGGTTTCCCTTCAGTATCATTAAAAGTTTATTAACGTATATGACGATCAACTTAAAGCATATTGCAACACAAACATGTAGATGTCTGACACGATCAACTTAAAACGTATATGCCTTGCCAAGGAAATTCCCGGATATATGCACTGCTTTATGATCATATGTAGATGTCTGACAGGATAAGAAAATACCTCCCCAAAGGTCAAAACATCATGTTCAAAGAGGTCACCAAATTCTCCAAATTCATTAATCAAAGCATGGATATCAGTGCCAGCTCTGTCATCAACATTCCAATCCCAATGAGATCCAATCTGCTCAATTGGGATGGCTGAGTTGTTGACTTCCATGGAACCAAAACCAGAATTAAATGTATCCTGCAAAGAGGCACTTGAAGTTGTACCCACTTCAGCAAACGACTCTGCCATCCCATCGCGGGGGCGCTTAAAACCCTGTAAAGAAACAACAATCACTTATCCTGCAAACCCATCTCAGATAAAGAAACAAAAAAATAAGGAAACGCCATGATACAATCAAGTTCATATTTAGCCATGTCCTACCAGTTCTCAGAAGTTCCCAAGTTCAAAATGGCTAATTTAGCTTAAAATGTCATGCCAATGTGTGCCCATATACTATAAAAGTACTTAATAAAAAAAGGGATGAAGTACCAATTTGGAGATATCATTTCCCAACCGATCATTAAAAGATAAACCAGACTGTCTGCAGGTTAAAGAATCAGCATCTGCCTCGAGTTCACTGCCTCCTGTGCCCATCCTGAAATCACTCTCACTGGAGCTGCTGCTTATGCTACTAACGCTGCTACTATTACTGTTGCTACTACTGTTATACCAATATCTAGTGCGAATCCCATTGGTTTCGTTGCATTCCTCCATAGGTTCTATGTTGTCAGAACTGTAGAGACCAGAAAAGCCAGAAGTGAGAAAATAAAATTTAGCCACCGTGCTTTAACTCCATGAGAAAATAAGATTTTAATGAGAAGATGGAATCTGGTTTGATGTTCTAAACTAAGAGAAAACTTAAATTATAAAGAAAGGTATAATATATAGGTTAGAACATCAAACCAGGTGACCAAAGAATGGCAAGCAACATTTTCCATCTAACAGTTATATGTCAAACTGATAAAAATCAGTAACAACCACCATGGTCTTTTAAAAGAAATGACTGACGTGTATGTGTGTGGATGTTGATGTGTACTGAAGCAATAGAGAGAACATCAAAACAAATAATCTACTAAACTAGAAGAGCCAACATGTCAAAATAAAAATATTTTAACTAGATAAACGCTTAAATCGAGAGATGACGCCACTAACCAAAGCATAAAGAAAGATGAGCCAGGCATGGAGGGTCCAATCCAATTCTGCAGCCAAACCCTGCAAGTTCACATCAACAGTTTTAGGTTAAGTAACATGTCAGTATAAATCTGAATAAGAACGGGCAATGCAGTAAATGGACCACTGATCATAGTTCCAACAGTTAGACCCTTGCAGAATAAAGGAATAAATTTGTATATAACTAGACTAAACAAGGCTTGTGAAACACCCAGGTTATTCTTCATGCATGCCTCATAGAAAAGTGGATAAAATACTAATGGGGATGGACGGAAATTCTCAAAATATCTTAAATATACACATAAAAATATACAAAACATCCAACTTTAGACAATTGCCTCCAATTTGGGCAATAAATCAATATCATTAATTGCAGTAGCTATTGGTACAGAAAAACTAAGGTACCACTTGAGAGATGATCTGGCCACTTGCAAGGTTGGGACAAGCACTGCCTCAGCTGGATATACAAATGTTTTTTCATAAACTGATGAATTATCCGATGACAACTTCTGATCACCTCTTCCCAAGGAAGGAGATTCAGAAAGGTGGCGTTTTACTACATTTCTGAAGGAATTTGAGTATGGTGGCAAGGCCCTGTCACTTCCAGGTCTAGGACAGCCAAGTGTAACTTCAAAATAGCAATTTTGCACCCTCAGTTGGCAGCCGGAATCTTGAGAGACATGGTTAGGAAGACCAATAAAACAATTTGAAGTCTTGAGCTTGCTAGAACTGCTTGAACAAGAGCAATAAATAAACATTAATTTTTGTTTCTCTATAAAAACAAAAAACAAAATGAAGGGATATTCAAAAATAATAACAGATAAATGAGATAAAACAGTAAACTCTACCTGAAATACACTTGTTTGACAAGATCACTTGGAACACATCCAGTTAGCCTACCGCAAATTCCATGAGGAGAAACAATCACTGGAATAACCGAGTCAAAACAAAATCAGCATGACCCAATTTTCAGTTGATAACAAAAAGAACCTTAAGAACAAAATCCCATGATGCTGCAAAAATCACAAAGAATAACACTAAGAAAAATGTCTTTAAAATATTTGGCAAAGATGCAAAAAGAGAATAGAAAAATATGACTTCAAGTATTAGATTTGCTAATGGACCGTAAAGATTTGATGACCTCTTTGTTTCTAGGGATTATTGACCTTCGAAAAATGACTTCTTCCTTACTAATCATCGACCACACCAACCCACAAATTCAGTAACACACTGCACCTTCCATCCACCAAATGCACAAAAACAGCATCACTAGCTCAATCTAGTAACCTGAAAAAGTTTAAAGCGCAAACTCAAAGCAACTGGGCAATGAAGAAACAAGTGATCATTTCTCTATTATTTTCCTTCTCCCTGGTTGACCATCCTATGAAACAATCTTGAGTGGATATCTCCTTATTTTCCCAGGCAACATCCTCTTTGCCTCCAATGAATGTCTTCTTTAAAAACCAAATCCTCAAATATCAACCTTAAATTTCTCCTCCATTTCTTATAGAATCATCTAAATCTCCGCAGTCCTCAAGGTTATCCAAAACAAATATCCTACCCTCAGCTTCAATTTTTCATTTCTTACATCCTAAAAAACCTCCTGAATCAGATTCCACATTGTTTTGATTTTTTTTTTTTACCTAATCCCAACCACTTCATGCACTTGTACCCGCCTAGTCTTGTGGAAAGTGTCCCCACAATTCTACTCCATGAGAAAATGGTGCTCCACCAATAAGTTCTCAAACCAGACGGCACTGGACCCCACTTTATATGATTGTGCAACCCAACAAAGATCTGAAACCACCATACCAAAGGCTTCTTGTTGAAATGAATGCAAAATGTCAGAATAAATCATTCTCCCGATATTCGGACTCAAATCCCAATTTGGAAGACAAGGTTGAAGAGTTCTAGCAAACACCTCATCAAACCAAATCAGCAACTAGAATCAGAGTATAGAAAATAGACCAACCTGGAAGACCATAACCAGAATTTTTGGAAGGATGCTTTAGTAGTTTCTCTGAATCACCACTGGATAGTGCTCGGATATGCCTATAAACAGTAATAAATAACAAAAATCAGAATAAAATCTGTTTCAACAAGTATTGCACGAAATTTACTCCGGTAAAAAAAAATTAAGGTGGTTTTTTACATACTTTGCAGATATTAAAGCATGCACAAAGATTCCCTCTTCATTGGCAGCAAATATAAATTCAACCGTAGGCTGCCCTCTCCTACAAAACATCAATCAAGCATTAAAAAATTTATATTAAAAAAAACTTGAAAATACCTATTAAGATGGCAACAATTGCACAATCACCCATCCATCACATGTGCACACACAGAGAAGAAAGCAAGAAAATAATGAATTTGTTATCATTTTGTTTTGCTCTTTCTGATCCTCAGTTGAGCAACTTGTCCATTTGGGAGTTACTTCTTGTGATGGAAGTTCATAATACAACATAATAAGACATGTTTAAGAGTAACATTGGGCCACCAACATAAAATGCAGCCAAGATAATTATTCAGTCCATGATCATGCAAGAACATGTGTTAAAAGATACAAACAACAATCATAAAAGAAGTATTTGTAACGATAAAGTCATATGCTTTATAGTTCTAGAGAAGAAACTCATATGATTAAGTTGTGTTACCAATGCTTTGATGATTTTAGATTAAAAAACTAAAGCCGTGATCACCAAATTAAATATGGCTTATTGTTATTAAACACTCGTATAACATCTGTCAATCTAACAGCAAATACTATTTAATTTTTAGTAAGCATTTCTAATGCTGGAAATAGTAATCAATGCATAAAACACCTGAGAAGCTCTTCACTTTGCGATGGATGGAACTTTGAAAATACATCCCCAAATCTCATGTAGGTGAGTCCAGATAGAGCTCTGTAAATACAAAAAAAATTGTCAAGATATCAGTGAGAAGAACTTTACTTCTTGGATTTTGGATGATTGATGAGCAGTGACCTTTCTATACGATTCCTTAAAGCCTGAGAAAGGGCAGTTGCGACCTCTTCTGAGTCCCCAGGAGACATCCATAGTCCAGATGCAACAACTTCCTCAAAAGAAATTAAAATTAATTATAAATGCATATACAATTGCATACGACAATAAATACACTATTTATTATACAAAACAATTATTCGATAAGAAACAAAGTAACCATCATTTACCAACCCATACCAAATACATGAAACAATCATAATAAAAACCGAAGAACCGCGTTGTACCTCTTAATTTAGAGACTGCAGCTTGAGCAGAGTCAGCAACAGTTAAATGACGCCCAGGAAGAAAAAGCCAGAGTTTAATTTTTTCATCTGTGTATGTTGTATACAGAAGCAGTTAAGAAACAAATTATGATCACCTATAGTACACTTGGCATATGGTAACTTTCTCCCTATTCAGTTATACAAGTAGCAAATAAACTTACAACCCAGAAGCTCAAGCCCTTAGATCAAGAGGTCTATTTCATATTGGTGAATATAAATATATGGATGGTATATAACCAATGTGGGATTTCTAACTTCGATATTGTCAACCGAACAGTTACATCAGACTGGCAAGCAATCACGAGCTAAATGAATCATTTCTTACCCGGATTGTGCAAACCCTGAGATGGATCCCAAGGCCCAACGAAAGAATTGGTCCATGTGCTAAGAAATCCTTCCTTCTGCAACTGTATATGTGATGAAACTACCAGCTGTGTGGCAGAATCTTTCACACTGCTTAATATCAGAAAAGTGTTAGCTTTGCTAATGATTAGAGAGCTAGCTTTTCTAATGTTTAGACAGCATGACAAAGAGAGCTATTTGCCTAATCATTAGAAACCTAAGAATGATTGGAGTAGATTTTCACCTTTTATCTGATAGTGGGATCAGCTCTGACTCATGAGGGAGAAATTGAAACCATGATACTTGATGAAACCCGCCCTGTCGAAATGATCAATAAAAATTACAATGATACTATAACAAATCAACTATTTCAGGGCTTCTACTAACTACAATGATACTTCCACACCAAACCCAGATAATTTCCTCCATCAAGAATATTGTTATTATAGCTTTTTTGGAGAAATATAGTTAAAGACTTATAAATAACCCAACCATCTACTCTCGGTCTCCCTCCTCTATTAAAAAAAAAAAGGCTTTCTTGACACCTCTAAAAGTCTATATTATTTACTCCAGCAGTGAAAACATGGTAAATCTTGAAGGCACTGTTCATATGTTAATATCAAGAATCGTGCATCTTTTCTATGTATGAATTTTTGCTCCCTCACACGGCCTTTCAGTTAAGACCCATTTTGCATTTTCATATAATTAAGAAAATAAAGAATAAAGCAGAAACAGGCATTCAAAACAATCATAACGAGTTTACCATATGACAACGATGATGATAAATTAGAATACATGATAAAAATCCAAATGATTCTGTGTTTTTCTGAAGACTCAGATTTCGTGACAGATTTAACCTTTTTCTTTATGGCTGTCTAGGAACAAAATTAGTTAATCGTTTGTTGGTGCTTCACCGAAAAGTTCTAAGGTTAGGATCCAGTGACGTAAAAGAGCAAGAATTTTGAGAGATTGACAGAAATCCTGGTTGCAAGTGATATATCATGGCCCAGTCTACTATAGCCGTGGTTACACCTATAACTGTCAATCTTATGGTGTCAGGTAATTATTAGGTTTCCTTATCCAACGGTTACACAGAAGAAAAGAGAGAAGGAATGGAACCTAACAGATTACAGTAAGAATTTTCTCTCTTTCTCCGTCATCATTTCAAAAGTAATTCCAACCCTCTCGTTGCCTCGGCTTTTCTTGGTTTTAAATACAAATCATTTAATTAAACTAAAAAGTAGATTACAACCCTCCGATTTCTAAAACCAACTTAGATTAAAAAAAACAAAAACAAGAATCAGTAAGGAAGCTACAACTAATATATAAAGAAATTAAAGACAGGCCTCTTATATTGTGAAAGACAAAAGCAAAAATTTCTTTAATCATGTTAAATGCATTCCCGCTCTTATATGGTAAAAAATTTAAGGGGCTGAAAATTTGTGTAAAATTATGTGCTTTTATATGTGGTTACCAAATGGGATTCATATATTTATTCTAGTTTAGAGTCTTTCTCGCTTTTAGTTAGTTAGCCTGTAGGGTTATACTTCTACATTGTTTTCTCTCTTTATCATTGTACGTTCAAAAAGATTGATAATCTCTTATTCTTCTTTCTCTCTTTCAAAATTATCAAATATAACTGCAATCAAGCCATGAAGCAATGCAAGCATGGCATACTAAACAATGACCTCAATGAAATTAAACTTCTAGAATTCAAAGCTAATGAAATGAATCGAATGAGAGAGTGAATGAGCATACGATTTTGAAAACATTCGTCCACATTCCTTTTCAATACGCTGGTAAAACTCCTTCCCCTCAGTCCTCAGGTACTCGTAACCTTTCTTTATTATTGTAAACTCAAATTAAATCAAATCCCCAAGCTTTTCTCATCCCTACAAATAACAGCACAACCATAATTCATACCCATTAGCAATAAAGAAATCGTTTGTGCTTATGGCTGTACGAACAGGTAAATATGAGTTTATCTATGTTTATAAACCCTAACAAACCGTTTGGTGAGCAGAAAATGGAGAGGGAAGAATATTGAAAACTGGGAATTTGTAAAGCCCGCAGTTCCCAATTTCAGAGATTTGTCTATGAAAGAAATTTGCAATAGAAATGAAATTAGCGTACCTTGTGTTTGTTTGGTTGAGGGGAAAATTGACCCAGGAATTCGAATTGATTCGATGTTTGGCGTAGTTGAAAAGTTTTTGAGAGGGTTTTCTTTCTTCACTCAAGTCTGAACAGTCCAAGGGAATGAATTTGGATCGATTTGGAGAACCATTAGAGAAAGGGTGTAAACGAGTCGGATCTCACCCGGACCTTCATCCTTTGGCTGCGCGCTCGGATCGTCTTTGCTGTCATGCTTTAAGGCTTGTGATTGCGAACAAGAATCTGAATCTTGTTCTTTTCGGTAATTTGTCCGCAACCCGATGGATTAATGGGTGCCGCAAGTTTAAATGGGGCTCCGGATCCATAATTTGTCCAATTCCTAGATGACGTCAGTTAAGAAATTTAAAATAAATTATTCATTAGACAACAAGAGGGACATTTTTTTGTCAAAAGAACATACAAGAGGGGTATTTATGCTAATTTGAGAAATCACGTAAATCACATGATAAATCGGTTATTAAATATCAAACTACATAATATACGGTTATTTAAAGAAATTAATTTATTTTCACTTATCTTATCAGAATAAAAAAAATACGAATAAATCAAACTGCTAGTAGCATTTGTGGATACTTATCTAATCACCTACCCGCCATTCTTAAGCATCTAGCCATCTAACTTAAGGTAGACATTTATGTATAAGTTTGCAACAGTCATCAAAATGCTATATATATATATATATATATATATAGTATGTTTATGACTTCTTGTAGTTATTTATTTTAATATTGAAAATTATTACATGATATTGTATTATGGCTACTTGACATATATAGTCAACATGTTATTATATAAGTGAATATTTATTAATATTTTACTTTAAAATGGAGAATTTAAATTTTGTCGTCTATTCATATTAAATAACGTGAACTAGAAACAAAATATAACCATAAAACGATATCATCTAATAACTTTTTGAAAACTTTTATTATTAGTTTTAAAAATAGATAGATTTGATATTTCAATTTGAACTTTAGACAATATTTATTCTCTTTAAAAAAAATCAATTAATGGCGAATTACGACAGTCCACTTTTCCGATGAACTATTTCAATTAAACTAAATTAAAATTAGTGTTTGGTGGAGAAGACAAGAGCTGATATGCAATATGTAAATATGGAAAGAGTCACCAAGTAATTTTAAGGCACCCTCCCCCATATATATATACCCATAACTTTGAGCGCGGGTTGCAGCTGTTCGTTGTTACAAAAATTAAATAAAAGAGAAAAAGAGAAAATGCAAGCAGTGGCAAAGCAACTGGGCAAGAGGACTCGGCGGCCTCTCTTTCTGCTAGCTACAAGAACCTTAACCACACTCACTCCTTCTTCTTTATGCAACTTGCTACCCACACCGGGCTGTGACTTCACCATCACCCACACCACCAACACGTGTCTAACCGGAAGAACTCTCCTTAGCTCTCCCTGGTCCGCCATTCAACGCCGCGGAGCTGTAGTCCAGGGCGCTGATGTAAGTGATTCAATCTCATGTCGGTTAATTTCCTACTCCAAATCTCCAAGACTACATTTTTAATTGTAATTTTATCATTTGTAATTGTTCATCGTCATAATCCTTGATTGTGCAGGTTAGAGCTGGTAATGTCATCGAAAGGAAAGGTGGGTTGGCAGTTGGTTTTACAATCAATTACACAAATTCTCACTGGGTTTAGTTTGAATATTCATTATAAATTGTATATTTTCTGACAAAGTTTATAAATAATTGGAAAAACAATCACTTTGCGGTCGGGATTATGATGGGCAACACCTTCTTCAGATCGTATTTACCAGGTTAATTGATTTATTATTCGACACAATGGTAAAATAATGTTATATATGAAATTCTTTGATTTAATTATAGCATAATTTGTTGTTATATAGGTGATCAAGGTGGAACATTCACATGAAGGAAGAGGAAAAGCCCACATTAAGGTGTGTTTCTGACCTTATCGTTGTTATTAGATTCTTATTCAAAAGGTTTGATCTGTGATTTGTACCTTTTTTTTAATTTGTTGAAAAACTCAAGCTGAATGTCAAGCTGTGTTCTTATTGTAGGTGGAGCTTCGTGATATTGACTCTGGGAACAAGACATCCCAAAGATTGGCAACCAATGAGTCAGTTGAAAGTATGAACCTTTTAACTTTGTAAATTGCCATTACTAGTTACTCAATAGTCTTCAAAGCTCATTGCTTTTCGTGGATGCCCCCGTTGCTCAATCATGTTCACTTTTTCATCTTTATAATTGTTTTTGCTCAAATACAAATCTCATATGAATTGCTGCAGGAGTATTTGTTGAGTCAAAAAGTTACGTGTTCATGTGCATAGACCGTGATGGCATTGTATTATTGATGGAGTGAGTTTTATATATGCTTAAAACTTCCCTCTACCAGCTTTTTCCTTTTACTTCCTGTCGTTACCCTTTCTTTAAAATAATCTCCCTGTAATTCTTACCAGCCCTGAGACTTTTGATCAACTCGAAGTGCCTCTGGACTTGTTTGGAAGGAATGCTAAGTACCTACAAGGTAGATGCTTGTTCCTTCATGTTTCTTTATTTTCCATGATACTCTTTAACTCTGTTTTAATTTCTGGGTGTCCTTATTCCGTAAGGTAAGTATCAATGAGCATGGAATTCATATTAGACAAGTTTATATAAATTGATTCCGAGTTCTTGAAACTATTTACATAACCCTCATATTAACTCCAATTCTATTACATGTCTGATGTAGGATCATCTTGCCTTTAATACTACTCATTCTTTCACATTGTGTTTTTTCTGTCAGTTCTTTGTTTCTATGACTTTCCTGTAATGTCTCCTATATTCAATTATCTAAACCATAGTCATTCTTGGTGATATAACATCAATGCTTAGGAATGCCTTGTTTTCCTCTTCTTTTTTTTCTTATGTTTATGTGGTGGGTAAAAATTTGTTTCAAATATGTAATCCAGTTTATGTTTCATCAACATTGTTAGTTGTCATGGTTTACATGTATTATACCAAAATAAAATATGATATTCCCTGGGAACAGAAGGACTGAAAGTTAAAGTGGAGCTGTTTAATGGAATCCCTTTATCCGCATCAGTTCCAAAGCACGTGACTTGCATTGTCAAGGAAGCACAACCTCCTGTGAAGGGGATTGCAGCAACACCTAAGTATGTTTTCATTGTGAAAATGCTATTTTTCTTGCAGACCTCATCTCACTACTCATTGTTGCTTTGCCTTTCAGTTGTACTTACTCCTTGGATTATCACTTACATAATAAGCTGCTTGATCAATTTTGTGATTGTTGAACTCTTGTCGTTATTCTGACCAAAGAAAGATGAGATTTTTGTCACTATAATAATAGAAATGAGGGTATCTAGTAAATATCTATTGGTTAACCATCAATATGTTTCTATATACAACGATAATACATGTGTAATAAAAGGTAATGCTAGTAGCCTTGAGAACTTTTGGTTGCCTTCTATACGAAAGATTATATGATGGAGACTGTAGATTTTGAGAAAAAGGGATTGTAGATAGGTCTGTGGCAAGAGGAAGGAAAAATCTCTTACGCTTATTTAGGCTGTATGGATGTGCTTCTCCATGAAACGGAATCAAAGCATTAGATTAGAACTTCTTGTGGGAAATAGGGAAGCTAAGCTTGCTGAGATATGACCATTAGAACCTTTTAAGTGTGCTGGTTTGAGGACTTTCGTAAAGTTGATCATACTTGGGTTTTGATTATCTGCTGCAGTTTGCTTTCTTTTTTATCTGTTTACCCTACAAAGTTAAATCTTGTGGCTAAATTCTGAAGTGGATTCCTATTATCTCGTTAACAGTAGTTTACATTGTCAAATTAATATATTATGTGGTACTTTTGTTATGCACCTGACATTTCTTTCAAATGCAGGGATAAAATAGCTGTCATGGAAAATGGCTTCACGATGAAAGTAAGATAGCTGTTTCGAATCTTTTACAAGTTAATTTATGGATTTTTGTAGTCAATATTAGAAGAAAAGAAACATAAGTTATTTGCAAAACCTGTAATAAAAAATAATGATAGCATCGTATGCAGATTACATGCGGAATTGAGGGTATGCTATTGGTATCCTTAATCATAAATGTAAGTCTAACTCTTCTGCTTTTCTTTTGGTACCAAAAAAAAAAACGTAGGTACCACCTCACATTATAGAAGGTGAAGCTGTGGTTATAGATACCGAGGACGACTCTTATGTTAAAAGGTAATTTTCTGCTTATCTCTAGTGGCGCGTTTCACATCCTTCTAAGTTCTAAGTTCTATGTTCTATGTTCTTGCACAGCTACATATAAGGTAACCATTTCATTTCACGTCTGCGTATCTCTAGGACCCTGAAGATTGAGATGTTTTTAATTGTTTTCTAGATTTTCTAGTAAACCTGTTCCTTTATTTCATTTTGTTCTTCCTTTTGCTATCAGGGCCAAGGCGTAATGCATAATTTCATTGCTTCAATCTGCCGGAGAGACTGAATACCATTTCGGCATTGTCTAAGATGACTCGCTCAAAAACGTAATGAATGATTTTTTAGCATAGAGGTAATTCAAAGTGATGTATATTTGTTCGTACAACATAGAGTTTGACAATGTAGTCGATTCAACTCTTTAGTGAGGATGAAAGATTTGCTCTTGAACTTGATGACTAGTTGTTTTTTGGTGCAATTTAGTTTCTAGAATGGTTAAAATAAAAGTTTCACATAATTATTTACAAAAATTGCTGTATAGCACTTTATGGTTTTGATGAGAAAGGAGAGATATTATGGTGATACAACATTAAAGAAAGGAGATGGTAAGATGGAGATGATTATAATACCAAATCATTTGAACTACTGTTAACATATCAAGGCTCAAGAGCTAGAGTTTACTTTTGCCTCCAAGAGAATGACGCATTTGCAACCTCAACATCCAGCAGACATGCAAGTGATCAATTGCATGGGATTTCCCCCAACATACCCACAAAACAAGGGGAAATAAAACATCAAACATGTACAAGCCAAAGAGTGATTAAGTAGTCCTAAACAAAACGATACAATTTGGCCAAACCAACGTCAGATCTTCGTTGCAGACTTCTAGTATTCGGATGGCTAGAATCCAATTGACAGTTCGATTTTCCGGATCCTTTCTAAGACAAACCAGGTAGTCTGCAAAATCATGCAGCAGAATCAACATAATCACCCACTTGAAGATCAATACAGAAATAAGAATGTGCACATACATGTGTGTGTTTGTGTCTGTATGCGTGAGAGAGACGAAGAATACAATTACAGGAGGTGCTACGCGGGCAAAACAGGTAGAAAATCCAGTAAAGAATCCAAGGGGTCCTCTTGATTTTAGAATTTGAAGGGCACCATCCAGGGAGGTTCTAGCATATCCACTTTCTTGATTGGCCAAACGAATGTGCTTTGCCGGTAAACTGCATGCTGTCAAAATGGACATACTCCCAGAAAGAAACACTTGTACTTTTGTTGGCTCATTTCGTGTTTTAGTTTTGTATGTCTAAACACCTTGTTATGTAAAAATACTACGCATTTTTGTCCCCATATCAAACAGAGGGTGAGACTCAACCAAAATACCTCAAAATGTACTCTAACAAACACAGAGATGGCTAATGAGGGAGTAATTTTGAAGAAGCCTGAACCAATGTGGGACAACCGCAGATTTTAAGATAAGACAAAAAAAAACTGAAGAACAACAACAGAAGAGAACTGCATATGTTGGGTAGCATAAAATTAAAGATAAATTACTAACTAATCCTTGACAAGATTGTATTTTACTTTAAAGTTGGAATATGGCAATTCTTTAGTCTTAGGTCCCTCCACTACTTTTTAGCCATGCATGTTTATTGTCATCTTCTTGTACAATGCATCATTAGGATTCTAACCCCTATTTTATAATTAAACTTATCTATTACAATTGATTTTTTTTCTTTGAAACTAAGAATGAAATCCGTGCTCTCTGGGATTTAACGGTAGGGTATAGAAAGTTTTAGGGAGGGGGTGGGGGGTGTTTAGGTAGGGGTGGTGGTGGAAGAGCCTATGACTTAGGGTTTACAGTTTAGTTCTTGGATTTTGGGCACAAAATCCAAGAAATAAACCCTAAACCATAAGCGATTAACCTAATCTTCAAATATCGGATAATAAAGATTTTTCAAATTTGAAGTTTAAAAGTATTTATGAAGAATTCTTGCTCTTAATTATCTTGTTTTAAGTTGGATTGTCCTTACATTACTCCTTAAAATGAACAAGTGAAAAAGAAAAAAGATTATAAGAGGGAGTAATGTTTTCATAAAATAGAAAGGAAAAAAAAAGCTACTAAATAGGGATTAAAAGCTTTAAAGGGTCAATTTCATTGTTTAAGTAATTATTATGGTGGTTAGGGATTGGAAAGTTTCAAAAATATGGTTAGTGGAGTTTTGAATAAATATTGATGTTGTCAAGGACTCATCAATGAATAGCCCTAAAATTAAACACTGAGCAAATAACCAATAATTAAAGTTTGAAATCAGTTTTTAGTTAAGCACAGAATGCCTGGAAATGGTGGTCAAGGAAGAATTTTTACCCAATTGTGCTCTTGTTTCGCTAAAACCACAAGATTCCCAGAGATAGTGGAGGCCTAGACTATATGATGCCAGCATACCCATTTCTAGCCACACTTTTCTCTTCACCAAAGTACTTGCATATGTAGCAAGTCCATCCTCAGCATACCATTTCCGAATCCCTCTGTTGGTAATGTCATAGTAGTAAGCATGAATACGACGAAATACTCTCCAAATTTGTTGTTCAGTTGGTTTACAACTATCAAACTGCTTCATAAGATGCCCACAATACAATGGAAAACTGATACATGCTCCAACTGCTCCAACGGTCAACCCACAAGCAACTTCTTGATAAAGAGCTGGTTGCATTCCTTCGTTGGTGGCAATTAATTTTTTCCTTAGAAACCTAATAAAAGAAGGCTGGGCAATCAAAATTTTAAAAAAGATGTCTATAGTATAAATCCATGCATATGCTACCATCATGCCCCTCTATCAACTGAAAATCAATTGTTCAAGAGCTTGATGAAAGATTTTAAACAGAAATCCAAAATGGCATCAGCTAGTAAAAAATAAGTAACTAAATACAATCACATGAACACTAGATAAACTCATAGATAGGCTTCTACACTCCAAAAAAAAATAAAAAATTTTGCTTTCGAAGTAACAATCATAAGAGCAGCTTCGACAGAAACTACAAAAAAAGTAAAAAATCAGTGAAGAAGGACTTTGAGAGGGGAAAAAAATCATAATAAATTATCCTTACGTTGTTTTGGTATTTGGCAAAGAAGAACACTTACATATAAGGCAAGTTTCTGACTCATCGTGAAAGCGTGAATGTAAATCACACCAGGAAAAACCTGCCATGGCCGATAACAACGAAATTTAAGATGTTAAATAAAAGTTTAAATTTTTAAATGCAAGCAACTAGTCACAAATTCATACCCATTTCAATTTGAACATCACAGTTTCAAGTTATTTAATTTTCTTCCTGAAATACAATGAAAATGGAGAAGAAAACCACAAAAAGCTAGCAACTTTCAGAGAAAGCAGTCAGAGAAGAGATGGAGCAAAAGTTGGAACCTTTACCTTTGTAAAAGAGAGTAATTTGGGGTTCTCTCGACAGTAAGCGAACATCCCGCTCTTGGTGTAGATCAAGCAAGCCCGGGAGCCTGCAAGAAAGCCAATAGCTCCGCCATTGACAAAGGGTTTGAGAAATGGCCAATGCTGCTTCCACCATAAACCCCTCAAATTAGGTTTCGAGGGTTCCTTATCATCCTTGGTCTTCTTCATCTGGCGCTGCTCTTCCGTACTCAAGCCCAGCTCTTCATTCACAGTTCCATCATTTGGCATTCCCATGGCTACTCTCATATTCTCTTCCATGAGAACCCTTCCTGCACTCTCACTGTATCTCTCCCGCCACAATTCCCTTTTTTTATTTTTTTATACAATATTCTATTATAAGCTATGAGAGATGTGAGCTAAGCCAACACAATAATCAGCTACAAAATATCAAATCTCACATAAATATATAATGTATAATATTATAATAATTTTTTTCTGTTTAAATATAAAAAATAAAAAAAATAGCCTCACGCACCCACTTCCTGGATGTGTAAATTTTATTATGTTTTTTTTTTCAAGAACTAATAAGAAATAAAAATAAAAAGGAATAAGCGGAAATAACTACTCACTTTCTTCACTAAAATGTTAATTCATTAAATTTTTAATTAAAAATATTTTACTATTTTGTCTCTGTTTTTGGTTTTGGTTAGAACTAAAATCAATAAACTTCAATTTATTGGTAGAAATATTGACTTAATAATGATAGAAATATTTTTTGTTTTCGTGCTAATAATATTTTTCATTTTTTAATAACTATTTTCATTGACATAAATCAATAAACTGCGATTTACTGGTAACGGGAATCACTTTAACGGAAGAATGATTTCACACTTCCGTTATGTCAAGTGCTCTTTTACTTGTTCTAAAATCCAGCTCGAGTGTTTCCTTAAAAAAAAAAAAAAAAAAATTAGAGGTTGAGTAATTTACGCACGATAAAATCACTTCCGTTCCAAATGGGAGTAGAAGGCGCACTCAAACAAATCTGCAGAAAAATGAAAAAGTAGAAGGAATTGCAAAACTTGATGCATGCTCAAATAAAATGAAAAAGCCAAGCCCCTGTTTAGTGTGGTGTACAAAATTTATTATTTCGCTTCAACATCCATCCCTTCTCCAATTGTGCCTAAAGACGACATCTCATCTCTCAAGTTCTCAAGTTCTCAAGTTCTCAACTTGAGAATCACAAGGGGTGTAATCTCCTATTCCAATCACACCCGAAAATTTACTAGTACATCATCATACCATTAATTCAGTAATCCTACACCAACCGCGATGGCTGTAAAAATTCCCAATAATGAGTTCCACTTTGTACGCATGAATTCGCAGAAACGGGACTACAACACAACTAGAAAAATTATTGTTTAAAGTTTCAACTCGATCAACTCCAGCAGAAATATCCGTCCAAAAAGAAATCTACAACCCAAAGCTTGATTCCAACTTCTGGATCTGGTTGAGGAAAATCCATGTCATCTGCGAAAATCAGAACACCAAACAATCAGATTTATCACCAAGCAAATGAAACAATTATTGTTGATTCTTCCTCCTAACAAAAACAAAGGGAGAGAGAGTAAGTGTACCATGACATGGGGGGCAATTCTAACACAATATACTGGAAATCCAGTGTAAAATTTCAATGGTCCTCCTGCTTTCAGGGTTTTCATGGTGCAATCAAAAGAGCCGGTGTATGGATACTTCCCCTGAGCATCAGGTTGCATTTTCTGAATTTGGGTTTTCACATAATCAAAGGGCAAACTGCAAGCAGCAGCAAAAAACCCGGAAACAGAACTGGCACCTAAAAACAGAAAAGGAGCACATTTCAATTGATGTATTCGACCATAAGCATAGGACAAATATTAACCATGAAACGGAGAGAATGGAATATATGAAACTACGGATTAACATTCCACTACTATGTCATAGATCATGTTCTAATGGCCAAAGGACGTTTAAATCTCTCGAGAATGAGCAAATGTTTATGTTCTCTTATAAAGTCTTGAAATTATATTAACGAATGAGACTGGAATATAGTGCAAAACGTTTTATTCGTCTACTGTTTCTTTATAAAGTGGTAAAAGTTTTGCTTTTAGAAGGACGGGTAGGACGGAATACCATATAGATTTTCAACGGCAAGCCAAAACTAATCACAGGGAAACAAAAACATAGTCTCACTTTAACATTGCAGATACAGAGGGAAGAGAGAAAATTCTACATCAGATAGAATAACTAGAAACATCAAACCCCTCAACTATTAACCTTCACAAATATAAACCAGATGAACTCAACATCTATATGGGGGACTAGGATCACTATAAGCTTAAGGCAAGAAACCTGTTCCACAAATCAACCAACGCCATTTGTTTGAAAACAATGTTGATAAATGGAAGATTTTGGAATTATAAAAACACAAGGAGAGAAGTTTTGGGTATATAGGCTTTGTTACAATATTCACTCCAGATCTTTCCTCACATAATGTAAAACCTGCCCTAACATATGACGTCTATTACTCTTCATTCCATGCAAACAATACTCACAAAAAGGACGAGTAGTCAAATTAACAGAGTAGATTGAATAAATAGTTCTGAAATCAGTTAAAGTAAGCTAAAGAAAACCACATTTCAATTACTTCCACAATTATCTAAAACAGAAAACAATCGCATTTGCATTGCTTGCAAAGAATCTTACCCAAGACAGTAACAGCTTCACTGCATCCAAGGGAATCCTTGAAAAACTCAACACCTTGATCATAAGAGGCAAGCATTCCCATGTTCAATGCCATCGCTCTAACTACAGTAGGGCCTGCACCCTTCCAAAGTGCCAAAACCCCTTCATCTGAAACAATACGATATAGAGCATGGAAAGCATTTGTGTAGTTACGGCGCTGAGCAGCAGGCAAAGTTGCATCAGCTTGCATGCGAATGAGTGCTAAATCTGCTGGACTTCCAACAGACGCTCCAATGGCACCAGCAGTAAGCCCACACAAGGCTTTCTGGTATAGAGGTAGGGGCTTCCCATCATTGGCCTCAATTGCTTTGTTTGTCAGAATCCTACACAAATTTATCAGATTAGCACACGTAGATACAAATCATAATATCATGTGATACACTTACTTTAGAAAGATCCAGAAAATGAAACTAAACGTAAGCAAAGAATTAATCAAACAAATCAAAAGCAATAAAATAGGAAGATGCAATTTCACTTGAGTCTGAATGCTGCAAAAGACTCACCTGAATGATCCAAGACGAGCTGTGGTATATGTAGCTTGTCTTAGCAGTCCAGCAGAGAGTCCCTGATCATAGAATTTCCATTTAGATAAACTAATTATATAACGTATTAAGTTAAGTCAATCAATCAGACCAAAGAACAAAAAAACTGAAGTCAAAACACAACATTCTTCCACATTGTGAAACTCAAATCTGACAATAAAATGATCTATGATTGCGTTTGGACCTGGGAACCAGAGAGAAGAGATTTGGAATACAAATTGAAGTGTAAATTGGATGGATTCAATATGAAATGACAAAACTTGTGATATTAGTTGAATTCATACACACGTAGATGATGAGTTTGATAAGGGCTTTGTAAAAAATGTGCTATTTGAAAGCCATGAATCAAGTGATAATGCTGAAACTTATCTTTAACACATCTTTACTGGTCTAAACTCAATTCTATATAACACATCTTACACGCATCGCTTGATTTAAAACCTCATTCAGCACTGGATCAACAATATATATATGAAACAAAGCTCAAGTTCCTAATCACATTTACGAAATATACCTTATACAATGCACCAACACCCTCCTCTTTGATCATGTTCCTGGCGACCTGGCCAGCTGATCCCTGACCCAATTGAATTCTCACCTGCACCAAGCCAAGATAAGAAGAACCAACAAAGCGTCAGTCCCATTTAACCACATTACAGCACTAAACAGAACAAAAATTAGAAAACGACCCGAAAATCACAGATCTAAAATTAATCAAAGAAGCCCGTTTTCAGCTGAAAAATTAAAGTGGGAACCGTCGAACACGAAAGAGCAAACATGGGTTTGATAAAAATCTCAATAATGTAAGGAAAAATTCAAACTTTATCGCCTAAATACACACCTTGATCATATCAATTGGTTGGATGACACAGGTAGCAAGCATACCAGAGGTTCCGCCATTGACAAAGGGCTTGATGGTTGGCCATACACCAGATTTGGGCTTACCTTTGTCTCCCATGTTTTGGATTGGAAGTGAGGAAGTGAGGTAGCGAGAGCTCGAAGGGAGAGAAAGGGGAGATGGGTTCAAAGGAGGCTGCTTTGGAGCTGTAGAAGTGGAGAAAACAAAGAGGCAATTTAAATAAGTACACTGCACCCGCAACAAACCCTCTTCCTCCTTGCTTTCCTCACGACCTGAATTTTAATTAAAATTGAAATCTAGTTTATTTTATGACCTCAGATGTCTACAAAATTACATGATCAGTCACACTCTTGGCCGACTTTTTATTTATTTTTTATTTTTTAAAGGTAGGATGACTTCTATGTGAATTTGAAAATCAAAATTAAAAAGAAAACAAATAATCTCATCAAAAAATAAATAAAAGAGTGGCATACATTATAGTTAAATCCAACAATAAAAACTATCTGACCAAAAAAATAATAATTAAATAAATAAAAATTAAAACTTTTCATATAATAAAAGTTTTATACATACAAGATGCAAACTCCTACATTGACATTATGAATGGTCAATTAGTTTAAATAATTAAGTTGTCACTTTTGGAAAGATTGCTCCAACTATTTTGTTTTTGACCCAAAAAAAAAGGTAAAATAAAATATATAAAATTAACTCTATGAAAAACAATTAAAATGTGTAACAATCCCAAAAGTGGAAGACTAACAATCCCTCTAACTAACCATGGGGGCTACCCCAGTGGTTTTCGTCCCAACCTATTACCCAAAGAAAAGCAGGGAGCTCTGGAGTTCGAGACCATTGGAGGTCCCTTTGGGCACCGGATTGGGTAAAACCATGTTAAAACCGGGAGAGGGGATTAGTCTCACCCTTCGGGTGTAGGGACACCTCGTTTAATGGCAAAAAAAAAAAACAATCCCTCTAACTAATATTTGACTCAAGCGCATGACTATATTTTTTCCAAGAGTAGTAGTAGTTTAACGACCATTTCACAAGTCTTTGAAGAAAAAAAATAAGCGTGGTTGAAAAAACAAATATATTTAAGCAAATGTGTGTAGCTAAACATGAAAATTTGGAGTTGATTAACTAGTAGCTTTTCCCCCTTACTTTCTCCTCATAAAATGGAGTCAAGATAGGAGTGCTAAACTAATTACAATAATAGCTATGGATCACGTATATGCGGAACTCCTCAAGTGAAAACATATTTGATTAAGTCAAATATATTAGCTGCTAACGTAGTCGTCATAACCCAATATGTGCGTTCATAAATTAATAGATAGATGATCGTTCTTTTGTTATTTGATTCGTGAATTGTATCCGATTTAAATGAATTTGAATTAGTGCAAAAATGTAGGTACATTTTTATTCCTTTTGAATTGGAGGTGTACTTAGGTAGGTAGGTGATGAGATTCTAATAAGAAGATGGATAGATGAGTCATTTCAGTAGTTAGTAGGTTCCTTGTGTTTTCGTCGTGAAAGAAAACTTGAGTCAAGGTACGTAGTAGGGACAATATATTGAGTCTCCGACATAAGGAGGAAGCTGCATTATTGCATATATGCATTGCTTGCCTTAGACGTAAGTGTTCGAAAGGGTAGGTAAGTCATTTACTACTCCAAACATTAATTCAAGGAAGAAATATTAGGTTGTATATCGTACAGATTACAGACACACAAAAAGGATGGATTTATTGAGAGAATTATGATTGATGATGATGAATCCAGTTAATAATATTGGATTGGGCTGGAAAAGAAATGACGTGAAGTTGGGAGGGTATTTTGGTGAATGGAAAAGTGGGATTCACGTTGCCCATTGCCGGCCTCACGAGGACCTCAACTTATCCAACCATCCAAAAGATATATTCGCAATAATAAATTTACAAAAATATCCCCTTCGTTGAGGTGGGGTGTGAGAATATGAAGGTACAAAAGTTTCACATTGGAAATTTGCATAACCTTGCAAGGGTTTATAAGGACTTGCATCTCCCCCCATAACCAATTGATTTTGAGGTGGAATCTCAACTTCCTTCATGGTATCAAAGCGGGTTATTCCACGTGTAAGCCTTAACCACCACACGTGATCCACGTCACCCAATATGAGTTGTCCACGTGTTAGGCTTCAAAATTCGCCACACTGAGGGGACGTGTGAGAATGTGAAGATACAAAAGTCCCACATTGGAAAGTTGCACAACCTTACAAGTCTTTATAAGGACTCGAGCCTTTCCCCGCATAGCCAATTGGTTTTGAGGTGGAACCTCAACTTCCTTCAGGGGGAATATAAGAGATATGTGACTCACGTACCACCATCACCAAGAGAATCCAGATACCTTGTGATAGTCCTTCGACCTTCGTTCATGTCACCATCTATTCTCAAGGCATTAATCAACATCAAAATATTATATATTGATCTTATCATCTTCCTTTATTTCTTTACCAGACAAACTTTTTCTAATTCATTTTCGAATTTTTTCTCATTTCACGTAATCCTTTTGATTATGTTGAAATTTTGTTCTCCTCGAAGTTCGAATGATCGACTGGATACGTACAAAAGAATATGAAAATACCTTGATGATGATGAGAACATGAATATTCCAAACACGTAATATATAAAAAAATTACTGTTGTTATTTAATATTTTATTTTTCATATTTAGAATTAAAATGAGATCACCGTGAGATCAGCAAATTAAGCAGCTAGGCACTGTACTTGATATGGCATATTGGCATGAAATACTGCATGCGTGCGCCATCATGCCTGTGCAAGTTGCAAGATGGGTTCGCTTAGCGAGGTTCCATCGGGTATTTTGAGCTATAAAATCCCAGTATGCGTCCGCCCGCCCCAAACCTAACTTGGGACAAATCTTAAGCCAGCTTCCACCTTTTTGTTATTATATTATTCAACAAATTACACTTTAGTACCTTATGATATATAATAAATTTCAGAGTTATATTTAACGTTTCAAATGTTACATTTACGTACCATGAACTCTTTAAAACGTAACAACTTGGCTCCACTGTTACTATTACGTTAAAAATTCTATTAAGTGCTAATGTGTCATCTTTGAGATTTATCACTTAATTTAAAATAAATGACATAAGCGTCACATAAAAAAAATTAAATTATTCTTAAAAAATTAAATTTGTTTCTTTCCTTTTGCCTTTTCTTCTTCTTCTATCTCGGTCGGTTAGACACAAGTTGATGCATGTTTATGTGCAACTTCATTATTTCATGTATGTGTGTTTTTTTCTTCTTTTTCAAATTTGCAAGTTGATGCATGTTTTTTCAAACACTTATCACACCTCAATCATGAAAACTTTAAGGTTTTTCCTTCCCAGCTAATTTTTTTCCTTTTCTTCTTCATCTTTGATTTTTTTTTTTGGAATTCCTGAAAAAAATGATGAATTTTTTGTCATTAAAACTAAAAACACCTTTAGTGACGAAATTCATGATGAACAACGTCACAAAACCTCTTTTTTGCGACGTTGTTCATAAGAAATGTCGTCACTGAATGTGTATTTAATTTTAGTAACGAAAAATTCATCATTTTTTCCGGAAATTCCAGAAAAAAATTAAAGAAGAAGAAGAAAGAAGAACGAGAAGGTGAAGGTGAAGAAGAAAGAAGAAAGAAGGAGGAGAGAAGAATAAGGAGAGAGAAAAAGAAAGAAGAAGGAGAAACTGAGCCGGAGTACGAAGAAGAAGAAGAAAAATAAAAATAAAAATTATTTTTTAAGAATAATTTAAAATTTTTTTGCCATGTGGCAGTTGGGTCATTTATTTTAAATTAAATTATGAGTTCCAAACATGACACATCACCATCTAATATAATTTTTAACGAAATAGTTAACGGTAGAGCTAAGTTGTTACGTTTTAAAGAGTTCAGAGTACGTAAATGCAACATTTGAAAAGTTAAATATAACTCTGAAACTTGATGTAAAACATAAAGTATTAAAATGTAATTTGCTCTATATTATTATGGGTAAATGAAAACCTAGAGCCAGAGGAGTAGTATGTTTAATATTAGATTCCAGTTTTTTGTCACTCAAATAGCAAACAGTTATAAGGGTATATATTTGGGATTCACGTTGCCCATTGCCGGCCTCACGAGGACCTCAACTTATCCAACCATCCAAAAGATATATTCGCAATAATAAATTTACAAAAATATCCCCTTCGGTGGGGTGGGGGAATATAAGGGATCTGTGAGTCACGTACCGCCGTCACCCAGAGAATCCAGATACCTTGTGATAGTCCTTCGACCTTCGTTCATGTCACCATCTATTCTCAAGGCATTAATCAACATCAACATATTATTGATCTTATCATTTTCCTTTACTTCTTTACCAGACAAACTTTTTCTAACTTATTTTCGAATTTTTTCTACGCAGTATCAATTAATTAAGTACTATTTTTTAATTTCATGTAATCCTTTAGATTATGTTAGCTTCATTTGCATTATATGAAACCTTTCCCAATCACCTCGGTGGTGGGTGGGTGGGTGGGTTGGCGGTGAGTGGGTGGACGGTGGGGGGAGGTCCAGTAGAGGGAGAGAGGGAGACGAGGATCGGGTGGGGGAAGATTGGGTAATAAATTTTTTTTAAAATTATTTTAATATATAATTTAATAAATTATAACAAATATCTTAATTGCCCTTATAAATTTTGTAATATTATTATCACATCAGCACTTTTAACGGCGTTAGTAACAGAGACTGACGGATGGTGCAACGAAAGTAACGGAATGCCTGTTGTAGGTGCAAACTGAGACAAATTTCAGGTTTTTGTGTATTTTAAGACTCGCTGACTTATTCTAGATGCATATAAAGTAATAAGCCTATATACAATTATAAGTTCAATACAGCTAACTAGGATAATCAAATACCCTTAACACAAATAACAAATAATTTCGTGATCGTGACATGAAACAGGATATTGTAGCTGGTTTGTTTTCTTTGCAATAAACTCAAGACATTACATGTACATGGCAACGAGCTAAATCAAGAGGTTGTTATCAGTTTATTTGTTTTGGGTAAATTTCTCCACATCATGACTGTTGAGTTTGGTTATTAGGAAGGTCATTTTGGGATGGTAATTAATGGAGAAGCTTGGTATTGGTTGTGAATGGAGGCCCAAGTTGTGTATGGAGTATGGCCCTCTCTCTTTCGAAGCCCATATGTAGTAATAGAACCGTGGTCTATCCATGGCAACTCCAACAACATATATCTTCACATTTTTTTTTGTGTTTTTTGTTATTATGGATCCACAACACCCACTTAAAATTCTGTTGATCCAAATCTGTACTCTAACTCATTTGATCAATAACTGACTGTCACGTGATTAAACAATCTTAGAAGGGATTTACATATTGACGACATCAGCACAACCTGTGCCACGTATCTGCAAGGTGGACCCACAACCAGGGCCCCGATGGGAAGGTCAAATCACCATAGAAAATACTTGCATCGCACTCTTTTGGTACCTTTTCGTACCACTATTTTCGATTTATCAAATTGTCTTTATATATATATCATAATCGAAACCGTTCATTCTCTAAATCATCATGTTAAGATCATCTCCGTAAAAAATCAACAAGATTTGAGGTCGTTTAATCATTCATATGTATCAAATAAATCAATAGTTTTGGTAAAAATTAAGATCTTCATGACAAATTGTCCATTTAGTTGATATATATATATATAAATGACTAAACGACCACGATATTTTGTTGATTTTTCACGGAGATGATTTAGAGAATTAACGGTTCCGATTATGATATATGTATAAAGACAATACGATATATCAAAATTGTGGTATGAGTAAGTACCAACAGGGTGAGATGCATGTATTGTTCAATCACCATAAGGTATGCTACTATCAGTCCAATATCACAGAGTGGGTTCGCCACTGAGCCAGATTTACCAACGACCCCAAAAGTACAGGCCACCACTAACTAAAAGGACGTGATTAGTGAACGGGCTCGATCGTTATCGACACAAAAACAAGTACATGCCACCACTAACTAAAAGGACGTGATTAATTAGTAAACGAGCTTGACCGTTATCGACACAAAAACAAGTACATGCCACCACTAACTAAAAGGGCGTGATTAGTGAACGGGCTCGACCGTTATCGACACAGAAACCCGATCACGGTGCGTCGTTGGACTGACATGCACAAGGTGGTGGAGAACTGGAGATGTGACGAACAGTGGATCACATCGCCCACATGTCCTATATCTTCCCTATATATTCAATGAGGAATGAAGAGTTTTCCTTGTCCCAATACGAAAGGGCTTTACATCATCTCAAAGGGGAATAATGACCTACACCCTAAGGCTTTTCATCATTCTTCCGCCAATTCATGGACACTTGTTCTCCATCGTTTTGGTATGAACTTCTACAATCTAAAATTACTTTGCCGATTTCTATTCATGGTCGACATTGATTTTAACCATGGGAGGGGAATTAGCTGAGCTCCTCGATCAGTCTCCACCCGACATCTCTCTTGTCTTATTGTGTACGTATTTATAAGTGCAATTATCGGGCTCTAACAATATATATATATATATATATATATATATATATATAGAATGTGTCACAATCTGAATGATGAAGCTAATAAAAACACAGCAACGATCCGTGTCGATCCAACAGCCGGCAACAAAGGATAATCATACAAAAAAAAAAATACAAGCATCTATACATAATGCATAATACATGCAGCTCCACTTTGGATTTGCATATGTTCTAAATTTAATTCATCTTCAGTAAAAATAAGGCAGTAGCGAAGTACAAGCTCTTACTATCTTTTTGATATTGTCTTTGTACATATATCATAATCGGAACCGTTTACTTTATAAATTACTATGTCAAGATCATCTTCGTAAAAAAATTAACAAGATTGGAAGTCGTTTAGTCATTCATATATATAAACTAAATGGACGGTTCGCCATGAGGATTTTAATTTTTACCAAAGTCGTTGATTTATTTGATACATATAAATGACTAAACGATCTCCAATCTTGTTGATTTTTTACGGAGATGATCTTGACATGATTATTTAGAAAATAAATGGTTCCGATTATGATGTATATATAAAAACAATTCGATAAATTAAAAGAGAAGTACAACGAGATGCCACCAGAATAAGATGAAAATAAATATGCTAAAAATTACGTGATTAGACAGTTTATCCTTAATCAATCTTCTATATACGCAAATGCAAGAAACATTCATGATGACCCTTTGTAATTGCTGCCAAGAAACAATCTTGACCAAAATTTTCTTCACTAGTCAATAATTGAAAAGTTGTACTCAAATTTTCACCGATGGTAGTTGGTTTTGTCGTCTTTCAAAAACATGTTCACTCGTAAGTCTTAATTATGTTAGTTGCTGTCTATAACTATACTCATTATATGCATAAAACTTCATCTTGTACTTTTATAAAATCGTTACAAAAAAATTATATCGAGAATGAAAGGTTTATATTCTTAAGAATAAGTATGGAAGTCTAACAAAAAAATAAAAAAGAATAAGCATGGTAGATATGGAGTAGATTAATTAGCTCTAACAACGTATTACATCCATGGTAATTTTTAAATTACCGTCTTATAAAAATAAAAATGAAAAGAATTAATTCATATATATAACGTAAAAAATAGTAAATATAATTATAAATAGAATAAAAAACCCGTCCTCAGTTTGAATGGTGGAAAAAATATTTATAAAAAACACACAAAATAGATTAGACAGATGATGGAAATGGTGCTATATTACATCCAGACCAGCAGTAAACAACAGCTAATCACACTCCAATGGACGGTTGGCTTAATTTGATGCACATGGACAAGCTGGTCCGCCAACTTTTCCACTTACCTACTTTGCCCTTGTTCAAACCAACCACATTGTCATCCATATATAATTAATTTATACCGATTTGGTTGGCTCGATTTTAATAATAAGAGATTGAAAATTCGAATATAATTTTAATTTTAAAATTTGTTAACTTAACAAATAAAGTATAAATAACATAATAAGAAAAGAAGATGGTTTTATAATCACAAGGGGTTGTATAGTTGATAAACTGTCATCTTTAGAGGGTGAATTTTTTGCCTTTTAATTAGCAGGAATTCGAAATTCACTGGGAGGGCAAACTCCATCCCGAGCGAGGATTAGGCTCACCTTTATAGTGTGGGGAAACCTCATGGTATTTATCAAAAAAATAAGAAGATGATTTAATGTATATTAAGGGAAAATATACATACTAATTTTTTTGTTTTGATAGGTAAATAATATTATTCAAAAAATTTTAGAACTACAAGTTTACAAGAGACATTCCTTAGGAAAAGCAAGAAACCCTGTACATCCAGATATAAACTTGTAAATAAAATCTCATGGCTTAACCTGAATCAAAGAACATCAATGATAAAAAATAATAATAGTTCAAAACCCAAATAACCTAAACTAACAAAGGCCCAACCCGATTAAGGGCTTAGACCAGCACCTAAGCCCAAGATCTGAGCAACCCAACATAACAGATCCAATAGACTAGAAAACTGCAATCACCCACAAATAGTGAATCCTGCC
Source organism: Oemleria cerasiformis (assembly GCA_037349345.1). Lineage (NCBI taxonomy): Eukaryota > Viridiplantae > Streptophyta > Magnoliopsida > Rosales > Rosaceae > Oemleria > Oemleria cerasiformis. The sequence goes on from JAZGTL010000006.1 coordinate 396,454, forward strand.
TCAACCAAACCCTTGTCCCCGTTAAAACCTCCGTTGATTCCATCGTTGCAGTCGCTGTCGTAACTGCACCGTATACTATTCTATATAACACAATATGACATAATATTAATGTGATTTTGATTCCTTTTATGGCTTAATAATAATATTGACGGCGGTACTATGAATATAATTTCCTTCTTTAATAGACAATTGGTGTAGAAAAAATAGGAAAAATGATGACGAAATTCATTCCAATTGTATCAAATAATCAAATTGTGTCTTGATTTGCCATTTTAGGGAGTCCGCAAGGGCAAAGGAGTCAATAGACAGAGTCAACAGAAAATGCTCAAAGTTAGTAGGTGGGACCCTGGGCTAGGCTGGCGCCAAATGGCAGGGGGGAGGGAGAGCTGTCTATCTCGCTATATTTTTAGCTGCGGACTTGAAACCTTTGTCCATTCCCATTTTATCAAGAAAGGGCAAAGGGCAAAGCACACAAACAAAACCCACATAAACATATATACGCATAGACACACCCAGAAAGAGTCACTTGATAAAGTTTCAATTTTTATCAGACCAACCGCAAGAGGAAGGAAGAAAATGAGGGAGATCATAAGCATACATATTGGGCAGGCTGGGATTCAGGTGGGCAATTCATGTTGGGAGCTCTATTGTCTTGAGCATGGAATTCAACCTGATGGCCAGATGCCCAGGTCAGTTTCTATATATTTTTTTGATTTTTTAATGTTTCATTCATATATATATATCTATTTATTTATGTGCTTCTTTGTACATTTTTGTGATTATTTTGGTGGGTTTTGCCTAGTGGTTGTTGATGAACATGACTTTTGACTTTGACGTTGCAATTATTGGTCATTAGGGATTTCTTGGAATTCTTGCCTTTGTTTAATAGGTTTTTGGGATCTTCTCATGTATGAATTGCAGGTGTGTCATTGTTGTCATCTGCTTATTTGTGCTGGTATCTATTTATTACATTGGGGTTTGTTTTGGTTTGGAACATCCAAGTCCTTTTGAAATGGACTTTTGATGGATCTGAAGAATGGATTTTCTGAAATTCTTACTAAAACCAGCGTAAGAGTATAGGAATAGATTTCACTTCAATTCGATTGGCGAAAGCATTTGCATTCTGTCCAAGGATGTTGTAATTGGTAAGTATTGATTCAGGCGAGGTTAGTGTCAAGGAACTTAGCTTGATGTCTGTGCGTTTGAAGATAGTTATTATAACAACAAAGATAAGAACCTTATTGATCTTAATTTTATTTTTTCCTTTGATTTTATGGACGTGTATAATACATTGATGCTATAGAGGACAATGAGGATTTGGAGTGAACTTTAAGCGTTCAAAATTTTCTTGATCATTCAAAATTGTGTCTTATGTTTTACCTGTGCATGCAATTTTAAGTTTGAATGCGTAGATAGATAATTGGAGTGCCTAATGGACATTTATGGTTTTGTATCGTCAAAGTGATTCTTCAGTGGGTGTGGGCCGCGATGCTTTCAATACCTTCTTCAGCGAGACTGGATCAGGCAAGCATGTCCCTAGGGCCATTTTTGTTGATCTGGAACCAACTGTTATTGATGAAGTCAGGACTGGGTCATACCGCCAACTCTTCCATCCCGAGCAGCTCATTTCTGGGAAAGAAGATGCTGCTAATAATTTTGCTAGAGGACATTATACAGGTAATAGACGCTACTTCTAACTAGCTTCAGTGAAATTTTTTTATTATGTTAATTCTTGTTGATTTACCCTTTCTTGTTGTGTTCTGCAGTTGGAAAAGAAATTGTAGATCTCTGCCTTGATCGAGTAAGGAAATTGGCTGATAATTGCACTGGTTTACAAGGGTTTTTGGTGTTCAATGCTGTTGGTGGTGGTACTGGTTCTGGTTTGGGGTCCTTGCTATTAGAACGTTTGTCTGTGGATTATGGGAAGAAGTCAAAGCTGGGTTTCACCATCTATCCTTCTCCGCAGGTACTTATAGCTACAAGTTTTGCGATTTTCTATTCACCTGCTTTAGTTTATTTAGTTCCTTGTTCAGGCTTGGCATACGAAATGTGGTTCTAGAAATGGCTAACCTTGGCATTTATGACTGTTCTGTTTTCGAAGAAAGTTTCTATTTGTATGCTATCTTAGCATAAATCTGATTGTATAAAGTTAAATGCGCTAATTATTTCAATAATGTGTCAATTATTTTGCCTTACAGGTCTCTACAGCAGTCGTCGAGCCTTACAATAGTGTTCTCTCTACTCATTCCCTCCTTGAACACACAGATGTATCTGTGCTCTTGGACAATGAAGCTATCTATGACATTTGCAGGAAATCTCTAGACATTGAAAGACCAACTTACACCAATTTGAACAGATTGATATCTCAAGTCATATCATCCTTGACAACGTCATTGAGATTTGATGGAGCCATTAATGTTGATATCACAGAGTTCCAAACTAACCTAGTACCCTATCCCCGTATACATTTCATGCTTTCCTCATATGCTCCTGTTATCTCAGCTGAAAAGGCATACCACGAGCAGATCTCCATTCCCGAGATCACAAATGCAGTTTTTGAGCCCTCAAGCATGATGGCCAAGTGTGATCCCAGGCATGGAAAATACATGGCCTGCTGCTTAATGTACCGGGGGGATGTTGTTCCCAAGGATGTTAATGCTGCTGTTGCAACCATCAAAACAAAACGGACTGTACAGTTTGTTGACTGGTAAGAACAGCGGCTAAGGAGAAAAATTACTAATTTGTTGTCTTTTTTGCTGAAATTATATTAAGTTTCTTTCAGAATTTTTGTGCCATGCTTCTGAATTGCAATTTTGATCAATGACTTGTGTGGTTGGATTGTGCAGGTGCCCAACTGGGTTCAAATGTGGCATTAACTATCAGCCTCCTACGGTTGTACCCGGGGGTGATCTTGCCAAGGTGCAGAGAGCAGTTTGCATGATCAGCAACAACACTGCTGTAGCTGAGGTGTTCTCAAGAATTGACCACAAATTTGATCTCATGTATTCCAAGAGGGCATTCGTTCACTGGTATGTCGGTGAAGGCATGGAAGAAGGAGAGTTTTCAGAAGCTCGTGAAGATCTGGCTGCTCTAGAGAAAGATTACGAGGAAGTTGGTGCTGAAGGTGTAGATGATGAAGAGGGAAGTGAAGATTACTAGTGTTTTTAATGCAAGGGAAAGAGCGGCTTATCCGTCTTCTACCGTCTCTCTTCCCTTTCCTGTGTAGTACGTACAATTATCTATCTTCATCCTCATCTTCATGTTCGTGCTGTGGAATTGTCTCAATGCTCTCAATATATTTCTTGTTTCTGTTTTTGTGGTATCAATGAAGTGACATTTGAAAGATCTCAACTGAATTTTTTATGCTCCTCTTTCAGAGATACTATATGGTATCACACACACATTAACTTGTATGTTTCCAAGATGCTTCAAATTGAATCAATACTAAAAAACAGGTCATTTCTCTTGGAAGAACTGAAAAACAGGTAATTTCTCTTGGAAGAACCATCAAAGAACTTCATTGTATAAGTGTATTCCTTGTAAGATGGTTATAATATGGTGTTTTATTAGGAATACCTCTCTAGTGACTAAATAGTGATATGTCTATGAGTGATGATGCCTTGTGAAATTTGAAACAGACTACAAATCTACTTCCATTTATCATGAATCTACCACTGTGAACTCCTAGTCTCCCAGATGCTACAACTCAATAAAATGATCGATTTAAGAAATGTTGGATCAAATACAAGGTTCTTTGCCCTACATCCAATGAGGGATTATCTAGTTTTAGATGCAGAAAAGGATATGATATGTAAGGAGTTATTTCATTTTGGACCTCAATAGAGATCCCCTCCAAAGTAGAGTCACATTGAACTCATCCATGTCAAGTAAAATTTCGAAAAAACTAATGCAAGATGCCAACAAGCCACTGCCACAGCATTTTAGACCTAAATATGAAGCAATCAATTGTTGATCAAACTGCCAGCATAAAAAGAGCAGAAGCACATCCGCAAATGCAGAAAATATCATACAGCTGGATCGTTCTTATACTAGATAAGAATAATTGTCATCCTTTTTGAGGACCAAGAATTATAGTGATGAATAAGAGTGCATAAATTGAGCATTCAAATTCAATTGACTCAACACTCCAAAACTATAAATTTACAGACTCACTCAGCCGAGGCAGAAGAGCTGAGACAGACTCAGAAGATCCCACAGAGCATCACCGGCGTCGTCGTACTCGTTCTCCAAGTAACCATTATTATTAATATTATTATTTCCATAAATTGAAGCTGAGATGTGTCTGTCTACCTTTACATGCTCAAAGTCTGTCACCTCTGCCTTTGCTGCAACATTGTTAATATCATGTGACACTGAGACACCATTGGGTTGATGAATTTGATGGGTTAGTGGAAGCTGATGATGATCAAACCCGGTTTGGATTTGAAATGGCCACGAGGAATGAAACATAGCCGGTCCAGGTCCATGTTGAGGATCCCCAGTGCAGTTGCTAAGGTCTGGTCTATATGCATCATCAAACACCTGAATCATGCTCTGGCTTTTGCAACAAGGCACAGAAAAACGGTTAGCATCAGAAGCAGCAGCTGCTTTAAGGTTGGTGTTGGATTTGACGGTGTTAGGTTTTGAAGTTGAAGTTGAAGTTGAAGAAGAAGAAGAAGGGGTTTGTTGTTTCAAGGTCTTTTTGAGGTTGAGGAGGTTTCTGATCTTCAAAGAGAGTGGAGAGTTGGAAGGGGCATGGGTGGAGGAGAAGTTAGTTCGGGTATTGGAACCGCGAAGAAGATACGCAGCTTCATCATAAGCTCGAGCAGCTTCCTCGGCAGTTTCAAAGGTTCCAAGCCACACTCTTATCTTCTTTGTCGTGTCTTTGATCTCTGCAACCCACTTCCCTGATGGCCTTTGCCTCACCCCAACAAACTTGCATTTCGTCTTCATCATCGACTTTTTGCTGTCTTTCTCTTTGTTGTCTGGGACGGAGACTGAGACTGAGATCACCTCCTTCTGCTTGTTTGAAGCTTGATGATTTTCCATTGCTGAAAGAGAATAGTTTGTGTATGATGTATAATGTATAATGAAAGAGGGAAATGGGTTGTGAGATATTATATAAGGAAAAGGCCAAATTGTTCGTAGTGGAGAGCTCGTTTTCTTTCTGTTGTCAGCATATGATATGACATGTCCATTTTACTTTGTTCCTTATGACTGATTTCTCAATGTTTTGTTCACTCTCAAGACTAAATCATAATAATCCTACGTGTTGTTGGGTTTTGAGTTATTTTTACTTGTGTTTCTTCTCTCTGTCTTTGACTCTGTCCATGTCTCATATGTCTGTATGAGACATGCATGCATTCCACAAGCATTAACCAACACAACCTACAAACCAATGACGTGTTTATTTGTCTGAAATCTACCTACATCGCTCAAAATTGATTTTGATTCTTAATTGTTTAAGTGCAATCCAATAATCGAAAATTAAAATTTATAATGATAAAAGAGCAATTGGCCCTATATTTATTTTTCATTAACTTTCTTAATTTGTATCTTTCCTTGTGGATAGATCAAACTATAAAAAATAAAAAAAACGAAGTGGGAAGTCAAAGTAGGGGAGAGAGTAGGTTGCCGTCACTCCTCACCACCACTTGGTCAATGGAATTCGTGAGAGCACGAAGGCGTGACACATGGAGCGCCAGTCTATCAAATCAAAACCAAAATCAAAAGAGAAGGGAAAACACAGCTCACCTCATCTCGTCAGCATTGGATGATATTATTTGTAAACAGACAGACTACAAAACAATTTGGATTTTGGAGGGAATCTCATGCTGCACGCTCCTCCTTTTCCTTGTTAAATGCTGGAATCTTTTCATTTTATATCATCACATACCAAACCGAACACTTCCTGCATTGTCTCAAGTTCTCAACACTAGACCAATTAAACATGTTTTCATAACCGACAAAACGAAAAGACAAACACCAAAAAAAAAAAAATGATGGTTGACCCCAACACAACAGCATTAGCATACCATTCAAATAGCAAGAGCCAATTTATTGTCTTTTGGGATCAAAATTGCAAACATAAATTAAAGAATAACAATCGATAGTTTTGTCAACAGATATGCTCACAATGTAGGCACAGAAAACATGAAAACAACAACAAGACCAAAACTGATACAAGAAGATATTCTCACCGACAACGACAACCCTCACAACCACAGGCAAAAACGCGCAAACCACAATTACATACCCTTCTTCTTTTTTCTTTTAGACCTCAAAAATTGCACTATAAATGAACACCTGACTGACTTGCATATACACATTACATTCTACAAAAAATATAAAAGGGGGGTTTGATCAAATCCCGCAATGATGATTTCCACGCTTAATCAGATGATGCTGGGTCGCTGTAAAACTTTACGCAAAAATGACTGATGGGAACCATCTTATGGAAAAGAATTGGTGGTAACAATACAATTAACACACAGGACGGGAACAGTGCCATCTGAAGGCAGCAATATGCACACTGCAACCCAACATCTTACGAGGACAGGATGGATTGCAATGCAAGCTGCTGCTGCGGTTGTAACGAAGACCAAGTTGAGGCCAAGGTAGCTGGTGGCAATGTCTGCTGAAGCTGCCTTAGTAGATTAATCATTCTGCTCACAGTTTGTTCTGTTGCTAAATCCTTACCAGCACATAAAACCTACAACAACAATCAACACCCCTCTCAGAGGAAATAATATTCATCTAAAGCCGCCATCTTATTGCCCACATGTATGTGCATCTCGTTACAATTATCAATCAGCAAGAGGAGAAAAAGAAAGCAAATAGATTTAGGTTTTAATTGTTAATTAGTCAGACCCCAGATCTTTCCACATGGAAAATTGTTTAGTTAACCGGGGGGATATCTTTTTACCTAGTACCATATGATAAAAGTTGTACCCATAATTGCTTCATGTCAATAACAAGCATTAGAAAAAATGTATATTAATAAAAACCTACATAATGGAATAATGATTCATGTATTATTGAGGAAACACAGTTTCAATAACTTATTATCAGACACTGGGAAATAATACTCAATTAATAGTGCAAAATTAATTAATATAGTTCAAATACCTCGGCAAACACTGCAACAATTTTGGGAAGATACTGATTGTTGTGGCCCAAAAGTTCCGCATCAGACCTGTACAAGGATATCAAGGTGCATTTCTATAAATTCTCTGTAATGGTATTCCAAAGAAGAAACATATGAAAGGATGACAAGTAATAGGAGAGGGCACAAGTAAAAGGCAATTGAAGCCCTACCTCTCTACCATAGAACAAAGCTGTTCATGAACAGCTTTGGCTTCAATCAAGTCACCTTTAATTGGTAAACAGTTCAACCAAGCAGGAATAACCTGCCAAAAAAGACAACCATAAATCTTAAAAGAGAGAAAGACGAAATGAGAAATTATAAATAGTAGTGTTAAACTAAATAAAGAACATAGGAAAAAATTATTAGGGTAGATTCTATAGTGCATATACAGCATATAATTCTTATTAAGACTCCTTCAGTAATTTTGTACATATGTTCCATCATCACACCAATGACAATTTCTGATAAAACCATATGCAACAAAACAAATAAATTGATTAGTACCTGAGCTGCATCAATACTGTCACGGTGGAATTGACATAATTTTCCTAGAGCGGAAACAGCATTATCATATGCCATGAGGTTTTCAGGTTGCACGGCATTAGGATGCTGAATCACAACATTGAGTCTCGAAAGAGCCTCTGGATAAAGCCACTAGAAATTGTTACCTATGAACATACAGAAATATCCCTACTATTAAGACATGCAAGAAGTATTACCGCCAACAAGAGGTTTAATTACTGTCCCACCAAACTCTGCACAGACACCAAGTCCGTATACGGCTGCCTGGAAAGGATGGGAAAACAAAAGGTGTCACATAACACATGAGAAAAAAGGCAACCTGATACACAATAGAACACTTTTGTGGAATCAGACCTGTCGAACATCAGGGTTATCGTCATTGCAGGCCTCCAATAGAAAAGGAAGAAATGTGTCATAATATCTGATCCAACCACAACAGAAGAAAAAATGAGTTCAGAATTATAAGAATTCCTGCAAACTAATATTTCTAATATAACATGCTTACTTTACAGCTGCTTCACGACACTGCTCTGCAACATCATCAAAGATGCATATTGCAATCCTTCTCTCTTCAGGTGTTTTATCCTTGGCCTGTGTAAGGATCCAAAAAGATCAATATAATTAAAAAAGACGGAGATGAAATTAGCTCAAAAATAAAGGTTGACAAACAAAATCAAGCATAAACAAAATAATAGGTTTGACCATTGCACAAATGAGCATTCTGATTCCTCAAAATGAGGATTAGCAGGATTAGTATCATCTAACTACAAACAAGAACGTAAAGTTGAAGCCACTTCCTCGAGACAGAACTTACCCACATAGGTGTTAGATATGATGATAACTCGTCAAAGAAAGGCAAGAAAGAGGCTTTAAACGTTTTAATCAAAGTTCCCAAGATTTCTCCCACCTGGTAAGGAAAAAAGCGTTTAGGACAACCATAACAAAAAATCAACATTATATAACAAGGGCCCCATCAGCAATATTATTGACGTGCTACTTGGAGTTTTTATTCGAAAAACTTACTTGATCAAACACTTCTTCCTCTTGTTCATTTTCCTCTTTAATCAACTCCTGTTCCTCAGCATCAAAATCTTCCGCTTTGGTCCTTTCTGCTCTCTCTCTTTTTCTACTTGAACTAGCAGTGATCACCAGTTTTATCTCCTCCGCAATGGATCTAACTTGGCTTTCATCTAAAAGTGGTCCAGATATCTAGAAGAGAGAAGATAAAAAGCAAGAATGAATGGGGAAATCAATATATAACACACTATACAAAGATGGAAATTCTAAAAGAAAGTTCTTGTTTACTAAGTAAAGAAAAGTACAATTTAACTCAAATAGAACTTTATTCCAAAACATTTGGGTGGCTACATGACTCTTTCAGTGCAAACTAAAATAAGAAGTGTCCACCACAAAACATTCTTTAACATGACTTAACACATGAGGTAGCATTCGGACGCAAATGTCTTACATCAGGACTTTAACATGATAATCACAAAGGAAAATTATGGTTGATTTGTTGAGTAATATCATCACTTTAACATGTTAAGTCAACATAGTACTGCAGTGACTGCAATCAATTCAAAGCCACAGTCCAAAATCCTAAAGACAGATTTAGTTACTAAAGTTCTTGCAAAGCAAACTTGTTTTTTTCTTTTGAAAAGAAAATAAACTACAAAGAAAAATGGCAAGGCAGGGCAAGGGCAAGGTGAATACATTGTCTATGGTTGCCCAGCGAGATCTGGGGCAAAACTTCTAATCCTAAGTAAATTGACAACTTCCTTGCAGAAAAATAGGGGGGAAATATATAGTAATTCCATCACTACTGAAAAAGTGAATTTACGCAGAAGAGATGCAGAAGGCTAAAAATAAATCCTTAAGAATTTGACGCACCTGTAAGCATTCATTTAATGCATCCAATATATTAGCACAGATTTCCGTATCAGGTTCCTGCACACAAATTGCACTCTCATCATTCTGAGAAAATTTACATCATTACACCCTAATCAAGGAGGCTTAATTTAAAAGCAATAAACAACCTTATGCAATGCTTCCACCAGAGCTGGAACTATGTAGTCAGACAATTGCTTTATGTAGGTTTCATTACGACCTTGAGCTTGCCCTTTCTCTATAGCTAACTTAGCAGAAAGCAGTAGCTCCGGCATTGCTAGAAACAAAAAATAGATCTATCTTCATCAAGAAATACAGAAAACCTCCAATGACCAATGAAAAAGGAGCAAATCTAAAAATCCAATATCACCAATCATTATCGCCAATCAATATTACCTGAAACTGCTGCCTTCCTAACTTCTTCATGGAAATAAAATTTAAGAAGTGGAACCAAAGTTGGGGCAACCTACAAAAAATAAGACCTTCTAAGTATCACAATTTTGAAAGCCAGGAAAGAAACAAATTATGCACATTAAGAAAGACCTGATCAATCCATGGAAAGAACCCTTCTTTCAACTCATCAGCATAGCAACACAGCATATTGCAAGCAGTAGCTTTTTCCTCCAAGACACTGGTCTTGATTCCAATCCTTTTATCCCCAAGAGTAATTGTTTCCATGCTGTAATAGAGAAGCAAGTTTTAGCAAGGCAGAAAGTACTAGAGTTTAATAACCGCACTAGTAACATCTTTAATATTTTATATAATCGCTAACCAAAAATTAAACCTTATACAGTTTAAGCCACAAATAGTAATTTACAAGATAAAACTGTTTGCTAAGGATGTTAAAGCCATTGTAGTTACCTGTGCACACTAGGTCTTATGGCATGCATATAATGATGTAACTGTGGTGGAAGTGACAGTAGGTTGTGTGTGTGTGTGAGAGAGAGAGAGAGAGAGTTCTTTAAATTAATCTAAGACACTAGGTCTAGCTACATTTTATAGTAACTTTTACGATCATACCAGAAAAAGGGAGTGATGGCACCTCATGCAATGCCTGTTATTGAGCTTACCAAAAAAGAAAATGAAAGAAATTCAAACCTTTCATCATCAGAATCATCAATATCACTAGTGTCATCTGCAGATGTAATGGTTACATCTGGCTTTAGTTGAGCAGACTGAAGCAAAGGAGGCATTACAACACTCATGTATGGGAGAAAATCTTGTCCTAAACACTTGCAAAGTCTAGCCCATGCCTACAACATTGAAGATGAATTGTTATTGCAAATAATGAGTTGGTATCATGTTCATTTAGGTGCAAATTATAAGATAAGAGCATACTTGTAGCATGTAACTTGTAGTTGGATCATCTGACTCCATTTGAGATCCTTGCAAAGCCATCAGCACATCCATGACCTTTATAGAAAACAGCAAAGATCAGTCTGTGCATATTGCAGACAGTAAACATCAGTTCTTATAAAATAAAGCTAAAACGGTAAACAACAGTCTGAGCCAGAGTATATTAACTAGCTGACTTCAAACACCCCAAATAGAAAGTGCAGCATTTTCTAAAGGTCTCTTAGATAAGTAAAGTGGCAGTAGCATTTAACATAGAAAGATAGAATTTTTTGTTCCTCATCTGAGAAACAGAAAAGAGCTTATGCATATAACTTGAATATTGTAGAGTGCACAATAATAGTAGTAAATGGAAAAAAAAAGGAAAAAAAACCAATTAAGTCTCGATAGCAGCTTAAGAACTTGAACTAGTCCATCCTTTTCCATTCATCCAATAGCCCTTTGATATGCATGATAATAATATGTCTTACCTGCTTAGCATCATCCCTGAATTTCTCCTTTCCAACAGCCATGCCAACCAAACTAATACACTCCATGGATTTGGCACGAAGCATGCGGTTAGACTTATCAGTTGCATTCACCAAGATAGCTTTCAGGTAAGGCATAACTGCATCATAGTATTTTTGGAAATGCTCCTGCAAATTCCATTGTCGTCAAACTGAGTCATCTACCAAAAAACACCCAACTAGAATCCCATTATTATATAGACCAATACCTGAGATGAATCAGCAACTGATGCCAAAGCAGTCAAGGCTCCCTCTTGCACCATTTGTTTCCCATTCTGCATTAGACAAAAATTTAAGAAGAAGTAAAATAATATTGGTTCAAAACAATATAACTATTTATGTTTTTGCATCATGAATGTGGGGGGTGCGTGTATCTATATATCTACTTTCAAGAAGAAATTACCTGCAGAAGCACAAGCAATTTGCTCACTACTCCATCCAAATAAGGTGTTAAAATATCCGGAGTACAGTTCTCACTGAAGTTGAGCACTGCTGAAGCAGCATGTGCCTGCAGATATAAATTACAGAGGAAGCAGTGAATAGATAATTTTGTATGTGCAATAACATGATCTTGAATCTTGATAATGAGCTGAATAAAAAGGAATGCTGGACTATTCAATATCCTCCAAAGTCATCTCCCTTTTTTACAAAGTTGGGAAATAAAGCAAATCAAATGAGGATAACCTCAAATATGGAAACAATTTGTGTTTTCTTTTTTTACTAAACTAGAGCTCGTCACAATTTTTTTACTGTGCTCTGAAATAACATTCAAATGGGCCATACTACCAAATAAATTATACATTTCACCAGAAACATTCTTTCATCCAAGTTGGATTTCCTAGAAGGAAAAAGACTTTCTAACGTCCCAATCAACACAAGATTAACATGAGGACAAAGAGCAATGAACTGCAAGACTTAAGGGTCTCCTTGTGTAAATCTAAATGTCCTGAAATGAACTAACTAAGCAACTTTATACACATCATAATGCACCTTGTTGTTTCTTTTTTGTAAGTAATTACAGCCATATTGCACCTTACTAGTAGGTTAAATATGAACCAAGTATCGCAAGAAACTGCTACATTACCGGTCCAAAATTAAAATGAAATCTCAATCAACTATTCATAAATGGACCAAATGCCACCACCAGGAACTAACCTGAACACGAGGGTTCTGAAAATCATCCATAGCGGCAGCCAATGACGGAAGCACCTGTTGGTGATATTGCACTTGCAGATCTGGGCCCAAATCCGTAGACAACTGCCCAATTGCATTAATAGCTGCCCATCTTACACGAGGATGTGGATCTTGAAATGAGTTCAAGACCATTGCCACCACTTGCTCCAAATTTTTAATCATTACCTGCAACAAAAATAGAAACAGAATGACAATCACCATTAACAATAGAGGTAAAGGAAAATTCATTTTAACAAGAAACAAAATGCTGCAATAAAAATACTTGGAAGCTGAACTTTTCTCATAGTTGCCCATATAGAAGTGACGCAATCGAAACTACATCAAGGAAAGGAATATGCGAGTGTAAATGCAAATATTTTACACGATAATTCTATTATATCGACCATGGAAACTTTACATTTATACTTTTCAAGTGTGACCAGGACAACATTGAAGACTGTTTCTCATAACTCCCGTAACTTGTTAACCATTTGTGCTCACAAAAGAGCATCTTCTACACTAGTCTAAAACCTCAGAGCTCAAATTCTACCACTTCAACAGAAAAGGTATGCTAATCTCCATATGTGATTAAATGAATGTGGAACATCTAGTAGTTGAGTAGCAACTATTCCTACCTTGGTGTCATTAATGAATAACAATTTGTTAACATAAATATACTATTCCACGAAATGAATAAAAGCCAAGATAAAAATCGATACCTTAGCACAACCCTCAGCAATCTGAGCGAGGGCAATCAAAGCAGCATGGTGCTTCTGCCACTCAGGGGCAGCCAAATACGCGGGCAACTGCTCGGATGCCACGGGAACAATTGTATTCCCACCTAAGGATATGGCAAGCCGGTCCAAACACTCCTGCCCAACACTGTAATTACTAGTCTCACCAGCATCCTCATCTTCGGTCTCTGCTGTATGCCAGGAAGGCTCGTCCTGGATGTCCAAAAGCATAGTCATCAAAATGGCGAACAGTCGACTTATAAACTGCGGCAACTTCCTCATCATTCCAGGGGCACGCTCTCTGGCCTCCGCGAGCGTGATGACGAACTCAATGGCCAAGTGCCTAGTCCCTTCTTCCAACGACTCAGCCTCGGCAATCTGCAACATAGACCCGACTACCTCCACAATCTGCCGCCTGAGAAACCTGGGCTCGGTCCCGGCCAATTCAATCAACAACTCGAGAGCCTCCTGCGCTGTGGCCTCGTTCCCATTGTTCAAAGCCTCCATCAGCGTCCTCATCATCGCCGGTAACAGGTCCTGAAACCTGTCCCTATCGGCAGAGTTGGTCAAACACTGAATGAAGTTGATGACGGCGTTCAACGCCGCGATCTTGACGTCAGCGCTTGATGAGTTTCCCAAGCTATGCAAGAACACGGCGTGCAATTCCTTTATGTGCGGCACCAAGATGTCGCCGATATACTGCGAGAGCTGAGCGAATATCAAGAACGCCGATTCTTGAAGCTTGGGGGAGTCGGAGGAGACGCATTGGAACATGAATGGCAAGAGCTCGGGCCAGGCGTTATCGGGCAAAATCCCAGAAGCGAGCTCTGAAATAGTGTCGCAGAGCTTCTTGGATATCGATTTGGTGTCCTCGCTCTGAATACAGGTCAAGAGAATGGTTTTGAGGCTGGATTGGGTGGCGGGGGTGAGCCGGGGCCATAGGTACGAGTCATCGCGAGTGAGTTGCTTGCGGAGTAGAATGGCGGACATGGCTCGGGCCTCGGCGGCGGGAGAGAACTGGAGGAGGTGGGCGAGCTTGAGAGAGAGCGAGTCGGGATCGGTCTGCTTGCAGAGGTTGAAAAGGAGCTCGGCTTGGGATCGCTGCTCGTTGGATGATGACATGAGGTGGGAGATTAGGGTTTGGAAAGGGACCGGGTCGGGGCCAAGAATCGTGGCCAGTTGAGCTTGCTGCAGTTGAGTGGAGTCCGCCATTGCTGCTGCAACAAACAACCACCACCAGCGGTCGGGCTTCGAGCGGCTTCGGCTGTGAATGAGTGTGAGCCTGCAAAGGTGGCTGCCTCTCTCTCTCTCTTTTCAACAGGTTTTGATTTTTGGGGTTTTTTGGGGGGTGTGGTGTGACTGCGGAGAAAGGGTGCGGGTGCGGTGGGCTTAAAGTAGGAGTGCGCGTAGAGGAGTGGGGCTCCCCTGATTAAGGAAAAGCAACGGAAAGACTTGATTATCCAATGCATCATTAGCTGTGTATATCCTTATTTGTGGGTCACTCATCAATCATCATTATATTTTAATTATTACGTATCAAATATATTTTTGGAGGGAATTTATCTTTCGTACCAAACAATAATATTTTTCAATTTAATTTAATTTAATTTTTGTTTCAAAAACAATCGGGCCAATTCTATTAATTTCATTCATTTATAAACCAAACCCCAACCTTTCGACAAAGCACAATGTCACTTAGTTTGTGTGTCTTCTGATTGTGGTCAGGGTACATTGAAACGTCTGTGTGAGTGTTTCTGGCTCCTGGAATAGTGAATTGTCGTAGTGCGCCACTAGCTAGGCCCATTTTTAAAGGAAAAAAAAAATTAAAAACCTTTCGACAAAGCACAAAGTCACTTTCTCTGCGCTCCTATATATTAAAAAATTTCAATTTTTTCTTCCTTTTTCATTAAATTATAATTTCATACTTTTACAGTTTTGCTTCTTGTGGCGTTTTCTGTTTATTTGCTACTTTGGAAGAAATACTTTTTTTCTAACGATAATTCTTTTAGTTATAATTCTTTTAAATATTTTCTGTAAAATTAAACGTATTTAAATAGATAAACTACATAAAAGTACGTAAATTATAGGGATCATTTAAAGTTCATACCTTAATTATAAAAAAATTCATCTAGGTACCCAAACTATAAAAACACAACATCTAGGTACCCACTGCTAGTAATCTGTTAAAAAAATATGTTAAATGCCTAAATGGCACTTGTGGGTCCCTTTTTTTATGCTGACATAGACTTAAAATAATTATTTAACTTTCATTTTTATTATTTTTTAAAATTATTTATTTCTCTCTTTCCTCCCAGGCACTCTCTCTCTCCCGCTCGACTTCTTCCTTTTCTCTGCCACAAACACCATCCCCATCACCCAATTCTCTCTTTCAACTACATCTCAAATTTTTAAGGCTGCAACCACACCTCCAATTTCCATGGCGGAAACTGTACCCTTCCATCTTTCCTGCATCTCCAACCCATAAACACCAAAGAGATAATCACATACACGACCTAAATTGACTTTTGTCTATTTTCATTTGAAAATCCAAATCCATTCCAATTCCCAAATTCCTTTACGAAATTAAGTTGCAATATTTCATCTTTGATCTTTCTCTTCACTTGCCAGTGTCCTCTGTTTTTTAGCCTCCAAAAACACCACCAAAACATAAAGCTCTCGAAAGCTCAACTGAGTCACCGCTCAGCAATGGTTGACCCGACTCACTCAGACACCGCCGACTCAAGCTTCAACTCCTCATCCACATCTCCATCTTCCCCATCCTCATATGGGTTTTCGCAGTCTAAACCAAGCTCTGATAAAAACCTAACACACGAAATCTCCATCTCCCATGACCCTGATCAGAAACGATTCAAGCGGGCGAGGGAAACCAACAGCAAGCATCCGGTTTACAGAGGGGTTCGAATGCAAACTTAAGACAAATGGGTATCTGAAATCCGTGAACCCAAGAAAAAGAATGGGATATGGCGATCCTTAACTTCCCCTGACTCGCGGGGTCTTTGCCCAGACCTGAGCCGAACTCGTCCTGAGACATCCAAGTCGCGGCTTTGGCCGCCGTTGACATGGAGACGCTAAACCAGTCGATCCCAAAATGGTTAGATTGGATTTGGATTTTCAATTGAAAATGAGTACAAGTCAGTTTTTGTGTGTCTTTGATTTTCTCTTTGGTGTTTATAGGTTGTAGATGCAGGAAAGATGGAAGGGTGGTTTCCACCATGGAAATTGGAGGTGTGGCTGCAGCCATGAAAATTTGAGGTGTAGGTGAAAGAGAGAATTGGGTGATGGGAATGGTGTTTGTCGCAAAGAAAGGGAAGAAGACGAGTCAGGAGAGAGAGATAGTGTCATTTAGGCACTTAACAGATTTTTTTAACAGATTGCTAACGGTAGATACCTAGATGTTGTGTTTTGATAATCTGGGTATCTAGATGAAAATTTTCATAATTGAGATATGAACTTGAAATGATTACTATAGTTTGAGTATTTTTATGTAGTTTATCCTATTTAAATTAGTGTTGTTTAAGATGAATTTATATTTACAATTTTTTATAACTTTAGATTTAGCTTTCCTCAAGTAATAAAATATAATAGGGGTACTTATGTCAATCTCAAATAACACTAGCGATAATTCATATTACGCGGTTTCAGCTCTAGCCTCTAGGGCAAAATCCAATTCGATTTTGGCGGCAGCCATCATTTCTCAACCTTTTGGCCAAACGCTGCGTTTTGTCGATCTTGAACACGTAAACCCCAGAGACGTTTTTGCTCATCGTTTCCAATCTCTCCAGCTTTAAAGTTTAAAGTGAGTATGGCTGATGCAGATGCCCAAAACCAGTGGGAATTTAGCTGGTAATACTCTCCCCCTTATCTCTCTCATATTTCAATACCTATTTTTCTTCTGATTCTTCCTTTTGCCGTCTTTTTACTTTTGTAATTTAAGCCAACTGTTCAACTGGGTTTCTGGGTAGACTGGGTTCAATTTTCCTCCTTGAAGCTAGAGCGCCCAAAATTAAAGATTTTTGGCTAAAATTTCAATACGGGTTTCTGGGCGGTGCCTTGGTGGGGTTGGGGTGGATCAAGGTGGGACTTGGTGGATGTCAGTGGACTGTGAAGTCAAGTTTACTCTAAATGTGGATTCAAACAAGAATTCACAGTCCACTCTAACTATTGGTGGAATTGGATCACTCGCTCACTGGTTGAGAAAAAATCAAATCCCTCCTTCCGTATAATGTCATAGGCCTCTTGGGTTTGGCTCTTTTTGGTTTCTGTTGGGTGTCGATTCTGTAATTCCACATTCCATTCAATTAATTGATTCGCATAACAGATTTCTCCGTTGCAGGCAGTTTAAATTTTTTGAAATTCCTGGATGACAGGTGACTGGAGACTTTGGAAATGAGGACCATGCTGAATAGTTTGGGTAGGCGTTACATTTGCACTTCGGCTCCAAGGCCATGGCTGTTTGTGGGTTTGGGCAACCCTGGCGATAAGTATAAAGGAACTAGGCACAATGTACATTGCCCCATCATTCATTTGGAGAGTACACTTTGAGCATTTTTGTCTTCCTGTTTGGTGTTTTTCTTAAAAAGTTTCAAATTCTATTCGTTTGGTTTGAAGCAGGTGGGATTTGAGATGATTGATGCTTTTGCTAATTCGCAAGGGATTGTAATGAACACGGTCCATTGCAAAGCTATCTTTGGGCAAGGTATGTTAATCTTTGCATATTTTTCGTTGGTTATTGTTACTACTGTTATTATTATTAATTTTTTTTGTGATGCTCATGGAAGTTTGATATTGCAGGTTTTGTTGGTGAAGTTCCCGTTTTTCTTGCAAAGCCTCAAACTTACATGAATTTGAGTGGTGAATCTGTAAGTGGCTGATATACTTCGTGTTAATATCTAGTGGAGTTACCTTATACTACTACAAAAAGGTTACACATTGGCATTTGATGTTCTATGAATGCAGAAATGATAGTACTACAAAAAGGTTACACATTGACAGTTAATGTTCTATGAATACCGAAATGTTATTTATACTGCACATTTCATTCCTTTTAGCACACTTATTGCCATTTGTAATTCTTTCATGATCTTTACCTGGTTAAGTTGTTAATGATGCTATTGATTACATAGTAAAGACATCACGGCATGGTTTAACTTGCATTTCTAATTATTCAACTACAGACGGGACCGCTTGCTGCTTATTACAAGCTATCCCTCAATCGTGTTCTAGTGGTACTTTCATTCTCCCATTTAAGATTTTGTTACTTGATAGCATCTGAGTTCTTCTGCTTATGTCTTTATTGCATTAGTTTGTTTTTTTCTTGTTTGTAGTTCCACGATGATATGAACTTACCATGTGGGGTACTTCGTCTTCACCCAAATGGGGGTCATGGATGTCACAATGGGTATGACTAAATTATTCTACTTATTTAGCAGATTACTTCTAACTGATTAGGTAATGTTGGATATGTTTTGGATATGTGTTTACTACAGCTATAAATAAATAGCCTGATTAATCGACTGCCTTATCACTAAGGACCTAATTGTATATGATATGTATATTTGAATGGCTCTTGTGGTATTCGAAGGGGTCCATCACTACTTCGTCTCATAAGAGTGAGGACCATGGCTATTGTGGTGTTACTGTAGTTCCTCTTGTCAATACTGCAAGTACCGCATAGTTTTTTATTTGGTCCTTCTCTCTTGAAAGGCCTTTCAATTTTGCTTTTCCACCTTTCAAACTTAACGAGCATATGTGGAGTACCAATACTTATCTTTTCAAAGTTAGTTCTCATTCAGGCTGAAGAGCGTGATGTATCACTTTCGAGGGAACAGAGAATTTCCTCGGCTAAGAATCGGTTCGTTTTACTGCCCACATCTTGTATTCTTGTTACCGTTGTCATTGCATTTGCAGTGCTGGAATTATGTTGAATTCCATGTTAGGTATTGGGCGGCCTCCTGGTCAAATGGATCCCAAAGCATTCTTGCTCCAAAAATTTAACGCGATGGCTCAAGGACGAGTAAGTATGTGTGATTGTTGTGCATTTGATCAAATCGGATCCATTTTTTGTTCAACACATTTGATGTCTAATCTTAATTTGTTTGGTTTATGTCATCGTTCCTTGTATCTAAATGGAATGCCAGTAATTAATTAAATAATGAATTAGAATGATGATTTGGCTTTTGATCTAGATTGATGCTAGTTTACAAGAGGGAGTTGATATGCTGAAGGTAGTGCTATCTAAAGGCTTCGCAGAGAGTGCAAGACGGTTCAACTCAGAGCAAAAATATAAGCATCTAAGATTAGAGACCATGCCAACATGATGAATAATTGAATATAGCAAGCATCTGTGAATTCTTTGGTCTGGTGGTTGGATCGCGTCAACTGTCTGCCCCTCCTGTATAAGGGCTTCGGCTTGGTTCGGAGTTGCTGCTTAAAGAATTTCTCCTCGGTAGATTGTAAACAGATAGGCGCATGCTGCAGCTATAATTATGGAATAGTAATGTGACCTTTTGCTTTTTATTTCTTTTCATGAATGAAGAATGGAGTTGATAGTTGTTTCATGTCGGTGTGTCTGTCGAAAAAATTTTGGTCTTGTTGCTTCCCAATCCCAATTGTTTAGGTTGAATTTGAAGTGATGGATTGGCAGATGGGTGGGCCGCTGGGGGTTCACATCTGCTGGGCCGGTGGTGCATGAGGTTATGATGACACGCCAAAAATCCAAGGAGACTGGAGAGTGAGTGGAGACTGGAGAATGGCTTACCCTTTAACACACCAAAAATCCAAGGAGACCGGAGAGTGAGTGGAGACTAGAGAGTGGAGCCCGTTAAATATTTATTAAATATAAGAAAGAAAAGAAGGAGAATAATGGTGGTTCAGTGCTGAGTGGTCCCCCATCAGTGGCCCTCCTCGCTGTCCCTTGCTGCTTCGCTTATATTTTATGACTAAACCTCTCAACCTCACCTGCATCCAAGGAAGGTCGAACCAAAACTCTTCCCCATTCTATTTGCCATTTTTATAACCATATTTTGAGAACAACAAAATTAAATCAGAGAATTTTGGTTCACGAAAATTAAAGTATATAATTTGGGTGCAATGATTATCAATTTTATTTTATTTTTAGTAAATAACACGAAATGTGCCTACACTTAGAGGGTGGACCTAAATACCGTTCGATGTGCGGTTTGTTCCTGACCACAATTTTAACCGTTACATAAATAAATTTGCATTAAGAGGTGGTTTGATTAGCCTGCCAACATGAGAATGACAAATGAAATTTTACATTCTGTTTGAGTTTCATTTTTATCTTCCTCAATAATGTGTGATATGAGAAATCTAAACAAGCAGTAAGTGCATATTTATAATTATTAGTTATAACTGAAAAAATTAAATATTTTAATTTCAATATATGCACGAACCAAATATTAAGTAGGAAAATACATTCTAGCATTATATAAAAAAAAGATCATCCCATTTCCTAACATATAATTTTGGTCATAGAAAAAAAAATCTATTAATAATAATGATATTAGATAGAAATGTGTAATATAGGTGAGAAAATTAGATGGGGCCAACATAGGCAGAAGTATCTGTGGTGATGTGAACGCAGTTGACAGGCGCGTGTGGAGCGCTGGATCAGAATATTACAGCATGCCCATCGTTGTGTATGGACTCCAATCTCCCCATCCTCCTCATTACAAACAATACCTACAGAGACAGAAGAAAGAGAAAAGGAAGAAGCTCAGCTCAGTTCAGACCCAGAGAGAAACAAGATCAGAATTGAGAATCAGCTTACCTAAGATTTGTCCAACGTACGTACAGATCACTTCACACAGATAGCTACACTGCTAAGAACCAGACAAGAAGACTCTTTTCCTGCAGCAATTGATCTTTATTGACTCAAAAATGAGAAACCCATCATCAGCATCCTCCTCCTCGTCAAAAGCAGCGGCGGAAGCAGCGATGCCAACGTCGAAGACGACGACGGGGAGTACTGGAGGTGGGAGCAAGACGCCATGTTGCATCAAGGTGGGTTTGAAGAGAGGGCCGTGGACGCCGGAAGAGGACGAGCTCCTCGCCAATTACATCAAGAAAGAAGGGGAGGGCCGGTGGCGCACCCTCCCAAATCGGGCGGGGCTGCTCCGCTGCGGCAAGAGCTGCCGCCTCCGCTGGATGAACTACCTCCGCCCTTCCGTGAAGCGCGGACAGATCGCCCCCGATGAGGAAGATCTTATCCTTCGCCTCCATCGCCTCCTGGGAAACAGGTACCAATAATTCATTAAGCAATTCACTCATTATATTCATCATACTATATAGGTTTTGGGTTTTTAGGGTTAGGGTTTGAGTATTGACCTAATTTACTTGCTTACAGGTGGTCGTTGATAGCTGGGAGAATCCCGGGGCGTACGGACAATGAGATAAAGAACTACTGGAACACACACCTGAGCAAGAAGCTGATTGGTCAAGGCATAGATCCAAGAACCCACAAGCCTCTAAACCCAGATATTATTCATCATCAATCTTCTTCATCTGCTGCTGCTGAAGAGGAACATATCAACAACAAAAATACCAAAACCAAAATAACTACGACCAATCAGCATCAACGTGGGTTCAACAACATCAACATCAGCTCACCATCATCAAACCCTAATAACCCAGCGACTAGTGTTAGTCCTCCTCCAGCTCCTACTTGTGATATTGTTGTTGATGATGTCAATAATAATATTATTAGCAACAAGGAAAATGTGTACCTTGATCAACATCATGATCTGAGCACCATTCTCCACGGCGCCGCCTATGCAAATATGTCTTCCGCGGGGGCGGGGATGGCTACTTTGAGCAGCAGCAACAACGACAACAACCATAATGATGGAGAGCTAGAAGATGATGATATTAATTGTTGCGGGGACGATGTGTTCTCTTCGTTTCTGAATTCGCTGATTAACGAGGATCCATTTTCTGGTGGCCAACACAACCTGCACCAACAAGCTGCACTACATCATCAACTGCAAAATGGGAATAATGCAGATGCAGGTGCAGCTGTTGCTGATGGTTCGGATGATCAAGATGTTCCATTGGTGACGTCGATGACTAGTACTACATCAAGTACTACTGCACCATCCAACACTTTTGGGTGGGAATCTGCTGTGCTCATGTCTTCTGCTTTCATCCAAAACGATCCCCACAGGCTACTCAATCATCAAACCCAGTAGTCGTAGTTCTTCACTGGCTAGCTTCTTGTTCGATCGATATCTATGGCACTGCATGCGCATACATATCAATTCACACAGTTACAAGACAGTTGCTTAATTAGTTGATATATGGAAACTAGCTGCTTCTAGGGTTTGTAATATCATCATGATGAGATATGTTTTTGTGTGTGTTATCTGTTGATGATGATCTTAATTATTCGATTGATCGTTAGACGTACTCGATCTACTTGGATCCTTGATCGATCAATCGCTTTGTCTCTATGTATCAATGAGCCTATTTATATCAATGTATCGTGTGTGGTGTTCAATATATGTGTGTTACCGGTATTGTAAACGAATATATTAAATCTATCATTATTTCTAATTTTCATGTATATATAATATGTATTTTATGCTAGTAATTAACTATCCATATATTTTAATTTCAAAGTAGCAAGCTGATGTTAAATATACAACATTCTTGCTGAAATGAATCCATTAAGCTAATTTGATCGATCATAATATGCATTTGAAAGATAAAAGACAACCTATATATATATATATATATATGAATCCATTAAGCGAATTTGATCGATCATAATATGCATTTGAAAGATAATATATGCCTAGCTACCTAATTAATTAACATGTATACATATATATATTAAATGATCATATATATCCAGGTAAGTACCTAGCTTAATTACTTATACTAGGAGTAACATTAAGAAGAGACCCAACTCGATCATGTACCGCGCTGCATCTTATAGCTATTATGAGTATTGATGCTAAATAAGTTTCAAAACAGACATCGATGATGCTTCGTGCATGAATGACTGAGCATTAATTCAAGAGCCACGTACAAACCAAATCAACAGAAATATTTGAGGCAATAACAACCAATAATGGCTCATATATATATATATATATATGTTCCTACAATTAACTTGACGGTGCATGTTATAGAAACTCAGTAGCCACAAAAGCTTAAAATGTTGAATGTATAGGGAATATTATTAGAAGTATATATAAGCCAT
Source organism: Oemleria cerasiformis (assembly GCA_037349345.1). Classification (NCBI taxonomy): domain Eukaryota; kingdom Viridiplantae; phylum Streptophyta; class Magnoliopsida; order Rosales; family Rosaceae; genus Oemleria; species Oemleria cerasiformis. The sequence goes on from JAZGTL010000006.1 coordinate 420,019, forward strand.
AATATATATATTTGGTGAGGTTACAATGACCAAAAAGAAGACAATTAACTGTGATTTGTGCTTGTTACACATCCTAGCTAGTTTCATTTAGACCTTGAGCTCAAAAGCTTAAGATATTACAGAATTATGAGCCATGCATAATGTACATATGTAGCATGTAGAGTAGGGGTTTGTGTTGATGGGTTTGAAACTTCCAATTCCAATTCTCTTCTTGTTGGTTTGTAACATGTAAATAAGAGAAGGGAGAAAGGTCTAGTGTGGGTGTTAGAGGCATTCTATTAAGGGGCTCATGAGTTCCTTCTTAATTGCTTTGTGCGTTGGGAGGGTAGCTAGGTTACTGTAGCAATCCAATGAGAGCCCTAGTGTGTAGTTTTGCTCGCCTAATCCCTAATTTCCTCACTTTTGTCAATGAATAAAAAAAAGGAAGGAAGGTATAAATTAACACCACATGAACTCCTCTTACGTACTCTATATGTTACAAACTAATAAAGAAACGAATGAGGATTGAAGGTTTCAAATTAAAATACCTCTAATGAACAAGGTTCATTTTGATATCACACTACCTCATCTAGTTAGCCCCTAGATTTAAATTGTTAAGAAATAGACAACAATACATCGATCATTCTTAGTATATTGAAGATGTGCGCCATTGCCCAAATGAACTAGAATAAACAGAAGAAGCCTGAAAGATAGAATAATAAGCACAAGCTAGCTAGCGAGTAAACAACAGATCCATTAATACGGGGCTTGAAGCTCTAACCATACAATTTTGTGAAATGAGTCGATAGGTTAGTTGACAGAAGTAGAGATTAATTATGGAAAGGAAGATGACATTGAAGATGGAGAGCATAGATCGATAGGTAGAAAGTCTTGATACATAGCACACTCTATGCTTAATTTGTGCTTCTACTAGTTGAACATTTTTGTACATATTCTTAATAAGCTCTCTTATATACGGTTCTTCTCAACAAAGCACCTATAAAATAAGTCATTTATAATGCATATAATTGGCTCGTTTGGTGAGTGAGATTAGATTGGACTAGATTGGATTGGGTAATTCATCAAATTCAATATATTTTAAAGGGTAAAATTGGATGCATTGTTGAAGAATTAGATAAGAAAGATTAGACATAGAAAGAAAATTACCTCTTTTAATCCTACTATTTTGAGGGAATTTGACTCGATAAGTTTCATTCTATGTCTCTCCCTCTTATCTCCTTACAATGAACACATATCCACTTTTACATTTAAAATACATTAAATTAAAAAATTATCTAATCCAACTCAATATAATCATACTCACTAAACGTGGTAATCTATTATTCATTTGCAAATATACAATTACATATATATGTACTCAACTCTAGCTACTAATTGGGCCAAGGTATCCAAACTCTAGCTACATACTATAATTTATTTAAGGACAATACTTGCATCCCATCCTGGTGGGAGATGCCCTCGTACTACAATTTCGATTTATCAAATTATTTTTGTACATATATCATAATCGAAACCGTTCATTATCTAAATCATCATGTTAAGATCTTCTCCGTAAAAAAATCAGTAAGATTGGAGGTCGTTTAGTCATTCATATTTATAAACTGAATGAACGATTCTCCATAAGGATCCTAATTCTTATAAAAACCGTTGATTTATTTGATACATGTGAATGACTAAACGACCTCAAATCTTGTTGATTTTTTTACGGAGATGATCTTGACATAATGATTTAGAGAATAAATAGTTTCGATTATGATATATGTCAATATGTAATTGGTTCATATTAAATGGATAATATGAGGGCATCCCACCAGGATGTGATTCAAATATTATCATTTATTTAATAAGATGTATTCAACTCTAGCTACTTGGAAAATATGTTTTGACAGCCTGATCTAGTGGATTATTACTAACTTTCATTTGCCAAAAAAAAAATCAAACTCTAGCTACTTGGGCTAAGGCATTCCTTTAGCCCAAAATAAATTGTCGGTCCATCTAAGTTCTTTTATTAAGCCCACAAAATCAGTCAAACACTCACCTAAAATTTGAATTAAGTTTATTTTTTTTTTCACATCTTGCACATAAATTGTTTTTACTGATATAAGATATATGATAAAAAATTAAATTTGTATAAGATTTGACACGTATTGGTTATGTAATATTATTTTTTATCGTGAATCATATAAGTTAATGTAATTTATTTTCTAAGATGGATCTAACAAAGTGGCTTTACAGAAATAGAAAGTAATTAATTATTGTTATTTTATTCACCGAAATAAAGTGGGCCCGTTGAATGTGAGAGGCAGGAGAAGATAGTTAGTTTGACGAAAATCCAAAGACTCACATCCGACCCTCCACTCAATCTACCAGTCTTCTCACAGGTCACACACCACCATGCGATTGGTAGATGGTTGACCGTTGACCTGTCGCAAAACCAAACTCAGTAGCTTGTGCTACCTGCGACTTCTTTGACCCTCTAGCTAGCTACCTGCTCGTTTTTCCTTTTTTATTTTATTTTATTTTTTATTATATTTTATTTTTTATTATTATTATTAATTAGTCATCGATGTAATTATTGCATGAACATCGATACAAGCTTAATCTAACGTATCAACTACTAAATGTAGCTAATTATTTTTGTTTTTTTTATCAAGAACGAATATTCATATTTGCTTTTAGTTGCTATCAATAGTCTCAATAGGTTGGGAAGGGTGACGATATAATTTTTATTTTTATTTTCTTTTAAATTTTTTAAAACGTTACTAACACCAAATTAAAACACGGTTTCATGAAAAATATTCACAAATATTTCTAATAATAAACTTATCGTTTTATAAAATTAACTATGAATGCTAGGGTTATAGTTCAACTCTTTCCTCTTCAATGGTGGTGCACTTTTCCATGCCCATAGTTTATTTTCAAAAAGATAAAAGAAACCAGTAAAAAGTTTGTAAGAAAAGTTCAATGAGTACTTTTATATATATATATATATAGATGTATGTGTGTGTGATTAATTATGTGGTACTCGATCATAATAATTTTGTTTTAATTAATTGTTCATCATATTTGAATTTTACTTAATTAATAACATCAGACAAACAAACTGTGGTTTCCTGAAATGCTAATGCAAAGGGGTCTTAAAAATCAAGGAATTGAAATAAGGAGTAAATTAAAAACATATAAATGGTAATGAACTTGAAACCCATAAAATGATTGGTAGGTCCAAGAGAAGAACAACGAGCCTCAAAAAACACATATAAAACATATATATATATATATATGAATTGAAACACACAGAAAGATATGGAAGAAAAAAAAAAAAAACACACCGAAAGATACCATTTAAGTTCCTCATGATCACCAGATTAATCCAAAGGAGAACAAAAACATACAGTAATCCACGTTTAAGAAGCAAACTAGCTACAAGGCCAATAAGAAGCTAATTAATTAAACATATGAATTACACACACAATAAAATCCTGCTGCAAAATACTTAGCATTTCACCAACGTCAACTTAAACAAATTACCAATTATGTTGATACTGATTATATGATCATATATGTAGAAGCTGAAATAATTTAGAGTAGAAACAAAAAGACTGAATTGAATGAGAGCTATTGATGATGATCATGAGGACTTACAAAATATTTATCCAGAGAAACTGTTGGCTGGTGTACGTGGTGTATATATAGTTGGGCAAATGGCATTGCTGCCTCTGAGTATCTGAGAAATGAAGGGGCCGGCCGGGCACTGAATAATGATGAAATGGGGTCATGGAAATCTCAGTTAGAACCCTAAGAAGAAAAGATATGTATGATGTGGCTGAGACTTGAAAAAGGTTGAAGAGAAAAAGCAAGAAGCTTGATGAAGTAGAAAGATGAAACAATAATTTTTCAGCATTTCCACATGCAGCTTTTCTCCTGCTGCTATAAGAAGGAACCCTGCGGCCTCTGTTGTGTATACTTGTATTTGTGAGGGAGGGAAGTACACATGTCAGTCAGGTGTTGGTGGTGAAAAGTAGAAGCAACCAATAAGCCAATGCAATGGGGAGGAGTGGGGCTTATAGTTGGAGGGGACGATTGACCGGTAGATTTTGTATTTGTCTGTGAGAGGTTACCGGCTGAGACTGTGAAAACACAAGGAGGAATTGAAGATGATGATGAGTTTATATGTATAAATATATGTATATAGGACCTACCAAACGTTCTAATAAACTTGAAACCCAAAAACCGAAGGCAAAGGCAAGGTCAGAGATAGTTTGTTAGACAGACCAAACTTTCTCGTCTATTTATTTTTTTCTGCCAATCAGCTCATGGATATCGATCACCAATCCTCCTTCTTGACTTGGGACTATCGGTTCACTATTATTGCGATTACTATTTGTGTACGTACTAGCTAGTAGTCAAGTTCTAGTACTAGGTTGGAGTTGGACGACATTCATGAGGCTATCTTTATCTGCAGTCTAAACTCTGTGTCCGAATGTGAAAGGAACAAAAGTTTCATATTAGTTGCACAATTTTGCAAAGACTTATAAGGGATTGAGACTCTCCTCCCATTGTCAATTGGTTTTGTGGTGGAGCCTCAACAAAAATCTCACATTAGAAAGTTGCACAATCTTGCAAGGATTTATATATAAGGGGTTAGGTCTTTCTCCCCATTGCCAATTGATTTTGGAATGGAACATCAACAAAAGTTCCGCATTAGAAAATTGCACTACTCTGCAAAAGCTTATAAAGAGTTGGGTCTTTCTCCCCAATGTCAATTAATTTTGGGGTGAAATCTCAACTTCACTCACTATGTACTCAATTTGAAAGCAATACAAGTTGATGCATATATGTGCAATCAAATCCATAATTTTGTCAACTATTTGCACATACCCTTTGGTGCGCCGGCCGTTTCTACAATGTCCAATTGAATGTAAGGAGGATGAGGTTCATTTGAGTCACCTATATAAGCATATATATATGGATGGATCTGGTTATTATGGACTCTAATCCCTTCAATGTCAGAGTAAAATTCACTATCTTTACTTATCAATACACCAAAAACTGGCCAAAACCTTACAACGTAATAGTCTAATTTTCTTATGTTTTTTGTTTTGACACCGAGTTATATACTTAGGGTATCAATCTTACTTTTTATAATTAAGAGTCGAATTTGAAACTTCTCACTGTACATTCAAAAAAAAATATACCGCACTAAACTGTCATATAACCTCCCATTAGTAAATGGAATGAAGTGCATGTAACCTACCATTCTACCTAAAGCTCCCACTTACACTGCAGACATATACTAATACTATATAAGACATATGAAAGTGGTTGATGATTCATCATTCACCATTCACCATTCACCATTCACCATTCACCATTCTTATTATGAAGATGATTATGCCTTATTCAACAACTTAATAATATCATAAGGATCATGGTTGGAGCCGGCATTTGTTTGTTCCGGCACAAACGGCGCATTCCTCTGCATCTCCATAAATACAATAACTCAATCAGCATTTCGCCAACGCCACATCATGAACAAATACATTTTGAATTCTGAAAATGTTCAAAATTTATGGAATGTACCATATGAGCAGGCTCCACTATGGGGTACCCAGTACCCACTTCTCTCTCTAAACATACTCACCAACTCATCTGCAATTCAACTTCTAATCAACCAAAGCTGAAAAACCCAGTCTTTAAACTCATCTGAAATTCAACTTTGAATTAACCAAAGCTTAAAAACCCAATCTTTTTACTTTTTACACCACAAGCAAGTAAAATTCTTTCGTTTTTTCTGTTACTGCTACAAACAAATTCAACTCCTAATCTCAAAATTTGATCAGCTTACTCAGCATGAGATTGGATTCCTTGCGGCGCGAACCGTGGTCGACAATGATGACGCCGTCTCTACCACCAACTCCGTGAGGATTCACTTCGAACCCTCCATTGCCGCCACCCATACATAGGCTTAGGCTCCAATTTCTACTTCTGGAGGAGGGGTCGCTCTGCCATTTCGAGAAGTTGAGGGCTGCGCGGGAAGTTCTGATTTCGCTTGCCATCGCCATCGCCATCGCCATCAAACAGAGTTAAGGAACAAAAACCAGATGTGTGAACAGAAAGGCAATGCAGATTTGGAAGAAAATGGAGGAGCTTTAAGCATTTTTACCATTGAACGGTAAATTGAGGGCAGATGGAAAACGACCTAATCGACATGGTTCGCAGACTCGCAGTCTGAGCCGACCTTCAACGGTCCAGTACTCCAGTACGAGACGAAAATGATGTCAGGTAACCACACGACGCCGTTTTTCTCTACTCTGAGAGATACCTTTCCGCTCAGCGTATCAAGCCCAACCAGATTATTACTGGGCCTCTTGGAAGTAATTAGGCGCCCAAAAAAACCTCTATAAGCCCAAAAAAAAAGAAGGAAATATCCTTTACTGGTAGTGAGCTGTTGAGTTAGGAAATAAGAAAATAGAGATTTCAAGTTTGATGTACGAGTTATCAAATTCACGGAAGCCCTCGGCTCCAATCCAGCCGCCCTTTCAATTGCCGGTAATTTGACTTCTGGCGTGCTCTCCGATTCTATTTTTATGTTTAATCCCATGGGTTGCAGCAAATCTTATTCAATCTCCAATCAAAGCGCCGACTTTTATCATTGGAACTCTGATTTAATGAAATGCAGTGTGTTATATATTTCATCTGGGTTTGGTTCATTGCATATGGCTGCAAGTGTTGTTGATTTGAGTAATTTACCGCCTCGTTGCAGTTGATTATAACAAAAATAGTTAATGTTGCTTTTTTTTTTTCATATAGATGATTTTTTTATTATGTGAATTGCAGGAAATTGAAACAGAGAAATGGGGGAGTGGCAAAGGCATAGAATTCTCATGGTCTCTGATTTTTTCTATCCCAACTTTGGTGGTGTGGAGAATCACATTTATTATCTCTCACAATGCCTTCTCAAGCTTGGTCACAAGGTCATTCATATAGTCCTTTCTACTTTCTGGGTTCAGTATGTTTTTTTTTGGGTTTCTTTTGTTATTTAAGACGACTGCTAAACGAAAGATCAAATTTAAAATTGCTGTTTATTATCTCTTATGCTGTTTAATGAAAAAAATTAGTTCTTAATTCTGTCATATTGGTTTTCCACAATCACATGGATGCTGGAGCTCCCATCCGGGTACTGGGGGTATTAAATGGACCCTCCATTTTGTTTTAGAGTGATGATTGATCACATCAAATATTTGTTGTGATACATAACTTGAATGATGTGGCAGCTGAGGTGGAATGAGGAGTTTTGCTAGAGATATGGGTGTTTCCAGATTATGTATTTGATATTTTGTACTTTTTAATGTGTTTGGAACAACTCAGCTGCCAATGATTTGTGTTATATATAATGAAAGTCTTTGGTGACACAAATCAACTTCCATGGTTCTATTTGAGTCGATGAACTTTGGTTGCTTGATTGTTCAGGTGGTGGTAATGACTCATGCCTACCAAAATCGTTCTGGGGTGAGATATATGACAGGTGGGCTGAAAGTGTATTATGTACCATGGAAACCATTCGTTATGCAGAATACTTTTCCAACCTTTTATGGGACACTTCCAATTGTAAGGACTATCCTTATTCGAGAAAAAATATCTCTGGTACATGGACATCAAGCTTTCTCAACTCTTTGCCATGAGGCTTTGATGCATGCACGTACAATGGGGTACAAGGTCGTATTTACTGATCATTCTCTGTATGGTTTTGCTGATGCGGGAAGCATACATATGAACAAGGTATTGCAGTTCACTTTAGCAGAAGTAAGTCAGGCCATTTGTGTTTCTCATACAAGCAAGGAAAACACGGTGTTACGGTCAGGCTTGCCACCAGAAAAGGTCTTTGTAATACCTAATGCTGTTGACACAGCTATGTTCAAGCCTGCACCACAGAGACTGAGTCAACATGAAATTGTAATTGTTGTTATAAGCAGATTGGTATACCGGAAGGGTGCAGATCTGCTCGTTGAAGTCATTCCAGAAGTATGCCGTTTGTATCCCAATGTGAGTTATTTAAACATAGCATTCACTCAAAAAATTTCTTATATGTTCACCAATTCTGTTTAATGGAATTTGATATCGACAAGGACTTCAATGTGCCCAGTCATTATTTCTGTCATTGTATATTGAGATGATCATATAATCATCGCTTGTCAGCATCACTTGTAAAACAATTTTGGTGCGAGAAGGCCTTACAGAATGGGGATTTTTTTTTTATAATGAAAATGTTAAGGGTGGTTGAATCATAACATCTTTGGATGTAATAATTGGCATAGTTAATTAGCACTCAATCATCTCATTCAGAAATATGTGGCAAGGTTCGTTTCATTGTTGGAGGAGATGGACCTAAACGCGTGCGCTTGGAAGAGATGAGGGAGAAACATTCTCTTCAAGATCGAGTTGAGATGTTAGGTGCTGTGCAACACTCTCAAGTACGATCTGTCCTAGTTTCTGGCCATATATTCTTAAACAGGTACTTACCAGTATCTTCTTTCATTTTACTTAACAAGTTATACTTTTTTAACTGTGGAAACTATGGAGAAAGCATCAGGAGTACAGTAATATAAATGTGGATGAAATTGTACCAATACATAGTTATTCAACTTATTCTATGGCTCTAATAACGTTTACCTTTGTTTTACTTTTTTTAATGGGATTTCTACCCTTTTGGCAGTTCTTTAACAGAAGCTTTTTGCATAGCGATCCTAGAGGCTGCTAGTTGTGGATTATTAACAGTCAGTACACGTGTAGGAGGTGTCCCAGAGGTATGAACTTTGAAATCATTATTCTCTACATTGTTAATAACATAAGATTTGCTTCTTTTCTTGTAGACAGGATACGTTTCATCTGTTAGTTGGGTAGAACTTGCGGAACCATGGATGCCTTTTAGCTTTGCTAACCCCATTTATTTACATAGGTACTACCAGATGACATGGTTGTACTTGCAAGACCAGATCCTAGTGATATGGTTCATGCAATAGAGAAGGCAATATCTTTACTTCCTAAAATCGACCCACAAGAAATGCACAATCGCGTAAGTGCACTCTTTTATTAGACCTCAAGGCAACATTGACTTCTCGTACATTCGTTTAAATGTGTTTCTTTCTTTGTTTCTAGATGAAGGAACTGTACAATTGGCATGATGTAGCAAAGCGGACAGAAATTGTTTATGACCGTGCTTTGAAATGCTCGAAACAAAATCTTTTACGACGGCTCTCACGGTGAGCTATTCAAAGCTTACATATTGCATTCTCATTCAGTTGTTTGGTTAAGACCTGGGTTCTTAAAACAAGTTCGTTGTGCATAGAGTCTGAATCATCTTTTTCTTCATCACATGAATGGTAAAACGGTAAAAGCAGTGATTTCCTTTTAGTGGACTTCAATTCCACTGTTCTACTTATTTTGCTTCATGTGATGATGAGGAGTTTTTCTTTACAATTTTGAAAAGGTCACACAGGTGGTTATTTTTCATTTCGAAGGCTGCGTGTTTTATCTGTTGATCTGTTAGCTTTTTAAACGATTGCAAGATGGAGGGGAGAGGGAGCATTTGTGTACTATTAGAAGGGCTTGTTATATTTAGAAATTGATCTCATTATTTATTTGTCTCGATGTTTTGAGATTGCTGAAACATGTTGGGGGCAATTCAAGGGTTTCTAATTGCTTAATTTGTTTATTGTAGATACCTCTCATGTGGAGCTTGGGCTGGAAAGCTTTTTTGCTTGGTTATGCTCATTGACTTTCTCTTATGGCATCTGTTGCAAGTGTTGCAGGTTGGAAAGTTTCTGTGCATATTCTTTGGATTTCCACACCCCTAGTTTTCCATTTCTAATTATTTTCCTTTCATTGTTCATCAGCCTGCAGAGGATATTGAAGAAGTGCCCGATTTTGTTCTATCCCATGATCAAGATGAAGGGATCTCTCCTGACAATGAGAACCAAAGCTTGAGTTCACTGCATTTATAGGGATGAAATGTATTGACCTCAACTCTTGTTTTTGTTGTTTTCACTTGGTAGGAGCAATGTAATCCTGTTTGTATGGCCGACTTTCAAACAAATTTTGGACCGAACCGCTACTTTCTTTCTTTTGTATAGAGCTGAGTAAAACTTTTGTCTTGCTGTTGCTTATGTATATTCTTAAAAGAAATTGATTCCAAGTTTATGAGCACAAAATTTGTGCATAGTGTTAGCTGTGAAAACCGGTAGACGGCATAGTTGATATGTAAAAACTTGTTTTGATACAAAAATATTAAAAATGATATATACGTTATCTCGATTTCATTTTTTACCGAATGTTGAATTTATGACTTAGAAACTTCCAATGGCACTACAAGGAAAACTTGTTTGTTGTCGAAAGAAATAAAAAGGAGAGACAATGATACATGGCAATTGGCAAGTTGGGGGTACGTGGAGCAAGCCTGAACATGAAACAAACTTCCTCTAATTGTTGGTTGAACTTCTTTCACAACTAAATACAAGCCACCACTTCGAATCTAACATCTATGGCCGCCATGTGAGCTCTCTTGTTTATCAATCCCACTTGAATCTCTCTCTCATATAAAAGCCATGGCAAGCACCAGCTCTCCTGCTGTGTCTCTGTCAAGATTGGATTTCCCATTGTCGTCCCATCAAAAAAACATGAAGATGAACCCATTTTCACTCACTTTCAGCAACCAAAATCTTCATCAAGTTAATAAGCCTCGTAGGATTTCTAAGTCTTCTGGGCTTAAATCAAATGGGGTTGTCTTATTTTCTTCATTGAATGGCCAAATTGGTGAGAGTAGCCTTCCTACTCAAGAAGCCACTTCAAACAACAATGCGCCTCAAGTCCCAGTTCAAAGCAGGTACTTTGCTCTCAGTTTCTCTTATGTTCTTATGAGTCCTTTAAATTGGTCAAGAGTTTTGCATTTGTTATAAGTTCAAACCTTCTGTGGATGGGTTAATCTTCGAGAGTAGGCAGACTCAAAGGAACCAAAAGGCTACGACTTTTTCGTTGAAGAATTGCATATGACGAATTTCCTCTAGTTTCTTGTGAACCAAACAGATATGGCTTGCCTTCACACTAAATTTATTGTTATTTGTTGTTTTTGATTCAATTTGTTATGTGGTTAGGCTCTAATTATTTAGCTCATACTCTATGGACTAAAAGGGGGGAAAGTGAAAATTTGGATGAGAACCTCAAGCTGGAACTAGAAATCTCATAAAGAAAACATCTTTCTCTTTTTCTTTTCTGCAAACACTCCAATCCACTTAACTTGGAATCTCATGAATTCTAACTGAGACTCGCAGTGGGAGTTGCTCATGGTGGTGTATATAGCTGGATATTTTGATCCTCAATGTGAAATAAGATAGATTCACATGTTGCTCGATTCAGCTATTACCTTGTAGAAATCTAATGTCATTGTTCTTTTGTGTGTTCGTTGTAGTATATGGAAGTGGAGGGGTTACTCTATCCGGTATCAGCATGCTGGCAACGATGGTCCTGCCTTAGTTTTAATTCATGGATTTGGAGCAAACAGGTCTACATCATCCACATATTACTTCTCATAACCAGACAACTAATTGCTATAGGTATTATATTATTACATGCACAATGCAATGCTTAAGAACCCATGAACAGACCAAACTCTGATTTTGTTTCCAGCTTTTGTTGCATGTTTCACACCATGTCATATGTTTCATAGTTTCATTGTATGATATGTTTCACTCCATGATTAGATTGTCCAGGTCGGTAGTATGAGTGACACACTTGTTACTCTTTAATTACAGTGATCATTGGAGGAAAAATCTTCCGGTTCTTGCAAAATCACATAAGGTATACTCGATTGATCTTATTGGTTATGGGTACTCAGACAAACCAAATCCTCGTCAATTTGGGGAAACTTCCTTTTATACATTTGAGACATGGGGCACTCAGATCAATGAATTTTGTATTGAAGTAGTCAAAGGCCAAGCATTCTTCATATGCAACTCTATCGGAGGTGACCATCTTTCTCATTTTTGTTTTTGAGTTGTAAATTTGTATGCTTTACAGGCATTTCATGTTCTTCACAAATATAGGTCTTGTTGGTCTTCAGGCAGCAGTTATGGAGCCAGAGTTATGCAAGGGCATAATGCTTTTAAACATTTCTCTTCGTATGCTTCATATTAAAAAGCAGCCCTGGTACGCGAGACCTTTGATCAAATCATTTCAGAACTTGCTGAGGTAATTAAATATTTTTCTTTTTCTTGTTTTAGAGTTGTAACTAAACTTAGTATTCAAGTTTTCTTATAGTGATGCTGTTTTGGCAGAAATACTGATGTGGGCAAATACTTTTTCAAAAATGTTGCCACACCAGAATCTGTGAAGAACATCCTTTGCCAGGTATTTTAGGATCATATCGAAATACTATTTACTCTTTTGCTCTTTTATTTATGCTGTTACTGATGCAATCGAATAATTGTACTTCATTCAGTGCTATCACGACACCTCCCAGGTGACACAAGAACTAGTTGAAAAGATTCTTCTTCCAGGACTTGAGGCTGGTGCTGTAGACGTGTTTCTGGAGTTCATTTGTTACTCAGATGGCCCTCTTCCAGAGGAACTATTGCCTCAAGTCAAGGTAAGTGCATGCCATTAACTGATTAACTATCTAAACCTATGAATATGAATGATGCTTGTCATTTTTAACTCTTCTTGTCTTTTGACAGTGTCCTGTTTTAATTGGATGGGGTGACAAGGATCCATGGGAGCCTATTGAACTTGGACGTGCCTATGGAAAATTCGATTCTGTTGAAGAATTTGTTGTTCTTCCTAATGTTGGCCATTGCCCTCAGGTATGTCTCCATTGTTATGAAATGAGGCTGATAACATTCCAAATGACAAAGAATACTGATTCATAACTTGTTAATGCGTCTCAAGGACGAAGCACCTGACCTTGTGAATCCACTGGTCGAGTCATTTGTGGCACGCCATGCTGCTCTCTCATCCTCTATTTTTACGACTTCCTGATCCGCAGCAGCAGCAAATATGTTGATAGCAGAAGCAGCTTCTCATTGGGGGATACTTTGTAAATATTTTACAATCATATTTTTGAGGATATTTTGTTTATATCATATCCGTATTGTTCTCATCGGAAAATTTATTTGATGATCCTAGATTTATTTTTCAGTTGAGGAAACCTTGGCAATCTTAAGGCCCCTTGAATATGTTATCTGCTGTGGAAAGTGAGAAACAAAGTAAATGATCACATTAAGATGGCTTGATTAGTCCCTAATCATGATTGATTTGAACACACTTAAGAGTCGAGATCATGTTTAGAACATGCATATTGTGCTTCCTTAGTTCACTTTTTGGGTTGTGACATGTTGATTGTTTTGGTTCAAATGATGTCATATATACTTAATTACAAGATCAATGATTAGAGTATTTATTTGGTTTTTGAATACGCCTGCAGGTTCATTCATCTCCTCGTCTCTTTTTGCTTGCTTTTTTACTGTCTCGTTCATGTTGACTACTTGATTGATTTACCCATGTGACAACAGATGGAAAATTAAGATATGAATGTACCTAGATTTATCAATGATTAAAAAGCCATAAAGTCAAAATTGCTTCATAATTAAGTAAGAAAAGAGCCAAACCAGTGACATTTCACCGATATCTTCAATGTCCCTTGAGTTAGTTTTTACTCTCTGTCTGCTAGCTACCCCAGAAAATGTCACCACTAAACTGGTTTTTTTCCTTTCTCAGTTTTCACTATCAAATTGTTGCTTTTTTAAATATAAATAAATAAGACGGATATTTGAATTTGAAATTTCTTTTGTAAAAAGAAAAAAGGGATTTGAACATAAAAAAATGGTAGCTAATATTTATGCATGTAGTCTTGCAGGCTGACCAAAATCCACAGGCGGCATGAGAAAGAAATGGGGAATTGGCCCTAATTTAAACACTACAATTTGTTTGGTAGGCCTTGTTGGCTCCTACTTTTGTTTTGTTTTTTATATTTCTCAATTTGTAGGTAACTTATTGGCATTGCCAAAGCTTAGCTAAAGCTAATTAACATGATGATTAGTGGTAGTCAAGCATCATAATGATAAAGCATGAGAGACCAGAGATATAAATATTAATCCTTGGTGGGTTGGGTTGGGTTGGGTTGGGTTGGGTGGGGTTCATTGTGAATCGTGATTGCATATTATCATCATCTTTCAATGCACGCTTTGAAGTTTGAAGCACCCCCATTTTAGTATCATTTCACGCCGATCATAATTAAATCATATATATAGGTTTGGTGAAGTCTTCATCATTGTATCTAGCGCGCAGCCCTTCATCATTTTACAAGGAGCTAAATGGAATCTAGTAACATGTTATAAATGTTTCAAGTATGATCAAGATCGATCTAGACATATGCAGACCCCTATAAATAAAGGAGAGGAGTACATGAGATTGGTGATGCTACGTACTCATCATCAGAATTAAGTAGGTAGGAGATGATTGATGATTATGAATGTTCAATGATGGATCCTCTAGATAGGTGGCTGGCTACATCAGTCTAATTTCTAGAAAGGTGAGGAGGAGATATATATGGTGGCGTAGCATTGCATGTATACATACACGTACGTATATATATATATATATATATATTGTATTTGCATGGGACCCCATGTATATACATCATCTCTCACGTGTCATATATATATATATATATATGCAAGCCCTAAAGATCACAAGACAACAATCACAAATAATAACAACAATATTAACTTCTATATATATATATATATATGTTAATATATTGACACGTACATATAGGTCATATATAGTGATATATACATGATCATAGTATTTTAATATATATATATATATATATATATAGCCTTGAAGATTTAATTACTTGAGTGCTGGTAGCTCTTGATTATAAAATAATTGTTTGTGTGTGTGGAGACAGACTTGTTAGAGGGCCTGCGACTTAATTATAGCGATTGGATATCATCATCATGGATTCAATCGGAGAGAGCTAGGTAGGTGGTCAAGGTAGATAGAAATACAAGTAAGTAACTAATGGGAAAGTTTAAAAGGGTTTGTGTGTTTTGTGGAAGTAATTCAGGCAACCGAAAGATATTCAGTGATGCAGCTCTTCAACTTGGAACATACCTGGTAATTATTATTCATCCCATCTCTCTCTCTCTCTCTCTCTCTCTAAGATAGACAGCTTAATTAATTGTTCATTGATCTTAATTAATCAATCATTGGTTATAACTGCTAGAGCTTAATTGAATGGATCATTTTGATGATGTATGAAATTTGAATATGCATATGATCAGGTGGAGAGGAAGATGGATTTGGTGTATGGAGGAGGAAGTGCAGGGCTCATGGGGTTGGTTTCACAAACAGTTTTCGATGGCGGATGTCATGTTCTTGGGTAAGTTAATTAACTGCATATATGTAATTAACAAATGATCAAACTCCTTTGATAATCAAAGTGATTATTAACCTTAATTAATATTATTTTTGTTTTGTTTTGGCTGTATATATATATATAGAGTGATCCCAACAGCCCTTGTTCCACTTGAGGTAGGTACTACTAGCTACTTGAATTGCTACTTAATTAGTACACTTACATATACTTATTACAATCATTATATATATATATATATATATGCTAATTAATTAATTAAATCTTAATTCTGAATTGTAATTATCATTAGATATCAGGCAATTCAGTAGGAGAAGTGTTGATCGTCTCTGATATGCATGAAAGAAAAGCTGAGATGGCTCGTCGAGCTGATGCTTTCATTGCACTCCCCGGTAATGGAATAATTCACTTCCTCTATATTCACACTTGATTCAAAATCTTCCTCTAAATTCTAAAATGCATGAATTTTGGATATCCATGATATGTTAGGTGGGTATGGAACCATGGAGGAGTTGCTTGAGATGATAACATGGTCTCAGCTTGGAATACATCATAAACCAGTAAACAAATTCAATCATCAATTCCTTCTTCATTCTTCCCTACCATTTATTTCTCTCCTATATATATATATATATATATATATCCGCCATAGCCATCTGCATGTATCCTTTCAATCTCTATATATATAGCTTAATTATTATTATTATTATTATAGCCACCCTCATTAATTAATTCAACTTAATTAGTTGCATGATGATGAGCAGCTGCAGCTCCCTAGCTTAATTATATCAATGTTTACTCCATAATCATGACCTTCAATAATGATTAACATGAATCAAACAAAATTTCCACATCAAAATGATTCATAATTATATAGGGGTATCAAAAACCATTAGATTCCCCCTCATCCTCCCTTACTTACCCTACTCATAAATAAAAGAAAATCATGTGGGTAGAATAAAATATTGATTATGAACCATAACTTTTGATCCCAAAAATTACAGATTTTAATGTAATTTATGGAGAGTGAGATTCAACATTTATTCTAACTAACTTAATCAAGCTGAAATCTACGATCCTAAATCATTATTTCCTGTAACCACATTATTTTTCTTTGGCAAATTAAATCTTAAATTAGTACAATCACAAGCAAACTAGACTTATTTCATGAATTTCCATCGTTTTTGTGATGACGACTCCGACCAAGTTGGAACTAAACCATTCACATATTCTTGATCTTGATTGTGCAACTATCATTTGTGATTTGACAACAAATTTTTTCAAAACCTGATGATAGAGCGTTCAATTTCCTAATTGCCAAGCAAATTGCGCACCAAAGCTCTTATCTCTATTAGCTATAAATCAGATTTAAAGTGACAGCCATGCATGTCATATAAATTGGATTGGATGGCCATGAATAGACCTAGCAACCAATTTTTAGGCCCATGTTTGACAATCGAGGCTTACTCTTTTCTAGTATGCCCTCTTTGTCACAGCAATCTCTTCATACTCAATTCTTCCAAACAAATTATGATTTATGTCGTCTCATACATACATTAACAGTCAGAAATATAACCATTTACACATAGGTCATTGCACATGTCATAGCTTAACAAGGATTAACATATCCATCACACCCCCTTTTGCTTTCCAAATTTAAGTTTGCCAGTTTGACATTAACATATCAACCAATTCTCCAAAAAGACATGAACACGTTAACCACTACCATATAATTTTTGTTTTGTTTGCAAAATCAGGTGGGTCTGTTGAACATTGATGGATATTATGATTGCTTGCTTCGTCTCTTTGACAAAGGAGTGGAAGAGGGATTTATCAATTTATCTGCTAGGAACATTCTCATATCTGCACAAACTGCTCAAGACCTTATACGCAAAATGGAGGTACTATTTCATTTTCAATCACAGTCTCACACGTATGCAAAAATAACATATTCAAATCATAAAATGAAAAACTTCCTACACTAAGATCCCGACATGTACCGAGCCAAATATTTTCCTCCCAATTTGAATTATCTCATAATGGTCTCAGTTCATGTTTTGCTGCAGGAATACATACCTTTACACAATCAAGTGGCACCAATCCAAAATTGGAATGTGGAAGAAAAACATGCAAATCAGTAGCAGTTTTGCTTTCCTTTGATCCCTCAACACGAAAAAAGGCTTGAATTTGATTCACTAATGAACCAAGACTGACTTCACCAATGAATTGTTTTAGGTGAAAAGCAAGGCCTCAATTAGTTAAATTCGATTTTCAATAGTTAAATTTGGATTGGATGATATTTAAGCAATAGATGGATTCGACATACCATGTAAGATTATGAATGTAATTGATATGCTAAACCAGTGATGCTTATTACAAGTTAAAACAGAAAGGAGACTATCGTGTGACTCTCTACTTACGACTTCTGAGCTCTGAGTGCATGAAACTATAAGCTTTAGAGAGAATGAGGAATGATAAATTTTATAACCTTTTAAGAGATAAATTGATGTGCATTTCAAAATGAGTTGAGTCTATAGTACAAAATATAGGCTTGCTATGATCAACATGAATTGCTAATTTTTCCACACTGATACAATAAAAGAACAAAGCAAATACAACGATAAGCATGACATGAATTCAACAGTATCATCATTCAGAAACTGAATCAAAATATGGAATAAGCAATAAGAGGTATCTGAAACCTGGTCAGCATGTGTTGATACCATCCTTGCAATCGCCAGTCAAATTATAGAAAGTTTCCACGCGCTTCTTTGCCCTGTAAAGAACCTCAGTATCCACTTCGACTCTCATGTACCCATCAAACTCAACTGGTCGTCCATCGTTTAAAGTGCTAGTCTCATTGTACCACTCACTTGTGTTACTCCACAGTTCTTTGTAATCATCAAGCAAATGAACCTTGTACTGAGACCTCAGTTTATCAAAGTAATTGTAAAATGGTTCATTGGTGGCTATATACAGATTCCTCCAAGGCTGAACCATTGTCTTAACCTTCTCAAGGAGCAGGTCAGGGGATGTATCGTAATCCAGATGAGGCCAAAGCTCCTTCTTCCGCGCCTTCTCTCCTCGAACAACATGAACAGCATCAAAATCCCAGTCCATTCGCCCACTGATCTCCGTAACAATATTCATCAATCTCTTTGATTTCCACAGAGCATGCCACGGCCTCTGGATGGACTTTGCAGCTTGTCCTTCACACACCCTATACCAGTAATTCTCTGGCTCGGGACCATCAAACTGCCTCCATATAATCGTGCTCTTGTCTTTCTTGAGTTGCATTGGTGTGACCTTATGGGTTGCAACCTTCTTAACCGGAACTTTCCTCTTACGGCTTCGATCCCACTTCTTCCAATCCCTCAAAAACTCTCCCTCATCCACAATTGAGGCAGTCTTCTTGAGATGCTCAAAATCAAAGTAATACCGAAAATCTTTCCCTTCCTCATCTTTACCACTCGGATTATAACTCCCGGCCAAACATACACTCAAATCCATCACAAATGTCCTGTTCAAATACATAGCCTCACCCAAACCACACAAGAAACTCCATTGGAATTGGTTCATTCCTTTGCAATAATCCCCTCCACGTGAATAGTATAAGTACTTACCCCTCCTAAAATTCGTATCTGAACCCAAAGTCGGGATTGTATCATTAATCTGTTCATCCTTGACCGGCGGGAGAGTTTTAGGATGTCCACCACCAACCCTAGTGGCATTACTTACTCTCCTAGGCCTCCGGGCATTAATGCCCGAATGCCATCCTCCAGCGTGCACCACCTTATAAGTACAATTCACACCAAATCCAAGCTTAAACCTCCTAAAATCCCTATACTTCCTCCAAGACTTCTCCTTTTTGTTCCTAAACTTCCACAACACATCACACTCGTCTGGTTTCGACCCATTAACCGGGGTCTGATACTCTAGGAACACAATGGACTTAAACAACCTCAAATTAAACCTCTCCACCGCAATCAAAGCCCGAGGGTCAGTGCAATTCACTCTCTCCAGATCCTCACAATTCAATTGGGGAGGTGTGGAATTGGCGATGGTGGCTTCGGATTTCTCAATCACCGCCTCGGTGATGTCCGTAGAGGAAGCTGGAAGCACGGCAGGGGCGAGTTGTAAATCCTCGCCGGTGTTGAGGATGGAATTGTCATTTCTAAAAGTGGCATTCTCAGATTCAGTGAAGAGTTTAGTCAAGGCTGGAGCTGACTCCAGCCATGGATCTGGGGGTTGGTAGGTGATGGCAATAACAGTGAATATAAGCACAGAGAAGACAAAAACAGAGAAGCAAAGATTGCTTATGAGCTTGATTATGTTTTGCCCAATGAGCTCAGTCGCCGGATTTGATTCTTTCATGAGTTTTTTAGAAAACCCACGTTGAAAATCGATCAGATCTTCAAATGCATCAATAAAAATTCAAACTTTAAGGTTTTACTTACTTTGAGCTGAGAAATTGGAGCTGTGAAGGGCTGAGATCCGCAGATTTTCCGGGATGGGGTGACTTGAGGGTTCTTTTTGTGGTTTGATTAATTTTGAAGGTTTGAAAACGGTGGTTTGAAGGTTGATGTCAAGACAGATTGGATGAAGTGACGAAGTGGCAGAGTGTGGAGCTTCTGGTACAAGAGACAACACCGAGGCTTTGGTTGGTTGGATTGTCTTTGACTCTTCGTGAGTGACCTGTCTGCATTTGCAATGCCACCGCAGTCCCCGATCAAACAAAACGGACCTGATTTTTGTTAGAGCCCATTTAGTTGGAAGGTTGAGGTTTGAGGGCCCAAATCCAAACCATACTTTTTGTTTGGGCCTTATTTCAATATTCATGTCACAACTTGATTAATTGTTTGCAAGAAAGTATGTTCGATACGCCGTATAAGAGACTGGATAAAATAATATAGTATGAAATCGGTGTTTGATATCACTCGTATTAATTAGCCATCGAATAAGTTAATACGGTTGAACACACTTATACGGTACACACCTGCTAAAATAATACCCTCAAAAGTATCCGTATTAAATAATCAGATTATTAGTAATCTTGAAAAATAACAATAATAATAATAATAATAATAATAATAATAATGATAATAATAAAAGAAGAAGAATAATAATAAATTAATAATTAATAATAATTAAATAAATAGTAATAATAATAATATCATTAATTAATTAAAATAAAATAAATAATAATAATATACATAATTAATATTTATGATATATAATGGAAAAAAAAAAATTTATGATATATAGATATTTCTTATCAATTAGTATAATATAATTCGATAGTCGGCATTTTAATCCGGTCGAATACCAAACGCCCTACTAAATAGTCAGTCTATCCGATGAACAGATTAGTCTATTCGACTGAAATAATCAGTATAATACGACGTACCAAACGAGGAATTTGGCATTAACACGATGCTCTTTAAATGTAGTGTGTAAACTTATGTTCAATAATAATTACATGTATGGATCATAATTACATTTTCCCATGAGGTGTTTTCATGTTGTCATTAGGCTAAAACAGTGGCCAAATAAACATTAATCTCACCGAAGGGCATGGTTGTAGTCGTGAAAATGAAACTGCTTGTAGATAAAGTGAGCCAACCATTTGGAAGCTGCAAACGAAAGTATAGCAGCAGCAACTATGGTAGTTCTTGCAGCCATTGATATAACAGCCTCCTTGGTTGCAGCAACAATTCCAAGTAAAGCAAAAGAGACGACCTGTAATATTACTTCAAGCACTTTCAGGCCTTTGTATCCAGCCCTGCAACTGCTGCAGTTCACCACGTGGGACCAGTACCTGAAAATGTTGTGCAAAAAATCCTCTATGAGTCGATTATGACTTTTAAGTTTTAGCAGACTCTAACTTCGTTTCAAGGATCACAACATAGCCAGGTTCGACAAATGTTTGTAATAGACCTCTTCAGTGATTTACTTTGATGGCAACAAAATTTGACCAGCAAGGGGTAAAATGGTTCTGATTTTGTAAAACTAAGAAGCAATCAAACTGTACTTTGATCCTTCGTTGTGATTGTGGAAGTTACCTGTCTAGCAACTGTTCTCTAGGGGGAGTCGGGGGAAGAGCCCCACTGAACTTGCCTCTCCAATCCACCTGACCACCAGCGTACTTGTTTAGCCACTTCCTGAAACCAACCACAAGTGCATCCGACTTTGTAGGCACAAAACAGGCTTTCTGCCACTGGGTAGGGCCAGCATCAAATATCTTGCGTTCCTGTAAGAAGAACTCAAGAGTCAGACAAGCTCATAAATATTTCAATCACAATTAACCCTATAGGAAGTGAACTTTATCATATTTTTGTCAACTGAAATAGCAAGTTGTGTAATCAGAAGTGAGAAGGAAGATAATTCTCTACTTAATACAAAGAGTTAAGAGTAACCTCAAGATGAAGAAGATATAAATCTGAATCCAGAATCAGGTTTTGTCCAATATGAAACATCCATCGTGGAACAATCTTATCTATCCAAATGCCAAAGTTTCTTGGGAAGGTCCATATCAATCTGCTATTACCAGGACTAACCGGGACGCAAATAAAAATTAGAAGAAGCTTTCTCTTGGCTGTTGACACCTACACAAATCACCCTACGCATAAATAGATGTACAAACGAATACAAAAATGAAGAATATGAGGAAAAAATTGTAACGGAAAGTCTAGCTGCCACAGTCTAGCTACCTTATTGGTTCCAGCTTGTGAGGCAGCCCCATTACCCTCGTCAACTGCAATTGGGAGAGAACCAAAAAACACACATGGTGGCAAAAACGTAGTGTGACCACGCTCCTGCTTTGCGAAGAAACCATTTGTATCTAAACTCAGAATGCTTATATCCAATGGTCTGCCCCCTTCTCTATCAGCTTTCTCTGTGAAGTAATGAGCTATAAGTCATCTGAACCTCAAATGAACATAATGAATTCAATAAAAATGATTCATAATTTATTACCTTTGGGTTTAGGCCTTTGCATTATTCCATAATGTGCATATGGAACATGAGCAGGGTCCATAAGATTTTCAATCAAGACCTCATACCTGGAATTGCAATTAAGAAATGAAGTTCTATATTCTGGAACAGAAAAAATAAATTTCCCTACAAAGTTTTCAATTTGTTGCAATAATCAAGCAAACATAGTTTGATATCAGTTGTGGAAAACCCACATCTTTACATACCCGTAAGGAATCTCTCTATTCCCCATTGGACCACTAAATGATGGATCATCTAGTTCAGGTATGTAGGGAGGTTTCTTCTCCGCAAGAACTTCTTTGTACTGAGGATCGGAATTTGGCCAAAACCAGACAATGCCATTCTGCACAGTACTTGGATAAGCAGCTACACATGCTTTCTTGGATGTGTGAATCTGCACATTATGTTAGAAGGGTGAAACCTCTTATCCTATCAAAACTATAATTCATGCACCGCATGGTTCCTTGTCAATGTTAAAACCCCTTCTGCAAGGGTAGCAAAAAGAGCTGAGTTTTGCTTCATACTTGCATACTATTACTAATTCTATTTAATTTATTTTTGAAATAACCAAATTGGACAACTCGCATGTTAGTTAATTTCAACTAATCCTGCTACTTTCTGGAAATAAAAATCAGATTAGCATTCTGAAATAAAAGAAGTATTTGTACGTTAAATTTTCAGTCTGCAGTACATTTGAATTAAATAACAGTACCAAAACCAAGATTGAAGAATCTATTTGTCAAGTTTACAGTTTTCTCTATGCAAATTTCATGCTATCTTTCGTTCATTAAGGTGTTTGAGGTCTTCCAAGCTGATAGCATGCACTAAGCATACAAAAATTTGACCTCATGATCATTAGCGCTATTGGATCACAAGCAAGCAAAAAGATAGGTAGCATGAGAAAGATTTGAAGGGTATATGTTCCCTAGTTCAATTAGTAACATGGCATAACTTAAGGGAGTTGCTCCGCATTTTAACTTGGAACTTCTAATGATTGCTTCTTCTGGTGCAGAAAAAAGGAGGGACAAAAAGGATTGTTTATAAAGAATCGAACTTTTGGTTGGAGAAAGTGCTGCGCAAAAAAGGTAAATGTTTGCTTCCTTTTCCCTGGCTTGTGTAGAATACATTATTTTATGGTCAGAACATTGGCTACAAGTACTGATGAGCATAATCAGAAAAGAAGAAAGAAAAAATTTCAATGATCTAGAAGAACTTGGATAAAATCTTTGTTAGCATTTGTATTTTTCATTCCAAGAAGATACAATGAACATGGAGATACAAAACCATAACAAATCATCTTACTGATTTTCTTTAAGTCGCAGAATAAATCACGAAAATTTTTGTGCAATCAACTTCAAAGATTTCCCATATAATAAATGTAATTTAGTTTAAGGCTTGTATAAAGGATAACAAAACCAGTAATCTCAAACTGGCATGAAGTTTTTAGTCAAAAGTTGTTACCGGAGGGCCATCACGAGGTGCTTGGGGGATGAACTTGCAGTCACCAGAGCCATTAAAACACCAACCATGATAAACACATTGTAACCTGCCCCACTGATCAATTCTCCCTTCAGACAATGGAGCCAATCTGTGAGGACAAGCATCATCAAACACCTGCCAGGCATTCTCATTTCTGTCCCACCACACCACCACATCAATACCCAAAACTTTCTTTGCATGAGGCACCCTCTTGTCAAGATCACAAACTGGCATCAATGGGTACCATTGGGCATACCAATCGAATTTCTCATCTTGAGTTGGAGTTTCTAGCGCCGCTTCAGGTGGGTTTGCAGGCTCAGTCGAAACAGAGGATGAAATGGTGGTGAAAATGTTGAAAGTGGATGATCTGTTTCTTTGAACTATGGAGAAAGATGATGAAGTGGGTGATGGGTTAAAACCAGAGAAAGTGAGTTTCTTGGAATGGGTTTTGTCAAATTTGGTTGGAATTTGTAGCGATGGAATGGATGAAATTCTCAGGCTTTGCATGGCTTCCAGTGTTCACCTCCGGAGCTTCAAGCTCTAAGGTAAAATCTTGAGGCTCAAAGTGTAAAGCTTGAACTGGGAATTCAGTAAAAAACTTGTGGCTGCTCTGAATTTGGATGGAGTGGATAACATGTTAAATGCAAGTGCGAATGAATGGCTCACAAAGTGACGAGTGTTTACAATTTGATATCACGCATGCCAACCACAGAATCTATTGCTTGTGTAAAATCTTTTTCCTAAAAAAGAACCACGCTCAGGAAATTTCTAAGTGCAAATGCAAAGCTGCATACCAAAAGGCAAAAGCGTCATTTTAATACGAACAACCCAAATTCAAGACGTCATTTAAGCAGCCCAAAAATTCAAAACTATTTCGGCAGGTACCGACCGAACACAGAACAGCCGACAACAAGTGAATAAGCAAGCGATGTTGGATAGGTTTGCACCGCAAATGCAAGACATACTCGGTAGATACCCCCGAACATAACTCATTTAAGACAGGATCTCAGAGACAACAAGTGCTTGCTATTGATACACCTTACCTAGTGTATAGATCATTGTTACATGATATGATATCATGGGGTGGGTAATGTTTGCATTATGCTAAATCAGTGAGGGCACGATAATCTCAGTGAAGAGCATGGTTGTAGTCGTGAAAGTGAAAGTGCTTTTCGATAAAATGAGCCAACCATTTGGAAGCTGCAAACAAAAGTATAGCTGCTGCAACGATCGTAGTTCTCACAGACACTGATATAGAAACCTGCTTGGTCGCAGCAACAATTCCAAGTAAAGCAATAGAGAGGACCTGCAATACTAGTTCAAGCACTTTCAGGCCTTTGTATCCAGCCCAGCAACTGCTGCAGTTCACCACATGAGACCGGTACCTCAATGTTGTGCAAAGACTACACTATGAGTGAATTATGGCCTTTAAACAGACTCCAACGTAGTTCTAAGGATCACAAATGTTTGTATACAACATATTTGACAGAAAGGCAAGCCAAATACAAATTTTCTAGTCTGTGTAACAGAAATTTCTACATTGTTGAAAGAGTAGAATTTAAAGATAGTTTCTAACAGAATCAGTTTGTGCTACAGGAATATTCATTGCACAAAAGAGATTATTGCATCTAAAAACAAAATTTTAGCAATAAATCTAAGGGTAATGCTTGGATCTTATATATCATACACTTTAACTACATTATTATCCCGTTGGGTGTTTATTCATTATGCTAAAACAGTGAGAAAATAACATAAATCTGGATCACTTAAAAGCATGGTTGTAGTCGTACAAGTGAAACTGCTTGTAGATAAAGTGAGCCAACCATTTGGAAGCTCCAAAGGAAACCATAGCTGCTGCAAGTATCGCAGTTGTTGCAGCCACTGATATAGCACCCTCCTTGGTCTTGGTTGCAGCAACAATTCCAAGCAAACCAAAAGAGACGACTTGCAGTACAACTTGAAGCACTTTCAGGCCTTTGAATGCAGCACTGCAACTGCTGCAGTTCACCACATGGGATCTGTACCTGAAAAGGTTGTGCAAAACATCCTCTATAAGTCAACTTAGCAATTCCCAGGATCACCACTTTACTAGAATTGAGATTATTGCGTCAACACCGGATTTTAGCATTTCCAAGACCTCTTCAGTGAATGACTTTCATGGCAACAAAATTTAACCGACAAGGGGTGATGATTCTGATTTTGTGAAAGTAAGAAGTAAACCAACTGAACTTTGAATCCTTTGTAGTATTACGCAAGTTACCTTTCCAGAAACAATCCTCTAGGGGGAGTCGGGGAAGAGCCCCACTGAACATGCCTCTCCAATCCATCTGACCACCAGCGTACTTGTTTAGCCACTTCCTGAAACCCACCACAAAGGCATCTGACGTCATAGGCACAAAACATGCTTTCTGCCACTGGGTAGTGCCGGCCTCAAATAGCTTTTGTTCCTGTACGAAGAACTCAAGAGTCAGACAATAATAAGATCAATAAAAGATTCACTTATGCGGCTATGACTCCATGTCCATGGTCTCGTGGCTACACATATAAACTCCATAGAGTTTTTCACTCTTATTGCCCTTCAATTCTAAGACTTGATTCAAACTAATTGATCTGGCTACTAAAAATAACATTTTCATCGAGAAACTTGAAAGGTAAAGGCTGTTTTTTAAATCACAACTAATCTATTGGACTTGAACTTCATCATAACTTCGGCAACTGAAAAGGAAAGTCATGTATTTAGAAAGTGAGAAGGAAGATAATTTCTAAAATTAATACAAAGAGTTAGAAGTGACCTCAAGATGAAGAAGATATAATTCGGAGTCCAGAATCAGGTTAAGTCCAATATGATTTACCCATCGTGGAGTAATCTTGTTAATCCAAACGTCAAAGTTTCTTGGGAAGGTCGATATGAATCTGCTATTACCTGGACTCACAGGGATGCAGAAAAAAATTAGAACAGCTCTCCGCTGAGTTGATGGTACCTACACAAATCACCACACATAAATAGAGATAAAGTGAATGCAGAGATAAAGGATATGCGCAATCATAACGAAAAGTCTAGATGCCAAAGGCAACTATATATAAAATAAATAAGTAAATAAGCATAGTGTATTGGACATTTTGAGGCAATTATAGACTGCCTTTTTGGTTCCAGTTGGTGCTGCATCGCCATTACCTTGGTCAACCGGAAAAAGCGGAGGAGAAATAAACACACATGGTGCCATAAATTTACTGTGATCCCCTTCGTGCTTTGCGACAAAACCATTTATTTCTAACTTCTCAACTCTTAAATCCAATGGTCTGCCCCTTCTCTATCAGCTTTTTCTGTAAAGTAACGAACTGTAAGTAATTTGAACCTCAAATTAACACAATGAATTGAATAAAAATGATCCATAAATTATTACGTTTGGGTTGAACCGTTTGCATTATTCCATAATGTGCATATGGTACACCATAAGATTTTCAATCAAGACGTCATACCTGGAATTGCAATTAAGAAATCAAGGAAAGTTTCTTGAAAAGGAAAATCAAATTTCCCTGCACCAAAGTTCTAGTTATTAAACTTGTGGCAATAATCAAGCAAGCATACTATTCTACCCGTTTTCTCACTCTCTCTCTCTCTCTCTCTCTCAGTTGAAAAAACACATCTTTACATACCCGTAAGGAATTTCTCCATTCCCCATGAAACCACTATAAGATGGATCATCTAGTTTTGGGATGTAAGGAGGCTTTTTGTCCTCAAGAACAGCTTTGTATTGAGGATCAGAATTTGGCCAAAACCACACAAGGCCATTCTGCACAGTAGTTGGATAAGCAGCTACACATGCTTTCTTGGATGTGTGAACCTGCATGTCATTATCATGTTAAAAGGGTCATCCCTGCATTTTGTCCACTATAGTTCATTTTTAATGTTATAGAACCAGTCACTTCTGCAAGTGGAGCAAAAAGAGAAATTTTGGCTCCAAAGTTGAGAAACCAAACTATTACTATTGCATTCTATGACATCTTCTAGCAGTCTACCTAACTTAAAAGAAAGCATAGCATAACTAGCAAATCTCGTACTTGCATGAGGATTTTCCTTAAAATTGAATTCTATTACTATTCTAACCAAGTTCATCAAAATTATGCAAAATCAATATCATGGCAATACTAATATATGACATATTCTGCAGCGAAAACCAGTAATCTCATACTTACATGAAGGTTTTCAGTCAAAAATGTTACCGGAGGGCCATCGAGAGGTGCTTGAGGGATGAACTTGCAGTTACCAGAGCCATTAAAACACCAGCCATGATATAAAAACTGCAACCGTCCCCACTGATCAATTCTCCCTTCAGACAATGGAGCCAATCTGTGAGGACACCTTTCATCAAACACCAACCAGGCATTCTCAGTTCTGTCCTACCACACAACCACATCAATACCCAAAACTTTCTTTGCATGAGGCACTCTCTTGTCAAGATCACAAACTGGCATCAAAGGCTACCATTGGGCATACCAATCATATTTCTCTTCTTGGGTTGGAACCGTCCCCACTGATCAATTCTCCCTTCAGACAATGGAGCCAATCTGTGAGGACACCTTTCATCAAACACCAACCAGGCATTCTCAGTTCTGTCCCACCACACAACCACATCAATACCCAAAACTTTCTTTGCATGAGGCACTCTCTTGTCAAGATCACAAACTGGCATCAAAGGCTACCATTGGGCATACCAATCATATTTCTCTTCTTGGGTTGGAGTTTCAAGCGCTGCTTCAGGTAGGATTGCAGGCTCAGTCGAAACAGAGGATGAAATGGTGGTGAAAATGTTGAATGTGGAAGATCTGTTTCTTTGAACCATGGAGAAAGATGATGAAGTGGGTGATGGGTTAAAACCAGAGAAAGTGAGTTCCGTGGAATGGGTTTTGTCAAATTTGGTTGGAATTTGTAGTGATGGAAATGGAATAGATAAAATTCTCAGGCTTTCGTGAAACCTTCAGAGCTCCAAGGTCAAATCTTGAGGCTCAAATTGTAAAGCTTGAAATGGAAATTGAGTAAGACACTTGAGTCTGCTCTGAATTTAAATGGGAATTTTATGATCTTCGAAACAAAGTAAATTAGAGAAGTGTGAGTCAGTGCGCATCAATAAAAAATAAAAAATAAATAGAAAAAAGTGAGTCCGTGAGTGTGATGAGTGTTTACTATTTGATAATTAAAACCTTAAAAAGTGACGTGGGACTCGTCATTTCCCTTTTTTTTTTTTTATCGAGACTCGTCATTTCCCTTTTTTTTATTCTACTTTTTTGTGTGGTGAATCATATCTAAGATTTTCACCCAAAAAATAAACATATCTAAGATAGAAAAAAACTTGTCATGATCATTGCTACTTTTTTGTGTGGTGAATCATATCTAAGATTTTCACCCAAAAAATAAACATATCTAAGATAGAAAAAAACTTGTCATGATCATTGTGCTGATTAACATAATCGGATTGAAAAGTCGTACCGGCATGTCCCCACAGATTTGTTTTCGATCTAAAGATAAAGGTGAGGTTCACATGTCCTTCTATCGCACTATCCTTCAAGAGTGGGAATATTTGATCAATAATTAATGGGATTATGTGGCTATTACAAGACATAGTCGGTACAAAACCAACCGACCATGACTCATTTAAGCCATGATCTCAGAGACAACATTGACATTAAGTTACATAAATCATACTCTTTAGGGAATCGGGATCACATATAGATCATTATTACATTATCCCATGGGGAGTCTAATGTTTTCATTATGCTAAAGCAGTGAGAGAACATTAATCTTAACTCAGAGCATGGTTGTAGTCGTGAAAGTGAAACTGCTTGTAGATAAAGTGTGCTAACCATTTGGAAGCTGCATACGAAAGTATAGCCGCTGCAACTATCATAGTTCTTGCAGCCACTGATACAGCAGCCTGCTTGGTTGCAGCAACAATTCCCAGAAGAGCAAAAGAGCCGACCTGCAATACCACTTGAAGCACTTTCAGACGTTTGTATGCAGCACTGCAACTGCTGCAGTTCACCACATGGGACCGGTACCTGAAAAGGTTGTGTGAAACTCCTCTATGAGTCAAGTATGATCTTTAAAACGGACGCTAACTTAGTTTTAAGGATCACAAGTCACAAACAGGTTGGACAAATTTTTGAGTTCAACATATCTGACTGAATGGCAAGATAAATGCAAATTTTTTAGTCTGTGTGGCAGAAATTTCTACATCGTTCAAAAGAGTTGAGTTTTAAGGTAGTTTATAACAGAATCGGTTTGTACTGCAGGCATATTCATTGCACATAAGCTTTCACCACTTTACTAGAATTGAGATTATTGCATCAACCTCAAATTTTAGCATATCCAAAACCTCTATAGTGATTTGCTTTGAACGAGATTTAACTGATAATGGGTAAAATGGTTTTGATGTTTTGAAACTAAGAAGTAAACAAACTGAATTTGATTCCTTCGTAGTATTGTGCAAGTTACCTGTCCAGCAGCTGTTCTCTAGGGGGAGTCGAGGGAAGAGCCCCACTGAACTTGCCTCTCCAATCCACCTGACCGCCAGCGTACTTGTTTAGCCACTTCCTGAAACCAACCACAACCGCATCTGACTTTGTAGGCACAAAACATGCTTTCTGCCACTGGGTAGGGCCAGCATCAAATATCTTGCATTCCTGTAGGAAGAACTCAAGAGTCAGAAAGACTAAGACTGTTAGGACCCAATTGTCCCTTAAAGAGCCTCTTGGGCACCCTTCCCTTCAAGCAAGCTTTGGGGAAGTTCTACCCATGTTCTCAATTTGTGTATTCAGAAAGATGAAACATAATTTCTAAACTTAACACAAACTACAGTTAGGAGTCACTTCAAGATGAAGAAGGTATAAATCTGAGTCCATAACCAGGTTTTGTCCCATATGATATATCCATCGTGGAAGAATCTTATCAATCCAAATGTCAAAGTTTCTTGGGAAGGTTGATATCAGTCTGCTATTACCTGGACTAACTGGGATGCAAATGAAAACTAGAAGAGCTCTCCGCTGGAAAGTGAATGCAGAGATAAATAAGGATATGAACAAGCATAACGGAAAGTCTAGATGCCGAAGGCAGCTATGTATAAAATAAATAAGTAAATTAGCATAGTGTGCTACCTTTTGGGTTCCAGCTGGTGATGCAATCCCATTACCTTCGTCAACTGGATCAAGAGGAGGAGCATAAAACACACATGGTGGCAAAAAGTTACTGCAACCCCATTCCTGCTTTGCGACAAAACCATTTATATCTAACTTCTGAACACTAAAATCCCTTGGTCTTCCCCCTTCTCTATCAGCTTTCTCTGTAAAGTGATAAACTGTAAGTCATCTGAACCTCATATTAACATACAGAGTTCACTAAAAATGATCCCTAATATGTTATCTACCTTTGGGTTGATTCATTGGCATTATTCAATAATGTGCCTATGGTATATGAGCAGGGTCCATAAGATTTTCAATCAAGACCTCATATCTGGAATGGAAAATAAGAACCCAAGGACAGTTTTGGAAAAGGAAAAAGATAGTTCCCTACTATAACTTTCTTCAAGTTCAAGTTCTTAAATTTGTGGAAATAATCTATTTACTTTCTCTCTTTCTATCTGTCTTCTATAGCTAAAATAATTTCATATGATGTCGTAAGTAATAGACTAGTTTAGGAAGTTCATATGTAATACCTTAATTGTATCTACTTACCTTGTATAGCTTGTAAACCTACGTCTATAATGCAATGCACAGCACCGGCTTGAGTTAAGCCGCATCATTCATCTTCTTGCCTTCTCTTGTGTGATTCTGCAATATAGTTGCTTGTATGAAGGTTACAAAAAAAAGAGTAATCTCATACTTGCATGAAAGTTTTCAGTGAAAAATTGTTACCGGAGGGCCATCGGAAGGTGCTTGAGGGATGCACTTGAAGTCACCAGAGCCATTAAAACACCAACCATGATAAACACACTGCAACCTTCCCCACTGATCAATTCTCCCTTCAGACAATGGAGCCAATCTGTGAGCACACCTATCATCGAACACCATCCAGGCACCCTCATTTCTGTCCCACCACGCCACCACATCAATTCCCATTACTTTCTTTGCATGAGGCACCCTCTTGTCAAGATCACAAACTGGCATCAATGGGTACCATTGGGCAGACCAATCGAATTTATCTTCTTGGGTTGGGGTTTCAAGCGCTGGTTTAGGTGGGTTTGCAGGCTCAGTCGAAACAGAGGATGATATGGTGGTGAAAATCTTGGATGTCATTTATCAAAAAAAAAAAATCTTGAATGTTGATGATCTGCTTCTTTGAACAAAGGAGAAAGATGATGAAATGGGTAATGGGTTAAAACCAGAGAAAGTGAGTTCCTTGCATTGGGTTTTGGCAAACTTGGTAGGAATTTGTAGTGATTGGAATAGATGAAATTCTCAGACTTTCCATGGCTGCCACCTTCAGAGCTCAACCTCCACGGAGGAAATGGGAGAGTCTTTTCCAAGCTCCAAAATCAAATCTTGAGGCTGAAAGCGCAAAGCTTGAACTGGGAATTGAGTAAAAACTTGAGTCTGGTCTGATCTGAATTGAAATGGGGATTTTATGATCATCGATGGAGTGGCAATCATAATGTCGAAATAATTTAGTAAAGTGTGACTGAGTGGGAATGAATGGGTCAAAGAGTGACTGCTGTTTTACTACTTGATCCATGCCCCAACTCCCACATCATGCTAGAGTCCAAACCTGGAGTTACATTGCGCCAATGAATACGGATAAAAAATTGGGTTTGAAACACCAGGTTAGGAATTTTTTTTATTTTTTTTTTAGAAGACCAGGTTATGAATTTTGAATGAAGCACAAGAGACGATCATGCTTATTTAATAATATTTATAATATAACCACGAGCAAGTGATTTCGTGGAAACTCAGGTTCGAAGTCAGGTTTACTCTCTGATTTTTGGTTCGAGATACGAAACAGACATTTGACTTGTGGCCTTGAAATGCCTCTGTGAGTCTTCCCGACCTCTCGCGCAGATTAGTCTTTGGTTGAAAGCTTTGGGATACTGTGTGTCAATGACAAAAAAAATATATATTTATAATATTTTTGTAAAAAGACAATAAATTTTGAGATTTTGTGTTTTTTGTTAGGTCAATAGTAACATAAAAAAAATTTGGAACTACAAGTTTACAAGAGGCATATTCCAAGAAAAACAAAAACCTTAAAATATATTCATAACTAAACTCATAAACAATAAGCATAAGACCCAAACTCTGATCAAAAAACAATGACCCAACACTTAGTCCAAAAGAGCTAAACACTTAGGGTAGAAACCCTAAAAATAAAAGTTCACTCTCCAAGCCCAACAAGGCCACAGAGAGAACTAACCAAGGCCCATCCCACAAGGGGGTTGGACCAACACCACGGCCCAAAGCCCAGAGAGCCCAAGAAGCAAAGACAGCCAAACAAGGTCACCACCTGCACCACACACAGTACAACCAATCCTCACCCGCACCATTGCCAATGTCGCAGCCACCGCCAGAGCCACCGTCGTGGCCACCATCGCAACAACCGTCACCGCCGTAGACGCAGTCATTGACGCAGCCAACATCGTAGCAAACGAAGCAAATAAAGCTGAGAAAAACCACCGTCGGAGCATTTACAACAGTTGCAGCAACGCCAAGAAGCCCCGTTGCATCCACAACAACATTGCCCTAAGCGTCGTCACAGCCGCAGCAGCGCTCCGCCCAGCCTCGCCGCAGCTGCAGCAATGCCACTGGCATCGCCGCCGTCGCAGATAAGGCCTCGCCGTAGTCTGTATCACCGTCTCTGCAGTAGCCCCATCGCAACCACCGCCGTCGTAGCCAGATCTCGTCGCCCACAAAAGATCTCAGTCAGATTTGGACTTTCCATCACATTCGACCCAAACAACGGAGCTCACGCCACGAGTCCATCATCAGGCCG
The DNA here is from genome assembly GCA_037349345.1 of Oemleria cerasiformis. Taxonomy (NCBI): domain Eukaryota; kingdom Viridiplantae; phylum Streptophyta; class Magnoliopsida; order Rosales; family Rosaceae; genus Oemleria; species Oemleria cerasiformis. The sequence goes on from JAZGTL010000006.1 coordinate 453,894, forward strand.
CTCGGATGGGCCACCACGGTGGCAGGCACACCGTCGCACCAACGCCCATCCACCATGGGAGCACAGCCGAAGCTGGTCCATACAGCAAAGACGGCGAGGCTGAACAAGAGAATGGGAAAATGAGAGAAAGAGGGGTTACCGCCGACCCCAAAGGGGATCGGCAGCTAGGGTTTAGTCTTGCTGGTTTTTTCTACAAAGAGGGCAGAGCGAATTCTAGAGAGAGAGCATTAATCAACCTAAACAATTGATTTGTTTTGATAAATTTTGAGATTTTAAAAAATTAACGGATAGTTAATTAATCAACCAAAAGAAAGATAGGAGTATGCTTGAGACCAAAAAAAAAAGGAGAAAAAGGAGTATGCGATTCCAAAGTTTCTAAACCTAGCTTACGCTCCACCATCTCTCATATGATCATATCTGTTTAATGAAATTGGATAGGAATTAAGCTAATTTATACTTCAATATGTACTTCGTACTTACAATTTAGATATCCCATGTTGGTGCTTGATAATTGCAAACAGCTGAATAAAACGGCATCTTCATTGCCAAATGATGAGTTTATAGTATAAGTAACAGTATCTTCATAACAAAAAGAAAAAAGATATTAGATAAGTAGTAGAATAACAATTTAGAAAAGAGCCATTATATAAGAACAAACAAGTGTATGTTCAACACTGTTAAGCTAAAGATCCACCATAATTACATTATTATCCCATGGGCATGACCGCATGAGGTGTCTAATGTTTTCAATATGCTATTGCAGTACACGAACATTAATCTCACTGAAGGGCATGCTTGTAGTCGTGAAAGTGAAACTGCTTGTAGATAAAGTGCGCCAGCCATTTTGAAGCAGCAAAGGAAAATATAGCCGTTGCAACTGTCGCAGTTCTTGCAGCCACTGATATAGAATCCTGCTTGGTTGCAGCAACAATTCCAAGTAGAGCAAAAGACACGACCTGCAATGCCACTTGAAGCACTTTTAGACCTTTGTGTGCAGCACTGCAACTGCTGCAGCTCACCACATGGGACCGGTACCTGAAAACACAACCAGGTTGGACAATTGTTCGTGTTCTGGTCAACATATTTCACACACAGAGTGAATTACAAGGCAGTTTATAATAGAATCAGTTTAGCTACATTCACCACTTTACTAGAATTGAGATTACTGCATCAACGCCAAATTTTAGCATTTCCAAGATCTCATTAGGGGTTGACTTTGATGGCAACAAAATATAACCGACAAGGGGTGAAATGATTCAGATTATGTGAAACTAAGAAGTGAACAATGCTTCTTTGTGTTGTGCAAGTTACCTGTCCAGCAACTGTTCTCTAGGGGGAGTCGGGGGAAGAGCCCCGCTAAACTTGCCTCTCCAATCCACCTGACCGCCAGAGTACTTGTTTAGCCACTTCCTGAAACCAATCACAAGGGCATCTGCCTTTGTAGGCACAAAACATGCTTTCTGCCATTGGGTAGGGCCGGCATCGAATATCTTGTGTTCCTGTAGGAAGAAATCATGAGTCAGACAAGAATAAGACCAATAAAAGATCCACTCAAGACTCCATGTCCCATGGTCTTGCGGCTGCACATATAAACTAAATAGATTGTTTCTCTTATTGCCCCTACAATTCTAAGACTTGATTCAAACTAATTGAACTGGCTCCAGAATATAACATTGTCATAGAGGACCTTGGAAGGAAAAAGCATTTCTTTCAAGGGCGTGTGTAGTGGGTGGAAGGAGATTAGTCAGGCTCATAATATTTCAATCACAAATTCACAAATAAATTACAAGTGAACTTTATCATATTTCTTTCAAATGAATAAGCAAGTCCTGTATTCGGAAAATGAGAGGAAAGATAATTTTTAAACTTAATACAAAGAGTTAGGAGTCACCTCAACGTGAAGAAGATATAAATCCGAGTCCAGCACCAGGTTTAGTGCCATATGAATAATCCATCGTGGTATAATCTTATCCATCCAAACGCCGAAGTTTCTTGGGAAGGTCCATATCAATCTGCTATTACCTGGGCTAACCGGGATGCAAAAAAAAATTAGAAGAGCTCTTCGCTGGGTTGATGGCACCTACACAAATCACCATCCACATAAATAAATGCAAAGTGAATGCAGAGATAAAGGATATGAAAAAACATAACAGAAAGTCTAGATGCCAAACGAAGCTATATATGAAATAAATAAGTAAATCAGTTATCAGCATAGTGTGCTACCTCTTTGGTTCCAGGTGGTGATGCATCCCCATTACCTTGGTCAACCGGAACGAGGGGAGGAGAAACAAACACACATGGTGCCAAAAATTTACTGCAATCCCATTCGTGCTTCGCGGCGAAACCATTTATGTCTAACTTCTTAACTCTGAAATCCAATGGTCTGCCACCTTCTCTATCAGGTTTCTCTGTAAAGTAAGGAACTATAAGTCATCTGAACCTCAAATGAACATAATCAATTCAATAAAAATGATCCATAATATATTACCTTTCGGTTGAACAGTTGGCATTATTCCATAATGTGCATATGGTACATGAGCAGGGTCCATAAGATTTTCAATCAAGACCTCATACCTGGAATTGCAATTAACAAATCAAGGAAAGCTTCTGCAAAAGGAAATCAAACTTACCTGCACCAAGTACTAGTTATTAAACTTGTGGCAATAATGAAGAAAACATACACTTCTATTTGCTCTCTCTCTCTCTCTCTCTAACTGTCTTCTATAGCTAAAATAACTTATATGCTGTTATATGGAAAACTAATATGACGAGGATATATATAACTCAGTCCATACAAGAGAGATTTATATCTGAAGTATTTTGAAAAACACATCTTTACATACCCGTAAGGAATGTCTCTATGTGACATTAAAAAAGTATAGGACGGATCATCTAGTTCCGGTATGAAGGGAGGTTTTTTCTCCGCAAGAACATCTTTGTATTGAGGATCAGAATTTGGCCAAAACCACACAATGCCATTCTGCACAGTAGTTGGATAGGCAGCTACACATGCTTTCTTGGATTTGTGAATCTGCATATCATTATCATGTTAGAAGGGTCATCCTGCTATCTTATCAAACCATAATTCATGCACCGCATAGTTCATCGTTAAATTGATGTTAAAGCTCATTAAAATTATGCCAAACTATTACTACGGCATCTATGACATCTTCTAGCAGTCTAGCTAACTTGACTGAAAGCTTAACATAACTAGCAAATCTGCTATTTGCATGAAGATTTTCTTTCAAAATTATGCAAAACCATTGGTAATATACGACTTCTTCTGCAGTCTATAGCTACTTTGTATAAAGGTCAGAAAAACCAGTAATCTCATGAAGGTTTTCAGTAAAAAATTGTTACCGGAGGGCCATCAGCAGGTGCTTGAGGGATGAACTTGCAGTCACCAGAGCCACTAAAACACCAACCATGGTAAACACACTGCAACCTTCCCCATTGATCAATTCTCCCTTCAGACAATGGAGCCAATCTGTGAGGACACCTATCATCGAACACCTTCCAGGCACTCTCATTTCTGTCCCACCACACCACCACATCAATACCCAAAACTTTCTTTGCATGAGGCACTCTCTTGTCAAGATCACAAACTGGCATCAACGGGTACCATTGTGCATACCAATCGAATTTCTCTTCTTGGGTTGGAGTTTCAAGCACTGGTTCAGGTGGGTTTGCAGGCTCAGTCGAAACAGAGGATGATAAGGTGGTGAAAAGCTTGCATGTTGATGATCTGCTTCTTTGAACTAAGGAGAAAGATGATGAACTGGGTAATGGGTTAAAACCAGACAAAGTGAGTTTCTTGGATTGCGTTTTGTCAAATTTGGTGGCTGGAATTTGTAGTGTTGGAATAGATGAAATTCTCAGACTTTCCATGGCTGCCATGGCCACCTTCAGAGCTTCAAGCTCCAAGGTAGAGTCTTGAGGCTTAAAGTGTAAAGCTTGAATGGGAATTGAATAAAAAACTTGTCTGATCTGAATGGAAATGGGAATTTTATGATCATCGATGGAGTGGCAATCATTAGGTCGAAAGAAATTAGTAAAAGTGTGAGTGACTAGGGGGAATGAATGGCCCAACCACAAATGTTTTCCGTTTTTGGAAAACTTTTTTCCTATGAAATTTGGTTTGACATAATAATTGGTAGGTATACCTAGTTCCTACATGTGAGACTTCATCTTCACGCTACACTGCAAATCGCTGAATGAAAATGTCTTCTTCGTTGCCATTTGTCAACCTGCTGAATTCAAGACCCCATCTTCACAAATAGAAAACTCATTTAGTCATTGCAAAACAATTTCGCCTTCTACCCAAAAAAAAAAAGCATTTTTGGCTTCCCCCATTGAACAAGTAGGAGAAAATGAAAATCTTTTGCATTTGATTTTAAAGGGAAAATCTCCCAAATAATGCTTATGCATTTGAAGTCCAATCGTCAAGTCTGTCCACCCAATATCCCCTATATTAAAAGGAAAAATATTTTGCCTTTTCTATTTATCACTTATTTATGGTGATGTGAGGAGCTCATAGTGGAAGTTCAGCGTCCAGTTTTGGACTTTTTTTTAACAAATGAAAAGAAGAAGATTCGAAGATAGAACCTCTTTCAATATTAAGTTGTTGCAGTTGCTTGCACATCTGTATTTTGCATCCACAAACAACAATTGCATTTTTATATTAGTCTGTCTTGTCTCATATACAACTAAGGAACGAAGTAATTGAGTCTGGTTTTGTGTTCAAAGGGCATTGAAGCCACCAAAATTCAAAATTTTGAGTAGGAAAAGGAAAAGTATAACAGAGAATTCCTAAATCATCTTTTCTATTCACACCAAAGAATGAAGTAACAAAGGAATATATTTTCGGGCATGAAACATTAGCTATTGCTACTACTCTACTTCCAGTAAACAATGGGGAGGACGGAGCTCATTCTTTTCAGAATTAATCTTAGAGACAACATTGACATGATACTTGGAATTTATGTTCAATACTGCTAAGTTAAATTTATTACACACTTTAGGGAATTGGGATCACGCCATATCACAATTACATTACTATCCCATGGGGTGTTTAATGTTTTCATCAATGCTAAAGCAGTAACTAGTAAGTCAACATTAATCTCACTGAAGAGCGTGGTTGTAGTCGTGAAAGTGAAACAGCTTGTAGACAAAGTGAGCCAACCATTTTGAAGCAGCAAACGAAAGTATAGCCGCAGCAAATATCGAAGTTCTTGCAGCTACTGATATGGATACCTGCTTGGCTGCAGCAACAATTCCAAGTAGAGCAAAAGAGGCGACCTGCAATGCCACTTGAAGCACTTTCAGACCTTTATGTGCAGCACTGCAGCTCCTGCAGTTCACCACATGGGACCGATACCTGAAAATGTTGTAGAAAATATCCTCTATAAAGTCAATTATGGTCAGTTATGACTTTGAACAGACTCCAACTTAGTTCCAAGGATCACAATTCACAACACAACCAGCTTAAGCAAATGCAAATATTTTAGTCTGTGTGCCAGAATTTCCACATCATTAGAAAGGTTGAATTTACAAGGTAGTTTATAATAGATTCAGTTTAACTACAGTAATATTCATTAGAATTGAGATTATTAGAAACAGTTTCACCACTTTACTAGAATTGAGATTATTGCATCAACACCGAATTTTAGCATTTCCAAGACCTCTTTAGTGGTTTACTATGATGGCAACAACTTAGAACCGACAAGGGCTAAAATGGTTCTGATTTTGTTAAACTAAGAGTAAACAAACTGGACTTTGAATCCTTTGTAGTATTGTGCAAGTTACCTGTCCAGCAACTGTTCTCTAGGGGGAGTCGGGGGAAGAGCCCCACTGAAATTCCCTCTCCAATCCACCTGACCGCCAGCATATTTGTTTAGCCACTTCCTGTAACCAATCACAAGGGAATCTGACTTTGTAGGCACAAAACATGCTTTCTGCCACTGGGTAGGTCCGGCATCAAATATCTTGTGCTCCTGTAGGAAGAACTCAAAATTCAGACAAGAATAAGACCAAGAAAGGATTCACCTACAAGACTCCATGTCCACGGTCTTGCAGCCACACATATAAAACATCTTCATAGAGGAACTTGAAAGGAAAAAGCTTTTCTTTCACGGGTGTGCGTTGGGGTGGAAGGAGATAGGTCGAGCTCATAAATATTTCAATCATAACCAAGCTATTGGAAGTGAACTTTATCATAACTTTGTCAACTGAAAAAGCAAGTTGTGTATTCAGAAAGTGAGATGAAAGATAATTTCTAAACTTAATACAATGAGTTTAGGAGTCACCTCAAGATGAAGAAGATATAAATCTGAGTCCAGAACAATATTTAGTCCAATATGAGTTATCCAACGCGGAAAAATCTTATCAATCCAACAGTCAAAGTTTCTCGGGAAGGTCGATATCAATCTGCTCCTACCTGGACTAACTGGGATGCAAATAAAAACTAGAACAGCTCTCCGCTGAGCTAATGGCACCTAAACAAATCACCATACATCAAAATAGATGTAAAGTGACTGCAGAGATAACGGAAAGTAAATCAGCATACTGTGCTACCTTTTTGGTTCCAGTTGGTGATGGATCCCCATTACCTTGGTCCACCGGAACAAGGGGAGGGGAAAGAAACACACATGGTGCCAAAAATTTACTGTGATCCTCTTCGTGCTTTGCAGTGAAACCATTTATGTCTAACTTCTCAACTCTCAAATCCAATGGCCTGCCACCTTCTCTATCAGGTTTCTCTGTGAAGTAATGAAATGTAAGTCATCTGACATCAAATTAACATAATGAATTCAATAAAAATGATCCATCAATTATTACCTTTGGGTTGAACTGTTTGCATTATTCCATAATGTGCGTATGGTACATGAGCAGGGTCCATAAGATTTTCAATCAAGATCTCATACCTGGAATTGCAATTAACAAATCAAGGAAATTTCTGAAAAAGGAAAATCAAATTTCCCTGTATCAAAGTTCTAGGCTTCTAGCTATTAAACTTGTGGCAATAATCAAGCAATTTGCTTTCTCTCTCTATCTGTCTTCTATAGCTAAAATAATTTCATATGCTGTTATATGGAAAACTAATATCACGTGGATATACCTCAGAACGTAAAAGATAGATTTATATAAGAAGTAGTTTGAAAAACACATGTTTACATACCCGTAAGGAATGTCTCTATTCGCCAGTGAATAACTATATGATGGATCATCTAGTTCAGGTATGAAGGGAGGTTTTTTCTCCGCAAGAACATCTTTGTATTCAGGATCAGAATTTGGCCAAAACCACACAATTCCATGCTGCACAGTACTTGGGTAAGCAGCTACACATGCTCTCTTGGATGCGTGAATCTGCATATCATTTTGTTAGAAGATTTTGGCTTCACACTTGAGAAACCAAACTATTACTAGGGCATTCTATGACATCTTCTAGCAGTCTAGCTAACTTGACTGAAAGGTTAACATAACTAGCAATTCTGCTACTTGCATGAAGATTTTTTTGGAACTTGAATTCTACTCTGCAAAATCATGCAAAATTATGCAAAATCAAAATCATGGTAATATCAAGCATCTTCTGCAGTCTAGATAGCTACTTATATGAAGATAAGCAAAACCAGTAATCTCATAATTGCATTGCATGAAGTTAAGAAAAATTGAATTGTTACCGGAGGGCCATCAGGAGGTGCTTGAGGGATGAACTTGCAGTCACCAGAGCCATTAAAACACCAACCATGATAAACACACTGCAACCTCCCCCACTGATCTATTCTCCCTTCAGACAAAGGTGCCAATCTGTGAGGACACCTATCGTCAAACACCTTCCAGGAACTCTCATTTCTATCCCACCACACCACCACATCAATACCCAAAACTTTCTTTGCATGAGGGACCTTCTTGTCAAGATCACAAACTGGCATCAGCGGGTACCATTGGGCATACCAATCGAATTTCTCTTCTTGGGTTGGAGTTTCAAGCACTGGTTCAGGTGGGTTTGCAGGCTCATTCGAAACAGAGGATGATAAGGTGGTGAAAAGCTTGAATGTTGATGATCTGCTTCTTTGAACTAAGGAGAAAGATGATGATCTGTTTCTTTGAACTAAGGAGAAAGTGAGTTTCTTGGATTGGGTTCTTTCAAATTTGGGTTGGATTTTTAGTAACGGAATAGATGAAATTGTCAGAATTTCCATGGCTGCCCTCAACCTCCAAGGAGGAAATGGAAGACTGTCCTCCAAGCAGCACCAAGGTAAAATCTTGAGGCTAAAGTAAAGCTTGAACTGGGAATTTAGTAAAAAACTTGAGTCTGATCTGAATTGAAATGGGAATTTTATGATCTTCTATGGAGTGGCAAACATGTCGAAAGAAAGTAGTACAGTGCGAGTGACTGAGTGGGAAAGAAAGTAGTATTATTTTATTTAAAATGCAGCAACAATCACCAAGTTTCAAAATACAACCAGAATAAGTTAGTAAATCTCAAAATATACCTAGAACAGGCATTCTGTTACCTCCGTTTCACCATCCGTCAATCTCTGTTACTAACACCGTTAAAAGTGATGATGTGGCAATAATATTACATTTGTAATATTTTATTAAATTTAAACTAAAATTATTTTTAAAAATTAAAACAAATAAAATTAATTACCCTTCCCCAACCCACCCGATCATCTGCCTCTCTGGGCCTCTGCCAAGTACCCAAAACGACGTTGTTTTGGCTACAAATTCATCACCATCATCGATCTCGTCTTCATCATCCATCATCAATCTCGTCTTCATCATCATTCATCGTTCTCTTAGTGGTTTGGATTTGAACGATGAAGAGTCACCTTTGTTCCTCAGTGATAGCCTTCCACAACAACTAGGAATCCATTTCAACCTCCACCGCATCATAATCTGCACTCACACAGACCTCCAACGCCGCACGCATGCCGTAGGCTTCAGCTTGCAAGCTCGACTAGATTCCCAATAGCCTCACCTTTCTCAAAGCTACCCATGAACGAGCGCACCACCCAGCCGATCGCACCTGCCCCAGTCGCTGCGAGCCAGGCACCATCGCAGTTGACCTTGTGGACACTTTTCGCTGGTCTGGTCCAGCCAGTAGGCTTCTCCGCCGGCAGCCCAATGCTCACTGGCACTGCACTCACCAAGTCCTTCTTCTTCAACTTAGCCTCCATAAATTCAGCCAGCTGCCTTTGAGTTAATTAAATGGTTATTCCAGGTTCAGCAACCTCATCCTGGAAACATCTTGCATTACGGCTCTTCCAAATACGCCACAGACCAACAATGAACCATTGCACTGTTGAATGGTTTGGATTCGAACGATGAAGGATGATGAATAAGAGATCGATGATGGTGATGAATTTACAGCCAAAATGACGTCGTTTTGGGTAGTGGGCAGAAGCCCAGAGAGGGAGACGATCGAGTGAGTTGGGGAAAGGTAATTAATTTTATTTGTTTTAATTTTTAAAAATAATTTTAGTTTAAATTTAATAAAACGTTACAAATGTCTTAATTGCTCATATAAATTTTGTAATATTACTGTCATATCATCACTTTTAACGGCGTTAGTAACAGAAATTGACGGATGATGCAACGGAGGTAACAAAATGCTTGTTCTTGATACAAAGTGAGGAAAATTTCAGTTCTTGGTGCATTTTGAAACTTACTGACTTGTTCTGAGTGCATTTTAAGTAATAAGCTTTTACTATTTGATGCATGCCTCAACTACAAAATTTGCGTTTGTATAAAATCTTTTTCTTTTTTAATTTTTGTTTGACATCAAAATTTGTAGGTATACCTACTCCCACATTTGACACTTCTTTTTGACAATCGACCGCAAAACTATTAAGCATTGAAATTTTCATTTTTGTAGCAAATCGTGTTTTGCAGTCTATTCCATTTTTGTTGACATAAAAATTTGTAGGCATACCGCATACCTACTCCCACATTGACACTTCTTTTTCACAATAAACTGCAAAACTATGAAGCATCGCAATTTCACATTTGACAGGTATATAAAAATGTTGGAAACTCGAGATTTAACGTTTCACATAAAGAAGAAATCATTAAACATTTTGAAATTTTTTTATGAAGAATCATTAAACATTTCGAAAGGTGAAGATAAGTTTTTATACTTCTAGAATGAATATCAACTCATTTTTGAATTAGTCTCGGATACAACCAAGGAAAGAAAAAATTGAATCTTGTTTTGTATTAAAAGGGCATAAAACCCACCAAAATTCTTGGAATTTGTCATCTCCTTTTGTACAAGATGAACTAACGAAAAAATTGTATACATGATTTGAGTAGGAAAAGAATGACAAAGAATTCCTATATCATCTCTTTTCTATTCACACCAAAGAACGAAGTAATAAAGGAATATACTTTGAGTCATGACACATTAGCATTTGCTGTTACTCTACTTCCTGTAAACAATGGGGAGGACTGAGTTCTATAGGGTCGAATGGTTGTTACTCTCTCTAACCCCGGTGAGTTTATGACCCCTTCCATCACCCCGCCACATTTCGTGGGTGTCAACACCCTCGGACTCAACACCACAGTCATCCGAGGAGAGAAGTATGATCGTGTCCCGGCAGCACTTCTTGGAGACAAGCAGACATGTTCCAAAGCTCGGAACTGAAGCTCTGAGGGATAGTCCCTAACACAACCAATCCGAGGTCCAGCTCCTGTTGTCCATTTGCAAGACAACTGCTTTCCCAGTTGATATGATTCCATTCCTTTGTGTGAGTTGATCCTTTTGAGAATTGATTCATGAGGAATGCCTTGCTCCTCAGTCTCTTCTTCATGATTTTCTTCAAACAAGTTCTTTTTCGAAGCCATGTAATCATGTTCTGATGACAAACTTTCGTCTGTTGTTTCATAACCATCCACGGGAGATTCTGCAGGGAAAATATTGCGTCTTGAACCGGCAAGTTGAGTTTCGCTGTCTACTGTCTCATAGAAAGTTTCCTTGTCTGGTATTGCAAGATTAGACAGTTTTCTACTCACTCTCAGGAGCCTGCTTGACATATGAGATTCCGTTGAAGCAGCTTGTCCCGTTGGATCAGTCTCTTCGCGAGTTAGGTCTTCAGAAATCGTCTCTTCAGTCTTTAGCTCGGATACATTTGGGATCAATTCCTCTTCACATGAGTTGCATCTGTTATGAGCACTGCTTCTTTTCTTGCTAAGTGAACCTTCATCCTCCTCATCAACTGGACTTAACTGTGTAAATAAAAAAGCGGGATTTTTAGTATACATATTTACATTTATCTTGAAAGGTATTAGATCATTGAAAAAGAATATAAAGTTTTGATTTTTCATAATTTATACCTTAACATTTGTGAGATCCACATTGTTCTCTTCAAGGAATGAGATGAAATCTCTGAAATTTGCTTCTGTGGGACGATAATGACCACTGTGAGGCCAAACTGCCTGTAGAGTCACAAGAAATCAATGTCAGAGACTGTCACAATAACTAGAGAAAGAAAAATTCGACACGTTTTTTGAGTTATAGTCATACCTTAATGATGCCATGTTCAACAACTAATCTCCCAGCAGCAGATGTGGCTCCTCCAGCCAAAAAACTTGAATGCTGAAACGTCCCCTTCTTTTTCTTGCCTACATATAAGGTTCTAGAAGTACTGAGCACAAAAATCCATTTGGCATCGTCGAATTCCTCAGTTGTATTGAGGAGCTCCCCTGATTGTTTGTAGAAGAATTTTCCATCCACCACAACAACTTCATAGGCCATTCTTTCCATCTATATTGAGCAAAATAATTATCAGCAAATAAATTGGGAGAAAAAACAGATTGAAAGAATATCAGTAAGGATATAAAGGCTCACCGGTCCAAGATACTTGATACACTGCTGTTGAAGTTTCGATCTGGGGCATTTTTCAACAAGATTTACTTCCTTCCCTTCGCCTATATCTAGCCAGTAGAAGAATGGTTCTTTACTCTGACAATGAAGCCATTTGACGTAATAAAAGTGCAGATTATGTCCATACCGATGCCTTGGATCAATCTGTTTTTAATCAATATAAAGAACTAAGATCAGTAATGGCTCATAAAATATAGAAGTAACAAAAAAATTGACAAACTCAAATGCAATCAACTTACTGCTTCAAGCCAGTGCTGTAAAGCAAGTTTTTGTGCCTTTTCATTCTTTAATAGACCTTTTCCAACCTGCAGTGACAAAGAAATGCTTAGTTTCTTGAACAAATTACGAGAAACTTAAAGCAACGCATAGCAATCTGTTCAAAATTTACCTTGGCAGCTCTGGTCCTTGCTCTAGACCAACGCGAAATGGCAGTTTCATGTTTCTCAATTTCAAAGAATGATATAGAACTGCGCTTGAGCTCTGCGAAATCTAATAGCTTCCACCTACAATATTACAAAGAATTTGAATTGAATAAGATATAAAGACATATATATATTTTTTTTGCATAAAATGGCAAGATTAGCATATAACAATGAATACATACCAGCTTTGTTCAACAAGAACTGCACAATCTGCTAGCTTTCTTCTGGTTCGGAAGCTTTTGTATACTTTCTGCAATTTAATTGCTGCCATGTGTTTGGGGCTGGCAGGATCCAAAACTTTTGAGGGTTGGATCATAGCCGGAGAACTATCTGATCTCGGGGATTGAATACTTATCTCATTGCTAATGGGACTGATTGGTGCAATGCTCATTTCTTTGCCAAGAAGGCTGAGTGATGCAACAGTCATGCTCTTTCCTAATGAAGGAACCTTAAGCAAACCCATTTTCTCAAACTCATTCCCTTTAAAGCTAACAGAAGTTTCTAAAGTCATCTTTCCACAGCCCAAGGATTTCATTATTGTGGGTTCAGTATCAGCACCCTTGAAACTGATTGATCTAACTGGAGTTTTTACTTCATCACCAAAGCTGATGGACTTTACGATTATTGATTGTAACGCACTTTCCAAATCGCTGTGGTCAGAAAATGGGCACGAAAAGGAAATTCCCATTGGACGGAAAATCGGGTTTTAGAAACCTAGACAATTTATTCTCCTGTGATAACACAAAATTAGCAATGAGCCTTAGTAAATATTCCATATCATACAATGCATTGTACAACAAAAAAACATCACTGAAGATACTAATATAAACATTCAGCTAAGTATCCAAAACATGAACAAGAGCATATCAGAAAAATCCACCATGAAAAGAGCTTAGATCTAAAACCGAAAAGACAATGAAACATACACATCCATATGTAATGGCAATTGTATTCACTTACAAACATCCCATGACATCCCTTTCTTCCTAAGCTAAGTCATATTCTATATAGTAAAATCTATCAGCTTAAACAATTGAAGAAAGAAAAACATTGGTTGTCCTATCACCTAAGAATGCAGAGCCAATAGAAAAAGACCGTGAATCTAAAAAACCCATTACCAATAATTTCATTTAAAAAAAAACAAACACTGTTCTTTTCCATTTGGATAAAACCCATGAAGCAAAGAGCATGGATCCAAAGGACCCATTACCAGATAACCAAAAATCAAACAAAAAGCAATGGAAAACGATCACATTCCCATGAATCAAAATCAAAAGCCCAGAAAACCCATTTCATCAAATAGCACAAAAAGTCACCAAAGAACAAAACTTTTACCATTCTTACACACCAAACACGAAACAAACTACAAAGAAGAGCAAAAAGGTAAATTCTTTATAGAATTAAAGGAGGCATTGTTACCTTAAGTGGAGGATTTTCGAGCCAACGGAAGAGCAGAAATGGATTGTCGGTGTATTAATAGAAAGGAAAGTTGGAAATTTGATTGGTGAGTGAGAGAGGAGTTGGATTTGTTTGAGAGGGTTGGTTTGATTTTGATAATAACAAGAAGAGAAGTCGTCGACCCTTCTTCGTTGCTGTACAAAGCTGCTGTGCTTTTCGAACTCGTCCCTTCATTCAGCTACCATATATAGGCACTCAAAGCACACAGGGGAAGAGAGAGACCCCATTTTCCAACCACGTGGGAATGGGGATTTTACTGGGAAAAGAACCGAAATTTGAAAGCACCAAAACAATTTTGTTTTCGTTTTTGTTTTTTTTGTGGAACTAATCTTCTGGTGAGTATTATTGAAATTGAATACTAATTGTTTTTTCCTTTCGGTTTTTCTTCCCTCTTTCTAAGAAATTGTAAGAGCTCATATACAAATAATAATTTGATACTTGACCAACTAGGCAAATCTTGTATATACTAGAAATTCCCCAACACTATTAAAAATATATAATTCCTCCAAATTACTAAGGGATTTGTACAAAAATGTGATATTATATTGTCATTTTAAAACGGAAATTTACAATGTATTCGTCACAAATAAAATATAATTATGAAATCAAAAGGTTAAGACTTATTTCGACGTATACATTCATTCTCTAGCTACCTCACAATGCCCTTAATTTCATTAATTTTCTATTCATTATAGTTAATTCTTTGACTTCATCATAACTTGATGAACAAGCACAAACCACATATATATATATATACGCGTAACACAATTCTCTCAACTAATTGTATTTTGAACTAATTAACTAATATTTTTAAAAGGTTTTATTAATTACGCGTAGACTGAGTTATACTCATTGATGTTATTATATTTTCTTTATAAAATGAGATTGGAAAAAGGATATTACAATATGTATATTAGATATCGATTTTATCTTTTACGAGAGTCGAATTCAAGATCTCCCACATAATCCAACCGACCTCACCTTGATGTTACCATGTTAATTAAATTAAACAATGTATTGATTAAGTGAATCTAGGAGCACTTGACAATTTTGGGACCCTACAATTACTTGCAAGCTTACGTGTAAATTAAGTAATTATATATATAAGCTTTTATTGTCACTATCAGTTCTTTTCACTTGAAATTATAGTTAGTTTACAACCTGATCGAGATTGACTTGTAAATATATAGTCGGCAGCACTGATGTCATCGTCTGGACTTAGTCATGTCATCAAGAAGTAGCTTTGGCTTAACTAGCAAGGCTTTTACTATTTATAACTTGGACATAAATTAATCAAAAGGCTTACTAGAACTTACCACTCATCATATGTCTAATATAATCTATACAAGAGAATTAAGATAAAATTAAGTACACCTTGTCAGATAAAATATCAAATATTAATTTATCGTCACGACTTCCTATTTAAATTTAACGAGAATCAAATTATTTAAGACATGTGATCGAAATGTAAAAATATAAATTCGCCCTAACCACTAGAACATTCGGGAATGTGAGCGTGAGTAATTAGAGGGCACGTAGCTAGGTGAATGGCATGGAACAGGGTTGGGGTTGGTTTGATTGGTGATGTGTGTGCACATGTGGAGTTCTGTGGATGGATATGATGAGTTGTCATGGTTGATTCATTTGGATTGTTTCCTTAATTAATTATAAATTATTGAAATTGAAATATGGATTGGAAAGTGAAAGCTCAAAGTGTTTGAAACTTCCACGTATGCGCGTCTTAGCGAGTACGAAGGTGTGTCCCACAAGTTGACTTGAATATTCTCCAAAATATGCAAAGCGTGGGTTCGATGGGTTAATAACAACAAAAATTAAATTCCCTTGTAAACTCAAAAGTCAAAACCTTCTCCTTTCTTTATTTAATATTAATATTAATATTAATACTAATACTAATACGTACCCTATATACAGCTAACACTCAAATTTACTAAATATCTTATTAACAATAATAGTATCAAACATATTAATTATCAATCACATATCATAAATAATATTTTTATGTGATAATATATATATATGCCTAACTTACCGTATCCTACTAATGATCTGTATGTGACATAATACATATACATGGGACGTGACATATCTAAAAGATAATACTTATGTTTTCCTTTAAGAGAATCTCCTTGTTTACTTTTATTGTTACCAATGTTTCATATATATATTCTATAATTACAACATTTCATGCTTTGACATAATTTAAATATTATTTTTTTTAAAATAACTAAGTTGAAAAATATTTATTAATTTATATACAGGTTAAATGGTTGAAACCGTTCATAAATTTTACTATAATTTTAGTAACCGTCTCTATATATACTTCAAGATTAGGGTCCCATGTTCATGAACTTTACCCTAATGTTTCTTTTAGTCCATTTGTCTATTTTTTCGAACGAATTCTCATTAAAAAAAGGAAAAAATAGTCAATTTATGTACGTTTCACGTGACTTTTTTTATGAAATTTGCTTGAAAAATAGACAGAGTGACTAACGGAAATATTAGGGTAAAGTTCATGAATAGGGAACACTAATATTGAAGTATAGAGACGTTTACTAAAATTATGGTAAAGATCATTGACGGTTACAATTATTTAACCTTATAAATATTTAGCATAAAAAATTAATTAACGATTTTTATAACAATTAATACCCTTTACTCATTTTCTTAGTTTATACATGTGAATGTCGACCAAATAATGATCTACACTATGACATGTTTAATTACTGAAAATTTTCTGAATTAAAAAGGAGAGAACGAACACTCATTCTTCCAAGAGAAAATAAAAGTATTTTCTAAAATAGAAAAGAAAAAAATTGGTAAAAATTGCTTTACGAAACAGTCTATTGATAACGAAGCTAATAGACTCTTTAGATTGTGTGCTACTTTTGAATATCTGCCTTTTATTGGCAAACAAAAGCATTCTTTTAAAGTTCTTAGTGGCTTTTATTGTACAATATAATAATTAACTAATTATTTATCAAATTTGACTACAATCATAATTGACTAATTACTTAATTATAATATTATGCATATATACGTGGATGATGAAGCATGTAAAGTGTATATACGCGTAGCCGAAAAAAACCCGACATTTTTATTTGCATTTTATGTGTCGGAAAGTAGCATACATGCACCAAAGCATACGAATTAATACGACTACCGCCATTCGCCAACAAAATAAGTTGACAGCTAGCTAGCCGTACAATACAGGAAACCTTGTTATAGTTTTAATTCAGTATCCTGGTGTTCCGTACATGAACCGTAGCTACAACATCAATATATATATATATATATATATATATATATATAATATATATATATATATATATAATATATATGATCCAAACAAATTAAGCATCGATAAAAATAAAAAAAAACAAATTAAGCAGGATGAAGTAGCATGAAATTTTGTCGGCATCATCAAATTCAAAAACTGTCGGTTCTTATTTTGTAATATTCGTATTCTTATTTTGTAACATTCGCTTTTCTATTTTCTTAATTACTCGATTTTTTACGAAAATAAGAAAGTAAAACGGAATGTGAGGATCGTTATCCTAGTTTTTCACTAAAAAATTGTTGTCATCGTTCCTGAATTTACACTAATTTTAGTTATGGTCCATGAACTTCGTTATTAGTAGCAGACGTTTCTAAACTATGCCTAAATGTGCAATATTGACAGTCATTCTGTTAAAATTCTTAACTATTTCTATTAAAAATAAGAATAAAATTGTCTTTTCAAGTGTGTTTATACAATTCCATCTACTCAACATAAATGAAGCTCAAGATTTATCCTTATTTTACCCTTATAAAGATAATTGAAAAGACAATTTTACATTTAATTTTAATAGAAATAGTTAAGAATTTTAAAGGAATGACTGTCAATGCACATTTAGGCATAGTTCATTATTAGTAGCAGACGTTTCTGAACTATGCCTAAATGTGCAATATTGACAGTCCTTCCGTTAACATTCTTAACTATTTATATTAAAAATAAGAGTAAAATTATTTTTTTAAAGTGTGTTTATACAATTTTCATCTACTCAGCATAGATGAAGCCCAAGATTGATCATTATTTTACCCTTATAAAGATAATTGAAAAGACAATTTTACACTTGTTTTTAATATAAATAGTTAAAAATTTTAACGGAATGACTGTCAATACACATTTATGCATAGTTCATGAACGTCTTCTACTAATAATGAAGTTCATGATAGCTAAAATTAGTGTAAAATTCTGGCACGATGATAATAATTTTCCCTTAATTATAATATTATTCAAGAGAACGATTTTGTTTATTGTCACTCGCATATGAATAGGCAACAAACCCATAATGAAATCTCAGTGTAATCTAAACGCAAACAGATCTGGATTTTCTGTATAGATTTGGCATATCCAGCTGTAAAATCAACATAAAATAGCTTATAAAAACGCCCTTTTTTGCAATCGGCAACGTGTTCGTCAGAAAACAAAGCCACTTAGCAAAACCTCGTCCTTGAGAACTGCAGTTGTTTTAGGTTTTTTTGGAACCACAATTAGTCAACACCTAAAGTTCTAAAGTTCCAAGTCCCAATACACTTAGAATGAGTTTGGACCAGGAATTTGAAAATTTTTTGAAATTTATTCTATATTATTAAGATATATATTAAAAAATAAAAAATATGAGAATTTTAAGTAAGTGTTTAGATACTAAAAAATAAAAATATGAGCATTATAAACATAACAAATCACTAAATAAGAAACTTTACAAAATAACACATCTATATGTATAACTTATAAATTCTATCTATATGTCTTGCATTGTATAATTTGCAAATTGCATGGTACTTTTAAGTTCCTTATTTTTAAGTAATTTCATAAAACTTCCATGGAACTTTGAAGTTCCCATTCAAACGCACCCTTAGTTTTTTAATCATTGATCCATTATAAGAGGAAGATAGTAAATTGGAAATAATTACGTAATAAATCAGGTATTTATATATAAATTATTTTTAAGTATATAAAATTAAATTCTGGACCTTTTACTACGTACTTTGGTGTTTTTAATTAAGGAATTAATTATTTGAAAAAAAAAAGTAAAGTGAACGGGACATAACATCGTCACGTACAACTGTCACAATTTAATTGAGATCTCCATGCAAGATGCAAGGTGAGAGGTACTCTGCACCGTACGAGCTGCGGACTCGGCGACTATGGGTGCACCGAGTACACGTGTCGCAATTTGAGACAACCACGTTGTGCTGCCTGGTATGAGCGGGACATACATACCTAACGCCCAGACAACTAAATCCCATGACAGTCGCCTCCCCCGTCCTCCCTCTCTCTCTCTCTCTCTCTCTCTCTCACTAAATAATAATATATATTAATTTTTGGCGGGGGGAAGTACGTAATAGCATCAAGCTCTATCAATGTTCAGTGTCATTTCTCATTTTCTAGTTAGATAGCTAATTAGCTACAAGTTCCTTAATTACTTTTCACTAACTTGATTTTATTTTTAATCATGTAGGTGTAGCTACCGCATTGGACATGCATATCCTTTATTTTATTATTAAAAGGTAAAACCATTTTATTATTAAAAGGTAAAACCGTACGTAAAAAACTTGTAATTCAAGAAGTTAATACTTAATACTATTAAGATATATTGACTTACTTGTAATTCAAGCGGTTAATATTTCAAGAGTTGACGTAGAAACTTCAACACATTTTGTTCTTTTTGAATAAATAACAAAGTTTACATAACTAATAAATACTTGAAAATAGATTCTCTTTGTTATCAAATCAAAATTTCAATTTCTCTGTATATAAATTGAATTGAACCGTCTGAAACATAAATGATTAAACTATCGAACAAACCGTTTAAAATTGTCGCAAGTTAACAATTTTAATTTAAAGATCATTTGATGATCTTACGTTAAGTGTTTGGGTCCTTTTCATATATATGTATATATATATATATTGTTGTGTATATAAATAATATACATCTTGCAATCCAGTGAGCTATATAGGGACTCCAATAATAATAAAGAGATCCCGGGGCGAGATGAGAGGGGGTAAGTAACCGTCGTAGCATGCATAGCAATTATCAATTAGCAAGAACAAGAAGCACAGCTGGAGACCACGCGGGGGGTCATCCATTTATTGAATAATGGCAGCTGTTACTTTCAGAATCATACGTGAAATAAATCATGGATCCTTATTCAATTTAAGTTAGGTAGCTGAAAAATAATGGAAAAATAGAAAACTCTGTGAAGGAGAAGATGAAGACTCACGAGTCAAATACAAGGAGGAAAAGAGAGAGTATTTTGAGAGTAAATTTGGTAATTTTTATTATGCAAAATATCTCAATACATTAAGTGACTCTCACACTCATTTTATATACTACACACTAATACAATGACTTAACAACAATACAATGACTTAATATTGTTAACAACCCCCCTCAATCTCATGTGGAGAGGCTCCATCATGAGATTGGGACAACAACACTTTACAATTATAACAAAGAGCAACACTAGCACAAGGCACAATCTGATCAATATGGAGTGCTGAAGAGACAAAGAGAAGTCCCCAAGAGTGCCACTGCCATAAGAGATGTAACCTCAGCCATAAGCCATCCAGATACCCAAACATGCTTAGGACAACCGTGAAAACCAACACAAGGTACAATCTGCCTAACTGCAATATGTAGATAAGCAAGAAGCATGCACAAAACCCAGTAGACAGCAGAAGGAGTTCCAATGCATAAACAATTTACAATCAGTGGAGTACGATCAGAGCAGACTGCAGAGTTTCCACCATAAGTCTCTCACGGTTGAATCAGTATACTTCAAGATATACAAGTCGTATCATCCAATATGCATAGACACAAACACAGCAGCCAACGATCCATTCCAGTACAATTTGACAAACACTATCTCAGGTCAGACCAAAATACACAACAGCTCAACACCATAACAACAATCTGACTGCTAGCCCAAAATACACAAACACTATGACCATGGCTGCCATCCCAAAACAATCCAATGCAATCCAGACCAAACGACAATAACTCAGCACAACTCAGACAGAGTAAGGAAGCTCATCCCAAAATGCATCACCAAATCAATAGCTCATCTTAGACACAAATCAATAGAACTCAGACACTAAGCAATAGCTCATATCAGAATACATCACCACAGAGCAAACACAATCACAACATCACAACTCATTCACAAGAACTCAGCTCAACACAACAAGTAACTCAACTATTAACTCAGCTTAATAGGAAAACATATAGATTGAAGGCATAAAGAGAATCGAAAGAGAATGTGAGATAGAAGAACAATTCAATTGTGAGAGAGAATTGCAGTAAGAATCAAAAGTAAGATAGAAGAGGAATTTGAGACCGAAGAAGAAGAATCATAGATCGAATATCAAATTGGGAGATAATCAAGATGAAGATCGAAGAAGAAGAAGAAGAAGCTCACAATATTTTATGTATTTAAGCAAGAAATTGAGAAATCAACAGAAGAAAGAAAGACGACTGAATAGAGGATCGAAAGAATTTGAGAAGGTAGAAAGAATTCATGACATTAGCATTAGAAGAAACACACAATTATGTATGTGTTTAATTAAGATATTGAAGATCGAAAGAAAGAGCCTGAGATTGGGGATTGAACCTCCATAAAGATTGACATTGACACCAGACATATCGAAGTAGAGATGAATCAAGATCGGAAGACATCTGATTTTGAGCTGAGAACATTGAAATCCAAGATCGAAGAAGTCCGAAGTAGCTATTTCAAGACCTGAGCTGATAACTCTGAAATTCAAGATTCGAGCTGAGAAATCTGAAGCAGAATGAAGAGTATGAGTCTGAGAGATTCGAAGTAACAAGATCGAAGATTGATGCAGACAAGCATATAACACCTTAGATTCTGAATCGTAGATACGAGTGAGCTCAAGATTTGAGGAGCTGAAATTGCAAATTAGATTCTAAATTACTCAAATTGAAGAAATCGTACAGTTGAAAAACAACGATTTCATGAGACAAGATCAAAGATGAAACATGACCAATTTCAACAACCAGAAAAAAGCATTGAAAAATTAGGTCATACTTGAGCCAATTTCAATCGCACAATTCTTCAGTATACAGAAAGCCCCAATATTCAACTATTAGGTATATTGTATTCGCTGTTCAAGAACAAGATTCAGACGAAGAACACATGAATCAGATTCCAGAAGAAGAATAGAGCAATCGAAAAGAAAACTTAGCTCGAAATCAAAGAGGAGTATCTGGAAATCCAAAGATCGCTGAGCAAACGCTAGGGAACATATGAACACGTTTATGAAAATCCACACAAGGTCGACGCCGTCGTAGGCGAAGTTGACAGACGAAGATGAATCGCAGATCGAAACAATTGAAAGTTCACAAGTGCAATCGAAGCCATCGATTCAAAGCTGAAATTGAAGAGCTCGAAGGATAGAAGCAGACTTGAAGAGAAACCGAAGAGCTTCGAGAAATCGAGAACACAGAGGGCCATCGACATGGAAGTAGCTTCGAAAACTTGAAATCGAGAAATCGAGAAGTCGAAGCCGTCACAGTTGAGCAAGAAATTAAAGCTTGAGGATTCGAAGCAGCAGAGATTGAATCGTGAAGGTTGCGCAGAAGACTCACATCCAACGAAATTGAAATCATGGCATAATTTTTGGTAAATGGAAATTGAAAACAAAAACTGAAACTCTACATAGCAACGGAAGCAAAAAATATCAAGACCACGAGCTATGAGCTTTGTAGCTCTGATACCATGAAAGAAATCATGGATTCTTATTCAATTTAGGTTAGGTAGCTGAAAAACAATGGAAAAACAGAAAACTCAGTGAAGGAGAAGATGAAGACTCACGGGTCAAATACAAGGAGGAAAAGATAGAGTATTTTGAGAGTAAGTTTGGTCATTTTCATTATACAAAATATCTCAATACATTGAGTGACTCTCACGCTCACTTTATATACTACACTTTAATACAATGACTTAACAACAATATAATAACTTAATATTGGTACGTGGCATGCTTTGACGTACGTGGCATGCTTTGACTGCTTCATTGTTTGTGCCCTTTCGCAGTGACTATATGTAGTCTCAGCTGGCTAGTCTTCTTCCTCTCACTTGAATACTTTCAAACGGATGGACCGCCAAAATCAAAGACAACGCGCTTCTAAGTAGCATTTGTCAGCACCGACTATTAAATATCAATGTTGCATGGATTGCAGGATATTAAAACACCGTATGGTCACACGTACCGCTTTCATTTTGTATATATTTTTAGAGAAATTATTTAGTACCACAATTAATGCATTTATTATAATTCTAGTAGTAGTAAGGTGCAAGCAAGAAATCTGCGTAGGTATAAAGTGGACCGAGAGTGAGTCAGCTCAGCTTGTAAATTACTCTGCTTTATTTAATTTTTCTCTTTCTGCCCAAAAGTGATTCTAACTTTCGAACATTACGTTGACGTTTGCTGGATTTTGGCTTTCGGCATTTTGAATTTTGGTGGGTCACTCAGATGACGCTCATTCTGCTGCCGGTCCAACCGGTCCAGAAACGCACAGGCAAGTTTGACCTTGATGAACTTCTTGTCTTGTTCATATGGCATGGCCTACCGAAGACAATATTTTCAGCTAGCTCATCATGCATCGATTACTAATCATTAAATATAAAGCTAAAATTTATCAATATTGGACGGTGATCGAAGCAGTTGCTATATATATATATATATATGTACGTATTCAGTAGCTATCTAGAAAGTTAATTAGGAGGGACTTTTATATATTGAGATAATCATAAGTGTACTTTTTAGCATAAATACTTTGGAAATTATTATTCTGATTCGATTTAAAATAAGTTAATATTTGAAAAAACAACTTATATAATTATGATACCAGAAAAAACAATAAAATAAAATTGAAGAGTGAAATAATTATATACATATTGTATGTATGTTATTTATTGGGCAATAAGAAATTGTAATATTATCTATCTTGAGTAGTAAAAAATATGCAAAATAAACACCGATGCACCTAATATCAATACTTTAAGTATAAATTATATTGACATGTTGATAGAAAAATAGAAAATAATAAGCAAAAGAAAATTTAAATTTTAAAAATAATATTTATGTAATTCGTATATAAATATATAAATAAAAATAGTAATGAAAAATATTACAAAAGTAGCCCGAAACTCCTCTGGTCCCATGGTGTATATATATATACACACACTATATCTATAGCTTTATTTTTTGAAGGAATCTATGGCTTTATTAAGTTGCTGTAGTAGCTACGTTGGACCTCCATCTAGATTGGATTAATAGTCGGTAAGGTGTACGTATAGAGAATTATTTAGATGTTTTTATGCTATTTGATAATTGATGGTAATATTTTACGTGTTATAATATAAGATATATGTTAATATTAAAAATTATTAAATAGACGTAAGAATTGACTAGAATTGACGTTGATTTCATTCTCAGCTGAGTCATCTTCTTTTAATGGGACCCCTTTTGGTCTCATAGTTAATTTCAAGGGTGTGTTCACTATTAATTTTCATGTCTTTGTCTATATATGTTACTATGTATATATAGGACATTTTCCTCCGAATATATCTGAGAACTTGTCAAACAAGAAAGTTTGGAGAGGTCACGTAGGCGTTCCCATCTAGCGAACAGCTTATCAAGCCAGGAACTCATCCATCGATCGAGTCAAGTTCTTGAAAAACATTCGCACCCAAGTTAAAGAGTAAGAAATGGTTCCTAGCTTGAAATTTTTCAAACACATGTATATGGTCCTAGGAATATGTCAATCCATGCTTTATATTTTCCTCATATATATCCAAACTTATTATATTTTAAAAATCGTGAAGTGATGGATAAAAGATGATGGTTAAAGATTAAATAAAATAATTCATACATATGGTGAATGAAGTTGAAGTTCAATTTCAAAAAGCAATTGGTAATGGAGGAAGTAACTCAACTCGTTATAAGTTCTGCTTAATATGTGACTTTTGCTCATTTATATTCTCACACGCCTACCCACGTATGATGAACTTTCATTCTCACACGCTGCATCACGTAACGTATAAATACATATTGGCTAAGGTAGAGAGCACGTGTGGTCATTGGTCTCATATGTGAGATAGCTCGATCTAATACCAGAGGCGGAGCCATATTATAGGGACCAAAGAGTCTTATGCCTCTCACGTGATTTTTTTGTTACATGCTTTATTGATATATATGTATATGCAAATTACATCAATCTTGATAAAATTCGTAAAGTTGATTTCTCTTCTCTTACTTATTTTTTTCTAATTATCTAATAACATGTCGCCTTCACCTAATAATTATTAAACATATGAGTACATGAGTATTTGTTTTGCATATGTTTGAGTACTTAAAATAGATGATACCACAATTACTTCTAGAAAATGTATAACATACATTATGATAAAATTCTCTCGATCAATCATTATGATTGCCTTCATATTGATTTTGTCTTTTTTTCCACCATTATGGTTATCTATATACAGTGCCAGTCTGTATGAACATTAACTTCATAATAGAATCAACACTGGTTAATTTCTTTTTGGCCGGAAAAAACTCTAAGAATTTATCTATATAAAGTGCCCCTCTTGACCTAAAATTATGGCTACACTGTTGTCTGATACCATGAGGAAGTTGAGATTCCACTACAAAATCAATTGACAATAAGAGAACTAACCCAACTCCTTATAATTATTACAAAATTATACAACGTTTTAATGTGAGATTTTTGTTCATTCACTTCTCGTAGATAGATTAGTATCACATGATGAGGGATATGTCTATCTCTCTCTCTCAACCCACTAGCTATAAATGTATAGGCTTATTACTCAAAATGCTCCTCGAACCGGACAGAAAGTCTCAATTTGCTCTCCCAACGCGAAATCGTAACAATGTGATCCCTGAACTCCCCCTTCTGTCAAGTCCGTTGCACCAAAAGTTAACAGAGTTACAAACTCTGTTTATGATGCTTACGTGACAACAAGGAATTAGATGTTTTATTCATTTTGTAGCAAAATATTAAAAAAAAAAAACCCAAAAGATGAAGAAGCTCTAAGCAGGAATCAAAGACAAACTGGAAAGGTGTTTCCGTAGCAACGCATCTACGATTGTGTGTGTAAGGACCCTTCCCGAATTTCGCCTCGAAATCCACGAAAAACCTTTATCCCGTCTGACAGCTCTTTTCCACATAATTTATTATCAGGAATTCCCTTTAACCTTAAATAATTTAATAAACCTTACAGGGTTCCCGACAGAACCTCTGTACTTACTGACTACACCTACATGTCAGACGCATGATAGCTTATAGGTCATAGCCGAGACCTCGGAATAGTGGTGGTCCAAAAAGGTAACACACTCTGACACCAAATGTCAGTAGGTCAGACACTGCTGAAACCTCTACTGGAATAACACAAGACAACTAACTGGCCAGCCACTTGTGAACCGTCAATAACTCGTCACTCTAGGTCATTGCCCACACAAACCCACTGACCCGGATGACGAAGGAACCAGACTTGGTTGAATTGAGTCTCACTGACTAGCCCCGAGTCAAACTCGATATCTCTGCTCATCCAGAGCACCCCGAGTGATAACTCGATATTCCGACTCATCTTGAGCCCCCGAGTGATAACTCGATATCCCTGCTCCTCTAGAGCTATCTTAGACCTCAATGATATGGCGGGGAAAGATCCCTCGAACGCCAACATTGGAGAACCCCTTGACGATCTGGCGGAGACATACCCTTTAACGCCAATCGGAGAACCCTCAACAATTTAGCGGAGAAAAACACCCTCCACGCCAATCATCGGAGAATCCCATGGTATAACCCAATACCTAGAAGTATGCATACCCATGCAATCCTGGAACCCTAGTCCGTTCACAGCGCGAATAAAATACCAAATTATGGACGCCCTAACCCCAAGGAACTCTTGACACATTATTGACCCAACAACCTTGACTTCCCGAGGTCAAAAACCGCTCCATGGTCAACCGTTACTGCTGGGATTACCCAACAGGGGCTCGAAACAAACTCCTATGGTCTCAAAACCATCAAAATCCGATCCGGAACATCCCAAAACCCTAACCACGCGCCATCGTGACCCCGAAATCGGTTCCACACGCCGCCACGCACCTACAGAAGGCCGGGACAAGTGCCACACGCCTGCTACAATACTCATGCGCTGACCCGGTCTGACCCGACCCAACTCAGCCTGACCCTATCCAACTCGGCCTAACTCGACCCACTCGGCTTGACTCGGCCCACTTGACCTGACCCGACCCACTCGGTCTGACCCGGCCCACTCAACCTGACCCGACCCACTATGCAAAATAAACACCGATGGACCCAAATATCAATACTTTAAGTATAAATGATATTGAAATGTTGATAGAAAAATAGAAAGTAATAAGTAAAAGAAAATAAATAACTTCAAAATTTTTAATAATATTTATGTAATTCGCATATAAATATATAAGTAAAAATAATAACAAAAAATATTACAGAAGTAGCCTGAAACTCCTCTGGTCCCATGGTGTATATATATACACACACACTATATCTATAGCTTTATTTTTTGAAGGAATCTATGGCTTTATTAAGTTGCTGTAGTAGCTACGTTGGACCTCCATCTAGATTGGATTAATAGTCGGTAAGGTGTACGTATAGAGAATTATTTAGATGTTTTTATGTTTTTATGCTATTTGATAATTGATGGTAATATTTTACGTGTTATAATATAAGATATATGTTAACATGTTGGATAGACGTAAGGATTAACGTTCTCAGCCGAGTCATCTTCTTTTAATGGGACCCCTTTTGGTCTCATGGTTAATTTCAAGGGTGTGTTCACTATTAATTTTCATGTCTTTGTCTATATATGTGACTATGTATTAGGACATTTTCCTCCGAATATATCTGAGAACTTGTCAAACAAGAAAGTTTGGAGAAGTCACGTAGGCGTTCCCATCAAGCGAACAGCTTATCAAGCAAGTAACTCATCCATCGATCGAGTCAAGTTCTTGAAAAACATTAGCACCCAAGTTAGAGAGTAAGAAATGGTTCCAAGCTTGAAATTTTTCAAACGCATGTATATGGTCCTAGGAATATGTCAATCCATGCTTTATATTTTCCTCATATTATATTTTTAAAAATCGTGAAGTGATGGATACAAGATGATGGTTAAAGAATAAATAAAATAATTTATATATATATATATATATAATGAATGTAGTTGAAGTTCCATTTCAAAAAGTAATTGGCCATGGAGGAAGTAACTCAACTCGTTATAAGTTCTGCTAATGTTGCGTAACTTTTCAATGTGAGACTTTTGTTCTTTTATATTCTCGCACGCCTACCCACGTATGATGAACTTTCATTCTCACATGCTCCATCACGTAACGCATAAATACATATTGGCTAAGGTAAAAAGCATGTGTGGCTATTGGCTTCATATGTGAGATAGCTCGATCTAATACCAGAGGTGGAGCCATATTATAGGGACCAGAGAGTCTTATGCCTCTCATGTGATTTTTTTGTTACATGCTTTATTGATATATGTATATACAAATTACACAAATCTTGATAAAATTCGTAAAGTTGATTTCTCTTCTCTTACTTATTTCTTTCTAATTATCTAATAATATGTCACATTCACCTAATAATTATTAAACATATAAATACATGAGTATTTGTTTTGCATATTTTAAGTACTTAAAATAGATCATACCACAATTACTTTTAGAAAATATATAACATACATCATGATAAAATTCTCTCGATCAATCATTAGCATTGCCTTCAATTTATCTTGTCTTTTTTCCCACCAATATGGTTATCTATATATACAGTGTTAGTCTGTATTAACATTAACTTTGTAACAACCCGTCCCAGCGATCGCCCGTAGCGCATCTACGCTGTCATATGTAACAACCCGTCCCGACGACCGCCCATAGCGCATCTACCCCTTAACGGCATTGTTATGGCTGCCGGCCTCCAACCAGCGTAGCCCCTGGCGACTGCCTGTAGCGCATCTACCAGCACAAATGTATAGTTACCGAGGCCCCTTGTCCAAATTTCCTAGCTGTAACATCTTGGAGGATCGAACCCAAGCCAAGGCTTTTAGAATCAACACCGGTTAATTTCTGTTTGGCCAAAAAAAACTCTTAAGAATTTATCTATATAAAGTGCCCTTCTTGACCTAAAATTCTAGCTACACTACTGTCTGATATCATGAGGAAGTTGAGGTTCCACCTCAAAACCAATTGACAATAAGATAACTAACCCAACTCTTTATAATTATTATAAAATTATACAACTTTTTAACATGAGATTTTTATTCATTCACATCTCGTTCGTAGATAGATTAGTAGCAACAAAATAGTCCTTCAATCACATGATGAGGTATATGTCTATCTCTCCCTCTCTCGACCCACTTGCTATAAATGTATGTGAATTTGTTTGTCGTGGTCTCCCCCAGCTTGCTTCCCAATTAAGCTGCCTCTATAATTATAAAACCTCATCCGTCCCGTACGTCTAACAAGTTGTACGTAGTTGTTGGTTGACATTGGATGAAAGGTCGTCATAGATATAATTCATATTGCACACGTCACTCAACTTGTTTTATATATTATATATTTGTAGCTTATGATTGACTTCCTGTATATAGTTTATATATATCGTCCATGTAATTTGATCCATGATGCGATCGAGATCAATATTTATCAGATTGGGCGAGAGGAATGACAAATAATATGATATTATAATGAGACCGTATAATCTGTATTATTTAAGTAATACGATACAAGAGTATGGAATTGAAATTTCATTAAGTTTAAGAAATAATATGCCTTAGGGCACGTAGTGCTGATGAGGAGACACGTAGTGCTGATGAACTAATTATAAATACTTGTAATTATAATTTATGTTGGAGTTTAATTAGTTGATACAAAATAATATGTTAGAAAATTATATTGAGAAAAAAGAATAGAAAAGAGTGTGAGAATATAAATATACAAAAGTTCCACATTGGAAAATTGCACAATCTTGTAAGGGCTTACAAGGAGTATGGTCTCTCCCTCCATTGCCAATTGGTTTTGGGGTGGAACCTCAACTTCCTTCATGGTATCTGAGCGGGTTATCCTACGTGTAAAGTTTAACCGCCACACGTGCTCCACATCACCCAATATGAGTTATCCACGTGTTAGACTTGAAAATTCGCCACACGTGAGGGGGCGTGTGAGAATGTAAAAGTACAAAAGTCTCACATTAGAAAGTTGCACAACCTTGCAAGGGCTTATAAGGAGTAGGGCCTCTCTCCCTATTGCCAATTGATTTTGGGGTGGAACCTCAACTTCCTTCATGGTATCAAAGCGGGTTATTCCATGTGTAAGGCTTAACCGCCACACGTACTCCACGTCACCCAATATGAGTTGTCCACGTGTTAGGCTTGAAAATTCGCCACACATGAGGGGGCGTGAGAGAATTTGAAGGTATAAAAGTCCCACATTGGAAAGTTGCACAATCTTGTAAGGGCTTATAAGGAGTAGGGTCTCTCCCCCCATTGTCAATTGATTTGGAGTGAATCCTCAACTTCCTTCAAAGATCAGTACGTACACTAACTAAGAATAATAATTAGAATATCATGCGACATGCTGCATGCATACGTACGCTTAGCCTATAATTAAGCATGCATAAGCAAAGGCGCATTGCATATTTGCATGCATTATGCGAGAACATGTTTAGTGGTTGAAATAAGATGGAACTAATTATAAATGCTAATTAATTCTATATATATGTCTTCTAATCATTCCATAATTGTATTATTAATTATGGGTGGAACCTGATAATTAAGAGAAGATTGCATGCATATGTATATATGATCGATAAACTATATATGCATGGGGTTAAAGATTTTGTAGAAAGGATAATAAAAAAATGAATTGGTGGCCGGTTCTCAAGAGCTCACAAGATGTGGTCAACGCACACTTGTAGTTGTATATGAATATCGATCATACCTACCGATCGATCGATTGATGAGAGCAAGCTGGCATGATTCATGAAAACCACCAACCATGCTGCAATTGCATATATATATATGCATGCATATACCCCCATTCGCATTCATATTGGATAAACTAGCTCATCAAAACCTCTCAACATTTGATTAATTACACATAAAAAAAAAAAATTAAGCTGCATGCGCATCAATCTATTCTATGTGCATGGCCAGATCGATCCACATCTAGCTAGCCAGCTTGCCATATTTCCACGTAAAGAGTGAGAATGAAATCGTATATCCAACGTACGTAGCTCTTCAAAATACGAAAACTCGAAAATGTTAAGACACTAGCTTTTGAAAATACCCTAACCAATATAGGGCAAGCCAACGTCGACTACAAATGAACAAACTAATTAAAGAAAACTCTTTTTTTCAAGAAGAGAAAAAAGTACAGTTTGAAATTGGCGCTGCAAAGGAATCCGAGGTTCTAGTCTCTATTCCTTACAGTTAGTACTACGGAAAATCAGATCTGGCATATGCAAATGCCATTTTTTTTGGGGTCAAAATGCAAAAGCAAATAAAAGAAAAGAAAAGAATGATAATTTTTAATTTTAGTTTTCGAAGTAGCTAATTACTACAGGCTAGCTAGGCTTAGGCGCATGCATGGATCACATGCAAATTAATTATAACTCGTGTCTCGTTTTTAAGTCTTCAAGACCAAGCTCCGTCATTTTTCCGGCAATATTAGCTGGCTTCTGCTGCTGCAAGCCTGCAGCTGCATCCCCTTCTCATGCCTCATGCATTTCAATTTTGAATTTTTAAATAGAAAGCAATACTTAATGTGTAAAATACGGGCTAGTTTAACATTCATTTATCTTAGGCTTATTACTTGAAATGCACTCAGAACAAATCAGCGAGTCTCAAAATGCATCCAGAACTAAAATTTACCTCACTTTGCACCAAGAACAGGCATTCCGTTGCACAATCCGTTAGTCTCTGTTATTAACGCTGTTAAAAGTGCTGATGTGGCAGTAAAATTACAAAATTTATAAGGACAATTACGACATTTGCTATATTTTATTAAATTTTATATTAAAATTATTTTTTTTTAAAATAAAACTAATAAAATTACCCAATCTTCCCCAACTCACCCACCCAATCCTCGTCTCCCTCTATGGACTTTCCCCCACCGCCCACCCATGGGTTTCCTTAAGCAGTTTTACGAGCCCTTTTTCCCCAATCCCACCACCACCAACAATCCTCCAACCACTAAAAGCTATGGGCCTTATATTTTTCCAAATTCCCTCACCATTTCTGACTTTGGAAGATCTGCTGCAACCACTAGTGGGCTTCAACAAAACCAACATCATGCACAAGTCCAACAACATCATTATTTTGTGCCTACCAATAACACCCTCGTTATGCGCCCTTTTGGTTACCAATACCACCAACAACCTATCCTGCTACCAAAACAAGAGAATCAGATTCTCCCCCGCCACCACCAACCGTTGCCTGAATTTATCGGGAGACCTTCAGGTGGGCCCAATCCCATACCCATCGTTCCAACCGCTGCCTGAATTTATCGGGAGACCTTCAAGTGGGCCCGGTCCCATGCCCATCATTCCAGCTCCCGGCCCTCTCCCTCGTTTTCCATACACCACCGTCCCCTATCACACCCACCACACCAGGAAAAAGTACTAATTAAATTAAAATTAAAATTAATTCTTGATTTAAATTACTTTCCTTCAGTTTATGTACTGTTTGGGGGGAATGATGTGCAGATTACGGTAAGCGTCATAGAGAGCTTGAGGAAATTGGGTTTCTGGGTTTTATCCTTTTCATTATTATCATCGATGTTTGATAGGATAGTGGGTGGCAGGTATTTTGGGGCTGGGGGTGTGAATGGGTCGTGGGTTGTGGCGCAGAGGAGAGTGAGGTGGAGAGAGGAGGAGCAGAGGTATTTGTAGAAAATATTGGGTGGGTGGGCAGTGGGCGGAGGTCCAGAGAGGGAGACAAGGATCGGGTGGATGGGTTGGGGAAGATTGAGTAATTTTATTAGTTTTGTTTTTTTTTAAATGAATTCTAATATAAAATTTAATAAAATTTAGCAAATGTCTTAATTGCCCCTACAAATTTTGTAATATTACTACCACATTAGCACTTTTAACGACGTTAGTAACATAGACTGACGGATGGTGCAACCGAGGTAACGAAATACCTGTTCTGGGTGCAAAGTGGGGTAAATTTAAGTTTTAGGTGCACTTTGAAACTCGCTGACTTGTTGTGAAACTACATAAAAGTACCCAAATTAGGGGTCATTTCAAGTTTATACTCTAACTATGAAAACTTTCATATAGGTATCTAAACTATCAAAACTCAACAACTAGGTACCCACCGTTAGCAATCCGTTAAAAAATCTGTTAAGTGCCCAAGTGGCATTTGTGGGGCTCTTTTTTATGCTGACATGGACGTCATACAGAAAAAAATAATAAAATTTGAATATTATTAAAAGTAATTATTTTTATTATTTTTTAAATTTTTTTTACTCTCTCTCCTCCCAACCACTCTGTCTCCCCGACTCATCTTCTTCCCTTTCTCCGTGAAACGACGACAACCTTCACCACCGCCCTCGATTCCAACCACGACCAGCCTCACCACCACTCCTAAATGCCTCCCATCGTCGAGACGAACCCGTCCCTGCCACCTATTACTGTCGAAGCTCGCAGTAGAAAACGAATCACAACCGCGAAACCTCGAACTGCCCCACCTCCGTTCTCCATCTCCACCGATGACCCATGACCCACGACCTACCTCATGCAAATCATCTATTCTTCCTGCACAACATCCACACCTACGTCCAAATTCGAACATCCACCCAAAAAACACCCACCAATGAAAAACCTAGAATATCATTAGTACTTAGTGTACAAAATTGACCAAAAACACAAAAAAGAGAAACAAAAAAAACCAAATTTCAAAATCCCTAAATCAACGATGGTGGAGTTCTCAAAATTCGAATCCAAACCAAATTTCAAAATCCAAAACCGACCAATGTCTTATTCCTCAAAATCCATATAGCGATCGGCGTCTCCAAAACCAACAATGGTGGAGCTCCTCCGAGCGCTAGCCTCCGCCATTAACTGGACAATCATCTTCAAACTGGACTATGGTGAACAAGAAAGAGAAGAAGAATTGGAATGAAGAAGAGTATTGACTTGGGTTTGAGAGAAACACATGACCATGGCGAACGAGAAAGAGAAGTAGAATCAGAATGAAGAAGAAGAATCAGAATGAAGAAGAAGAGGACCCCAAAATCCCAGTGACTGACGCGACATTTATTGACCAAATTGTCAGAGTAATCCCATCAGACGGTTCACACCGCATCACATCAAATCTTCTCGAGCTTCTTGGCTATCACCAACGGGTTGCTTATGGCGATCTCCTCTCTCCCAAGCGTCTTGAAATCGAACGAGCACGCGTGCTTCTCCAGTTTGTACGAGCTTATAAATCTCTGCAAAGATCAGCCATGGCCAAACCCAAGGCTCCCAGACGAACACACGACTCCTACATTGTCAAACCCATCAACAAAACCATTAGAGGTAGAATTACTCAAATTCAAACTCAATTCGCTCAAATTTCACTATAAATTTGATTTCTCACTAGCTTGAACAACTGGGGACTGCGTGCTGATGCGGCCGTCGGAGCCTGGGAAGCCGTCGTACGTGGCCAAGATCAAGCGGATCGAGGCGGATAGTTACGGCTCCAAATGTGATCCCAGTCAACCCGACCCATTACCTGCAAACATTTCACTGGTTCGGCTGCGATACTCCGACAACATCTCCATCGACCTCTAGCAAGGTCAACGCCAAAGGTGGAGGTTGGTAGAGAGTCTGGATCGCGGGGAGGTGAAGATGGAATGATGCTGAAGAAGAAGAAGAGGAGGTGGTGGGTCTGGTTTGCAGAATTGGTGTGGGTTTGAGAGAGAGAGAGAAAAAAAAGAGATGGAGAGAAAGGGAGAGAGGGCGGTGGTGATGGTTGTCGAAGATGGAGAACAACGTTTTTATCTTTTTTTGCTTATGCCATTTTTTTTTCTTTTATTTGTTTTTTTTTTTTTAGTTTTTTTTTTTGTTTTCGTAAAAGAATTTATTATTATTATTTTTGCCTACATGAATTATTATAATTAGAAATTTATTAATCTTTTATCTACATTGGTCCATGTCAGCATAAAAAAAGGACCCCACAAATATCACTTGTGCACTTAACAGATTTTTTTAAAGATTGATAGCGATGGGTACCTAGATGTTATGTTTTGATAGTTTGAGTACTTAGATGAAAATTTTCATAATTGAGATATGAACTTGAAATGACCCTTATAGTTTGGGTACTTTTATGTAGTTTATCTTATTTTTTATTTTGGTCAATTGGAGATAGGGATTTGAACTTGGAACATCTTTCTATTAAGAGCTACTTAGTGCTTAACATTCATTTCTTGATTTTGTCGATAATATAGAGGATGTATTTTAAGCCCAAACTGGTTTATCAAACAGCCCAACTTTCACAGACATGATGAGCAGATTAAAACCATGCCCACCGCAGCCCAAATCTCTACTTGAAAATGTAAGTGGCATCCAAATAATGTCTCTCATTTGTAACACTTCTTCAACATTCAACTAGCAATCCAAGGAATGCAGTACCACAACCTATACTTTTCTTTTTCACACGAAGCAAAAGTTGTTAATATTACAATTTTACAGCACAGCTACAAGTCTCCAAAGTTACCGTGGACAATTTCACAAAGCATCTCTTCTTTGAAATGAAACTGTCACTTTCATCCCTGTTCCTCTTTGATACATCTTTCATCAAATGCATCAAGCAGACTGGAAAGAAAAACACATCAGCAGGAGGCTAGGGATCAAATTGACTCGTCCGATTCTTCAGAATCACTTCTATCAGGCTCCTCAGGCTCCCCAGCATTTGTAGCCGCCTCTGAAACATCAGGCTGCGATACAGGTTCTTCTTCCACGGGCTTTTTACTTGACTTCCTAGCACTTGCATCTCCATCCTTCTCTTGCTCAGCTGCTTCAACATGTGAGCTACTCAATCAAGGAATAAGCAGAACAAACCATGCAGATTGGAAAAACTTATCTCCATTCACAGTCGGTTAAGAAAGAAACATGGAAGGAAAAAGGCAGAGGAGAAAACATTTTGGCTGAATAGTAAAACGCATGACCGCAATTTAAGCAGCCTCTATGAAACCAATACTGGGTAAGGGGGGATCCTGTTTCTCACTTGACAGAAAAATGCTATTTCTGCCTTTTGCACAATATGATAACAAGAATGTAATGAAACATAACCTATGAGGATATCCATATTATCAGCTGGTCCAACAGCACTAATTTTCAGTAGATCTTCCTCAACTCGCCGGACAAGCTCAGGCTGTAACATGCAAGAAAATCAAAATCAGTAACAATATCCAGTTGTGAAGGACAACATAGTAAGATAAAGCTTTGTTGCAGCAGAATCCGTTCGATTATGACAGGAAGACCCCACCATTCACATAAGTTCATATTTTAAATTTTTAACTGAAATTATTGTTCAAGTATAAGAACATAGGTTTTCATCACAAACTTCTTTCTGAGATACGTTTCTTACTATTCAGTATGCATTTGATTACTTTTGACTACCTTCATTCCCAACCCTTATAACGAAGTGACTGGATTTCTTGTTTCCTTATGAAATATATAGCTTTACCAAATAAAATATTCCAATGTAAAGAGTCTAAAAATACATTTAGATCAGGCTCCCTGCGGAATCTTCGCTTGCGAGCATCCCTCATTGGAGGGGTGAGACCATGCCTGTACTCCACTGTATCTGGAGCTGGATCACTTGGATCTCTAACCATTATCATCTGTCAAAACCACAAAAGTTCATACAAATGCCTTAGAAATTAAGCACGCTGCACTCATATATGTAACTGTTTCGTTATTAATATACCAGACGCACCTGACCAATATCGGCAGTCTTGATTAACACGCTATCATCATATGTTTTGAAGGACTCCACAACACAAGGAAGATCCAGCAGTGATGCAGGGAACCGGTCATTGCCAACAACAAATGTACCAGTCCTGCCATCGTCTGCAGCATATTTCAAGTTTAAAAGTGAAACAATTGGCAAAACAATGGGAAACAACAATACGATACATCGTTGCTACTTCATTACTAGTTGGCTAGTTGCCCCATGTCCATAAATTAGACAAGAAACCATATTTGATAACAAGAATTATTTACAAAAGAGAGCTATGGGAACACTTTGGAAGCCAAAGATTAAATAGTTATAAAAAGTAAGACCGACCAATTGAAGATGTCATATTTCTTCATGAAGCATCATATATTATGGAATATGGGTAGGTCCTGAGCGTTGCAAATGAATTTCACACTTTCAATTTTCACCACATGCAAAAGTACCACAACTTCGAAAACCCATTTAAAAGCTGGTACTGGTCAGCTTGACACTAAATCCAGAAGGTTCACCATACCCATCATGAATCTGCATTGCACTAGAAGAGCACCAGGTTTAAACTTCAAAGAAAGCATTAACAAAACCAGGCATCACACCACCAAGACCTATACGACAAGACACGGTCTAATAGGAATATCAGACATACCAAATGGCTGTCGAATGCTACCACAAAAACAAACAAGAAAGAAGCTTCAAACAGACATGGCATACTTCTGGAAAAAACCTTAGCTACTTGAATTCAGAGGTCCTAGCTCTTTTTTTCATTGAGCATCTCATAAACATACCAAACTCTTCGGTTGCTACCAAATCAAAACCCTCCAAGGCAATCCAACTACCAAATTCCAAGCATCAATCTTTAAGCTGCTTAACAGTCTCTATCTTTAACCCTCCGTTGCATTTATGCATTATTAATTACATTCCATTGTCCCTAAGACAGAAAGGTATCAATTTTTTGTTTTGCTTGGGGAGGTTTCTGCAATTTGGTGATGAATATAACAGAAATTTACGACTTACACAAATAATAAGACATATTCACCCAAATTTCTTCTGACCTTCGAACGATATATCCAACGACTTGTCGTCAGTAGAAGCGTTTTCGCCGAGAAGGCGGTCTAATCGCTCTGCAACGGAAGGTGGAACTCTGAGTACGA
This sequence comes from Oemleria cerasiformis, assembly GCA_037349345.1. NCBI lineage: Eukaryota > Viridiplantae > Streptophyta > Magnoliopsida > Rosales > Rosaceae > Oemleria > Oemleria cerasiformis. Next base: position 491,921 of record JAZGTL010000006.1, read on the forward strand.
ACTGCTCCTCCATCTCTACAAATTACAAACACATAACCTGATTCAAAAAGGAATGAATTTAGAAATTCAATATCAAATAGGAAAATAAAAGAGATTACCTGAGCCAAAATCAAAGAGAAACTGGGACTGCTCGTGTAATGGATTTTAGGAATTTAGGATTATACAGGAGGAGAGGAGGAGAGAACAAAAAAGGATACAGTTGTAATTATAAGAATGATTGAAGGGTATTTTTGGGATGGTAGTAGAGTATTAAAAATCGGTCAAGTCATATAGCACGCGCGGCTTCGTTAACCCTAGGCACTTTTATATAAACAGCATAGGCTTTCGGATATACTGCGGATAGAAATTTTTTGCAATCGGACTCTCTGTCTCGTCGTATACAAATACACCGAAAGCGAAGTACGGCAGACGCCGTCGTCGAGCTCTCAACCAAAGCCATTAACCTCGACGATTCACCGCTTCAGGTCTGCCTCTCTCACACTGTCTCTACTTTTCTATTAACATACGTTAGCATTGTTAGGGTTCAGGATATTATGCTTGTTAGGGTTTAATATTCACAAGGGATTCTGTTAAATTGGCTATTATTCTTCGACGTATATTCTTGTAATTCATGTTTTTTTGTACCCAATTTCAATTCTATGAAGAAATCTGCGTTTTTCTTTTAAAAAAAATTTGGTCTCTTTTTTAGAGAAAAGTTCACTGTGCTCCTTCTTCTTTTTCTCGATGGAACCTGGTTTTTTGTTAATCTCCCGTTTTCAAAACCCCTAACCTAGCTCTCCCTAATAAGCTATTGCAGTTACTTTGTGCATATCTTATCCTCCACAAAACTGTGTTTGATTTTGTTGTTTCTTATGTAATTTTTTTTTTAAACGAGAGAATTTATTTTGGTTTTGTAAGTTGGGATACGCTTTCTTGAGTATTTTTGTTCTTATTAATAATGTATTTTCATAATGTGTTAATAGTAGACACACCTACTGTGCTACATCAGTTAGTGGGATTATTTGTTGGCTTATGAATTGGGGGTCGCATTCCATTGATTGGTTTCTGTAATGTTCTAATGGATTTTTGAAATTGGACAGAGAACTGCTGACTGCCAACTATAATGAGGGGAAGGAGCTATAGCCCATCACCACCAAGGGGTGGATATGGTAGGAGGGGACGAAGTCCTAGCCCCAGGGGTCGCTATGGTGCTCGTAATAGAGATCTTCCTACTAGCCTTCTAGTTCGTAACCTTCGCCATGATTGCAGGTTTTTTTCTGTTAATTAATTATATGGAGTTTTTCTTTATAATGTTTAACCAACTTATTTTGGGTTGAATGTGATCAATTGGTAGAAGTTTATTGTTTTTTAATCTGTTTCCCCGATTGATAAATTTGATATTATGCACCTTGTGGTTTCATATGATATGTTTTTACTAACACGTTCCTTCAGTATTTTGTGAATTGATGAGATTCTGCTTTTTCAATATTTTTTCTTGTGCAGGCCAGAAGATCTTCGCAGGCCATTTGGGCAGTTTGGCACTCTTAAGGATGTTTACTTGCCGAAAGATTACTATACAGGGTGAGCATAGAGTAACTTTAATTATAAAATTCCTTGAATGATGGGATTAGCTTTTGTTTTCTGTATATTTATAGTATTATTTATCATGTGAGTGTATACTCCCACTTATAAGTAGAGGATTTTTAGTTTTCCTCTTTCTTCTTTAACCTCATGATTTCTGAAGCTATCGGCTATTTTGGAAAGCTTTGCAATATTCTTTCAATTACCCTGATACGAACTTTTACATTTAAGCTTGTTCAGAGTTATTTGTTTTTCGGAATCTCTATAGTTGAAGTTGAACATCTCTTATTATTTTTTGCTGTGATGCTATTTTGCTATCTTCCACCCCCATTTTTAATTCTAGAGAAAAACATAGCTTTTGAGAATGAATCATGTTTTACGATTTATTCAATACTCTTTACATACTTAGTAAGGAATCAATTTTTTAATTGAAAATGTATTTTGTGGAAATTTACCTAGCAGGCCCTGATAATGCTCCTTACAGTATGTGCAATGCTATTTTCATCATTTTATAAATGAGTTTATCTATTATTTGAAAATGTGCTTTGTGGGCTTTGACCTAGCAGGCCCTGCTATCCTCCTAGAAAACTATCCTCAAGATGGGGCTTTTTTACATGCTCTACTCTAATTGTTACCATAAGGTTTATTCATTGAAGTTTTTGAGGTTTAACAGTGAAATTAAAGTTTTGAAGACAACAATCAAGTAATTAGAGTTCTATTGAAGATGATGTTAATGGTAGTGAAGATTTGAAGGAAGTTGAGTTTGAATACATTGTGAAGATGTTCCAAGTCTTGAAGAATTTCAAGTCATCTTAAAACTGACACTTGCAAGGTCAGCAGCCAAGTGCTTGCCTCTTTATCGTGACCATCCATATTGTTGGCGATTATTTTGAGAAATATAATAGGAATGGTTTATGGCGTGTGAAGTACTTGCATATATTTTCTTTTCAGTGTAGTTCCTTTTCTGACTTTCTTTTGTTTTTGTTCGTTTTTACCATCTGTTTTGCAGGGAGCCTCGTGGATTTGGCTTTGTCCAATTTGTTGAACCTGCAGATGCCGAAGAGGCTAAATATCAGATGGATGGTCAGCTTCTTCTTGGCCGGGAGGTTACTGTTGTATTTGCAGAGGAGAACAGGAAGAAGCCATCTGATATGAGGCACAGGGAGCATGGGAGGTAAAACTTTCTTATTGCTTTGTAGGCTTTTGTCATATGGGATGTGAACTTGCGTTTTGATTGGAATAACGACTTCTGTTTATCCTTTTGTTTTCCTTCAAGATTTTATGTGGGCATGATATGCATGATTCTATGAAATTAATATGTGGCCATTGTTTAGGGACACTAGTGAAGTCTAACTTAGATTTGTACTAGATTGTTTTTGTAGTAACCATCTGTAGTAGAACCTAATTCGAAAATCTGAGTAATTCCACGCATAATGTTGAAGATCAAAACAGTGCTTTACTTGATTCTTTAATGACTTAGTTGGTTGTGACTGGTATTTGGAAATGTCTATGAAGCTATACCAAGTCATTCAACAAGAAAAAACAAAAGAATGCAGCCATTTGTATAGCCATAAATGACAGTTCATGTATTAAAAGTTTCTTATTTGCATGCATATATATATATATGTAGATATATAATCTTTGTAGGCTCGTTGTGCTTCAAAAATACATTTTCAAGGTGAGATTTTAGATAATAACTGAGTTTTTTAATTGAGAGTTACCATGCTAATACTTTTCTTTCAACAATCTATTCAACTTTGAAATGTTTTTTCTTTCAGCACTCACAGTGGTCGATATCGGGATCGAAGGAGGTCTCCTCCTCCTCCTCGCTATTCGCGCTCTCCACGATATTCCCGATCTCCACCTGCACGCCGTATAAGATCTCGGTCCCACAGCCGTGATTATTATTCTCCTTCCCCGAAACGAAGGGATTATTCAAGGTAGTTTTCAGATTTCCTCCCAGCTGTCATTTCTTTTCATATACATAGAGGCATTTATTTTGGGTGTGGAAACTACTAATTCTGGCTACTCAAACCTCCTGTTATCATTCCCGGAGTCCAAATACAGATGCATTAGATTGTGGGTAGGTTTTTACCGGGTTTTAGGGTTGTTGCTAGTCATATACATTAGACAAATATGAGAAAAAGATCAAGGAAATTTAACTAATTAGAACAAACATAAACAGGTAAGAGAAAAATGCCTCCAATCCTCTGAGATGTTTCAGTCTGGTGGGGGTGCCACGGGGCCAGTTTTATATAGTAGCCCTATTGCTTTTGAATTCCATTTAACTTGTACGGGTATCTACTTGTTACTTGTTTTAGCTTAAATGCATTTAAATTCTGCCCTAAGTTTGATATATGTAGTGCTTTTTTGTTTTCCTTTCTTTTTTAATGTGAGCTTTCATTGCTTGTGTGTTAGATCTGTTTCCCCTCAAGAAATAAGGAGCACAAGGGACATTTCTCGATCTCCTCCCCCACATAAGGGCTCAAGGAGCCGCAGTCGCAGTCAGACCCCAGTGAGGAGGAGGCCTCCTAGCCGGAGCATAAGCAGAAGCCCACCAAGGAGAAGAAGCTTGGGTCCAAGGCGAAGCGGAAGTCCTAATGAAGATTACCCAAGGGAACCAAATGGAGACAGATCTCCTAGTCCATGAACAATCTAGAGAGACGTGGTCTTAAGCATATTAGTAGAAAGTGCCTTGTTATGCCGTCCTTTTGGATTACATTTTGTATTGTGATTAGACGTACTGTTTCATGGTATCTGGTCGTTTTTTCAGATTTAAGATGTGTAGGGTTTGGTCATGCATGACATCTGCTATCAAAAGAATCTCGGATTTATATTTATAAATCTAATCTTGGATTTAGTCTAATGATTTATTAGTGTCGTGCATGCGAGATATATATTTGTTCCTTTTCAAATGCCAATTAAATGCGTAATTTGTGACTGGCGTTAAGCCAGAAAACCAGTCAGCACAGAAAGTGCTCCAACTAAAGCATTTACCTTTTCGACGAATCGTATGCTCTTTCTTATCTGATTGTATTTTTGCGGAAATTTCGAGTACTATTTTGCACTATCGAACAAGTTCATATTCTATCTTGCATTGGTGAACAATTTCGAAGTTAATGTACAGTATTACTTTGAGAAGAGAGAAAATTGTCCATTTATCTGGTGTTTTATTCCTCTTTATTATCATTACGGAGATATACATTTTGGTCTTGGTAGCAGTATTGAATGAAAGTTCAAAACCCTCCCTTTTCACGCGGTTAATGCATGACTTTCCAGTACCTTTTTCTTTCTCCTTTCAAGCTGAGAAAAATGACTTTTGGAGGGAAAAAAGAATAAAATTAGCCAAATTTATTAATTAGTAATAAATAAATAAAAACTCACCTGCCGATAATCCCAATGACTATACAGTGTCTGAGTAGAGGAAAAAAGAGAGAAAAATAGTGCAAAAAAGACGAGGAAGGACAAACAAGCTAACCGGAGTCGAGTTTCCAAAACTTGGCTCTCACTGTCTCAGTCTCAGTAGCTCACTGTTCTGTGAAGTTGCCATTAACAGGTCCTTCTATTTTATTATTTTGAGTCAATTCTGTATTTTTCAGTCAATATTATGAACGAATAGAATTATTATGATTGGAAATGGTGGGGCAGAGTTTGTCAGAACATTTTCTTTTTCTTTTCTACTGGGTTGCAGTGAAATTTGAATGCTGGGTTTATGTAGGGTCTAGAACTACAACTGTGCCTTCGTTGTTTAGTGCTTTTCTATTTTCACTTTAAATAAATCAGGAATCTTTCTTAGATTCTGGGTTCTAGGCACTTCAGTTTCTTATATGTGTTTTGGTTTTGTTTGAATAATTCGAGAAGCTTCTAACTTTCACCTGGGGAAGTTGAATCGGGTACTTTTCTGCTATTTACTCTTTAATTTTCAGCTTCGGGATTATTAGTGGTCGGATTTGCTTCTGCAATGGCCTTTCTGGTTTTCTGCATCTGGGTTTCTTTTGTATTTATGGTGTTCTTTCTTCTCGGTTCTCTGAGTAAGTGAGTAGGCATTTCTTGGGCTGGGTTCCTAAGAAAGGTACAAACTTTTTCAATTTAGGTGAATTTAGTTCACATATCTCACTCGGGCCTTCGTTTTTGAAAATTTGAAGTGGGAAAATGAGATATATTGTTGGGCACACGACCGATATTTACTTATGTTTCAATTGTTTATCAACTGTTAGAGAATAAAAGTATATGGTGTGGAAATTAGAATATATGGTTTCGCTTTTCCCGTTCGTTGAAATTAAACTAGTACACTTGTGATGAATGAGCCAATGCTATTGGGAGTTATGTTTATACTTTTAGTTACCCCATTTTCATGTTACATAGTATGTGGCAATGTGCATCTATAAATTATGAAAGCCATGTGCATCTATAAGTTATGAAAGCCATTGGTATACGAAGCTGTTGCTGACCTTTGTCCTTGTTCATCAATATCTCACTGCATTTTGTTTATGGTTCATTTCTGGAGGTGCAGGAGTTAGGAGCTAACTGGCACTTGAGGTAGAAGTTGAAGTCTTATCGGTACGATGATGCACGCAAAATGGATTGGAGGTGTTGTCTTACTCCTAGTTGGAATGCTGACCAGTGTACAAGGTAAAATTGTGACCTTGTTCCTGGGGACTTGGTGTTACTGAGATTTGCATTCATTGCCTACTTCATGTTTATGTGACTGGTTTTAAGCTTTGTATCATTTTTCAGCATTGATTTGATTTGCTTTCCTTTTTCTTGACTTATGGTAAGTGTGTCTAATACAAAACAAATTTATGGTCCTCACTATGGTTCATTTGTAATATATACTTTCATTTCTGAAACACCATTTTCCCTGCCTGCCTTGTGCTTGAGGGTGCCTTTGTTGGTACATTTAGACTTTGTGTTTATTTGAAGCATTTTGGATATGCTGATTCTGTACTCTAATGAACCATTTGGAAGTTTGAGATGCCTTTGTTCATTGTTATGCTGTTATGACTCTAACAAGTTACCGTTTTACAATTTTCAAACTTTTAGGTGCATTCATAGGAATAAACATTGGGACCGATGTTTCGGACCTTCCATCTGAGATAGATATGGTTGCGCTCCTTAAAGCTCATCAAATCACACATGCGCGCCTCTACGATGCAGATGCTCACATGCTAAAAGCCCTTTCAAACACTGGAATTGAAGTAATGGTAGGTGTCACAAATGAGGAAGTCTTAGGGATTGGAGAGTCTGCATCGGCAGCAGCAGCCTGGGTTAATAAAAATGTTGCAGCTTATTTGCCTTCAACCAATATTACAGCCATTGCTGTTGGCAGTGAAGTTCTTACCTCAGTACCTAATGCTGCGCCGGTTTTGGTTTCTGCTATGAATTACATTCATAAAGCCTTAGTTGCTTCAAACCTAAACTTTCAAGTCAAAGTTTCAACTCCACAATCCATGGATATAATACCTAAGCCTTTCCCCCCTTCCACTGCTGGCTTTAATTTATCATGGGGACATACCATTTACCAAATCCTTCAGTTCATAAAAAACACAAATTCCTTTTACATGCTAAATGCATATCCTTATTTTGGTTACACACAGGGCAATGGAATTTTCCCACTTGATTATGCTCTTTTTCGACCACTTCCTTCTGTCAAGCAGATTGTTGACCCAAACACTCTTTTCCACTATAGCAGCATGTTTGATGCTATGGTGGATGCTGCATATTACTCCATAGAGGCTTTCAACTTTTCTGGGATCTCAATTGTTGTCACGGAGAGTGGCTGGCCATGGTTTGGTGGATCCAATGAACCCGATGCCACCATAGGAAATGCTCAGACCTACACTAATAATTTGATTCGGCGAGTGTTAAATGATTCAGGTCCTCCCAGCCAGCCAAAGTTTCCCATCAACACTTACATTTATGAGTTGTTCAATGAAGACAAGAGGCCAGGGCCGGAGTCAAAGAAAAATTGGGGAGTGCTGTATACGAATGGGTCTGCTGTATATCCTTTAAGTTTGGGTACTTCCAGTCAGATTACTGGGAATTCTTCCAGGGTTTTCTGCGTGGCAAAAGCTGATGCTGATCCTGACAAGTTGCAGGATGGCTTGAACTGGGCTTGTGGGCAAGGCCAAGCTAACTGTACTCCTATTCAAAAAGGGCAGCGGTGTTATCTTCCTGATACTGTTATAAATCATGCTTCCTATGCTTTTAATGATTATTATCAAAAGATGCAAAGTGTCGGTGGAACATGTGACTTTGATGATACTGCCACGACAACTACTGTTGATCCCAGTAAGTTTCTGTTAACATTTTGTTATCCCTCAATTATTGGTATGCTTGGATGCATAATTTATGCTTTATTTCTCAAGACAAGATTTCTGAAGCAAAAGATACAACTTTTTCATTAAGCTATGGCAAATGGTCAGTTGGATACAGGCCTTTGTACAAAGTTAACGTTTTTTTAGGACTTTATGCTTCTTATATTGGTTTGCCAATTAAACACAAGTTTAGTGGGTCCTATAACCTTTTTGAGGAGAATAAGGTTGTAGTAAACGTAACTGAAATAGTTACATGTTTATGATTGTGAGATTGACTGATGAGATTTGTCTTTCAACATGTTGAAGTATATTTGTTGCTTTTTGTCCTCCTAATGTTCTTTTTGGTGTTCATCCCTCTGTAGGCTATGGATCTTGTAAATTTGCAGGAAGGTGAGCGTCTCCCCCTCTTCCAGATATTCATGATTAGAACTTGTACACTAGATTACGAATTTGTTTCTTAACTTTTGCACTATTATGAAACAGTTCTAGTTTAAGCACAACCGGGGCGCTTACACCAACGGATATTGCACCTTCAAGCCCCCTTGGAGGCTGGAGTTCAAATCTACAAGTTTCCAATCTTCAACACTTCATCCTGGCAGCATTCCTTGCTTTGGTTTTATTTTGACTAGAGGTTCCATCCAGTTTATTGCCATGTAGCGTAGTTACAGCACAGAAGCACAAGCTTGGTGACACAACTGGAAGTGTCGATGCATTTGTTTCATCAACTTGCTTGTGTTTCCAACCTTCTCCATCTGTCTCCTTCACCTCTACAAATTCCGGGGAGTTTTGTTTGAGTAGGGAAATTGTAGGCATTCTGATGAAGTAGCCGGCTAGACGAGACCTTCAATTTTTCGGACAACCTTAACTAGAGCTTAATTTGTACCTTGTCAATGTAAAAGTATTTCTAGCTTACAATGTACTCGTTGCATGGACAATTATCATATCAAATCATCCCAAAATTTCATCGCTGGCTTATAATGAGTTCGCTTCCTAGATTAGTAGAAGTTATGGTATTAATATGATATTTGTACATCCATTATCAACAAATCAGAGTGGCGCAGCGGAAGCGTGGTGGGCCCATAACCCACAGGTCCCAAGATCGAAACTTGGCTCTGATATGGCTTAATTTTTGTTTTTGGGCCTTTACGTTCTGATGTCGAAACTTGACACACGACAGAGCAGGAGGGCCTGGATCAGTTGCCTTGCGTGACAAGCCTTGGAATTCATTCAAGGTGGCTGCACTGATGTCTAGGACATTGTTGGGGTCAAAGCCACGTTTTCCAACCACTAAGTCCTTTAGCAGTTTGGCAAAGATGGGCATGGTTCTCACAAGCTTTGAAAATGGCAAAGTGATTTGCTACTTGTGCAACATGCTTGTGAGTTCTTGCTCAAACTGAGCACTCTTGTCTTTCTTTTGAAATCTACGAGGAAAGGGCACATTAACATCATTAGTTATTAATGGATCACTAAATGTAACTTTAGATTTTGAATTTAAAGACAAAGAAGGTTTCGAAGGCTCATTATGAGATGATGTCGTGGTGCGATCAGTGGCATCCTCCGTGGTGCGTTTTGTGGTGAGTTTCGGGGTGTCTCTGGTGGTGCGCCCTGATGTGTCTGCTATGTCCGCCGTGGCGCATCCTGGGATCTCTGGTGGCGCGCCCTGCGGTAGGAGCTGTGACATGGTCCTCAGAGTCTTCGAGAGGGGTTTGGTTATGGTATGGAGTTTGATGCTCTTTCCCACTCTTGAGCTGAATGGCATTGACAGTGGCTTTATGGTATGTACTTTTTGGATTGACTTGGACTTGGCTAGGGAGTTGGGGTCCAGGGTCCAATCTATTGAGTTGACTTGCCATTTGCCCCAATTGGTTCTCAATGGCAGTAATGACACGATCATTTTGAACCAAATGGAATGGTTCCTAGTCTCTTGTTGAAAGGCAGTGATGCTTTGAATCATGGACTGCATCATACTCTGAGTGGCATGCAACATTTCTTCAAGTGACTTGCCTCCCACGACATGGCTTGATTGAGGTGGAAGTTGAGTGGCATGATGAGGAACTTGAGGGGCCACGGTATGCCCTTGGAATCCAGGTGGTGCATTCGGATTTTGCACATTTTGATTGTTGTTCCACTTGAAGTTTGGATAGTTTCTCCATCCAGTATTGTAAGTGTTTCTCCATCATTGAACTTTTCAACGTAATTGGCATCTTTAACCATGGGACAAGTCTGAGAATCATGTCCTTGAACCAAGCACACATCACATGTCATAGTGGGCTTGGTTTTGGAATCATATAACTGATTCACCATGGCCGTGAGTTAAAACATACATATAAATCACACTTATTGATTTAAAGATGGATATTACATATATAAATGAAATCATTTATTTACAGCTTTCATTCGGTGTCGGATTCGCTCTCCTCCTCCCAATCACGCTCGTCATCCGAGATATGCACAGTACTTGACTCCTCAGAATCACTTTCAATTTGTTCTAATTCCCCGAGATCAATAAAAATGCTATCAATCGCAATTAGACTTTTGTCCGACGAAGCATATTCGCAGGGCAATGTTTAATGATTCGTCGGGCTAAGTGTAGTCAATGCCAAATGTTGCCCGACGAATAATATTCATCGTTAGAGCGCATCTTGTCCGACGGATAGAACAGATCGTTAGGTCAACCTTTCCTATTTTACACACCAACAACTTGTTCTTCCCGCCAACACCTTACCCGGCGAGCCATCGTTTTCATTGGGCAAAATGTATTTAGGCGGCGAAAACTACTTCGTCGGGAAAAATTTTGTCGGGCAAACTCGAATTTCTTGTAGTGTTGAGGTTGGTTTTTTTTATTTTTAAAGTTCAACGATTTTGTGCTTTGCTGAGCTCCTTCATGCAATACTTCATAACATCTGGAGCCTTTGCTTACATTTGTTGCTAACGGTTACATAGAGAGCCTTAGATTCTTTCTTTGCAAATTTTCATTATACTTTTTTTCTCCTTGTAAGAATTGGTAAACATAAACAACTATATAGAAACTAAATTTTTTAGAACTACTGGTTATGCCGCTACTTCTACTATCTTAGGAATTGCTTGGTGCGCATGATGAGCTTTCTTTGTTCTTTGTCTTTGAAATTAAGCAAGCCCAGCTGTTTGTCTGTCTTAACTCAAAATGGTGTGAATTCAAAGGAGCACGTGGGGGTACACATAACCATGGAGGATTGAAATGGGTGCTGATCTTGATTTGTGAGACTTGGCGTTAGCTACTGATTATCAAATGGGAGGGCGCACATGGTTGTTTCTTTCTCAGTGGGCTACTTGTAGAGGGTAATGAGGAACGAGAGACATGAATTCTTGCTTCTTGTTTCTCTATATTGTGTTTGAAGAATGCCTGGTTGGTAGGTTTAAGTATAAGTATGCATGCAATTGCTGCTGTTAAATGGGCAGAGTACTCTTAGCACATCGGTGCTGGTCAGATAGTTGCCTATTGTTGGGTAACTTCGTTAGATTTTTGGAAGATATTTGTGCTGCTTAGGGAAAAATAAAGTAGGTTGATAGTCTCACTTGTTTTCAAGGAAAATGATTGTAGTGGATTTCGTACTGTTGCCATAGTTTGATAGTTGAGTTCACACATTAGGGAAGGGAGGAGGGCTGATGGCGTGAGATAAGATTCCCATGGTGGTTATATACATTTCTCAAAAATCTGACAAGGTGCAATACATTTTCACCCCGATATAGTACGTTCCCTTCAGAAGAATAAATTAATTTGTTGAAAGGCATCACTCATTTTTGTAAGATCCATCATTCCAGCCTTTATATTCTTCGAATTCATCTTGAGCGTTTAATCACTACAGAAAAAATAGACTTGTCTGGCGAAATAGATTCGTCGAGCAAATGTCAACACTCGTCGGGCAAAATTCGTCAGGCCACCGTCGCCGGACTTGATGTAGAGCAATTCCGAACTTGCCCGGCGAATCCTTTCGTCGCCTATCATGCTTTATTAAACAATTCCAAAAAGTCAACAACTTTTGCCCGACGAATGAGTTTCGCTACAGAAGAATAAATTAATTTGTTGAAAGGCATCACTCATTTTTGTAAGATCGGTCATTCTAGCCTTTATATTCTTCGAATTCATCTTTAGCATTTAATCACTACAGAAAAACAGACTTGTCCGGCGAAACAGATTCGTCGAGCAAATGTCAACACTCGTTGGGCAAAATTAAACCCGGCGAACCTCCGTTCGTCGGGCAAAGTTAGTCGGGCTTGATGTAAGTCGACGAAAATAGTAAATTCGTCGAGTAATTCCAAACTTGCCCGGCGAATCCTTTCGTCGCCTATCATGATTTATCTAGCGATTCCAAAAAGTAAACAACTTTTACCCGACGAATGAGTTTCGCTACAAAAGAATAAATTAATTTGTTGAAAGGCATCACTCATTTTTGTAAGATCGATCATTCCAGCCTTCATATTCTTCGAATTCCTCTTTAGCGTTTAATATATCTTTAATTTCATTATATTTCCGCCCACTTATCATCAACCAAAACTTCTCAAAACATGACTTCATTCTTTCTCCAGGACTCGATAAAAAGGGATGTTAATTTTACAAGTTTCTTCACAAATTGAGAGGGTACCTAATTAAAACAAAATTTGAAGTTAATATTAATTTGTAAGCCTCCAATTCATTAAATAAAAATAATTCATTACTAATTAAACCACTTAATTACTGATCATAGACGTATAACCCTTGGTCAAAAAAATTAAAGAAACAATCCAATTAATGAACGCCGGGCGATCGACATGATCAGTATTTTATCCTAATCTCTAAATGCTTTTAAGTCCTTAATTTTCAAGCTCCACAATAATTTTGCAATATTCCCAGGCTTTTCAAAGTTTCCAAAACGACGCGAGACGACGTTTAAATTAATCTTGATTTGGCCGGAAACAACAACATAACTACATGTTTTGTTTAATCCGTTAGGAAGATAATTGCGAGAATGCAAATGCAGTATCGTTTTTAAAATCTCCCTACACGTACAAAACATTACCAAAACAATATGTTAATTAGTATTAATTACAATATACATATAAGTATACGTATATATATGTGTATATATATGTATATGTATATGTATATGTATGTGTATATGTATATGTATATGTATATAAGCTGGAAAGTAAGGTTTCAAGACCCTCGGATGATCTATTTCAGAAGTTCGGAGAAATGACTTTTTGATTGAGTTTTTTTTCTCAAATTTTAAAAATCGAACATTATTTGTTGCTTTACCACCTTCATTCATAGTAAATTCTTCCCCGTTAGCTCCACCTGTGGCCCACTAAGTGGTGGTCCCACGTGAGGGGGAGTGTTGAAGAATCCCATATCGGAAGAATAGAAAAAAAAAATACAATATATAATGAGTGGTTCTACACTCTTAACAATACCTTAATTATAATTCTTGAATTTGCTAGCGGCTGCAAATTAAACAAATATCCACTTAGGAATATAAGAGATATAAGTACACGTACGTACACCATACATATATGATAATTGAAGGAAATTAAGAAACGAAAAGAAAATATATAATAAAAGTTAAAAGATGACATTATTTCAATTATTAAGCTTGATTCTACCTCTGCATAAGATAAATAAATAAATAAACATATACATACATATATATACATATCTGATAATTGAAGGAAATTAAGAAACGAAAAGAAAATATATAATAAAAGTTAAAAGATGACATTATTTCAATTATTAAGCTTGATTCTACCTCTGCATAAGATAAATAAATAAATAAACATATACATACATATATAAAACTTGCATGCAGATTATATATAACCCCAAAAAGAAAATTTCCAGAGATATATATATATATATAGAAAGTCACGTACCCCGTACACCACACAACTGATTTGGACAAAGATAATGCACTACAAGAAAAGCAGGCTTGTCCAGCGAAATAGATTCGTTTGTCTACGTTATTTACTCGACGAAGTAAGGCAAAATTTTATTGAGCAACCTCGATTTTCTTGTAGTGATGGGACTTCTGGTAGGACAGGCACAGGCAGGGGAAGATATTTGGGGCACCAGATGAGTGAGACTACTGGAGATTTCTTGTAGTGATGGGACTTCTTGTAGGACAGGCACAGGCAGGGGAAGATATTTGGGGCACCAGATGAGTGAGACTACTGGAGATTTCTTGTAGTGATGGGACTTCTTGTAGGACAGGCACAGGCAGGGGAAGATATTTGGGGCACCAGATGAGTGAGACTACTGGAGAGGGATGAGTTAATTTATACATGCCTGAGTTGGAAAAAATATTGAGAAATCAGGAAACTGACCCTCCAGAAACTGGGAAACAAGAATCGGGGTTGCGGATGGTACGCAAGGGTGGGTCTGTATGTCCACTCTAATACTTTCCTATTTGTATCCCCTATATATATATACTTCTTAACTTTTTTCTTTTCTTTTCTGTTCTTATTTAAATAAGTTATTAATTTAGCTTCATAAAATTAATATTCCGTGGATAATATTAGAATTATATTATATATGCATATGCCATATTTTACTTACTACCATATATAGAATAATCTACATGACGGTTGAGAAGGACGTACTATATGTATTAATTGATGGACAATATACTTGCATCTCATTTTAGTGATACCTCATCGTTCAGAGTTAGATATATAGTCGCTTGGTTGCTCCTGAAGGTCTCATTCAAGGGAGTGCCATGGGAGATTATTCACTGCTTTTTGCTTGTAGTCTTCAGGCAGGTATCCTTCGATTTATCGAATTGTCGTTATACATATATCATAATAATCGAAACCGTACGTTCAACTTTTAAATATTCATTTCAAGATTATTTACGTAAAAAATTAACTAAATTTGAGATCATTTAGCCATTTATATGTATCAACTAAATAGACGGTTCGCTATGAAGATCTTAATTGTTACCAAAACCGTTGATATTTATTTGATACATATGAATGATTAAATGACCTCAAATCTTGTTCATTTTTTACAGAGATGATCTTGAAATGATGATTTAGATAATAATGAACAGTTCCGATTATGATATATATACAAAAATAATTCGATAAATCGAAAGAGTAGTATGAGGAAGTACCACCAGGGTGAGATGCAAATATTATCCTTAATTGATTTGGTGAGTTTTTTTTTTCTAAGGAGAAATACGATAATCCATTAGAATAGTAGAAAATCGTACAATTGTTTAGGGTGTAACCGGTTGCGTCATTAAAACCTTGTCGAGAATTTTAACCCAAGAAAAAAAAGTACCATACTCCCATCAACTACACAAAATTAGATTATGAATTCAAAAGATCCGAAATTAGATTAGGTGATTCCAGGACATCATTTTGGAGAGGCAAAGCCCATATTAGCAAGCCTGTCAGCAATCATATCGGCCTCACGTTTGGTATGTTGGAATTTTATTTGGCCCACCTCCTTAGCATAAGCACGAGTATCATTTAATATAGGACTCAAAGTGGAACAGTCCTCATCCTCATGGGACAGTGCCGCAAGCACTAGTAACCAGTCCCCCTCGACCTGCACGGCCCTCAGGTCAAGCTGGGTCACCAGCTGCACACCGCGTCTTGCCGCCTCCGCCTCTGCATGAGCTGTAGATGACACACTCCTGAGCCTCCCTATTCCAGCCGCAACGAAGGAGCCGTTCCAGTCACGGACCACCACTCCAAACTCCCCTCGGAACTTAGAAGCCAGAAAAGCACCATCCACGTTACACTTGTACCACCTTGGTTTTGGTATCTTCCACACCGCAGGTGAGCGAGTGCGAGCACCTTTCTTTCGAAGGTGATGAAGGTGAAACGAGGCTAGCCAAGTAGCGGCTCCCCTAGGGATGTCATGAAGCGGCAAGTGTGTCCCTTTCCACACCAGATTATTCCTTTCCTGCCACAGGCTCCACAACAACATCAAAAAATAATCAAACTGTTCAGAGGTTACCTTGTTAGCGACCATAGCAATCCATTCTGTCAAAGAACCTCCTGCAAAGGAGCCGGAGTGCAGCCCAAGGGAGCTAGACATCCATACTCCAGCGGCTGCGTGACATTCCTTCAAGACATGAACATCCGTCTCCGGAGCAGCGCCACAAAAGTTACAAGTGGTATCAATATGGACCCGCCTTCTGTGGAGGTTTGTTTTAGTAGGAAGGATGCGCTGCAAGCCCTCCAGTAGAAAACTTTCATTTTGTTAGGCACACAGGAACCCCAGATTTTCTTCCACAGAGTCTGGTCATTCTCGCTGTTCCCAGAGCTCCCCGCCTGATTTGAATCACAAGCCCACTTTGCCATGGCTACTCTATAAGCGCTCTTAACGGAAAAGCGACCAGACCTCTCCCCCAACCACACCACACGATCAAGAGGCCGTCTAAGACTCAGGGGGATACGTAGGTTCAAGTCAGCTTCCTCTGGTGCAAATACCTCATTTACTTTCATTTCATCCGTGGCACCTCCATTCACTGCCATCAAACTACTAACCTTGGTACTGCTGTTTGTCGGCCTAGGCGTCACAACCAAGGGAATGTTAGGTCTAGGTAACCACCTGTCCTTCCAAATACTAATGGATTCACTGTTACCAACTTGCCATGCAGAACCGGTACGAATAATGTCCCGAGCTTGGGCAACACTTCGCCAGGAATAAGAAGCATCAGACCCACATTCAGCGTCCAAAACTCAGTATCGGGAAAGTAGCTAGCCTTGAGCAGTCTGGCTACCAATGTGTCAGGGTTATTCATGATCCTCCATCCTTGCTTTGCCAATAAACTCAGATTAAAAGCATAGAAAATTCTGAACCCCAGCCCTCCCTCTCCCTTTGGTTTGCACATCGCTGACCATCTCATCCAGTGAATTTTCGATTTGAGCATAACATCCCCCCACCAGAATTTAGCAATAGATTGGTGAAGCTCATGACATAAACCTTTAGGAAGGAGAAAAGAGTTCATCACATAAACCTTTAATTGATTGGGTGAGTTTTATTGTATGTTTTGATATCTAAAAGTTGAAACTTAAGTTTAGTCTTATTTAAGTTATTGGTGATGGCAATTATTAACATACATATATTATGTTTTGTTCTCTGATTTTCTTTTATTGAGCAATTGGTTTATTTAAATTAGGGCAAATTATACTTTATTATCAAGTGATTTATACCAAATTACAGGATTATACCTGTATTTTAAAATGTTGTCATTTACTATCCTATTTTAAAATGTTACAACATGCACTCTCTCCGTCATATTTTTCATCTTCTCTCTAGTTAAGTGCTGACATGGTGTATTTGGGTTCCACTAATTAACCATTTTTAACTTCATTTGAAGGGTATTATTGCCAATTTACAACAGAGAATTATGTTTAAAAAAAGAAATTCGAAATTGAAGGAAAAAATAATCATAAAGTATACATCTCCACACTTCTCCATCCTCGTTAGAAATTGAATGCAAATGCAGTATCGTTTTTAAAATCTCCCTACACGTACAAAACATTACCTTAGATTGTGAAGTTTTTAGGAAAGGGATATGAGAGGTTTTTTTTGTGAGAAGGGGATATCTGTGCTAATAAGTTCCCTTTTAATTTTCTGTTCATGAGGTTTTTTTAATTAATGTTTGTTTTGTTAGCTTGCATATCAAGGTCTTGCTTCGTTCTCCATCATTGCTGCAGACTTCGTTAATGTGCAATTACTTAAATATTAAACACGTTTAGTTGTGCTTCCAGGTTAGCCTTTCATAATTTAAGTGAGACAATAGTTCTACACAGCTTTTGAACTTTGAAGCAGCTATTGTTGAACTAAGAGCTTGTATTGTATGCAATCTGCTATTTCGTTTGTTGGTGAAATGATGAAAAGTTTAATGATATTTAGAAAATAAAAAAAGGGTTCAGGCTTTGAATGATCCCTTCCAAAAAAGAAATAAACGAGGAACATTTTGATTAATATCTTGATTGGTTGTGTTGTTGGTGTTTTTAGATCCAAGTTTCGTTACTTTAGTTTCACACAATTCTCAACCAAACAGACTATTTAGGAAGGGGAATGGAGCTAACATTGTTTCAAGTGGATGTGTTTTGATTGCAGGAGTTCAGCTTCACAGGTTCAAGTGCCTTCATTCAGGTTGAAGTTGGCAGTTGAAACCTTGCGAAGGGAGGTGTATTGGTAGCTTTGTTTAACCAACACAATATTATTTGATGATGTTTTTGTACGTGTTTTGAAGTTAATGTGATTAGGTATCATGCAACAAAGTATTAGTTAATGATATTTTGGTATGTGAAAGAATTGCATATTAGTCTGCGATGTTTTGGATGTTTTGGTATAGTCTTGTTAATGGTTTTGTTTTTAAAGTTTGGATGTATTAGTTAATGATGTTTTGTTCTTAAATTTTCATAAAATTATGCTCTGTTCTCAGGTCTGTGACTGTTGCATTTGTTGGGGAGTGAGGTTTTATAAATTTCTGAAAATTTCATCGAAGTATGCTATTTTCTGTTCTCATGGCCAGGTAGTGTCCTCATAGTCAGGTGTGTCTTCTTGGATGTTTTGGTCTGGAATTTTCACCAAAGTAAGCTTGTTTTCTGTCCTCATAGTCAAGTAGTGTCCTCTTGGATGTTTTGGTCTGGAATTTTCACCAAAATATGCTTGTTTTTTGTCCTCATAGTCATGTAGTGTCCTCTTGGATGTTTTGGTCTGGAATTTTCTCCAAAGTAAGCTTGTTTTCTTTCCTCATAGTCAGGTAATGTCCTCATAGTCAGACAATGTCCTCTTCAAATCATACTTTTGATTCTTTAATACAATTAGCAAGCAACATAATTTACGTAAGGATATATGGTTAAGATTCTTTAATACAATTAGCAAACAACATAATTTTAGAAAACATGAGGGAGTTAAGATTCTTTAATACAATCAGCAAGCATCATAGTTTACAAAACATGAATCCCTCGTGCATGATACACTAAACATGACTTGGAAATACAAGCTCCAAGCAAAGCATCTCCACATACTAGTTACTATCAGAGCCTAACCCTTACTTCTTCAAATGCTGCCATTGCTTCTTCAATCATGTCCTTTGATGCCTCAATTTCTCGATAAGGTTCGTGGTGTGTGACAATTGCATTGTTTGATATGTGACAATTGCATGTTCACGCTGCAATGGAGATGAATAATGGCTTCCCACTGAGTCCCTTTCTACACCGAATACATCTGCATCAATGTCAAGAAGTCCATCAAAATCAATCATTTGTATCACATCATTCCCAATCTCCTATCTCCCTTGCTGAATCTCATTTGTATTCTCGTGGATAACTTGATTACTCTTATCTATGCCATTTGCATTAGGAGCTAATTTACCACTTTCCCTCATCCTATTCAAATTCACCCCTCTAGCACATTCCACTTATGTTTCTTCTCTACAAACCAGTAAGGGCACAACTTTGGATCCTATGGTCTCACTAGAGTACCTCAAGAAATATTGGACATTATCATCATCCACAATTTCAATATGCTTGTATTCAATGGATGTTACAGGAACTGAGAACTTCAAACTGAGTTTTTTAGCAGGATTATTTGGTTGGGCAATAAGACGAACACGGTTTCTAAGTTCATCAAACGTTGTAGCCCTTGGTACTATAATGTCTTTCATATCGCCCCCTTCATATATGTACTTCTTTCCAGACCTCAACCATTTTCCATTGAAACAAATCATAATTGCAACCGATTCCATTCATGAAATTTCATACACTAAAATTTATTACAATAAAGTTAAATTGCACTACATTACTATAAGTAAACTACAAGACTATTGGGGCACTATAAGACTACAGGACTATTGGGGGGCACTATAAGACTACATGACTATTGGGTCACTATCAGAGACTATAGGACTATTGGGTCACTATCAGACTACAAGACTATTGGGTCACTATCAGACTAGATCTAAAAATTCATCTGGTCATCTTCCCGACCTCACATCTGCAAATTCATCTTCCTCACTTCCCAATTGGTTATTTGCTTTAATTTCTTGAATGCCCAACACTTGTGGTTCATCCACCTTAACAAAAATCAAACATAGGATTGAGAGAGGCCAACCTCTGCACAAGAGACCACCTCCTTGAACAAACTTCTGGAGAGGAAGATGAGATAACAAATGCAGCAAATATTTGTTTTCCTAACTTGGAATTAAAATTTGGTAATTTGCTTTAATTTCTTGAATGTCCAACACTTGTGGTTCCTCCACCTTAACAAAAATCAAACATAGGATTGAGGGAGATGAGGGTAAGATGAAAGCAGATGAGAGGAAAATGAGAGAAGATGAGAGGAAGATAAGAGAAGATAAGAGGAAGATAGAAGATTAGAGGAATTTTTCGTCTGCTTCTTTATCCCTCAGTGACCTCTCTTCTAATTTCACCAAGTCATAGTCAGCTGGTTACTACAAGGTTACCATCCCCTTTATATAAGTTCTATTTTTGTAAACATATTTTTTAGTATTCTATTTTTTAATAGATTTTTGAAGAGTGTTCTATTTCCATCAATTTGGCTTCTCCAACCATAGGCTATATTTTGTGGGCTATGCCAAAATTTAGCCATAAAAAATAATAGTTTTTTAAAGAATAGTGCATGGCTATATTTTACCATCTCCAACCATTTAGGGCTATGTCATTACTATTTCAATATTATATCATTATTTCTATATGTTTTAAACTAATATAACTTTTTGAACTAATATAATATTTTTGAACAAAATACACCGTTATAGGAAAATAATTTAATTAAACTAATTAAACTAAAATAATTTAATTAAACTAATATAACGTTTACTAAATTTAATTTATTTAAATTAATATAACATTTTTGAACAAAATATATTGTTAGGGAAAATAATTGTGTGATAAGATTTGAAGTGAGCAAAATAATTTTGTGATAAGATTTTTAGGTGACACGTGTCGCCATGCGATTAAATGTCAAGATATTCGATAAGAAAAATGTCTACGTGACATATCATCCTATCTAATAATATTATGATAAGATTTGAGACTGCCACATGTAAACACGTTATTATCCCGCTATATTTTTCTTCATATTTTTGTCTCACATTATCTTCAATTTGAACTCAATAAATGGTTTCTTTTCTCATGTAAATCTCACAACTTCATTTGGTTTCTCTTCAATTTCTCTCTTCATATTGGCACCTTTCATTGAAATTGAATTTAGCAATGGATTCCAATTGGGATTCTGGTTTCAATTCGAACTCCACCTGGGATTCTGGTTCCAATTCTACTTCCAACTTGGAATCCCAATGGGAGGAGGAGATGCACCAAATGAAAGAGGATGAAGAAGATGATGTCCAGATGCAAACAAATATGCAAATGTGTTATGTGACAATTAAACAATAAACTAAAAATTTAGTAAATAAAGATATTAACTTAATACACTTAGGTAAACATAATTAGACTAACATTGAAAGACAATAACTTAAACATAAAACTCTTCAAACTGAAATTGAAAGACAATAAAATACTTAAGCTACTAAACATGATCGTCTTCCTCCATTATAGGAATGTAGCTAGGTGTTGAATATGAATCTGGAAACAACTCACGTGCTCGAGTTCGCGCTTGAATTTCCCTTTTTTTCCCTCAAAATACTCCTTACTCATTAGAGTCATGTCTGCGGTATTTCTAGCCATATTTCTTTCATCCATCTGATCTTGTTGGTGGCAGACCATAGCCTCGTATCTCCGCTTCTTATCATCTTCTACCTTGGCAGCTTGTTCCGCCATTGCTCACATTGCGGAAGCAAGGTTTTCTCCAACAATATTAGTCTCATTTTCCTTGCCTTTTTGCTCCAATCTTTTTGCCTTCTTTCGTCCTATAGGCCTAGATATGGATGGTTGACTCGAAGAAGGATTTTCATCGGTGGCCTGAGAAACTTCTTCATCCTCGTTTAAATTGAAAGGCACATTTCCTTGCACAGGTGTGTGAAGAAATGTTTCTTCCACTGGAGCTTGAAATATCAGCATATCTTTACAAATTTTCCAACAACTTGAAAATTTGAAAGATTTTCCTTTACATTCGGCCCTATAGATTTCATCCGCTTGGCATTGCTAAAAAATAAATAAATTTACATATTTAAGTCATATAATTAAATTGCACAAATAACAATATAATTATTCATGAATTAAAAATACATATTGTAAATAAATGACACAAATAAATAATATAATTATTTATGAATTAAAAATACATATTGTAAAGAAATGACACAACAGCAATATAAATATTCATGAATTAAAACACTCATTTGATCAAAGAGATTGTATCCGCTAACGTATGTCTTCGCGGATTGCTGTAAGGCTTGACTCCATTTGTTTAAGGCCGGAAAAATGTGCTTCTTCCATCAACTATAACAACTGTCACAGGTTCTTGTAGTGGCGGACGGAATGCCTTCGAAAACCTCGTAGAATTTTTGAGCTACACGGGTCCAAAAAGTCTCACTTTTTTGGTTGCAATTAGTGATGCTATCTTCGGAAATCATGACGTAAGCCTTGCAATGAGCTTCATCTTCTTTTTTGCTAAAATTTGGGCCTTTTGTGCAAGAATAAGTCATTTGTGAAATGGAAAATTGAAAAGCTTGAATGAAAATGAGAAAGAAAAGTAAGTAGGAATTAAATTGTGTGTAAAAATTATGTATGAATGATGTAGATATTTATAAGGAAAATAATTGCAAAATTAAAAAAAAAAATAATAATTCCTAACGGCTAGATGACGTTGTTGTGACATCACTCTTAACAACCATTGCTTCCAACGATCATAAATGTCAACGGTAAAAAAAAATTCAAAGAAAGATTGGGCAAGTAGTGCCCAAAAATCATTATTTAAAACAAATTGGGCTCCACAACAAAATTTAGGAAATTTCTTTTTCCTAAATTTTTGGCTAAATTTGATAAAACATTTGACCTTTGGTCCTTGACCAAAACCCTTAGCCTCGTGGTTGAAGATAATTTTTTATCAAATTTTCCTACCATTCGGCTTTGTAGCCCAGTTGGAAATGCCCTTTACCTTCTACACAGCTATTTTTTTTGGGGCCATTACGTTCTATACAGCTTCTGAAACTGAAAAAGCATTTACAGCTGCATCTGTGTGAGCGTGCTTGAAACGATGAACAACACAGGCATGTTAACGATGAAAACTCCATCATCAGTTTCATTAGCATCTACATCGACATGGGCCTCCACAACCTCTATGTCCTCCTCAGGGAAGAGGATTCAGAGAGAGATGGTAGAGCTCAACAAGGACCCTCCTACTAATTGCTGTGCGGGACCTAAGGGTGACAATCTCTATCACTGGGTTGCTACCATCTTCGGCCCCCCAGGTGCTTTTACTCTTCTATCAATTAGATAAGGAAAAAAAAATTCATCTTTTTGGTTTTATGGCTTGTGGTGTGGGTTTGCTTTGTTTGTTTTCTATGTTCAGCTTAATTTGTTCAATGATTTGCTTGTTTGTGGAGTTGTGGGTTCCGAAAGTGGACAACTTGATGGGTTTTTGCTCTGATTTAGTGATGAATTTCAGGTTGCCGAGTTCAGCTCTCTTTTTGAAGATGTGTTTGCTTTGCTTACTGGGTGTCTGGGTTAATGTGATTTTTGCTTAATTTTCTGTTCTTTTGCAATTGGGCATTGTTTGGCAATAAACAGAGTGAAGTGAACGTTAGAAAATTCGGAATTTTGATAGTTGTGAAGTGTTGGGGTTGATTTTGAATTTCTGGGCTTATTGCTGATCAATTTTTGGGGTTGCTCAACTTGTATGATTTTTGGTTTACTTTTGAGAAGGATTGTTAACTCTTATAAGTGTTTCACCAGTACTGACTTGCTCAATTTGGGTTGCTCGAATATACTTCCTTAGGCAAGCTTATTGATTTTTCAAATCTTTAACCTGATGATGGCTTTGTGACTGCTAAAACACTTGTTTGATTGCTGTCAAGGTCTTTTATTAGGATCGGGTTTTGATTTGCTTAAATTATATGTCTTTTCGATTATGATGCATATTCTTGATTTTTTCAACTGTAATATTGGGGAATAACAAAGAAAGTTTATGGCCATCAGATTATGTAGTCTTTTTCATGTCCTTCAAATATGAGTGGATCCTACAGCTGCGGCCTTTGGTTTGTGCTTTTGTTGGTCATGGATTGAGGCTTCTTTTGGGATGTTCCGTTGTCCTGGATGTCTGGGGTTTGAAACTTAAATCTGCAAAATGTATGTTTTAGTTTAGAACCAAATCTTTGATATAGTGTGTAATGGAAGTTGAATGCGGGGGAATCCATCAGTAGTTCTTATTTCTTGTATAGCTGGGCAATGCCTCTTTCTGCTCTTTTATGGTTTTTGGATAGTAGTACATTAACTGCTCATACTTTATTTTATATATAAAGGAGTATTTAAAGGCTATAACTCAGCAATATTGACAAACTTCTGTGTTCTTGTTTCTAGGAACACCGTACCAGGGTGGCATATATTTCCTTGACATTACGTTTCCCACTGACTATCCGTTCAAACCTCCAAAGGTATTGTGTCCCATTGAATATCTCAAAATAATGTTTGTTTCCTGTGGAAGATCTGATACAAAATAATTTTATGTTTGAATTCTATTATTCCCTTACTTCAAGGATCAGTTTTGCAGGTTGCGTTCAAAACTCGAATCTATCATTGCAATGTTGATTCTACTGGGAATGTAAATTTGGAAATCTTAAAGGATAGTTGGAGTCCAGCCCTAACAATTACGAAGCTGCTACTAGCAATTCAATCCATTTTCACAAAACCCGATCCTTGTAAGTTCTTCTAGTATCTTTTCAACATCTCTGTGGCTGCTTCTGTGCATGTTCTTGTTTCTTTCCTCTCTTTTGAAAGAAAACAATTATGATAGAAAGAATTCCGAAACATGATATTCATTTAGCTAGCACCGTTGAGCAGCATGATGCATTTTCCAAAATGATTGAACGGATATTCATATTTGAGCAGATAATCCACTTGTCCCCGGCATTGCCCATTTGTTCATTGAAGATAAAGCTAAACATGATGAGATAGCTGCTGCGTGGACACTGCGATTTGCCAAGTGAGTTTTACATAGGATCTGCTTACATGGTACAAGGTATCAGATTCCAACAGCCTCTGCAACTATAACTGAAGGATGTTGTGTCTGGACTGAATACTATAAGAGCTTGTCATGTTACCCAAGGGTTGTGAACTTGACATTGAATAGCTTTACCTGCTGAATTGACAGCAACCGGGCAAACGAAAAATGCTTGTAAAATATCTTTCGTGCTGATATATGTATGCTGCCTAAGTTTCACTGTTCAGTTGTATGTTTTACCCATTTGAATAAACAAGCAGATAGAAAAAACTGCTGAAAGAAATGGTTGCATAGGTTTTTTCCTTTTGATATTGATTGAGGTCATTATATGGTGGGAAATTCATACCTCGTTTCTTACCCAACATCGTTGCTTCTCTTCTGTGAAAACATTGGTGAGGGGGTTAGGTAGTTGGTGAGGTTCTTGTTTGGACAGTTCCCACCTTCCCCTACTTCACCAACAAAAATTTGGTTCTACCCTCATAGGATTAGAATCCAGTGGTTTTGGACCATTCTCTACATTTCCGACAAAAATTTGGGTTCTATCCCACGTAGGATTAGAATCTTGTTTGGTCATATATTTTGTTCTCAACTATCTCAAACTAATACGTCCTTTTAAAGCAGCCCTACTCATTCATTTTTAACGTATAAACTATGCAAGTAAATTTTTTTTTTGTTTTTTACCATACTAATTTATCTTTCTTGGGAAACCATTGGAAGACTAATTGTTGGGACAACCAATGATATAAATTCCACCAGGGTCTTTAACTATTCATTTAACTACTTGTTTTAGTAGCTACCACTTACCAGGTGAGGGGCTTAGTGAATAGTGAGTGACACCACGTGGATCCAACTGTCAATCACATTTCTCACCTACTTCTTCAATTTGGACTCATGCAGTAAGACAGACAGGGTGCTTACAAATAGCTCATTGGTTTAAGCAGAGACGTAAATTGATCCAAAGACATGCAAATTTGCAAAACCAGACAGAGACTGAGAGTCTGAGACAGAGACAGATGATGGTGAAGAATAGCATAAACGAGGTGGAATTGGAGGACTTGGTTCAAGCAGGCCTGGCCATTGATGAAGCCAAGGACTTCGAACGAGTTCTCAAACAAACAATTTCTGGGACCAAATCATCGGACCCAGGAGAGATTTGGCGCCAGCTGGTGGCTCAGAGATTGCTCAAACCATCACACGAACATGAGCTGCACCAACTCATCTACTACTCAGTCTATGCCAATTGGGATGTCTCCAGCAAAGGCCCTCCCCTCTACTGGTTCCCTTCTCTGTAATCTTCTTCTCACTTCAACTTTTCATTGCCTAATCCTATCTTTCTCGGCTTTTGTTTTCTGTTTAATAATGCGCTGATTTCGAACTCGTCACCTCTTAGAGAAATACCAGATTTTGTTATTTACCAACTATTTCTCATGTAACATTGAAAAAGGAACAAACCCCATGATTGGACTAATCTGCTTGTATAAGCAATCAATTTCGATCATTTCAACCTTTTTCTGCTTCTTTATTAAATTTTGTAAAGGGTGGAAGATATGTATTTACATAAACAATCCATGCTTTATCCTTCCTTAACTGGAAAGTCCCAATTTGAATGACGAAATTTGACACATTCAGGACTAATGTGTTCTTCTCTATTGTCAGACACCAATCGAGACATACGAACTTGGGACGACTGATGGAAAAGCATGGTTCAGAGCTTTTAGGAACATCATATAAGGATCCCGTAACAAGTTTTAGCCTCTTTCAGAAATTCTCAGTTGAGAATCCTGAGGTAAGTATTCATTCATATGAATCATATCCCATAAGGTTTGCCAGATTTGAATGATCATATATAAGTTTATAATTCAAGGAATTGTGCTGTTATATTAGGCTTACTGGTCAATTGTTCTAAAAGAGCTCTCAGTCTCATTTCGGCAAGCCCCGAAATGTGTTTTAGATAGGACTGACAAATCAAAACACGGTGGAGCTTGGCTTCCAAATTCAGCTTTGAATATTGCTGAATGTTGTTTGCTACCCACCGCGCATCCAAGAAAAGAGGATGATAGTGTGGCTGTTATATGGAGGGATGAAGGCTGTGATGATTCTAATGTGAACCAAATGACATTAAAGGAACTAAGAGAACAAGTAATGTATGCTCTCATTTAGCTTTTCTTCTACTATTATCAGATTATTCACAACATTTAAGTTTCCTCCTTGTTGATGTTGTTTACGACATGATTGACAGGTTGGTGGCTAATGCACTGGATGCAACGTTTTCAAAGGGGGATGCAATTGCAATTGACATGCCAATGACAGTCAGTGCAGTGATCATATATTTGGCAATTATACTTGCAGGATTTGTTGTTGTATCGATAGCAGACAGTTTTGCTGTCAATGAAATTGCAACTCGTCTGCGTGTGTCTAAAGCAAAGGGCATCTTTACCCAGGTCAGTATCCGTTGATAGCAAAGCAAAGGACATTTTACTGGTTTTCGTATTTTACAATCTGTTTATTGTTCTTGGAAATGATTTCGACTTTCACTTTGTATTCAGGATTTCATACTGAGAGGTGGTCGAAAGTTTCCTCTCTACAGGTAGATACTACATCTCTCTTATATTTCAAATGCATCATAGCTTGGTTGTTACATCTGCGAAATGTGGCATGCCGTGGTTACATTTTCTTTCCTTGCAGTCGGGTTGCAGAGGCGGCTCCACATAAAGCTATTGTGCTTCCAGCAATTGGGAGCAATGTAGGCATTCAATTAAGACGAGAGGATGTATCTTGGAATGATTTTCTTTCTAGTGTCAATCACCTTCCAAGGTAAAATGAGTGCACCCACAATATTTATCAAGCCACTTAAAAACATGCTCTCCATGAATGTAATGCTCTTGTCTTCTTGGCAGAAAGAACTATTACTCTCCAGTCTATCAGCCAATCGACTCCACGACTAATATTCTCTTTTCATCTGGAACCACAGGTATATAATTTACTTTGAACAAAAAACTTATGATAGCTCTACTTGAAATGCAGTTTCATCTTGATCTTGAGTTTATATTTCGGAATTTATTAGGAGAACCAAAAGCTATTCCATGGACACAACTTTCACCAATTAGATGTGCTGCTGATTCATGGGCTCATGTTGATACTCAAGTTGGAGATGTCTTCTGCTGGCCTACAAATTTAGGATGGGTTATGGGACCCATTTTACTCTACTCATGCTTTCTAACTGGTGCAACTCTTGCTCTGTATCATGGATCTCCTCTAAGTCGTGGCTTTGGAAAGTTTGTTCAGGTGACACCTAAATACTTTTCCTCTCTGGGTTCATTACGAGTAACATATTTATGCCATCCGAACACTTGCTTAGTTTCTTGTATTATATCTGTTCAGGATGCCGGAGTCACTATTTTGGGTACGGTGCCTAGCTTAGTAAAAGCTTGGAAGAATACTGGGTGCATGAAAGGCCTAGATTGGACAAAGATGAAGTAATCTTCTACCAATCACAACTTCTTGTTTCCATGAATACCAAGAAATGGGAATTAAACATGGGTGTGTATGTGCAGATCATTCTCTTCTACCGGTGAAGCATCTAACGTTGATGATGACCTTTGGCTTGCTTCCCGTGGTTACTACAAACCCATTATTGAATGCTGTGGGGGCACAGAGCTTTCTTCAAGCTACATAATGGGAAGTCCAGTGCAGCCACAAGCTTTTGGAGCATTTAGCACAAAGTCGATGACAACAGGCTTTGTCATCCTTGATGAACATGGAATTCCTTATGTAAGCACCTTATCGATCTAACTGTGAGTGGTGACAGGCGGGAAAAGATAATTAATAAGAACAAACATCAACGAATAAAGTCAAGTCATTGATGTTATTAGACTAAGATTGTATTGTTAATGTCTTTGATCATACAGCCAGAGGATGAAGCTTGTGTCGGGGAAGCGGGTTTGTTTCCGGTATACATGGGAGCAACTGATAGACTGCTAAATTCTGATCATGAACAAGTTTACTTTAAGGGAATGCCAGTGTACAACGGAATGGTATGATTACAATATGCAACTGCCTTTCTTACAATACATTGTTAAAATCACGAAAGTTACAAGAATCTTTTGATGATGTTACATATGTATCGGCAGCAACTTAGGAGACATGGAGACATAGTTAAAAGAAGTGTTGGAGGCTATTTCATTGTTCAAGGCAGGTCTGATGATACCATGAACCTCGGTGGCATCAAGGTAAAGTATTTGCTTAAATTGATATGCTTGCTTGATTGGACTTGGTTTTGCAACATTAATTAAAATGTTTGACTTTTTTTCTTGATTTTCAGACAAGTTCTGTTGAAATTGAGCGTGTCTGTGACCGGGCTGATGAAAGTGTGTTGGAGACGGCTGCAGTCAGTGTTGCACCGGCGAATGGGGGTCCTGAACAGTTGGTTATATATGTGGTTTTAAAGAAGGATTTCGACTCCAAAGCAGACCGGCTGAAGATAAAATTCTCAAAAGCGATTCAAAGAAACCTCAACCCATTGTTTAAGGTTTGATTTTTACTTTTTCTCTATTCGATTTTGACATGGAAACAACACATAATAAGCTCAAAATTCGAAATTTTTAGTTGTGATGTGAGATTTCTTCAACTGCACGTTGTTGTTGTTGTGATGGATTGTACAGGTGAGCTTTGTGAAGATTGTGGCAGAGTTTCCTCGAACAGCCTCCAACAAGTTATTAAGAAGAGTCCTGAGGGACCAAATGAAGCATGAGCTTTCTGTTCGGAGTAGAATGTAGTTAGCTAGTCTATATACTGAACTCCCCAGCTACCTATTTTACCAGAATGATACAGCCACCTCAACTATGCATCCATTAGATATACTGAATAATTTCTCAGAATTTAATTAAGGTAGCAAAATATTGTCACAATTGTTCCATGAAAAAGGATTTTTTCGTACTATATAGTAACTGAAGTATTTGACATTGCTGTGTTATTGTACCGGCACGTGTCACTATGTTCCATATATAAAATCGAAGATATCAATGTACGTTGTTGAATATCACATCTCTTACAAATACAAATCCTACTTCCAAATAGTTTTATTTCTTAGTAAGGCTTAAATTTATTCCTTGATAGTTTTATATCTTTTTTTTCGATCATACAAGTTTTTGAGATCTATTCCGGCCGGCTCAAAATGCTGGAGAGTTGAGGCAGTTTGCCAACCGCAGCAACTAAGAAATGTTGTATGTATAATACAGGTCATATAAAACATATCCATTAAAGTGGCGAACCGGTACGTAATGCTTGGGAATCTGCCGAACAGTTCGGGTCCAAATCCTGAAGAAAGCTAAAAGTGCTGGTTGATGAGCCTGCGTAATATTAGGTAGTTGGTCAGGTAAAGGCCGACCAAGCTAATGATGCTTAGCTGGTCTTTTCGAATGATCAACCACACTGGGACTGAGACACGGCCCGATCCGAAGTGATCCTCATTCTCACCGCAGCCTTCTTAAGCCGAAAGAAAGATTGCATTTGACTGAAAGATCGATGCCTAATAAATTATATTATTGATTACATCTCTTATAAAACACGGAAGTTTTACTTAAAGGAGGTCACACTTACTACTCAACAAATAATTTTAAACTTATTCAGACAATATATGTTCGAAGCAACATATATATTCCGATGGTGCATTCATGCATGCATTATTATAGTACGTAGGTACGTAGAACTTGAGGATGATCATATTTTGGCAAAGTCAATGGTACTCTTCCCATCATGAGCCTTGCGGAAGAAGTGCTTGACATAATCAGAATACACAACTTCCTTATACAAAGCTTTCTCCCCGGTGCTTGCCAGCACTTCCGGCAGCGGAGAGACGACGTCCGACGGCCGTGGGTTCACAAATATGGGGACCGAAACCCTATTCTTACTTCCATTGGCAGCAACTCGATGCTCGATGCTCTTGTATCGTCCATTGCTCATTATTTGCATTGCATCACCGATGTTGATCACCAATGACCCCTTCACCGGTGGAACATGAACCCAATAGCTACTCTTCTTCGTCGTGTCGCCTCCGCCGCCTCTCACATAAAGGCCGCCTATGTGATCTTGAAGGAGGATTGTGAGTGTTGAGACATCGGAGTGACGGCCAACTCCGACTGTGAGCTCGGGGTTAGGGCAAATGGGGTAATAGTTGAGGTTAATACGCTTGGATCCCATGAGAAGATGTTCTTTTTGTTGGTCTATGCCTTTCACGTTTAGCCTTTCCATCAGCATCTCTAGGAGTCGTCTTATGAGAATTTCACTCTTCTTCATGTATTCAAGCACTTCATCCCTACAAATCAACATATGCATATATTAGTTCAATCCCTAGTTTAGTAATTAAAGGGCTGGTTTGGTGAGTGGGATTGAATTGGATTAGATAATTCATCAAATAGTAGTGAAAATGAATTTGTTTTGCTTACTTGCATGCAGGAGGCCACAGGGACGAGGCCTCATCCTCAGAGACATAGAAGAGGCTAAGGTAATCTTTCCACTCCAAAGCCTTCTCTTTTTGGGGACTAAAGCTGGTGCCAAACCTGACATTGTTGGAAGACGAATGGTGTTGCGAATACTTA
This sequence comes from Oemleria cerasiformis, assembly GCA_037349345.1. Classification (NCBI taxonomy): domain Eukaryota; kingdom Viridiplantae; phylum Streptophyta; class Magnoliopsida; order Rosales; family Rosaceae; genus Oemleria; species Oemleria cerasiformis. Next base: position 523,519 of record JAZGTL010000006.1, read on the forward strand.
CTCTTTTCCTCAGCTGACATCTCAAAGAATCGATGAGTTGCCTCCTTCACATTCTCAAGCACTTCAATTGGCACCCCATGATTCACAACCTGAAAGAACCCCCACTTCTCTGCCGCATTGCAAATGGCTTCTGCCACTTTGGGGTCCTCCCATTTCGACATGTCGATGATGGGAATATTTGATGATGACTCTTGGGGATTATTTGGTTCAATGTCGACAGTACTCGTGGTCGTAATTCTTTCTTCCAGGGGTTGGATGTATTGGTTGGGGAGGGTTTTGAGTCCCATTTCTGAAAGACCCTTCACTCCATTGCCTTTGTTTATCACAAAGTTAGAGACACCTGAAGACTCATCGGTGATTAGGGTTTGTGTCATGCTTGGAGCCATTTTGATGGAGACTTTAAGCAAATTGTTTGACTGTAATGAAGTGGTAGCATTGTTCAGCTATTTATATTTGCATTTTATTAATTAACTAATTAACAATATATCATGCACCAACTCAGCTAGCAATTTGCATGCTTTCTTCAAGGGGCTTTTTTGGGTTATGCAAATAGATCTTCATGGTTTTTTTGGGGGGCTTTTAGGGGTTGGTAATGGTGGATGCTTCATGTTCATATATTCAAATTAAATACTTCATTTGTTGAGATTTCTGCATTCATTAAATTAATAAAATTTTCATGTCCTGCATTTTTGTATATGGAGCTGATTTTGGCACTCCACATATTATTTATTGCACTCTATTTTTTTTATTTTAATATTTTCTTATTATTTTATGAATCAAATTTCCAAACTTATCCATTTTTCTTTTGAATTTAATAAATTATATTTCTATTTCTTTTTTTTATATAAAACGTTTACATTTCTTTTTTTCTTATCGATACATCCTACTCTCCCGCTTTTTATATACAATTAAACAATATACAAAACTCTTCAGTAATTTTTTAATAAAATTCTTCTTTATTGCCTTCTGATTAGAAAATTACTAAAGAACTATATATAGTGTTTAATCGTATACAAAAAACGGGAGAGATATGAAGTAGGAGAATATGATATATCGAGAAAAAAAAAATCAAACGTTTTACATAAATACAAGAAATAAAAAATATATATTAAAATTTTGAAAGAAAAAGTAAATTTGGAATCGAAGTTTGATTCATAAAAAAGTAAGAAAATATTAAAATAAAAAAATAAAATACATCAAGTAATTTATGGAGTGATAAATCAGCTCCCTTTTATATTGATAAAGCTCTAGCTAAGATGTGACGTGCATCACTATAATTGGATTGCGTTATAAGGATGTACTGCTATTTCTTTTTATAATATCCAAAGAGAAAGAGCAATCATTTCATGTATGAATTGACATGCACAAATTTTATTATTATTATTATTATTATTAATCTACTTTCAAGCTTAGTTTATGATCGAATGAGTTAAAGTACACGTATGCATTGTAAATATTAAATGTAATTTATGTCTAGTTAATTTTACTGGTATTATATTGCATTTTTTTTTTAATTTACGTATGCACAATTATCAGAATATTGTAAATATTAAAAATGATGCGCACGCGCAGAGAGAGAGAGAGAGAGAGAGAGAGCTAGAGGAGCCGAGTTACTTGGAGGGGAATGATATTTAGTGATGTCGGTGCTAGATGAAGGGAGGTCTAGGGGCACAATGGGAAGTCCAAAAATTGATGGGTATAAAGAGCATATATGTTGGTGCAAATAGAGCTACCAATATTAATTAGACACGTATTGCATACCAAAACAAAACCCTTCGTCAACTTCAATGGCCGCCCAAAAACAAGAAAGAACCTTTATCTAAAACTTAAAAAGATCAACCTACCTAGAGTCCAAACTTTCACATCGATCTCTACTCAAATATCAGCATAAAAAAATGTAACGCTAACTCTAAATTAATTGAATATCAACATCAAATTTAATTACATCACCCGGCAAAACCACCCACTTGTGTCTTGTACATGTACTCTAGCGCAAAGAAAAATCACATAATGCATCTAGGAGAAATATGTTGTTCCGTTTTTTGATCCGTACGTAGTAGTAAGAGATTTGTGATTCGATTTTTTTTTTAAATATCTTATATAATCTAATATGTTGTTATATAAAAAGTAAATATTGAGAAGGAAATTAACGTCAATCGACATATATAAGTTTGAACTCTACTAGCGAGTTGTACGATGCAAACGTTATTCTTCGTAAATAATGTAAACCCTAGATTGACCCAAATGATCACCGGAATGAGCATGAAACTAGCACTTGTGGCGTGAAATGATGGCGGCCGTATTATAAAGTTGCTCATATTACATATATGGCCACTAGCGAGTGTTATTGCCTAATTAAAGTCCACGTAATGAATAATTAATGGAGAAGTGATACAGATCAAATATAATATTAAAGCCCGACTTAACAATAGAATTTAGCCCTTTAGGTACCTACTCATAACCGTTGCTACAAATACATTCAAAGATGCATTAATATCTCTTAATAAATTTTTCGTACACGGTTCGTTTTATACAAATAAATCTCATACTATATTTGGTTGTATATCATATCACACTCACCTAAACTAAAATCACCGTTGCTATAAATACATTCAAAGATCCATTAATATCTCTTAATAAATCTTTCGTACACGGTTCGTTTTATGCAAATAAATCTCACACTATATTTGGCTGTATATCATATCACACTCACCTAAACTAAAATCGAAATGCGCACACACTAATTTTGTCTACTATGTATCGATTTGGTGTAATGAGCCATCACAAACACAAAAATAAGACACCAAACCATATGCATATAGCCATTCTTTTCAAAAACAAAAATTGCACCCAAAATTTAAAGCTTAAATCTCAACGCAGCAACCTGACTGAACAAACCCACAAAACTCATCGGGTACGTTAATCAACCTTTCCAATTTACCATATTGCCCTCCTTTCATTTCCACCATGTAAAACCCTTGTGTCGTACCTTGGTACTCCGAACCCATCACCAGGGTCCCATCCCGCAGCGTCACAGCACACGTTCCAACTCGGACCGCCGAGTCTAACTCACCCCAACTCGCCAATTTCCCATCTTTCCCAACTCCTCCAACGCATTGCCTCGGACACCGGCCCACCTCCCACGCCCCGTCCACCCGCGTCCATCGACCCGACCCGAAATCAAACACCTCAGCACCTCCGTCAAACACTCCTTGACTCTCCGTTCTATACCCGCCCACCACCCAAAACTCGTTCCCGATCACCACCCCCTGACACTCGTCTCGCTCCTGGCTCATCTGAGTCAACTCAGTCCACTTGTTCAGTCTCAAGTCATAAACCCACGCCGATTTCAACGCGTTCTTGTTCTCGTCATGCCCGCCCGCCACGTAGACCCGACCCTCGTGCGACCCGATTGCGAAGAAGGAACGCTTGGACGGCATGTCGTTGCCTCGCCTCCATTGAGAGCTCGTGAATTCGTACACAAACACGTCGGTAACCGGGTCGTAACTGACCGGGTCCCACCCGCCCATGACCACAAGCTTCCCCTCGCAGCTTGCCAATTGGCAAAACAAAGGTAACCCATTTGGGTACTTGGGAACCGGGTCGAGTCTCTGCCAAGAGCAACTCACTGGGTCGAACACAGAGATTCCGTAACTTGGCGAGTCAGTCGATTTGGGTCCGACCCCGCGAGGAAGAGCTTGAACCAAGCATGCGGCTTTATGGGTATGCCCGGTTTTCTGTCGATGATGATAAAACTGTTGACTTTGCAATAAAGTCCGCCATGGACGGCAGACGCGGGAAGCAACTGGGTGAGCTGAGTAAGGCAGCCGAGTCAAGCACTCGAGTCCGAGTTCTTCAGGAAGACCCGGGATCAACTCCGTCAAATTAAGTCTCCACATTTTAGCAAACAAGTAGCGATTTTTTTTTTTCGCGGCAAAGCAAACAAATGGTATTTGCTAAAAAAGAATTGTTTTTGGCAGCCAAGAAGTGAAAATTCGAGTGAGAATATTAAGCTTTTGCGATGTAGGCCATGGAGTTCGGGTTTGGGTTGTAACGTATTTATAGGAGTCCTGACCAAAGAAGAGGTTTGGCACCAAATTTTGCATCACCGATGTTCTAGAAAATCTAGACTGTTTATTAACAAATTTTACTATGCATGTAGACGATGATCATTTTGGTAAGTCGGATTAGATTTTGATTTGAAATATCATCAAATTAATGTATTTAAAATTTAAAAATTATTATTCTATTACAATTAAATTCAAAGTATTTGGAGAGTAGAGGATTTTATTGAGAATTTATGAGATTAAAGGTGATTAGATATAAAAATAAAATTTATCTTTTTTAATTTTGTTCAGGGGATTGTATTAGTCTTTTGTGTCTAATAAAATCGCCTTACAACGAAATTCTTTTTATTTTCAATTTCAAATACTTTAAATTTGATGAGTTATTAAATCTAATTCAATCTACCATTAAATTTGACGGTAAACATAAAATTATGTTAACAAAATTACTTTCGTAATATTCTCTAATTTTAATAATATTAATATCTTATTGTTTAAAAAAAATGATTTATTTAAAGGAAATAGATTGAATTCATAAATAATTTAACCAGTTCGTTGAATTTGACATATACATGATAATTAATTATTTTTAATTTATTAACGACGATAATTAAACGATGATCTACTAAACAAACATTTATAATTATAGTATTGTCTTTCTTGTTTTTTTCTCTTGGAACCAAATTATTAGAATTTGATAGTGGCTCCATATGAATTTTGAGTGTAGTTGATAAGGCTTGGAGTGACCGATCAAAAAGAAAAAGGTTGGATAAGGCCAAGGCATTGGCGATTGCATAATTCAAGAGACAACTGGACATAACATGGGTCGATCGAACCAATCCAATTCACTGGATAATTTGACATGACATAGGTGGGTCCCTTTGGTAATCGACGGCTGTGATGCTTATGAGTTTATCATACTGAAATCTAGCTTGCCACGTGGAGCTGATAAGGGGATAATAACTCTTTTTTATATGCAGGATTTTATATGAAGATGAGGATGAGCTTTGAATTTGTGGTCACTACTTACTAATTACTAATGATTTTGGATCGCCAACTTGCAAGTCATGGGTTGGAGTCTCACCTTGAGTTTATCTCAACTCTCTCTGATGGCAATGTGAGGTTTAAATAACTTTGTTGCTGAAAGTGAGGGTTAACTAATCGTTGTTTTCTCCTTGACATAATGCATACCAAATCGATTGGACTCATTATCTAAATTAGGAAAGAACAAAATCTTGGTGTCCCTTAATTCGACTATGTCATACGTTTGATTCTCCAATGAAATAACGTGTTAGGAAAATTTGGTTTGTTTTCATCAGTCTTGTATTGTGTTTTTAAAAATATAGAATCGTATGTTTCCGAATATCTAATGAGATTAATTGTTTGAAGATTTGGTTTGTTAATTTCAACCTTTCTAGGGTTTTGTAAATGAGAAAAGATATATGAACACACGTAATTGACTACATCAATTGAATCGTTCGATGTGGCAATCAATGAGAGATATTATTTCAATAAATTAAATCATCTTTTTATAGATATTGTGTAACGACCCGGACCAGAAATTAAACTATTTTGAGGATTGGACAATTTTACCCTCAGTTTTGGACGGGTTCGGGAGTCACTTTTTGACTGGCAAGACTTTTGGGAAATTTTCTAAAGTCGTTGCGTAGGTCTCGAACTCACGAGTTCGTAGACAGGCGGCACGCGGAAAACGGAGACCCGGTGAGTTCGTTACGGGTCTAGAAGCTTCAGGGGCAGTTTGGTAATTTTGGAGAAGTTGGAACTATATAATAGATATTTTCTCTCTCCTTGGCAGATTGGTCAGTATGGTCCCTCTCTCTCCTACCCGAAAACCCCCCCCGTGTGAACACAAAGCTTGATTTTCATCGGACAGGTTTCGATCCGAGTTGAGTGAAACCAAGGTCGGGAGGATCATCCCCGGGACCCCACGAGCATTTTGGGGTAGATATTGGAGCGGGAGCACCGCCGTAGGCGACGGACGGAGGAGGGAGGTGAACCGAAACTTCTCGGCCGTTTTCCGGCCAAACCAGGTACGATCTCGGAACTTTGACCTCATATTTGGATTCCTGGTGGAGAGTAGATAAATTTCCATGTATAGATCGTGAACAACGGTTAAGAAATGAAGAAGTTAGAAAACTGGTAGTTTCGGCCGGAAATGGGGGATTCCGACGAACCAGACGGCGGCGGAGGTGGCGGTCCGGTCATCTTCTCCGGCCAGCCTCCGGCGACGGTGACGGCGTCCGGTCGGGTCGAGTTGAACCGGTCGGGCTGAGTGAACCGGTCGGGTCGAGTTGGACCGGTCCAGGCGCGTGAACACTGTAGTAGCGCGTGACCGGCGCGTGAGCGCGCGTGGGTGCGTGAGCCGACCTTCCGGCGGCGCGTGGCGGCGCGTGGGGCAAAGACTGAGGTCACGGCGACGCGTGGGAACTAGTTTTCGACGTTCCGAATCTGTTGGTACAGGTTTGAGGTTGATCAGACGTCGTTTAGAGATTGTTTTGGGCAATCCCAGCGGTAATAGTTGACCGTATTAGCGGGTTTTGAGCTCGGGAAGTCCAGGTAGTTGGGACATTATTGTACATGTGTTGCTTGGGCTAGAGCGTCTATGAATTAAGGGTTGGTTGATGTATATTAGTGGACTATTGTTTATAAACTGTAATGCATGCATCAATGTATCTTTGTTTACATATTGTTATGTATTGTTGCAATGATTCCTGGAATTATGATATGATATGATATGATAGTCGAGATATGCCGACTGATATGATATGATAGTCGAGATATGCCGACTGATATGATATGATAGTCGAGATATGCCGACTGATATGATATGATAGTCGAGATATGCCGACTGATATGATATGATAGTCGAGATATGCCGACTGATATGATATGATAGTCGAGATATGCCGACTGATATGATATGATAGTCGAGACATGCCGACTGATATGATATGATAGTCGAGATATGCCGACTGATATGATATGATAGTCGAGATATGCCGACTGATATGATATGATAGTCGAGATATGCCGACTGATATGATATGATAGTCGAGATATGCCGACTGATATGATATGATAGTCGAGACATGCCGACTGATATGATATGATAGTCGAGACATGCCGACTGATATGATATGATAGTCGAGATATGCCGACTGATATGATATGATAGTCGAGACATGCCGACTGATATGATATGATAGTCGAGACATGCCGACTGATATGATATGATAGTCGAGATATGCCGATTGATATGATATGATAGTCGAGACATGCCGACTGATATGATATGATAGTCGATATATGCCGACTGATATGATATGATAGTCGAGATATGCCGACTGATATGATATGATAGTCGAGATATGCCGACTGATATGATATGATTGTCGAGATATGCCGACTGATATGATATGATTGTCGAGATATGCCGACTGATATGATATGATAGTCGAGATATGCCGACTGATATGATATGATAGTCGAGACATGCCGACTGATATGATATGATAGTCGAGATATGCCGACTGATATGATATGATAGTCGAGATATGCCGACTGATATGATATGATAGTCGAGATATGCCGACTAATATGATATGATAGTCGAGATATGCCGACTGATATGATATGATAGTCGAGATATGCCGACTGATATGATATGATAGTCGAGGTATGCCGACTGATATGATATGATAGTCGAGATATGCCGACTGATATGATATGATAGTCGAGAGATGCCGACTGATATGATATGATAGTCGAGATATATGCCGACTGATATGATATGATAGTCGAGATATGCCGACTGATATGATATGATAGTCGAGATATGCCGACTGATATGATATGATAGTCGAGATATGCCGACTGATATGATATGATAGTCGAGATATGCCGACTGATATGATATGATAGTCGAGACATGCCGACTGATATGATATGATAGTCGAGATATGCCGACTGATATGATATGATAGTCGAGATATGCCGACTGATATGATATGATAGTCGAGATATGCCGACTGATAAGATATGATAGTCGAGATATGCCGACTGATATGATATGATAGTCGAGACATGCCGACTGATATGATATGATAGTCGAGACATGCCGACTGATATGATATGATAGTCGAGATATGCCGACTGATATGATATGATAGTCGAGACATGCCGACTGATATGATATGATAGTCGAGACATGCCGACTGATATGATATGATAGTCGAGATATGCCGACTGATATGATATGATAGTCGAGACATGCCGACTGATATGATATGATAGTCGAGATATGCCGACTGATATGATATGATAGTCGAGATATGCCGACTGATATGATATGATAGTCGAGATATGCCGACTGATATGATATGATAGTCGAGATATGCCGACTGATATGATATGATAGTCGAGATATGCCGACTGATATGATATGATAGTCGAGACATGCCGACTGATATGATATGATAGTCGAGATATGCCGACTGATATGATATGATAGTCGAGATATGCCGACTGATATGATATGACAGTCGGCATATCTCGACTATCATATCATATCAGTCGGCATATCTCGACTATCATATCATATCAGTCGGCATATCTCGACTATCATATCATATCAGTCGACATATATCTCGACTATCATATCATATCAGTCGGCATATCTCGACTATCATATCATATCAGTCGGCATATCTCGACTATCATATCATATCAGTCGGCATATCTCGACTATGATATGATAGTCGAGATATGCCGACTGATATGATATGATAGTCGAGAGATGCCGACTGATATGATATGATAGTCGAGATATATGCCGACTGATATGATATGATACATGACTAGCACACCCCAAGGGATACCCTGGTGGCTAGGGACAGGATAGTCGAGAGATATGCCGACTGATATGTTATGGTAGCCGAAGGTTATACCGGCTGATGATACGATATGATAGCCGAGGATATATCCGGCTTTAATATGAAACAGACGACAATGGTCATGGGCTTGATCAACCTATGAAAATACTTCGTCAGCCGGGTCCGTGGGTAGGTGTGGGCGGTGACCCAGAGGGACGAATTATGGTTGGTTCACAAGTATTTGACTAGTCTGTTGTCTTGTGGTATTCCAGTAGAGATGTCAGCAGTGTCTGACCTACTAACGTTTGATGACATAGGGTATTCCTATTTGGACCACCACTATTCCGAGGTTTTGGTTTTGACCAATATACTATCCTGCGTCTGACAGGTATGAGTGGTCAGTAAGTACAGAGGTTCTGTCGGGAACTCTGTAAGGTTTAATAAAAATTATTCCAGAACAAAGGGTATTTCTGGTGTTGTAATTTTGAAGTAAAGAGCTGTCAGATGGGATAAGGGTTCTTTCCGGGTTTCGAGGGAAAATTCGGGAAGGGTCCTTACAAGTGGTATCAGAGCTCTAGGTTAACTTCCTGCAGACTGCACACTTGTGTGCAAATTATTTATGGATTTCGGTTAACAAGATGCCTCCGAGACGTGAGTTTCGTCAACGGTCGGGGAATGGTGGAGATAACCATGAACCTACAGTGGAGCCTGATTTGAGTCAGACACTGGAACAGCTGGGTCAGACTTTAGCTTCTGTACTCCAGGATAAAACTTCTCATGAAGTCTCTGATGTCGAGAGAGCCCAGAGACTAGGGGCGACGATATTCATGGGTGACTCTAGCCCAGATGAGGCTGAGGAGTGGATTACTCGCATGGAGCGGGTGTTCTTGATTATGAGGTGTCCTCTAGAAGAGAGAGTTCTACTGGCCACATTTTTACTAGGTGGTTCTGCTTACCACTGGTGGCACTCATTGGAGGTGTCAGGTTGGAATGTCCATACGCTTACTTGGCAGACTTTCCGGGAATGCTTCTTGGAGCAGTTTTACCCTCGCTCACACCGGAACATTAAGGAGGCCGAGTTCTTGCATTTACAGCAAGGAGACATGACGGTGGCCCAGTATGAACAAAGATTCATAGCGCTGAGTCGTTTTGCACTGACGTTGGTAGCGACCGAGTCAGACAAGTGCCACATATTTGAGAGTGGACTGCGGAGTGAAATTCGGTCAGCAGTTACGTCTATGGACCACACTTCGTTAAGGACTTTGGCTGATGCTGCAGCTCGAGTAGAGTTGAGTTTGGGTTTCCCAATGCCACAGCAGTACAGTGGGTACAGGAGACTCGAGTAGCACCGGAGGTGGTCACGGATAGAGAATTGTCTCCAATTGGTTGGGACATGGGTATTAGTACTCCTACCGGAGATATGTTAGTGGCGAACCTAGTGATTCGCAGTTGTCCGGTGATGGTTGAAGGCCATGGTTTGAAGGTAGATTTAATCCCCTTAGATATCTTTGAGTTTGATATGATTCTGGGGATGAATTGGTTGTCCATGCACCATGCCTCCATAGACTGTTACGATAAGACAGTAGTTTTTCGGAGTCCAGGATTCCCTGAACTTACATTTCGAGGAGATCGTAGGGTATTACCCTATGGAGTGATATCAGCGTTAACAGCTGAAAGATTGTTGAGAAAAGGTTGTGAGGGTTACTTGGCTCATGTGATAGATGCTCGGAATACTTCGATGAGAGTGGAGGATATTCCTGTGGTGAGTGAATTCTCTGATGTGTTTCCAGATGATCTTCCAGGATTACCACCACACTGTGAGATTGAGTCCACAATCGAGCTTTTGCCAGGTACTCAACCTATCTCACAGGAACCGTACAGGATGGCACCGACAGAATTGCGAGAGTTAAAGACTCAATTGCAGGACTTGGTGAATATGGGATTTATTCGCCCAAGTGTTTCACCATGGGGTGCGCCGGTATTAATTGTGAGGAAAAAAAAAAAAAAAAAAAAAAAAGGATGGTGGTCTGATGTTGTGTATCGACTACCGGCAGTTAACTAAAGTGACGGTGCAAATTCTGTATTTGAAGGAAAAGGTACTTCGCAGAAAGACTTTTCCTCTAGTTAAAGTATTGTGGAGGAATTATAACGTGGAGCAGGCCACGTGGGAAATCGCGGAACTAATGCGGGCACAATATCCTCATTGTTTCATGGTTAGGAATGAATTTCGGGGACGAAATTTCTTAAGGAGGGTAGATTGTAACGACCCGGACTAGAAATTAAACTATTTTGAGGATTGGACAATTTTACCCTCAGTTTTGGACGGGTTCGGGAGTCACTTTTTGACTGGCAAGACTTTTGGGAAATTTTCTAAAGTCGTTGCGTAGGTCTCGAACTCACGAGTTCGTAGACAGGCGGCACGCGGAAAACGGAGACCCGGTGAGTTCGTTACGGGTCTAGAAGCTTCAGGGGCAGTTTGGTAATTTTGGAGAAGTTGGAACTATATAATAGATATTTTCTCTCTCCTTGGCAGATTGGTCAGTATGGTCCCTCTCTCTCCTACCCGAAAACCCCCCCCGTGTGAACACAAAGCTTGATTTTCATCGGACGGATTTCGATCCGAGTTGAGTGAAACCAAGGTCGGGAGGATCATCCCCGGGACCCCACGAGCATTTTGGGGTAGATATTGGAGTGGGAGCACCGCCGTAGGCGACGGACGGAGGAGGGAGGTGAACCGAAACTTCTCGGCCGTTTTCCGGCCAAACCAGGTACGATCTCGGAACTTTGACCTCATATTTGGATTCCTGGTGGAGAGTAGATAAATTTCCATGTATAGATCGTGAAAAACGGTTAAGAAATGAAGAAGTTAGAAAACTGGTAGTTTCGGCCGGAAATGGGGGATTCCGGCGAACCAGACGGCGGCGGAGGTGGCGGTCCGGTCATCTTCTCCGGCCAGCCTCCGGCGACGGTGACGGCGTCCGGTCGTCTTCTCCGGCGAGTCACCGGTGACCGGTCGGGTCGAGTTGAACCGGTAGGGTTGAGTGAACCGGTCGGGTCGAGTTGGACCGGGTCAGGTTGAGCCGGACCGGGTTGGACCGGTCCAGGCGCGTGAACACTGTAGTAGCGCGTGACCGGCGCGTGAGCGCGCGTGGGTGCGTGAGCCGACCTTCCGGCGGCGCGTGGCGGCGCGTGGGGCCGAGACTAAGGTCACGGCGGCGCGTGGGAACTAGTTTTCGACGTTCCGAATTTGTTGGTACAGGTTTGAGGTTGATCAGACGTCGTTTAGAGATTGTTTTGGGCAATCCCAGCGGTAATAGTTGACCGTATTAGCGGGTTTTGAGCTCGGGAAGTCCAGGTAGTTGGGACATTATTGTACATGTGTTACTTGGGCTAGAGCGTCTATGAATTAAGGGTTGGTTGATGTATATTAGTGGACTATTGTTTATAAACTGTAATGCATGCATCAATGTATCTTTGTTTACATATTGTTATGTATTGTTGCAATGATTCCTGGAATTATGATATGATATGATATGATAGTCGAGATATGCCGACTGATATGATATGATAGTCGAGATATGCCGACTGATATGATATGATAGTCGAGATATGCCGACTGATATGATATGATAGTCGAGATATGCCGACTGATATGATATGATAGTCGAGATATGCCGACTGATATGATATGATAGTCGAGATATGCCGACTGATATGATATGATAGTCGAGACATGCCGACTGATATGATATGATAGTCGAGATATGCCGACTGATATGATATGATAGTCGAGATATGCCGACTGATATGATATGATAGTCGAGATATGCCGACTGATATGATATGATAGTCGAGATATGCCGACTGATATGATATGATAGTCGAGACATGCCGACTGATATGATATGATAGTCGAGACATGCCGACTGATATGATATGATAGTCGAGATATGCCGACTGATATGATATGATAGTCGAGACATGCCGACTGATATGATATGATAGTCGAGACATGCCGACTGATATGATATGATAGTCGAGATATGCCGACTGATATGATATGATAGTCGAGACATGCCGACTGATATGATATGATAGTCGAGATATGCCGACTGATATGATATGATAGTCGAGATATGCCGACTGATATGATATGATAGTCGAGATATGCCGACTGATATGATATGATTGTCGAGATATGCCGACTGATATGATATGATTGTCGAGATATGCCGACTGATATGATATGATAGTCGAGATATGCCGACTGATATGATATGATAGTCGAGACATGCCGACTGATATGATATGATAGTCGAGATATGCCGACTGATATGATATGATAGTCGAGATATGCCGACTGATATGATATGATAGTCGAGATATGCCGACTAATATGATATGATAGTCGAGATATGCCGACTGATATGATATGATAGTCGAGATATGCCGACTGATATGATATGATAGTCGAGGTATGCCGACTGATATGATATGATAGTCGAGATATGCCGACTGATATGATATGATAGTCGAGAGATGCCGACTGATATGATATGATAGTCGAGATATATGCCGACTGATATGATATGATACATGACTAGCACACCCCAAGGGATACCCTGGTGGCTAGGGACAGGATAGTCGAGAGATATGCTGACTGATATGTTATGGTAGCCGAAGGTTATACCGGCTGATGATACGATATGATAGCCGAGGATATATCCGGCTTTAATATGAAACAGACGACAATGGTCATGGGCTTGATCAACCTATGAAAATACTTCGTCAGCCGGGTCCGTGGGTAGGTGTGGGCGGTGACCCAGAGGGACGAATTATGGTTGGTTCACAAGTATTTGACTAGTCTGTTGTCTTGTGGTATTCCAGTAGAGATGTCAGCAGTGTCTGACCTACTAACGTTTGATGACATAGGGTATTCCTATTTGGACCACCACTATTCCGAGGTTTTGGTTTTGACCAGTATACTATCCTGCGTCTGACAGGTATGAGTGGTCAGTAAGTACAGAGGTTCTGTCGGGAACTCTGTAAGGTTTAATAAAAATTATTCCAGAACAAAGGGTATTTCTGGTGTTGTAATTTTGAAGTAAAGAGCTGTCAGATGGGATAAGGGTTCTTTCCGGGTTTCGAGGGAAAATTCGGGAAGGGTCCTTACAAGTGGTATCAGAGCTCTAGGTTAACTTCCTGCAGACTGCACACTTGTGTGCAAATTATTTATGGATTTCGGTTAACAAGATGCCTCCGAGACGTGAGTTTCGTCAACGGTCGGGGAATGGTGGAGATAACCATGAACCTACAGTGGAGCCTGATTTGAGTCAGACACTGGAACAGCTGGGTCAGACTTTAGCTTCTGTACTCCAGGATAAAACTTCTCATGAAGTCTCTGATGTCGAGAGAGCCCAGAGACTAGGGGCGACGATATTCATGGGTGACTCTAGCCCAGATGAGGCTGAGGAGTGGATTACTCGCATGGAGCGGGTGTTCTTGATTATGAGGTGTCCTCTAGAAGAGAGAGTTCTACTGGCCACATTTTTACTAGGTGGTTCTGCTTACCACTGGTGGCACTCATTGGAGGTGTCAGGTTGGAATGTCCATACGCTTACTTGGCAGACTTTCCGGGAATGCTTCTTGGAGCAGTTTTACCCTCGCTCACACCGGAACATTAAGGAGGCCGAGTTCTTGCATTTACAGCAAGGAGACATGACGGTGGCCCAGTATGAACAAAGATTCATAGCGCTGAGTCGTTTTGCACTGACGTTGGTAGCGACCGAGTCAGACAAGTGCCACATATTTGAGAGTGGACTGCGGAGTGAAATTCGGTCAGCAGTTACGTCTATGGACCACACTTCGTTAAGGACTTTGGCTGATGCTGCAGCTCGAGTAGAGTTGAGTTTGGGTTTCCCAATGCCACAGCAGTACAGTGGGTACAGGAGACTCGAGTAGCACCGGAGGTGGTCACGGATAGAGAATTGTCTCCAATTGGTTGGGACATGGGTATTAGTACTCCTACCGGAGATATGTTAGTGGCGAACCTAGTGATTCGCAGTTGTCCGGTGATGGTTGAAGGCCATGGTTTGAAGGTAGATTTAATCCCCTTAGATATCTTTGAGTTTGATATGATTCTGGGGATGAATTGGTTGTCCATGCACCATGCCTCCATAGACTGTTACGATAAGACAGTAGTTTTTCGGAGTCCAGGATTCCCTGAACTTACATTTCGAGGAGATCGTAGGGTATTACCCTATGGAGTGATATCAGCGTTAACAGCTGAAAGATTGTTGAGAAAAGGTTGTGAGGGTTACTTGGCTCATGTGATAGATGCTCGGAATACTTCGATGAGAGTGGAGGATATTCCTGTGGTGAGTGAATTCTCTGATGTGTTTCCAGATGATCTTCCAGGATTACCACCACACTGTGAGATTGAGTCCACAATCGAGCTTTTGCCAGGTACTCAACCTATCTCACAGGAACCGTACAGGATGGCACCGACAGAATTGCGAGAGTTAAAGACTCAATTGCAGGACTTGGTGAATATGGGATTTATTCGCCCAAGTGTTTCACCATGGGGTGCGCCGGTATTAATTGTGAGGAAAAAAAAAAAAAAAAAAAAAAAAGGATGGTGGTCTGATGTTGTGTATCGACTACCGGCAGTTAACTAAAGTGACGGTGCAAATTCTGTATTTGAAGGAAAAGGTACTTCGCAGAAAGACTTTTCCTCTAGTTAAAGTATTGTGGAGGAATTATAACGTGGAGCAGGCCACGTGGGAAATCGCGGAACTAATGCGGGCACAATATCCTCATTGTTTCATGGTTAGGAATGAATTTCGGGGACGAAATTTCTTAAGGAGGGTAGATTGTAACGACCCGGACTAGAAATTAAACTATTTTGAGGATTGGACAATTTTACCCTCAGTTTTGGACGGGTTCGGGAGTCACTTTTTGACTGGCAAGACTTTTGGGAAATTTTCTAAAGTCGTTGCGTAGGTCTCGAACTCACGAGTTCGTAGACAGGCGGCACGCGGAAAACGGAGACCCGGTGAGTTCGTTACGGGTCTAGAAGCTTCAGGGGCAGTTTGGTAATTTTGGAGAAGTTGGAACTATATAATAGATATTTTCTCTCTCCTTGGCAGATTGGTCAGTATGGTCCCTCTCTCTCCTACCCGAAAACCCCCCCCGTGTGAACACAAAGCTTGATTTTCATCGGACGGATTTCGATCCGAGTTGAGTGAAACCAAGGTCGGGAGGATCATCCCCGGGACCCCACGAGCATTTTGGGGTAGATATTGGAGTGGGAGCACCGCCGTAGGCGACGGACGGAGGAGGGAGGTGAACCGAAACTTCTCGGCCGTTTTCCGGCCAAACCAGGTACGATCTCGGAACTTTGACCTCATATTTGGATTCCTGGTGGAGAGTAGATAAATTTCCATGTATAGATCGTGAAAAACGGTTAAGAAATGAAGAAGTTAGAAAACTGGTAGTTTCGGCCGGAAATGGGGGATTCCGGCGAACCAGACGGCGGCGGAGGTGGCGGTCCGGTCATCTTCTCCGGCCAGCCTCCGGCGACGGTGACGGCGTCCGGTCGTCTTCTCCGGCGAGTCACCGGTGACCGGTCGGGTCGAGTTGAACCGGTAGGGTTGAGTGAACCGGTCGGGTCGAGTTGGACCGGGTCAGGTTGAGCCGGACCGGGTTGGACCGGTCCAGGCGCGTGAACACTGTAGTAGCGCGTGACCGGCGCGTGAGCGCGCGTGGGTGCGTGAGCCGACCTTCCGGCGGCGCGTGGGGCCGAGACTAAGTTCACGGCGGCGCGTGGGAACTAGTTTTCGACGTTCCGAATTTGTTGGTACAGGTTTGAGGTTGATCAGACGTCGTTTAGAGATTGTTTTGGGCAATCCCAGCGGTAATAGTTGACCGTATTAGCGGGTTTTGAGCTCGGGAAGTCCAGGTAGTTGGGACATTATTGTACATGTGTTACTTGGGCTAGAGCGTCTATGAATTAAGGGTTGGTTGATGTATATTAGTGGACTATTGTTTATAAACTGTAATGCATGCATCAATGTATCTTTGTTTACATATTGTTATGTATTGTTGCAATGATTCCTGGAATTATGATATGATATGATATGATAGTCGAGATATGCCGACTGATATGATATGATAGTCGAGATATGCCGACTGATATGATATGATAGTCGAGATATGCCGACTGATATGATATGATAGTCGAGATATGCCGACTGATATGATATGATAGTCGAGATATGCCGACTGATATGATATGATAGTCGAGATATGCCGACTGATATGATATGATAGTCGAGACATGCCGACTGATATGATATGATAGTCGAGATATGCCGACTGATATGATATGATAGTCGAGATATGCCGACTGATATGATATGATAGTCGAGATATGCCGACTGATATGATATGATAGTCGAGATATGCCGACTGATATGATATGATAGTCGAGACATGCCGACTGATATGATATGATAGTCGAGACATGCCGACTGATATGATATGATAGTCGAGATATGCCGACTGATATGATATGATAGTCGAGACATGCCGACTGATATGATATGATAGTCGAGACATGCCGACTGATATGATATGATAGTCGAGATATGCCGACTGATATGATATGATAGTCGAGACATGCCGACTGATATGATATGATAGTCGAGATATGCCGACTGATATGATATGATAGTCGAGATATGCCGACTGATATGATATGATAGTCGAGATATGCCGACTGATATGATATGATTGTCGAGATATGCCGACTGATATGATATGATTGTCGAGATATGCCGACTGATATGATATGATAGTCGAGATATGCCGACTGATATGATATGATAGTCGAGACATGCCGACTGATATGATATGATAGTCGAGATATGCCGACTGATATGATATGATAGTCGAGATATGCCGACTGATATGATATGATAGTCGAGATATGCCGACTAATATGATATGATAGTCGAGATATGCCGACTGATATGATATGATAGTCGAGATATGCCGATTGATATGATATGATAGTCGAGGTATGCCGACTGATATGATATGATAGTCGAGATATGCCGACTGATATGATATGATAGTCGAGAGATGCCGACTGATATGATATGATAGTCGAGATATATGCCGACTGATATGATATGATACATGACTAGCACACCCCAAGGGATACCCTGGTGGCTAGGGACAGGATAGTCGAGAGATATGCCGACTGATATGTTATGGTAGCCGAAGGTTATACCGGCTGATGATACGATATGATAGCCGAGGATATATCCGGCTTTAATATGAAACAGACGACAATGGTCATGGGCTTGATCAACCTATGAAAATACTTCGTCAGCCGGGTCCGTGGGTAGGTGTGGGCGGTGACCCAGAGGGACGAATTATGGTTGGTTCACAAGTATTTGACTAGTCTGTTGTCTTGTGGTATTCCAGTAGAGATGTCAGCAGTGTCTGACCTACTAACGTTTGATGACATAGGGTATTCCTATTTGGACCACCACTATTCCGAGGTTTTGGTTTTGACCAGTATACTATCCTGCGTCTGACAGGTATGAGTGGTCAGTAAGTACAGAGGTTCTGTCGGGAACTCTGTAAGGTTTAATAAAAATTATTCCAGAATAAAGGGTATTTCTGGTGTTGTAATTTTGAAGTAAAGAGCTGTCAGATGGGATAAGGGTTCTTTCCGGGTTTCGAGGGAAAATTCGGGAAGGGTCCTTACATATTTTTTTTAATGTATTTATTTTTCTTGCGGTGAATAGAATGTAACATCAAATGTGTCAAATAATATGGTTAATTAAGTTTGTTGAAATATTAACGCTCATCATTCCGGACTGTCATCATCCTAAGAACAACAAACAAAATGCCTAATCACATAAATTAATTAAATTTAATTTCCATGCTGAAAGTCTAACATTCCACTTAAGAACTGATTAATATTGCTTACATTAATAGATCACCTCAAACAAATAATATGAGTATCACACATGAAACGCACACCATGAACTTTTCAATTTACATTATTGATCTGATAATAGGGATAAGGAACATGATGTCAAACTCAAGCTTACTAAAATGCACAGGCAGTCAGCAGACACATTGATTGCTCTGCTCATGTAGTCACATCACTTCTTCATAATTTGATCATAATAGCTGCAAGAAGATAAGAACACCATAAAAGAAATTACAAAAAACTATGGAGTCACTAAATGAGCAAAAAATCATCATATCTTTAAGAGATTTGCAACAAAATATAGCATATACTTACCCCAAATCTTCATGGTCTGCTAGTTTCTTCATGACATTGTTGTAGCTAAGCCACATCTTAGCCTGGAATATCTTCATGCAGAAGTGAAAAAGAATCCCAAACACTGTCAGCAAAAAAACCACCAAGTACACAATTTTTGTGCCAACACAAATCACATACAACAAAAACCCAAATGGAATGAAAAGCATTGCTATCAGCCCCTTTAGATTGGTGATTGGAATTCTGAATGGCCTCGCCATATCAGGAAACTTGATCCTCAAGTAAACAAAAGCCGAAAGCTCGAGTAACATTGCCAAACTGTATAAAACATTCACTAAGGATGTGACATGTCTGAACTTCATGTAAGAAATCAAGACTGATATCACGGTTGAGATTATGATCCCCACAAAAGGAGTGTTGAACAATTTGGACCGCGTGCCAAAAAGTGTAGGTAACAACCCTAATTCAGCCATGCCTGAAAGTTGGTATGAGCAGCTGCTCAATTGGGACTGATAGACACCAATGCCAGATAAAAAGGCTCCAACCCTAACATATTTTATGAATCTTTTCCCCACAATTTCCTCGGCGACATTCGTGTAAAACCCATCAACCCAATCATCAAGATCAAGGGACATAGCAGCTGTTGAAGCAAGGAGAGGGATTAGGGATGTGACACAAGTCAACAGCCCAGCTGAGAGAAAGGCTTTCGGTAATGTCTTAGGGGGGGTTTTGACACCTTCTACAACTAAAGTACTCACATTATCCCAACAATTTAGGTTCCAAAAGAGTGAATTGAAGAACAAAGGCCACTCTTTTTTCTTACCCACCTGCCCTAAAACAACCCATTTGCTAGGGTCAATTTTGGGAATTGCAAAAATAGAAATGACTATAAATGGCAAGTATGATAAAATTCCCAAAGATATTGCAGCATAGCCAACTGTCTGCAAGCCAATGAAGTTGAGAACAGAAAGAAGCAGAGTTGAGACAGACATGAGCAAATAATGAGGCAAATGTGAGGGAGTAGTTGGTAGAATTGAATCAAAGTAGTCTAAACAAAGAACTGGGTAAGAAGATAAGTTTATGACCGCGCTAAAATACTTCCAGAAACCAATTAGGAAGCCCCAGAAGGGGCCAAAGGCTTGGTGAGTCCATATGACAAAACCGGCATTGCCCGGGAAGGCGGTTGATAGTTCAGCAGTGACAAGGGCCTCAGGGGTGCTCCAGAGGATAGGGAAGAGTACGAAGCCAAGGATGGCGAACAATGGTCCTCCAGCACCTACAAGGGACTCTGTGCCGTAAGGGCCACCTGAGACTTGAAAGTAAATGAGAAAGACTAATGGGATGAATGCTAGTTTTTTGGTTTTGACGTTGCTGCTGCTGAACATTGGAGGCTCTTGCACCACTGCATCTTCTTGCTTCCCATTGTGAAGAAGAGTAGTTTCTGAATCTGGAGAAGAATGTACAGATTTCATGGTTTTTTTTTCTTTGTTGGGATTTCTTGGATGTTTAAAAATTTGAAATTGTGGGTTGCCTATATAACTTGGTTCATGAGGCCTGCATGCTGTGAAAATGTAGGGAAATATAATCAAACACTTCTTAGTCTTTCTAGGAAATTGCTTAAACACAGCACATGTTTGTCAGTATGTCATATGCTACAAGTTTGTACTGTAACTACAAGCCAGCCCAAGATTCTCAGCTTCCATATGATCTTACAAAAAAGATCAGTGGATGGTTACTTTCATGTCATAGTGGCAACAAAGAAATTAGCTCTGGGATTCAGTGGACAGTTACTATTCATGTCACGTGGCAGCAAAACATTAGCTCTGATATGACATATACTGATACCACAAAGAAGGCCTTCTGATGAATGCTAATTCATTGTGATTCTTTCTAGGAAGTTTCTTGGTGACTTGCAAGAAAAAGATATAATGGACAAAAAATTGAGAAATCAGAAAAACGACAAAAACATGCGTTTGCCGGGAGTCGAACCCGGGTCTATTGCTTGGAAGGCAATTATCCTAACCGTTGGACTACAAACGCTACCATGTCCACCATACTGAATTAAATCTTAATAGTGTGTTGACACAAGAGTATGTTGGATGATCCTCCACGAAAATCATGTTAAAGCCCAAGCCCAAAGGCAAGAAAACACAGCAAGCGGTGTAATGCTATCTCATCCAAGTTGCAAGTCCCAAGTCCCAAAGCCATACCATGAAACAAATTGTTGTATAATTTATAGGGACATGTGCATATGTCTGTTATTTGACAAAGTAAGGAGTGAATCAAACCCTACCTTGAAAACTACCCTCTATATCTGAAAAAAAAAGATAAAAATTGTGTTAAAGTTCTCAAAGCATCTCCATCAAACTTTTCAAATTTGGTTTTGGATAAATTTGACTGAAAGTTTATCTAAAAATATCAAAATAGCCATGCACCAGACTCTCTATTTTTAATATTAAATTTAACATAATGAACAATGCTAGCTACATATAGCCAACAACTGTTCATTTGGATAAATTTGAAGTTAAAAATAAAGAGTATGTTGCATGACTTTTTCAATGCTTTTGGACAAATTTTAGGTTAAATTTATTCAAAGATTACACTTGAAAAGTTTGATATAGATACTCTAATGTGCCTTAAATTTCAGGTTAATATTTGAGGCAAAACATGAATTTCATTTTCTCATTGGTCTATGTTAAAAGTATCTATATAATTGTATATTTTGAAAAGGCAATTGTGTTAGCGTATGATGTGAGAAAAGTAGGAGTATTATTGATTTCCATTGACGGCAGATCGACCCACTTTTCCAAAAACTATATCTCAATAAATGCTATGAAACAAAAAATTGATGGAGAAATTGCTTCACCATAAAAAAGAAAGGCCAATTGGGAGATATTTATTAGGTTTGCTTGTAGCAAAGCAATCAAGTAGATTCATCAATTTCAAATTCTACATCTTATCTTGTCTAAAATCGTGTAAGACATTACTAGCTTATGTAATAATCAATCACACACGTCTATCAATTAATTTCTCGGTTATTATCGCAAGTTGGATGTACTTATTTTATTATTGTGAATAGATTTATTTACGTTTATGCGATAATCAGAACTATTGATTTATAATAGTATCCTGTACATATCACATTTTTTAAAAATTAAATCAAATTGGTTATCTATATGTAGAGTTTAGTAGCAATTAAAATCTTTTTAGTGAACGGTCAATTTAATTGATACCTACAAATGTCTAAATAATATTCAAATTTTAATTTTTACAAGAACGATCTTTACATAATATTTAAAAAAATCATAATTTCGATTATTATCTATACATTAGCAAATTTCGATAATCAATAAGAGAGGGAATCATTAAATACATTGTATATGTGAAAAGTATTTCTCATTTCAAAAAGATTCCAGATCTGAATCTCACACAATACCATCCATAAAAAAAAAAAAAAAAAAAAAATCATTGAATGCACCTATAAATCTGCTAAGTTGAAGACAATCATATTCATGGGCTTCTAATAGAAAACCAGTTCATCAGATTTTCAGCAATCCAACTACCTTTCAAAATCTTGGGTCCCCCAAAAGCCCAATAAAAAGTCTAACCAGCAAAACCCCAATTCAATTTAATTATTTGATTAAGAAGAGTGGAGGCTCTCACCATGACAGCCTTAGACTCTTCTTCTTCTTCTTCACAAACCTCCCAATCCCTTCTTGAGCAACAAAATCAGACACAACCCCAACCTCCAGTCACCTCCAAGAAACTAGCCCTTCTCCCACTAGTCTTCCTCATCTACTTTGAAGTCTCTGGAGGTCCCTATGGAGAAGAAACAGCTGTGGGTGCAGCTGGACCTCTCTTTGCCATCCTTGGCTTCCTCTTCTTCCCCTTCATCTGGAGCATCCCAGAAGCCCTTGTCACGGCGGAGCTGGCCACCGCCTACCCCGGAAACGGTGGCTTTGTCATTTGGGCGCACAAGGCCTTTGGCCCCTTCTGGGGCTCCCTCTTGGGCTCTTGGAAGTTCCTCAGTGGGGTAATCAATCTAGCTTCATACCCAGTTCTTTGTGTAGACTATCTCAAATTGGTAATCCCCATTTTCTCCTCTGGCTTACCTCGATATGCTGCTACGTTTGTTTTTACTTTGGCTCTATCTTTTCTCAATTACACTGGTTTGAGCATAGTTGGGTACTCTGCAGTCGCGTTAGGGATTGTTTCACTTTGCCCATTTTTGGTTATGTCTTTGATTGCAATTCCCAAGATTGATCCAAGCAGATGGATCAGTTTGGGGGAAAAGGGTGTGAAAAAGGATTGGCCTTTGTTCATCAACACCCTTTTTTGGAACTTGAATTTTTGGGACAATGCCAGTACTTTAGCTGGTGAAGTTGATCAGCCCCAAAAGACATACCCAAGAGCACTTTTTTCTGCTGGAGTTTTGGCATGTTTGGGTTACATAATCCCTCTCATGGCTGCAACTGGTGCTCTTCCACTTGACCAAAAACATTGGGTTGATGGGTACTTAGCTTCTGCTGGGGAAATGATTGCCGGAAAATGGTTGAAAATCTGGATTGAAATCGGTGCAGTTTTATCAATCATTGGACTGTTTGAAGCCCAGTTAAGTAGCTGTGCATACCAGGTTTTGGGTATGGCAGACTTGGGAATTTTACCAGTGATTTTCAGAGAACGTTCCAAATGGTTCAACACCCCTTGGTTAGGGATTCTGATTTCAACTGTGGTCACTCTTTCTGTTTCCTACTTTAAATTTGCCAACATTGTATCTTCTGCGAATTTCTTGTACAGCTTGGGAATGTTATTGGAGTTTGCATCTTTTCTTTGGTTGAGGGTCAAGCTTCCAGCTTTGAAAAGGCCATTCAAAGTCCCAATGGGGCTTCCAGGGCTGGTGGTTATGTGCTTGGTTCCATCTGCGTTTTTAGTGTATGTGTTGACTGTGGCAAACATAGCTGTTTATTTGCTTACTGCTTTGATGACTCTGTTTTGTGTTGCCTGGTACTTTTTCATGATTCTGAGCAAAAGAAAGATGTGGTTTGAGTTCAATGCAAGTGAAGAATATCTGGACGATGAGGAAACTGAATAGACTAGGCTGTTTGGTCATGTGGTGAATCATATTGGATTTCATAACTCATAAAATTTAATGTATTTTAAAGACAAATGTGAATGTTAACTGGTCTTGATCAGCATTTGTCAGATTGTTGTATATATGTATTTTATTCACTACAAGTTATGAATGAATTTATTTATTCATTTGTAATTTTGATGCTCAAGTGGTAGACTTTCTGCTTGAGTTTATATATTCAACTACAATTGATGTGATGGTAAATTCGTAATACAATTCTATGCTGATCAAGCTGAGTCTCGACTTCTTGATCAGCACAGCGTAGAGATGGAATCATGCATTCTCAAACCAGACAACAACAATTCACCAAGAGATTCATATTTCACAAAAAAAAAAAAAGCAAACAACATGTCATCATCATTCTGCTTCATTTTCATTGGGGTTATTGACACTGAACTTGAACAACTTCTTAGACTTGCAAAAATTCATCAAGAAGTACCATCCGATCCCAGCCACGGTGGTCACGCCACTAACTAAATATACAGTCTTGGTGGCAATGGCCATCACAAAGATCAAAAACCCTGCCGGAATCAAGCACATGGCCACCAATCTAGGCAGCTTCATCGGAACTCTAAAGGGCCTCTTCAAAGCCGGCATCTTCCTTCTCAACCAAATAAACGACGCAAACTCCAACAACATCCCCAAACTATACAAGAAATTTGCAGACGAAATTATAGCCGTGAAGTTCATGTATGAAACTGCCAGAGTGATCAAAGTAGACACCAAAATCCCCACCCAAGGGGTATTGAACCTTTTCGACCGGAGGGCGAAAAACTCAGGCAAGAACCCTAAATCCGCCATGCCAAGAGCTTGGTAAGCGCTGCTGCTCAATTGAGCTTCAAAAAGACCAATGCCTGATAAAACTGCCCCAAGCTCAATCCAATACTTCAACCATTTTCCGGCAATGATTTCTGCAGCTTCAGCATGAAAACCAGAACTCCATCTATTCTGATCAACAGAGACGGCACCAGTCACGGCGAAAAGCGGGAACAAATAGGCCAAGCAAGTGAAGATCACCGCCACGAAAAGAGCCACCGGAAAATTTTTCTGGGGGTTATCTACCTCCCCAGCTAAAGTACTAACATTGTCCCAAAAATTCAAGTTCCAAAAAAGGGTATTGAAGAACAAGTTCCAGTCTTTCTTCACCCCCTTTTGCCCCAGACTTATCCATCTCTGAGGATGAATCTTTGGGATCGCAATCAAACACATTAGAATAAATGGCGAAAGGGAAACGATAGCAAGGACCACAGCAGCATAGCCCACAATGGTTAAGCCGGTGAAATTGAGGAACGAGAGAAGCAGAGTGGAAACAGAGACGGCAAGGTACCTGGGCCAACCCGATTCCAAAGCGGGTATAACCTTCTCCATGTAGTTAATGCAAAGAACTGGGAAAGCTGCTATGTTGATGACGCCGCTCAGGAACTTCCAAGTGCCCATCAAAGATCCCCAGAATGGGCCAAAAGCTTTGTCTGCCCAGATAACAAAACCACCATTTCCGGGGAAGGCGGTGGAGAGCTCGGCGGTGATGAGAGCTTCCGGGACACTCCAGATGAAAGGAAAGATGAGGAAACCGAGAATGGCGAAAAGGGGTCCGGCGGCTTGCACTGCAGGCTCTTCTCCGTAGGGGCCGCCGGCAACTTCGAAGTAGATGAGGAAGATCAGAGGGATGAGAGTGAGCTTCTTTCGGTTTGCAGCGGCGGTTTTGGCGGCGGCGGCGGTGATGGGTAGGTCTTGAGGTGGGTTTGGAGAAGTCTGCATATTGTGTTGTTGGGTTTGTGTCATGCCTGTCTGTGTGGAGTGGTGGTTTTGAATCAGAGGCGTGTGTTGCGTATTGATTCCTATTGGGAATGTGCTTGTGTAATTTTAAAGCAAGGATGTAGGAGATGGGGTTGGATACTCGTATAATATCCGATCATATTGAATTGAATGAGAACATCAATAATAGCTCAAGATTCTGGCTCTTTTCTACAGCCATTGTTGACCCAGCTTGATTTCCATTTTCCAGTCTAACTAGCATCAAAACAAAGTAGACTGCTATTAAAATATTTACAATACATTTACACATTTCAATCTTTTCCTTATTAGGAATCAACAAACGTTACTTATATTTGTGTTAAAGTTAAATACCTAATAAACATTTGCTTATTATAAATTTATAAGAGTATCCTAACAAAGTCATTAAAACATTTTTTTAGTTAATTTAGAGATTTTCAGAGACAAAAGGGCTCCATCAAAATCCATATCCCACTCTTTACTTTGAAATTTTGTTATTTTTGGAGTTTTGGATCCCTAAATTTAACAAATATGAGAGAGAAAGTAGAGATTCCTTATCTCCTCACAATTGCATGAATTTCATAAATAATAAAGTAATAAATTGAGGATATTCAAGTGTTTAGCTTGAAACAAATAATAAAATATTTGAGATTTGCCAAAATGGAGAACACTGCTGCGGTAATTTTTTTAAAGGAGTTTGTTAAAATAACTTTCCAACTATTTTAGTTATAATTCAGCTTAAATTTAGGGACTCTGCTGGAGATACTCTAAGAACATCGAGATATACACTCGAATTTACGTACTAATAGGTTTTTTTTTTTGACTAATTTCAGACCTCATGACATCCAAATGAAGTCGATATCAAGTTAAGGTACCAATTACAGCCTCTGATTATTACATAAGGCAATTACTAATATCTAAACATAAATCACACTAATATTTGAATCACTAAATCACAAGACCTCTTGTGATTTGTGGAATAATAGACTTCGGACTTTTCTTATTCTTCCCCCTTGCTTTCAATTTTTTCTTTTTCTTGGTTGTGTGCATGTTGTTCACACTTCACATATCACAAGAAATTCATGCTTAGAATTTAAGCCACTCACTCAAATTGATATAAGCTGGTGTATGATTTTTTTTTTTATTTGACTATTGATGTTAGCGTGTTGGCCAAAATGAAGACCATACAAATAAAATTTGTAGATAAAATATTTAAAATATATCCACATGTAATATGAGAAGAAATATGTGTGTTTTTCCTAAAACAGAGTAAAGTGAGATCAAGTGAAGGCAAGTCCATCTTATGGTCTACTAATCAGTCCAAGAAATATGTGTGTGTTTTTCAACTTGAAAGAAGCAACTGACAAGATTTGTAGTTAGAAAAACATGGTTTGAATCTACTAATCAGTCCAAGTGTCACATTAGCAGATTTTACCCTTTATTTTAACGGTTTCCGTTTGAGATTTTAACGGAGGGACTAAATCAACTATTATGGTAAAGTTAATAGACATAAAAAAACTAATATTGAAGTTTATGGACGATTTCTAAAATTATTGTAAAGTTGAGGGTCTATTGCTCCAAATCTTCCTATTGCGGCTTGAATTAGAAGTTCCAATTGGATTATCTGCATCATCTGACGAAACTGTTCCAAAAAAATTTACAATGAAGTCATTGCATGGAAGAAGATCTTTCTATCTCTTGCTTGCAGTCATTTTATGCATATAATATAGAAGCCATTAAATGTGTGACGCATGTGAATTCATATTAGTAAAATCTACAGGCAGCAATGTAAATCATGAGGGCAGTCTGATGAATTATTATTATTTTTGGTCAAATGCAGTCTGATGAATTACGTACAATTGTCATAATGGTTGAAAAGTCGAGGACATGAAGGAGGCATCGATCTAATTTTTTTTTTGTATGATTGTATATCCTTCATATTCCTTAAATGTCTAACAATTCTTCATATCCTTTTTTGGAAAAATTAACATGCCAAATATTACAGAGAAAGTACTTGCCTGGCTCGGATTCGTACTGTGATGATGCTGAAACTGAAACCACTCATTAATATTCCAGCTTGAACTTGAACTTGAAGTCAGGATAGTTTCTGGTTCGATTGGAATATTTACATCATCAAGCGGAAACTGTTCCAAAATGTGAAATGCATGTGAATTCATGTTAGTAAAATCTACAGGCAGGAATGTAAATCTTGGGGGCAGTCTGAAATTTTTTTTTTTTGGTCAAATGCGGTCTATGAATTACGTACCATATGGCCATGGCGGTCGAAAAGTCGATGACATGATGAAGAGAGCAGCGATCTAAAATCATATAACGTATTCAAAATCCGAAGATGGTGGAGAAGGTAGTTGCCTGGCTTCAATTGATACTGTGGTGATGCTGACACTGAGTTTGAATTGACATTAGCCGTAGGGATAGTTTCTGGTTGGAATTGGATTCTAATACCTTTATCATGCTCATGCTCATCGTACACAATCTGGATTCCAAACTCCTTTATGAAAAGAGGCAAAGGCAGATCTGCCTTAACTCGTATCGTATCCCCAATCTCCAAGTCCTCATCTCCAAACAACCAATGGCTCATCCATAACATATCTCCGTTCTCTTCTGGAACACCTATTGTCACCGGCCTATAGCCCCAAATCAGACCCTTGGTCCTATTACTGACTTGGATGAACGATGCAATATGAGGAGGTCCCATATCAGACCCCCTATGACTGCTATATACAACGCATGCATTTAAGCCTCGTATCTTGCAATTAGGATCATCATTATGTGAGTCAGGTGGCAGAGTAATAGACAATATGAAGTCACCGCTGACACCTTTATAGCTGAGAAACTCTGGAATCTTGCTCCCGTGAACGAAAGTGCTAAATATGCCACTTTCATACAATACCTGCTCAAATTGCATGCGTCATCATATGACAATAAGTTATTAGTTATTTATGCATGTATCATAGATTCATATTCAGTCAGTATAACAATTATATAAATATATAAATATATATATATATATATATATATATATATATATATCGATAACAAAAAGAGAAAGAGAAGAACATGACCTGAGGGGGAAGCTTCCTGCATGTAAACGTGAAGAAGTTATACATTTGAACCAGCTGATCGCTACTGCTTGCTTGGGATTCAAAATCAAACAGCCCCAAATATTGTGGCAGCAGCTGCTTCATTTTTTCGCCAATGCTTCTCAGTGGTTTTATCATGAACAAGCCTTCAACTTCATCTATTTCCCCGCAATCCCAAACATGCAGACGTAATGTTGTCGAGATGTTTGGTAAATTTGCTATTCTTTTCAATGATCTACAACGGTATGCATACAAGCCATTTAAACTTGATGGGAGCCTTGGAAGGGTTCTGAGCTTTGTGCAATAATCTATGTCAAGAGTCTCGAGCATAATTAGACGGTTCATGTTTTCTGGGAGGCTTATCATTGGGTTTTCACTGAGATCCAAATGCGTCAAAGACGGCAGAAAGCAAACACCATTGGAAATCGTTGATAGATTGCAATTGGCCAAACATAAGGATGATAGACAATTTGAAAAACTTGCAAATGACAAGCTGTGTAACTCAACATTTTTTCTTGATAAAACCCATGGACAGATTGATTGCCACGAATTAGGCGATATCAGACTCACTTTCTTCGTGCAAGTAGCTGTAGCTTGTAATTGATGTTGAATATGCTCTGAACAACCAGAAAGAATGAGTGTCTGGAGAGATTGCAATCTTGGAAGCTTCATGAGATTTTTGCAATCTTTGAGATTCAAGAAAACAAGTTTATCTAGCTCTCCAATAGATTCATCAACCTCAACCAAATTTAGGCAATCCTCAAGGATTAAACTTTCAAGATTAGGAAGGAGTGAAAAGTCAGGGGTTGTCATAAGGTGATGTGAATGACTGAGATTTAGGATTTTCAATTTTGGAAGAAACTGTTTCAAACACAAGTAATTAGTTTCTAGTTTTCTACGAATAATGTATACGGTCGTGTCAGTGTGCGTCGGGAAATGAGAAAGAGGAACAAAGATAGATTGGTAGCATACCACGGTTTTCTTCCAAACATGTCGCAGGCTGCTATTCTCCAAGTCAAGAGCAACCACATATGACAAACTGAAGTTTTCTGGTAGTGATTCTTCGGGGAATCCACTCCAACACAGCCATATTAAATTTTGTGGAAAATGTTCATAACTTCCTCTGAATTTAACATTACTGAGCACAAGAATTTCAAGATTGTTCATCCTTGTAAATGCCTCTGTCTTAAAGCCAATCTCATCTGATACAGAAGCTGAACTTTTAGAGAAAAAGTTTATTGGTTGCCAGGAGAAGATATCAAGTACTCGCCGTCGCTTTGAACTGTTTCGTTCATAATCTTCAATATTACATCGTTTTTTGATACTCCTAAATGTTGTCTTGGAAGACTCATCTTCCATTAACTTGAGGCCCTTAATTGTTTCTGTACCCTGCAACAAAAATTAAACACAAATAATTAAACACATGCATATATACGTTAGATTCAAAGGGCAAGAGCATGTTAATTACTTACAGTTAATTTTCTCAAAACATTGATGGCATCTTTATGCAACACTCTGCTTCGTTTTCCCGAATCTTCGGGACATTCTTTTCGAATAATTTCCATTCCCATGTCTCTGAGTAGCTCATGCATGACCAACTGGTTGCTTTCATTAAATCTCACTAGGCATCTATGAATAAGATTTTGAAGTTCAATCCTTGTGGAAAAACCACAGTTATCCAATACCGTAGTTATAAAATATTTGTCCTTTCGTATGAAGAAACAGGCTAGATAGAGGAATAGACTTTGGTCACGAACGTGAAGAGAATCAAAGCTTATTCTGAGAACCTTTCCAATTTTTCCCTCAGTAATCACATCCAAGTTCTGCAATGCATCTTGCCATATCTCTACACTTTGTCCGGATAAAGATGATCCCAGAACTTGAAGGGCTAATGGAAGCCCTTCGCAGCGTTGTACAAGAGTTGTTGAAAGCTCCATGAAACCTTCAATAGGATTGGCTTGTTTGAAGGCATACCAACTGAAAAGCTCAAGTGATTCCAACTCATACAACGCTTCAACTGTAAACATGTCATACATCACTTCATGACCCTTTAACAAATGCTCATTTCTAGTTGTTATGATGATTTTACTTCTTGGATGAAACCACATTCGCTCTCCAAGAACTGGACGCAATTGGTCCAAGTTGTCCACGTCATCAACAACAATAAGAACTCTTTTGCAACTCACAACATGTTTGATCTTCTCTATTCCTTCATCCAAGCTGTATAATTTCTCTGTTTTCCTCTTTTGGATATCCCAAAGAAGTTGCCTTAGCAAGTGAAGACGACCCTTTGGTTGTTTTGAAACCTCTCTAACATCTGCAAGAAAGCTGCTGCCTTCAAATCTATCAAAATTCTGGTTATAAGCAGTTTTGGCAATAGTGGTCTTCCCAATTCCACCCATTCCACAGATCACAGCTATACCCACATCATCCGATGCATCTTTCAACCACTCATTTATGTCTCGCACACGTCTATCAATTCCAACAACATATGGAGCAACATACATTGCTTTGCGATCCAATTTTTTTCCAATCTCTTCAGCAAGATCTTGAATAAACTCTGACTCATACCTATAACATATATGAAATTGTAAAATACAAAAAAAAAAAAAATGTTTTTTGGTTCAACCAACAGCGAAATAAGTTGCTTTTCTACTAATGAACTTAATTATAAGTAGGAATTGAAATTACCCATTAAGAGCTCTTCTCCACCCCTCCACCTTGGCCATCTCCTCCTTGAAGCGTTGTTCATGTCTGGAAAATGCTTCAGCAAAACTCCCAGTCTGCTTCTGAACATCGTAGGGATCCACATGGTAGAAAACTGGTATAATAATGTGTCTTCCATCAGTTTTTGCTCGTTGACTGATCTTGACAAGTTCATCCAAGCACCACCTTGAGGAAGCATAATCCTTTGAGAAGACAACTACAGATACTCGTGACTCTTGTATGGCCTTCTCTAACTGTTGCTGGATTTGTGTTCCTCTTGGGATCTCATCATCGTCTCTAAATGTGTGGATTCCTGCTTGCTTTAAAGCCTTGCAGAGATTATCAGTAAAACCCTTGCGTGTGTCTTCGCCTCTGAAACTTAAGAATACATCATAAGTGTACTGCAGTTGGTGAGAAGATGATGATGATGAAGAATCATCCATTAATACAATCCAGCAAAGACTCAAACTTTTAGCAATAACGCAGAAGCAAAGGTAGAAGAAGAGAGATACAGATACGAAAAATGCAAATGGAAGAAGGCCGGCCAGGGAGACTAGCTAGGTCAAAGAAAAAACAACTCAAAGACTAAAGTTATAACAAAGACAAGTCAATTTGGAAAACCAAGGCAAGAAATAACGAATTGAAGAGGAAGTTTCCTGTAAATTTAGAATTTCTTTACCATTTGCAGAAGAGATGTGAATTTTCACACTTTGAGTCGCTGTGAAAAAAGAAATAAAAATACACTTTGGATCCCAGCAAGCAGCAACTGGCACAAAGGCCAGAAGAACAACCACACGGTCCACACCAGACCCAGAGACCCACTAATCTAAATTAGGGACTGAAAGATTCTTGTGAGTAGCAGCTTGGATATTAAATGGGGATAGGTCACAAAGACGGCAACGAATCGAAGTAATAGATCGAACCATGATGGAAGCTTCATGGTCTCTGCTGAAAACTTTTTGATGGTGTGAGAGAGAGAATTAACTAATGGTTTGACTGTAGGCTGTAGCCATGGTTAAGCCAGAGTCAGCTATGGTCTTTTTTATTCTTTAATGCTTTGCAAATTGTTTTTGGTATTATGAATCATTTGAGGGTATTTAAGTAACTTTAACTGTGATTTATGCTATTTTGAAAGTTCTATAAAAAAATGACATTTATAAATTTAAAAGTTAAATTTTGGCTATTTTTCAAAAATACTTATTCTACAAAAGCATAAAAATGCTTATTCTATTTCCATTCTAATCACCTAATTTGATACTTTGAAGTTGATGAAGATGATTTCTATTTACCTTCGAACCCTAGAGTAACTTCCAGACCAGTTACAAAATTTCATTGAAATTCGATTTTTTTTGCTTAAAAATGCATAAAGAATAGTTAACGGGCAGACTGGATGACATGAAATGTCTCAAATGACTTATAATATTTTTGCTTGTGTGCAGTTGATGTATTTCGCGAAATCCCGACGGATGCATTTTTTACAAATACTGTGAGTTATAACTCACGATTTTTAGTCAATTATTGAAATTTGGGCAAAAACATCAAAATACTTGTTCTATTTCAATTATGATCACACAGTAAGATACTTTGAAGTTGATGGGAATGATTTCTAACTACCTTCGGACCCTAGAGTCACTTCTGGACCCCGTTATGAAATTTCATTTAAATTCGACTTTTTTTGCTTAAAAAATGCATAAAAAAAATAGTTAATGGGCAGCCTGGATGACAGGGTATGTCTCAAATAGATTATAAAACTTTTGCTAATGTGCAGTTAATATATTTCGCGAAATTCCGACGGACGAACTTTTGCTAATGTGCAGTTCATTGAAATTCGATTTTTTTTGCTTAAAAAATAGTTAATGGGCAGCTTGGAAGACATGGCATGTCTCAAATGGCATATAATACTTTTGCTAATGTGCAGTTAAAATATTTCGTGAAATCCCGACGGAGGCATTTTTCATAAAAATTGTGAGGTATATAACTCACGATTTTTAGTCTGTTTTTGAAATTTTGACAAAAACATCAAAATACTTATTCAATTCCATTCTCATCACCTAGTAAGATACTTTCAAGTTGATGGGGATGATTTCGAATTACTTTCGGACCCTAGAGTAACTTCCAGACCCTGTTACGAAATTTATTTGAAATTCGAGTTTTTTTGCTTAAAAAATGCATAAATTTTTTTTAATGGGCAGCCTGGATGACATGACATGTCTCAATTGGCTTATATTTTGTGAAATCTCGACGGACGCATTTTTCACAAAAAACTGTGAGCTATATCTCATTATTTTTAGTCGGTTTTTGAAATTAAGACAAAAACATCAAAATACTTATTCAATTTCCATTCTCATGTCCCAAGATACCCCATTCTCGATTTTGTCCCAAAATCAAGTTCAATGTTCATTTTGAAACTAAAGTTAATATTGATGAAGCATCTTGAGTAAAAAGACTATTTGAATTACTAGATCATTAATTGTGCACTAACAGACTTTGGAATTTTCTTATTATTCTCCCTTGCTTTCATTCCTTTTTTTCTTGGTTGTGTGCATGTTGTTCACACTTGACATATCACAAGAAATTCATGCTTAGAATTTAAGCCACTCACTCAAGTTGACATAAGCTGGTGTGTGATGTCTTTATTGATCACTAAAACCCTTGCGTGTATCTTTGCCTCTGAAACTCAATAACACATCGTAAGTGCACTGCCCTTGATGCATCCTATCATTTCTTTTATTATATTTTATATTTTTCGTTTCAAAAAAGAAAGAAGAAAGGTTATTACTCAAATGAAGACATCACACATCAGCTTATGTCAACTTCAGTGAGGGGCTTAAATTCTAAGCATGAATTTCTTGTGATATGTGAAGTGTGAACAACATGCACACAACCAAGAAAAAGAAAAAATTGAAAGCAAGGGGGAAGAATAAGAACAAGTCCAAAGTCTATTAGTGCACAGTTTATGATCTAGTACAGTCCACGCGATGTCCGTACAGTCCACGCGAGACGGCTAGGAAGTTTGTTGCTGGTGCGTGAGGAAGTGGATCAGGTGCACTATGCTCTTCAAGCCTTGCGATGCAGCTTCTTGTATGGCCTTTAGATCTTCCATCTTCAGAAATCCCATCATCTCCACTGCCATTGGAGATTGAAGCTTCGATAGAAAGAGAATATTTTGGAGGCTAAGCGAAGAAGCTCAAGAAGCCATGGAATGATTTAGTGTTGGGAACCATGATCGGGGAAATATCTACAATTTTTCTAAATGCAGAAAGGATTAGTGGTAAAGGAGGTTAGAGTCAAGGAAGATGGAGAAGAAAATGGTGTCGTACGGGAGCTTGGATTCTTAATTGTACAAATTGACCATTTTGTATTTAAATTTAACGGTAAGTTAGGATACTTAACAGAAAAGGAACAACTTGAAACGATAATGAGTTTTTATGGAGCACCTTAGGACAAAATCGAGTTCTAGGTTCATTTTGAGACTAAAGTTAATCTTCATGAGACAACTTAATTAAAAAATATATTTGAATTACTAGATCATAAACTGTACACTAATACAAATAAAATCAGAATAAAATTAGTAGATAAAATATTTAAAATATATCCACATGTAATATGAGAAGAAATATGTAAGTGTTTTTCCTAAAACAGAGTAAAGTGAGATCAAGTGAACTCAAGTCCATCTTATGGAAGAACTTTTCAACAAGATTTGTAGTTAGAAAAACATGGTTTGGAATCTACTAATCAGTCCAAGAAAATCAACATGTAACAGTGTCTAATTAGCAGATTGAGGAGAAGGCAAAACAAGTTGATTCTGATTTGTAAACTCCATGCCATCCACATGGCTCATATTTAAAAATCACAATGGACATACTTTTGTGTGTTTCTCTTTAAATATTTTGAAATATTGTGCAAAATCTCAACTATTATAATTTTAAGTTGAATTTTGAAATTTCTATAATATATATATATATATATATATATATAAATATCATTATACTATAAGATTTTTAAATTTCATATGGCGTATTCTTTATATTTTTCAGATCATAAAGTTATTTTCGGATCATGCTAATAAATTTTATTAATTGAGTTTAATATTCTTTTACCTTAAAAAATTCAGAAAAAAATGAAAATTTGAGTTTCAGGTATGGCAAGTCATGTCACTTCCAAACCCATATAATAAATTTCATTGAGTGTAATAATTTTCTCGTTTAAATATTAAAGAAAATCCAAAAAGATAATTTACTTTGTGTTCGCTAGGAGTTGAATCCGAGCCTATATTTCTTGGAAGACAATTATCCTAACCGTTGGACTACAAACGCAATAATGAACATTCATTTTGTTAATTAATATTTTTTATGTTCATTTTTTCAATTTTATTTTGCGAGTTTATAGCAACTTTTGATTCTGTGTCTCATTAACTTGCGATTGAAAGTTTGAAACTGCAGCTATGGAGCCGATTCCTCTAACTCTCAAAGTCAAAGGCATGCAATCTCTTCATAATCCTCTAATGTCTAACAATTCTTCACAGGTGTCGCGTATATATGTTAAGCCACAGAAATTCTGAGCTAGCTAGCTAGCTAGCTATATATATAGATATAGGATATAGCATGTTGGAAAAATTAAAGGATGGTGAAACAGCAGTTAAGGTGGTTGTAGATGATAGGTGTATATCTGGGTTGCTAGCTAGCATGTCAGCTGACAGGTTTATTCTTATGTATTTCCATGATCCTACTGATAAGAACACCATTATGAATGAAGACTTTGATGTGTGCAAGGCATTTATACAACAACTTTAGGGCAATTCATCATGGCCTTACATTGAAGCAGATTTTGTGGGCAGTAGCTAGGGTAACTACCATACCGTGGTTTGAAGCAGAGATGGAGAAAATGAAGCAGCTAGATCAAGCAGCTTGTCAGTGGCTTGCAAATAGACCTGCAAGGAATTAGAGTAGGTCTCCTTTTCGTACAATTTTTAAGAGTGATTTGTTATTGAATAATTTGTGTGAAAGCTTTAATCCCTACATCCTAGAAGCTAGAGAGAAGGCCATTTTGACATGCCTTGAGAAGATAAGGACTTATGTGACGTTGATGATGCCTAATAGAAGGATTGCATATAGAGGTTGGAGGCATCCAGTTGGTCGTAGGGTGTTCAAGAAATTGGAGCAGAACAAGCTTGGACAGAGCTAGTGTATTCCTAGGTTGGCAGGGGAGGGTATATACCAAGTGACTCATATGTATGGTGCTGAATTTGCTGTGGATTTGATAAAGAATACTTGTTCATGTAGAAGATGGAATTTGTGTGGAATTCCTTGCTCACACTCAATTTCTTGAATTTTGGATGCACATCGTAACATTTATGACTTTGTTGATGATTGCTATAAGCAGGAGACATATTTGAAGGCTTACAATCACATGGATTACCCGGTCCCCTCCTCAGACCAATGGGAGAAAACAAACTTGGCTCTCATACTGCCTCCGACTTACAGGCATCAACCTGGAAGACCAAAAAAGGCAAGAAGAAAAGAAGCCGCTGAGATTGAAGTACATGCTCATGTCCCTCCTAACCATATTCCATCCAACTACAATCCACCTCCAGCAAAATTGAGGAAAATATGGGTTAAGATGAGATGCTCTATATGTGGCCAAGAAGGTCATAATAAAATAGGGCACCAAGTAGCTTCTCAGGTTCCCTCTCAGGTATGATATTAACCACATCTCCTCAAATATGTAGTTCATATATAGATTTGAAACTTTTATGACTTTGTTGCTTCATAATGCTTTCTAGGACCAACCTGGCAGCACAACTGGAGGGAGAGGAAGAGGAAGAGGAAGAGGTAGACCAAGAGGGATAACAAGCTTGGATAGAGGAACAAAGGAAGTAAGTGCATCAATTAGGGATCAACTTTCTATTATATTGATCAATTAGGATGTACACAGATCTATTGCAAATGTGTTATGCGTGTGATTAGGGAAATTTTCTGTTATATTGATCAATTAGGGAGCAACTTCATCAAAGCCACAACAAGCATTTGCTGCATCATCACAACTAGTCCAAGCATCAGAGCCAATTAGTGCATCTGCTCCCCAATCTTCATCACAGCCAGTCACACCATTTGCTACCCAAGCTTCAAGATTGAATGTTCAATCTAAGATGCGTAGACCAGTGATGGACAGAAAAACAAAGAAAGTAAGTGCATGTTTGATTTTGGCTGTGTTAAGAATGTCTGCATCTTGATTATGGTTGTGTTAGGATTTTGATGTCTTGGAATCTGTCTTGGAAATCTGATTTCTATGTGCTCTGTGTGGTGGGGTGGAAATCTGATCTCTGTGTGTGTGTGATGTCTTGGAAATCTGCTATGTGTATACTCTGTCTTAGAATACAAGTGATTGATTAAGATTGGCTAATCTGCTCAAGTGATTGATTTGAAATCTGCTATGTGTATGCTATATCTTGGAAATCTGCTCAAGTGATTGGAAATTTGCTCTGTGTGATTAATACTACCATTTTCTGTTATATTGACCACTTAGGGAGCAACATCGTCACAGCCAGTCCAAGCATCACAGGCAATTGTTGGATATGCTCCCCAATCCGCATCACAACCACGCACACCATCTGCTGCCCAAGCTTCATCACAGCTAGTGTTAAGGACATCTCCACGATTGAATGTTCAAGTTAAGATGCGTACACCATGGAAAGTATGAAGGACATTATTCTTCCAGCAGCTCCAAATTGTGCTACCCCATCAAAGAATGATAGATAGTTTTTGCTACTCATAATATCTTACTTTTGAAGATTGTGCATTGTACTCATTCGCAATGTTTGAGATTGTAATCTCTTGCTTTTGAAAGTGAACAATTTGGTGCTACTTTTGGTTTTTATTCAATTAAGTCTTGGAAATGTTAACGAATTGTGCTACATTTGCTTTAGGAAGTGCACAATTTGATGTTACATGAACAATTTGGTGCTACATTTGGAAGCCTTTTTTAATGAATGGAACTTCAAGTAAGTACAAGTATTTGTTAATCAATGGACCTTCAAACCCAAGATTCCATTCCATAAGTCTTTCATAAAACACATAACTAATACACCACAAACAACAACACAAAACAACAACATCAACAACACAACACTAATTGACCTTCGAATTTGCATTCAAATGCCTAATTTGTAGGTCACAGTCACCAACTTCATCACCAACATGAAGAGCAATAGCACCACCAACCATGACATAAGCAATCCTCTGCAAATTGTTTTCTCCCACGGTCCGAATTCCCAAATTTGTTGTTTCCTTCCTTAATTCTCCATTTTGGCACTCCAATTCCTTATTTTCATGTTCCAAAACTCATAATTTTTCTTCTAATTGCATCTTCTCTTCTTGCAGTGTACTGACCTCATTTTCCATTCCTCTTAATCTCCTAAGCAATCCTGGGAGAACCTCATTTCCTCTTAGGCAAGTTTCTTGTCCACCCACTCCCAAAAATGTCATCTCTGCTTCATGTTCCGATTATTTTGTCATACCCAATGTCAATATTATAACAAAACAACACACAAATAACAAATTAACTACAAAAATTAAATTTAAACCGCGTTTTCTTACCCGATTGTTCTCACAAGCTTCAAACCGTCTTCCAGGATTCAGATCAGTCCATGAAGTGTGGGGTTTAATTCAACCACCCCACTTGCATTGCTTGCATGTCATGAAGCTCCTCTCTCCATTTGATGAAGATGACGTTGACATCTCCAATCGGTGGCCTTTTATTCTTCTTCTTCTTTCTTTTTCTTCTTTTTCTTCTCTTCTTCTTCTCTAATTCTTCCGTCTGCTTATTCTTCTTCTTCTCTTCTCTTTCTTTTAGGTCAGCAAGAAAGAGACTATATATAAACCCCCAATTTTTTTGTTCAATTTGTAGCCAAAATAGGCCTTCTCAGTTGCTATTTTGTTTCCTGGTGCCAAACCCACTAGAAAGGACGGTTTTGCCCTTCATTTTAACGGTTTCCGTTTGAGATTGTTTTGGAGGAACTAAATCAACTATTATGGTAAAATTCAGGGACAAAAAAACTAATATTGAAGTTTAGGGATGATTTCTAACATTAGGGTAAAGTTGGGGGTTTATTGCTCCAAATCCTCCTTTTGTGGCTTGAATTAGAATTCCGAATAGTTTATGGTCCAATTGGATTATCTTCTTCAAGTGACGAGACTGTTCCAAAAAAATTTACAAATAAGTCAATGCATGGAAGAAGATCTTTCTATCTCTTGCTTGCAGTCATTTTATGCACATAAATATAGAAGCCATTAAATGTGAATTCATATTAGTAAAATCTACAGGGAGCAATGTAAATCTTGGGGACAGTCTGATGAATTTTTATTTATTTTTGGTCAAAAGCAGTCTGATGAATTACGTACAATTGTCATAATGGTTGAAAAGTCGAGGACATGAAGGAGGCATCGATCTAATTTTTTTGTATGATTGTATATCCTTCATATTCCTTAAATGTCTAACAATTCTTCATATTCTTTTTTGGAAAAATTAACATGCCAAATATTACAGAGAAAATACTTGCCTGGCTCGGATTCATACTGTGATACTGAAACTGAAACTGCTCATTAATATTCCAGTTTGAACTAGAACTTGAAGTCGGGATAGTTTCTGGCCCGATTGGAATATCTACATCAACAGTCGGAAACTGTTCCAAAATTTTTTACGAAGAAGTCACTGCATGGAAGGAGATCTTTCTATCTCTTGCTTGCAGTCATTTTATGCATATAATATAGAAGCCATTAAATGTGTAACGCATGTGAATTC
Organism: Oemleria cerasiformis; assembly: GCA_037349345.1. Taxonomy (NCBI): domain Eukaryota; kingdom Viridiplantae; phylum Streptophyta; class Magnoliopsida; order Rosales; family Rosaceae; genus Oemleria; species Oemleria cerasiformis. The sequence goes on from JAZGTL010000006.1 coordinate 564,288, forward strand.
ATGTTAGTAAAATCTACAGACAGGAATGTAAATCTTGGGGGCAGTCTGATTTTTTTTTTGGGGTCAAATGCAGTCTATGAATTACGTACCAGAATGCCATGGTGGTCGAAAAGTCGATGACATGATGAAGAGAGCAGCGATCTAAAATCATATAACGTTCTCAAAATCCAATTATAGCAGATAAGGTAGTTTCCTGGCTTCAATTGATACTGTGGTGATGCTGACACCGAGTTTGAATTGACATTAGCCCAAGGGATAGTTTCTGGTTGGAATTGGATTCTAATACCTTTATCATGCTCATGCTCACCGTACACAATCTGGATTCCAAACTCCTTTATGAAAAGAGGCAAAGGTAGATCTGCCTTAACTCGTATCGTATCTCCAATCTCCAAGTCCTCATCTCCAAACAACCAATGGCTCAGCCATAACATATCTCCATTCTCTTCTGGAACACCTATTGTCATCGGCCTATAGCCCCAAATCAGACCCTTGGTCCTATTACAGACTTGGATGAACGATGTAATACGACAAGGTCCCATATCTGCCCCCCTATGACTGCTATATACAACGCATGCCTTTAAGCCTCGTATCTTGCAATTAGGATCATCATTATGTGAGTCAGGTGGCAGAGTAATAGACAATATGAAGTCACCGGTGACACTTTTATAGTTGAGAAACTCTGGAATCTTGCTCCCATGAAAGAAAGTGCTAAATATGCCACTTTCATACAATACCTGCTCAAATTGCATGGATCACCATATGCCACTTTTATTAGTTATATATGCATATATCATAGATTCATATTCAATCAGTATAATAATTATATATATATATATATATATATATATATATATATATATCGATAACAAAAAGAGAAAGAGAAGAACATGACCTGAGGGGGAAGCTTCCTGCATTTAAGCGTCCAGAAGTTAAACATTTGAACCAGCTGATCGCTCCTGCTTGCTTGGGATTCAAAATCAAACAGCCCCAAATATTGTGGCAGCAACTGCTTCATTTTTTCGCCAATGCTTCTCAGTGGTTTTATCATGAACAAGCCTTCAACTTCATCTATTTCCCCGCAATCCCAAACATGCAGACGTAATGTTGTCGTGATGTTTGGTAAATTTGCTATTCTTTTCAATGATCTACAACGGTATGCATACAAGCCATTTAAACTTGGTGGGAGCCTTGGCAGGGTTATGAGCTTTGTGCAATAATCTATGTCAAGAGTCTCGAGCATAATTAGACAGTTCATGTTTTCTGGGAGGCTTATCATTGGGTTTTCACTGAGATCCAAATGCATCAAAGACGACAGAAAGCAAACACCATTGGAAATCACTGATAGATTGCAATTGGCCAAACATAAGGATGATAGACAATTTGAAAAATTTGCAAATGACAAGCTGTTTAACTCAACATTTTTTCTTGATAAAACCCATGGACAGATTGATTGCCACGAATTAGGCGATATCATACTCACTTTCTTCGTGCAAGTAGCTGTAGCTTGTAATTGATGTTGAATATGCTCTGAACAACCAGAAAGAATGAGTGTCTGGAGGGATTGCAATCTTGGAAGCTTCATGAGATTTTTGCAATCTTTGAGATTCAAGAAAACAAGTTTATCTAGCTCTCCAATAGATTCATCAACTTCAACCAAATTTAGGCAAGCCTCAAGGATTAAACTTTCAAGATTAGGAAGGAGTGAAAAGTCAGGGGTTGTCATAAGGTGATGTGAATGACTGAGATTTAGGATTTTCAATTTTGGAAGAAACTGTTTCAAACACAAGTAATTAGTTTCTAGTTTTCTACGAATAATGCATATATAAGTATACGATAGTGTCAGTGTGCGTCAGGGAATGAGAAAGAGGAACAAAGATAGATTGGTAGCATACCGCGGTTTTCTTCCAAACATGTCGCAGGCTGCTATTCTCCAAGTCAAGAGCAACCACATATGACAAACTGAAGTTTTCTGGTAGTGATTCTTCGGGGAATCCACTCCAACACAGCCATATTAAATTTTTTGGAAAATGTTCATAACTTCCTCTGAATTTAACATTACTGAGCACGAGAATTTCAAGATTGTTCATCCTTGTAAATGCCTCTGTCTTAAAGCCAATATCATCTGATACAGAAGCTGAACTTTTAGAGAAAAAGTTTATTGGTTGCCAGGAGAAGATATCAAGTACTCGCCGTCGCTTTGAACTGTTTCGTCCATAATCTTCAATATTACATCGTTTTTTGATACTCCTAAATGTTGTCTTGGAAGACTCATCATCCATTAACTTGAGGCCCTTAATTGTTTCTGTACCCTGCAACAAAAATTAAACACAAATAATTAAACACATGCATATATACATTACAGTTAATTTTCTCAAAACATTGATGGCATCTTTATGCAACACTCTACTTCGTTTTCCTGAATCTTCAGGACATTCTTTTCGAATAATTTCCATTCCCATGTCTCTGAGTAGCTCATGCATGACCAACTCGTTCCTTTCATTAAATCTCACTTGGCATCTATGAATAAGATTTTGAAGTTCAATCCTTGTGGAAAAACCACAGTTATCCAATACTGTAATTATAAAATATTTGTCCCTTCTAATGAAGAAACAGGCTAGATAGAGGAATAGGCTTTGGTCACGAACGTGAAGAGAATCAAAGCTTATTCTGAGAACCTTTCCAATTTTTCCCTCGGTAATCACATCCAAGTTCTGCAATGCATCTTGCCAATTCTCTACACTTTGTCCGGATAGAGACGATCCCAGAACTTGACGAGCTAATGGAAGCCCTTCGCAGCGTTGTACAAGAGTTGTTGAAAGCTCCATGAAACCTTCAATAGGATTGGCTTGTTTGAAGGCATACCAACTGAAAAGCTCAAGTGATTCCAACTCATACAACGCTTCAACTGTAAACATGTCATACATCACTTCATGACCCTTTAACAAATGCTCATTTCTAGTTGTTATGATGATTTTACTTCTTGGATGAAACCACATTCGCTCTCCAAGAACTGGACGCAATTGGTCCAAGTTGTCCACGTCATCAACAACAATAAGAACTCTTTTGCAACTCACAACATGTTTGATCTTCTCTATTCCTTCATCCAAGCTGTATAATTTCTCTGTTTTCCTCTTTTGGATATCCCAAAGAAGTTGCCTTAGCAAGTGAAGACGACCCTTTGGTTGTTTTGAAACCTCTCTAACATCTGCAAGAAAGCTGCTGCCTTCAAATCTATCAAAATTCTGGTTATAAGCAGTTTTGGCTATAGTGGTCTTCCCAATTCCACCCATTCCACAGATCACAGCTATACCCACATCATCCGATGCATTTTTCAACCACTCATTTATGTCTCGCACACGTCTATCAATTCCAACAACATATGGAGCAACATACATTGCTTTGCGATCCAATTTTTTTCCAATCTCTTCAACAAGATCTTGAATAAACTCTGACTCATACCTATAACATATATGAAATTGTAAAATACAAAAAAAAAAAAAGTTTTTTGGTTCAACCAACAGAGAAATAAGTTGCTTTTCTACTAATGAACTTAATTTTAAGTAGGAATTGAGATTACCTGTCTCCTAAAACCATCCCGGCCAAATCGGGAACTTCACTAAGAGCTCTTCTCCACCCCTCCACCTTGGCCATCTCCTCCTTGAAGCGTTGTTCATGTCTGGAAAATGCTTCAGCAAAACTCCCAGTCTGCTTCTGAACATCGTAGGGATCCACATGGTAGAAAACTGGTATAATAATGTGTCTTCCATCAGTTTTTGCTCGTTGACTGATCTTGACAAGTTCATCCAAGCACCACCTTGAGGAAGCATAATCCTTTGAGAAGACAACTACAGATACTCGTGATTCTTGTATGGCCTTCTCTAACTGTTGCTGGATTTGTGTTCCTCTTGGGATCTCATCATCGTCCCTAAATGTGTGGATTCCTGCTTGCTTTAAAGCCTTGCAGAGATTATCAGTAAAACCCTTGCGTGTGTCTTCGCCTCTGAAACTTAAGAATACATCATAAGTGTACTGCAGTTGGTGAGAAGATGATGATGATGAAGAATCATCCATTAATACAATCCAGCAAAGACTCAAATTTTTAGCAATAACGCAGAAGCAAAGGTAGAAGAAGAGAGTTATACAGATACGAAAAATGCAAATGGAAGAAGGCCGGCCAGGGAGACTAGCTAGGTCAAAGAAAAAACAACTCAAAGACTAAAGTTATAACAAAGACAAGTCAATTTGGAAAACCAAGGCAAGAAATAACGAATTGAAGAGGAAGTCCCCTTTAAATTTAGAATTTCTTTTACCATTTGCAGAAGAGATGTGAGTTTTCAAAGGTTAAATTTTGGCTATTTTAAAGGTTAAATTTCTTTTAAAGGTTAAATTTTGGCTATTTTTCAAAAATACTTATTCGACAAAAGCATAAAAATAGTTATTTTATTTTCATTCTCATCATCGAGTAAGATACTTTGAAGTTGATGGGGATGATTTCTAGTTACCTTCGAACCCTTGAATAACTTCCAGACCCGTTGTAAAATTTCATTTAAATTCGAGTTTTTTTGTGTAAAAATGCATAAAGAATAGTTAACGGGCAGACTGGATGACATGAAATATCTCAAATGACTTATAATACTTTTGCTAGTGTGCAGTTGATGTATTTCGCGAAATACTGACGGGCGCATTTTAAAAAAAAAATGTGAGTTATAACTCACGATTTTTAGTCAATTATTGAAATTTGGGCAAAAACATCGAAAATACTTGTTCTATTTCAATTCTCATCACCCATTAAGATACTTTGAAGTTGATGGGAATGATTTATAACGACCTTCGGACCCTAGAGTCACTTCCGGATCCCGTTAAGAAATTTCATTAGGATTCAAGTTTTTTTTCTTAAAAAATGCATAAAAAATAGCTAATGGGCAGATTGGATGACATAACATGTCTCAAATGGCTTATAATACTTTTGCTAATGTGCAACAAAAATATTTCACGAAATCCCGACGGACGCATTTTTCATTAAAACTATAAGCTATAACTCTCGATTTTTAGTCGATTTTTGAAATTTCGACAAAAACATCAAAATAGTTATTCAATTTCCTTTCTCATTAGCCAGTAAAATACTTTCAAGTTGATGGGGATGGTTTCTAATTACTTTAGGACCATAGAGTCACTTTTGGACCCCGTTATGAAATTTCATTGAAATTCGAGTTTTTTTGCGTAAAAAATGCATCAAAAATATTTAATGGGCATCATGGATGACCTAACATGTATCAAATGACTTATAATACTTTTGCTAATATGCAGTTAAAATATTTGGAGAAATCCCGACGGACAAAATTTTCCCAAAAACTGTGAGTTATATAACTCACGGTTTTTAGTCGATTTTTGAAATTTCGACAAAAACATCAGAAGACTTATTCTATGTCCATTCTCATCATACCGTAATATACTTTGAAGTTGAGGTGGATGCTTTCTAAGTACCTTCGACCCTAGAGTAACTTATAGACCCCGTTATGAAATTTCATTGAAATTCGACTTTTTTTACTTAAAAAATGCATAAAAATAGTTAATGGGCAGCCTGGATGACAGAACATGTCTCAAATGGCTTATAAAACTTTTGCTAATGTGCAGTTAATATATTTCGCGAAATTCCGACGGACGCACTTTTCATAAAAACCGTGAGTTATATCTTATGATTTTTAGTCGGTTTATGAAATTTAGACAAAAACATCAAAATATTTATTCTACTCCAATTCTCATCACCTAGTAAGATACTTTGAAGATGATGGGGATGATTTCTAACTAACTTCGAGCCCTAAAGTCACCTCCGGATCCTGTTACGAAATTTCATTGAAATTCGAGTTTTTTTACTTAAAAAATAGTTACTGGGCACCCTAGATGAAATGACATGTCTCAAATGACTTATAATATTTTTGCTAATGTGTAGTTGATATATTTCATGAAATCCCGACGGATACATTTTTCACAAAAATTGTGAGCTATACTCACGATTTTTAGTCGATTTTTGAAATTTTGACAAAAACATCAAAATACTTATTCAATTTCCATTTTCATCACCCAATAAGATACTTTCAAATTTACGTTTCTAATTACATTCGGACCCTAGTGTAACGACCCGGACATCTAGAGTCACATCCAGACCCCGTTAAGAAATTTCTTTGAAATTTTTCACGATTTTAGTCGGTTTTTGAAATTTAGACAAAAACATCAAAATACTTATTCTATTTCCGTTCTCATCACCCAGTAAGATACTTTGAAGTTGATGGGAATGATTTCTAACTACCTTCGGACCCTAGAGTCACTTCTGGATCCCATTAAGAAATTTCATTGAAATTCGATTTTTTTTGCTTAAAAAATGCATAAAAAATTGTTAATGGGCAGCTTGGATGACATGACATGTCTTAAATGGCATGTAATACTTTTTCTAATGTGCACCTAAAATATTTAGCGAAATCCCAACGGAAGCATTTTCACAAAAACTATGACCTATACTCACGATTTTTAGTCGATTTTTGAAATTTTGACAAAAACATCAATTTCCATTTTCATCACCCAATAAGATACTTTCAAATTTATGTTTCTAATTACTTTCGGACCCTAGTGTAATGACCCGGACATCTAGCGTCACATTCGGACCCCGTTAAGAAATTTCTTTGAAATTCGAATGTTTTTCCTTAAAAAATGCATAAAAATAGTAAATGGGCAGCCTATGTAACGACCCGGACCAGAAATTAAATTATTTTTGAGAATTGGACAATTTTACCCTCAGTTTTGGATGGGTTCGGGAGTCACTTTTTGACTGGTAATACTTTTGGGAATTTTTCTTGGGTTGTTGCGTAGGTCTCGAACTCACGAGTTCGTAGACAGGCGGCACACTGAAAACGGAGATCCGATGAGTTTGTTACGAGTCTAGAAGCTCCATGGGCAGTTTGGTAATTTTGGAAATGTTGGAATTATATAACAGATATTTTTCTCTCTCCTCGAGAGATTGGTTGATGCAGTCTCGGTCCTATCCGATTCCTCCCCGTGCGAACACCGAAGGCCATATTCATCGGAGGGATTCCGGTCTGATTCGAACAAAACCAAGGTCGGGAGGATCTTCCCCGGGACCCCACGAGCATTTTGGGGTAGTTCTTGGAGCGGGAGCACCGCCGTAGGCGACGGACGGAGGATGGAGGTGAACCGAACATTCTCGGCCGTTTTCCGGCCAAACCAGGTACGATCTCGAAACTTTGACCTCATATTTGGATTCCTGGTGAAAAGTAGATGAATTTACATGTGTAGATCGTGAAAAACGGTTAAGAAATGAAGAAATTAGAAAACCTTGAAGTTCGGCCGGAAATGGGGGATTCCGGCGAACCAGACGGAGGCGGAGGTGGCGGTCCGGTCATCTTCTCCGGCCAGCCTCCGGCGACGGCGAGGCCGTCCGGTCGTCTTCTCCGGCGAGTCACCGGTGAACCGGTCGAGTCGAGTGAACCGGTCGAGTCAAGTGAACCGGTCGAGTCGAGTGAACCGGTCGAGTTGGACCGGGTCAGGTCGAGCCGGACCGGGTTGGATCGGTCCAGGCGCGTGAACACTGTAGCAGGCGCGTGACCGGCGCGTGGCAGCGCGTGGGCGCGTATTCTGATCTTCCGGTGGCGCGTGACGGCGCGTGGGACTGTTCCCGAAGTCACGGCGGCGCGTGACTGAGGTTTTGGGACGTTCCGGATCAGATTTTGTTGGTTTCGAGGCCTTAGGAGTTCATTTAGAGCTCGGTTGGGCAATCCCAGCGGTAGGGATTGACCGTGGAGAGAGTTTTGAGTTTGGGAAGTCAAGGTAGTTGGGTCATTATGGTGTAGGTGTTCTGAGGCTAGAGCGTACATGAATTTTGGGTTGGATGGTGATGGTAAGCGGACTTTGATTATAAATTGTAATGTATGTATAAATATCTTCGATTTCATTACTGTTGTGTATGGTTGTATTTATAAATTGTGATGCATGTATTAATATCCTCGATTTAAATACTGTTGTGTATGGGTGCAATGATTGCTGGATAATTGTTATTCCAATATTTCAGTGGAAGTGCGTTGTGAGAAACGATATGGTTGTTGGATTCGATTTTGATAGTGTTTTGATGTGGTAATTATTTGGGTCTATGATTTTGAGTTGAAACCGTACTTGTGACTATAAAATAATCGATTTTGGATCCAATACCGATTTTAGGGGGCCAGGATCTGGGCTAGGATCCGCTGAGGCGGTGAACCCGGTGAACCTCCAAAAATAAATAATACCGATTTGAGGGGGCTAGGATCTGGGCTAGGATCCGCTGAGGCGGTGAACCCGGTGAACCTCCGAGATAAATATTGATTTGAGGGAGGCCAGGATCTGGGCTAGGATCCGCTGAGGCGGTGAACCCGGTGAACCTCCGAGATAAATATTGATTTGAGGGAGGCCAGGATCTGGGCTAGGATCCGCTGAGGCGGTGAACCCGGTGAACCTCCGAGATAAATATTGATTTGAGGGAGGCCAGGATCTGGGCTAGGATCCGCTGAGGCGGTGAACCCGGTGAACCTCCGAGATAAATATTGATTTGAGGGAGGCCAGGATCTGGGCTAGGATCCGCTGAGGCGGTGAACCCGGTGAACCTCCGAGATAAATATTGATTTGAGGGAGGCCAGGATCCGGGCTAGGATCCGCTGAGACGGTGAACCCGGTGAACCTCCAAAATAAACAATACCGATTTGAGGGAGCCAGGATCCGGGTTAGGATCCGCTGAGACGGTGAACCCGGTGAACCTCCAATATAAAAGGTGAATTTGCAGAGATTGTGGTAGAATCCAAGTAGTACATATTCTAGCACACCCCAAGGGATACCCTGGTGGCTAGGAATATGATAGCCGACTGATGAGATATCATGGTACAAAGAGTTATGATACGATATGATAGCAGATGATATTTTCGGCTCTAATATGAACCAAACGACAATTGTTATGGACCTAATCAACATATGAAAATACGTCGTCATTCGGGTCTGTGGGTTGGTGTGGGCGGTGACCCAGATGGACGAATTATTATTGGTTCACTAGTTTGTTGTCCTGTGGTTTTCCAGTAGAGATGTCAGCAATGTCTGACTACTGACTTTTGGTATCAGAAAGTATTTCTATTTGAACCACCACTATTCCGAGGTTTTGGTTTTGACCGGTATTTTATCCTGCGTCTGACAGTAGGAGTGATCAGTAAGTACAGAGATTCTGTTGGGAACCATGTAAAGTTTAATAAAAATTATTTAAGAATAAAGGGTATTTTATGGTAATTAAATGTTGAGGTAAAAGAGCTGTCAGACGGGATAAGGGTTCTTTCCGGGTTTCGAGGAAAAATTCGGGAAGGGTCCTTACAGCCTAGAAGACATTACATGTCTCAAATGGCTTATAATACTTTTGCTAATGTGCGGTTAATATATTTCGCGAAATCCCGACGGTGGCATTGTTCATAAAAACTATGAGCAATAACTCACGATTTTTAGTCGATTTTTGAAATTTCGACAAAAACATCAAAATACTTATTCAATTTCCATTCTGATCACCCAGTAAGATACTATCAAGTTAATAAGGTCGATTTCTAATTACTTTCGGACCCTAGAGTCACTCCCGGACCTCGTTACAAAATTCATTTAAATTTGAGTTTTTTGGTTTAAAAAAGTCATCAAAAATATTTAATTGGCAGCCTAGATGACATGACATGTCTCAAATGGCTTATAATACTTTTGCTAATATGCAGTTAAAATATTTGGAGAAATCCCGACGGATGCATTTTTCGCAAAAACTATGAGTTATCTCATGATTTTTAGTCAATTTTTGAAATTTCGACAAAAATGTCAAAATACTTACTCTATTTCTAATCTCATCACCCCGTAATATACTTTGAAGTTGAGGGGGATGATTTCTACGTACCTTCGAACCCTAGAGTAACTTCCAGACCCCATTGCGAAATCTCATTGAAATTCGACTTTTTATGCTTAAAAAATGCATAAAAATAGTTAATAGGCAGCCTGGATGACATGACATGTCTCAAATGGCTTATAATACTTTTGCTAATGTGCAGTTAAAATATTTTACGAAATCCCGAAGGAGGCATTTTTCATAAAAACTGTGAGCTATATAATATAACTCACAATTTTTAGTCGGTTTTTGAAATTTCGACAAAAACAGCAAAATACTTATTCAATTCCATTCTCATCACCTAGTAAGATACTTTCAAGTTGATGGGGATGATTTCTAATTACTTTTGGACCCTAAAGTCACTTACGGACCGCGTTACGAAATTTCATTGAAATTCGAGATTTTTTTGCTAAAAAAATAGTAAATGGGCCGTCTAGATGACCTGACTTGTCTCAAATGACTTATAATACTTTTGCTAAAGTGGAGCTAAATATTTTGTGAAATCTCAACGGACGCATTTTCACAAAAACTGTGAGTTATATAACTCACGATTTTTAGTCGATTTTTGAAATTTTGAAAATAACAACAAAATATTTATTCAATTTCCATTCTCATCACCCAGTAGGATACTTTCAAGTTGATGGTGATTATTTCTAATTACTTTCGGACCCTAAAGTGACTTCCGGACCCCGTTACGAAATTTAATTGAATTCTAGTTTTTTTGCTTAAAAAATGCATAAAAAATATTTAATGGCCAACCTGGATGACATGACATATCTTAAATGACTTATAATACTTTTACTAATATGCAGTTAAAATATTTCGTGAAATTCCGACGGAGACATTTTTCATAAAAGCTTTGAGCTACTCACGATTTGTAGTCGATTTTTGAAATTTCGACAAAAACATCAAAATACATATTTAATTTCCATTCTCAAGACTTAGTAAGATACTTTCAAGTTGATGGCAATGATTTCTAATTACTTTCGGACCCTAGAGTCAGTTCCGGACTTCGTTACGAAATTTCATTGAAATTTGACTTTTTCTCTTAAAAAAGCATAAAATATATTTAATAGGCAGCCTAGATGATATGACATGTCTCAAATGGCTTATATCACTTTTTTTTAATATGCAGTTAAAATATTTGGAGAAATCCCGACGGACGCATTTTTCACAAAAATTATGAGCTATGGTTTTCAGTCGATTTTTGAAATTTCGACAAAAACATCAAAATACTTATTCTATTTCCATTCTCATCACCCCGTAATATACTTTGAAGTTGAGGGAGATGATTTCTACGTACCTTCGAACCCTAGATTAACTTTCAGATCCCGTTACGAAATTTCATTGAAATTCGACTTTTTTTGCTTAAAAAATAGTTAATGGGCAGCTTGGATGATATGACATGTCTCAAATAGCTTATAATACTTTTGCTAATGTGCAGTTAAAATATTTCGTGAAATCCCGACGAAGGCATTTTTCATAAAAACTGTGAGCTATATATATAACTCACGATTTTTAGTCGGTTTTTGAAATTTTGACAGAAACATCAAAATACTTATTCAATTCCATTCTCATCACCTAGTAAGATACTTTCAAGTTGATGGGGATGATTTCGAATTACTTTCGGACCCTAGAATATTTAAGATTTGTCAAAATAGGGAACACTGCTGCCGTAAACATTTTTAAAGCAGTTTGTTAAAATGACTTTCCAACTATTTTAGTTAGAATTTAGCTTAAATTTAGGGATTCTGCTAGAGTTACTCTAAGAACATTGAGATATACACTCGAATGTACGTACTAATAGGTTTTTTTTGACCAATTTCAGACCTCATATGACCATGACGTCCAAATGAGGTCGATATCAAGTTAAAGTACCAATTACAACCTCTAATTATCACAAAAGGCCATTACTAAAATCTGAACATAAATCAAACTAATATTTGAAACACTAATAGACTTTGGACTTGTTCTTATTCTTCCCCCTTGCTTTCAATTTTTTCTTTTTCTTGGTTGTGTGCATGTTGTTCACACTTCACATATCACAAGAAATTCACGCTTAGAATTTAAGCCACTCACTCAAATTGAGATAAGCTGGTGTGTGATTTTTTTTATTTGACTATTGATGTTAGCGTGTTGGCCAAAATGAAGACCATACAAATAAAATTCGTAGATAAAATATTTAAAATATATCCACATGTAATATGAGAAGAAATATGTAAGTGTTTTTGCGAAATGTCAACCATTATGATTTTAAGTTGATTTTGAAAATTTTTACAAATATATATATATATATATATCTCTCATTTTACTATAAGATTTTTAAAATTCATAAGGCGTAGTCTTTATATTTTTCAGATCATACTAATAAATTTCATTAATTGAGTTTAATATTCTTTTAGCTTAAAAAATTCAGAAAAAAATAAAATGTTGAATTTAATATATGGCAAGACATGTCAATTCCAAACCCAGATAGTAAATTTCATTGAGTATAATAATTTTTTAGCTTAAATATTAAAAAAAATCCAAAAATGTTATTTACTCTGCGTTTGTCGGGAGTCGAACCTGGGTCTATTGCTTGGAAGGTAATTATAAGAGTATTTCCAGTAGAGTCCTTAAAATATTTTTTTAAGTTAATTTAAGGATTTTAAGAGACAAAAGGGCTCCAACAAAGTCCATATCTCACTACTTACTTTAGAATTTTGGGATTTTGGATCCCTAAATTTAACAAATATGAGAGAGAAAGTAGGGATTCCTATCTCCTTACAATGGCATGAATTTCATAAATAATAAAATAATAAATTGAGGATATTGAAGTGTTTTACTTGAAACAAATAATAAAATATTTGAGATTTGCCAAAATAGGGAACATTGTTGCAATAAACTTTTTAAAAGCAGTTTATTAAAATAACTTTCCAATTATTTTAGTTAGAATTTAATTTAAAATTAGGAACTCTGCTAAAGACACTCTAAGAATATTGAGATATACACTCGAATGTACGTACTAATAGTAAAGTGAGATTAGGTGAACTCAAGTTCATCTTATGGAACAACTTTTCAACTTGAAAGAAGCAACCGACAAGATTTGAAGTTAGAAAAACATGGTTTGAATCTACTAATCAGTCCAATAAAGTCAACATGTAATTGTGTCTCATTAGAAGATTGAAGTGACAATGGAGATATTTTGCGATTTGTAAACTCCATGCCATCAACATGACTCATATTTGGACACTTACTCTCAAGTCTCAACCATAATTAAAAATGACAATGGACATATTTGTTTGTTCCATGACTAGTACTTTTGTGTATTTCTCTTTAAATATTTGAAATATTTTACAAAATCTCAACTATTATGATTTTAAGTTGATTTTTGGAATTTCTATAAATGTATATATATATATATATATATATATATATTTAAAAATCTCATTATACTATAAGATTTTTAAATTTCATAAGACGTATTCTTTATATTTTTCAGTTCATAAAGTTACTTTAGAATCATGCTAATAAATTTTATTAATTGAGTTTAATATTCTTTTACCTTAAAAAATTCAGAAAAAAATGAAAATTTGAGTTTCATGTATGGCAAGTCATGTCACTTCCAAACCCATATAATAAATTTTAGTGAGTGTAATAAATTTCTCGCTTAAATATTAAAGAAAATCCAAAAAGATAATTTACTTTGTGTTTGCTAGGAGTTGAATCCGAGCCTATATTTCTTGGAAGGCAATTATCCTAACCGTTGGACTACAAACGCAATAATGAACATTCATTTTGTTAATTACTACTTTTTATGTTCATTTTTTCAATTTTATTTTGCGAGTTTATAACAACTTTTGATTATGTGTCTCATTAACTTGCGATTGAAAGTTTGAAACTGCAGCTATGGAGCCGATTCCTCTAACTCTCAAAGTCAAAGGCATGCAATCTCTTCATATTCCTCTAAAAAACATCAAAATTATGAGCTATGGTTTTTAGTCGAATTTTGAAATTTCGACAAAAAACATCAAAATACTTATTCTATTTCCATTCTCATCACCCCGTAATATACTTTGAAGTTGAGGGAGATAATTTCTAAGTACCTTCGAACCCTAGATTAACTTTCAGATCCCGTTACGAAATTTCATTGAAATTCTACTTTTTTTGCTTAAAAAATGCATAAAAAATAGTTAATGGGCAGCTTGGATGACATGACATGTCTTAAATGGCATGTAATAATTTTTCTAATGTGCACCTAAAATATTTCGCGAAATCCCAATGGATGCATTTTCACAAAAACTATGAGCTATACTCAAGATTTTTAGTCGATTTTTGAAATTCTGACAAAAACATCAAAATACTTATTCAATTTCCATTTTCATCACCCAATAGGATACTTTCAAATTTATGTTTCTAATTACTTTCGGACCCTAGTGTAACGACCCGGACATCTTGAGTCACATTCGGACCCCGTTAAGAAATTTCTTTGAAATTCGAATTTTTTTCTTTAAAAAATGCATAAAAATAGTAAATGGGCAGCCTAGAAGACATGACATGTCTCAAATGGCTTATAATACTTTTGCTAATGTGCGGTTAATATATTTCGCGAAATCCCGACGGTGGCATTGTTCATAAAAACTATGAGCAATAACTCACGATTTTTAGTCGGTTTTTGAAATTTCGACAAAAACATCAAAATACTTATTCAATTTCCATTTTGTTCACCCAGTAAGATACTATCAAGTTAATAAGGTCGATTTCTAATTACTTTCGGACCCTAGAGTCACTCCCAGACCCCGTTACAAAATTCATTTAAATTTGAGTTTTTTTGTTTAAAAAAGTCATCAAAAATATTTAATTGGCAGCCTGGATGACATGACATGTCTCAAATGGCTTATAATACTTTTGCTAATATGCAATTAAAATATTTGGAGAAATCCCGACGGATACATTTTTCGCAAAAACTGTGAGTTATCTCATGATTTTTAGTCAATTTTTGAAATTTCGACAAAAATATCAAAATATTTATTCTATTTCCAATCTCATCACCCCGTAATATACTTTGAAGTTGAGGGGGATGATTTCTAAGTACCTTCGAACCCTAGAGTAACTTCCAGACCCCATTGCGAAATCTCATTGAAATTCGACTTTTTGTGCTTAAAAAATGCATAAAAACAGTTAATAGGCAATCTGGATGACATGACATGTCTCAAATGGCTTATAATAATTTTGCTAATGTGCAGTTAAAATATTTTACGAAATCCCGACGGAGGTATTTTTCATAAAAACTATGAGCTATAATATAACTCACGATTTTTAGTCGATTTTTGAAATTTCGACAAAAATAGCAAAATACTTATTCAATTTCATTCTCATCACCTAGTAAGATACTTTCAAGTTGATGGGGATGATTTCGAATTACTTTTGGACCCTAAAGTCGCTTACGGACCGCGTTACGAAATTTCATTGAAATTCGAGGTTTTTTTGCTAAACAAATGCATAAAAAAGTAGTAAATGGGCCGTCTGGATGACCTGACTTATCTCAAATGGCTTATAATACATTTGCTAAACTGGAGCTAAATATTTTGTGAAATCTCAACGGACGCATTTTTCACAAAAACTGTGAGCTATAACTTACGATTTTTAGTCGGTTTTTGAAATTTCGAAAATAACAACAAAATATATATTCAATTTCTATTCCCATCACCCATTAGGATACTTTCAAGTTGATGGTGATTATTTCTAATTACTTTCGGACCCTAAAGTGACTTCCGGATCCCGTTACGAAATTTAATTGAATTCTAGTTTTTTTGCTTAAAAAATGTATAAAAAATATTTAATGGGCAACTTGGATGACATGACATGTCTTAAATGACTTATAATACTTTTACTAATATGCAGTTAAAAAATTTCGTGAAATCCCGACGGAGGCATTTTTCATAAAAACTTTGAGCTACTCACGATTTTTAGTCGATTTTTGAAATTTTGACAAAAACATCAAAATACATATTTAATTTCCATTCTCATGACTCAGTAAGATACTTTCAAGTTGATGACAATGATTTCTAATTACTTTCGGACCCTAGAGTCAGTTCCGGACTTCGTTACGAAACTTCATTGAAATTTGACTTTTTTGCTTAAAAAAGCATAAAAAAATATTTAATGGGCAGCCTAGATGATATGACATGTCTCAAATGGCTTATATCATTTTTTTTCTAATATGCAATTAAAATATTTGGAGAAATCCTGACGGACGCATTTTTCACAAAAATTATGAGCTATGGTTTTTAGTCGAATTTTGAAATTTCGACAAAAAACATCAAAATACTTATTCTATTTCCATTCTCATCACCCCGTAATATACTTTGAAGTTGAGGGAGATAATTTCTAAGTACCTTCGAACCCTAGATTAACTTTCAGATCCCGTTACGAAATTTCATTGAAATTCTACTTTTTTTGCTTAAAAAATGCATAAAAAATAGTTAATGGGCAGCTTGGATGACATGACATGTCTTAAATGGCATGTAATAATTTTTCTAATGTGCACCTAAAATATTTCGCGAAATCCCAATGGATGCATTTTCACAAAAACTATGAGCTATACTCAAGATTTTTAGTCGATTTTTGAAATTCTGACAAAAACATCAAAATACTTATTCAATTTCCATTTTCATCACCCAATAGGATACTTTCAAATTTATGTTTCTAATTACTTTCGGACCCTAGTGTAACGACCCGGACATCTTGAGTCACATTCGGACCCCGTTAAGAAATTTCTTTGAAATTCGAATTTTTTTCTTTAAAAAATGCATAAAAATAGTAAATGGGCAGCCTAGAAGACATGACATGTCTCAAATGGCTTATAACACTTTTGCTAATGTGCGGTTAATATATTTCGCGAAATCCCGACGGTGGCATTGTTCATAAAAACTATGAGCAATAACTCACGATTTTTAGTCGGTTTTTGAAATTTCGACAAAAACATCAAAATACTTATTCAATTTCCATTTTGTTCACCCAGTAAGATACTATCAAGTTAATAAGGTCGATTTCTAATTACTTTCGGACCCTAGAGTCACTCCCAGACCCCGTTACAAAATTCATTTAAATTTGAGTTTTTTTGTTTAAAAAAGTCATCAAAAATATTTAATTGGCAGCCTGGATGACATGACATGTCTCAAATGGCTTATAATACTTTTGCTAATATGCAATTAAAATATTTGGAGAAATCCCGACGGATACATTTTTCGCAAAAACTGTGAGTTATCTCATGATTTTTAGTCAATTTTTGAAATTTCGACAAAAATATCAAAATATTTATTCTATTTCCAATCTCATCACCCCGTAATATACTTTGAAGTTGAGGGGGATGATTTCTAAGTACCTTCGAACCCTAGAGTAACTTCCAGACCCCATTGCGAAATCTCATTGAAATTCGACTTTTTGTGCTTAAAAAATGCATAAAAACAGTTAATAGGCAATCTGGATGACATGACATGTCTCAAATGGCTTATAATAATTTTGCTAATGTGCAGTTAAAATATTTTACGAAATCCCGACGGAGGTATTTTTCATAAAAACTATGAGCTATAATATAACTCACGATTTTTAGTCGATTTTTGAAATTTCGACAAAAATAGCAAAATACTTATTCAATTTCATTCTCATCACCTAGTAAGATACTTTCAAGTTGATGGGGATGATTTCGAATTACTTTTGGACCCTAAAGTCGCTTACGGACCGCGTTACGAAATTTCATTGAAATTCGAGGTTTTTTTGCTAAACAAATGCATAAAAAAGTAGTAAATGGGCCGTCTGGATGACCTGACTTATCTCAAATGGCTTATAATACATTTGCTAAACTGGAGCTAAATATTTTGTGAAATCTCAACGGACGCATTTTTCACAAAAACTGTGAGCTATAACTTACGATTTTTAGTCGGTTTTTGAAATTTCGAAAATAACAACAAAATATATATTCAATTTCTATTCCCATCACCCATTAGGATACTTTCAAGTTGATGGTGATTATTTCTAATTACTTTCGGACCCTAAAGTGACTTCCGGATCCCGTTACGAAATTTAATTGAATTCTAGTTTTTTTGCTTAAAAAATGTATAAAAAATATTTAATGGGCAACTTGGATGACATGACATGTCTTAAATGACTTATAATACTTTTACTAATATGCAGTTAAAAAATTTCGTGAAATCCCGACGGAGGCATTTTTCATAAAAACTTTGAGCTACTCACGATTTTTAGTCGATTTTTGAAATTTTGACAAAAACATCAAAATACATATTTAATTTCCATTCTCATGACTCAGTAAGATACTTTCAAGTTGATGACAATGATTTCTAATTACTTTCGGACCCTAGAGTCAGTTCCGGACTTCGTTACGAAACTTCATTGAAATTTGACTTTTTTGCTTAAAAAAGCATAAAAAAATATTTAATGGGCAGCCTAGATGATATGACATGTCTCAAATGGCTTATATCATTTTTTTTCTAATATGCAATTAAAATATTTGGAGAAATCCTGACGGACGCATTTTTCACAAAAATTATGAGCTATGGTTTTTAGTCGAATTTTGAAATTTCGACAAAAAACATCAAAATACTTATTCTATTTCCATTCTCATCACCCCGTAATATACTTTGAAGTTGAGGGAGATAATTTCTAAGTACCTTCGAACCCTAGATTAACTTTCAGATCCCGTTACGAAATTTCATTGAAATTCTACTTTTTTTGCTTAAAAAATGCATAAAAAATAGTTAATGGGCAGCTTGGATGACATGACATGTCTTAAATGGCATGTAATAATTTTTCTAATGTGCACCTAAAATATTTCGCGAAATCCCAATGGATGCATTTTCACAAAAACTATGAGCTATACTCAAGATTTTTAGTCGATTTTTGAAATTCTGACAAAAACATCAAAATACTTATTCAATTTCCATTTTCATCACCCAATAGGATACTTTCAAATTTATGTTTCTAATTACTTTCGGACCCTAGTGTAACGACCCGGACATCTTGAGTCACATTCGGACCCCGTTAAGAAATTTCTTTGAAATTCGAATTTTTTTCTTTAAAAAATGCATAAAAATAGTAAATGGGCAGCCTAGAAGACATGACATGTCTCAAATGGCTTATAACACTTTTGCTAATGTGCGGTTAATATATTTCGCGAAATCCCGACGGTGGCATTGTTCATAAAAACTATGAGCAATAACTCACGATTTTTAGTCGGTTTTTGAAATTTCGACAAAAACATCAAAATACTTATTCAATTTCCATTTTGTTCACCCAGTAAGATACTATCAAGTTAATAAGGTCGATTTCTAATTACTTTCGGACCCTAGAGTCACTCCCAGACCCCGTTACAAAATTCATTTAAATTTGAGTTTTTTTGTTTAAAAAAGTCATCAAAAATATTTAATTGGCAGCCTGGATGACATGACATGTCTCAAATGGCTTATAATACTTTTGCTAATATGCAATTAAAATATTTGGAGAAATCCCGACGGATACATTTTTCGCAAAAACTGTGAGTTATCTCATGATTTTTAGTCAATTTTTGAAATTTCGACAAAAATATCAAAATATTTATTCTATTTCCAATCTCATCACCCCGTAATATACTTTGAAGTTGAGGGGGATGATTTCTAAGTACCTTCGAACCCTAGAGTAACTTCCAGACCCCATTGCGAAATCTCATTGAAATTCGACTTTTTGTGCTTAAAAAATGCATAAAAACAGTTAATAGGCAATCTGGATGACATGACATGTCTCAAATGGCTTATAATAATTTTGCTAATGTGCAGTTAAAATATTTTACGAAATCCCGACGGAGGTATTTTTCATAAAAACTATGAGCTATAATATAACTCACGATTTTTAGTCGATTTTTGAAATTTCGACAAAAATAGCAAAATACTTATTCAATTTCATTCTCATCACCTAGTAAGATACTTTCAAGTTGATGGGGATGATTTCGAATTACTTTTGGACCCTAAAGTCGCTTACGGACCGCGTTACGAAATTTCATTGAAATTCGAGGTTTTTTTGCTAAACAAATGCATAAAAAAGTAGTAAATGGGCCGTCTGGATGACCTGACTTATCTCAAATGGCTTATAATACATTTGCTAAACTGGAGCTAAATATTTTGTGAAATCTCAACGGACGCATTTTTCACAAAAACTGTGAGCTATAACTTACGATTTTTAGTCGGTTTTTGAAATTTCGAAAATAACAACAAAATATATATTCAATTTCTATTCCCATCACCCATTAGGATACTTTCAAGTTGATGGTGATTATTTCTAATTACTTTCGGACCCTAAAGTGACTTCCGGATCCCGTTACGAAATTTAATTGAATTCTAGTTTTTTTGCTTAAAAAATGTATAAAAAATATTTAATGGGCAACTTGGATGACATGACATGTCTTAAATGACTTATAATACTTTTACTAATATGCAGTTAAAAAATTTCGTGAAATCCCGACGGAGGCATTTTTCATAAAAACTTTGAGCTACTCACGATTTTTAGTCGATTTTTGAAATTTTGACAAAAACATCAAAATACATATTTAATTTCCATTCTCATGACTCAGTAAGATACTTTCAAGTTGATGACAATGATTTCTAATTACTTTCGGACCCTAGAGTCAGTTCCGGACTTCGTTACGAAACTTCATTGAAATTTGACTTTTTTGCTTAAAAAAGCATAAAAAAATATTTAATGGGCAGCCTAGATGATATGACATGTCTCAAATGGCTTATATCATTTTTTTTCTAATATGCAATTAAAATATTTGGAGAAATCCTGACGGACGCATTTTTCACAAAAATTATGAGCTATGGTTTTTAGTCGAATTTTGAAATTTCGACAAAAAACATCAAAATACTTATTCTATTTCCATTCTCATCACCCCGTAATATACTTTGAAGTTGAGGGAGATAATTTCTAAGTACCTTCGAACCCTAGATTAACTTTCAGATCCCGTTACGAAATTTCATTGAAATTCTACTTTTTTTGCTTAAAAAATGCATAAAAAATAGTTAATGGGCAGCTTGGATGACATGACATGTCTTAAATGGCATGTAATAATTTTTCTAATGTGCACCTAAAATATTTCGCGAAATCCCAATGGATGCATTTTCACAAAAACTATGAGCTATACTCAAGATTTTTAGTCGATTTTTGAAATTCTGACAAAAACATCAAAATACTTATTCAATTTCCATTTTCATCACCCAATAGGATACTTTCAAATTTATGTTTCTAATTACTTTCGGACCCTAGTGTAACGACCCGGACATCTTGAGTCACATTCGGACCCCGTTAAGAAATTTCTTTGAAATTCGAATTTTTTTCTTTAAAAAATGCATAAAAATAGTAAATGGGCAGCCTAGAAGACATGACATGTCTCAAATGGCTTATAACACTTTTGCTAATGTGCGGTTAATATATTTCGCGAAATCCCGACGGTGGCATTGTTCATAAAAACTATGAGCAATAACTCACGATTTTTAGTCGGTTTTTGAAATTTCGACAAAAACATCAAAATACTTATTCAATTTCCATTTTGTTCACCCAGTAAGATACTATCAAGTTAATAAGGTCGATTTCTAATTACTTTCGGACCCTAGAGTCACTCCCAGACCCCGTTACAAAATTCATTTAAATTTGAGTTTTTTTGTTTAAAAAAGTCATCAAAAATATTTAATTGGTAGCCTGGATGACATGACATGTCTCAAATGGCTTATAATACTTTTGCTAATATGCAATTAAAATATTTGGAGAAATCCCGACGGATACATTTTTCGCAAAAACTGTGAGTTATCTCATGATTTTTAGTCAATTTTTGAAATTTCGACAAAAATATCAAAATATTTATTCTATTTCCAATCTCATCACCCCGTAATATACTTTGAAGTTGAGGGGGATGATTTCTAAGTACCTTCGAACCCTAGAGTAACTTCCAGACCCCATTGCGAAATCTCATTGAAATTCGACTTTTTGTGCTTAAAAAATGCATAAAAACAGTTAATAGGCAATCTGGATGACATGACATGTCTCAAATGGCTTATAATAATTTTGCTAATGTGCAGTTAAAATATTTTACGAAATCCCGACGGAGGTATTTTTCATAAAAACTATGAGCTATAATATAACTCACGATTTTTAGTCGATTTTTGAAATTTCGACAAAAATAGCAAAATACTTATTCAATTTCATTCTCATCACCTAGTAAGATACTTTCAAGTTGATGGGGATGATTTCGAATTACTTTTGGACCCTAAAGTCGCTTACGGACCGCGTTACGAAATTTCATTGAAATTCGAGGTTTTTTTGCTAAACAAATGCATAAAAAAGTAGTAAATGGGCCGTCTGGATGACCTGACTTATCTCAAATGGCTTATAATACATTTGCTAAACTGGAGCTAAATATTTTGTGAAATCTCAACGGACGCATTTTTCACAAAAACTGTGAGCTATAACTTACGATTTTTAGTCGGTTTTTGAAATTTCGAAAATAACAACAAAATATATATTCAATTTCTATTCCCATCACCCATTAGGATACTTTCAAGTTGATGGTGATTATTTCTAATTACTTTCGGACCCTAAAGTGACTTCCGGATCCCGTTACGAAATTTAATTGAATTCTAGTTTTTTTGCTTAAAAAATGTATAAAAAATATTTAATGGGCAACTTGGATGACATGACATGTCTTAAATGACTTATAATACTTTTACTAATATGCAGTTAAAAAATTTCGTGAAATCCCGACGGAGGCATTTTTCATAAAAACTTTGAGCTACTCACGATTTTTAGTCGATTTTTGAAATTTCGACAAAAACATCAAAATACATATTTAATTTCCATTCTCATGACTCAGTAAGATACTTTCAAGTTGATGACAATGATTTCTAATTACTTTCGGACCCTAGAGTCAGTTCCGGACTTCGTTACGAAACTTCATTGAAATTTGACTTTTTTGCTTAAAAAAGCATAAAAAAATATTTAATGGGCAGCCTAGATGATATGACATGTCTCAAATGGCTTATATCATTTTTTTTCTAATATGCAATTAAAATATTTGGAGAAATCCTGACGGACGCATTTTTCACAAAAATTATGAGCTATGGTTTTTAGTCGAATTTTGAAATTTCGACAAAAAACATCAAAATACTTATTCTATTTCCATTCTCATCACCCCGTAATATACTTTGAAGTTGAGGGAGATAATTTCTAAGTACCTTCGAACCCTAGATTAACTTTCAGATCCCGTTACGAAATTTCATTGAAATTCTACTTTTTTTGCTTAAAAAATGCATAAAAAATAGTTAATGGGCAGCTTGGATGACATGACATGTCTTAAATGGCATGTAATAATTTTTCTAATGTGCACCTAAAATATTTCGCGAAATCCCAATGGATGCATTTTCACAAAAACTATGAGCTATACTCAAGATTTTTAGTCGATTTTTGAAATTCTGACAAAAACATCAAAATACTTATTCAATTTCCATTTTCATCACCCAATAGGATACTTTCAAATTTATGTTTCTAATTACTTTCGGACCCTAGTGTAACGACCCGGACATCTTGAGTCACATTCGGACCCCGTTAAGAAATTTCTTTGAAATTCGAATTTTTTTCTTTAAAAAATGCATAAAAATAGTAAATGGGCAGCCTAGAAGACATGACATGTCTCAAATGGCTTATAACACTTTTGCTAATGTGCGGTTAATATATTTCGCGAAATCCCGACGGTGGCATTGTTCATAAAAACTATGAGCAATAACTCACGATTTTTAGTCGGTTTTTGAAATTTCGACAAAAACATCAAAATACTTATTCAATTTCCATTTTGTTCACCCAGTAAGATACTATCAAGTTAATAAGGTCGATTTCTAATTACTTTCGGACCCTAGAGTCACTCCCAGACCCCGTTACAAAATTCATTTAAATTTGAGTTTTTTTGTTTAAAAAAGTCATCAAAAATATTTAATTGGTAGCCTGGATGACATGACATGTCTCAAATGGCTTATAATACTTTTGCTAATATGCAATTAAAATATTTGGAGAAATCCCGACGGATACATTTTTCGCAAAAACTGTGAGTTATCTCATGATTTTTAGTCAATTTTTGAAATTTCGACAAAAATATCAAAATATTTATTCTATTTCCAATCTCATCACCCCGTAATATACTTTGAAGTTGAGGGGGATGATTTCTAAGTACCTTCGAACCCTAGAGTAACTTCCAGACCCCATTGCGAAATCTCATTGAAATTCGACTTTTTGTGCTTAAAAAATGCATAAAAACAGTTAATAGGCAATCTGGATGACATGACATGTCTCAAATGGCTTATAATAATTTTGCTAATGTGCAGTTAAAATATTTTACGAAATCCCGACGGAGGTATTTTTCATAAAAACTATGAGCTATAATATAACTCACGATTTTTAGTCGATTTTTGAAATTTCGACAAAAATAGCAAAATACTTATTCAATTTCATTCTCATCACCTAGTAAGATACTTTCAAGTTGATGGGGATGATTTCGAATTACTTTTGGACCCTAAAGTCGCTTACGGACCGCGTTACGAAATTTCATTGAAATTCGAGGTTTTTTTGCTAAACAAATGCATAAAAAAGTAGTAAATGGGCCGTCTGGATGACCTGACTTATCTCAAATGGCTTATAATACATTTGCTAAACTGGAGCTAAATATTTTGTGAAATCTCAACGGACGCATTTTTCACAAAAACTGTGAGCTATAACTTACGATTTTTAGTCGGTTTTTGAAATTTCGAAAATAACAACAAAATATATATTCAATTTCTATTCCCATCACCCATTAGGATACTTTCAAGTTGATGGTGATTATTTCTAATTACTTTCGGACCCTAAAGTGACTTCCGGATCCCGTTACGAAATTTAATTGAATTCTAGTTTTTTTGCTTAAAAAATGTATAAAAAATATTTAATGGGCAACTTGGATGACATGACATGTCTTAAATGACTTATAATACTTTTACTAATATGCAGTTAAAAAATTTCGTGAAATCCCGACGGAGGCATTTTTCATAAAAACTTTGAGCTACTCACGATTTTTAGTCGATTTTTGAAATTTCGACAAAAACATCAAAATACATATTTAATTTCCATTCTCATGACTCAGTAAGATACTTTCAAGTTGATGACAATGATTTCTAATTACTTTCGGACCCTAGAGTCAGTTCCGGACTTCGTTACGAAACTTCATTGAAATTTGACTTTTTTGCTTAAAAAAGCATAAAAAAATATTTAATGGGCAGCCTAGATGATATGACATGTCTCAAATGGCTTATATCATTTTTTTTCTAATATGCAATTAAAATATTTGGAGAAATCCTGACGGACGCATTTTTCACAAAAATTATGAGCTATGGTTTTTAGTCGAATTTTGAAATTTCGACAAAAAACATCAAAATACTTATTCTATTTCCATTCTCATCACCCCGTAATATACTTTGAAGTTGAGGGAGATAATTTCTAAGTACCTTCGAACCCTAGATTAACTTTCAGATCCCGTTACGAAATTTCATTGAAATTCTACTTTTTTTGCTTAAAAAATGCATAAAAAATAGTTAATGGGCAGCTTGGATGACATGACATGTCTTAAA
This sequence comes from Oemleria cerasiformis, assembly GCA_037349345.1. Classification (NCBI taxonomy): domain Eukaryota; kingdom Viridiplantae; phylum Streptophyta; class Magnoliopsida; order Rosales; family Rosaceae; genus Oemleria; species Oemleria cerasiformis. The sequence continues at coordinate 589,896 of JAZGTL010000006.1, forward strand.
TGGCATGTAATAATTTTTCTAATGTGCACCTAAAATATTTCGCGAAATCCCAATGGATGCATTTTCACAAAAACTATGAGCTATACTCAAGATTTTTAGTCGATTTTTGAAATTCTGACAAAAACATCAAAATACTTATTCAATTTCCATTTTCATCACCCAATAGGATACTTTCAAATTTATGTTTCTAATTACTTTCGGACCCTAGTGTAACGACCCGGACATCTTGAGTCACATTCGGACCCCGTTAAGAAATTTCTTTGAAATTCGAATTTTTTTCTTTAAAAAATGCATAAAAATAGTAAATGGGCAGCCTAGAAGACATGACATGTCTCAAATGGCTTATAATACTTTTGCTAATGTGCGGTTAATATATTTCGCGAAATCCCGACGGTGGCATTGTTCATAAAAACTATGAGCAATAACTCACGATTTTTAGTCGGTTTTTGAAATTTCGACAAAAACATCAAAATACTTATTCAATTTCCATTTTGTTCACCCAGTAAGATACTATCAAGTTAATAAGGTCGATTTCTAATTACTTTCGGACCCTAGAGTCACTCCCAGACCCCGTTACAAAATTCATTTAAATTTGAGTTTTTTTGTTTAAAAAAGTCATCAAAAATATTTAATTGGCAGCCTGGATGACATGACATGTCTCAAATGGCTTATAATACTTTTGCTAATATGCAATTAAAATATTTGGAGAAATCCCGACGGATACATTTTTCGCAAAAACTGTGAGTTATCTCATGATTTTTAGTCAATTTTTGAAATTTCGACAAAAATATCAAAATATTTATTCTATTTCCAATCTCATCACCCCGTAATATACTTTGAAGTTGAGGGGGATGATTTCTAAGTACCTTCGAACCCTAGAGTAACTTCCAGACCCCATTGCGAAATCTCATTGAAATTCGACTTTTTGTGCTTAAAAAATGCATAAAAACAGTTAATAGGCAATCTGGATGACATGACATGTCTCAAATGGCTTATAATAATTTTGCTAATGTGCAGTTAAAATATTTTACGAAATCCCGACGGAGGTATTTTTCATAAAAACTATGAGCTATAATATAACTCACGATTTTTAGTCGATTTTTGAAATTTCGACAAAAATAGCAAAATACTTATTCAATTTCATTCTCATCACCTAGTAAGATACTTTCAAGTTGATGGGGATGATTTCGAATTACTTTTGGACCCTAAAGTCGCTTACGGACCGCGTTACGAAATTTCATTGAAATTCGAGGTTTTTTTGCTAAACAAATGCATAAAAAAGTAGTAAATGGGCCGTCTGGATGACCTGACTTATCTCAAATGGCTTATAATACATTTGCTAAACTGGAGCTAAATATTTTGTGAAATCTCAACGGACGCATTTTTCACAAAAACTGTGAGCTATAACTTACGATTTTTAGTCGGTTTTTGAAATTTCGAAAATAACAACAAAATATATATTCAATTTCTATTCCCATCACCCATTAGGATACTTTCAAGTTGATGGTGATTATTTCTAATTACTTTCGGACCCTAAAGTGACTTCCGGATCCCGTTACCAAATTTAATTGAATTCTAGTTTTTTTGCTTAAAAAATGTATAAAAAATATTTAATGGGCAACTTGGATGGCATGACATGTCTTAAATGACTTATAATACTTTTACTAATATGCAGTTAAAAAATTTCGTGAAATCCCGACGGAGGCATTTTTCATAAAAACTTTGAGCTACTCACGATTTTTAGTCGATTTTTGAAATTTCGACAAAAACATCAAAATACATATTTAATTTCCATTCTCATGACTCAGTAAGATACTTTCAAGTTGATGGCAATGATTTCTAATTACTTTCGGACCCTAGAGTCAGTTCCGGACTTCGTTACGAAACTTCATTGAAATTTGACTTTTTTGCTTAAAAAAGCATAAAAAAATATTTAATGGGCAGCCTAGATGATATGACATGTCTCAAATGGCTTATATCATTTTTTTTCTAATATGCAATTAAAATATTTGGAGAAATCCTGACGGACGCATTTTTCACAAAAATTATGAGCTATGGTTTTTAGTCGAATTTTGAAATTTCGACAAAAAACATCAAAATACTTATTCTATTTCCATTCTCATCACCCCGTAATATACTTTGAAGTTGAGGGAGATAATTTCTAAGTACCTTCGAACCCTAGATTAACTTTCAGATCCCGTTACGAAATTTCATTGAAATTCTACTTTTTTTGCTTAAAAAATGCATAAAAAATAGTTAATGGGCAGCTTGGATGACATGACATGTCTTAAATGGCATGTAATAATTTTTCTAATGTGCACCTAAAATATTTCGCGAAATCCCAATGGATGCATTTTCACAAAAACTATGAGCTATACTCAAGATTTTTAGTCGATTTTTGAAATTCTGACAAAAACATCAAAATACTTATTCAATTTCCATTTTCATCACCCAATAGGATACTTTCAAATTTATGTTTCTAATTACTTTCGGACCCTAGTGTAACGACCCGGACATCTTGAGTCACATTCGGACCCCGTTAAGAAATTTCTTTGAAATTCGAATTTTTTTCTTTAAAAAATGCATAAAAATAGTAAATGGGCAGCCTAGAAGACATGACATGTCTCAAATGGCTTATAATACTTTTGCTAATGTGCGGTTAATATATTTCGCGAAATCCCGACGGTGGCATTGTTCATAAAAACTATGAGCAATAACTCACGATTTTTAGTCGGTTTTTGAAATTTCGACAAAAACATCAAAATACTTATTCAATTTCCATTTTGTTCACCCAGTAAGATACTATCAAGTTAATAAGGTCGATTTCTAATTACTTTCGGACCCTAGAGTCACTCCCAGACCCCGTTACAAAATTCATTTAAATTTGAGTTTTTTTGTTTAAAAAAGTCATCAAAAATATTTAATTGGCAGCCTGGATGACATGACATGTCTCAAATGGCTTATAATACTTTTGCTAATATGCAATTAAAATATTTGGAGAAATCCCGACGGATACATTTTTCGCAAAAACTGTGAGTTATCTCATGATTTTTAGTCAATTTTTGAAATTTCGACAAAAATATCAAAATATTTATTCTATTTCCAATCTCATCACCCCGTAATATACTTTGAAGTTGAGGGGGATGATTTCTAAGTACCTTCGAACCCTAGAGTAACTTCCAGACCCCATTGCGAAATCTCATTGAAATTCGACTTTTTGTGCTTAAAAAATGCATAAAAACAGTTAATAGGCAATCTGGATGACATGACATGTCTCAAATGGCTTATAATAATTTTGCTAATGTGCAGTTAAAATATTTTACGAAATCCCGACGGAGGTATTTTTCATAAAAACTATGAGCTATAATATAACTCACGATTTTTAGTCGATTTTTGAAATTTCGACAAAAATAGCAAAATACTTATTCAATTTCATTCTCATCACCTAGTAAGATACTTTCAAGTTGATGGGGATGATTTCGAATTACTTTTGGACCCTAAAGTCGCTTACGGACCGCGTTACGAAATTTCATTGAAATTCGAGGTTTTTTTGCTAAACAAATGCATAAAAAAGTAGTAAATGGGCCGTCTGGATGACCTGACTTATCTCAAATGGCTTATAATACATTTGCTAAACTGGAGCTAAATATTTTGTGAAATCTCAACGGACGCATTTTTCACAAAAACTGTGAGCTATAACTTACGATTTTTAGTCGGTTTTTGAAATTTCGAAAATAACAACAAAATATATATTCAATTTCTATTCCCATCACCCATTAGGATACTTTCAAGTTGATGGTGATTATTTCTAATTACTTTCGGACCCTAAAGTGACTTCCGGATCCCGTTACCAAATTTAATTGAATTCTAGTTTTTTTGCTTAAAAAATGTATAAAAAATATTTAATGGGCAACTTGGATGGCATGAGATGTCTTAAATGACTTATAATACTTTTACTAATATGCAGTTAAAAAATTTCGTGAAATCCCGACGGAGGCATTTTTCATAAAAACTTTGAGCTACTCACGATTTTTAGTCGATTTTTGAAATTTCGACAAAAACATCAAAATACATATTTAATTTCCATTCTCATGACTCAGTAAGATACTTTCAAGTTGATGGCAATGATTTCTAATTACTTTCGGACCCTAGAGTCAGTTCCGGACTTCGTTACGAAACTTCATTGAAATTTGACTTTTTTTGCTTAAAAAAGCATAAAAAAATATTTAATGGGCAGCCTAGATGATATGACATGTCTCAAATGGCTTATATCATTTTTTTCTAATATGCAATTAAAATATTTGGATAAATCCCGACGGACGCATTTTTCACAAAAATTATTAGCCATGGTTTTTAGTCGATTTTTGAAATTTCGACAAAAACATGAAAATACTTATTCTATTTCCATTCTCATCACCCCGTAATATACTTTGAAGTTGAGGGAGATATTTTCTAAGTACCTTCGAACCCTAGATTAACTTTCAGATCCCGTTACGAAATTTCATTGAAATTCGACTTTTTTTGCTTAAAAAATAGTTAATGGGCAGCTTGGATGACATGATATGTCTCAAATGGCTTTTAATACTTTTGCTAATGTGTAGTTAAAATATTTCGTGAAATCCCGACGAATGCATTTTTCATAAAAACTGTGAGCTATATATATAACTCACGATGTTTAGTCGGTTTTTGAAATTTTGACAGAAACATCAAAATACTTATTCAATTCCATTCTCATCACCTAATAAGATACTTTCAAGTTGATGGGGATGATTTCGAATTACTTTCGGACCCTAGAATATTTAAGATTTGTCAAAATAGGAAACACTGCTGCCGTAAACATTTTTAAAGCAGTTTGTTAAAATTACTTTCCAACTATTTTAGTTTGAATTTAGCTTAAATTTAGGGATTATGCTGGAGTTACTCTAAGAACATTGAGATATACACTCGAATGTACGTACTAATAGGTTTTGTTTTACCAATTTCAGACCTCATATGACCATGAAGTCCAAATGAGGTCGATATCAAATTAAAGTAACAATTACAACCTCTAATTATCACAAAAGGCGATTACTAAAATCTGAACATAAATCACACTAATATTTGAAACACTAATAGACTTTGGACTTGTTCTTATTCTTCCCCCTTGCTTTCAATTTTTTCTTTTTCTTGGTTGTGTGCATGTTGTTCACACTTCACATATCACAAGAAATTCATGCTTAGAATTTAAGCCACTCACTCAGATTGAGATAAGCTGGTGTGTGATTTTTTTATATTTGACTATTGATGTTAGTGTGTTGGCCAAAATGAAGACCAAGCAAATAAAATCAAAATAAAATTCGAAGATAAAATATTTAAAATATATCCACATGTAATATGAGATGAAACATGTAAGTGTTTTTCCTAAAACAGAGTAAAGTGAGATCAGGTGAACTCAAGTCCATCTTATGGAAGAACTTTTCAACAAGATTTGTAGTTAGAAAAACATGGTTTGGAATCTACTAATCAGTCCAAGAAAATCAACATGTAACTTTGTCTCATTAGCAGATTGAGGAGAAGACAAAACAATTTGATTCTGATTTGTAAACTCCATGCCATCCAAATGACTCATATTTGGACACTCACTCTCAATTATCAACCATAATTAAAAAAGACAATGGACATATTTGTTTGTTCCATGACTAGTACTTTTGTGTATTTCTCTTTAAATATATGAAATATTTTGCAAAATCTCAACTATTATTAGGATTTATGTGTCTCATTAACTTGCGATTGAAAGTTTGAAACTGCAGCTATGGAGCCGATTCCTCTAACTCTCAAAGTCAAAGGCATGCAATCTCTTCATAATCCTCTAATGTCTAACAATTCTTCACAGGTGCGGCGTATATATGTTAAGCCACAGAAATTCTGAGCTAGCTAGCTAGCTACCTATATATATAGACATAGGCTATAGCTTGTTGGAAAAATTAAAGGATGGTGAAACAGCAGTTAAGGAGGTTGTAGATGATAGGTGTATATCTGGGTTGGTAGCTAGCATGTCAGCTGACAGGGTCATTGTTCTGTATTTCCATGATCCTACTGATAAGAACACCATTATGAATGAAGACTTTGATTTGTGCAAGGCATTTATACAACAACTTTAGGGCAATTCATCATGGCCTTACATTGAAGCAGATTTTGTGGGCAGTAGCTAGGGTAACTACTATACTGTGGTTTGAAGCAGAGATGGAGAAAATGAAGCAGCTAGATCAAGCAGCTTGGCAGTGGCTTGCAAATAGACCTGCAAGGAATTAGAGTAGGTCTCCTTTTCGTACAATTTTTAAGAGTGATTTGTTATTGAATAATTTGTGTGAAAGCTTTAATCCCTACATCCTAGAAGCTAGAAAGAAGGCCATTTTGACATGCTTTGAGAAGATACAGATTTATGTGACGTTGAGGATGCCTAATAGAAGGATTGCAGGTAGAGGTTGGAGGCATCCAGTTGGTCGTAGGGTGTTCAAGATATTGGAGCAGAACAAGCTTGGGCAGAGCCAGTGTATTCCTAGGTTGGCAGGGGAGGGTATATACCAAGTGACTCATATGTATGGTGCTGAATTTGCTGTGGATTTGATAAAGAAGACTTGTTCATGTAGAAGATGGAATTTGTGTGGAATTCCTTGCTCACACTCAATTTCTTGCATTTTGGATGCACATCGTAACATTTATGACTTTGTTGATGATTGCTATAAGCAGGAGACATATTTGAAGGCTTACAATCCCATGGATTACCCGATCCCCTCCTCAGACCAATGGGAGAAAACAAACTTGGCTCTCATACTGCCTCTGACTTACAGCAACAACCTAGAAGACCAAAAAAGACAAGAGGAAACGAAGCCGCTGAGATTGAACTACATGCTCTTGTTCCTCCTAACCATATTCCACCCAACTACAATCCACCTCCAGCAAAATTGAGGAAAATATGGGTTAAGAAGAGATGCTCTATATGTGGCCAAGAAGGTCATAATAAAAGAGGGCACCAAGCAGCTTCTCAGGTTCCCTCTCATGTATGATATTAACCACATCTCCTAAAATATGTAGTTCATATATAGATTTGAAACTTTTATGACTTTGTTGCTTCATAATGCTTTCTTGGACCAACCTGGCAGCACAACTGGAGGGAGAGGAAGAGGGAGAGGAAGAGGAAGAGGTAGACCAAGAGGGATAACATGCTTGGATAGAGGAACAAAGGAAGTAAGTGCATCAATTAAGGAGCAACTTTCTATGATATTGATCAATTTGGATGTACATAGATCTGTTGCAAATGTGTTTTGTGTGTGATTAGGGAAATTTTTTGTTATATTTATCAATTAGGGAGCAATTTCATCACAACCACAACAAGAATTTGCTGCATCATCACAGCCAGTCCGAGCATTAGAGCCAAATAGTGCATCTGCTCCCCAATCTTCATCACAGCCAATCACACCATCTGCTACCCAAGCTTCAAGATTGAATGTTCAATCTAAGATGCGTAGACCAGTGATGGACAGAAAAACAAAGAAAGTAAGTGCATGTTTGATTATGGTTGTGTTAAGATTGTCTGCAACTTGATTATGGTTGTGTTAGAATTTTGATGTCTTGGAATCTGTCTTGGAAATCTGATTTCTATGTGCTCTGTGTGGTGGGGTGGAAATCTGATCCCTGTGTGTGTGTGATGTCTCGGAAATTTGCTATGTGTATACTTTGTCTTAGGATACATGTGATTGATTAAGATTGGCCAATATGCTCAAGTGATAGATTTAAAATCTGCTATGTGCATACTTTATCTTGGAAATCTGCTCTCAAGTGATTGGAAATTTGCTCTGTGTGATTAATACTGCCATTTTTTGTTATATTGACCACTTAGGGAGCAACATCGTCACAGCCAGTCCAAGCATCACATACAGTTGTTGGATTTGCTCCCCAATCTGCATCACAACCACGCACACCTTCTGCTGTCCAAGCTTGATCACAACCAATGTTAAGGACATCTCCACGATTGAATGTTCAAGTTAAGATGTGTACACCATGGAAAATATGTGGGACAATATGCTTCCAGTAGCTCCAAATTGTGCTACACCATCAAAGAATGATAGATAGTTTTTGCTACTCATAATATATTACTTTTGAAGCTTGTGCATTGTACTCATTCGCAATGTTTGAGATTGTAATCTCTTGCTTCGGAAGTGAACAATTTGGTGCTACTTTTGGTTTCTATTCAATGAAGTCTTGGAAATGTTAATGAATGGTGCTACATTTGCATTATGAAGTGCACAATTTGGTGTTACATGAACAAGTTGGTGCTACATTTGGAGGCCTTTTTTAATTAATGGAACTTCAAGTAAGTGCAAGTATTTCTTAATCAATGGACCTTCAAACCCAAGATTCCATTCCATAAGTTTTTCATAAAACACATAACTAATACACCACAAACAACAACAACACAAAACAACAACATCAACGACAACACAACACTAATTGACCTTCGAATTTGCATTCAAATGCCTTCCATGAAGGTCATAGTCACCTACTTCATCACCAACATGAAGAGAAATAGCACCACCAACCATGACATAAGCAATCCTATGCAAATTTTTTTCTCCCACAGTCCGAATTCCCAAATTTGTTGTTTCCTTCCATAATTCTCCATTTTGGCACTCCAATTCCTTCTTTTCATGTTCCAAAACTCATAATTTTTCTTCTAATTGCATCTTCTCGTCTTGCAGTGTACTGACCTTATTTTCCATTCCTCTTAATCTCCTAAGCAATCCTGGGAGAACCTATTTTCCTCTTAGGAAAGTTTCTTTGTCCATCCACTCCCAAAAATGTTATCTCTCCTTCATGTTCTGATTATTTTGTCATACACAATGTCAATATTATAACAAAACAACACAGAAATAACAAATTAACTACAAAAATTAAAATTTAAACTGCATTTTCGTACCCCGATTATTCTCACAAGCTTCAACCGTCTTCTAGGATTCAGATCAATACATGAATTGTGGGGTTTAATCCAGCCACCACACTTGCGTTGCTTGCATGTCGTGAAGCTCCTCTCACCATTTGATGAAGATGACACTGACATCTCCAACCGGTGGCCTTTTATTCTTTTTCTTTCTTTTTCTTCTTGTTCTTCTCTTCTTCTTCCGTCTGCTTTTTCTTCTTCTTCTCTTCACTTTCGTTTAGGTCAGCGAGAAAGAGACTATATAAACCCCCAATTTTTTTTTTTTTCAATTTGGAGCCAAAATAGGCCTTCTCAGCTGCTATTTTGTTTCATGGCGCTAAACCCACTAGAAAGGATGGTTTTACCCTTTATTTTAACAGTTTCCGTTTGAGATTTTAACGGATGGAATAAATCAACTATTATGGTAAAATTCAGGGACAAAAAAAACTAATATTGAAGCTTAGGGACGATTTCTAACATTAGGGTAAAGTTGAGGGACTATTGCTCCAAATTTTCCTATTGCGTTTTGAACTAGAAGTCCGAATAGTTTATGGTCCAATTGGATTATCTTCATCAGGAGACGAAACTGTTCCAAAAAAATTTACAAAGAAGTCACTGCATGGAAGAAGATCTTTATATCTCTTGCTTGCAGTCATTTTATGCACATAATATAGAAGCCATTAAATGTGCAACGCATGTGAATTCATATTAGTAAAATCTACAGGGAGCAATGTAAATCTTGGGGGCAGTCTGATGAATTTTTATTTTTTGGTCAAATGCAGTGTGATGAATTACGTACAATTGTCAGAATGGTTGAAAAGTCGAGGTCATGAAGGAGGCAGCGATCTAATTTTTTTTTTGTATGATTGTATATCCTTCATATTCCTTAAATGTCTTAACAATTCTTCATATCCTTTTTTGGAAAAATTAACAAGCCAAATATTACAGAGAAAGTACTTGCCTGGCTCGGATTCATATTCCAGCTTGAACTTGAACTTGAAGTCGGGATAATTTCTGGTCCGATTGGAATATCTACATCATCAGTCGGAAACTGTTGCAAAAAAATTTACAAAGAAGTCACTGCATGGAAGGAGATCTTTCTATGTCTTGCTTGCAGTCATTTTATGCATATAATATAGAAGCCATTAAATGTGAAATGCATGTGAATTCATGTCAGTAAAATCTACAGGCAGGAATGTAAATATTGGGGGCAGTCTGATATTTTTTTTAGGTCAAATGCAGTCTATGAATTACGTACCATAATGCCATGGTGGTCGAAAAGTCGATGAGATAATGAAGAGTGCAGCGATCTAATGTCATATAACGCAGTCAATCTCCGATGATGGCAGAGAAGGTAGTTGCCTGGCTTCAATTGATACTGTGGTGATGCTGACACTGAGTTTGAATTGACATTAGCCGAAGGGATGGTTTCCGGTTGGAATTGGATTCTAATACCTTTATCATGCTCATGCTCACCGTACACAATCTGGATTCCAAACTCCTTTATGAAAAGAGGCCAAGGTAGATCTGCCTTAACTCGTATCGTATCCCCAATCTCCAAGTCCTCATCTCCAAACAACCAATGGCTCAGCCATAACATATCTCCGTTCTCTTCTGGAACACCTATTGTCACCGGCCTATAGCCCCAAATCAGACCCTTGGTCCTATTACTGACTTCGATGAACGATGCAATATGAGGAGGTCCCATATCAGATCCCCTATGACTGCTATATACAACACATGCATTTAAGCCTCGTATCTTGCAATTAGGATCATCATTATGTGAGTCAGGTGGTAGAGTAATAGACAATATGAAGTCACCGCTGACACTTTTATAGCTGAGAAACTCTGGAATCTTGCTCCCGTGAAAGAAAGTGCTAAATATGCCACTTTCATACAATACCTGCTCAAAATGAATGCATCATCATATGACAATAAGTTATTAGTTATATATGCATGTATAATAGATTCATATTCAGTCAGTATAACAATTATATAAATATATATTATATATTGATAACAAAAAAGAGAAAGAGAAGAACATGACCTGAGGGGGAAGCTTCCTGTATTTAAGCGTCCAGAAGTTAAACATTTGAACCAGTTGATCGCTACTGCTTGCTTGGGATTCAAAATCAAACAGCCCCAAATATTGTGGCAGCAGCTGCTTCATTTTTTCGCCAATGCTTCTCAGTGGTTTTATCATGAACAAGCCTTCTACTTCATCTATTTCCCCGCAATCCCAAACATGCAGACGTAATGTTGTCGAGATGTTTGGTAAATTTGATATTATTTTCAATGATCTACAACCGTATGCATACAAGCCATTTAAACTTGGTGGGAGCCTTGGAAGGGTTCTGAGCTTTGTGCAATAATCTATATCAAGAGTCTCTAGCATAATTAGACGGTTCATGTTTTCTGGGAGGCTTATCATTGGGTTTTCACTGAGATCCAAATGCGTCATAGACGGCAGAAAGCAAACACCATTGGAAATCGCCGATAGATTGCAATTGGCCAAACATAAGGATGATAGACAATTTGAAAAACTTGCAAATGACAAGCGGTTTAACTCAACATTTTTTCTCGATAAAACCCATGGAAAGATTGATTGCCATGAATTAGGCGATATGAGACTCACTTTCTTCGTGCAAGTAGCTGTAACTTGTAACTGATGTTGAATATGCTCTGAACAACCAGAAAGAATGAGTGTCTGAAGAGATTGCAATCTTGGAAGCTTCATGAGATTTTTGCAATCTTTGAGATTCAAGAAAACAAGTTTATCTAGCTCTCCAATAGATTCATCAACCTCAACCAAATTTAGGCAATCCTCAAGGATTAAACTTTCAAGATTAGGAAGGAGTGAAAAGTCAGGGGTTGTCATAAGGTGATGTGAATGACTGAGATTTAGGATTTTCAATTTTGGAAGAAACTGTTTCAAACACAAGTAATTAGTTTCTAGTTTTCTACGAATAATGCATATATAAGTATACGATCGTGTCAGTGTGCGTCGGGGAATGAGAAAGAGGAACAAAGATAGATTGGTAGCATACCGCGGTTTTCTTCCAAACATGTCGCAGGCTGCTATTCTCCAAGTCAAGAGCAACCACATATGACAAACTGAAGTTTTCTGGTAGTGATTCTTCGGGGAATCCACTCCAACACAGCCATATTAAATTTTGTGGAAAATGTTCATAACTTCCTCTGAATTTAACATTACTGAGCACGAGAATTTCAAGATTGTTCATCCTTGTAAATGCCTCTGTCTTAAAGCCAATCTCATCTGATACAGAAGCTGAACTTTTAGGGAAAAAGTTTATTGGTTGCCAGGAGAAGATATCAAGTACTCGCCGTCGCTTTGAACTGTTTCGTTCATAATCTTCAATATTACATCGTTTTTTGATACTCCTAAATGTTGTCTTGGAAGACTCATCTTCCATTAACTTGAGGCCCTTAATTGTTTCTGTACCCTGCAACAAAAATTAAACACAAATAATTAAACACATGCATATATACATTAGATACAAAGGGCAAGAGCATGTTAATTACTTACAGTTAATTTTCTCAAAACATTGATGGCATCTTTATGCAACACTCTGCTTCGTTTTCCCGAATCTTCGGGACATTCTTTTCGAATAATTTCCATTCCCATGTCTCTGAGTAGCTCATGCATGACCAACTGGTTGCTTTCATTAAATCTCACTAGGCATCTATGAATAAGATTTTGAAGTTCAATCCTTGTGGAAAAACCACAGTTATCCAATACTGTAGTTATAAAAGATTTGTCCTTTCTTATGAAGAAACAGGCTAGATAGAGGAATAGACTTTGGTCACGAACGTGAAGAGAATCAAAGCTTATTCTGAGAACCTTTCCAATTTTTCCCTCAGTAATCACATCCAAGTTCTGCAATGCATCTTGCCATATCTCTACACTTTGTCCGGATAAAGATGATCCCAGAACTTGAAGACCTAATGGAAGCCCTTCGCAGCGTTGTACAAGAGTTGTTGAAAGCTCCATGAAACCTTCAATAGGATTGGCTTGTTTGAAGGCATACCAACTGAAAAGCTCAAGTGATTCCAACTCATACAACGCATCAACTGTAAACATGTCATACATCACTTCATGACCCTTTAACAAATGTTCATTTCTAGTTGTTATGATGATTTTACTTCTTGGATGAAACCATTTTCGCTCTCCAAGAACTGGACGCAATTGGTCCAAGTTGTCCATGTCATCAACAACAATAAGAACTCTTTTGCAACTCACAACATGTTTGATCTTCTCTATTCCTTCATCCAAGCTGTATAATTTCTCTGTTTTCCTCTTTTGGATATCCCAAAGAAGTTGCCTTAGCAAGTGAAGACGACCCTTTGGTTGTTTTGAAACCTCTCTAACATCTGCAAGAAAGCTGCTGCCTTCAAATCTATCAAAATTCTGGTTATAAGCAGTTTTGGCTATAGTGGTCTTCCCAATTCCACCCATTCCACAGATCACAGCCATACCGACATCATCCGATGCATCTTTCAACCACTCATTTATGTCTCGCACACGTCTATCAATTCCAACAACATATGGAGCAACATACAATGCTTTGCGATCCAATTTTTTTCCAATCTCTTCAACAAGATCTTGAATAAACTCTGACTCATACCTATAACATATATGAAATTGTAAAATACAAAAAAAAAAAGAGTTTTTTTGTTCAACCAACAGAGAAATAAGTTGCTTTTCTACTAATGAACTTAATTATAAGTAGGAATTGAGATTACCCATCTCCTAAAACCATCCCGGCCAAATCGGGAACTTCACTAAGAGCTCTTCTCCACCCCTCCACCTTGTCCATCTCCTCCTTGAAGCGTTGTTCATGTCTGGAAAATGCTTCAGCAAAACTCCCAGTCTGCTTCTGAACATCGTAGGGATCCACATGGTAGAAAACTGGTATAATAATGTGTCTTCCATCAGTTTTTGCTCGTTGACTGATCTTGACAAGTTCATCCAAGCACCACCTTGAGGAAGCATAATCCTTTGAGAAGACAACTACAGATACTCGTGACTCTTGTATGGCCTTCTCTAACTGTTGCTGGATTTGTGTTCCTCTTGGGATCTCATCATCGTCTCTAAATGTGTGGATTCCTGCTTGCTTTAAAGCCTTGCAGAGATTATCAGTAAAACCCTTGCGTGTGTCTTCGCCTCTGAAACTTAAGAATACATCATAAGTGTACTGCAGTTGGTGAGAAGATGATGATGATGAAGAATCATCCATTAATACTGTCCAGCAAAGACTCAAACTTTTAGCAATAACGCAGAAGCAAAGGTAGAAGAAGATAGTTATACAGATACGAAAAATGCAAATGGAAGAAGGCCGGCCAGGGAGACTAGCTAGGTCAAAGAAAAAACAACTCAAAGACTAAAGTTATAACAAAGACAAGTCAATTTGGAAAACCAAGGCAAGAAATAACGAATTGAAGAGGAAGTTTCCTGTAAATTTAGAATTTCTTTACCATTTGCAGAAGAGATGTGAATTTTCACACTTTGAGTCGCTGTGAAAAAAGAAATAAAAATACAAGCTGGGATCCCAGCAAGCAGCAACTGGCACAAAGGCCAGAAGAACAACCACACGGTCCACACCAGACCCAGAGACCCACTAATCTAAATTAGGGACTGAAAGATTCTTGTGAGTAGCAGCTTGGATATTAAATGGGGATAGGTCACAAAGACGGCAACGAATCGAAGTAATAGTTATAACTCACGATTTTTAGTCAATTATTAAAATTTGGGCAAAAACATTGAAATACTTGTTCTATTTCAATTCTCATCACCCATTAAGATACTTTGGAGTTGATGGGAATGATTTATAACGACCTTCGGACCTTAGAGTCACTTCCGGATCCCGTTAAGAAATTTCATTAGGATTCAAGTTTTTATCCTTAAAAAATGCATAAAAAATAGCTAATGGGCAGATTGGATGACATAACATGTCTCAAATGGCTTATAATACTTTTGCTAACGTGCATCAAAAATATTTCGCGAAATCCCGACGGACGCATTTTTCATTAAAACTGTAAGCTATAATTCTCGATTTTTTGTCGAAATTTTTTAGTCGATTTTTGAAATTTCGACAAAAATATCAAAATAGTTATTCAATTTCCTTTCTCATTAGCCAGTAAAATACTTTCAAGTTGATGGGGATGATTTCTAATTACTTTAGGACCATAGAGTCACTTTTGGACCCCGTTATGAAATTTCATTGAAATTCGAGTTTTTTTGCGTAAAAATGCATCAAAATATTTAATGGGCAGCATGGATGACATAACATGTATCAAATGAATTATAATACTTTTGCTAATATGCAGTTAAAATATTTGGAGAAATCCCGACAGACAAAATTTTCCCAAAAACTGTGAGCTAACTCACGGTTTTTAGTCGATTTTTGAAATTTCGACAAAAACATCAGAAGAATTATTCTATGTCCATTCTCATTATACCGTAATATACTTTGAAGTTGAGGTGGATGCTTTCTAAGTACCTTCGAACCCTAGAGTAACTTTCAGACCCCGTTATGAAATTTCATTGAAATTTGACTTTTTTTACTTAAAAAATGCATAAAAAATAGTTAATGGGCAGCCTGGATGACAGAACATGTCTCAAATGGCTTATAAAACTTTTGCTAATGTGCAGTTAATATATTTCGCGAAATTCCGACGGACGCACTTTTCATAAAAACTGTGAGTTATATCTTATGATTTTTAGTCTGTTTATGAAATTTAGAAAAAAACATCAAAATATTTATTCTACTTCAATTCTCATCACCCAGTAAGATACTTTGAAGATGATGGGGATGATTTCTAACTAACTTCGAGCCCTAAAGTCACCTCCGGACCCTGTTACGAAATTTCATTGAAATTCGAGTTTTTTTACTTAAAAAATAGTTACTGGGCACCCTAGATGAAATGACATGTCTCAAATGATTTATAATATTTTTGCTAATGTGTAGTTGATATATTTCATGAAATCCCGACGGATGCATTTTTCACAAAAATTGTGAGAGATAATTCTCGATTTTAGTCGGTTTTTTGAAATTTAGACAAAAACATCAAAATATTTATTCTATTTCCGTTCTCATCACCCAGTAAGATACTTTGAAGTTGATGGGAATGATTTTTAACTACCTTTGGACCCTAGAGTCACTTCCGGATCCCGTTAAGAAATTTCATTGAAATTCGAGTTTTTTTGCTTAAAAAATGCATAAAAAATAGTTAATGGACAGCTTGGATGACATGACATGTCTTAAATGGCATGTAATACTTTTTTTAATGTGCACCTAAAATATTTCGCGAAATCCCGACGGACACATTTTGACAAAAACTATGAGCTATACTCACGATTTTTAGTCGATTTTTGAAATTTTGACAAAAACATCAAAATACTTATTCAATTTCCAATTTCATCACCCAATAAGATACTTTCAAATTTATGTTTCTAATTACTTTCGGACCCTAGTGTAACGACCCAGACATCTAGAGTCACATCCGGATCCCGTTAAGAAATTTCTTTGAAATTCGAATTTTTTTCCTTAAAAATGCATAAAAATAGTAAATGGGCAGCCTAGAAGACATGACATGTCTCAAATGGCTTATAATACTTTTACTAATATGCGGTTAGTATATTTCGCGAAATCCCGACGGAGGCATTGTTCATAAAAACTATGAGCTTATAATAACTCACGATTTTTAGTCGGTTTTTGAAATTTCGACAAAAAACATAAAAATACTTATTCAATTTCCATTATGATCACCCAGTAAGATACTATCAAGTTAATAAGGTCGATTTCTAATTACTTTCGGACCCTAGAGTCACTGACGGACCCCGTTACGAAATTTCATTTAAATGAGTTTTTTTTGTTTAAAAAAGTCATCAAAAATATTTAATTGGCAGCCTAGATGACATGACATCTCTCAAATGGCTTATAATACTTTTTCTAATATGCAGTTAAAATATTTGGAGAAATCCCGACGGATGCATTTTTTGCAAAAACTGTGAGTTATCTCATGATTTTTAGTCGATTTTTGAAATTTCGACAAAAATATCAAAATACTGATTCTATTTCCAATCTCATCACCCCGTAATATACTTTGAAGTTGAGGGGGATGATTTCTAAGTACCTTCGAACCCTAAAGTAACTTCCAGACCCCATTGCGAAATCTCATTGAAATTCGAATTTTTATGCTTAAAAAATGCATAAAAAATAGTTAATAGGCAGCCTGGATGACATGGGATGTCTCAAATGGCTTATAATACTTTTGCTAATGTGCAGTTAAAATATTTTACGAAATCCCGACGGAGACATTTTTCATAAAAACTGTGAGCTATATAAACACAAGATTTTTAGTCAGTTTTTGAAATTTCGACAAAAACAGCAAAATACTTATTCAATTCCATTCTCATCACCTAGTAAGATACTTTCAAGTTGATGGGGATGATTTCGAATTACTTTTGGACCCTAAAGTCACTTACGGACCGCGTTACGAAATTTCATTGAATTTCGAGGTTTTTTTGCTAAAACAATGCATAAAAAAATAGTAAATGGGCCGTCTGGATGACCTGACTTGTCTCAAATGGCTTATAATACTTTTGCTAATGTGGAGCTAAATATTTTGTAAAATCTCAACGGACGCATTTTTCACAAAAACTGTGAGCTATAACTCACGATTTTTAGTCGATTTTTGAAATTTCGAAAATAACAACAAAATATTTATTCAATTTCCATTCTCATCAACCAGTAAGATACTTTCAAGTTGATGGTGATTATTTCTAATTACTTTCGGACCCTAGAGTGACTTCCGGACCCCGTTACCAAATTTAATTGAATTCTAGTTTTTTTGCTTAAAAAATGCATAAAAAATATTTAATGGGTAGTCTGGATGACATGACATGTCTTAAATGACTTACAATACTTTTACTAATATGCTGTTAAAATATTTCGTGAAATCCGGACGGAGGCATTTTTCATAAAAACTGTGAGCTATGCACGATTTTTAGTCGATTTTTGAAATTTCGATAAAAACATCAAAATACATATTTAATTTCCATTCTCATGACCCAGTAAGATACTTTCAAGTTGATGGCAATGATTTCTAAGTACTTTCGGACCCTAGAGTCAGTTCCGGACTTCGTTACGAAATTTCATTGAAATTTGACTTTTTTGCTTAAAAAAGCATAAAAAAATATTTAATGGGCATCATAGATGATATGACATGTCTCAAATGGCTTATATCACTTTTTCTAATATGCAGTTAAAATATTTGGAGAAATCCCGACGGACGCATTTTTCACAAAAATTATGAGCTATAGTTTTTAGTCGATTTTTGAAATTTCGACAAAAACATCAAAATACTTATTCTATTTCCATTCTCATCACCCCGTAATATACTTTGAAGTTGAGGGAGATGATTTCTAAGTACCTTCGAACCCTGGATTAACTTTCAGATCCCGTTACGAAATTTCATTGAAATTAGACTTTTTTTGCTTAAAAAATAGTTAATAGGCAGCTTGGATGACATGACATGTCTCAAATGGCTTATAATACTTTTGCTAATGTGTAGTTAAAATATTTCGTGAAATCCTGACGAAGGCATTTTTCTTAAAAACTGTGAGCTATATATATAACTAACGATTTTTAGTCGGTTTTTGAAATTTTGACAGAAACATCAAAATACTTATTCAATTCCATTCTCATCACCTAGTAAGATACTTTCAAGTTGATGGGGATGATTTCGAATTACTTTCGGACCCTAGAATATTTAAGATTTGTCAAAATAGGGAACACTGATGCCGTAAACCTTTTTAAAGCAGTTTGTTAAAATAACTTTCCAACTATGTTAGTTAGAAGTTAGCTTAAATTTAGGGATTCTGCTGACTCTAAGAACATCGAGATATACACTCGAATGTACGTACTAATAGGTTTTTTTTTTTTTTACCAATTTCAGACCTCATATGACCATGACGTCCAAATGAGGTCGATATCAAGTTAAAGTACCAATTACAACCTCTAATTATCACAAAAGGCGATTACTAAAATCTCAACATAAATCACACTAATATTTGAAACACTAATAGACTTTGGACTTGTTCTTATTCTTCCCCCTTGCTTTCAATTTTTTCTTTTTCTTGGTTGTGTGCATGTTGTTCACACTTCACATATCACAAGAAATTCATGCTTAGAATTTAAGCCACTCACTCAAACTGAGACAAGCTGGTGTGTAATTTTTTTTATTTGACTATTCAAATAAAATCAAAATAAAATTCGTAGATGAAATATTTAAAATATATCCACATGTAATATGACGACACGCTGAAGGTTTCCTTTGCAACTCAATCTCCATGGTCTTCGGGTTCGAGGCGAAGACAGTAGGCCTGGTGAAGTCGAGAGTCATGTTGTGCGGCTGAGACTGAACATAGCTGGACTCGATCGGAGCATGAGGGACAATCGCCAGAGTCGTCACTGGAGCCGGGGCCGGAGAAGCTGTAGGAGTGGTAAGAGCCGGAGCTAAGTTCAGTGTTTGCGAAGACGACGGGTGAGAAGAGGAAGAAGGGAAGTGAGGAGGTAGAACCGGTCCGCTCCTGAACTGGGCGTGACCGGTCCGGTTCATAAGAGAGATGACCTTTTTGAACTTGGAGACGGTGTGATCGGTGATGTCCGTACAGTCCATGCGAGACGGCCAGGAAGTTTGTTGCTGGTGCGAGAGGAAGCGGATCAGGTGCACCATGCTCTTCAAGCCTTTCGATGCAGCTTCTTGTATGGCCTTTAGATCTTCCATCTTCAGAAATCCCATCATCTCCACTGCCATTGGAGATTGAAGCTTCAATAAAAAGAGATTATTTTGGAGGCTAAGCGAAGAAGCTCAAGAAGCCATGGAATGATTTAATGTTGGGGACCATGATCGTGGAAATATCTACAATTTTTCTAATTGCAGAAAGGATTAGTGGTAAAGGAGGTTAGAGTCAAGGATGATGGAGAAGAAAATGGTGTCGTACGGGAGGGAGCTTGGATTCTTAATTGTACAAATTGACCATTTTGTATTTAAATTTAACAGTAAGTTATGAAACAGAAAAGGAACAACTTGAAGGGGTTTCATGGAGCACCTTGGGACAAAATCGAATTCTAGATTTATTTTGTGACTAAAGTTAATATTTATGAGACAACTTGATTAAAAAAATCTATTTGAATTACTAGATCATGAACTGTACACTAATAGACTTTGGACTTTTCTTATTCTTCCCCCTTGCTTTCACACTTCACATATCGCAAGAAATTCATGCTCAGAATTCTTGGTTGACTATTGATGTTAGCGTGTTGGCCAAAATGAAGACCATACAAATAAAATCAAAATAAAATTAGTAGATAAAATATTTAAAATATATGCACATGTAATATGAGAAGAAATATGCAAGTGTTTTTGCTAAAACAGAGTAAAGTGAGATCAAGTGAACTCAAGTCCATCTTATGGAAGAACTTTTCAACTTGAAAGAAGCAACTGACAAGATTTGTAGTTAGAAAAACATGGTTTGGAATCTACTAATCAGTCCAAGAAAATCAACAAGTAACTTTGTCTCATTAGCAGATTGAGGAGAAGGCAAAACAAGTTGATTCTGATTTGTAAAATCCATGCCATCCACATGACACATATTTAAACAAGGTAATTGAGTTTAATATTCTTTTAGCTTAAAAAATTCAGAAAAAAAAATGAAAATTTGAGTTTCATGTATGGCAAGTCATGTCACTTCCAAACCCATATAATAAATTTCATTGAGTGTAATAATTTTCTAGCTTCCATATTAAAGATAATTTACTTTGCGTTTGCCGGGAGTTGAATCCGAGTCTATATTGCTTGGAAGGCAATTATCATAACCGTTGGACTACAAACGCAATAATGAACATTCATTTTGTTAATTACTACTTTTTGTGTTCATTTTTTCAATTTTATTTTGCGAGTTTATAGCAACTTTTGATTCTGTGTCTCATTAAATTGCGATTGAAAGTTCGAAACTGCAGCTATGGAGCCGATTCCTCTAACTCTCAAAGTCAAAGGCATGCAATCTCTTCATAATCCTCTAATGTCTAACAATTCTTCACAGGTGTGGCGTATATATGTTAAGCCACAGAAATTCTGAGCTAGCTAGCTAGCTAGCTATATATATAGATATAGGCTATAGCTTGTTGGAAAAATTAAAGGATGGGGAAACAGCAGTTAAGGAGGTTGTAGATGATAGGTGTATATCTGGTTGGTAGCTAGCATGTCAGCGGACAGGGTTATTCTTATGTATTTCCATGAGCCTACTGATAAGAACACCATTATGAATGAAGACTTTGATGTGTGCAAGGCATTTATACAACAACTTTAGAGCAATTCATCATGGCCTTACATTGAAGCAGATTTTGTGGATAGTAGCTAGGGTAACTACCATACCGTGGTTTGAAGCAGAGATGGAGAAAATGAAGTAGCTAGATCAAGCAACTTGGCAGTGGCTTGCAAATAGACCTGCAAGGAATCAGAGTAGGTCTCATTTTCGTACAATTTTTAAGTGTGATTTGTTACCGAATAATTTGTGTGAAAGCTTTAATGCTTACATCCTAGAAGCTAGAGAGAAGGCCATTTTGACATGCCTTAAGAAGATACAGACTTATGTGATGTTGAGGATGCCTAATAGAAGGATTGCAGGTAGAGGTTGGAGGCATCCAGTTGGTCCTAGGGTGTTCAAGATATTGGAGCAGAACAAGCTTGGACAGAGCCAGTGTATTCCTAGGTTGGTAGGGGAGGGTATATACCAAGTGACTCATATGTATGGTGCTGAATTTGCTGTGGATTTGATAAAGAAGACTTGTTCATGTAGAAGATGGAATTTGTGTGGAATTCCTTGCTCACACGCAATTTCTTGCATTTTGGATGCACATCGTAACATTTATGACTTTGTTGATGATTGCTATAAGCAGGAGACATATTTGAAGGCTTACAATCCCATGGATTACCCGGTCCCCTCCTCAGACCAATGGGAGAAAACAAACTTGGCTCTCATACTGCCTTCGACTTACAGGCAGCAACCTGGAAGACCAAAAAAGACAAGAAGAAAAGAAGCCGCTGAGATTGAAGTACATGCTCATGTTCCTCCTAACCATATTCCACCCAACTACAATCCACCTCCAGCAAAATTGAGGAAAATATGGGTTAAGATGAAAGGCTCTATATGTGGCCAAGAAGGTCATAATAAAATAGGGCACCAAGTAGCTTCTCAGGTTCCCTCTCAGGTATGATATTAACCACATCTCCTCAAATATGTAGTTCATATATAGATTTGAAACTTTTATGACTCTGTTGCTTCATAATGCTTTCTAGGACCAACCTGGCAGCACAACTGGAGGGAGAGGAAGAGGGAAAGGAAGAGGAAGAGGAAGAGGCAGACCAAGAGGGATAACAAGCTTGGATAGAGGAACAAAGGAAGTAAGTGCATCAATTAGGGATCAACTTTCTATTATATTGATCAATTAGGATGTACACAGATCTATTACGAATGTGTTATGTGTGTGATAAGGGAAATTTTCTTTTATATTGATCAATTAGGGAGCAACTTCATCACAGCCACAACAAGCATTTGCTGCATCATCACAACCAGTCCAAGCATCAGAGCCAATTAGTGCATCTGCTCCCCAATCTTCATCACAGCCAGTCACACCATCTGCTACCCAAGCTTCAAGATTGAATGTTCAATCTAAGATGCGTAGACCAGTGATGGACAGAAAAACAAAGAAAGTAAGTGCATGTTTGATTTTGACTGTGTTAAGAATGTATGCATCTTGATTATGGTTGTGTTAGGATTTTGATGTCTTGGAATCTGTCTTGGAAATCTGATTTCTATGTGCTCTGTGTGGTGTGGTGGAAATTTGATCTCTGTGTGTGTGTGATGTCTTGGAAATATGCTATGTGTATACTCTGTCTTAGAATACAAGTGATTGATTAAGATTAGCCAATCTGCTCAAGTGATTGATTTGAAATCTGCTATGTGTTTACTATGTCTTGGAAATCTGCTCAAGTGATTGGAAATTTGCTCTGTGTGATTAATACTACCATTTTCTGTTATATTGACCACTTAGGGAGCAACATCGTCACAGCCAGTCCAAGCATCACAGACAGTTGTTGGATATGCTCCCCAATCTGCATCACAGCCACGCACACCATCTGCTGCCCAAGCTTCATCGCAGCCAGTGTTAAGGACATCTCCACGATTGAATGTTCAAGTTGAGATGCGTACACCATGGAAAATATGAAGGACATTATGCTTCCAGCAGCTCCAAGTTGTGCTACACCATCAAAGAATGATAGATAGTTTTTGCTACTCATAATATCTTACTTTTGAAGCTTGTGTATTGTACTCATTCGCAATGTTTGAGATTGTAATCTCTTGCTTTTGGAAGTGAACAATTTGGTGCTACTTTTGGTTTTTATTCAATTAAGTCTTGAAAATGTTAATGAATGGTGCTACATTTGCTTTAGGAAGTGCACAATTTGGTGTTACATGAACAATTTGGTGCTACATTGGAAGCCTTTTTTAATGAATGGAACTTCAAGTAAGTGCAAGTATTTCTTAATCAATGGACCTTTAAACCCAAGATTCCATTCCATAAGTCTTTCATAAAACACATAACTAATACACCACAAACAACAACAACACAAAACAACAACATCAACGACAACACAACACTAATTGACCTTCGACTTTGCATTCAAATGCCTTCCATGTAGGTCACGGTCACCAACTTCATCACCAACATGAAGAGCAATAGCACCACCAACCATGACATAAGCAATCCTCTGCAAATTGTTTTCTCCCACGGTCCGAATTCCCAAATTTGTTGCTTCGTTCCTTAATTCTGCATTTTGGCACTCCAATTCCTTCTTTTCATGTTCCAAAACTCATAATTTTTCTTCTAATTGCATCTTCTCTTCTTGCAGTGTACTAACCTCATTTTCCATTCCTCTTAATCTCCTAAGCTATCCTGGGAGAACCTCCTTTCCTTTGTCCACCCACTCCCAAAAATGTCATCTCTCCTTCTTGTTCTGATTATTTTGTCATACCCAATGTCAATATTATAACAAAACAACACACAAATAACAAATTAACTACAAAAATTAAAATTTATACCGCGTTTTCTTACCCGATTATTCTCACAAGCTTCAAACTGTCTTCTAGGATTCATATCATTACATGAAGTGTGGGGTTTAATCCAGCCACCACGCTTGCATTGCTTCATGTCGTGAAGCTCCTATCACCATTTGATGAAGATGACGCTGACATCTCCAACCAGTGGCCTTTTATTCTTCTTCTTTCTTTTTCTTCTTGTTCTTTTCTTCTTATTCTGTCTGCTTTTTCTTCTTCTTCTCTTCACTTTCGTTTAGGTCAGCGAGAAAGAGACTATATAAACCCCCAATTTTTATATTCAATTTGGAGCCAAAATAGGCCTTCTCAGCTGCTATTTTGTTTCATGTCGCTAAACCCACTAGAAAGGACGGTTTTACCCTTTATTTTAACTGTTTCCGTTTGAGATTTTAACTGAGGGACTAAATAAACTATTATGGTAAAATTCAGGGACAAAAAAAACTAATATTGAAGTTTAGGGACGATTTCTAACATTACGGTAAAGTTGAGGGTCTATTGCTCCAAATTTTCCTATTGCGTCTTGAACTAGAAGTCCGAATAGTTTATGGTCCAATTGGATCATCTTCATCATGTGACGAAACTGTTCCAAAAAAATTTACAAAGAAGTCACTGCATGGAAGAAGATCTTTCTTTCTCTTGCTTGCAATCATTTTATGCACATAATATAGAAGCCATTAAATGTGCAACGCATGTGAATTCATAATAGTAAAATCTACAGGGAGCAATGTAAATCTTGGGGGCAGTCTGATGAATTTTTTTTTTTGGTCAAATGCAATCTGATGAATTACATACAATTGTCATAATGGTTGAAAAGTCGCGGTCATGAAGGAGGCAGCGATCTAATTTTTTTTTTTGTATGATTGTATATCCTTCATATTCCTTAAATGTCTAACAATTCTTCATATCCTTTTTTGGAAAAATTAACATGCCAAATATTACAAAGAAAGTACTTGCCTGGCTCAGATTCATACTGTGATGATGCTGAAACTGAAACCGCTCATTAATATTCCAACTTGAACTTGAAGTCGGGATAGTTTCTAGTCCGATTGGAATATCTAAATCATCAGACGGAAACTGTTCCAAAAACATTTACAAAGAAGTCACTGCATGGAAGGAGATATTTCTATCTCTTGCTTGCAGTCATTTTATGGATATAATATAGAAGCCATTAAATGTGAAACGCATGTGAATTCATGTTAGTAAAATCTACAGGCAGGAATGTAAATCTTGGCGGCTGTCTGATTTTTTTTTTTTGGTCAAATGCAGTCTATGAATTACGTACCATAATGTAATGGTTGTCGAAAAGTCGATGACATGATGAAGAAAGCAGACATCTAATGTCATATAACGCAGTCAAAATCCCATGATAGCAGAGAAGGTAGTTGCCTGGCTTCAATTGATACTGTGGTGATGCTGACACTAAGTTTGAATTGACATTAGCCGTAGGGATAGTTTCTAGTTGGAATTGGATTCTAACACCTTTATCATGCTCATGCTCATCGTACACAATATGGATTCCAAACTCCTTTATGAAAAGAGGCAAAGGCAGATCTGCCTTAACTCGTATCGTATCCCCAATCTCCAAGTCCTCATCTCCAAACAACCAACGGCTCAGCCATAACATATCTCCGTTCTCTTCTGGAACACCTATTGTCACCGGCCTATAGCCCCAAATCAGACCCTTGGTCCTATTACTGACTTGGATGAACGATGCAATAAGAGGAGGTCCCATATCAGACCCCCTATGACTGCTATATACAACGCATGCATTTAAGCCTCGTATCTTGCAATTAGGATCATCATTATGTGAGTAAGGTCGCAGAGTAATAGACAATATGAAGTCACCGCTGGCACTTTTATAGCTGAGAAACTCTGGAATCTTGCTCCCGTGAAAGAAAGTGCTAAATACGCCACTTTCATACAATACCTGCTCAAAATGCATGCATCATCATATGACAACAAGTTATTAGTTATAGATTCATATTCAGTCAGTATATATTATATATCCATAACAAAAAAGAGAAAGAGAAGAACATGACCTGAGGGGGAAGCTTCCTGTATGTATGCGTGAAGAAGGTATGCATTTGAACCAGCTGATCGCTACTGCTTGCTTGGGATTCAAAATCAAACAGCCCCAAATATTGTGGCAGCGGCTGCTTCATTTTTTCGCCAATGCTTCTCAGTGGTTTTATCATGAACAAGCCTTCAACTTCATCTATTTCCCCGCAATCCCAAAAAAGCAGACGTAATGTTGTCGAGATGTTTGGTAAATTTGCTATTCTTTTCAATGATCGACAACGGTATGCATACAAGCCATTTAAACTTGGTGGGAGCCTTGGAAGGGTTCTGAGCTTTGTGCAATAATGTATCTCAAGGGTCTCGAGCATAATTAGACGGTTCATGTTTTCGGGGAGGCTTATCATTGGGTTTTCACTGAGATCCAAATGCGTCAAAGACGGCAGAAAGCAAACACCATTGGAAATCACCGATAGATTGCAATTAGCCAAACATAAGGATGATAGACAATTTGAAAAACTTGCAAATGACAAGCTGTTTAACTCAACATTTTTTCTTGATAAAACCCATTGACAGATTGACTGCCATGAATTAGGCGATATCAGTCTCACTTTCTTCGTGCAAGTAGCTGTAGCTTGTAACTGATGTTGAATATGCTCTGAACAACCAGAAAGAATGAGTGTTTGAAGAGATTGCAATCTTGGAAGCTTCATGAGATTTTTGCAATCTTTGAGATTCAAGAAAACAAGTTTATCTAGCTCTCCAATAGATTCATCAACCTCAACCAAATTTAGGCAATCCTCAAGGATTAAATTTATCTAGCTCTCCAATAGATACAAAGGGCAAGAGCATGCTAATTACTTATAGTTAATTTTCTCAAAACATTGATGGCATCTTTATGCAACACTCTACTTCGTTTTCCTGACATCATCCGATGCTTCTTTCAACCAATTATTTATGTTCCACACACGATTATCAATTCCGACAACATATGGAGCAACATACAATGCTTTGCGAACCAATTTTTTTCCAATCTCTTGAACAAGATCTTCGATAAACTCCGACTCATACCTATAAAACATCACATACATGAAAGTTAAAAACAACCTAAGTTTTTTGGTTCAACCAATAGAAAAATAAGTTTCTTGTCTACTGAAGTACTAATTAACTTAATTTTAAGTAGGAATTGAAAGTACCTGTCTCCTAAAACCATCCCGGCCAAATCAGGAACTTCACTGGTACTATAATGTGTCTTCCAAAACTACTTTTTGTTCGTTGAATGATGTTGACAAGTTCGTCCAAGCACCATCTTGAGGAAGCATAATCCTTTGAAAAGACAAGCACCATTTTTGTTCGATACTCGTGATTCTTGTATGGCCTTCTCTAACTGTTGCTGGATTTTTGCTCCTCTTGGGATTTCATCATCATCTCTAAATGTGTGGATTCATGTTTGGTCCAAAGCCTTGTAGAGATGATCACTAAAACCCTTGCGTGTATCTTTGCCTCTGAAACTCAATAACACATCGTAAGTGCACCGTCTTTGATGCATCCTATCACTTCTTTTATTTTTTATTTTTTTTTTGTTTCAAAAAGAGAAAGAAAAAAGGTATCCCAGCAATAGCAACTCCCTCCCTCAGCCTCAGCCATTTTAAGGCCGTACTACTCCCGGCCAGTTGTTAGCCGTCATCGTCGTCTCTCTCTCTCCCTCGACTGCTGTCACTGTCTCTCTCCCCTACCGCCGTCGCCGTCTCTCTTCCCCCCTCCCCTCTTCTTATCTTTGTTTAGGATCCATCAAATTAACACCAATATATTCACCGACATCACAGCACAGCCAGCCAAACTACAGTAATCTTGGATTCTTGGTAGTTGGTGGCTCCTCTCATAAATGTTATCACTCTTAACATCATCAACATTCTAACACTTGATTCACATACTTAAGTCATAAATTACCAGAAAACTCAAAAGTCATAAATCTCCAGAAAACTCTCAAATTGTAGTTCGGGTATTACTCAAATTGTTGATATATTTTATCTAGTTTTTTTGCTTCTTTTTTTTATTTGTATGGTCTTCACTTTGTCCTACACGCTACCCACAATAATCAAATAAAGACATCACACACCAGCTTTTGTCAACTTGAGTGAGTGGCTTAAATTCTAAGCATGAATTTCTTGTGATATGTGAAGTGTGAACAACATGCACATAACCAAGAAAAAAAGAATTGAAAGCAAGGGAGAATACTAAGAAAAGTCCAAAGTCTATTAGTGCACAGTTCACGATCTAGTAATTCAAATGGGCTTTTTATTCAAGATGCCCATGAACATTTACTTTAGTCTTAAAATAGACCATGAACTCAATTTTGTCCCAATATGCTCCATAAAACTCCCTTTTCGTTTTAAGTTGCCCATTTTCTGTCAAGTATCCTAACTTATTGTAACGACCTGCCCCCGAAACCCAGGAATAGCCGCCGTTAGAGGAGTCCTCCCCCCGGAAACCACCAGCACAATCGGTATTGTTACCTGGCCCCTGTTCGAAAATTCCCTAGCTGCAGCTTCTTTGAGGACTCGAACCCTGGACCAAGGCTTTGGAAGGTGTCCTCCTTGAGGGGAATAAAAAGCCTTCGTCCATGGTTCGACTCCTCAAAGATGTTGCAGCTAGGGGAGGTGCGAACGGGGGCCAGGTAACAAAACCGATTATGCCGGTGGTCTCCAGGGGGAGGACTCCTCTAACAGCGGCTGTTCCCGGGTTTCAGGGGAAGGTCGTTACACTTACCGTTAAATTCAAGGGTAAAATGGTCAATTTGTGCAACTAAGAATCCAAGCTCCGTACGACACCATTTTCTTCTCCATCTTCCCCGACTCTAACCTCCTCTACCACTAATCCTCTATGCAATTGGAAAAATTGTGGATTTTCCGTGATTATGGTTCCCAGCACCATGAACAACGAGCTCGATGACACGTTGAAGCCTTCATTTGCGAACTCAATCTCCATGGTCTTCGGGTTCGAGACGAAGACATCAGGCCTGGTGAAGTCGATAGTCATGTTGTGCGGCTTAGACTGAACATAGCTGGACTCGGTCGGAGCATGAGGGACAATCGCCAGAGTCGTCACTAGAGCCGGGTCCGGAGAAGAAGTAGGAGTGGTCAGAGCCGGAGCCAAGTTTAGTGTTTGCGAAGACAACGGGGGAAGAAAGGAAGTGAAGAGGTAGAACCAGTCCGCTCATGAACCGGGCATGACCGGTCCGATTCAGAAGTGAGATGACCTTTTTGAACTTGGAGACACTGTGATCGGTGATGTTCGTATAGTCCACGCGAGACGGCTGGGAAGTTTGTTGTAGGTGCGAGAGGAAGCAGATTCGGTGCTCCATGCTCTTCAAGCCTTGCGATGCAGCTTCTTGTATGGCCTTCAAATCTTCCATCTTCGGAAATCCCATCATCTCCACCGCCATTGAAGCTTCGATAAAAAGAGAAGATTTTGGAGGCTAAGCGAAGAAGCTCAAGAAGCCATGGAATGATTTAGTGTTGGGAACCATGATCGTGGAAATATCTACAATTTTTCCAATTGCAGAAAGGATTAGTGGCAGAGGAGGTTAGAGTCGAGGAAGGTGGAGAAGAAAACGGTGTCGTATGGGAGCTTGGATTCTTAGTTGTACAAATTGACCATTTTGCATTTAGATTTAACGGTAAGTTAGGATAATTAACAGAAAATGGACAACTTGAAACGAGAAGGGGATTTCAGGGGATATCTTGGAACAAAATCGAGTTTAATATTCATTTTTTATTATTGAGGGTAGCGTGTAGGCCATAGTGAAGACCATACAAATATGAGATGAAATATGTAAACTGTTTTCCCTAAAACATAGTAAAGTGAGATTAGGTGAACTCAAGTTCATCTTATAGAAGAACTTTTCAACTTGAAAGAAGCAACTGACAAGATTTGTAGTTAGAAAAACATGGTTTGAATCTACTAATCAGGCCAATAAAGTCAATTGTGTCTCATTAGAAGATTGAAGTGACAATGGAGATATTTGCTTGTTCTATGACTTGTAGTTTCGTGTATTTCTCTTTAAATATTTGCAATATTTTGCGAAATGTCAACCATTATGATTTTAAGCTGATTCTGATTTGTAAACTCCATGCCATCAACATGACTCATATTTGGACACTTACTCTCAAGTCTCAACCATAATTAAAA
The DNA here is from genome assembly GCA_037349345.1 of Oemleria cerasiformis. Taxonomy (NCBI): domain Eukaryota; kingdom Viridiplantae; phylum Streptophyta; class Magnoliopsida; order Rosales; family Rosaceae; genus Oemleria; species Oemleria cerasiformis. The sequence continues at coordinate 620,264 of JAZGTL010000006.1, forward strand.
ATGACGATGGACATATTTGTTTGTTCCATGACTAGTAATTTTGTGTATTTCTCTTTAAATATTTGAAATATTTTGCAAAATCTGAACTATTATGATTTTAAGTTGATTTTTGAAATATATATATATATATCTCATTATACTATAAGATTTTTAAATTTCTTAAGGCGTATTCTTTATATTTTTCAGATCATAAAGTTACTTTCGAATAGTGCTAATAAATTTTATTAATAGAATTTAATGTTCTTTTAGCTTAAAAAATTCAGAAAAAAATGAAAATTTGAGTTTCATGTATGGCAAGTCATGTCACTTCCAAACCCATATAATAAATTTCATTGAGTGTAATAATTTTCTTCATTAAATATTAAAGATAATCCAAAAAGATAATTTACTTTGCGTTTGCTAGGAGTTGAACCCGAGTCGATATTGTGTGGAAGGCAATTATCCTAACCGTTGCACTGCAAACGCAATAATGAACATTCATTTTGTTAATTACTACTTTTTGTGTTCATTTTTTCAATTTTATTTTGCGAGTTTATAGCAACTTTTGATTTTGTGTCTCATTAGCTTGCGATTGAAAGTTTGAAACTGCAGCTATGGAGCCGATTCCTCTAACTCTCAAAGTCAAAGGCATGCAATCTCTTCATATTCCTCTAATGTCTAACAAATCTTCATAGGTGTGGCATATATATGTTATGCCACAGAAATTCTGAGCCAGCTAGCTAGCTAGCTATATATATAGATATAGGCAATAGCTTGTCGGAAAAATTAAAGGATGGTGAAACAGCAGTTAAGGAGGTTGTAGATGATAGGTGTATATCTGGGTTGGTAGCTAGCATGTCAGCTGACAAGGTTATTGTTCTGTATTTCCATGATCCTACTGATAAGAACACCATTATGAATGAAGACTTTGATGTGTGCAAGGCATTTATACAACACCTTTAGGGCAATTCATCATGGCCTTACATTGAAGCAGATTTTGTGGGCAGTAGCTATGGTAACTACCATACCGTGGTTTGAAGCAGAGATGGAGAAAATGAAGCAGCTAGATCAAGCAGCTTGGCAGTGGCTTGCAAATAGACCAGCAAGGAATTAGAGTAGGTCTCCTTTTCGTACAATTTTTAAGAGTGATTTGTTATTGAATAATTTGTGTGAAAGCTTTAATCCCTACATCCTAGAAGCTAGAGAGAAGGCCATTTTGACCTGACTTGAGAAGATAAGGACTTATGTGACGTTGATGATGGCAAACAGAAGGATTGCAGGTAGAGGTTGGAGGCATCCAGTTGGTCGTAGGGTGTTCAAGATATTGGAGCATAACAAGCTTGGACAGAGCCAGTGTATTCCAAGGTTGGCAGGGGAGGGTATATACCAAGTGACTCATATGTATGGTGCTGAATTTGCTGTGGATTTGATAAAGAAGACTTGTTCATGTAGAAGATGGAATTTGCGTGGAATTCCTTGCTCACATGCAATTTCTTGCATTTTGTATGCACATCGTAACATTTATGACTTTGTTGATGATGGCTATAAGCAGGAGACATATTTGAAGGCTTACAATCACATGGATTACCCGGTCCATCCTCAGACCAATGGGAGAAAACAAACTTGGCTCTCATACTGCCTCCGACTTACAGGCAGCAACCTGGAAGACCAAAAAAGACAAGAAGAAAAGAAGCCGATGAGATTGAAGTACATGCTCATGTTCCTCCTAACCATATTCCACCCAACTACAATCCACCTCCAGCAAAATTGAGGAAAATATGGGTTAAGATGAGAGGCTCTATATGTGGCCAAGAAGGTCATAATAAAATAGGGCACCAAGTAGCTTCTCAGGTTCCCTCTCAGGTATGATATTAACCACATCTCCTCAAATATGTAGTTCATATATAGATTTGAAACTTTTATGACTTTGTTGCTTCATAATGCTTTCTAGGACCAACCCGGCAGCACAACTGGAGGGAGAGGAAGAGGAAGAGGTAGACCAAGAGGGATAACAAGCTTGGATAGAGGAACAGAGGAAGTAAGTGCATCAATTAGGGATCAACTTTCTATTATATTGATCAATTAGGATGTACAAAGATCTATTGCAAATGTGTTATGTGTGTGATTAGGGAATTTTTCTGTTATATTGATCAATTAGGGAGCAACTTCATTAAAGCCACAACAAGCATTTGCTGCATCATCACAACTAGTCCAAGCATCAGAGCCAATTAGTGCATCTGCTCCCGAATCTTCATCACAGCCAGTCACACCATCTGCTACCCAAGCTTCAAGATTGAATGTTCAATCTAAGATGCGTAGACCAGTGATGGACAGAAAAACAAAGAAAGTAAGTGCATGTTTGATTTTGGCTGTGTTAAGAATGTCTGCATGTTGATTATGGTTGTGTTAGGATTTTGATGTTTTGGAATCTGTCTTGGAAATCTGATTTCTATGTGCTCTGTGTGGTGGGGTGGAAATTCGATCTCTGTGTGTGTGTGATGTCTTGGAAATCTGCTATGTGTATACTCTGTCTTAGAATACAAGTGATTGATTAAGATTGGCCAATCTGCTCAAGTGATTGATTTGAAATCTGCTATGTGTATACTATGTCTTGGAAATCTGCTGAAGTGATTGGAAATTTGCTCTGTGTGATTAATACTACCATTTTATATTATATTGACCACTTAGGGAGCAACATCGTCACAGCCAGTCCAAGCATCACAGGCAGTTGTTGGATATGCTCCCCAATCTGCATCACAACCACGCACACCATCTGCTGCCCAAGCTTCATCGTAGCTAGTGTTAAGGATATCTCCACGATTGAATGTTCAAGTTAAGATGCGTACACCATGGAAAATATGAAGGACATTATACTTCCAGCAGCTCCAAATTGTGCTACACCATCAAAGAATGATAGATAGTTTTTGCTACTCATAATATCTTACTTTTGAAGCTTGTGCATTGTACTCATTTGCAATGTTTGAGATTGTAATCTCTTGCTTTTGAAAGTGAACAATTTGGTGCTACTTTTGGTTTTTATTCAATTAAGTCTTGGAAATGTTAACGAATGGTGCTACATTTGCTTTAGGAAGTGCATAATTTGGTGTTACATGAACAATTTGGTGCTACATTTGGAAGCCTTTTTTAATGAATGGAACTTCAAGTAAGTGCAAGTATTTCTTAATCAATGGACCTTCAAACCCAAGATTCCATTCCATAAGTCTTTCATAAAACACATAACTAATACACCACAAACAACAACAACACAAAACAACAACATCAACGACAACACAACACTAATTGACCTTCGAATTTGCATTCAAATGCCTTCCATGTCGGTCACGGTCACCAACTCTATCACAAACATGAAGAGCAATAGCACCACCAACCATGACATAAGCAATCCTCTGCAAATTTTTTTCTCCCACGGTCCGAATTTGCTTCGTTCCTTAATTCTCCATTTTGGCACTCCAATTCCTTCTTTTCATGTTCCGAAACTCATAATTTTTCTTCTAATGGCATCTTCTCTTCTTGCAGTGCACTAACCTCATTTTCCATTCCTCTTAATCTCCTAAGCAATCCTTGGAGAACTTCCTTTCCTTTGTCCACCCACTCCCAAAAATGTCATCTCTCCTTCTTGTTCTGATTATTTTGTCAGACCCAATGTCAATATTATAACAAAACAACACACAAATAACAAATTAACTACAAAAATTAAAATTTAAACTGCGTTTTCTTACCCGATTATTCTCACAAGCTTCAAACCGTCTTCTAGGATTCAGATCAATACATGAAGTGTCGGGATAGTTTCTGGTTCGATTGGAATATCTACATCATCAGTCGGAAACTGTTCCAAAAAAATTTACAAAGAAGTCACTGTATGGAAAGGAGATCTTTCTATCTCTTGCTTGCAGTCATTTTATGCATATAATACAGAAGCCATTAAATGTGAAACGCATGTGAATTCATGTCAGTAAAATCTACAGGTAGGAATGTAAATATTGGGGGCAGTCTGATATTTTTTTTAGGTCAAATGCAGTCTATGAATTACGTACCATAATCCCATGGTGGTCGAAAAGTCGATGACATGATGAAGAGAGTAGCGATCTAATGTCATATAACGCAGTCAAAATCCAATGATGGTAGAGAAGGTAGTTGCCTGGCTTCAATTGATACTGTGGTGATGCTGACACTGAGTTTGAATTGACATTAGCCGTAGGGATAGTTTCTGGTTGGAATTGGATTCTAACACCTTTATCATGCTCATGCTCACCGTACACAATCTGGATTCCAAACTCCTTTATGAAAAGAGGCCAAGGTAGATCTGCCTTAACTTGTATCGTATCCCCAATCTCCAAGTCCTCATATCCAAACAACCAATGGCTCAGCCATAACATATCTCCGTTCTCTTCTGGAACACCTATTGTCACCGGCCTATAGCCCCAAATCAGACCCTTGGTCCTATTACTGACTTGGATGAACGATGCAATAGGAAAACGTCCCATATCTGCCCCCTTATGACGGTAATATACAACGCATGCATTTAAGCCTCGTATCTTGCAATTAGGATCATCATTATGTGAGTCAGGTGGCAGAGTAATAGACAATATGAAGTCACCGCTGACACTTTTATAGCTGAGAAACTCTGGAATCTTGCTCCCGTGAAAGAAAGTGCTAAATACGCCACTTTCATACAATACCTGCTCAAAATGCATGCATCATCATATGACAACAAGTTATTAGTTATAGATTCATATTCAGTCAGTATATATTATATATCCATAACAAAAAAGAGAAAGAGAAGAACATGACCTGAGGGGGAAGCTTCCTGTATGTATGCGTGAAGAAGGTATGCATTTGAACCAGCTGATCGCTACTGCTTGCTTGGGATTCAAAATCAAACAGCCCCAAATATTGTGGCAGCGGCTGCTTCATTTTTTCGCCAATGCTTCTCAGTGGTTTTATCATGAACAAGCCTTCAACTTCATCTATTTCCCCGCAATCCCAAAAAAGCAGACGTAATGTTGTCGAGATGTTTGGTAAATTTGCTATTCTTTTCAATGATCTACAACGGTATGCATACAAGCCATTTAAACTTGGTGGGAGCCTTGGAAGGGTTCTGAGCTTTGTGCAATAATTTATCTCAAGAGTCTCGAGCATAATTAGACGGTTCATGTTTTCGGGGAGGCTTATCATTGGGTTTTCACTGAGATCCAAATGCGTCAAAGACGGCAGAAAGCAAACACCATTGGAAATCACCGATAGATTGCAATTAGCCAAACATAAGGATGATAGACAATTTGAAAAACTTGCAAATGACAAGCTGTTTAACTCAACATTTTTTCTTGATAAAACCCATTGACAGATTGACTGCCATGAATTAGGCGATATCAGTCTCACTTTCTTCGTGCAAGTAGCTGTAGCTTGTAACTGATGTTGAATATGCTCTGAACAACCAGAAAGAATGAGTGTTTGAAGAGATTGCAATCTTGGAAGCTTCATGAGATTTTTGCAATCTTTGAGATTCAAGAAAACAAGTTTATCTAGCTCTCCAATAGATTCATCAACCTCAACCAAATTTAGGCAATCCTCAAGGATTAAACTTTCAAGATTAGGAAGGAGTGAAAAGTCAGGGGTTGTCATAAGGTGATGTGAATGACTGAGATTTAGGATTTTCAATTTTGGAAGAAACTGTTTCAAACACAAGTAATTAGTATCTAGTTTTCTACGAATAATGCATATATATGTATACGATCGTGTCAGTGTGTGTCGGGGAATGAGAAAGAGAGACAAAGATAGATTGGTAGCATACCGCGGTTCTCTTCCAAACATGTCGCAGCCTGCTATTCTCCAAGTCAAGAGCAACCACATATGACAAACTTAAGTTTTCTGGTAGTGATTCTTCGGGGAATCCAATCCAACACAGCCATATTAAATTGTGTGGAAAATGTTCATAACTTCCTCTGAATTTAACATTACTGAGCACAAGAATTTCAAGATTGTTCATCCTTGTAAATGCCTCTGTCTTAAAGCCAATCTCATCTGATACAGAAGCTGAACTTTTAGAGAAAAAGTTTATTGGTTGCCAGGAGAAGATATCAAGTACTCGCCGTCGCTTTGAACTGTTTCGTTCATAATCTTCAATATCACATCGTTTTTTGATACTCCTAAATGTTGTCTTGGAAGACTCATCATCCATTAACTTGAGGCCCTTAATTGTTTCTGTACCCTGCGACAAAAAATAAACCCAAATAATTAAACACATGCATATATACATTAGATACAAAGGGCAAGAGCATGCTAATTACTTACAGTTAATTTTCTCAAAACATTGGTGGCATCTTTATGCAACATTCTTTTCGAATAATTTCCATTCCCATGTCTCTGAGTAGCTCATGCATGACCAACTCGTTCCTTTCATTAAATCTCACTAGGCATCTATGAATAAGATTTTGAAGTTCAATCCTTGTGGAAAAACCACAGTTATCCAATACTGTAGTTATAAAATATTTGTCCTTTCTTATGAAGAAACAGGCAAGATAGAGGAATAGACTTTGGTCATGAACGTGAAGAGAATCAAAGCTTATTCTGAGAACCTTTCCAATTTTTCCCTCAGTAATCACATCCAAGTTCTGCAATGCATCTTGCCATATCTCTACACTTTGTCCGGATAGAGACGATCCCAGAACTTGAAGACCTAATGGAAGCCCTTCACAGCGTTGTACAAGAGTTGTTGAAAGCTCCATGAAACCTTCAATAGGATTGGCTTGTTTGAAGGCATACCAACTGAAAAGCTCAAGTGATTCCAACTCATACAACGCTTCAACTGTAAACATGTCATACATCACTTCATGACCCTTTAACAAATGCTCATTTCTAGTTGTTATGATGATTTTACTTCTTGGATGAAACCATTTTAGCTCTCCAAGAACTGCACGCAATTGGTCCAAGTTGTCCACGTCATCAACAACAAGAAGAACTCTTTTGCAACACACAACACGTTTGATCTTCTCTATTCCTTCATCCAAGCTGTATAATTCATTTGTTTCCCTCTTTTGGATATCCGAAAGAAGTTTCCTTTGCAAGTGAAGAAGACCCTTTGGTTCTTCTGAAACCTCTCTAACATCTGCAAGAAAGCTGCTGCCTTCAAATCTATCAAAATTCTGGTTATAAGCAGTTTTGGCAATAGTGGTCTTCCCAATTCCACCCATTCCACAGATCACAGCCATACCGACATCATCCGATGCTTCTTTCAACCAATTATTTATGTTCCACACACGATTATCAATTCCGACAACATATGGAGCAACATACAATGCTTTGCGATCCAATTTTTTTCCAATCTCTTGAACAAGATCTTCGATAAACTCCGACTCATACCTATAAAACATCACATACATGAAAGTTAAAAACAACCTAAGTTTTTTGGTTCAACCAATAGAAAAATAAGTTGCTTGTCTACTGAAGTACTAATTAACTTAATTTTAAGTAGGAATTGAAAGTACCTGTCTCCTAAAACCATCCCGGCCAAATCAGGAACTTCACTAAGAGCTCTTCTCCACCCCTCCACCTTGTCCATCTCCCCTTTGAAGCGTTGTTCGTGCTTGGAAAATGCATGAGCAAAACTGCCAGACTGCTTCCGAACGTCATATGGATCCACATCATAGAAAACTGGTACTATAATGTGTCTTCCAAAACTACTTTTTGTTCGTTGAATGATGTTGACAAGTTCGTCCAAGCACCATCTTGAGGAAGCATAATCCTTTGAAAAGACAACGACCGATACTCGTGATTCTTGTATGGCCTTCTCTAACTGTTGCTGGATTTTTGCTCCTCTTGGGATTTCATCATCATCTCTAAATGTGTGGATTCCTGTTTGGTCCAAAGCCTTGTAGAGATGATCACTAAAACCCTTGCGTGTATCTTTGCCTCTGAAACTCAATAACACATCGTAAGTGCACCGTCTTTGATGCATCCTATCACTTCTTTTATTTTTTATTTTTTTTTCGTTTCAAAAAGAGAAAGAGAAAAGGTATCCCAGCAATAGCAACTCCCTCCCTCAGCCTCAGCCATTTTAAGGCCGTACTACTCCCGGCCAGTTGTTAGCCGTCATCGTCGTCTATCTCCCCTACCGCCGTCGCCGTCTCTCTTCCCCCCTTCCCTCTTCTTATCTTTGTTTAGGATCCATCAAATTAACACCAATATATTCACCGACATCACAGCACAGCCAGACAAACTACAGTAATCTTGGATTCTTGGTAGTTGGTGGCTCCTCTCATAAATGTTATCACTCTTAACATCATCACCATTCTAACACTTGATTCACATACTTAAGTCATAAATTACCAGAAAACTCAAAAGTCATAAATCTCCAGAAAACTCTCAACTTGTAGTTCAAAGTCTATTAGTGCACAGTTCACGATCTAGTAATTCAAATAGACTTTTTATTTAAGATGCCCCATGAATATTTACTTTAGTTTTAAAATAAACCATGAACTCAATTTTGTCCTAATATGCCCCATGAAACTCCCTTTTCGTTTCAAGTTGCCAATTTTCTGTCAAGTATCTTAACTTACGGTGAAATTCAAGGGTAAAATGGTCAATTTGTGCAACTAAGAATCCAAGCTCCGTACGACACCATTTTCTTCTCCATCTTCCTCGACTCTAACCTCCTCTACCACTAATCCTTTCTTCAATTGGAAAACTTGTGGATATTTCCATGATTATTTGATTATTGAGGGTAGCGTGTAGGCCATAGTGAAGACCATACAAATAAAAGAAAAAAAAATAACTAGTTAAATATATAAACAATTTTTTCTCTACTATTGACTGTAAAGTCAGATTTGGTGAACTCAAGTTCATCTTATGGAAGAACTTTTCAACTTGAAAGAAGCAACTGACAAGATTTGTAGTTAGAAAAACATGGTTTGTATCTAATTGAACTAGAAATTCATAAACGAACATGTAGTTGATAATTGAATTAGAAGTTCATAAACTAACCAAAAGTTCAAAAATGAACCAATAGTTCACACGTCAACATCGAACCCGTAGTTTCGGTAATGCTATAAATGAAAAAGGAACTCGAAGTTTCCTTCATAAATTCACCAGACATGATAAAACCAATAGATTTTATATATTTAATCTTACTTATCATACAATGTTATAGAATCTGCAGTTCTTATTAGTTGCTAATGGATGAGTTTTCCCAAAGCACTAAAGGTACGTTTACTTACTAGGAATGAGAATAGTGAGTAATAGGAGAAGTAGGCAATCAAAGAAGTGGGTAATCATTCCCGTTGAGTTGTTTACTAACTATATAAAATTATAACAGTAAAGAGAATGATTTTCATTGTTATTGTTTACTAACTCCTATGAATCGGAATAAAAACTAACTAGATTACTAAAATGTCCTTGCACATACACACACACACATATATATATATATATATATATATATATATTATTTTCTTCATTTTTTTTTTGTTAAGATTTATGATGAATTTTACATAGCCAATTAATAACAAATCCAAAATGTCATATCTTGTTGTAATTATTCACTAATAAAATATGTGAAAATATGCCCGATTGATTTTTTTTTAGTAGTATATAACTCATTGGTAAATATATATTGTAAATTATGTTTTTAGTTGTTGAAGGAGTTGGCTCGGAAAATGATGATTTATTCACATGAGTACATCATTACTAGTTAGAATTATTATAATTAATACTTGTAAACTATGTTCTTAGTTTTTTTTTTTTTTAATATTGGGTTAGGGTATTTTGAATTATTGTAGAATTATAGGTTACTTTAGAAAATTAAAATAATGAAATGAGGTAAAGGGAATCATTAATACCCCTCCCCTAGTTAATGGGAATACCCCAAAATGGGTAATGCACTTATTTTGAATGTGTAATGATTACCTAATTGCAAGTAAACGTAGAAGATGTAAGTAATGAGAATCATTACCATTGATTTTATTCTCATTACTGGTAAGTAAACATGCCCTAAATGCGATTATTTGTTCCTTATAGGGGCTCTAGAAGAGCGGTTTAATCATCATAGGGAAATCTCATTTTATCTATATATATAATTGTTTTATTTTGAATATTTATTATAGAGTAATAAATATATTAAATTCTTTTTATCTACAATGCATAATTTTCTTATTCTCTTTTGTAATTTTTTTTCTTTTCTGTATTTTTTTAAACATTATTTGATATATGATACTACACTAATTTACCATATATACATTTATAATTTCTAAATTTTTAACTATTCTTTGCCTCTTTGGTTAATTTATTTCTCTTCTTTTTCTGACTTCAAATATTCTAAAAATGTCTTTACCTCATTTTAGGTTTTTAATTTTTATTTCTCTTTACATATTTTCTATTTATGCCATGTTTACATTAATAGTGGAGTTTAAGAACGTTCTTAATTCATTTTTTTATGAAAATTAAGACTATGAATATATGCCTCATTAAATATACATGATTTATACGAATAAATAGAACAAAAAATATATGGTGAATTTTTTTTTTTTGAGAAACCTCCAAAAAAATGCCCTTGAAAATTATTAATATTTGAAATTCTATACAACCATGCTTGTAAATTTTTGATAACTAATGAATAAAAATATCATCAATTAAGAGGATTTTATAGAAAGAAAAAATTATCAGGCCTCCTCTAATATTAAATTCTTGCTACGCCACTGCATGCATGCAATTTCTATAATGCATTATGCATCACAGCTAGTTTGTTTCCAAATTAGATTCTATTAATTTTTCCAAAAGCTAAGAGCTTTCTTTAATTTCTCAGATTCCAAGCACTGGAGATGTGCACAATCGAATTCATTCTATAGCTTTTTGGTTTTGGATTTTCTTCTTTGGACTTTGGAGGCCATTGTCATGGTGCTTTATATCCATTGGTTGTTTCTAGTGTGTATGAGACAGAGAGATACTGATCATAGGATATTGTATAAAATATAATTGCCTTGTTTCATTTTGGTTGGATCAAAATCCAGAAAGAATCAAAATTTGGTTTTTTGGGATGCTTTAGTTGCCTGTGAAATCTTCGAAGTTATAAACTTCTGTCAAATATGTACCAACGTTTTCTTTTAACCAAATGACATTTATCTTCTTTATGGGTTGATGAATATTCAGCCTTTATACAAGGTGAAGTTAGGTACTAGTAATGCTTATGGCTCGAGTCTCTCTGACTTGAATGCTGGAATCCTCCTGCGCTCGATAGACGAAAATGGTGACTCCATATTACAGAGGATACCCTCAAGTTAGATAACAGATCACTCTACTGATTCAGAGGAAGGCATCCTTCACTTACAAAGAGGTTCCCCTGATGAGTTTACCTTCGAGGGACCTACACTCGGAAAAACTGAAACTGCAGCTATGGAGTCGATTCCTCTAAGGAATGCAATCTCTGCAACGCATCACAGCTACTTTGTATGATTGTATATCCTTCATGTTCATTAAATGTCTAACAATTCTTCACAGCTATAAATATAAATATATATATATATATAGGCTATAGCTTTTTGGAAAAATTAACATACCAAATATTATGGAGAAAGTGTTTGCCTGGCTCAAAGTCATACTGTGATGATGCTGAAATTGAAACCACATCATTAATATTCCGGTTGGAAAATTTGGAGCAACGGTCCCTCAATTTTACCCTAATATTAGAAATCCTCCATAAATTTCATTATTAATTTTTTTTCATTCCTGAATTTTACCATAATAGTTAATTTAGTCCATATGTTAAAAAATCTCACGGATTCCATGAGAAAATTATACGTGCAATGCACGTGAGGGAAAAGCTGAGGGCACAAGAGACATTTTAGGGCCTGAACTTAAAAGTCTCTCTTATTTGAAACCCAAAAGGCAACGCGATGTTATCTCTCTCGACTAGGCGAAAGGGTTGTGGTAGGCCTTTAGAATTTGAGAGATTGAGAGTGAAACGGTGGAGGCAATAGGGTTAATAGGGTTGGATTATGCTTTGGTAGGTGTCACATGTGGTTTTTAACTTGGATTTAGGTAATAATTTGGGTGGGTCAGCGGAAACTCGTTTCTGGGTTGAGGACAAATAGGGTTCAATTTCGATGGTTCTTCTCATGGAGGCGATTCCGTTTTGGTGGGAAGGTACGACGCCTAAGTACCGTAAGTGTTTAACACTGAAAATTTTGGTTGTTATTGGTTTGGGTTCTTGTATTAGAATTAAATTTTTTTTTTGTCTTGTTTTCGGTGGTTCACTTTGACCTTCACTATTATAATCACTCTTACCTTCATGTTTTGTCACCCTCATGGTGGCGTTGCTGCTAAGAGAAAGAGATGAAAAAATAAGGGTTTTGGGGTCTGGCACAAACCTCTGTTTTGGAGGGAGAACCCCAGAAAAAAAAAACTTATAGATATGGTTGAATTTTTATACTTGGTTTATATGTGGTCCAAAATATATAAAAATGTGTTGTCTTTAGCTTTAGTGTTGACCATTTAGCCTCAAAACTTATGTATAAATCCGATTTATGTGATGGTGTGCTTTATATAATGTTCCTTCTTCATTTAGCCATAATAGACTATTGTAATCAGGAATTGACATGACATAAGCAATCCTCTGCAAAAAAATTTCTCTCTTTCTTCATATCCCAAGGTCCGAATTCCCAAATTTGTTGCTTCCTTCCTTAATTCTCCAGTTTGGCACTCCAATTCCTTCTTTTCATGTTCCAAAACTCATAATTTTTCTTCTATTTGCATCTTCTCTTCTTGTAGTGTACTGACCTCATTTTCCATTCCTCTTAATCTCCTAAGCAATCCTGGGAGAACCTCCTTTCCTCTTAGGTAAGTTTCTTTGTCCACCATTCCCAAAAATGCCGTCTCTCCTTCTTGTTCGGATTATTTTGTCATACCCAATGTCAATATTATAACAAAACAACACACAAATAACAAATTAACTACAAAAATTAAAATTTAAACCGTGTTTTCTTACCCGATTGTTCTTACAAGCTTCAAACCGTCTTTCAGGATTCAGATCAGTCCATGAAGTGTGGGGTTTAATCCAGCCACCACACTTACTTTGGTTGCATGTCGTGAAGCTCCTATCTCCATTTGATGAAGATGACGACGACATCTCCAACCGGTGGCCTTTTATTCTTGTTCTTCTTTCTTTTTCTTCTTGTTCTTCTCTTCTTCTTCCTTCTGCTTTTTCTTCTAGAAAGAGACTATATAAGCCCCCAATTTTTTTTGTTCAATTTGGAGCCAAAATAGGCCTTCTCAGCTGCTATTTTGTTTCTTGGCGCCAAACCCACTAGAAAGGATGGTTTTGTCCTTCATTTTAACGGTTTCCGTTTGAGATTTTAACGGAGGGACTAAATCAATTGTTTTGGTAAAGTTCAGGGACAAAAAAACTAATATTGAAATTTATGGACGATTTCTAACATTAGGGTCAAGTTGAGAGTCTATTGCTCCAAATTTTCCTATTGCGGCATGAAGTATAAGTCGGTATGGTGTATGGTCCAATTGGATCATCTTCTTCATGTGACAATACTTTTCCAATTTTTTTTTACAAAGAAGTCACTCATGGAAGAAAATCTTTCTATCTCTTGCTTGCAGTCATTTTATGGACATAATATAGAAGCCATTAAATGTGCAACGCATGTGAATTCATATTAGTAAAATCTACAGGCAGCAATGTAAATCTTGGGGGCAGTCTGATGAATTTTTTTTTTTGGTCAGAAGCAGTCTGGTGAATTACGTACAATTGTCATAATGGTTGAAAAGTCGAGGACATGAAGGAGGCAACGATCTAATTTTTTTGGAAAAATTAACATGCCAAATATTACAAAGAAAGTACTTGCCTGGCTCGGATTCATACTGTGATGATGCTGAAACTGAAATAGCTCATTAATATTCCAGCTTGAGCTTGAACTTGAAGTCGGGATAGTTTCTGGTCCGATTGGAATATCTACATCATCAGTCGGAAACTGTTCCAAAAATATTTCCAAAGAAGTCACAGCATGGAAGGAGATCTTTCTATCTCTTGCTTGCAGTCATTTTATGCATATAATATAGAAGCCATTAAATGTGAAACGCATGTGAATTCATGTCAGTAAAATCTATAGGCAGGAATGTAAATCTTGGGGGCAGTCTGATTTTTCTTTTTTGTTCAATTGCAGTCTATGAATTATGTACCATAATGCCATGGTGGTCGACAAGTCGATGATATGATGAACAGGTAGTTGGCAGAGAAGGTAGTTGCCAGGCTTCAATTGATATTGTGGTCATGCTGACACTGAGTTTGAATTGGCATTAGCCGTAGGGATAGTTTCTGGTTGGAGTTGGATTCTAATACCTTTATCATGCTCATGCTCATCGTACACAATTTGGATTCCGAACTCCTTTATGAAAAGCGGCCAAGGTAGATCTGCCGTAACTCGGATCGTATCCCCAATCTCCAAGTCCTCATCTCCAAACAACCAATGGCTCAGCCATAACATATCTCCTTTCTCTTCTGGAATACCTATTGTCACCGGCCTATAGCCCCAAATCAGACCCTTGGTCCTATTACTGACTTGGATGAACGATTCAATACTACAATGTCCCATATCTGCCCCCTATGACTTTTATATACAACGTATGCATTTAAGCCTCGTATTTTGCAATTTGGATCATCATTATGTGAGTCAGGTGGCAGAGTAATAGACAATATGAAGTCACTGCCGACACTTCTACAGCTGAGAAACTCTGGAATCTTGCTCCCGTGAAAGAAAGTGCTAAATATGCCACTTTCATACAATACCTGCTCAAATTGCATGCATCATCATATGACAATAAGTTATTAGTTATATATGCATGTATAATAGAATCATATTCAGTCAGTATAACAATTATATAAATATATATTATATATTGATAACAAAAAAGAGAAAGAGAAGAACATGACCTAAGGGGGAAGCTTCCTGCATGTAAGCGTCCATAAGTTAAACATTTGAACCAGTTGATCGCTACTGCTTGCTTGGGATTCAAAATCATAGGCAGTTGTTGGATATGCTCCCCAATCTGCATCACAGCCACTCACACCATCTACTGCCCAAGCTTCATCGCAGCCAGTGTTAAGGACATCTCCACGATTGAATGTTCAAGTTAAGATGCGTACACCATGGAAAATATGAAGGACATTATGCTTCCAGCAGCTCCAAATTGTGCTACACCATTAAAGAATGATAGATAGTTTTTGCTACTCATAATATCTTACTTTTGAAGCTTGTGCATTGTACTCATTCGCAATGTTTGAGATTGTAATCTCTTGCTTTTGAAAGTGAACAATTTGGTGCTACTTTTGGTTTTTATTCAATTAAGTCTTGGAAATGTTAACGAATTGTGCTACATTTGCTTTAGGAAGTGCACAATTTGGTGTTACATGAACAACTTGGTGCTACATTTGGAAGCCTTTTCTAATGAATGGAACTTCAAGTAAGTACAAGTATTTCTTAATCAATGGACCTTCAAACCCAAGATTTCATTCCATAAGTCTTTCATAAAACACATAACTAATACACCACAAACAACAACAACACAAAACAACAACATCAACGACAAGAAAACACTAATTTACCTTCGAATTTGCATTCAAATGCCTTCCATGTAGGTCACGGTCACCAACTCTATCACCAACATGAAGAGCAATAGCACCACCAACCATGACATAAGCAATCCTCTGCAAATTTTTTTCTCCCACGGTCCGAATTTGCTTCGTTCCTTAATTCTCCATTTTGGCACTCCAATTCCTTCTTTTCATGTTCCAAAACTCATAATTTTTCTTCTAATGGCATCTTCTCTTCTTGCAGTGTACTAACCTCATTTTCCATTCCTCTTAATCTCCTAAGCAATCCTTGGAGAACTTCCTTTCCTTTGTCCACCCACTCCCAAAAATGTCATCTCTCCTTCTTGTTCTGATTATTTTGTCATACCCAATGTCAATATTATAACAAAACAACACACAAATAACAAATTAACTACAAAAATTAAAATTTAAACCGCGTTTTCTTACCCGATTATTCTCACAAGCTTCAAACCGTCTTCTAGGATTCAGATCAATACATGAAGTGTGGGGTTTAATCCAGCCACCACACTTGCATTGCTTGCATGTCGTGAAGCTCCTCTCACCATTTGATGAAGATGACGCTAACATCTCCAACCGGTGGCCTTTTATTCTTCTTCTTTCTTTTTCTACTTGTTCTTCTCTTCTTCTTCTGTCTGCTTTTTCTTCTTCTTCTCTTCACTTTCGTTTAGGTCAGCAAGAAAGAGACTATATAAACCCCCGATTTTTTTATTCAATTTGGAGCCAAAATAGGCATTCTCAGCTGCTATTTTGTTTCATGGCGCTAAACCCACTAGAAAGGACGGTTTTACCTTTTATTTTAACAGTTTCCGTTTGAGATTTTAACGGATGGAATAAATCAAGTATTATGGTAAAATTCAGGGACAAAAAAAAAACTAATATTGAAGCTTAGGGACGATTTCTAACATTAGAGTAAAGTTGAGGGTTTATTGCTCCAAATATTCCTATTGCGTTTTGAACTAGAAGTTCGAATAGTTTATGGTCCAATTGGATTATCTTCATCATGAGACGAAACTGTTCCAAAAAAATTTACAAAGAAGTCACTGCATGGAAGAAGATCTTTCTATCTCTTGCTTGCAGTCATTTTATGCACATAATATAGAAGCCATTAAATGTGCAACGCATGTGAATTCATATTAGTAAAATCTACAGGGAGCAATGTAAATCATGGGGGCAGTCTGATGAATTTTTATTTTTTGGTCAAATGCAGTGTGATGAATTATATACAATTGTCAGAATGGTTGAAAAGTCGAGGTCATGAAGGAGGCATCGATCTAATTTTTTTTTTTTGTATGATTGTATACCCTTCATATTCCTTAAATGTCTAACAATTCTTCATATCCTTTTTTGGAAAAATTAACATGCCAAATATTACAGAGAAAGTACTTGCCTGGCTCGGACTCATACTGTGATGATGCTGAAACTGAAACCGCTCTTTAATATTCCAACTTGAACTTGAAGTCGGGATAGTTTCTGGTTCGATTGGAATATCTACATCATCAGTCGGAAACTGTTCCAAAAAAATTTACAAAGAAGTCACTGCATGGAAGGAGATCTTTCTATCTCTTGCTTGCAGTCATTTTATGCATATAATATAGAAGCCATTAAATGTGAAACGCATGTGAATTCATGTCAGTAAAATCTACAGGTAGGAATGTAAATATTGGCGGCAGTCTGATATTTTTTTTAGGTCAAATGCAGTCTATGAATTACGTACCATAATCCCATGGTGGTCGAAAAGTCGATGACATTATGAAGAGAGTAGCGATCTAATGTCATATAACGCAGTCAAAATACAATGATGGTAGAGAAGGTAGTTGCCTGGCTTCAATTGATACTGTGGTGATGCTGACACTGAGTTTGAATTGACATTAGCCGTAGGGATAGTTTCTGGTTGGAATTGGATTCTAACACCTTTATCATGCTCATGCTCACCGTACACAATCTGGATTCCAAACTCCTTTATGAAAAGAGGCCAAGGTAGATCTGCCTTAACTTGTATCGTATCCCCAATCTCCAAGTCCTCATCTCCAAACAACCAATGGCTCAGCCATAACATATCTCCGTTCTCTTCTGGAATACCTATTGTCACCGGCCTATAGCCCCAAATCAGACCCTTGGTCCTATTACTGACTTGGATGAACGATGCAATAGGAAAACGTCCCATATCTGCCCCCTTATGACGATAATATACAACGCATGCATTTAAGCCTCGTATCTTGCAATTAGGATCATCATTATGTGAGTCAGGTGGCAGAGTAATAGACAATATGAAGTCACCGCTGACACTTTTATAGCTGAGAAACTCTGGAATCTTGCTCCCGTGAAAGAAAGTGCTAAATATGCCACTTTCATACAATACCTGCTCAAAATGCATGCATCATCATATGACAACAAGTTATTAGTTATAGATTCATATTCAGTCAGTATATATTATATATCCATAACAAAAAAGAGAAAGAGAAGAATATGACCTGAGGGGGAAGCTTCCTGTATGTATGCGTGAAGAAGGTATACATTTGAACCAGCTGATCGCTACTGCTTGCTTGGGATTCAAAATCAAACAGCCCCAAATATTGTGGCAGCGGCTGCTTCATTTTTTCGCCAATGCTTCTCAGTGGTTTTATCATGAACAAGCCTTCAACTTCATCTATTTCCCCGCAATCCCAAAAAAGCAGACGTAATGTTGTCGAGATGTTTGGTAAATTTGCTATTCTTTTCAATGATCTACAACGGTATGCATACAAGCCATTTAAACTTGGTGGGAGCCTTGGAAGGGTTCTGAGCTTTGTGCAATAATGTATCTCAAGAGTCTCGAGCATAATTAGACGGTTCATGTTTTCGGGGAGGCTTATCATTGGGTTTTCACTGAGATCCAAATGCGTCAAAGACGGCAGAAAGCAAACACCATTGGAAATCACCGATAGATTGCAATTAGCCAAACATAAGGATGATAGACAATTTGAAAAACTTGCAAATGACAAGCTGTTTAACTCAACATTTTTTCTTGGTAAAACCCATTGACAGATTGACTGCCATGAATTAGGCGATATCAGTCTCACTTTCTTCGTGCAAGTAGCTGTAGCTTGTAACTGATGTTGAATATGCTCTGAACAACCAGAAAGAATGAGTGTTTGAAGAGATTGCAATCTTGGAAGCTTCATGAGATTTTTGCAATCTTTGAGATTCAAGAAAACAAGTTTATCTAGCTCTCCAATAGATTCATCAACCTCAACCAAATTTAGGCAATCCTCAAGGATTAAACTTTCAAGATTAGGAAGGAGTGAAAAGTCAGGGGTTGTCATAAGGTGATGTGAATGACTGAGATTTAGGATTTTCAATTTTGGAAGAAACTGTTTCAAACACAAGTAATTAGTTTCTAGTTTTCTACGAATAATGCATATATATGTATACGATCGTGTGAGTGTGTGTCGGGGATTGAGAAAGAGAGACAAAGATAGATTGGTAGCATACCGCGGTTATCTTCCAAACATGTCGCAGGCTGCTATTCTCCAAGTCAAGAGCAACCACATATGACAAACTGAAGTTTTCTGGTAGTGATTCTTCGGGGAATCCACTCCAACACAGCCATATTAAATTTTTTGGAAAATGTTCATAACTTCCTCTGAATTTAACATTACTGAGCACGAGAATTTCAAGATTGTTCATCCTTGTAAATGCCTCTGTCTTAAAGCCAATCTCATCTGATACAGAAGCTGAACTTTTAGAGAAAAAGTTTATTGGTTGCCAGGAGAAGATATCAAGTACTCGCCGTCGCTTTGAACTGTTTCGTTCATAATCTTCAATATTACATCGTTTTTTGATACTCCTAAATGGGTTCTTGGAAGACTCATCATCCATTAACTTGAGGCCCTTAATTGTTTCTGTACCCTGCAACAAAAATTAAACACAAATAATTAAACACATGCATGCTAATTACTTACACAAATAATTAGATACAAAGGGCAAGAGCATGCTAATTACTTACAGTTAATTTTCTCAAAACATTGGTGGCATCTTTATGCAACACTCTACTTCGTTTTCCCGAATCTTCAGGACATTCTTTTCGAATAATTTCCATTCCCATGTCTCTGAGTAGCTCATGCATGACCAACTCGTTCCTTTCATTAAATCTCACTAGGCATCTATGAATAAGATTTTGAAGTTCAATCCTTGTGGAAAAACCACAGTTATCCAATACTGTAATTATAAAATATTTGTCCTTTCTAATGAAGAAACAGGCTAGATAGAGGAATAGGCTTTGGTCACGAACGTGAAGAGAATCAAAGCTTATTCTGAGAACCTTTCCAATTTTTCCCTCGGTAATCACATCCAAGTTCTGCAATGCATCTTGCCAATTCTCTACACTTTGTCCGGATAGAGACGATCCCAGAACTTGAAGAGCTAATGGAAGCCCTTCGCAGCGTTGTACAAGAGTTGTTGAAAGCTCCATGAAACCTTCAATAGGATTGGCTTGTTTGAAGGCATACCAACTGAAAAGCTCAAGTGATTCCAACTCATACAACGCTTCAACTGTAAACATGTCATACATCACTTCATGACCCTTTAACAAATGTTCATTTCTAGTTGTTATGATGATTTTACTTCTTGGATGAAACCATTTTCGCTCTCCAAGAACTGGACGCAAATGGTCCAAGTTGTCCACGTCATCAACAACAATAAGAATTCTTTTGCAACTCACAACATGTTTGATCTTCTCTATTCCTTCATCCAAGCTGTATAATTTCTCTGTTTTCCTCTTTTGGATATCCCAAAGAAGTTGCCTTAGCAAGTGAAGACGACCCTTTGGTTGTTTTGAGACCTCTCTAACATCTGCAAGAAAGCTGCTGCCTTCAAATCTATCAAAATTCTGGTTATAAGCAGTTTTGGCAGTAGTGGTCTTCCCAATTCCACCCATTCCACAGATCACAGCTATACCCACATCATCCGATGCATCTTTCAACCACTCATTTATGTCTCGCACACGTCTATCAATTCCAACAACATATGGAGCAACATACAATGCTTTGCGATCCAATTTTTTTCCAATCTCTTCAACAAGATCTTGAATAAACTCTGACTCATACCTATAACATATATGAAATTGTAAAATACAAAAAAAAAAAAAGTTTTTTGGTTCAACCAACAGAGAAATAAGTTGCTTTTCTACTAATGAACTTAATTATAAGTAGGAATTGAGATTACCTGTCTCCTAAAACCATCCCGGCCAAATCGGGAACTTCACTAAGAGCTCTTCTCCACCCCTCCACCTTGGCCATCTCCTCCTTGAAGCGTCGTTCATGTCTGGAAAATGCTTCAGCAAAACTCCCAGTCTGCTTCTGAACATCGTAGGGATCCACATGGTAGAAAACTGGTATAATAATGTGTCTTCCATCAGTTTTTGCTCGATGACTGATCTTGGCAAGTTCATCCAAGCACCACCTTGAGGAAGCATAATCCTTTGAGAAGACAACTACAGATACTCGTGACTCTTGTATGGCCTTCTCTAACTGTTGCTGGATTTGTGTTCCTCTTGGGATCTCATCATCGTCTCTAAATGTGTGGATTCCTGCTTGCTTTAAAGCCTTGCAGAGATTATCAGTAAAACCCTTGCGTGTGTCTTCGCCTCTGAAACTTAAGAATACATCATAAGTGTACTGCAGTTGGTGAGAAGATGATGATGATGAAGAATCATCCATTAATACAATCCAGCAAAGACTCAAATTTTTAGCAATAACGCAGAAGCAAAGGTAGAAGAAGAGAGTTATACAGATACGAAAAATGCAAATGGAAGAAGGCCGGCCAGGAAGACTAGCTAGGTCAAAGAAAAAAGAACTCAAAGACTAAAGTTATAACAAAGACAAGTCAATTTGGAAAACCAAGGCAAGAAATAACGAATTGAAGAGGAAGTTCCCTATAAATTTAGAATTTCTTTTACCATTTGCAGAAGAGATGTGAGTTTTCACACTTGAGTGGGGAAAGGTAGCTACCAACATCACTGTCAAATTATAAAAAATAGTCCAAATTTAACATTTAAATTCATAAATGTCATTTTTTTTATAAAATTTTAACGAATAGCAGAAATCACAATTAAAAAGACTAAAATACCTTCGTATTAGAAAACAATTACACTTAAAAGAGAATAAAATTGAGAGAGATGGTAATTGGAGTACCATAAATAGATCTTAGAAAATGCATAAAAAAAATAAAAAAGCGAAAATTCTGCTGAAAGCTTTTTGTTTGTTTGTTAAGCTAAAAGGAATTAAAGGACAAGGCCAAGAGAAAAGAAATAAAAATACAAGCTGGGATCCCAGCAAGCAGCAATTGGCACAAAGGCCAGAAGAAAAACCACACGGTCCACACCAGACCCAGAGACCCACTAATCTAAATTAGGGACTGAAAGATTCTTATGAGTAGCGGCTTGGATATTAAATGGGGATAGGTCACAAAGACGGCAACAAATCGAAGTAATAGTTATAACTCACGATTTTTAGTCAATTAAATTTGGGCAAAAACATCGAAATACGTGTTCTATTTCAATTCTCATCATCCATTAAGATACTTTGAAGTTGATGGGAATGATTTATAACGACCTTCGGACCCTAGAGTCACTTCCGGATCCCGTTAAGATATTTCATTAGGATTCAAGTTTTTTTCCTTAAAAAATGCATAAAAAATAGCTATTGGGCAGATTGGATGACATAACATGTCTCAAATGGCTTATAATACTTTTGCTAATGTGCAACAAAAATATTTCGCGAAATTCCGACGAACGCATTTTTCATTAAAACTATAAGCTATAACTCTCGATTTTTAGTCGATTTTTGAAATTTCGACAAAAATATCAAAATAGTTATTCAATTTCCCTTCTCATTAGCCAGTAAAATACTTTCAAGTTGATGGGGATGATTTCTAATTACTTTAGGACCATAGAGTCACTTTTGGACCCCATTATGAAATTTCATTGAAATTCGAGTTTTTTTTGCGTAAAAAATGCATCAAAATATTTAATGGGCAGCATGGATGACCTAACATGTATTAAATGACTTATAATACTTTTGCTAATATGCAGTTAAAATATTTGGAGAAATCCCGACGGACAAAATTTTCCCAAAAACTGTGAGCTATATAACTCACGGTTTTTAGTCGATTTTTGAATTTTCGACAAAAACATCAGAAGACTTATTCTATGTCCATTCTCATCATACCGTAATATACTTTGAAGTTGAGGTGGATGCTTTCTAAGTACCTTCGAACCCTAGAGTAACTTCCGGACTCCGTTATGAAATTTCATTGAAATTTGACTTTTTTTACTTAAAAAATGCATAAAAAATAGTTAATGGGCAGCCTGGATGACAGAACATTTCTCAAATGGCTTATAAAACTTTTGCTAATGTGCAGTTAATATATTTCGCGAAATTCCGACGGACGCACTTTTCATAAAAACTGTGAGTTATATCTTATGATTTTTAGTCTGTTTATGAAATTTAGACAAAAACATCAAAATATTTATTCTACTTCAATTCTCATCACCCAGTAAGATACTTTGAAGATGATGGGGATGATTCTAACTAACTTCGAGCCCTAAAGTCACCTCCGGACCCTGTTACGAAATTTCATTGAAATTCGAGTTTTTTTACTTAAAAAATAGTTATTGGACACCCTAGATGAAATGACATGTCTCAAATGGTTTATAATATTTTTGCTAATGTGTAGTTGATATATTTCATGAAATCCCTTAGTCGGTTTTTGAAATTTAGACAAAAACATCAAAATATTTATTCTATTTCCGTTCTCATCACCCAGTAAGATACTTTGAAGTTGATGGGAATGATTTCTAACTACCTTTGGACCCTAGAGTCACTTCCGGATCTCGTTAAGAAATTTCATTGAAATTCGAGTTTTTTTGCTTAAAAAATGCATAAAAAATAGTTAATGGACAGCTTGGATGACATGACATGTCTTAAATGGCATGTAATACTTTTTTTAATGTGCACCTAAAATATTTCGTGAAATCCCGACAGACACATTTTCACAAAAACTATGAGCTTACTCACGATTTTTAGTCGATTTTTGAAATTTTGACAAAAACATCAAAATACTTATTCAATTTCCATTTTCATCACCCAATAAGATACTTTCAAATTTATGTTTCTAATTACTTTCGGACCCTAGTGTAACGACCCGGACATCTAGAGTCACATCCGGACCCCGTTAAGAAATTTCTTTGAAATTCGAATTTTTTTCCTTAAAAATGCATAAAAATAGTAAATGGGCAGCCTAGAAGACATGACATGTCTCAAATGGCTTATTTATGCGGTTAATATATTTTGCGAAATCCCGACGGAGGCATTGTTCATAAAAACTACGAGCTTATAATAACTCACGATTTTTAGTCGGTTTTAGAAATTTCGACAAAAACATCAAAATACTTATTCAATTTCCATTATGATCACCCAATAAGATACTATCAAGTTAATAAGGTCGATTTCTAATTACTTTCGGACCCTAGAGTCACTGACGGACCCCGTTACAAAATTTCATTTAAATGAGTTTTTTTGTTTAAAAAAGTCATCAAAAATATTTAATTGGCAGCCTAGATGACATGACATGTCTCAAATGGCTTATAATACTTTTGCTAATATACAGTTAAAATATTTGGAGAAATCCCGACGGATGCATTTTTCGCAAAAACTGTGAGTTATCTCATGATTTTTAGTCGATTTTTGAAATTTCGACAAAAATATCAAAATACTGATTCTATTTCCAATCTCATCACCCCGTAATATACTTTGAAGTTGAGGGGGATGATTTCTAAGTACCTTCGAACCCTAAAGTAACTTCCAGACCCCATTGCGAAATCTCATTGAAATTCGAATTTTTATGCTTAAAAAATACATAAAAAATAGTTAATAGGCAGCCTGGATGACATGGGATGTCTCAAATGGCTTATAATACTTTTGCTAATGTGCAGTTAAAATATTTTACGAAATCCCGACGGAGACATTTTTCGTAAAAATTGTGAGCTATATAATATAACACACGATTTTTAGTCAGTTTTTGAAATTTCGACAAAAACAGCAAAATACTTATTCAATTCCATTCTCATCACCTAGTAAGATACTTTCAAGTTGATGGGGATGATTTCGAATTACTTTGGACCCTAAAGTCACATACGGACCGTGTTACGAAATTTCATTGAAATTCTAGGTTTTTTTGCTAAACAAATGCATAAAAAAAATAGTAAATGGGCCGTATGGATGACCTGACTTGTCTCAAATGGCTTATAATACTTTTGCTAAAGTGGAGCTAAATATTTTGTGAAATCTCAACGGACGCATTTTTCACAAAAATTGTGAGCTATATAACTCACGTTTTTTAGTCGATTTTTGAAATTTCGAAAATAACAACAAAATATTTATTCAATTTCCATTCTCATCAACCAGCAAGATACTTCAAGTTGATGGTGATTATTTCTAATTACTTTCGGACCCTAGAGTGACTTCCGGACCCCGTTACGAAATTTAATTGAATTCTAGTTTTTTTGTTTAAAAAATGCATAAAAAATATTTAATGGCCAGTCTAGATGACATGACATGTCTTAAATGACTTATAATACTTTTACTAATATGTTGTTAAAATATTTCGTGAAATCCCGACGGAGGCATTTTTCATAAAAACTGTGAGCTACGCACGATTTTTAGTCGATTTTTGAAATTTCGACAAAAACATCAAAATACATATTTAATTTCCATTCTCATGACCCAGTAAGATACTTTCAAGTTGATGGCAATGATTTCTAATTACTTTCGGACCCTAGAGTCGGTCCCGGACTTCGTTACGAAATTTCATTGAAATTTGACTTTTTTTGCTTGAAAAAGCATAAAAAATATTTAATGGGCATCCTAGATGATATGACATGTCTCAAATGACTTATATCACTTTTTCTAATATGCAGTTAAAATATTTGAAGAAATCCCGACGGACGCATTTTTCACAAAAATTATGAGCTATGGTTTTTAGTCGATTTTTGAAATTTCGACAAAAACATCAAAATACTTATTTTATTTCCATTCTCATCACCCCGTATTATACTTTGAAGTTGAGGGAGATGATTTCTAAGTACCTTTGAACCCTGGATTAACTTTCAGATCCCGTTACGAAATTTCATTGAAATTAGACTTTTTTTGCTTAAAAAATAGTTAATAGGCAGCTTGGATGACATGACATGTCTCAAATGGCTTATAATACTTTTGCTAATGTGTAGTTAAAATATTTCGTGAAATCCTGACGAAGGCATTTTTCTTAAAAACTGTGAGCTATATATATAACTCACGATTTTTAGTCGATTTTTGAAATTTTGACAGAATCATCAAAATACTTATTCAATTCCATTTTCATCACCTAGTAAGATACTTGCAAGTTGATGGGGATGATTTCGAATTACTTTCGGACCCTAGAATATTTAAGATTTGTCAAAATAGGGAACACTGATGCCGTAAACCTTTTTAAAGCAGTTTGTTAAAATAACTTTCCAACTATGTTAGTTATAATTTAGCTTAAATTTAGAGATTCTGCTGACTCTACGAACATCGAGATATACACTCGAATGTACGTACTAATAGGTTTTTTTTTTGACCAATTTCAGACCTAATATGACCATGACATCCAAATGAGGTCGATATCAAGTTAAAGTACCAATTACAACCTCTAATTATCACAAAAGGCGATTACTAAAATCTGAACATTAATCACACTAATATTTGAAACACTAATAGACTTTGGACTTGTTCTTATTCTTCCCCCTTGCTTTCAATTTTTTCTTTTTCTTGGTTGTGTGCATGTTGTTCACACTTCACATATCACAAGAAATTCATGCTTAGAATTTAAGCCACTCACTCAAATTGAGACAAGCTGGTGCGTAATTTTTTTTATTTGACTATTCAAATAAAATCAAAATAAAATTCGTAGATGAAATATTTAAAATATATCCACATGTAATATGACGACACGCTGAAGGTTTCCTTTGCAACTCAATCTCCATGGTCTTCGGGTTCGAGGCGAAGACAGTAGGCCTGGTGAAGTCGAGAGTCATGTTGTGCGGCTGAGACTGAACATAGCTGGACTCGATCGGAGCATGAGGGACAATCGCCAGAGTCGTCACTGGAGCCGGGGCCGGAGAAGCTGTAGGAGTGGTAAGAGCCGGAGCTAAGTTCAGTGTTTGCGAAGACGACGGGTGAGAAGAGGAAGAAGGGAAGTGAGGAGGTAGAACCGGTCCGCTCCTGAACTGGGCGTGACCGGTCCGGTTCATAAGAGAGATGACCTTTTTGAACTTGGAGACGGTGTGATCGGTGATGTCCGTACAGTCCATGCGAGACGGCTAGGAAGTTTGTTGCTGGTGCGAGAGGAAGCGGATCAGGTGCACCATGCTCTTCAAGCCTTGCGATGCAGCTTCTTGTATGGCCTTTAGATCTTCCATCTTCAGAAATCCCATCATCTCCACTGCCATTGGAGATTGAAGCTTCAATAAAAAGAGATTATTTTGGAGGCTAAGCGAAGAAGCTCAAGAGGCCATGGAATGATTTAGTGTTGGGGACCATGATCGTGGAAATATCTACAATTTTTCTAATTGCAGAAAGGATTAGTGGTAAAGGAGGTTAGAGTCAAGGATGATGGAGAAGAAAATGGTGTCGTACGGGAGGGAGCTTGGATTCTTAATTGTACAAATTGACCATTTTGTATTTAAATTTAACAGTAAGTTATGATACAGAAAAGGAACAACTTGAAGGGGTTTCATGGAGCACCTTGGGACAAAATCGAATTCTAGATTTATTTTGTGACTAAAGTTAATATTTATGAGACAACTTAATTAAAAAAATCTATTTGAATTACTAGATCATGAACTGTGCACTAATAGACTTTGGACTTTTCTTATTCTTCCCCCTTGCTTTCACACTTCACATATCGCAAGAAATTCATGCTCAGAATTCTTGGTTGACTATTGATGTTAGCGTGTTGGCCAAAATGAAGACCATACAAATAAAATCAAAATAAAATTAGTAGATAAAATATTTAAAATATATGCACATGTAATATGAGAAGAAATATGCAAGTGTTTTTGCTAAAACAGAGTAAAGTGAGATCAAGTGAACTCAAGTCCATCTTATGGAAGAACTTTTCAACTTGAAAGAAGCAACTGACAAGATTTGTAGTTAGAAAAACATGGTTTGGAATCTACTAATCAGTCCAAGAAAATCAACAAGTAACTTTGTCTCATTAGCAGATTGAGGAGAAGGCAAAACAAGTTGATTCTGATTTGTAAAATCCATGCCATCCACATGACACATATTTAAACAAGGTAATTGAGTTTAATATTCTTTTAGCTTAAAAAATTCAGAAAAAAAAATGAAAATTTGAGTTTCATGTATGGCAAGTCATGTCACTTCCAAACCCATATAATAAATTTCATTGAGTGTAATAATTTTCTAGCTTCAATATTAAAGATAATTTACTTTGCGTTTGCCGGGGAGTTGAATCCGAGTCTATATTGCTTGGAAGGCAATTATCTTAACCGTTGGACTACAAACGCAATAATGAACATTCATTTTGTTAATTACTACTTTTTGTGTTCATTTTTTCAATTTTATTTTGCGAGTTTATAGCAACTTTTGATTCTGTGTCTCATTAAATTGCGATTGAAAGTTTGAAACTGCAGCTATGGAGCCGATTCCTCTAACTCTCAAAGTCAAAGACATGCAATCTCTTCATATTCCTCTAATGTCTAACAAATCTTCACAGGTGTGGCATATATATGTTATGCCACAGAAATTCTGAGCCAGCCAGCTAGCTAGCTATATATATAGATATAGGCTATAGCTTGTTGGAAAAATTAAAGGATGGTGAAACAGCAGTTAAGGAGGTTCTAGATGATAGGTGTATATCTGGGTTGGTAGCTAGCATGTCAGCGGACAGGGTTATTCTTATGTATTTCCATGAGCCTACTGATAAGAACACCATTATGAATGAAGACTTTGATGTGTGCAAGGCATTTATACAACAACTTTAGAGCAATTCATCATGGCCTTACATTGAAGCAGATTTTGTGGATAGTAGCTAGGGTAACTACCATACCGTGGTTTGAAGCAGAGATGGAGAAAATGAAGTAGCTAGATCAAGCAACTTGGCAGTGGCTTGCAAATAGACCTGCAAGGAATCAGAGTAGGTCTCATTTTCGTACAATTTTTAAGTGTGATTTGTTACCGAATAATTTGTGTGAAAGCTTTAATGCTTACATCCTAGAAGCTAGAGAGAAGGCCATTTTGACATGCCTTAAGAAGATACAGACTTATGTGATGTTGAGGATGCCTAATAGAAGGATTGCAGGTAGAGGTTGGAGGCATCCAGTTGGTCGTAGGGTGTTCAAGATATTGGAGCAGAACAAGCTTGGACAGAGCCAGTGTATTCCTAGGTTGGTAGGGGAGGGTATATACCAAGTGACTCATATGTATGGTGCTGAATTTGCTGTGGATTTGATAAAGAAGACTTGTTCATGTAGAAGATGGAATTTGTGTGGAATTCCTTGCTCACACGCAATTTCTTGCATTTTGGATGCACATCGTAACATTTATGACTTTGTTGATGATTGCTATAAGCAGGAGACATATTTGAAGGCTTACAATCCCATGGATTACCCGGTCCCCTCCTCAGACCAATGGGAGAAAACAAACTTGGCTCTCATACTGCCTCCGACTTACAGGCAGCAACCTGGAAGACCAAAAAAGACAAGAAGAAAAGAAGCCGCTGAGATTGAAGTACATGCTCATGTTCCTCCTAACCATATTCCACCCAACTACAATCCACCTCCAGCAAAATTGAGGAAAATATGGGTTAAGATGAAAGGCTCTATATGTGGCCAAGAAGGTCATAATAAAATAGGGCACCAAGTAGCTTCTCAGGTTCCCTCTCAGGTATGATATTAACCACATCTCCTCAAATATGTAGTTCATATATAGATTTGAAACTTTTATGACTCTGTTGCTTCATAATGCTTTCTAGGACCAACCTGGCAGCACAACTGGAGGGAGAGGAAGAGGGAAAGGAAGAGGAAGAGGAAGAGGCAGACCAAGAGGGATAACAAGCTTGGATAGAGGAACAAAGGAAGTAAGTGCATCAATTAGGGATCAACTTTCTATTATATTGATCAATTAGGATGTACACAGATCTATTACGAATGTGTTATGTGTGTGATAAGGGAAATTTTCTTTTATATTGATCAATTAGGGAGCAACTTCATCACAGCCACAACAAGCATTTGCTGCATCATCACAACCAGTCCAAGCATCAGAGCCAATTAGTGCATCTGCTCCCCAATCTTCATCACAGCCAGTCACACCATCTGCTACCCAAGCTTCAAGATTGAATGTTCAATCTAAGATGCGTAGACCAGTGATGGACAGAAAAACAAAGAAAGTAAGTGCATGTTTGATTTTGACTGTGTTAAGAATGTATGCATCTTGATTATGGTTGTGTTAGGATTTTGATGTCTTGGAATCTGTCTTGGAAATCTGATTTCTATGTGCTCTGTGTGGTGTGGTGGAAATTTGATCTCTGTGTGTGTGTGATGTCTTGGAAATCTGCTATGTGTATACTCTGTCTTAGAATACAAGTGATTGATTAAGATTAGCCAATCTGCTCAAGTGATTGATTTGAAATCTGCTATGTGTATACTATGTCTTGGAAATCTGCTCAAGTGATTGGAAATTTTGTCTGTGTGATTAATACTACCATTTTCTGTTATATTGACCACTTAGGGAGCAACATCGTCACAGCCAGTCCAAGCATCACAGACAGTTGTTGGATATGCTCCCCAATCTGCATCACAGCCACGCACACCATCTGCTGCCCAAGCTTCATCGCAGCCAGTGTTAAGGACATCTCCACGATTGAATGTTCAAGTTGAGATGCGTACACCATGGAAAATATGAAGGACATTATGCTTCCAGCAGCTCCAAATTGTGCTACACCATCAAAGAATGATAGATAGTTTTTGCTACTCATAATATCTTACTTTTGAAGCTTGTGTATTGTACTCATTCGCAATGTTTGAGATTGTAATCTCTTGCTTTTGGAAGTGAACAATTTGGTGCTACTTTTGGTTTTTATTCAATTAAGTCTTGAAAATGTTAATGAATGGTGCTACATTTGCTTTAGGAAGTGCACAATTTGGTGTTACATGAACAATTTTGTGCTACATTGGAAGCCTTTTTTAATGAATGGAACTTCAAGTAAGTGCAAGTATTTCTTAATCAATGGACCTTTAAACCCAAGATTCCATTCCATAAGTCTTTCATAAAACACATAACTAATACACCACAAACAACAACAACACAAAACAACAACATCAACGACAACACAACACTAATTGACCTTCGACTTTGCATTCAAATGCCTTCCATGTAGGTCACGGTCACCAACTTCATCACCAACATGAAGAGCAATAGCACCACCAACCATGACATAAGCAATCCTCTGCAAATTGTTTTCTCCCACGGTCCGAATTCCCAAATTTGTTGCTTCGTTCCTTAATTCTGCATTTTGGCACTCCAATTCCTTCTTTTCATGTTCCAAAACTCATAATTTTTCTTCTAATTGCATCTTCTCTTCTTGCAGTGTACTAACCTCATTTTCCATTCCTCTTAATCTCCTAAGCAATCCTGGGAGAACCTCCTTTCCTTTGTCCACCCACTCCCAAAAATGTCATCTCTCCTTCTTGTTCTGATTATTTTGTCATACCCAATGTCAATATTATAACAAAACAACACACAAATAACAAATTAACTACAAAAATTAAAATTTATACCGCGTTTTCTTACCCGATTATTCTCACAAGCTTCAAACTGTCCTCTAGGATTCATATCATTACATGAAGTGTGGGGTTTAATCCAGCCACCACGCTTGCATTGCTTCATGTCGTGCAGCTCCTATCACCATTTGATGAAGATGACGCTGACATCTCCAACCAGTGGCCTTTTATTCTTCTTCTTTCTTTTTCTTCTTGTTCTTTTCTTCTTCTTCTGTCTGCTTTTTCTTCTTCTTCTCTTCACTTTCGTTTAGGTCAGCGAGAAAGAGACTATATAAACCCCCAATTTTTATATTCAATTTGGAGCCAAAATAGGCCTTCTCAGCTGCTATTTTGTTTCATGTCGCTAAACCCACTAGAAAGGACGGTTTTACCCTTTATTTTAACTGTTTCCGTTTGAGATTTTAACTGAGGGACTAAATAAACTATTATGGTAAAATTCAGGGACAAAAAAAACTAATATTGAAGTTTAGGGACGATTTCTAACATTAGGGTAAAGTGGAGGGTCTATTGGAACAAATTTTCCTATTGCGGCTTGAACTAGAAGTCCGAATAGTTTATGGTCCAATTGGATTATCTTCATCATGTGACGAAACTGTTCCAAAAAAATTTACAAAGAAGTCATTGCATGGAAGATCTTTCTATCTCTTGCTTGCAGTCATTTTATGCACATAATATAGAAGCCATTAAATGTGCAACGCATGTGAATTCATATTAGTAAAATATATAGGCAGCAATTTAAATCATGGGGGCAGTCTGATGAATTTTTTATTTTTTTGGTCAAATGCAATCTGATGAATTACATACAATTGTCATAATGGTTGAAAAGTCGCGGTCATGAAGGAGGCAGCGATCTAATATTTTTTTTTGTATGATTGTATATCCTTCATATTCCTTAAATGTCTAACAATTCTTCATATCCTTTTTTGGAAAAATTAACATGCCAAATATTACAGAGAAACTGAAACCACTCATTAATATTCCAGCTTGAACTTGAACTTGAAGTCGGGATAGTTTCTGGTCCGATTGGAATATCTGCATCATCAGGCAGAAAATGTTCCAAAAATATTTCCAAAGAAGTCACAGCATGGAAGGAGATCTTTCTATCTCTTGCTTGCAGTCATTTTATGCATATAATATAGAAGCCATTAAATGTGAAACGCATGTGAATTCATGTCAGTAAAATCTACAGGCAGGAATGTAAATATTGGGGGCAGTCTGATTTTTTTTTTTGTGGTCAAATGCAGTCTATGAATTACGTACCATAATGCCATGGTGGTCGAAAAGTCGATGACATGATGAAGAGAGCAGCGATCTACGATCATATAACGGATTCAAAATCCGTTGATGGCAGAAAAGGTAGTTGCCTGGCTTCAATTGATATTGTGGTGATGCTGACACTGAATTTGAATTGACATTAGCCGTAGGGATAGTTTCTGGTTGGAATTGGATTCTAATACCAAATCATGCTCACTTTCTTCGTGCAAGTAGCTGTAGCTTGTAACTGATGTTGAATATGCTCTGAACAACCAGAAAGAATGAGTGTCTGAAGAGATTGCAATCTTGGAAGCTTCATGAGATTTTTACAATCTTTGAGATTCAAGAAAACAAGTTTATCTAGCTCTCCAATAGATTCATCAACCTCAACCAAATTTAGGCAATCCTCAAGGATTAAACTTTCAAGATTAGGAAGGAGTGAAAAGTCAGGGGTTGTCATAAGGTGATGTGAATGACTGAGATTTAGGATTTTCAATTTTGGAAGAAACTGTTTCAAACACAAGTAATTAGTTTCTAGTTTTCTACGAATAATGCATATAGATTGGTAGCATACCGCGGTTTTCTTCCAAACAAGTCGCAGGCTGCTATTCTCCAAGTCAAGAGCAACCACATATGACAAACTGAAGTTTTCTGGTAGTGATTCTTCGGGGAATCCACTCCAACGAAGCCATATTAAATTTTGTGGAAAATGTTCCTAACTTCCTCTGAATTTAACATTACTGAGCACAAGAATTTCAAGATTGTTCCTCCTTGTAAATGCCTATGTCGTAAAGCCAATCTCATCTGATACAGAAGCTGAACTTTTAGGGAAAACGTTTATTGGTTGCCTGGAGAAGATATCATGTCATCTTTTCTCAAAACATTGATGGCATCTTTATGCAACACT
This sequence comes from Oemleria cerasiformis, assembly GCA_037349345.1. Taxonomy (NCBI): domain Eukaryota; kingdom Viridiplantae; phylum Streptophyta; class Magnoliopsida; order Rosales; family Rosaceae; genus Oemleria; species Oemleria cerasiformis. The sequence goes on from JAZGTL010000006.1 coordinate 653,891, forward strand.
CTACTTCTATTTTTTATTTGTATGGTCTTCACTTTGTCCTACACGCTACCCTCAATAATCAAATAAAGACATCACACACCAGCTTTTGTCAACTTGAGTGAGTGGCTTAAATTCTATGCATGAATTTCTTGTGATATGTGACGTGTGAACAACATGCACATAACCAAGAAAAAAAGAATTGAAAGCAAGGGAGAATACTAAGAAAAGTCCAAAGTCTATTAGTGCACAGTTCACTATCTAGTAATTCAAATAGGCTTTTTATTTAAGATGCCCCTTGAATATTTACTTTAGTCTTGAAATAGACCATGAACTCAATTTTGTCCCAATATGCCCTATGAAACTCCCTTTTCGTTTCACGTTGCCAATTTTCTGTCAAGTATCCTAACTTACAGTTAAATCCAAGATAAAATGATCAATTTGTGCAACTAAGAATCCAAGCTTCGTAAGACACCATTTTCTTCTCCATCTTCCTCGACTCTAACCTCCTCTACCACTAATCCTTTCTTCAATTGGAAAAATTGTGGATATTTCCATGATTATTTGATTATTGAGGGTAGCGTGTAGGTCATAGTGAAGACCATACAAATAAAAGAAAAAAAAATAACTAGTTAAATATATAAACAATTTTTTCTCTACTATTGACTGTAAAGTCAGATTAGGTGAACTCAAGTTCATCTTATGGAAGAACTTTTCAACTTGAAAGAAGCAACTGACAAGATTTGTAGTTAGAAAAACATGGTTTGTATCTAATTGAACTAGAAATTCATAAACGAACCAGTAGTTGATAATTGAATTAGAAGTTCATAAACTAACCAAAAGTTCAAAAATGAACCAATAGTTTACACGTGAACATCGAACCCGTAGTTTCGGTAATGCTATAAATGAAAAAGGAACTCGAAGTTTCCTTCATAAATTCACCAAACATGATAAAAGCAGTATATTTTACATATTTAATCTTACTTATCATACAATGTTATAGAACCTGCAGTTCTTATTAGTTGCTTATGGATGAGTTTGCCTAAAGCACTAAGGGCACGTTTACTTACCATGAATGAGAATAGTGAGTAATAGGAGAAGTAGGCAATCAAAGAAGTGGATAATCATTCCCGTTGAGTTGTTTACTAACTATATAAAATTATAACAGTAATGAGAATTATTTTCATTGTTATTGTTTACTAACTCCTATGAATCGGAATAAAAACTAACTAGATTACTAAAATGTCCTTGCACATACACACACACACACACACACATACACACACACACACACACACACACACACACACACACACATATATATATATATATTATATTTTCTTCATTTTTTTTTGTTAAGATCTAGGATGAATTTTCCATAGCCAATTAATAACAAATCCAAAATGTCATATCTTGTTGTAATTATTCACTAATAAAATATGTGAAAATATGCCCGATTGATTTTTTTTTTAGTAGTATATAACTCATTGGTAAATATTGTAAATTATGTTTTTAGTTGTTGAAGGAGTTGGCTCGGAAAATGATGATTTATTCACATGAGTACATCATTACTAGTTAGAATTATTATAATTAATACTTGTAAACTATTTTTTTTTTAATATTGGGTTAGGGTATTTTGAATTATTGTAGAATTATAGGTTACTTTAGTAAATTAAAATAATGAAATGAGGTAAAGGGAATCATTAATACCCTTCCCCTAGTTAATGGGATTACCCCAAAATGGGTAATGCACTTATTTTGAATGTATAATGATTACCTAGTTGCAAGTAAACGTAGAAGATGTAAGTAATGAAAATCATTACCATTGATTTTATTCCCATTACTGATAAGTAAGCATGCCCTAAATGCGATTATTTGTTCCTTATAGGGGCTCTAGAAGAGCGGTTTAATCATCATAGGAAAATCTCATTTTATCTATATATATATATATATAATTGTTTAATTTTGAATATTTATTATAGAGTAATAAATATATTAAATTCTTTTTATCTACAATGCATAATTTTCTTATTCTCTTTTGTAATTTTTTTTCTTTTCTGTATTTTTTTAAACATTATTTGATATATGATACTACACTAATTTACCATATATACATTTATAATTTCTAAATTTTTAACTATTCTTTGCCTCTTTGGTTAATTTATTTCTCTTCTTTTTCTGACTTCAAATATTCTAAAAATGTCTTTACCTCATTTTAGGTTTTTAATTTTTATTTCTCTTTCCATATTTTCTATTTATGCCATGTTTACATTAATAGTGGAGTTTAAGAACTTTCTTAATTCATTTTTTTATGAAAATTAAGACTATGAATATATGACTCATTAAATATACATGATTTATACGAATAAATAGAACAAAAAATATATGGTGAATTTTGTTTTTGAGAAACCTCCAAAAAAATGCCCTTGAAAATTATTAATATTTGAAATTCTATACAACCATGCTTGTAAATTTTTGATAACTAATGAATAAAAATATCATTAATTAAGAGGATTTTATAGAAAGAAAAAATTATCAGGCCTCCTCTAATATTAAATTCTGGCTACGCCACAGCATGCATGCAATTTCTATAATGCATTATGCATCACAGCTAGTTTGTTTCCAAATTAGATTCTATTAATTTTTCCAAACGCTAAGAGCTTTCTTTAATTTCTCAGATTCCAAGCACTGGAGATGTGCACAATCGAATTCATTCTATAGCTTTTTGGTTTTGGATTTTCTTCTTTGGACATTGGAGGCCATTGTCATGGTGCTTTATATCCATTGGTTGTTTCTAGTGTGTATGAGACAGAGAGATACTGATCATAGGATATTGTATAAAATATAATTGCCTTGTTTGATTTTGGTTGGATCAAAATCCAGAAAGAATCAAAATTTGGTTTTTTGGGATGCTTTAGTTGCCTGTGAAATCTTCGAAGTTATAAACTTCTGTCACATATGTACCAACGTTTTCTTTTAACCAAATGACATTTATCTTCTTTATGGGTTGATGAATATTCAGCCTTTATACAAGGTGAAGTTAGGTACTAGTAATGCTTATGGCTCGAGTCTCTCTGACTTGAATGCTGGAATCCTCCTGCGCTCGATAGACGAAAATGGTGACTCCATATTACAGAGGATACCCTCAAGTTAGATAACAGATCACTCTACTGATTCAGAGGAAGGCATCCTTCACTTACAAAGAGGTTCCCCTGATGAGTTTACCTTCGAGGGACCTACACTCGGAAAAACTGAAACTGCAGCTATGGAGTCGATTCCTCTAAGGAATGCAATCTCTGCAACGCATCACAGCTACTTTGTATGATTGTATATCCTTCATGTTCATTAAATGTCTAACAATTCTTCACAGCTATAAATATAAATATATATATATATATAGGCTATAGCTTTTTGGAAAAATTAACATACCAAATATTATGGAGAGAGTGTTTGCCTGGCTCAAAGTCATACTGTGATGATGCTAAAATTGAAACCACATCATTAATATTCCGGTTGGGAAATTTGGAGTAACGGTCCCTCAATTTTACCCTAATATTAGAAATCGTCCATAAATTTCATTATTAATTTTTTTTCATTCCTGAATTTTACCATAATAGTTAATTTAGTCCATATGTTAAAAAATCTCACGAATTCCATGAGAAAATTATACGTGCAATGCACGTGAGGGAAAAGCTGAGGGCACAAGAGACATTTTAGGGCCTGAACTTAAAAGTCTCTCTTATTTGAAACCCAAAAGGCAACGCGATGTTATCTCTCTCGACTAGGCGAAAGGGTTGTGGTAGGCCTTTAGAATTTGAGAGATTGAGAGTGAAACGGTGGAGGCAATAGGGTTAATAGGGTTGGATTATGCTTTGGTAGGTGTCGCATGTGGTTTTTAACTTGGATTTAGGTAATAATTTGGGTGGGTCAGCGGAAACTCGTTTCTGGGTTGAGGACAAATAGGGTTCAATTTCGATGGTTCTTCTCATGGAGGCGATTCCGTTTTGGTGGGAAGGTGCGACGCCTAAGTACCGTAAGTGTTTAACACTGAAAAATTTGGTTGTTATTGGTTTGGGTTCTTGTATTAGAATTAAATTTTTTTTTTTGTCTTGTTTTCGGTGGTTCACTTTGACCTTCACTATTATAATCACTCTTACCTTCATGTTTTGTCACCCTCATGGTGGCGTTGCTGCTAAGAGAAAGAGATGAAAAAATAAGGGTTTTGGGGTCTGGCACAAACCTCTGTTTTGGAGGGAGAACCCCAGAAAAAAAAAACTTATAGATATGGTTGAATTTTTATACTTGGTTTATATGTGGTCCAAAATATATAAAAATGTGTTGTCTTTAGCTTTAGTGTTGACCATTTAGCCTCAAAACTTATGTATAAATCCGATTTATGTGATGGTGTGCTTTATATAATGTTCCTTCTTCATTTAGCCATAATAGACTATTGTAATCAGGAATTGACATGACATAAGCAATCCTCTGCAAAAAAATTTCTCTCTTTCTTCATATCCCAAGGTCCGAATTCCCAAATTTGTTGCTTCCTTCCTTAATTCTCCAGTTTGGCACTCCAATTCCTTCTTTTCATGTTCCAAAACTCATAATTTTTCTTCTATTTGCATCTTCTCTTCTTGTAGTGTACTGACCTCATTTTCCATTCCTCTTAATCTCCTAAGCAATCCTGGGAGAACCTCCTTTCCTCTTAGGTAAGTTTCTTTGTCCACCATTCCCAAAAATGCCGTCTCTCCTTCTTGTTCGGATTATTTTGTCATACCCAATGTCAATATTATAACAAAACAACACACAAATAACAAATTAACTACAAAAATTAAAATTTAAACCGTGTTTTCTTACCCGATTGTTCTTACAAGCTTCAAACCGTCTTTCAGGATTCAGATCAGTCCATGAAGTGTGGGGTTTAATCCAGCCACCACACTTACTTTGCTTGCATGTCGTGAAGCACCTATCTCCATTTGATGAAGATGACGACGACATCTCCAACCTGTGGCCTTTTATTCTTGTTCTTCTTTCTTTTTCTTCTTGTTCTTCTCTTCTTCTTCCTTCTGCTTTTTCTTCTAGAAAGAGACTATATAAACCCCCAATTTTTTTTGTTCAATTTGGAGCCAAAATAGGCCTTCTCAGCTGCTATTTTGTTTCTTGGCGCCAAACCCACTAGAAAGGATGGTTTTGTCCTTCATTTTAACGGTTTCCGTTTGAGATTTTAACGGAGGGACTAAATCAATTGTTTTGGTAAAGTTCAGGGACAAAAAAACTAATATTGAAAATTATGGACGATTTCTAACATTAGGGTCAAGTTGAGAGTCTATTGCTCCAAATTTTCCTATTGCGGCATGAAGTATAAGTCGGTATGGTGTATGGTCCAATTGGATCATCTTCTTCATGTGACAATACTGTTCCAATTTTTTTTTACAAAGAAGTCACTCATGGAAGAAAATATTTCTATCTCTTGCTTGCAGTCATTTTATGGACATAATATATAAGCCATTAAATGTGCAACGCATGTGAATTCATATTAGTAAAATCTACAGGCAGCAATGTAAATCTTGGGGGCAGTCTGATGAATTTTTTTTTTTTGGTCAGAAGCAGTCTGGTGAATTACGTACAATTGTCATAATGGTTGAAAATTCGAGGACATGAAGGAGGCAACGATCTAATTTTTTTGGAAAAATTAACATGCCAAATATTACAGAGAAAGTACTTGTCTGGCTCGGATTCATACTGTGATGATGCTGAAACTGAAATAGCTCATTAATATTCCAGCTTGAGCTTGAACTTGAAGTCGGGATAGTTTCTGGTCCGATTGGAATATCTACATCATCAGTCGGAAACTGTTCCAAAAATATTTCCAAAGAAGTCACAGCATGGAAGGAGATCTTTCTATCTCTTGCTTGCAGTCATTTTAGGCATATAATATAGAAGCCATTAAATGTGAAACGCATGTGAATTCATGTCAGTAAAATCTATAGGCAGGAATGTAAATCTTGGGGGCAGTCTGATTTTTCTTTTTTGTTCAATTGCAGTCTATGAATTATGTACCATAATGCCATGGTGGTCGACAAGTCGATGATATGATGAACAGGTAGTTGGCAGAGAAGGTAGTTGCCAGGCTTCAATTGATATTGTGGTCATGCTGACACTGAGTTTGAATTGGCATTAGCCGTAGGGATAGTTTCTGGTTGGAGTTGGATTCTAATACCTTTATCATGCTCATGCTCATCGTACACAATCTGGATTCCGAACTCCTTTATGAAAAGCGGCCAAGGTAGATCTGCCGTAACTCGGATCGTATCCCCAATCTCCAAGTCCTCATCTCCAAACAACCAATGGCTCAGCCATAACATATCTCCGTTCTCTTCTGGAATACCTATTGTCACCGGCCTATAGCCCCAAATCAGACCCTTGGTCCTATTACTGACTTGGATGAACGATTCAATACTACAATGTCCCATATCTGCCCCCTTATGACTTTTATATACAATGTATGCATTTAAGCCTCGTATTTTGCAATTTGGATCATCATTATGTGAGTCAGGTGGCAGAGTAATAGACAATATGAAGTCACTGCCGACACTTCTACAGCTGAGAAACTCTGGAATCTTGCTCCCGTGAAAGAAAGTGCTAAATATGCCACTTTCATACAATACCTGCTCAAATTGCATGCATCATCATATGACAATAAGTTATTAGTTATATATGCATGTATAATAGAATCATATTCAGTCAGTATAACAATTATATAAATATATATTATATATTGATAACAAAAAAGAGAAAGAGAAGAACATGACCTAAGGGGGAAGCTTCCTGCATGTAAGCGTCCATAAGTTAAACATTTGAACCAGTTGATCGCTACTGCTTGCTTGGGATTCAAAATCATAGGCAGTTGTTGGATATGCTCCCCAATCTGCATCACAGCCACTCACACCATCTGCTGCCCAAGCTTCATCGCAGCCAGTGTTAAGGACATCTCCACGATTGAATGTTCAAGTTAAGATGCGTACACCATGGAAAATATGAAGGACATTATGCTTCCAGCAGCTCCAAATTGTGCTACACCATCAAAGAATGATAGATAGTTTTTGCTACTCATAATATCTTACTTTTGAAGCTTGTGCATTGTACTCATTCGCAATGTTTGAGATTGTAATCTCTTGCTTTTGAAAGTGAACAATTTGGTGCTACTTTTGGTTTTTATTCAATTAAGTCTTGGAAATGTTAACGAATTGTGCTACATTTGCTTTAGGAAGTGCACAATTTGGTGTTACATGAACAACTTGGTGCTACATTTGGAAGCCTTTTCTAATGAATGGAACTTCAAGTAAGTACAAGTATTTCTTAATCAATGGACCTTCAAACCCAAGATTTCATTCCATAAGTCTTTCATAAAACACATAACTAATACACCACAAACAACAACAACACAAAACAACAACATCAACGACAAGAAAACACTAATTGACCTTCGAATTTGCATTCAAATGCCTTCCATGTAGGTCACGGTCACCAACTCTATCACCAACATGAAGAGCAATAGCACCACCAACCATGACATAAGCAATCCTCTGCAAATTTTTTTCTCCCACGGTCCGAATTTGCTTCGTTCCTTAATTCTCCATTTTGGCACTCCAATTCCTTCTTTTCATGTTCCAAAACTCATAATTTTTCTTCTAATGGCATCTTCTCTTCTTGCAGTGTACTAACCTCATTTTCCATTCCTCTTAATCTCCTAAGCAATCCTTGGAGAACTTCCTTTCCTTTGTCCACCCACTCCCAAAAATGTCATCTCTCCTTCTTGTTCTGATTATTTTGTCATACCCAATGTCAATATTATAACAAAACAACACACAAATAACAAATTAACTACAAAAATTAAAATTTAAACCGCGTTTTCTTACCCCGATTATTCTCACAAGCTTCAAACCGTCTTCTAGGATTCAGATCAATACATGAAGTGTGGGGTTTAATCCAGCCACCACACTTGCATTGCTTGCATGTCGTGAAGCTCCTCTCACCATTTGATGAAGATGACGCTAACATCTCCAACCGGTGGCCTTTTATTCTTCTTCTTTCTTTTTCTACTTGTTCTTCTCTTCTTCTTCTGTCTGCTTTTTCTTCTTCTTCTCTTCACTTTCGTTTAGGTCAGCAAGAAAGAGACTATATAAACCCCCGATTTTTTTATTCAATTTGGAGCCAAAATAGGCCTTCTCAGCTGCTATTTTGTTTCATGGCGCTAAACCCACTAGAAAGGACGGTTTTACCTTTTATTTTAACAGTTTCCGTTTGAGATTTTAACGGATGGAATAAATCAAGTATTATGGTAAAATTCAGGGACAAAAAAAAAACTAATATTGAAGCTTAGGGACGATTTCTAACATTAGAGTAAAGTTGAGGGTTTATTGCTCCAAATATTCCTATTGCGTTTTGAACTAGAAGTTCGAATAGTTTATGGTCCAATTGGATTATCTTCATCATGAGACGAAACTGTTCCAAAAAAATTTACAAAGAAGTCACTGCATGGAAGAAGATCTTTCTATCTCTTGCTTGCAGTCATTTTATGCACATAATATAGAAGCCATTAAATGTGCAACGCATGTGAATTCATATTAGTAAAATCTACAGGGAGCAATGTAAATCATGGGGGCAGTCTGATGAATTTTTATTTTTTGGTCAAATGCAGTGTGATGAATTATATACAATTGTCAGAATGGTTGAAAAGTCGAGGTCATGAAGGAGGCAGCGATCTAATTTTTTTTTTTTGTATGATTGTATACCCTTCATATTCCTTAAATGTCTAACAATTCTTCATATCCTTTTTTGGAAAAATTAACATGCCAAATATTACAGAGAAAGTACTTGCCTGGCTCGGACTCATACTGTGATGATGCTGAAACTGAAACCGCTCTTTAATATTCCAACTTGAACTTGAAGTCGGGATAGTTTCTGGTTCGATTGGAATATCTACATCATCAGTCGGAAACTGTTCCAAAAAAATTTACAAAGAAGTCACTGCATGGAAGGAGATCTTTCTATCTCTTGCTTGCAGTCATTTTATGCATATAATATAGAAGCCATTAAATGTGAAACGCATGTGAATTCATGTCAGTAAAATCTACAGGTAGGAATGTAAATATTGGCGGCAGTCTGATATTTTTTTTAGGTCAAATGCAGTCTATGAATTACGTACCATAATCCCATGGTGGTCGAAAAGTCGATGACATGATGAAGAGAGTAGCGATCTAATGTCATATAACGCAGTCAAAATACAATGATGGTAGAGAAGGTAGTTGCCTGGCTTCAATTGATACTGTGGTGATGCTGACACTGAGTTTGAATTGACATTAGCCGTAGGGATAGTTTCTGGTTGGAATTGGATTCTAACACCTTTATCATGCTCATGCTCACCGTACACAATCTGGATTCCAAACTCCTTTATGAAAAGAGGCCAAGGTAGATCTGCCTTAACTTGTATCGTATCCCCAATCTCCAAGTCCTCATCTCCAAACAACCAATGGCTCATCCATAACATATCTCCGTTCTCTTCTGGAATACCTATTGTCACCGGCCTATAGCCCCAAATCAGACCCTTGGTCCTATTACTGACTTGGATGAACGATGCAATAGGAAAACGTCCCATATCTGCCCCCTTATGACGATAATATACAACGCATGCATTTAAGCCTCGTATCTTGCAATTAGGATCATCATTATGTGAGTCAGGTGGCAGAGTAATAGACAATATGAAGTCACCGCTGACACTTTTATAGCTGAGAAACTCTGGAATCTTGCTCTCGTGAAAGAAAGTGCTAAATATGCCACTTTCATACAATACCTGCTCAAAATGCATGCATCATCATATGACAACAAGTTATTAGTTATAGATTCATATTCAGTCAGTATATATTATATATCCATAACAAAAAAGAGAAAGAGAAGAATATGACCTGAGGGGGAAGCTTCCTGTATGTATGCGTGAAGAAGGTATACATTTGAACCAGCTGATCGCTACTGCTTGCTTGGGATTCAAAATCAAACAGCCCCAAATATTGTGGCAGCGGCTGCTTCATTTTTTCGCCAATGCTTCTCAGTGGTTTTATCATGAACAAGCCTTCAACTTCATCTATTTCCCCGCAATCCCAAAAAAGCAGACGTAATGTTGTCGAGATGTTTGGTAAATTTGCTATTCTTTTCAATGATCTACAACGGTATGCATACAAGCCATTTAAACTTGGTGGGAGCCTTGGAAGGGTTCTGAGCTTTGTGCAATAATGTATCTCAAGAGTCTCGAGCATAATTAGACGGTTCATGTTTTCGGGGAGGCTTATCATTGGGTTTTCACTGAGATCCAAATGCGTCAAAGACGGCAAAAAGCAAACACCATTGGAAATCACCGATAGATTGCAATTAGCCAAACATAAGGATGATAGACAATTTGAAAAACTTGCAAATGACAAGCTGTTTAACTCAACATTTTTTCTTGGTAAAACCCATTGACAGATTGACTGCCATGAATTAGGCGATATCAGTCTCACTTTCTTCGTGCAAGTAGCTGTAGCTTGTAACTGATGTTGAATATGCTCTGAACAACCAGAAAGAATGAGTGTTTGAAGAGATTGCAATCTTGGAAGCTTCATGAGATTTTTGCAATCTTTGAGATTCAAGAAAACAAGTTTATCTAGCTCTCCAATAGATTCATCAACCTCAACCAAATTTAGGCAATCCTCAAGGATTAAACTTTCAAGATTAGGAAGGAGTGAAAAGTCAGGGGTTGTCATAAGGTGATGTGAATGACTGAGATTTAGGATTTTCAATTTTGGAAGAAACTGTTTCAAACACAAGTAATTAGTTTCTAGTTTTCTACGAATAATGCATATATAAGTATACGGTCGTGTCAGTGTGCGTCGGGAAATGAGAAAGAGAGACAAAGATAGATTGGTAGCATACCGCGGTTATCTTCCAAACATGTCGCAGGCTGCTATTCTCCAAGTCAAGAGCAACCACATATGACAAACTGAAGTTTTCTGGTAGTGATTCTTCGGGGAATCCACTCCAACACAGCCATATTAAATTTTTTGGAAAATGTTCATAACTTCCTCTGAATTTAACATTACTGAGCACGAGAATTTCAAGATTGTTCATCCTTGTAAATGCCTCTGTCTTAAAGCCAATCTCATCTGATACAGAAGCTGAACTTTTAGAGAAAAAGTTTATTGGTTGCCAGGAGAAGATATCAAGTACTCGCCGTCGCTTTGAACTGTTTCGTTCATAATCTTCAATATTACATCGTTTTTTGATACTCCTAAATGGGTTCTTGGAAGACTCATCATCCATTAACTTGAGGCCCTTAATTGTTTCTGTACCCTGCAACAAAAATTAAACACAAATAATTAAACACATGCATGCTAATTACTTACACAAATAATTAGATACAAAGGGCAAGAGCATGCTAATTACTTACAGTTAATTTTCTCAAAACATTGGTGGCATCTTTATGCAACACTCTACTTCGTTTTCCCGAATCTTCAGGACATTCTTTTCGAATAATTTCCATTCCCATGTCTCTGAGTAGCTCATGCATGACCAACTCGTTGCTTTCATTAAATCTCACTAGGCATCTATGAATAAGATTTTGAAGTTCAATCCTTGTGGAAAAACCACAGTTATCCAATACTGTAATTATAAAATATTTGTCCCTTCTAATGAAGAAACAGGCTAGATAGAGGAATAGGCTTTGGTCACGAACGTGAAGAGAATCAAAGCTTATTCTGAGAACCTTTCCAATTTTTCCCTCAGTAATCACATCCAAGTTCTGCAATGCATCTTGCCAATTCTCTACACTTTGTCCGGATAGAGACGATCCCAGAACTTGAAGAGCTAATGGAAGCCCTTCGCAGCGTTGTACAAGAGTTGTTGAAAGCTCCATGAAACCTTCAATAGGATTGGCTTGTTTGAAGGCATACCAACTGAAAAGCTCAAGTGATTCCAACTCATACAACGCATCAACTGTAAACATGTCATACATCACTTCATGACCCTTTAACAAATGTTCATTTCTAGTTGTTATGATGATTTTACTTCTTGGATGAAACCATTTTCGCTCTCCAAGAACTGGACGCAAATGGTCCAAGTTGTCCACGTCATCAACAACAATAAGAATTCTTTTGCAATTCACAACATGTTTGATCTTCTCTATTCCTTCAGCCAAGCTGTATAATTTCTCTGTTTTCCTCTTTTGGATATCCCAAAGAAGTTGCCTTAGCAAGTGAAGACGACCCTTTGGTTGTTTTGAAACCTCTCTAACATCTGCAAGAAAGCTGCTGCCTTCAAATCTATCAAAATTCTGGTTATAAGCAGTTTTGGCAATAGTGGTCTTCCCAATTCCACCCATTCCACAGATCACAGCTATACCCACATCATCCGATGCATCTTTCAACCACTCATTTATGTCTCGCACACGTCTATCAATTCCAACAACATATGGAGCAGCATACAATGCTTTGCGATCCAATTTTTTTCCAATCTCTTCAACAAGATCTTGAATAAACTCTGACTCATACCTATAACATATATGAAATTGTAAAATACAAAAAAAAAAAAAGTTTTTTGGTTCAACCAACAGAGAAATAAGTTGCTTTTCTACTAATGAACTTAATTATAAGTAGGAATTGAGATTACCTGTCTCCTAAAACCATCCCGGCCAAATCGGGAACTTCACTAAGAGCTCTTCTCCACCCCTCCACCTTGGCCATCTCCTCCTTGAAGCGTCGTTCATGTCTGGAAAATGCTTCAGCAAAACTCCCAGTCTGCTTCTGAACATCGTAGGGATCCACATGGTAGAAAACTGGTATAATAATGTGTCTTCCATCAGTTTTTGCTCGATGACTGATCTTGACAAGTTCATCCAAGCACCACCTTGAGGAAGCATAATCCTTTGAGAAGACAACTACAGATACTCGTGACTCTTGTATGGCCTTCTCTAACTGTTGCTGGATTTGTGCTCCTCTTGGGATCTCATCATCGTCTCTAAATGTGTGGATTCCTGCTTGCTTTAAAGCCTTGCAGAGATTATCAGTAAAACCCTTGCGTGTGTCTTCGCCTCTGAAACTTAAGAATACATCATAAGTGTACTGCAGTTGGTGAGAAGATGATGATGATGAAGAATCATCCATTAATACAATCCAGCAAAGACTCAATTTTTTAGCAATAACGCAGAAGCAAAGGTAGAAGAAGAGAGTTATACAGATACGAAAAATGCAAATGGAAGAAGGCCGGCCAGGGAGACTAGCTAGGTCAAAGAAAAACCAACTCAAAGACTAAAGTTATAACAAAGACAAGTCAATTTGGAAAACCAAGGCAAGAAATAACGAATTGAAGAGGAAGTTCCCTGTAAATTTAGAATTTCTTTTACCATTTGCAGAAGAGATGTGAGTTTTCACACTTGAGTGGGGAAAGGTAGCTACCACCATCACTGTCAATTTATAAAAAAATAGTCCAAATTTAACATTTAAATTCATAATTGTCATTTTTTTTATAAAATTTTAACGAATAGCAGAAATCACAATTAAAAAGACTAAAATACCTTCGTATTAGTAAACAATTACACTTAAAAGAGAATAAAATTGAGAGAGATGGTAATTGGAGTACCATAAATGGATCTTAGAAAATGCATAAAAAATAGTTAATGGGTAGCCTGGATGAAATGACATGTCTCAAATGGCTTACAATACTTTTGCTACTGTGCAGTTAATATATTTTGAGAAATCCCTACGGACGCATTTTTTACAAAAACTGTGAGTTATGACTCACGATTTTTAGTCTGTTTTTAAAATTTCGATAAAAATATTAAAATATTTATTCTATTTCCATTCTCATAACCCAGTAAGATGCTTTGGAGGATAATTTATAAAATATAACCAAAAATTGACCCCAATTTCATAAATATCACTTTTGATAAAAACTTTCAAATATATTCAAAAACCTACTTAAAAAGACTCAAATACCCTTAAAACTTTAAAAAGCCAAATAAACCTCTTTAAAAACTATAACCCTAACCCTATTAGATAAAAATTCGTTAGAGAAAAAAAACCTACTAGATAAAAATTGGTTTTTGGTTTCTTTGCGAGGTTGGAAGGGAGACTCTCTGTCACAGACAGGTTTCTGTGTTGCGCGAGGTTGGAGCGTCACACGCTGGTATAGTGCCTCTAATCAAGCTTTTTGATTCGAAAAATGGATCTCTCCAACACCATGTTGCGTTTTGTTTATATGGTATTGCAGATAATGAGGTAAAGTTCCCTGTTTAAGTTCAGTTTGTAGTGCAGTTGTCCTTTACTAGTCCTTCATTCTTGTATTACAAAACGACTAATATGTGATTTCTGCTGTAGGATAACATTGGAGCTCTAATTAAGTTTGGCGGTTTTCAGAAACTCCGAGATGGTCATTTGGTTGCTCAAGTAATTTTTTCCCGTTTCTGAATCCTTCATATGGTTTTGTGTATTATTTCAAGTTTTTCTTTAATTATTGGTCATGAATTATTTCCCCCCTCTCATATCTAGATAATCTCTGTTGCCTTATTGTGTTATTTCATATGTCCAGCCAACTAAGGATTGTGTATTAAAAAGATTAGAGGGGGAAGATTTCTGGACGGGTGAGTTTTGTCTCATCGAACTGTCTTTTCATTGTGGCTGCATAGTGCTTGCATCTTGGGCTCATATCACTTGATATCTGCTTTCTCTGGACAGGTTCTGAACCATCTGTTGTATCTCATGCGGGTTGCTGATGAGGCTCGTCAAAGACGACTAGCTTTGGCTCTTGCTCATCTTTGTAACCCTGGTGATCGGGAAACTATTTTTATTAATACCAAAGGTAGGAATTTTATGTATTAAAATGCTCCGTATATATATCTCTATTGCATTTTTTTTGTGTGCATGGCTTGCTTTAATGCGGTTGTTTTCAGTGCGTGTATATTTTTGCTCAATATTGGAAAATTCTGGTTTATTTGCCTTGATTTTGCTGATATCATCAGATTTGGTTCCAAGAATTTGATTTTTTATTTCACAAATTTGTTTCTTGCAGGATTAGAGTTGCTTCTAGGGCTGCTTGATTCTTCAAGCATGAAAGAGAAACAAGATGGTTCTTTTTGGCCTTGTATAGATTGGCTACAAAAGACAATTCACTCTCTCATGTGGATGCAACTCCTTCATAACCCACCCCACATGTGCTGCTTGTTTATGTGCTTTTCTCTTCTGCTTGGGTTGTACCTGAAGGTTTACGACAAAAAATTGTCATACCACCAATAAACGCGAAGAAGTTACGGCGGACGCAAGGAAAAAAAATTCCATCATGGGGAGAAGAACAAGCAACTCATAAGTGTTCAAGATGCGGTTCAATTGGTCACTATCGACAAATTTGCAAAAATCCAATTGCACTTCATCCTACCTTATAGAGTGTGTTGAATATTTTAAATGAACGACGATTCAGCTTTTTACTCTATAAATGTATGGTTTGTAATGAATAAATATTTGACTTTATAATATAATATGATTTGTTGTTGGGTTCACCCTTCTTCTTCAATATATTTAATTTAGAAAAATAAAAATTACTTTTAGAAATGATCCAGATCAATGCTTTTAGAAATGCTCCGGATTAATGTTTCATTAGAAACTAAGTATCTTGTTTTGAATTCGTTAATTAAAAAAAATTAAATATAATTAATGTTTATACAAAAATTTGGTTAGGAGCAAAAATGAGAGAGGATAAAAAAACAGTTTATTTGGCTTTTAAGTTTCAAGGGCATTTGAGTCTTTTTATGTAGATTTTTAGCTATATTTGAAAGTTTTTATAAAAAGTGACATTTATGAAATTGAAGGTTAATTTTTGGCTATTTTTGATAAATTCTTACTTTGAAGTTGACGGGGATGATTTCTATTTACCTTCAAACACTTCTGGACCCCATTACGAAATTTCATTAAAATTCAAGTTTTTTGCTTAAAAAATGCAAAAAAAATAGTTAATGTTTCTTCGTGCGCCCATGGTCCATGAATGCAAATATTGCAATTTCTGATGCATTGGTGTTTTTAGTTCGTTGTTTGTTTGACATAATATAATAGCAAATTTGATCCGTCACTTGTGCTTTGTTGGTTTTGAAGTATCAATTTTACATAATGGCCTTCTCTAACTGTTGCTGGATTTTTGTTCCTCTTGGGATCTCATCATCGTCTCTAAATGTGTGCATTCCTGTTTACTCTAGAGCCTTGTAGAGATTATCACTAAAACCCTTGCGTGTATCTCTACCTCTGAAATTCAACAACACTTCGTAACTGCAAGGCCGTTGGTAAGATGATGATGATGAAGAAGCATCCATTAATCGAATTCAGAGAAACAGAGTTATGTAAATGGTAACAAACGATGAAGGCAGAAGAACAGAGTAATAAAGATATGCAAATCGATGAAGGGAGAATATATCGTAGAAAAAAACTAGGGAAGAAAATGAATTGAAGAGGAAGTTTCTTGTAAATATACAATTTCTCTTATAATTCGGATGAGATCTTTGATCCATTGTCCTCAAGAACTGAAATTTAAAATTGTAAAATTCTATATATTTGACTGAGCAGCGTAGATGGTCTAACATCACAATCGTCTCTGTCGGTAGACAACCACCGAATACCCTTAGCCCTGTCAGTAGACCACAACCAATATCACACGGATACTATTCTTTTCTTTTTGTCGTTTTTATACTTCATTTCAAGGTTGCAGATCATTGTGTGTTCAGCAGGTTGCTTTGCGTCTGATACTGCAGCTGCTATGGAGACGGTTCCTCTAAGGCATTTACTTTCTGTAACAACTCACAGCGTTCTAAGGAAAAGAAAAATAAACCCAGAAAATCCATTTGGCATCCAAAGATTTCATCTTCACGCCCCAACTAGGCGTTTTCGTATCCATTCCAAACGCACTGAGTTCCAAGGTACTGCCACCCAATCCTTTTCTACTTTCTTAGGACTCCTTCATTTGAACAAAGAAAACTTGTTTATTTGGTGACTCAGAAAACTCCCACCAAAGAGGATTGAAGAAACCCTTGTAATTTGCATCTTTGTCATATTCAGCTCTCACTGCTTTGATTGTTATGATTTAGGACTGCTTAGAGACCATAATTCATTCTATCGGTTTTGGGTTGTCTTGTTTGGAATTTGGAGGCCATTGTCATGGTGCTTTATATCCATGGGTTGTTTCTAGTGTGTATGAGACAGAGAGAGATTGTTCATAGGATATTGTATATAGTATAATTGACTCAAATTTGTTTCACTTTGGTGGGATCATTTCCAGAAAGATTCAAAGTTTGGTTTTTTTGGATGCTTTAGCTGGCTGTGAAATCTTTGAAGTTATAAACTTATGTTAAACATGTACCAATTTTTTCTTTTAACCAAATGAATTTTGGGAATTCAAACCCAGGACCTTGAATGTACTAGTAAATGCTCTTAATCACTAGTACTAGATGCTCCCACTATGAACCTGTAGTTTTATGCATGCATGTTTGATGATGTTGGTTTCTTTTCTATATATTTCCGCATTAGATTAGTAGATGCTATTAATTTTTTCAAGAAGCTAAGTGCTTTCTTTTTTCAGATTTGAATGGCTATGCAAAGCCTTCGCGTCTTTTGCCAGCTACTGAAGTGAAAGTCTACACAGATAACTCAGTGGAAAAGAATTTATCTTCTTTAAGGGATGATGAATATTCTCAGTCTTTATTCAAGGTCAAGTTGGGGACTAGTAATGCTTATGGCTCAAGTCTCTCTGACTTGAATGCTGGAATCCTCTTGTGCTTGATAGACGAAAATGGTGACTCCATATTACAGAGGATACCCTCAAGTTCGATAACAGATAACTCTACTGATTCAGGGGAAGGCATCCTTCACTTTCAAAGAGGTTCTGTTGATGAGTTCTTCTTCGAGGGACCTAAACTTGGAAAAATTGAAGCACTTTGGATCAGTCTTGAATCAGGTTAGCCTGTAGTAAATTAGTTTAACATTCTGATATATGCCTACTAGTTGAATTTCTGTTGGATCATTAAATATGAGGTTTGAACACTGACTTTTAACATGTTCAAACAAATTATGCTAACATTTTTTCTGTAAATTCTACAAGGTCAGGTCAGTGGCGGTTAGGGAGTAAGAGCTTGACCGTTATTTGTGGGCAACAAAGTTCTTTGGATGACAACGATAGAGAAAAACTTGAGTACATTGGTTTCAATTACAAATTTGAGGTTGAAGATATCTTGTTGGGAGAAGGAAGTGACAGTTCCATGGCACAACTTAGACCTTCCCTTGTCACCAACCTATCTGGGGTTGACTCTTTCACTATCTTCAGTAAAAGCCTCCCTGAATCAACTCTACTTGTGAGCCGTGGGATATCAAACGAGGAAACCATGAAAGAATATGCGGATTTGAAGTTATCTTTGCTACTTTACGATGCCATGTTGATCATTGTTGGTACATCACTCGCATCGTTGTCAGCTGAGGAAAATGCAGGTTTTGCATTTTTAACTGGTGGGATGGCCGGCTTCTTTTATCTGCTGCTATTGCAAAGGTCTGTTGATGGATTACCTGCTGCAGAATTGGCTTCCGTGAGCACAGGAAGAACCAACCGAATCTTTGGAGGGTCTAAGGCCCCAATATTTGGCCTGGCATTGGCTATCGTCTCTACTGTATTCACAGTGAAGTATGGCTATTGGGATGTCCCGGTAGCATTCACACCGAAAGAACTCTTGGTCGGCATGATCGGGTTTCTTGCATGTAAAGTGGCAGTGGTTTTGGCAGCAGTTAAGCCCTTGCCACTCAGTCTGAAGATAAACGAGTAAAACTTCGGCTCTGCTTCCACTTTGATGAAGACCAAGAGAGTTAGAAACATTTACAAAGCTGTATTGTATATATTAGGAAAAGAAATGCTGCTTACACTTTGATTATTACATACAAATTAGTAATCACACACATCATTAAGCTAATAGAAACAAAAATTTCTCTAAATATTTGTTGTTGAATGACACCCCCTCCCCTTGTATATATTCAGTGTGAGATCATGTGAGGGCTGCTATTCAAGCACATGGCTAGAAGATGTGTTTTACCAGTCAAAGATTACATTCTTATTTTACTTTATGAGACTTGTTATATATGTTCCTTAATCAATCAGCACACAATTTGAGTGCTGCTAGCTATGCATCTCATGTTGCTTAAATTTATCTTCTTTCTGTCTCCCCTCTCTCAACCCAGAAACTAATGGTATCTTCATGAGGGAATAATGCTTTGGTATTGGACAAATTTGAGTCCCCAGTATATTCTGTTTGATTGTCAACTGGGAGACCAGGTTCATATTGAAAAGGAGTTGTTTTTGCTTAGCTCCAACATGCTCATAAATTTATAATGAACTACTTACCAGCCGACTTTAGCATACTTTTTGCATACAAAAATGACAAGAAATTTGTTTAATCTTGTTTTAAATATTGTATTTTCCTCATGTTTTTATTCTAACTATTGTGGGAATCTTGAGCTAATTTCCACATGGAGACGCATCAATTCTAAATCTAAATCACATGGAGACAAAACACCAAATTAGGAACCAAACAGCTCAAAGGGGCATCGAATGTTGATCAAGATTCTGTTCTGGGATTGCACAAGAAGACAGTTTTCCAAACAAGGCTTGGGGGTAGATACGCTTAAGACAAAGCCACCACTTTGTTAAACACATCACTCTCTCACACCCAACAAGGTTTTTGTCTCTTCTTAAACCAAGGTTAAATGGTTGATAAGGTATCGATCATTCTCTAACAACAAAACTTACCGACAGAGGGAGGACATAGAAGTATTACCATTAGATACCTAAATTAAGGTAAATAAAAAATAAAAAAATAGTTGTGTGAATAATAATATCCTAGATATTGGCTTACTTGTGGGCCATATCCTGGCTACATTTGGATACCAGATGAAAGAGAGGTACTTAAATGCAGAGGAGTTGTTCTTCAAAGTTCATACATACAATTGGGCCATTCATATTTCTAGACCCTTTGGAAGACAAGTGAAGATGTGTTCAGCATTTTCCGCTGCAGCAAAGACTTGCATTGGAGAGAGCAGCAATGGGAAATTCGGGTGTCGAAAATCTGTGGTGACAAGAGCAAGAGTTGAAGTGATTGCAGCTCCCAAGCAAAGAAACAGGCCTGTTCTTCCTGAGCTATCAATACAAGGCATTCCTCTTGCTGATTTACATGTGGAAGAAATTGTTCAAAGGCAGTCTCACAGTTTCAACACGGACCGCGAACGAAGAAAGGCGAATTTCTACCCTAGCTTTCTTGAAGAAGCTTATGACAGATGCAAGAATATTTGCGCTGAATATGCCAAGACCTTCTATCTAGGTCCAACTTCAAAACCCTCGTCTTTTTTTTCATCAAAATTTTTAATTGGGTTTATAACTTTTTCATGACATTCTAGTGTAATCTCTTGATGCAGGCACTTTACTAATGACAGAAGAGCGGCAAAAGGCGATATGGGCAATTTATGGTAAGAAAATCAGATGTTATCATCTTAAGTTTGATATTTGTCTAAGTTTGGATGATTTTTGAAGTGTTGTTTTGAGAATGAAATGCAGTTTGGTGCAGAAGGACCGATGAACTGGTGGATGGCCCGAATTCGGGGTACATGAGCTCTGAAGTTCTTGATAGATGGGAAGAGAGACTGGAAGACATTTTCGAAGGACGGCCTTATGACATGCTTGATGCTGCACTCACTCATACAGTATTCAATTTCCCCTTAGACATCAAGGTACTCATGATACAGCATGTCAACATTAACATTTCAAAAAAGACTTAAAATCTTGTTCATGACATTGATTATTGTTGTTGTACGTTGTGAGCAAAGCCTTTTAGGGACATGATTGAGGGTATGAGAATGGACTTGAGAAAATGCCGGTACCAGAATTTCCACGAGCTTTATCTGTATTGCTACTACGTGGCGGGGACGGTAGGGTTAATGAGTGTTCCTGTGATGGGAATTGCACCAGATTCTCTGATTTCTGCTCAAAGTACATATGATTCTGCACTCTATTTAGGCATTGGAAATCAACTCACAAACATCCTTAGAGATGTTGGGGAAGAGTAAGTTTCAACCTTTCATTAATATAACAATACCTACTAACGGGTCGTTTTTAATCTCACTTTTTTTCCTTCTAGTGCTATGAGAGGGAGAGTTTACCTTCCCCAAGATGAGCTTGCTCAATTCGGGTTATGCGACAGTGATGTCTTTTCACGAAAGGTGACTCATCAATGGAGGGAGTTCATGAAAGAACAGATTACAAGGGCAAGATTCTATTTCAATCTGGCAAAGGAGGGAGCTTCTCAGCTCAACAAAGACAGCCGTTGGCCGGTAAACTTACATCGCAGCTCAACAAAGACACCAAGAAGATGATTTCCAGATAGATACTCGAATGTTGTTGTCTGATTGCAGTTGTTTTGCCTATTTGGGTTTTGCAGGTTTGGTCCTCGTTACTCATATATCGGAACATACTGGATGCGATTGAGGAAAACGACTATGACAACTTGACAAAGAGAGCCTATGTGAAGAAAGGGAAGAAACTTCTGATGTTGCCTTTGGCTTACACAAGATCTCTATCATCACATACCTTCCTCTCTTGGTGATAAATAATTCCCTCCAACTCTATCCTCAATCAATTTGAGTGGCAAGTCGCAAGTGGCAACAACAAAAATGGTTTTCACAAAGATGAAGTTATATCAACTTACCAAGACTTGTTCTCACTATGTAAATTTTGTTACTTCTCCAGGCGGTGTTAAACCGCTTGTATTATATTATAGGATGTGTTACATTTGATGTATTATATAATATAAATTACGTGAAACAATACACAAATGTATAATTTCCCAAGAATTTCAATTGCGCTTGTATTCATCACGGTAAGAATTGAGTTCAATTAATATCATATGAACATTTGATGCATTATATAATATAAATTAAGTGAATTAGTAACATCATATGAGTCATTCTAGTACTAAAACTTTATTCCACTATTGCAAAGTAGGATTCATCAAAACATTGCATCACCAATTCACCACTAGATGTAAATTTTCGCATTTCAATAAATACACATAATCACCTCAATCGTACTCGTAATTTAACCGACCTTAACATTACTTACTAAATATGAGCTTAATAACTATTTCATTTATAATTCTTCAATTCAATTTTTGTATTGGAATTATAGGGAAAACCCACATACATAAAAATAAAAAAACCATTTGAAAGTTGATTTTACTTTCAAAATTGGGTTTCTACTTCACCTCCCTACTACCACCAATTTCCATCCTTTATACCCTTAAAACTTTCTCAACCTCCCTACGACCACCATTTTCCATCCTTTATACCCTTTTTATACTTTATCCAAATCTCACGTCGTAACGAAAATTAAAAACTATAAACAAAATGAATATCGTGCAGAAAATTCATCGAAATCGTGCCAATTGGCTTGGAGTCTTTGACTTAACATTTCTAAATGGAGGCCGGGTCGCATCCCAGGCAGAATGTAGTACATGCTGGGAAATGCAATCAAGGTTCCAAAAAGTGAAACAAGAAAAGCTAGTACGTGTAAAAAGGGGAGGTTGAAGTTGAAGTGATCAGATCTCAGAAAGAAAGAAGAAAAACCAAAAAAGAAAGAGGGTCAACAAAAGGCCAGGACTTCCATTTCGGTTAGGGAATCGGTAAATCAGTTCATACCGATTAACAGCCCTGGGTGTAGATGCTTACAACAACCAATCAAAAAGTTTAAATGAACATATTCTTGAAATCTGTTGATCAAGTTCCCCAGGAGAAACTAAAAGAATGAAATCATTTTCAGGATGATCAAGGTCATCTCTCAATTCTTGCTACCCAAACAGTGTCGTCGTTTATCAGTATTTCTCAGAATGGTCTCCATCTAATAATGTCAATATTCTTTCTGCAGAGACAAAAAACTGGTTAGTTCCTTTTGTACGAAACTTGTTTACAACAGTCGTGCGCAGTAAAATTAATTGTACCATGGTAAAAAAGATTTTCAGTTATGTGATGCTGTCAAATATCAGAAGGTCTTGATCTATTTCCAGACACTGTTCAAGCTGAGCTCATAAACAGATTCTAAGACCATCAGCTATAGACTAGGGCTCGTTTAGTGAGCGAGATTGGATTGGATTGGATTGGATAATTCATTAAATTCAATGTATTTCAAATATGAAAATGGATGGTTTTCATAGTAAGGGGATTAAAGGGAGTAGAGATTGAAGTAAATTTAACTATCCAATCCCCTTAAAATAGTATGATTAGAAAAGGCAAGTTTCCTTCTAAGAATTTGGAAAGTAATCCTATCTAATCCTCCTATAATGAAACTGCATCCATTTTCACATTCAAAATACATTGAATTTGGAGAGTTATCCAATCCAATCCAACCTTGCTCACCAAATGTGGCCTACAGTCATTCAATCAATCAAGGAAACTAACGGACAATAAAATCTGTGATGTGGATTACTGTAATAGAAATCAAAACACCATAACATATATGGCAGACCAAACAAAAATGGTTCAGGATCATGCAGCTACAAGTTGCAGAAAATACAAAGTAAGCACTAGCTAACAAGACAATCAATCAGAATCGGGTAGCAGCAGTGAATCCTGCATTGATATCACAACTATGAACATTTGTAGTTTTTTAGGTTGTAAGTTGTATCGAGAAAATGCATGGCAATTTGAAAAATACTTCTCAGCTACAAGCGTGTAATCACTATAGACTAAACAAACCTCATGAACATGCTGCCATCCAGCTTAGGATTCTTTCCTCGCTTCCGCATCACGATTTTTCCAAGGATTGAGAGCGTCTCTGATCGCCTGAGCCTCTGGTGAATTCTCCCAAGCACGTTTCTCTGACTCCAGAACAGTTACTTTATCATCTGCACATATCGAAAGAGGTTAACTAAGAATTAGATTATGCAACAGGTGCTTTTTAGAAAATGTGGTACAGAAAAACTCAACTGGATGACATCAATCAAAAAGAAGCATCTGCTAGAAACAACCGCAACACGCAAAAGTGAGTGGTGTCTCATAAAGAGTGGCTAATACCAAATGGAGCTTTGTGTGCCTTTTTTTTCTATTGCTAAAATAATATATGTTTGGGGCAGTAAAGACCAGAGGTTAGAGGGGGGTGATGGAGGGGTACAACTTACAGGGCCCAACTACAGTCAAAGGCCACCCCATCCAGAGCTTTAATGGGAAACAAGAAAGATCAAAGAAAACATAGAATGGAGACCATTGTTCCCAATGTTCAAATTAACTCCAAATCTTTCGGCCATCAAAACCACTTGGGAGTAACCAGCACCATTGATAATTGATTATCTTTCGACACAAGTGCCGATTCAAAGGGTCCAAAAATTCAATAAAGTCCATGTGAAATTGAAACCTCTTCTAAGTTCAGTTCAACCAACAGTATAATTTGTTTATAGAAGTGCTCATATAGTGCCATCTGAGACATTTTCAAAACTTCCTACTACAAGTATGATATTTGCTATCACAAACTATAACGTTATGAACAACCTTGTGACATCAAATTAAAGGACGTGCATTTTACTAGCACAACCCAATCTATTTTAAGAATAAAAAACACCCAACTTTAAGGATAAAATTTTCCTCCAGACGTTCACAGATCACGACATTTCTCCATCTATTAGCTCATAGATTGAAACAATCATTTCATTTTCATAACCTCATCATTTTAATTATTTATACAAAAATAATAGCAACTTCAGCCATAATCAAAGATAGATAATTGGACCCAAAATCGAATAGCCAGCAAAACAAGAAAAATAATAATCAGAAGAAAGAAGCAAGAGGGTAAAGGAGAGTTCTCACACAGAAGCCGGTTTTGATCATGAAAAACTCCATGGAACCTCCGACAAGAGCCGACCCAAATGCAATCTTCAAATACCAATCTAGAAATTTCATTTTTCACTACACATTAATCCAAAGAAAGAAATCAAAAGTCGAATTTCAATTAATGTACAACAAGAAGGGCACAACGTTAGCAGAAGTAAAGGGCGAGAATGAGAGCAAGAGATTTACACAGCTCAAAAATAGACGGAGCTCCACTCTGCAGAGACTCTCAACTGCGAAAGCGAAAATCAGTGTTTTGGTCCTTTTTGATTTTGGACTGTAAACTCGACGGTGATGGATGGCAGAGATAAGCTCGCTCGATGGGGGAAAGAGTTTAGGTGGGGTGGTGAGGCTGGTCTTGGTCGGAGTTGAGGGCGGTGGTGGGTGGTGGTGTTCGTGGTCGCAGGGAAGAAGAACGAAGATGTTGCAGTCGGGAAGAGAGAAAGAGAGAGGAGAGAGAGAGTAAAAAAAAAATTTGATTGGTGGAATTAGTTTTTAGGTTTAAGAAAATAATAAAACAATTAAATTAATTAATTAATTAAACCAAAAGAAGTAAATTTCTAAATATTGGATTATAACGAAAACCTTAACGAGCTCAGCTTCCTCGTTCTGAATTCAGTTTCGACACTTTCCAATAATTCTTCGTTTAAATGAAAAGATTTCGGAGTATAATTTCCGAATTAATTCCTTTGCTAATTTAGTAAATTTCACGAAGATTTGACAATTAAAATAGAAAAATAATTTAATAATTTCAACTTTAAATTTTCGAATCAAATTGTGATATTATGTGTATTTGAATAATTAATTAAAATTCACCAAAAAAACAAATAATTAATTAAATAATGTTGTTTTTAAGTTCAATTTTTTCTCTGCTTGGTTGGACCGATTTAGTTAGGTCTGTCAACTTTTCGATTTCTCACAGCACCCCTACAATTCTGTACATGATGCTAGCTCGTTTAGTAAATTCGTATATAAATATACGTATGATAAAAAAAAAAAACTTTCATTTTCCATTTTATTCTTAAAGATTCACTATAATCTTCTTATTTTTAAAAAATAAATAAAAAAAAGTCAGTTGAATTGTGAGTCATTATTATCATGAACTACGAAAAAAAAAATGAAATGAGATAAAATATAAACCTATTGGAACATTTAGCATTCATTTTCTAAGGGGAAAATTATGAAAGCACCCATTATAAGAAGTGAGCTCATCATCCCTCTACAGATCACCAACCCCCAAAAAAAATCCTTCTACAGAAAAATTAAATAGAAAAAAAAAAGGAACACAATGAAAAATCAGAAAAGAAGATGCCACATTGTTTGCTGGAAATGGTACATACGCTGCAACAGTTTCGCCACCTCTGCTACGTCCTTCTGCAGAGACTCGTGCGCAATCCAAGGAAGCCTTACCTGCCAATCTTACTTGATTTTCCCCCAACCGTCCACAACTACTGTGAAATTTATAACCTTAAATTTAAGTAGAGCCCTCAATGCCTAAACCTTCAAGCCGGCAGCAGCAGGCAATTTAGCAACTGATTTGACAGCTCCATTATAGGAAGTAATCAGGTGTTCTTCGGGTCACATCTGGTTCTCCCCTCCTAGGAGCTGGCTCAAACTGAGATACAAGATAACAAAGTTTCAAGCATTTTTCATACAGTTTGTAGCTTTGTGCATTAATTGTAACATATCAACAATACTATTTGGTCTGCACGTGTTTGCATGTGAAGTGAGAGAGGTAGGGAGAGTAAAGGGAGTTTGAAGAGAAAATAAGGACCAACCTGAATGAATGTGTGACCTTTGCAGTCGTCGACTTCCAGGATGGATGCCATATTTCCACAGCGATAACAATAGTTGGGTGCACTGAATATAGTGACCACTTTTTGTTCCTGGCATAGGGTAAACAAACTAATTACACAAAATTCTCAAAATAAACCATTCTCCTAAAGACACAAAATGAGGTTAAATACTCACATGACCCCAGTTATATCCTTCCATGACCAGCTGATGTGCTCTAGCAATCAACTTTAAGTTATTTGTATGATTGAACTGCTCTGATATGTCCTGTTAAAATAGCAAAAGGAAACGTATCAGTAAAGTCTGTCGAAACAATGGAGAACCGGCCAACTGAATTTCAAACTATCAACCCCAACAAAAAGTGAATGAACAAATAAACTACCTGGCCAAATGTATATCCTGCACCCCTGGGAGAGATACCCCAGCCACAGCGATCATCAGGGTCAGACCATAGAAGGTCACACATGGGACCCTCATGAGGAACCTCTTGTACACGGTCAAAATTACGTATGTTATCAAGGGTTTCAATGGATGGAGACAGCCCACCGTGCAGGCAGAATATTTCAGATTCAACCTTAAAACAAAATTAAAGTGGATATGTTACTATAAGGGGAAAGAACCAAAGTATTTACTCAGACCTAGACTATCAACAATGAATAGATAATGATCAATTTTCTTGACTACATACAGACAAAATAAATTAAACAAACGTGCAAAAGAACAATGTTGGCAGATGTCTCCTAGGGATTACAAAGTCTACAAATTATTGGGGGACTAAACTCTAGCTTTAGAACAATAATTCTAACAAAGTTCTCAATAATTTAAATCATATCTATATGCTTTCAAATTTAGTATCAACATGCAAAGAAGCCAGCCCAGATTGCTATCACTTCCTTATGGCACAAATGCAAATTCCCACCATTGCAATGCAAAATTAACACATATAACCATGGCCAAACTAATAAGGCTTGTGTCCTAGGCTATAATGTTAGAAATGGAATAAAAGGTTGCACCTAGAAATTTAAAAGGTGCATATCTTCAACCGATACAATCACAAGAATGTTCATGGCCACAGGGACTGCCAGCTTAAACAAAGTACAAGCGGTTGCGCACTGACCTACATTAACTATTTAAGCATCATAATTATGTGAAGCTAAATATACTAACCAATGCTGTCAGAGGAAAATAGTCAAATAAATCTGTAAAGATCTTCCAAACATTGGCATTACCATACCTGCAAATAAAAAAAGAGTAGTAATCTTTACAAGCTTGAAAAATAAGATATATACACAATTGAGAGGGATGAGGGAAGTGTGAAGCGGAAAGATGCAAACTAGGTCATAAGAGATTAATCAGGAGAAACTGTCAGTCAAATTCTTTAAGCTAATATGCATCTGAAATAAAATTTGATTTGGTGCTCCAAGGACTGATTCACATTACAGTGATCATCCATTTAATTTTTTAAGTTCACCTTGACATGGTACGCCTGATTCATATGACACTCCTTTATTGAGTGAAAGAATATGATCATGAAATTATTTTTTTTTTAAAATGCATACTGAAAAGCCATCACATAAATGTGATATGATAAGTGACTAAAAGAACGATTGCAAATGCAGCTACAAACTACAATATAAATATAAGTTCATAAACATGCAAACCTACAACTGCCACATTCACAAAGACAACCCAAAAAGTAATATCATTTTTGCTTCCATTGATGCACTAACTTGTATACTATAATGACACTTTCCTAAACAAAACTACATGTAAATGAACACACATCGTGTATATAATGTTTAGGTATGAAGCTAGTCAAATGGAAAACAGAGTCCTTAAAGAAGTCAAAAGGCACACAAATGTATCAAAATTGACCCACAAAACATAGGATGCTAAGAAACTCACTTCCGTAAGCACTCGTCATAAAAACCATAAACTTGAGTAATCTGCAAAGGGAAAACATAAAGCCACAATCAAAATGAACAGTTTTCTTCGACAAATGAGAATCCTGCTTTGATTAATTAAAGACCAACATCACGTGACTAATTCCATAATAATATATGGAGGGGAGAGGAGGAGATAGTGAGAAGAGAGACCAGAAGCAAAAATATACCTGACGGCTTTCATGATTTCCTCTTAGGATAGTAATACGTTGAGGATAACGCACCTTCAAGGCCACCAGGAGCTGAATGAACAGATAAAAATGTTAGAAGCATAATGACAGACAAATGGATGGCAATAAGCAAGATGAAGCCACCTTGAAAAAGGGAAATTCCCATCATAAGAACATAAATTCTTAAATTCAATAGTTTAAGCCTTGTCTCATTGTCTTTTCCCCTTTTATCTGTCTCCCTGCCGATCTACAATCAAGGATGTTCACAGGTCGGGATAAATCAGATTTGGAGTATTTTCCCATCCAACCTGACTTTATCGAGTTGTACATCACACCAATCAAACCTGGCTAACCAGGAAATTGATATCTACAACCTTGGAATCTTGGTCTGAAGGGCTGACATTAGGGCTGCTAAAGAGCCACATAACTCATGTTCATGCTCAGTATTCAGCAAGTAAACATCAATGGGAAGTGAAATTATAAGGTCTTTCTTAGACATTATAATTTATTATATTAATCAGAGCCTTAAAAGTTTATAAAATTAAAACATCCTTTTCAGTTGTGTCAAAAGAGAAAACCCAAAACTACAGAATTATTCAAAGATAAGGATTAGAAAACTTATTTAAAAGACTTACTGTCACTGTTTCAACGGAATAATAGCCACGATCCACATAATCTCCCATAAACAAATAGTTTGTATCTGGACACTGCAAACAACATTGCAACAAGAGACCTATTACTTTAAGAAAGAAATATTCAACATAAAAAACAGATGTCTACTAATTAGGAAATAGCAAACGTCACCAATCACAGAAAGATCAGTCTAGAAAATGATTAAAGGCTGAGTACACCCACACTTCTTGCTTCACTACTTTTCAGTGAACCTCTTACACACTTCTAGAGTTCATGAAATAGACTGACCACAAAATCTAAATTGAAAAACTCAAACTAAAGTATTTCCAACATATTTGATCTTTAGAGTCACTAAAATCCAAAACAACATATTTTCATAAAGTCTTAACCTAATGATAACCTCGGAGAGAACATAAGTAATTGAATAGCTCAAATAAGAAACAATACCTTCCCTCCAATGCGGAAAAGCTCCGCAAGATCATGGAATTGTCCATGAATATCACCACAGATAGTCACAGGGCTTTTCACAGGCTGCAGCACATAAAATCAAAATGGTTATTCATATACCTAAAGACGTGTAAAAGTTTGATAACCCAAAACCTGTAGTATAAACCTTGATAGTAACACCTAGGATATCTCTAATATCAAGCATACAACCAAAATGTACTTTTGACTTCAGAAGCATAAGTTAAGAATATCAATCAGGATTCTGTGGACCCACCTGGACATTGCTTTCTTCCATTAATATCTCCTTGGCTTTCTCACAGAGCCCCCTTACCTATATTGAACATGCGTATTAAGTCGACAATTACTAGATCATTGAAGGGCAAAAAAACACATGCGTAAAGAAACTTCCAATAAAGAACGATAAACAAGGCAATCCTTGTACACAAAGATCATTGTCACACCGCTCTAGCAAAACCAAAGATGAAAGCTTACTAAAAAAACATCTAATACAAGGGCTGGTGGTTACAAAAATCTTTCACCAAATTACAAAACACACGAATGACATTTAAACAGATATAAATTCCCATAAGTGGAAGACAGTCGTCGTGAAGATGGTTTCACTGTCATCTAACACTAAGTGATATGGCAAATAGGACTGGTGTACCATGGACATAACCAATGTTCTGAAATCCAAGTAACAATATTACATTCAGTTTTGAAGCCGACAATCTTGCAAAGTGTGCAAGCCATAAACCCTCCCTCGCTCCCAAGAAAGATGGGTAATTCAAGGCTTAGCTGAATGTGTTTTTAAAAATCCCAACTGAAAGCAGGGAAAAGATACAAATCGCATGCATGCAATAGAAAAGTGTACAGGTTCTCTGCCATTCCTGACCATTATTCTAAATGTTGCATTTAGCCAAAACTATACTCAAAATTGCGCTCCCAGAAGAGTCAGTTAACCATAACTCCACAGGGGTCTATAAATCTTTTCAAAGATTCGGAGTTCAAGGTCCTCACACTCGAAACTAAATCTTTCCTGTTCACACACCCCATTGGTTAAATCTAATACCACAGGAAAGAGGATCTGACGCACATTGCCTATAAAGAATCAAGCAAGAATAAACCAGTCCGACCAAGAATTTCATACATTTCAAACACATCAATGAATAAGCAAATCATTCAATGGATCCCCAAAGTATCTGAAGCCACAGCTCCAGATCGGTCCCATGAGAACCCTAATAGAGCTAAATTCACAGATCACGCCCATAGTTACAAACAAAGAAATGCACCACATTTATCGGTCTGGCCCACCAATCCTCGAAATATCAGAACCTGATCCGTCTCATTTCCCAAAATTCAGCACAAAATCTCCCAAAAAGGCATTGAAACAGAAGAAAAAGAAACGAAACGGGCCAAAAATGACCATAATAATAATTATAATAAGTGGATAGTAGAAGGTGTGATACCTCTGGTTCGGACAAGGGTTTGCACTGCATGAGCTGAGCAATCTGTTCATCCAGGTTCCCATGTGAGTTCGAAGGGACCGAATCCATCCTCTTCCTCCTTCAGTTCCTCTTCCCCAAGACGCACCGTTTTTCGCAGATCAAGATGCCCTCCGAAACCCCCAACCCTAGATCTGTGGATAACCCTAGATTTCTCCTCCTCTTCTTCTTCGTTTTCTTCTTCGAACCACTCAGAGATTGAGAGAGAGAGAGAGAAAGCGGTGGTGGAGAAACCAAAGGCTTTTTAGTTGTTTTGAATTTTTCCCTACTTTTTTCTTCTTTGTTTTTCACTCCCTGGCACTCTCTTTTTGGATTATTATTATTATTTTTCGTCTATTATTCATTTATATTTTGGTGTCTTGGGAGTTTAAAGCGATAAAATGGGAGCGTACGCGCGTGGGATGATTGGACAAATGCATGGGCCTTAGTCCCAGCGTGTGGGTGTCTTTTGATTGGGTGGCTTTCAAGCGCGCGTGAGAGACTCTTGTTATTTAAGATTTGTGGATGTAAACAAATGATGGATCATCAACGAAGTGCCACAACTGAGACTCCCATACAACAAATCAAACACTCGGAACTCAAATTTCTAGAGCCTCATATCATTTCAAATTTCAAATTTCATGTTACAAAAATAAGGAGCATCAATGTGCAAGCACGACAATCGGGTCAAGATGTCCGAGTTGGTCTAAGGCGCCAGTTTCAGGTACTGGTCCGAAGCTGGCACATTGCAGAGAAACTCTGGCTTTATGGCACAATTTCAACTTTCTGTCCTGTGAAGAAATGTTACTCGAAACAGAACAAGAAGAATTGGAAGGCAGGCCTTGCTATATCCAGATTAAAGAGTCTTTAGACAAGCAAAAAGCACCTCAACAGTGAGACAAAAAGATCTTTAAACCCATTGGACATAAACTTCAAAACAACTACACTACAAGTAAACATTTCAGGGGATAGAATGGAAAAGACAATTGGCCGCCAAAGTAAGCAAGCAACCAGCAAAATCTATCAATTCTTGCATGAAACATGCCTTGGGGGTATAGACTTATCTTGGAATGGGCAGGCGCCAACCAATTAAAACAGCGAATGTCCAGAAAATGCTATCCGAGACCCGGGAACTTATTCTTCGACAAGCTTCTGGAAATCAACACCTCAGGCGGGTTACGTGCTCTTTTCTTGCAATTTCATTGTCTTGTTGCGTAGCCTCTCCATGAATGCAGGATTTGCTCTTAATCTCTCCTTGACATACGAAACTCTAGCATCCTCAGCCAGTTTGTTAGCTTTCCCAGCTTCCTCAATGAGGGAAAGGAGAGTCCTGAGACAATCCTTTCTATTTTCTTCCCGGTGTTCAAACCTTCATGGGAGAACGAGAAGATTATTTTCCTTTGTTAAGAATAAAGAACAAAATACCATGGCATTGCATAGATAAGATGCTACTGTAAAAGGAAGAATTGTGCAGTGCTACCATATGTTGATATATCAATTTTCATATGCTTCATTTATGTTTACAAGCAATTACTTCTTTCCCTATAATTAAATCAACTTGGGTGGATAACTTTTTGTTCTTGTTAAAACAAAAATCTCGGGTGCATAAGCTGCCCACTATATAGTTACTGCACATTTAATTCTCAAGCACCTTCATGAAAAGTGAAACATCAAAGACTGGGCTGGACATGATAAAAGAATCTTTCCGTTTGTTCTGCAGGGACTGAAGAACAGTACAAAATTGGGCTAGACATAGTTACTGTACTGAAGAACAGTACAAAAATCTCGGGTGCATAAGCTGCCCACTATATAGTTACTGCACATTTAATTCTCAAGCACCTTCACGACAAGTAAAACATTCAAAGACCGGGCTAGACATGATAAAAGAATCTTTCCGTTTGTTCTGCGGGGACTGAAGAACAACAAAATTCAAGGTTATCGACTAGAAGCCTACAACTCAAAACAGATAATGGAAATCCTAGTTCAGTTTAGTAGTATAAGCACAGCAGCACAAGCAACAATACCAAGTTGTTGACATGTAAGATGGAAAGTTCTAAATTCTGAACAACAATTAACCAGTATATGCAGTTTCTTATCGACCTACCTCTCACTAGTGATAGTAAGCTCATCTTTCCCTGGATTGTACCGCTTTCCAACCAATTCTCTGAGTCGACGAAATTGATGCTTTGAAAGCCCAAGTTCTTTCACTGTAACAGACAGTTTCACTTTTCTATTCTTGGGATGCCAGGCATCACCACCAGGAGCAAAGACTACACGTGTGACCCACCTAAGGATTGGCCCTTCACCTGGCGGGTCATCTACATCCTTTATGTCGTCCGGTACAGCAGTCCCGTCAAATTGTGGGGGCCCTTCGGCATCCATCTTCTTCACATATTCCATGACAATTTCATCCTCAAACTCCTTAAACAAATTGTAAGCTTCTTCAGGTTCAAGCTCCTCCCTTTCACACATATCCCCTAGTTCATTGAACTTCTCTTCAACCTTCCTTTTCATGTCATCTGGAAAAGACAATGGCATTACAGCTTATTCAAAAGTACCAATTTGAACCAAAAGATGCAACTACCATGGCCTGTGTGAGAAACAAAGAAAATGCTTGACAGCTACAGATTGGATGCCCAGAAAATTAGCATTTGAGAAACGTGCAGCCTACACATATGAACTACTGCAATCATGATAAAAACCGCTAATTTTAACAATATATAGGCAGAAACACTGAAGTTTAACACACAAACATCCAGCATCTCATTGCAGGATCATTTTCATTTTCATTTTTTTTCAAATAAGGAAGTGGATTTGGTAGAAAACAGAGCATCCTAAAAAATGTTGCAACTCGAAGTGTATATACCTGGAAGGAGCTTATCCCAGCTAAGCATATCCTCAAGAATGGCCTCACACTCTTTCGTATCCTTCATAACATTGTGCTTAATTGCATCCTCGACAATATCATCCCACTTCTTCTCATCCATGTTGTAGTACTCGTTGTTTACCATTCTCTTCATGACTACATCCCTTGCGTCGTACAAATTATCAATCTCTTCATCAGTGTCATGCAAATCCTCAAAATCGGATTCAAACTCTTCGTCCTTAACATCATCCACTGGCTGCATTTGCAGCTCATCCATGAGCTCGTCATCTGTTTCCTCATGCTTCCCAACCAATCTCCTCTGCAGAATGGCTTCAAGGATTGGCGGGAGGGCCTCCTCATCACCCTTAAAGTATTTCTCTATCCGCACTTTCAGCTCTATTAAATCAAAATGAAAATACAATGACATTTGGAAATTAGAATCCTAATTATCACTACAAATTTTAAGAAACCCAAATATCACTTAAAATTCAGTAACTTTCTTACTCCCTAACAATCAAACCAGGAATCCAATTAGCCAAAACATTCAAATAATCCAATTAGTCAAATATTACAGCAGAAACCCAACCCCCAAAAGATTGAAAATTCCAAAAAAACCCAAAACCCCAAAAGTTTGAAATTTTCAATTTTTTTTTGTTTACTTTCTCCTTCATTTTCTCAGTACTCAAACATAAGGTCAGCCGTAACCGTAATTGAAGACACATTAAAATATCAAAATAGGTCACCTTTGTTATTGATGTCCTGGACTTCAACGGCGGCATCATCTTTTTTTGGGATCAAACTCGAATCAGCAGATGAATTGGAGCTGGAGGTTTCAGCGGTGGAAGAGTCGTCTTCGGACGAGAAGAGCCTGAGTAGGGACCGAGTGGAAGCCGAGAGTGGGACGAGTGATGAGATAGGATTTGGGTTGCATGTTGGACGGGAGAGAAGGCGATTGCGAGCATAGAGAGCGACATTGCTGAGCAGAGTCCGTCTCATGGTTCTCTAATTTTCTCTGTCTAGGGTTTATCAAAGGTTCAGAGCGCGCGACCGTGGGAGACGGTCGGAATCTATGAGAGACGAGAGAAATGAAGAAGAGGGAGGTGGGGGTTAGCCGCTTAAGCGGCTAAGGGCCCAACGACTATTGGGCTTCACGCTTCATTTGTGGGCTTTCAGGGCTGAGGCTGTAATGGGCTGGCTAGTGAAGATTGTTATTTTTGTTCATAAATTCGTCAATTCATAAATTATAAAATAGTACGATGTTGTCATTATTTTTAACTCATTTTTATCATTTAAATTTAACAATAATTTTCTGTTTTAGGATATAGTATTAATAAATACATTTATATCACTCATTTAATTTTCAAATGAATAAAAATTGTCATATTACTTGATATAAAATACACAAGTCTCAAATTTCCTTCCTAGTCGGAACCATTTGTTAGCAAATAAGCACAACCTCATATGTTCACTTCTCACCCTCTCCCACTTGTCTGAAGCCTCTTCGCTAACTGAAACTGGGGATGGGCATAAATACCCATGGGCATGGATACTTATGGGTATTGTTTTAATGGGCTAAAATTTAAATGGGTAAAAAGTTAATCATCATCTAACATATAAGGTAAAAGTTTATCCATGAGTATTCAATACCTATTAAGTTAAAAATACATTCACTATCCATCATTCAAATTAACTTATACAAATCATGAATCCAGCCCATTTGATAATAACGTTGATGTTTAGGTTATTGTTGATCATGATAATTAACTCGCACAAACGTTCTAACTACATTGTTTTAATGTTATAACCTTTTGTACTATTTTTAATTTTATGCATGTACTTGAAAACTAATATTATTTTGAAGAATTTGGGAGGGTGAGTTTATTTTCTTATAATGGAGCAGAAAAAACAGTAAAATAATCATACGTACTCTTTACGCATTGGATCAGATATGAATATACCTTTTTAAAAATAAAAAGGAATTATTCACGGGTATAAGTGCATCTATGCCATTATTAAATATGGGCCGTTAAAAAAATTCATTTTACCATCCCTGGGACCCTAGCTGAAACCATTAGTTAGCAAAAGCTAGCTTAAATCATCGGTTAATAAAAACTAGCTGAAAACACCTCACGTAATAACTTAACCAACAACGTTTCGATTTCGATTTCGATTTTAAAAATGATTAAAAGAGTCACATGCGTAGTCCTACTATTTTCACAAAACTAAAGTACACCTTATGGTCAACAAATCGGCCCTCATATAATTGTATTATAATAAATACAAATAAATAAAAAGGCCCATGGTACACCATAAGGCCTCTTCATACTCACTCTTTTATTAAAACTCTTAAGTCCAATTTATATTGATTCTTTTTATCTACATTTTTTTTTAGAACTGTTAAATAAAATTTTCAACTTTCAAAATTGTCAAAGCGATTAGTCTCACACAAAGCAAATACGAAAAATGACATTTGAGAAATAACCATATTTAATTTCCATTTTATATATTAAAAAAAATCCATTTTCACCTGTAAATTACAGATTCACTATGAATTTACGGTGCAGTAACTTTTGCAAGTTAACCAAAAATGGGGGGTTGAAAATAGGATTCACAGAGAGAGATATTTGGTGGTATTAGATTTTCTTTTTTCCAAATGTTCGGTGGTATTAGATAGACAGAGAGAATATTAAGACCGCTCATTCTAATTTCTTACACCACTCCAGCCGCAATATAATTTCTTTCTTTTTCTTTTCCTTTTCATTCAAAATTCAAATTCTTCTGAAAAAACAAAGAAAAAACAGAGAAAAAGAAAGAAAAAAAACGCACAAAATAGTAATAAATGATTTAATTTTAATTGAATTATTATTAATTTAGAGAGAGAAGCGAGCGGCTTTGGCTTCGAAGAAAAGGAAAGATATTTTTGTTAGGCCTTAAAGCGCTGCCTCTTGTCTGCGTGCACCAACAAAAGCATTAGGGTTTCTCAGATCTTTTTCATCTTCTTCTAACCTCCGTCGTCACGTCCTCTACTGCTACAAGGTTTCTCTTTCATACAGGTCGCTCTCTCTGTCTTTCTCTCTTTATCTCTCTACTCTG
The DNA here is from genome assembly GCA_037349345.1 of Oemleria cerasiformis. NCBI lineage: Eukaryota > Viridiplantae > Streptophyta > Magnoliopsida > Rosales > Rosaceae > Oemleria > Oemleria cerasiformis. Next base: position 691,256 of record JAZGTL010000006.1, read on the forward strand.
CATGTTATCTCTTCTCTGCCATTAGCATCGATTTTGTGGTTGTGCTTCCCCCCGTTGCATTATAGATCGGGGATTGTTCTGCTTCAATTCCTTTGATTGGGTTACGTGTTGCTGTAATATTAATATATACAAATAAAATATAGAGGGAAAATCTTGTTATCGGTTTGAGGGGTGGAATGGGGTTTTTGTTTTGTTTTTGTCACTCTTGCTTTTTATTTTTTTTATTTGGGATTTAGGGTGCATTGTTGTTTATGTTTCTGTTTTTGTGGTTGGTGCTGCTGCCGTGTGCGTTTTTGAATCGATGATTATGCATTGGTGCGGTTCTGGAGGGCTGCTTGATAATCATGTGAAGTTGATTTATTTATGTATTTGTTTACTTTTGTGTATTTTTTCAGGGTTTTGTTTTCGTTCGTTGATTCGGATTTCATTGGAATTGCAATTGAAATTTCTTGGGTTCAATTGTGGAGAATTTTTGAAGTGGGATTTTAAGGGTTATATATCTGTTTTTAAAGGATTTCTTGGAGCGACAATTTGTTTTAGTTGTATCGACTATGCGAACTTCATGGGCAGATATGGCTGCAAATTCTGCAGCTGAGAATGCATCTTCTGGTTCTTCTGCTAACAATGCTGGTACTGGAAATTCTACCAACAATGCTGCGGCTGGAAATTCTGTCAACAATTTCGGTGCAGGAAATTCTAATGCTCCTACTCGTTCCACCTATGTCCCCCCACATCTTCGTAACCGTCCACCTTCATCAGACCCACCTGCTCCAGCCTATACTGGGCCAACTGCCAATGATCGAGGTGGGTTTGGTGGATCTCGATGGGGTGCTCCCAGAAACGACAATAGTCGAGGAGGGTATGGTGGAAGTGGCGGTCGTGGGGGTGGATGGGGTGGCAGAAGTGGTGGTTGGGATCATGGAAGGGTGCGAGAAGCAAACCCCTTTGCAGATGATGACGAAACAGAGCAGCCGTTTAGTGAGCAAGAGAACAGTGGTATTAACTTTGATGCATATGAAGATATCCCAGTTGAGACAAGTGGCGACAATGTTCCCCCCCCTGTGAATACATTTGCAGATATTGACTTGGGTGATGCACTTAATAAAAATATTCAGAGGTGCAAATATGTGAAACCAACACCAGTGCAGCGTCATGCCATTCCCATCTCCCTTGGAGGGCGGGACTTGATGGCTTGCGCCCAAACTGGTTCTGGAAAGACGGCAGCTTTCTGTTTTCCAATCATCAGTGGAATCATGACAGGACAACCTGCACAGAGACCACCCCGTGGTGCACATACAGTCTATCCACTTGCCCTCATTTTATCTCCTACTAGAGAGCTTTCAATTCAAGTATGTTTTAGTAACTTATGTCATTTTTTTCCTACATTTTCTGGCAGTCCATGTGATGAGAATTGAACATTTCAGATTCATGAGGAAGCTAGGAAATTTGCATATCAAACTGGTGTCAGGGTGGTTGTTGCTTATGGAGGAGCGCCAATTAACCAACAGGTTATACATCCATATTTTTTTCTTTACAGTTATAGAAGAACCTGTGTTCTTGCACTTTCATGTGCCCAAACTTTTCTTTAAATGATAAGTGAATGAATTGCCATAAAGTTCTATTTTAGTGTGCCTTATTATGAAGGTTTGGTGAACCATTGGTGCTTCTTTTCAAATAGAACCACACAGTTATTGCTAGGTGGGATTCCTATATAGATAGTTGTGGTTTTATAAGTGTTTCTAGGTGGGCTTATTTACACCACTACCCTAAACATTCATGAAACATGGTGTATAAGTTGGGTTTATCACTGAACTTGAGGCTCATGTGTGCTTACTTCTTCATGGGATCAGGTCAACCTTTTTTTATGTTGCATTGGGTTTACCTAAACAGATAGAGTCGATGAGGCAAAGGCTTTGTAGGCCTTTTGGAAAAAATTTCCATGGAAATTTGGCTTGGAATGAGATAAGCTGTGGAGAAGATATTTTAGAATGAACATGGCAGATAGGGGTATAAGATGTTCCAGGGAGTTTCATCCCTCATTGGGGCTAGTATTTAAAAAGAAGGAAAGGTTTGAACAGGTTTTGGAAACTAATAAGAGTTAAGATAAGGGATGGTAGTTGGATACACTTGTTAGATATGTGGTCCAAGGATTATCCACTGGAAACATTTCTTTATTGCTTTCTGATGGATACGTTCTTTGGTTGTTGATTGTTTCCTTCTCTTAAGTGTATGTGGTTCTGAGCATCTAGTTCTTCATTAAACTGCATGATTGAGAAGTGGGACAAACAACAGACTTGTTGGAGTTTCTGTATTAGAATCTCCCTTCCCCCTCTTTTGTTATGTTCTTGTTGCTGTTTTTCATCTTCCTTAGATCTACAAATGCTGTTATGTTCTTATTACTTTATACTTAGACCTATCTGTGCCATGTATCGTTTACATGCAAGGAAACAAATAGGAATATGATTGATGAATAGCATTTCTTACAATCTAGTTTGCACATTTTTTCACGGCTCCATTTAGATGTAGATTTGCTTATCAGCTTTATTTTCCATCCAAAACTGCTAGTGTGTTCTAGTACTTAAGTCGTTTTTGGGGTCATGTTGTGGTAGATAAATATAAATGTTATTTCACCACATTATGTATATCTGGTGTACTAAAGTGTTAATGTCTGGTAATGGGAAAATTTATTTCAAGCTTGGGTGGATCTAGGTTTATACTACACCTTCCATTTCCACTTTACGAGCTTTTATGGCTGACACACGCTAAGACCTAACATAAATTTTTTTATATGAAACACCTTAATGGTATGTTTGGATGAGGAACTTCAAAGTTCCGAGGGATTTATACTATATTATTAAGAAATGCACTAACAACAATTGAATAGGGTGTTTGTAAGTAACTAGTGGAATAGCTAGTAAGTGAGTACAAGCACCAAATGAGCATAGAAAAACCACTAAACAAGGGATTTTGTTACCTACAAATCCTATCTAAATGCCTCGCATCTAATCATTTGAAATCCCTTGGAACTTTTAAGTTCCTCATTTTAAACTAATTTTGCCTAAATTCTTGGTACTTTGAAGTTCATCACCCAAACTTACCCTAAAGAATTATGATCATCAAATAGAAAATTTCTTGGTTTGGAGTTAAGTTATGGAACTTTTATGAACTAAAGTGCAAGTTCTATTATGGTTTTTTTGTTATATTTTTGGTGGCTATACTTTAAGCTCATATCTTAAGTTATAGCTAATAAGTAAATGACATGATTAGCAATGTAGTTGGCTTCAATATTCACATCTTTACTAGAGCTGTTATCTTTGTATGATATAAAATGCTGCATAGTTTGTTTTGGGATATATTCTTTCTAACTGTATCGTCTTTGAGTTCATCCATGTAAGCTCCTCAATTATTCTCAGTTTTTTCTTGTTGAGTTGATTTCACAATTTAGTTTACTGGGATGAGATACATGACGCATGCACGGTTGGAAAATGAGTCTAACTACTCATGCTCTACTTAGCCCTGCAAGTTGCTGCACTGCTTTGCTTCATCTTATTGTGAGGCTTGTTATTATCAAGATGGATAGAAGATTCTAATTAAGTATTTTTTGGCAGCTGAGGGAACTTGAAAGAGGTGTTGATATTCTTGTTGCAACTCCTGGAAGATTAGTGGATTTGCTCGAGAGAGCTAGAGTTTCATTGCAGCTGATTAGGTATTTGGCCCTAGATGAGGCTGATCGAATGCTGGATATGGGTTTTGAACCACAAATAAGGAAAATTGTGGAACAGATGGACATGCCTCCACCAGGTGTACGACAGACTATGCTTTTCAGTGCCACTTTTCCAAAAGAAATACAGGTAATTGTTTTTTTTTTCATGTGGGAAATAGTTTAAAAATGTGGGGCTTTCTTGAAAGTTTTGTCTCCGGTAGCCTTTGCGCAGACAATTACCTCAACCAGAACAGTATTGAGTTTCGGTCCACACTTTATTAAAAAAAGAGAAATGAATATCAAGAACACTTTATTAATCAGGCCAGGGTTTATGTGTGGGATTTCTACAGGAATTTATGTTGTAGATTGAAAATTTTGGTTTACTGCATGTTTCTTCTATACTGTGTTTCTGTCTACTGGAAAACTCTTGCATTGTTTAATTTGAAACTTTTGTTTCATGCAGAGACTGGCCTCTGATTTTCTTGCAAAGTACATCTTTTTGGCAGTTGGAAGAGTGGGTTCTAGTACGGATTTGATCGTCCAAAGAGTGGAATTCGTTCACGAGTCTGATAAAAGAAGTCACCTTATGGACCTTCTTCATGCACAGAGGGCCAATGGTGTACAGGCCAAGGTAATACCTTGGAACCAATTTTTATTAATCTTTATATATGGTGTGGCCTGTGGGTGTTTGTGGGGTTGTTGTGTTAGCCATTTTATCTTCAATCTTAATGTGAGAAATAATCTTAATTGGATTATTTTATTTGTATGATTCTTGATCCTCTTCCTCCCCTAATCCGCTTACATGATTTTGGTTTTGTAGCAAGCTCTGACATTAGTTTTTGTGGAGACCAAGAAGGGAGCTGATTCGCTGGAACATTGGTTGTGTATGAATGGTTTTCCTGCAACTACTATTCATGGTGACAGATCGCAGCAGGTAAGTTAATTTTTGTATCTGTTTTCTGCCATGCTAGGGGTGATTCAGACTATTATTTAATTTTAAGGTTAGTTACGTGGTTTAGTTGTGTATTTTGTGCCATCAAGGCACACGTAAATCTTATGGTGGGATAATGTTAACTAGCAGACTCAGACCTTTTGACGTTGTAGAACGTATGCGGATATGCTTACTCACACTTTTTGAGTTAGCAGTTTGGGAATGTTTGGGAACGTTGGGTTTGTGGGAAATGGTATCTCCTTGGAGATTGAGATTGCAGCGAACATGAAGTAGCATGTTATCTATATCTCCTACAAGGTGAATAGTAGCAAAGTATAACAAGTAGATTAAAATAGGACTTTTATAATGCCATGCTACTAAATTGTTGTTTTAGAATATCATCTTTTGCTGCTTGCTGATGCCGATTGTGGTGTGATAGCTGTCCATGGTCATGTTACTAGTTATATGTTTACATTCCCCTTTTTTGCTCAGTGTTGATCCAAGTTACATGTATGCTTATTGATGGCAGCTAAGGGTTGGGGTAGCATGAGTCTGGGTTTGCGATTTTTGTTGATTCACTGTGGGGATGTACTGGGTTGTGATGGAGATGCATTCTTCCCCTTTTACGTTGATATTTGAATTGAATGATAAGTGGTGTGCAATGGCTTTTATTATGGATACACAATTTGAACTCTCTCTTTAGGACAACTTATGGTCCTGATGTCTAAACAGTGCCCTTATATAATCAAATTTGAGACTTAGAAATGGCTTTATGTCATGTGCTTTAGGTTATGTAGTAGTTACCATGTGGTGCAGTTTTTAAGATTAATGGTATTCTGTGTTGGTGTTTAGCATTGTACCTTTATTTTTATAAATGTATATGTATATATGTATTTATTCTTCTCATCTGCAGGAAAGAGAACAAGCATTGAGGTCATTTAAGAGTGGCAACACTCCGATTTTGGTGGCTACTGATGTTGCTGCACGTGGGCTTGACATTCCTCATGTTGCACATGTTGTCAACTTTGATCTTCCAAACGACATTGATGATTATGTCCATCGCATTGGTCGTACTGGACGAGCTGGTAAATCTGGTTTGGCTACTGCCTTCTTTAATGAGAACAATTCATCGCTGGCTAGGTCCTTAGCAGATTTGATGCAAGAATCAAACCAAGAAGTACCTGCTTGGCTGTCCCGGTACGCAGCTCGATCTTCATTTGGTGGTGGGAGGAACCGTCGTTCTGGTGGAGGCCGGTTTGGTGGCCGTGACTTTCGAAGGGATAACTCTTTCAGTAGGGGTGGTAATGATTACTATGGAGGAGGTAGCAGTGGTGGATATGGCGGTGCTTCTGGTGGATATAGTGGAGGAGGAGGATATGGTGGTGCAGGGGTGACCAGCGCATGGGACTAACCCACTAACTCCCCAAGCAGCAGTTACAGTGATTTCTAGGTAATGGAAGCAGACTTCTTCTTCCTTCTTTATAAGGTCATATTTTTGTTTTTGTATTTGGTTTAAGCCATCAGATGTTTTATACTGTCAGAAATGCTCATCGATGTTTTGAGGGAGGGGGGACTTGATGTTTGGTAATCGGTACCACAGGAATAGAGGATTATGTAATGTCGGTAGATGTCCATTAAAAGGTACTAACAGAGTAGGGGATTACTTTGTCGTTTTTATTTTTCTGTACGATTATTATAAACTCTGGCTTGTGATTTCGGATGATGGGTTGTAGAATATGTAGTGGGAGAGGGAAAGGGATTCTTTTCGGCCGAATCTTTGTTTATCTCATAGGCATGTTCGTCTCAACCCAGTTTGTGTGGGTTATAGTTAAGGTTCTTCTGTTCCTGCCATTTCTTCCTCCTTTCAAGGAGTTGAATATGAGTTTATTATAGGGCTTCTGTAATATTTTGGTTGGGACTGAAATAAATACAAAGCTCTCTTGGAAACTAGGCTTCTCCAATTCGAGCAGCACCTTTTGGAGCCGATTGCACTGGACTAAGCGTAGTTTTCCATTCATTGTTGAACGCCTGAAACGATTATCATTTTATGCAAGTTATGTGACTTCGAATGGCCAGGTTCTCTCATAATTTTCTCTGTTTTGAATGCTTGTTATTAATGGCGCCGGACCCTTCCAAAGCATGTATGTCCATTTTTAAATTCTTGGGCGTTAGCTTCATTGTGAAGCAGCCCAGAATACCCCTGGCATTTTTGCCCAGTTGTAAGGAATCGAAGAAAAACTCAAACTGCGGACACCGGTATGGTATGTTACGGTTATGGAATGGAGGAGAGTTCCCCGGCCCTGGGAATGGAGGAGAGATCCCCGGCCCCGGCAAGGGACAACGGAAGAAACACCAACAAAGTGCCCCCACTGGTCGATAGTGTTGGTCAATGTTGCTGACTAAGTTGATACATGGGTCTCCAATTTGAAATCTCTAATTTTCAATTGATTAAAGATCGACCTTCAACAATTGGCTCATTTGAAAAATGAGGGTCTTAATCTGTTCTCTTTGACCTGCTCACATGAGCCAAAACAGCAAGTGCATATTTATCCTATTCACATCAAAATCAAGAAGTTGGAACTCCTCTTTCAATTTGTTTATTTTTATATCCTTTTTGTCTCCTTTCTATATTTGTTTAAAGTAAATTTATTAAAAATGGGTTAATACAACATTGATTAGCATATATAATGTTTTTTCAAAAGTAAAATTATTAAAAATGGGTTAATACAATATTGATTAACATGTATGATGATTAAGAAGGAAAGGAGAGAGATGATTAATATCTTGTTTTTAGCAAGGAATACCCAAATGCATAATAGAACATCCACCACAAATCTATAATTCTCAAATGGAAAAAAGCTTCAAGTCAAATGACATTAAAGCTATCACAATTAGTTGGATCCCACTATTTAATGTTGAACAAGCAACAGCCTACATCTTTGTTGACATTTTCACAAGAGCTTGTGTTATTTCTAAGAAATTCCAACAACTATTTATGTAAATATATATTATTTAATTGATCACTTATATTTATATTTTTTGAAAAATATAAATAACTGTTCCATTGTTCAATTGATTTACCCTCCAATCCATTGGGCATGTAACTTTTGGAGAGTAAAATGGTCAAAGAAATTGAAAATTATATGTCACTCAAACAGTCATCATGGGATAGGTAATAGGTGAGCTCATTAAGGGTGATGGAACTCAGCCTTTGGTCATTGCACTTTAATTGGGTTTTGACCATGAGTTGCATCATTGGTGTTTGAAATTATATATAATTGAGTATAGTTTTTATATTTTATGATAATGAAATTTAAGAATCTTTTATTAAATAATACGTATTATTCTCATCAAATTTATAATATTGATATTCACTATATATAAATTATAAATATATACTATATACAGTGTATTAATCAAATTATATATCATCTTGTAATGCGAATAACTAAGATTTTCCTTTTCTCCACGCATGTACATATTGTAAAAGTTTGTTAAACTCAATGAGAATCAAATTCACCTCCTCAATATTTCATTTTTTCAGCTTATTACACACTGAAATTATAAATTAGAATGGAAAATCAGAAGTTGGTGAAGCCCATGGGTCCAGCTGTACTCTTGGGCTAGAGAGAGAAACAAGAGACTGTAGTACGTACTAGTAAGTCTTTTAGAGAGAGAGAGAAGATGTGCCCTCCCGTTTTGATATTGTTGTTGTGTTCTAACTTCACATTTGGTAGAGGCAGAGCGCTTATTTTGTGTGTGCTTGTTTGTTTGCATTTGTAGAGGTAAAAAGGAAAAAGAAGACCCCTTTGAAGAAAAGACAAAGCTTTAGTTCATTTATGCTATTTGCTGGATCCGATTCAAGAATTTCAAGTTGGAGCCTGAAAGTGGCTGTCGATCTGAGCCTGAAAGCTTCCTTTAGCCTTTTGATTTGGGCTCAAAAGATACCTTTGTTTCTATGAGCTTGTGATTCTCAGATGGACCCAAACACTGAACAGTCTTCCAATGCGCAGAGGGGCTTCAGAGTTCAAGCTCCATTGGTTAGTCTTCTTACTGATCTCTGAACCACCATTTTTTTTCTGTTTTTTTCTAATGATTTTGCCTATGTTTTCTTTGAATTCACGACATTTTTGAGATGGCCAGATGAAAATTTAGCTTATCTGTGAAAAATTGTCGATAAATTTTGGAAATTTGGTGGATGAGCGTGTTTGTGATTTAGCTGGCTCTTCGTGCCTTGCATTTTCCTTTCTCTCTTTTTTTGTTTTGTTTTCATAAGCTCTTAGAGGCTCGCAGCATGTAGTTTTATTGAATGTTCGAGATTATTGTGGGAATGTTTGGATTATTTTTATTTTTATGGGCAAATAAGTGGAGAATTGTTTATTTTAAATTTAGCTGCAAAGATTGAAAAAGGATGAGAAAATATTGAAAATTTGGGTTGTAGGCATTTGTGCTTGAGCTTTTTCTGGCTCTTTGTGCCGTGCATTTTCCTTTTGGTTTTCTTAAGCTTTTAGAGGTATTCGACATACATATGGGTTGGGAATTGCTTAACTTTGGCTCTTACGGAAATTTAGCGGAACTTTGCAGGATTGTTGGGAAAAGATTGGAAATTTGGTTGTGAGCATGTGTGTTTTCGTTTAGCTGGCTCTCCTTGCCTTGCATTTGCCTTCTGGTTTTGTTTGTTTTTTTTTGTTTTCACGAGCTTTACAAAAATGGAATTCTTTTTGGGGAACTTTGAGAATTTTTTGATGAGCATATGGATTCCGGAAATGCTTAATTTTGACTTGTTTCTTTTGTAATTTATTTCATGGGGTTTGGTAATCTAAGGATCAAAAATTAAGAGAGAACTTATTGGTCAAGTAGAAATGCGATGAGCAATTTTGAGGACCGTTTTCTCGCCCCAAGTTGTAGTCTTTTGCTTTGTGCCTTTGCTTCTTGAGTATTCTAGTTGGTGCTTTCTATTTTATGTTTAATTTTGTGTGTTTTGGGATTTTAAGCCTATTGCATGTGGCGGTTCTCGAGGATGATCAAGTTGGAGCTTGAAATCTCTCTCTCTCTCTCTCTCTCTCACACACACACACACACACGCACGCACAGAGTTTACTTACAAAGTATCGTTCTCATGTGTGTGGTGTTAAGAACAAAGTTAGCCAAAGGAGGATAATGTTTGTTTTCTTGGCAATGGTTTCTAAGCAATAAGTGTTCCTAGTACTGTGGTGAACATACAAGATAGTTGTCTGCGAGGTTACTCTGTGTATGCTTGGATGGTTAGCTGCCTTCAACGTTAGTTTCACTTTTACTCTTGTAACATGGATGTACTTTTGATCAAATCACTGCTTTGGATATCATTCATTCGGCATTTATTTGTCAGTATCTTGAGTGTTGTTCACTCCTTTTCTATCTTGATATCTCTTTTAGATGTATGTGAACCTGGAAGCTCTTGTAATAGTAAATGAAACACAATTCTGTGACAAAGCCTGACTTTTTGGCCCAAGAAAAGTTCACGTAGGCATGTCATTTGTCATTTTCATTCATCAATAGTTTATCCTTGGATGAAATCTTGTCGTTCTTTATGCATGACATGTAGATCAATATTTGTGTGCCCTTACCCCCTCCCCTTTTGTGCTGCAAAAATGGTTTCAATTGCCACTTGCATTTCTTGTATTTGGAACTTTGTTTTATGATACCGAATTAGTTTTTATTTCCGTGGGTGTACATCAAGATAATTACCTAATCATTCCCATATGATGTATCCAAATCCTTGCCTACAATATATTTCGTCATAAATGCATCTAAAGAGTGTCGATCATGGCTATTAGCTTCTCATTGACGTTTCTTGCTGACCTTTATTCTTAACTTTTGGTAAATCTTGTGCTCTCATGCATCCTCACATGGCTTACTTTTCCAGGTTGATTCTGTATCATGCTATTGCAAAGTAGATGCAGGCTTAAAAACAGTTGCAGGGGCAAGAAAGTTTGTCCCGGGATCAAAACTTTGCATCCAGCCAGATATTAATCCTAATGCGCACAGAGTAAAAAACTTACGCCGGGAAAGGACCAGAATCCAGCCACCCCTCCTCCCTGGCCTACCTGATGATCTTGCAATAGCTTGTTTAATCAGAGTCCCTCGTGTTGAACATAGAAAACTCCGCTTAGTTTGCAAAAGATGGTATCGCCTTTTGGCTGGAAACTTCTTTTATTCGCTTAGGAAAAGTCTTGGAATGGCAGAAGAGTGGGTTTATGTCATCAAAAGAGACCGTGATGGAAGGATCTCTTGGCATGCTTTTGATCCTACATACCAGCTCTGGCAGCCGCTTCCACCTGTTCCTGGTGAATATTCTGCAGCACTTGGTTTTGGTTGTGCTGTCCTTAGTGGTTGCCACTTGTACTTATTTGGAGGAAAAGATCCATTGAAGGGGTCTATGAGACGGGTTATTTTTTACAGTGCTCGTACAAATAAATGGCACAGGGCACCAGATATGCTTCGGAAACGCCATTTCTTTGGTGCTTGCGTTATTAATAATTGCCTCTATGTAGCTGGTGGGGAGTGTGAAGGAATTCAGAGGACTCTTCGCTCTGCTGAAATTTATGACCCTAACAAAAACCGGTGGAGCTTTATTTCAGATATGAGCACAGCTATGGTACCCTTCATTGGGGTTGTTCATGAAGGAATGTGGTTCCTAAAAGGACTTGGGTCACACCGTGAGGTAATGAGCGAAGCCTATTCTCCCGAAGCTAATACCTGGACCACCATCAGTGACGGGATGGTTGCTGGGTGGCGCAACCCTAGTATATCTTTAAATGGACAGCTCTATGCTCTGGACTGCCGCGATGGATGTAAGGTTAGGGTTTACGATAGAGTTACAGATTCATGGAACAAATTTATAGATAGCAAGCTTCATCTAGGCAGCTCTCGTGCTTTGGAGGCTGCTGCCCTTGTTCCCCTCAACGGTAAGCTTTGCATCATTCGCAACAACATGAGCATCAGTTTGGTTGACGTTTCAAGCCCGGATAAACATGTAGAAAGCAACCCTCACCTTTGGGAAAACATTGCTGGTAAAGGTCATTTCAGAACCCTAGTCTCAAATTTATGGTCAAGTATAGCCGGACGAACTGGCTTGAAGAGTCACATTGTACACTGTCAAGTGCTTCAAGCATGACAACTGCCATTCCTATTGCTGGTGTGTCTGCAAAGCCAAGGCAGCCCACGGCCATTGGGTCTCGGCAAATTGAGAGAGCAGGTACATTTGTAAATCATGTTATAATGATGTAGGCCTTTTTGTCTTGTGCTATGGGGTTTTGCCTTTATGTTTAGTAGTATGTCATCTTCTTAGAGATGCTTTGTGAATATACGTGGGTGATTAGAGATCATTCAATATATACTTAATTTCATCTCTGCTGCTGATATTCGGTTCTCAATTTCAGTAGCATTTTATTGAATTCATGAATATCAGTCAATCTTTTACACAAAAATTTCCATGACAAGTCATATTTTGATTTTGAGTTATTTCTGTTCATCGCAAGAGATCATGTTTCAAAGTTCAAACCCCCCCCGTTGGATCATTTCCTGAAACCTTTTGAAAGACTCTTCCCTTTGAATCTTCAACTGGTTCCTGAACTTCGTGATGAAGGCATCAGCCCTTTCATTAATGTCTCCTTGCTCATCTGCCGGCTTCATCCTTCTATTTATCATCTGTTTTTGTTTCTTCGTGTTCTCCGCTTCCTTCTGCTTCCTCTGGCTCCCAGTAGCAGCAGCAACCTCTCGACGAACATCCATTGCAGCAGATTGATCAGAAAAAAAAAAGCACGACAGCGAAAGAAGAGTTGATATATTCTTTTTATTGATGCTGGATTTGGTGTTTGCAATGAGCTGATCAATGATGTATTTATAGCTACAAGATTGTGTGTAGCTAACTTAGAAGCATGAGTTTAACATGGATTGATGAAAAGGGAAGAAAGAGCAAAGAAGCTACAAAAGAGCAGCAAGTTATGCTTATCGAATAGTGAAAAGGCATTTTTGTGCTTGTGTGGCCAAACAATGGCTAATACAAGTTACTATTTTATTGCCAACTTGGTGAAAGAAATTAGTATAATTTTCGAAGCATTTTCTTTTGGTCTTGATCATATATTTGGATTCCCTCGTGGATAAGGATGATTGATTAGGACCTTAATTATTAACTAATTAAGGCTAATTGGACAACCTTGTCATTGTTAATTACTGTCCTCACTATCATTACGCGTTATGATTATAAAACTCGGTTTCAAATGTAGCCATTGTTGACTGCAAGACTGTATGAAATGAGTTTTAGTTTGTAATTGAAACACATTTGATTTAGTTTGGTTAATTAATAAGGCCATGGTTAAGTAAAATTTAATTAGTTCTTAGATTTGTAGGAGGGTTGCGTGGGAGGTCTCGAATTCAACTTTTATAAAATACAAGATCGATACATAATGTGTACAATGTAATTCTTTTCTCTCATATCATTGTATTTAGATCATAAAAAAAAATGACAGAATATTTAAGATAAGTCACATAATGGATTAGCCACTAAGCATGACATTTCACAAACTAGAAATTTCTTACTTATAAGTGAAGAAAAAAACGGTAGTGTTTGTTTACAGGCTACTTATAAGTGAAGAAATTTCTTCTCTCCTATCAGATACTCATGATGAAGATATTTCAATCCAACCAGAAACTATCCCTACTCCATGTTCAAGTTCAAGCCGGAATATGAATGATTTGGTTTCTGTGTCAGCATCATCACAGTATCAATACGAGACAGGAAAATACTCTATATGTAATATTTGTCACGTTAATTTTTCCCACAGGCTAGGTCGCTCGGAATTTGACTCACTTGGAATGTGACTAGCTCACAATTTCTGTCCTGCTCTTATTTTGTGAACATACAAGATTTTCTGTCAACATATCTACACTTCTCCAATGCTTGTTGAAGGAGGGAGCCTTCATTTCTCTGCGATAATTTGATTGAATCATTCACTTCACTTTCCATATATAGACCCATCTGAATATGTGTACAGTCGGATTCAGCCATTAACATGTTTGCTGCCTTCTCATTTCAATTGATTTTATCACAGGTTGCCTCCTTCCTTGTCATGAAAAGTCTCAGTCTTACCCTTTGGACGCTTGTAGATACTTACAAGTTGGATAATATTCTACACTGCTGTGACCTTCCTCCTTTTTGTACGGGTTGTGTTTGTTAACCCTTCTTTCACATCTGTCTGAGTCCAGGATTGATAGGGTGGCTGTTATGCCTCTCTTATCTCTATGTCTTAGCCTTAGCCCTTTGCTCATATGAGTTATCTTCCTCATTGTAAAATGGTTCATAATTATGAAATATATTTAGAGAAGTTTTCTCTCTGAGATTTGAACTTCTACATGGTATCAGAGCAGTGTCCATTGTTGGCCTGCATCTCAGTTTATTCTTTCATTCCTCTATTTCTCTTCTGTGTGTTATCCATTCAAGTAATGGCAGAAGATAATCCTTTCGGATTTGAGGCGAAAGTTCTCATGTTACTCACTCAAACTTTTCTGAGTTTGAGGTCAACCCAAATCGTCAATTGTGTTCAGTTTTGCCAAACGAACACAACTATCTGCCATGGTCGAGAGCGATTCAACTCACCCTTGGAGGAAGATCCAAGCTGGGCTTCATAAATGGAAATGTTCACGTACCTGAGATGTCATCTCCTCTCTACGAGGTATGGCTCAGCAAAGACCAGCTGATGATGTCTTGGCTTCTCAACTCCATGGAGCCCAAGATTGCTGAGATCTTCAGCTTCTCTGAGTCGTCTCGACATCTATGGGAAGCTGCCAAGGACACGTACGGGAACATCCACAACTCAGCCAGTGTTCCAGCTGAAAAGAGACATTGCAAAGTTTCAGCTAGAAGGGAAGTCATTCGTTCATCACCTAGGTGGTCTGAAAAGTATGTGGAATGAGCTCGACATGTATAGGCCACACACAACAGAATCCGCTGTGATTCTCAAAAGAGCCGAAGAAGACAAGGTGTTCCAACTGCTGGCCAGTCTCGGGTCAGAATACGAGGACCTCAAAAGCCACATCCTCATGAGCTCAGAGCTTCCAATCCTTTCAAATATATGCACCACCATTCAACGAGAAGAAATCCGCAGGAACGTCATGAACTTGGAAATAAAACTGGAAGAGAGGCTAGAGCCTTTGTGTCAAACTATAAGGGAAAGAGACCTGGTCTCAAGTGCACATACTGCAATGGGATTAGTCATATAAAGGATCGATGTTGGATCCTTCACCCTGAGGTGAAGCCTAAATTTGACAAGGGTCAAAGAGGAGGGAAGGATCACCAGGCTGCTCTCAGAGGCCACCATGCTTACAAGGCTTCCACTAGCACCACTGAAAGAGTTGAAAATGCTGCAAATTTCACATAAACCCTTCTGCCCTAATCAATGAATTTGCAGCTTACCTTCAGACAAAAAACAAAAGTGGTGAAGATGGTGAAGGCAACAGCAGCTCCACGGCCTTCCTTGGAAAGTTTGCTGGTTTTCAAGCTGATGCTGAGGGCATTCAACCTGAGGACAAACCAGGCATTCTCAAAGCCTTCTCTATAGCCTTAAATATTAGTCAAGTAGTAATGACCTATGGATCATAAACTCGGGTGCCACAGATCACATGACAAACCAATATAGTAAGCTTGATGCTTTTGAGCCTTTGTTAACTCCTTCAAATGTCTATGTTGCCAATAGTAGAAGTTTTCCAATCCTAGGTAAGGAAAGCTGAAATTTCTGTCCAAAAACATAAAGTCATTTGGTTCTTTATGTTCCTTTCCTTTACTTTCAAGCTATTGTCTATTGGTAAGATCACAGATTCATTGAATTGTCTAGCCATTTTTTCTCCTAAAAATGTCATATTTAAAGATATTGTCACCAAGAAGAAGATTGGTGAAGGTGTTCATCTAAATGGTCTTTACTACCTATCCAACGACCCTAGGTTGTCAAATGAACTTCCAGTCAGCTTCAACTCATTTGTTAATGACCATCAACTCTGGCATCAACGCCTTGCTCATCCATTAAATTCAGTTCTATCAAACTTATTTCCGGCTATTTGTAAAAGTTCCCCTAATTGTGAAACTTGTCATTTGTCTAAGTTCACTAGATTTCCTTTCAGTTCATCTGTGACTAGAACTAGTAAGCCTTTTGAGATTGTTCATTATGATGTTTGGGGACCTGCACCCCTTGAATCTTTCGATGGTTATAAGTACTTTTATTATTTTTGTGGATGATTTCTCTAGAACCACCATGCTATATCTGCTAAAGTTCAAAAGTGAGGTTGCAAATGTTTTTAAAGACTTCTACAATCTTGTGCAAACCAAGGCTATTGAAACGGTCTACACAAGAAGCAAGACCAGCTTGCAGATCTCCTCACCAAGTCTCTGACCTCAGTACAATTTCAAGGTCTTCTCACCAAGCTTGGATCTATCAATCTTCTTGATCCAGCTTGAGGGGGAGTATTGGAATACCTACCTGGTCTTACCCTTTGGACACTTGTCTATACTTACACATTGGATAATACACTACACTGCTGTGACCTTTCTCCTTCTTGTACGGGTTGTGTTTGTCAACCCTTCTTTCACATCTGTCTTATTCTAGAAATGATAGGGTGGCTGCTATGCCTCGCTTATCTCTATATCTTAGTCGTAGCCCTTAGCTCATATAAGTTATCTTCCTCATTGTAAACTCGTTCATAATTATGAAATATGTTTAGAGAAGTTTTCACTCTGAGATTTGAACTTCTACAAGCTACATGCAACGCCTACTACTATAGTTAGTGATTGATTGAGATCCTACTGTTTTACGTGTTTTTAATTGTGTATGATTTCACCGTACCACCTATAAATTGATGTTCAGACTAAAGTTTTAAATAGATGCTTGAAAACTTACTTAACATGCTTTACTTACAAGTGTCAATGCCCTTCATTTCCTTTGGGAGTTCCAATGTCTCTAGGAATGCCGATGCATTTTGAATGGTCAATGCCTTTACAATTTTCAATGAATTTTGGTTGGGTTAGTAACTAATCTGTCGGTGGGTCAATAGTCAACAGTAATACAGCATGTGATCGACGCATGCCAAACACTTTGAAACTCCCTTTTTTTTTGTCATTTTGTACTGGTCTCCTATGACTATAAGGTTGACTCTTAGCTACAAGGTCATGCTATATGCGTCTCTTTTGGTATCAATTCCTTGCTAGATCGAGATTTGAGTTTTGATCATCAATTCTAATGGATGCTTCTTCATCCTCTCACCCACGCTGCACTTACGATGTATTCTTGAGTTTCAGAGGCGAAGATACACGCAGGGGTTTTACTGATCATCTCTACAAGGCTTTGGATCAGTCAGGAATTCACACTTTTAGAGATGATGATGAGATTCCAAGAGGAACAAAAATCCAGCAACAGCTAGAGAAGGCCATACAAGAGTCAAGATTATCGGTAGTTGTCTTTTCAAAGGATTATGCTTCCTCAAGATGGTGCTTGGACGAACTTGTCAAGATCACTCAACGAACAAAAACTGATCGAATACACATTATTATACCAGTTTTCTATGATGTGGATCCATCTGATGTTCGGAAGCAGACTGGGCCTTTCTCTGAAGCATTTTCCAAACATGAAGAACGCTTCAAGGAGGAGATGGACAAGGTGGAGGAGTGGAGAAGAGCTCTTAGAGATGTTCCCGATTTGGCCGGGATGGTTTTAGGAGATCGGTAATTTCATTCCCTGTGTCATTGGATAAGACTATTATGCATGTTTGACAATTTCACTCTTTGATTTAGAAAGTTTTATTTTCTTTTTCTTTTCTGATTCGATCAATTTCACGTTTTGATTTAGAAAGATTTATTTTTTGATTTGATTGTTGGGTAGAGGACTATAATTTTTCTGTTGTGTTCAATAGTTTCATATATGCTGATGTTATTTATAGGTACGAGTCAGAGTTTATTCAAGATCTCGTTGAAGAGATTGGAAATAAACTGGATCGCAAAGCCTTGTATGTTGCTCCCTATGCTGTTGGAATTGATAGACGTGTGCGACCCATAAACAAGTGGTTGAAAGATGGATCGGATGATGTCGGTATAGCTGTGATCTGTGGGATGGGTGGAATTGGCAAGACCACAATTGCCAAAACTGCTTATAACCAGAACTTCGATAGTTTTGAAGGTAGCAGCTTTCTTGCAGATGTTCGACAAATTTCAGAACAACGAAAGGGTCTTCTTGACTTGCAAAGGCAACTTCTTTCGGATATCCAAAAGAGGAAAGCAAAGAAAATTTTCAGCCCACATGAAGGAATAGAGAAGATCAAAGGTGCTGTGAGTTGCAAAAGAGTTCTTATTGTTGTTGATGATGTGGACGACACGGACCAATTGCGTGCAATTCTTGGAGACAAAAAATGTTTTCATCCAGGAAGTAAAATTATCATAACAACTAGAGATGGACATCTGTTAAAGGGTCATCAAGCCTTTGAAATGTTTGAAGTTGAAGGACTGTATTTGTTTGAATCACTTGAGCTTTTCAGTTGGCATGCCTTTCAGAAAACTGATCCTCTTGAAGATTTCGTGGAGATTTCAATACCTCTTGTAAAAGATTGTGAAGGGCTTCCATTAGCTCTTCAAGTTCTGGGATCTTTTCTATATGGAAAAGGCCTAGAGATATGGCAAGATGCATTACACAACTTGGATGTCATTACTGAGGGAAAAATTGAAAAGATTCTCAGAATAAGCTTTGATTCTCTGCAATTTCGTGACAAAAGTTTATTCCTACATCTGGCTTGTTTCTTCATAAGACAGGACAAGGATTTCATAATTGCAGTATTGGACAACTGTGGTTTTTCTACAAGGATTGAACTTCAAAATCTCGTTCATAGATGTCTCGTGAGATTTAATGAAGGCAACAAGTTGTTTGTGCATGAACTACTTAGAGACATGGCAATGGATATTATTTGCCAAGAATCTCCCGAGGACCCTGGAAAACGCAGTAGAGTGTTGCATAAAGATGCCATCAATATTTTGAGAAAATTAACTGTGAGTAATTATTTATTTAATATCAATTGTTTTGTGTGCATATGTAATCTGTAACTATATATCCAATTAATGTTTGAATTTGGTAACAGGGCACAGAAGCAATCAAGGGCCTCATGCTCAACCTGCCTCCAGTGTTAATGGAAGGTGACTCTTCCAAGACAACATTTGCAAGTAACAAAAAACGAGGCCATATTGAAGATTACAACGAGGGCAACGATTCAAGGCGACGTCGGCTTGATTTCTTCTCCTGGCAACCAATTAACCTTTTCTCTAGAAGTTCAGGGCCTGTGTCAGATGAGATAGGCTTCAAGTCAGAGGCATTTACAAGGATGAACAATCTTGAAATTCTTGTGCTCAATAATGTTAAATTCAGTGGAGGCTATGAGCATTTCCCAAAAAGTTTAGTATGGTTGTCTTGGAATGGATTTCCTGAAGAATCAATTCCAGAAAACTTTAGTTTGGCATATGTTGTTGCTCTTCACCTGGAGAATAGCAGCCTCCGACATGTTTGGAAGGAAACTGCGGTATGGACCAATTTTTCTGTCTCTGTCTCATTCCAACTCAGACGTTGACATGAACATATTTATATATATGTATAAATTACTTCTCTCATTCCAACACAGACGTTGACATGAATATATAAATATATATATATATATATATATTATATATTCGAAGGCTTGAAGTGCAGCCCGCTAAGGGGGAAGCAATACCGCTCCTATATATATATATAAATTATTCATAGAAAGCTTGAAACTAATTACTTGTGTTATGTTTTGAAACAGTTGCTTCCAAGACTGAAAATCCTAAACCTCAGTCATTCACATGGGCTTATGAGAACCCCCGACTTTTCACTTGTTCCTAATCTTGAGAGGTTAGTTCTTAAGTATTGCGTAAATTTGGTTGAGGTTGATGAATCCATTGGAGACTTAAAGAAACTTGTTTTATTGAATCTAAAAAATTGCAAAAATCTCATGATGCTTCCAAGAAGCATTGGTATGATGCAATCTCTTCAGACACTTGTTCTCTCTGGTTGTTCAAAGCTTGTGGATTATGACCACAATGCGATTGCTACAAATCATCAGTTACAATCCAGTAACTTGAAAAATATCAGTCTGATATTGACTAATTTTTGGCAATCAATCCGTCCATGGCCAGTATCATCAAGAAAAATTGTTGATTTAACCAGATTCTCTTTGGTAGATTTGCCAAATTGTTTATCAAGCTTAAATTTGGCGAATTGCAATCTATCAGAGATTTCTAGTGATGTTTGCTTCCCGCCCTCATTGAAGAATTTGAATCTCAGTGGCAACCCAATCATGAGGCTTCCTGAAAACATGAACCGCCTTATTAAGCTCCAGGCTCTTGAGCTGAATTATTGCACAGAGCTCAGAACCCTTCCAGAGCTCCCACCAAGTTTAAAGAGCTTGAGAGCATTCCGTTGTAGATCATTGAAAAGAATAACAAATTTACCAAACATCTTCACATCAATGACTGCACAACTTCGTTATTGCGAGGAATTAGCTGAAGTTCAAAGCTCATTCATCATAATACCACTTGGAAGCATTGGCTTAGAATTGAGCCGGCATTTGGGTCTGTTTGATGTTGAATCTGTAAGAAGCAGTAGTGATGATGAGCTGGTTGAAATGAAAAACTTCTTGACAACTTCAACCAGGAAGCTTCTCCCTCAGGTTCTCTCACATCTTCATCTCTTGTTATATAATTAATGTATAAGATGATTGTTCCATCTTCATGAATTAGTGCACGAAATTACTGCAGGTACTCTATGAATGTGGCATATTTAGCACTTTCCGTCATGGGACCAAGATTCCAGAGTTTTTCAGCTACAAGAGTATCGGTGAATCTGTGCTGTCGATCACTCTGATGCCTAATTCACATGATGATCTTGATTGCAAGATTCGAGGCATAAATGCATGCGTTCTATATGGGCGGAGAAGGTTAGGTCAGGCTCGTGAACAATTCCTCAAAGTGAGTAACGAGAGCAAGGGTCTCATGTGGACCTATTGCCCGGTGACAATAGGTGTTCCACAAGAGAATGAAGATATGTTATGGCTGAGCCATTGGCTGTTTGGAAATAAGGAGTTGGAGGTTGGGGACACAATACATGTTTCAGTAGAGTCGGATCATGTTCTTGCCATAGAGGAGTTTGGTATCCAAATTGTGTACCATGAAGATGATTTTGCAATCCAACCAGAAACTATGCCTACTTCAAGTTCAAGCCAGAATGTTGATTATGTGGTTTCATCAGTGTCAGCATTGCCGCAGTATCAATTGCAGCCGGGCAAATACTTTCTCTCGAATCATTGGCACCACAGTGCACATCAACAGCAATTCAGTAGGGGCCAGATGAAGTTTGCCAGTCCTCTTCAACCTTTTGAATACAAGCAGCTCGGCTACACTCGTTACTTATTTAAACACAAGGATAATGACACTCATGAGGACGGTGACAGTGACATTGACGATGATAAGGATGATGACGATAGTGGGAATGTTCTTTTACAATCTCCTTTTGTTTTGGATGTACGCAAAGTAAGGAACAAGAAATTTTTGTACTTAAAGTAGGTTGGATCGATGCCTCTGGCCTCTCGGGATCAATGCTGGTTGGGGGATCACTGCCTCTAGGGAGGGTCCATCCTCCATGAGCAGCTGCTAGCTTCAGAGGCAAATTGTTTTCTAACTTATTATTAGTAAGGTGCTTTATTTACCATGTCCATGTATAACAATCTAAACCCTGAAGACTGTCGCTTTACTTTGAAAAAGTAGCCACTAGTACTACTAACATTGTGATATTCCTACTTATAATGTACTGTTTGATTTCGTATTCGATTACAATAAATTGTGAAATTGATATCGATGTATATATATAATACTGAAGCTTTCAAACAATTTCAACCACTCAAAGTGTCTTTTCTTCTCTTCCTATTTTCATTTTGCATCACATATAGAGGGGGCGACGCTTCCTTTTCAATCCTTCAGTGTTAGTACTAGCTGGTGAGGCACCAGGTACTGTAACCTTTTTAACTCTTTTACGTTCTCCTCCCTCCATTCGCACTAGTTTTTCTCATCTTCCTCATTGCCCGTATAATGCTAGCTACAAATTACTGCAATTTATAGCCTTTTTCCATTGCTGGAGATTTGGGTTTCTGTGAATTCTATCAATGGCTGCTTCTTCTTCATCCTCTTATCGACGGTGCACTTACGATGTGTTCTTGAGTTTCAGAGGAAGACACACGCAAGGGGTTTACTGATCATCTCTACAAGGCCTTGAAGCAGACAGGAATTCACACATTTAGAGATGATGATGAGATCCCAAGAGGAATACACATCCAGCAACAGTTAGAGAAGGCCATTCAAGAATCACGACTGTCCATAGTTGTCTTTTCAAAGGATTATGCTTCCTCAAGATGGTGCTTGGACGAAGATCACTCAAAGAACAAAAACTACTGATGCACACATAATTATTTGAGCACTAAATATAGAAGCAAGTCAAGAGCAGAATAAATTGAATTTATCAATCAGCAGACAATTCAGAAACTTACATGACAGTAGTGGGCAAGAATCGAAGAGAGAAATCGGGAGAAAACGGAGAAGGTGAAAACCAAAATCACCAAAAGAGAAGAAGACGCGGTTGTGAAAACGTCTCTGACGTTCAAGTCAAAATAGCCGTTGGGCTAACAATGGTCCAAAAGAAAAGTTTGTCATTAAAAAAAATAGTAACTATAAATTAATCAATTTTTAATAATCAACATATAAATTAGTTCACTTATTGATTTACCAGATTTATATATTATTATTATTTTACTTAATTATTTTTTTATTTACTTAATATGCTTTATACCCTTTTAAAGGGCTATTTTTGATATATACCTATTTTATTGGGAGTCTGGTTATTATATGTGGGTGATAATTTTTCAAAATTTAAATATTTTTTATTTAATTTTTAATATTTATGTTGATAATTAAGATATATAATTTTTGCAAATAAATGTCCTCCTGATTTGTTTTAAAGAGTCATTTTAATCATCTAAGCTTTTTAAGATACTATATATCTGATAGGTTTGCAAGATTGTAATACAGGTATTTTATCTATCTTTTAAATTTGTTAATTTTTTCCTTTTGATATAATTAGAATTTAAATTGTAATATACTTATATTACATATCATATTCCTAATATACCTCTATATATAATTAGAATTCAATTATAATATACCTATATATATATATTACATATCATATTACTTGACTCCAAAAATTTGCCTTATTCCTTTACCGCATGTACTTAAACTATAGATATATAAATATAGTTAGATTTTAAATTTGCATTTACCTATATTTATATTATTCCACCATGCCTAATCCACCAATCCACCCACCCTAATATACCTATTTGTAATTTATCGTAACAATTTGTTGTAGGTAAAATGAATCGTAAATTCTTGCATATGCACATTTGACCACTATACCTATTACTCACCGTAGGTAAATTAGCAACTCTGAATACACAATCAATTAAAATCCACCATATATTGCTAGAACCGCAATAGGTAAAAAATAAAAAAGATGATGAAAACATAACCAAGAAGACTAAATTTCAGTTATAAACAAAATCAAACAATTCAAATTTGAATAAAATAGAGGTTGAAGGTGTTACCTTCTTCGGAACAAAAATGCTGAAAAAATCGACGAGTTTCAATAACCATGTGGGGCAAAAAAAAAAATTGAATTTTCCAACAGGATAACCGATTTTCTTATAAATTCCACAAGAACAGGTATTAATTATTAATTTTGGTAAGTAATACGCATATAATTATTAATTTACGTACTATACCGTTATTTCTACATGTATGACTATAATCAGAAGGAATAAAACCAAAAAACAAAATTATAAGATAGATAAAATACCTATATAATTGTAATCTTGTAAAAGTATCAGATAGTATCAAGAAGTTCGGACGATTAAAATGACTCGTTAATTTATAATTAATTCTTAAAGAAATCCGTATGAAATTTATTTGGAAAAATTATCTTATCAAAATAAATATTAAAAATTAAATACAAAAAATTTAAAATTTGAAAATTCCTCATCCACATCTGATAAACAGACTCCCAAAACATAGACGCAGTAGGTAAGTAGTTGGTTAAAAGGGTATAAAGGGTATTAGGAAACTAAAAAAAGAAATTAAGTAAAAAAAAAAGTTAATTAGTTAAGTGAAATCTGATAAATCAGTAAATGGACTAAATTATATATTATACCTCAAAACTGGATTAATTTATAATTAATTCTTAAAAAAATGACAATCTAACCTCAAAAAGAAGTCTATGTCGCACATTTAACCAATTTTTTTCCCCAACCTGTTAACGTGGACTTGTAACTAAGTAGGGCATTAAGGTGATTGGTGGTGTGAGGAAACTTCTAGCCGAGTAGTTAAGGTTTCTTAATCTGTCAAATTAAACACGCCTCAAGCTCCTACGGATTAGTAGGGGAAAAGCAAAAAAAAAAACCATTTTTGTTTTTTGTTTTTTAAATTAAAACCACAAATTTTTTTTATTTTGAGGAACTTTGAGCATGTTGATGCTCTAATACCACATGAAAGATATAATTAACAATTAACTTACATAGCAATTCAATTTAATCCCAAAGCTCACAACTCAATCAAATCAAGACCAATTGAATAAATCATAATGCTAGTCACATACCTAATTCAGCCATAATGCAAACCTCGATCTCAAGTTCGTTTTCTTCTCTCTAACAAAAACTGATTATCTTCGCTAATGAGTAAGTCTTAGCACTAAATTAATAAGGTTAGTCTAAAGGTGAGAGTAGAGATCAACTTATATATACATTAATCTTGTTCTAAAAGATATATTCCTATCATTGTCACTTTAGAACTCTAGGCCAATTGGTAACAAGTCTACGGTATTAATGAAACTTAATCCATATATAACAAAGAGTCTATCAATATGACTTAATTACAACGATTCTATTATTTTTAAGTCATGATACTTATGTAACACTTATGCACTTAAAAGATTATATTGTACTCATCCTCTAACTATCCTTCTTTCATGGGGTGAGATCTTTTTGAAAAATTTATTACAAAGATGTTGGAAAAGAGATTGATAGAGACATTATACCTAACTTCCTAATCTTCAGTAATAATAATGATAAACAGATTGATAGAGACATTTACAGAGCAAAACAATTAAACACATCAGAGATTTATGAACCATCTCATATACTACTTTTCTTTCAACCACACAAAACCTGTAGTTTCCTTTTTCTTTTTCCTTTTCCATTTTCATTTTGTATATTATCACATATACAGAGAGGAGCAAGGTTCCTCTGCAATCCCTCATTGTCATTACCTTTTGACTTTTTGACATTCTCCTCCCTCCCTTCACATTGATTATTTTCATCTTCTTCATTACCCATATAATGCTGCAAATTAATGCAAATAATTAGCTTTTTTTCATGGCCAGAGATTTGAGTTCCTCTGAACTCCATCAATGGCTGCTTCTTCCTCTTCTCACCGACGCTGCACTTACGATGTGTTCTTGAGTTTCAGAGGCAAAGACACACGCAAGGGGTTTACTGATCATCTCTATGAGGCCTTGAAGCATGCAGGAATCCTCGCGTTCAGAGACGAAGATGAGATCCGAAGAGGAACACAAATCCCGCAACAGTTAGAGAAGGCCATTCAAGAATCACGACTGTCCATAGTTGTCTTTTCAAAGGATTATGCTTCCTCAAGATGGTGCTTGGACGAACTTGTGAAGATCACTCAAAGAACAAAAACTAGTGATGGACACATAATTATACCAGTTTTCTATGACGTGGATCCATCCACTGTTCGGAAGCAGACTGGGAGTTTTGCTCAAGCATTTTCTAGACATGAACAAAGCTTCAAGGAGGAGATGGACAGAGTGGAGGAGTGGAGAAGAGCTCTAAGAGATGTTCCAGATTTGGCTGGGATGGTTTTAGGAGAGAGGTAATTTCATTTCCTACCTAAAATTAAGTTAATAATCAAGATGATCATTTGGTAAAAACTATTATGAATATTTAAAAATTTTATCTTTTGATTTTTTTGGATAAAAAGAATATACACATGAATTTGGGTTATTTGTGTTGTGGTTTATACTTCAGTATATGTTGATTTTTTTTAGAAATAACTATAACTTAATCCAGTTTTAAACTTTTAATAATCAACATATAAGTTAAGTCCGATTCTTCGAATTCCACCTAAACATTTAATTACTTTTTTTAATTTTCTAATACCATTTATACCCTTTTAGCTGAAGACATCTCATATACACATTTTTTTTAGGAGTCTGGTTATCAGATGTTTGATGAGAATTTTTCAAATTTTAAATATTTTCTATTTAATTTTTAATATTATGTTGATAAGATAATTTTAGCAAATAAATTTTCTACCGATTTGTTTTAACGAGTCATTTTAATCATCTAATCCTCTTAGAATACTATCGGATAGGTTTACAAGATTATAGTCAA
Organism: Oemleria cerasiformis; assembly: GCA_037349345.1. NCBI lineage: Eukaryota > Viridiplantae > Streptophyta > Magnoliopsida > Rosales > Rosaceae > Oemleria > Oemleria cerasiformis. Next base: position 717,481 of record JAZGTL010000006.1, read on the forward strand.
ACAAGTATTTTATCTATCTTTTAAATTTTTTTATTTTTTTCCTTTAAATATAATTAGAATTAGAATTGTAATATACCTATATTACATATCATATTTCTAATATACATCTACATATAATTAGAACTCGATTATAATACACCTATATTACATATCATATTCCTAATATGCCCCTATATATAATTAGAATTCGGTTATAATATACCTATATTACCTATCATATCCCTAATATTTCATTTTTAGTTTCATATTTTTGATTTGTTCTAATATATATTCACTAATATACCTATATATAATTTATATAGAATCATTTATATATAGTTAGAATTTGAATCCAACGTGCCTAATTAACCAATCCACCCATCCTAATAATATACTTATATAGAATTTACCCTAACAATTTCCGTAGGTAAATTAAAACTTATATTATTGCATATGCACATTTGAATATTGTACCTATATTACTCAGCGATATGTAAATTTACATTAATAGAATGAAAGGATTAGCAAATCAAAAAGAACCCAAAAAAAATTAGAGAGAGGATGAAAAACATAACCAAGAAGACTAAATTTCACTTGTTCACACAATCAAACAAATCAAATTTGAAAGAAAAAAAAGGTCGAAGGTCGGAACAAAAACACCGAAAAAACCAGTGAGTTTCAACAACCCCGTGGGAAAAAAAATAAAAATAAAAATTTTACACCTGGATAACCAATTTCATTTCCGACCTGAAATTAAGTTAATAATTCGTTCTCTATAATGGATGATCATTTGGTAAAACTATTATAAATGTCTAAAAAATTTATCTAAATTTTATCTTTCGATTTTTTTGGATAAAAAGAAGATACACATGAACTAGGGTTTTTTTGTGTTGTGGTTTGTACTCTCGTATATGTTGAATTTTTTTTTATAGGTCTCAGTGGGAGTTTATCCAAGATCTTGTTGAAGAGGTGTGGAATAAACTAGATCGCAAAGCCTTAGATGTTCCTCCTTATCTAGTTGGAGTTGTTGATCGTGTGCGAGACATAAGCAAGTGGTTGAAAGATGGATCAGATGATGTCGGCATGGCAGTGATCTGGGGGATGGGTGGAATTGGCAAGACAACTATTGCCAAGACTGCTTATAACCACAACTTTGATAGATTTGAAGGCAGCAGCTTTCTTGCAGATGTCAGAGAGATTTCAGAACAACCAAAGGGTTTTCTTGACTTGCAAAGACAACTTCTTTCCGATATCCAAAAGAAGGAAACAAAGAAACCATATAGCCTAGAAGAAGGAAAACGGAAGATCAAAGGGGCTGCAAGTTGCAAAAGAGTTCTCATTGTTCTTGATGATGTGGACGACGTGGAACAATTGAGCAAAATTCTTGGGGATCGAAAATGGTTTCTTCCACACAGTAAAATTATTATAACAACTAGATATAAACACTTGTTGAAGGATCATCATGAAGTCGAAATGTTTCAAGTTGAAGGATTGAGTGAGTCTGAATCATTCAGCCTTTTCAGTTGGCATGCCTTCGGACAAGCCAATCCTGTCGAAGGTTTCAAGGAGCTTTCAAGACCTCTAATAGAACATTGTGAAGGGCTTCCATTAGCTCTTCAAGTTCTGGGATCTTCTCTTTCAGGGCAAAGCATAGAGATATGGCAAGATGCAATACACAACTTGGATGTCATTACTGAGGGCAAAATTGAAAAGATTCTCAGGATAAGCTTCGATTCTCTACAGGTTCATGACAAAAGCTTATTCCTGCATGTAGCATGTTTCTTCATAAGGAATGAGAAGGATTTTGCAATAACAGTATTGGACAACTGTGGTTTTGCCACGAGGATTGGACTTCAAAATCTCATTCATAGATGCTTAGTGAAATTTGATGAAAGGAACAATTTGGTCATGCATGCACTACTTGGTGACATGGGAATGGAAATTATTCGCAAAGAATCTCCCGAGGACCCTGGAAAACGAAGTAGAGTGTTGCATAAAGATGCCATCAATATTTTGAGAAAATTAACTGTAAGTAATCAACTTGCTCTTGCTCTTCATGTCTAATGTATATATGCATGTGATTAATTACTTGTGTTTGAATTTTGTTGCAGGGTACAGAAACTATCAAGGGCCTCATGTTAATGGAAGGCGAGTCTTCCAACACAACATTTATAAGTAGCAAAAAACGATGCCATATTGAAGATTGCGAGGGAAATAGTTCAAGACCGCATAGGCTTAATATTTCAGCTCCTGAATCAGACGAGACAAGATTCAAGACAGAGGCATTTACAAGGATGCATAATCTTGACATTCTTGTGCTCAATAATGTTAAATTCAGTGGAGGCTATGAACATTTCCCAAAAAACTTAATATGGTTATGTTGGAGTGGATTCCCTGAAAGAACAATTCCAACAAACTTTAACTTGGCATATGTGGTTGCTCTTCACTTGAAGAATAGCAGCCTGCGACATGTTTGGAAGGAAGCCCCGGTATGTTTGTCTCTCTCTTTTCAACGCTCACGTTGGCACGAAACATATACAGACATAATTAGTAGAAAGATTGAAACTAATTACTTGTCTTGTGTTTGGAACAGTTTCTTCGAAAGCTGAAAATCCTGAATCTCAGTCATTCACACAACCTTAAGAAAACCCCTGACTTTTCATTCCTTCCTAATCTTGAGAGGTTAGTTCTTAAGGATTGCATAAATTTGGTTGAGGTTGATGAATCCATTGGAGGTCTAGAGAAGCTTGTTTTCTTGAATATGGAAAACTGCAGAAGTCTCGTGAATCTTCCAAGAAGCATTTGTATGCTGCAATCTCTTCAGACACTTATTCTTTCTGGTTGTTCAAAGCTTGCGCATTATCATCACAATAATTACATGAAGAATCTCGGTCTAATGTTGACGAATTCATGGCAAGTAATCCGTCAGTGGCCTGTTTTCTCAAGAAAAAATGTTAAGTTAAGCAACTTCTCATTGGCAAATCTTTCAACTTTTTTATCAAACTTAAGTTTGGCCAATTGCAATATATCAGAGATCTCAGTGATGTTTGTTTTCCGTCGTCATTGAAGGAGCTGGATCTCGAAGGCACTCCAATTTCGAGCCTTCCAGAAAACATGAACCATCTGATTATGCTCCAGTCTCTCGTGGTAGCCAATTGCACCAAGCTCAGGGCCCTTCCAGAGCTCCCACCAAATTTACAGACCTTGGAAGCAGTTGGTTGCGAATCATTGAAAAGAGTAACAAATTTACCGAACTTCTTTCCAAAATTGTTTGTAAAAGAATACAATTGTCAGCAATTAGAGCTAGTTCAAAGCTCGTTCATCATAAAACCTCTGAGAAGCTTTGGCAAAGAAATGAAGCAACTGCTGCCACAAATTGCCCTGTTTGATTTTGAATCCGAAGAAATCGAACGTGATGAGCTGGTTCAAATGTATAACTACTTGACAGACACGTACAAGAGGAAGCTTCCCTCTCAGGTTCTCTTTCTCTCTTTGATCGATTGGTATATATATATAGTTGTTAAAACCAATTAATGAGAAACTATTGAATTTGAGCATGCAGGCGCTGTATGAATATGGCATATTTAGTACTTTCCTTCATGGATATAAGATTCCAGAGTCTTTCAGCTGCCACAAGAGTAGTGATGGTAACTCGGTATTGTCTATCACTCTGCCGCGGCCTAATTCAGTTGATTATGAAGATCTTAATTGCAAGATCCGAGGCCTAAATATATGTGTTGTATATGAGTTTGACGGGACCTATATTGTAGGGAGGCTTTTCCTCAAAGTGAGTAACAAGAGCAAGGGTCTGATGTGGGTCTATAATCCGGTGACAATGCGTGTTCCAGAAAAGGGTGGTGAAGGTGTGTTATGGACGAGTCACTGGTTGTTTAGAGACGAGCACTTGGAGTCTGGGGATACAATATGTGTTTCGGTGGAGGGATATAGTGTTATTTCGATAGAGGAGTTTGGAGTCCAGATTGTGTACGAGAATGAGCATGAAAACAAAGTTATGGCCCTATCAAATTCATATGGCGGTGATGATGAGGATGTTGCAATGCAACTCGAACCAGAAACTATCCCTTCTGCTAGTTCAAGTTCCATGCAGAATCATCATAATAATGTGGGGGCTTCGGTAACAGCAGCATCATCAACGTATGAATTCACGCCACGCAAATACTTTCTCTGCAATCATTCTGACTTCGGTAAGGAAGATATTATTGCCAATCATAACTCTGCAACGAGGCACTTTTTTGTGCACCCCATAGAAGAAGATAATGACGAAGAAGATGACAGCAATGATGAGGACAAGGATGAGTATGAGTACGAGGATGAGGAGGATCTAATTCGTTGATTCTTTGAACTGTATTCTTCTTCTAAGTAGATATTTTATAAATGAGGCTGTTAGTATTTATTAGCACCACAAAAAGGCCATCCTTCACTTTAAATTACGCAATTTGGTTGAGTTTTTTTATTTACGCAACTCTCTGTAATCCTGGCGTATTTTTTCCGTTACAAAATAAAGAAGAAAATGAGAACGAAGAGATTAAAGGGTCCACAAACCCAATATACATATATATTTTCTCATACTATCCACAAGCTTTACATCAGTGCCTGCAGTTTTGACACAGTAGACACCAAATTCATTCTCTCAATCTCACCCTTCTTTTTTACTAACAACAATTCAGAGACATTTATTTGCTTCAATTTGCATAAAATGACTGCAAGAGATGGAAAGATCTGCTGACCATCCTTCTTCCATGCAGTGAGTTCATTGTAATTTTTCTACCTGCAACAGTGCCAAAGCAAATTCATTAAACCTCCGAAGACTGCCCTAACTTTCGACTTAGCAATAAGGCATAGATTAGGGCAATGACACAACTTTGATGAAGCAAGTTCAGTATGTTTATAAGAGGAAGTTCATCTAGCCTAATTAAGCTTCACACAAATGACGAGATGATTAAGGAATCAAAATGTCAGTTTTTAACTTCTATTTTCATTCTCAAGTTGGGGTCAGAATGTTTCTTTCGAACAGACACATACAGCGGGGAAGCTGCACAAGGTTCATATACTGTCAAGGCTGTGCAGCTTCCTAGCCATATGTGAATATGTTTAGAGCTTCAAATCTTGATCAAGATTCAAGCTCGATGGTAAAAGCATTTTGAGCAAAATTTAGACAAACTACGAAGAGCAAAACAGCACTCAGAAATGAGAGCAGTTCATAAAACATTTATCATTTTAAGGTTGAATTTCCTATACCAGAAAAAAAGGCCGAAGATGGGGTAGTCTTTCAACCTGACCAGAACCGCCAATATTTGAGCGCTAAATATAGAAGCAAACTAAGCAATGCCCCAACAATTCAGAGGTCAAGTTTCTATATGAACAAAAAATGCAGACACAATCAAGGTTTGATTTTTTAAAGATTACGGGAGTGTTTAACTGAAAGCTTTGATCTTTCTAGAGTATGATTATTCGTATTCCAGACTCCAGCCATGCAATTGCAATCAAGTCTTTAATTGAAAAAAAGAAAAATTTTCATTGATTATCATAATCTAAAGAGAAAGAAAAACCAGAGACATAAGATGGCTCATATCAAACTCACTACCAGAAAAGCTTTTAAGTTTTGATCATTTTGTTGGTCTAATTAGACTAACCAATAATCAACAAACATACTCTCCCTTTTCCTTAGTTTGATGCTATTATATCCAAGTCTACAATCAATCTTACAAAGATCAAACTGTTAAGATCCTAATCACTACCTAGTCAGCAAAATTAGTATATTATTTTATTGTCCATGTGGCTTGTTTGTAGGCAATTACTTGGTTGTTAGTAATTGGTAGGATTGAATTATAAGCAAAGAATGTGCAGAAGCAAAAGTATATTGAAAATGAACTGTAATCAGGTTCTTAGTAATACAAGCTATCTTCTATACATTTGGGTCAATGTAGGGGCAAAAGGCTTAACTTGAAGATGAAAGAAAAATATTTACTCTTTCCAATTTGATTCAGACCAAAACAATGAAGGCAGTAAGTTTTTTCATTGAAGAAGAAGAAAAGTACCTCAAATTGACTCAAGAGAGCTAGTTCCATGGCAGGCCTTGCTCTTACACACAGGAATATCTTCAAATTGTTTAGCAGGCAGCTTCTCAGACAAATGCCCAACATAAAACTCAACAAAGTCGGATCCTTCATCGGCCTGAATCCCAGTCACAGAGACCCAAATGAAAAGCTTCTTGGCTTGAATCCCAGATACATCAGAAACCGACCCATAACTCAGCTTGCCTTTTATATGCTTGTCATAGTAAACCAATTGGTCAAAGTGCACATAACATGGGGTTTCAAGGTAGATCTCAAAGCTCCCATCTTCAGAGAGAGTGTAGGACTTTACATTGTCTGGTAACAGACCCTTTGGGAGGCCGTACTTGGGGAGGAGGTCATGGACGTCAGTGATTGATTGGGGTATGGTGGATGGACGGCTGAGATCGGATTTGAGGTCCCTGAGGGAAAGGCTGAAATGGGCTTTTGAGAAAAATATCAGAAGTAGCAGGGAAAGAGAGATCTGAGCTGTGGATGTTGCCATTGACTCAGTGCAGAGGTCTGTGAGGGAGAAACAGAGGTGTCAGAGTTTGACTTTGGGTCGAACATTGAAGGGGAGAGATCTGTGATTTAGAGGAATGGTGAAGGGTAAAATGGGAATAGAAAGTTTGTTGCTTAATAATGGTGGAGGGAAAATTCCAAGTTAATTCTCAACCATTATTTTTGCGGGTACAATGATTCCATTATCCAAATAGGTGGATTTTATTTCAACCACAAAAAACAAAATGGTTGAAATGGTTCTTAAATTTTAAAATAATTTTAGAAGTGTCTATTTTTTAAATGAATTTCATTAAAAAGGATAAAATTGTTAATTTAAGTACGTTTTACGTGATTTTTTTTAATGGAATTAATTTGAAAAATAGACGGAGGGACTAACGGAAATATTATGATAAAGTTCAGGCACGAAAGACACTAATATTGAGAATAAGAATAGTTGCTAAAATTATGATAAAATTCAGAGACAGTTATAACCATTTAGCCAATTCTAGAAACATTTGCACATCAAAAATGAAAATCAAGGCAATTAAAATTTTGCAAACTCTGTTTTGAAAGGTTTAAACTGTTGGTATATTTTTATGAATGATATTTGTAGGTACACCCACCATAGCTTGCGGTTGACAGAAGGTGGTCGTACACATCCTCCTTATTCGGGCCGCGAAAAAGCAACACCCCCCCCCCCCCCCCCCCCCCCCCTCGGAGACCACTCGTACACATCCTCCTTATTCGGGCCGCGAAAAAGCGCACCACCCCCCCCCCCCCATTGAGAAATGGGGGTGTCACGGGAACGAACCACTGCAGCGATGTCCTTGAAGTCAGAGCCGACACCATTGAGAATGTAGAGGAGGAGGTCGTCATCATAGAGAGGAACATCAATGAGGGCAAGCTCATTGGCAATGACACGGACCTCTTGCAGATATTCGGAGACAGGTCTGGCCTCACGGCGCAGGAGGGTGAGGCGTTCCTTGAGGCCAAGAACGCGGGCGCGGGCTTTGCTGACAAAGAGACGGAGAAGGTTGTCCCAAGCTTCTTTGGACGTCTTGGCAGCGGCAATAAGGGAGATGACCTGCGGTGAGACTAAGCACGCCAGGATGGATAATTGGTGCGTGTGAGCTTTACGGGCAACTGGGCTGCAGCATTGATGGTGATCAATGTGGGAGGGGATTCCGGAAGGGGGTTTGGCACATAGGGGTCAATGGCCATGGGAAAAGACAGGGAAGAGAAGGATCAGAAAAAAAAAACTATGCTCGTTGGAGGTTTTGGGCTTTGGTACCATGAAAGGTTTAAACTGTTGGTATATTTTTATGAATGATATTTGCAGGTACAACCTCTATGATATACAGTTGAAGAGCAATCCTAATAAGGTAAGTATAATATGACTTAAGAGACTAAATCAAACATAATCTGATATAATAGGAAGAACATCTTTAACAGATATCATAGTAGACTTTCTTGTTGTGTGGGAGGTGATTGTGGAGATGATGCAGGGATCTCCTTAGATGTAGGAGACTCCTTAATATGTTTTACCAATACAATTGCTCAATTTTTCTTCCTGCTATGAATAAATTTATCAAACAGGGGCTAATTTAATACGGTGCAGTCTTTATCTATGTTAACAATCATCTTAGGTGCAATCTTTATTTATGTTAACAATCGTTTTAAGGACATTCTTTGAGACTTACATTAATTAACCGTTGGTTCTATACTTCTTGGAAAAAATAATTAAATAAATAACCATTGGTTCTATACAGTGCAGTGAAGTCCTTGTCTGTAAGCCTAACTAATCATTTCTTTGCGTCTCTTTGACTGACTGTTTATCAACGATCTGTACTATTTCCAGTCAAAGATGCACCAACGTGAAAGAAGTTCAAAAAAGTTTGAAGTTTTTGCAGGAAAAATCATAATCAATATAGCACTTGAAAGCACTCCAAGAATATATCTAGAAAACCTTGCATTTTTCCTTGTATAAGTAGACTTCTGAACAACACGCTTTCTAAATTAATATTATATGTCAGCATCTGCAGTAGCTTGCGGAAAAATATAGAGCCTCTTTATGAGGTAGCTATGAAGTTTCCACTATAATTAGATAATCTATCTTTGTTATTCTTGCTTCTAAGTTTAGTGTTTACTCCCTTTTATCTCTAAGAACTTGTGAGCAATCTCTATCTAGCACATTCCCTGAAAAAACGCACTACGAGTGCAGCTTGATCCTCTAATGTCTCGTGGCTTCGTTTTCATTCTCTTCTTCTCTTGCCTTCTATCTGTCAATGTCATTCTTGGCTGCGACGAAACTGAACGCAACTCTCTTTTGTCCTTGAACCTCAGTCTGTCTTCTCCTCTTTTAAATTGGGTTTCCTCTAATTGTTGCCAATGGGAGGGAATAACTTGTGATCAAGATAGTAGGCATGTCACCAAGTTGCACTTACCCTCCAAAGGGCTCACCGGCGATATCTTTTCCTCTTCATCACTAGCCAGTCCTACCCATCTCACCTATCTCAATCTCTCCCACAACTCACTTTCCGGTTCACTGGACCAATCTGAATTCTTCTTGTCCTTGAATCGGCTTGAGATCCTTGACTTGAGCTTCAACCTTCTTTCCGGGGAGCTACCAGTTTCTTTACCATCAAGAAATGTGATCCAATTGGTTGATTTGTCAAGCAATCACTTCCATGGAGTAATCCCATCTTCATTTTTCCAACAAGCTAAGAGTTTGACTAGCTTCCGCGTCAGCAATAACTCCTTCTCAGGTTCTATCCCATCCTCTATCTGTCTCCATTCTTCTCCCTTCATTACCCTTTTGGATTTTTCCCTCAATAAATTCAGTGGCAATATATCTCCTGGACTAGGACAGTGTCTCAAACTGCAGATTTTTCACGCCGGTTACAATAACCTCTCAGGCTTACTTCCAGAAGATATCTATAATGCTACAACACTTAAACAAATTGCATTGCCATATAATTCTCTTTATGGAGGCATTAGTGATTCAATTGTGAACCTCAGCAGCCTCACAATCCTTGATCTCAGCTCCAACATTTTGAGTGGCAGGATTCCTATGAATATTGGGAAGCTCTCTAATCTCAAGTTATTGTTCCTTCAGATCAACAAGCTACAAGGTTTGCTTCCCCCATCATTGATGAACTGTACAAGCCTTGTAGAGTTGAATCTGCGGTTCAACAAATTTGAAGGAGATATCTCCGTGTTTAATTTCTCCAGATTTAGTCAACTTACTAAGCTAGATCTTATGAGTAATAACTTCACTGGTTTCTTGCCAATGAGCCTTTACTCGTGCAAGTTACTTAAAGCAATTCGACTGAGCTCTAACCATCTCAAGGGACAAATACAGCCCGAGATTCTTTCACTGAGATCTCTGTCCTTCCTCTCTCTTGGTTTTAACAAACTGACCAATATCACCGGGGCAATGAAGATCTTGATGCATTGCAAAAGTCTCGTATTCCTTTCGTTTTCATCTGGTTTTGCAGGTGAGGCAATGCCAGCTGGTGAAGGCATGGTTGAATTTGGTGGACTCCAAAATCTTCGAGTTTTGGACTTAAGTTCTTGTGAGCTCACTGGTCAAATACCTGCATGGTTCTCTAAGCTCAAGAAGCTAGAGATCTTGAATCTATATTCCAATAAAATCACAGGGCCAATTCCTAGTTGGATTGGGACACTTCCAAGGCTCATTTATCTAGACTTGTCATTCAACCGAATCTCAGGCGAATTTCCAAAGCAACTTTGCAAACTTCCCATGGTGGTATCCCAACAAAATGCAACTCAACAAGATGAGGAATATCTTGAACTGCCTATCTTCGCGACAATTCCCCTTCTTGTTGCCCAAGGTTCAAAGTTTGATTTTTTGACTTATGCACAGTCTTTGCAGTACAATTATCTGTCTCATTTTGCACCGTCCATATTCTTATACAACAACAGCATTAGTGGCAGCATACCTAGTGAGGTAGGCCAATTGCAGCTTCTCCATGTCTTGTATCTCGGTGTCAACAACTTCTCAGGCAGCATTCCAGACCAAATATCTGACCTCAAAAACCTGGAGATATTGGATGTCTGCATGAATCATTTGTCTGGAGAAATCCCATGGTCATTGAGCAACCTCAATTTCTTGAAAAATTTTAACTGCTCATATAATAATCTGGAAGGGCAAGTACCAAGAGGCACTCAGCTCCAAAGCTTCAATGTCTCTGCATTTGAGGGGAATCCGAAACTTTGTGGTTCCCCACTTCCTAATGAGTGCAGACAAATCAAGGGAGTCGACACAGAAGAAAATAAGCAGAATCAAGACGCAGAGAATGGGCATGAAATACCATGGTTTCTTATTTCCATTGTGGTTGGATTCATTGTAGGATTTTGGGGAGTTTGTGGCTCTCTAATGCTTATCAAGAAATGGAGATATGCATATTTTCAGTTCCTAGACAATGTACAATGTAGGCTCAATGCGATGATACAGAGAAAGCCTCATGAATGAAGCTGATCCTGCACGAAAGTTGCACAATCTTAATAAAATCTTTTTGGTTATGTTTGCCTCATGAACGAAGCTGATCCTGCACGAAAGTTGCACAATCTTAATAAAATCTTTGTGGTTATGTTTAGCAGTCTCATGTAATAGCATCAATATTGATTATCTGTTTATTTAACTCTCTGTAGTATACCATTTTGTGTCAATGACTCAAACATTAAAGTACTAAACAAGACTAAGAAGTTTTTGTAGGAAAAATCATAATCTATTTAGTAGAGGAAGACTATCCAACAATTTCTACAGCCAAATTAATGTCTAATCGCAATCGTGGACTAGAAAAGCTTGCAGTTTTTACATATATAAGTAGCTTCTGATGAACATGCCTTAGTAACTAAAGATTTTCTATTTCTATGTCAACATCTCAGTGGTTGTAGATGAAATTTCAGAGAAAATTATATAATTTTCTCAATGGCTTGACTTTGCTTCAAAATTCTAAGTTTCTAACTGCATAAATTGCTGCTACAATATATAAAGAAACCTGTTGATTGAGGAAGGCACATCCACAAGGAAACATGCACCTGGATCAGCATCTTGATCACATAATGTCTCATGCCTTCTTTTTCATTCTCTTGTTCTCTTCCATTCTATCTAACAATATCATTCGAGCATGTGACCAAACTGAGCGCAGCTCTCTCCTGTCCTTCAGCCTCAACGTGTCTTCTCCACCTCTAAATTGGACTTCACTTAACTGTTGCCATTGGGAGGGCATCACTTGTGATCAGGATGGTTGGATCACCAGTTTGCACTTACCATCCAGAGGGCTCAAAGGAGGTAATTTTCCATCAGTACTTCAAAATCTCACACATCTCATCTATCTCAATCTCTCCCACAACTCACTTTATGGTTCACTAGATCAATCTGGATCATTCTTCTTGTCCTTGAACTGTCTTGAAGTCCTTGATTTGAGCTATAACCTTCTTTCCGGAGAGCTACCAGATTCTTTACCATCAAGAAATATGATCCGGATGGTTGACTTTTCCAGCAATGACTTCCATGGTGTAATTCCATCTTCGTTTTTCGAACATGCTAGCAACTTGACTAGTTTCAATGTCAACAACAATAGGTTCACTGGTTCAATCCCATCCTCCATTTGTCACCACTCTTCTCCCTTCATTAGGCTATTGGATTTTTCCTTCAATAAATTCAGTGGCAATATCTCTCCTGGACTAGGACAGTGTTCCAAATTGCAGGTCTTTCGTGCTGGTTACAATAACCTCTCAGGACTAGTTCCAGAAGATATCTATAATGCTACCACACTAGAAGAAATTACATTACCTGGAAATTCGCTCTATGGATCCATTAGTGATAGGATTTTCAACCTCACAAACCTCGCAATCCTTGACCTTTATTTTAATGAATTCAGTGGTGTCCTCCCCCTTGAGGTTGGGAAGCTCTCCAAGTTGAAACTTATAATCCTCGATTTCAACCGTCTAGAAGGTTCATTGCCTCCATCTTTGATGAACTGCACAAACCTCCTAGAACTACGTTTAGGAATCAATCGCTTAGAGGGTGATCTCTCCGCGTTTGATTTCTCCAAACTTACTCAGCTCACAAAACTTGACCTGTTGTATAATAACTTCACTGGAACCTTGCCAAGAAGCCTTTACTCATGCAAGTCCTTGAAAGCAATTCGACTAAGCAGAAATGATCTAGAGGGACAAATACAACCCGATATTCTGTCATTAACATCCTTGTCCTTCCTCTCACTCGGGGGCAATAGGTTGACCAATATCACCGGAGCAATGAAGATACTCATGCATAGCAAGAGCCTGGTAGCATTACTCTTTCCTTTTGGTTTTGTAGGTGAGGAAATGCCCACGGATAATGACATGACTGATTTTAATGGCTTAGAAAATCTCCAAATTTTGGGTTTGAGTCACTGTGAGCTTACCGGTCAAGTACCTGTATGGTTATCTAAGCTCAAGAAGCTACAGATATTGGACATGACTTTTAACAGACTCACAGGGTCAGTTCCTAGCTGGTTGGGGACTCTTCCAAGGCTGTTTTATATAGACTTGTCATCCAACCTAATTTCGGGTGAATTTCCGAAGGAACTTTGCAGACTTCCCATGTTGGTATCCAACCAAACTCCAGCACAAGTTGTAGATCTTAACTCTCTTGAATTGCCTATCTTCATCCAACCTAATGGTCATGGTTTAAGAACTTTACAATACAATTATTTGTCCTACTTTCCGCCTTCAATATATCTTCGCAATAACAGCATTAGTGGGAACATACCTGTTGAGATTGGGCAGTTGCAGCGTCTCCATGTGTTGGATCTCAGCATCAACAGCTTCTCCGGCAACATTCCTGACCAAATATCTAACCTCAAGAACATGGAGGTGTTGGATCTTTCCATGAACCATTTGTCAGGTGAAGTCCCAGCATCATTGTCCGGTCTTAGTTTCTTGAAATCATTCAATGTCTCATACAATGATCTCCAAGGATCAATACCGACAGGCACTCAGCTCCAAAGTTTCAATGCCTCTGCATTTGAAGGGAATCCAAAACTTTGTGGCGCTCCACTTCCACATGAGTGCAGCAGACCTACTAACGGCATTGATGAAGATAAAAAGAAGTCTCAAGGTGTGGACAATGTGCATCAAACTCAAGGCTTTCGTGTTTCTGTTGCACTTGGATTCGTTGTAGGATTCTTTGGAGTTTATGGTCCTTTAATGTTTAAGAAGACGTGGAGAGATGAATATTTTCAATTTGTAGATAATGTTGTACAAGATAGGCTCTATGTAATAGTAACAGTGTGCACAAACAAGATGCAGAGAAGACTTAGAAGCTGAACTCTACTTTCTATCTTATCTAACTGCTGAGTAAGAATATTTCAATGTAAAGTTACTAGTAAATAAGAATATGTCCACTACAGCAGACAAATGATTAAACGAGAGAACTATTATTACCAAAGGAAAAAAAGAAGTCAATCGTTTGACTTATATTCCCATGTTGGTATCCCAACAAACTGCAACTGCAGAAGACCAAAAGTTTTTTGAATTGCCTATCTTCTCCCAATCTACTTGGACAAAGTCCACAGTACAACTACTTGTCTTATGCACGATCTTGGCAGTACAATTATCTCTCTGGTTTCCCACCGTCCATATACTCATTCAACAATAGCATGAATGGAAACATACCAACTGAGATAGGCCAATTGCAGCTTCTCCGCGTGTTGTATCTCGGTGTCAACAACTTCTCAGGCAGCATTCCAGACCAAATATCTAACCTTATTAACTTGGAGGAATTCAATGTCTCCATGAACCATTTGTCTGGCACAATCCCAGCATCATTGACAAGTCTCAACTTCTTGAAAGTTTTTAATGTCTCTCACAATGACTTGGAAGGACCAATACCGAGAAGCACTCAGCTCCAAAGCTTTGAAGTTTCTGCATTTGAGGGGAATCCAAAACTTTGTGGTGCCCCTCTCCCAAATGCCTGAGTACCAGTTAAAGACAACACTGATAATAAGAAGAATCAAGATAGGGACAACTCGAATCAAACGCGCTGGTTTTATATTTCGGTTGTGGTTGGATTCTGGGCAGTTTTGGTCCCTTAATGCTCAAGGAGACATGGAGAAATGCTTATTTCGATTACCTAGATGATGTACAACATAGGCTCTATCTGAGGATGAAGGCTTTTTGTATGACCAGCAGACAAGAAGGTGAAGGCTAACAAGCTAGATTGTGCTTTATATCTTGTCTTTAATATTTTGAAGTTTCTCTTTTGTTTTACTTCCTCATGTAACACACTGTTTGCACTTTGTTCTCATAATTATGTCTTCTTTTTCTATGAGGCTATTCATTCTGTCAAATAAGAGTAATAAAAGTACACTTGGCCTTTCACAATCTTCAAGTTTTAACATCCAACTAATTTCAAAGACTTAACTCCCTTACATGCGATATGGAAGATACAAACTACACGGTTACAACCAATAACGCTAGTAAATTCCTTGTGGAATACAACTATCAAACACGGCGTACATAACACTGAATTCTACTAAAACCAAACCCAATGCCTTGCTCCGCCACTATACCGTACATCCCACTTGGTGGTGCCTATTCTGTGATTAGCATCTGAATATCTTCCACTGCAGATGGAAGCTGCAGCAAATCACCACAGGACAAGAGCAGGTTATACATATCAGTAAGGAGAAGTTCAACAATTGCGTATTCCAATCTGAAGGAGGTATAATGTTCACCAAAACAAACTCTAAATGTCACTGAATGCAGAGATTCAGTCCATCAATCAGCTAAATTCAAATTAAAAACTACCCTGAAGTGATCTCAGTGAGCTGAACAGCTAGAAAAGTAATGAACGACGTCTACTTGCAAATTTATGCGGAATTTGATTATGAGAATTCTATGGCAATTATAAAGAAGGGTGCTTGATAAATTAGAAAGACTGTAATGATGCATTAGTACCTTACTTCGCAAACATAAAAATAAATGGTTAGTGAAGTTTCCTTAAATAATGGAATTGCATTTACTCAGAGTCTCCTGAATGCTAAGCATTTTTCCAGCTCTAGTTAGCACAATCACCAATACTGTTACTCATCATCATCATCACCATTCTTGTCTCACTCATACATGGATCAGCTATATCATTCTCGGCTTACACTCTTTCATATCATCTACAGCGTCTTTTTTTCATTTCTAATTCCCATATTAGTTTTGGACGACTTAATCATCTACTGGTCCTTTATTATCAGGAAGGCAGGATTAAATAAAGACATGTAAGCAATGAGATTGGCACCTATTAGTGATAAGAAAAGAGAAAGCAGGCTTAAGTGAAGTACTGAAGTAGGACATATACAATATAGACCGCTAGATGCACCTAATAATCAAAGAGTCAGGTGGAATAGGGGGAAAAGCTCAATGCCCCTGGTTCTCTTCTAGCTAACCCTATGAAAAGGTGAAGGACAAGGACGACAATGACAATTACAATGATGATAACGATGATCAGTATTGGTGACTGTGCTAACTCTGTGTAAGTTTCGGAGACTAGCAACCCCAGCCCCTTTATGTTTAAGAAACGTCAGTAATCATTAAATTTGGTGTTAAAGGAGAAAGGTAGTAACGCATCATTACATTATTTCTAATTTATCAAACACAAACCTTCCTTAATACATCTCATATCAATAATTTTCATTTTTTCCCCAGAGGAAGCCTATGTTGCATTTCATAATGCAGATTATAGATTAATATTCAGGGTGCAACACACACAAGTGCTAGAAGGGGAGATAGTAAGCATGGAAAACAAGATTGAACCTCCACAATCCCATGGCCATCCCACATCCGCAGAATGAAACCATTTTATTGTGCCATATCAATCATAATCCACAACATCAAACTTATAGTATCTTACTAGACAAACTAGCACAGCATAATTAGACGTGAATATCTCAGTCGTTTTGTTCCATAAAGAATAACAATTGCCCAGCACTTGCATCGAACACCATTAAATTAACTCAGTAGCTTTCTGATAAAATTTCCCTAAATTTAGGTGATTTGGTTCAAGTTCATGATACTTCAAACTAGACTTGGATTCAACTTGCATTACACTTAAAAACATGCTCCCATATTCCACGAATTCAATTCTTCTTTGAAACCCTCCATAGTTGTTTCAACGTAAGTAACTTGATAGAAAAAACAAAATGAGCGAACTACTTTCACAATTTCAGATAAGTTAACTCCATCCTCAATTATCAGGAAAGAAAAGACCATTAAGAAGTTGAAATGAACCCTCTCATTAAGTATCAAGAGCTATACGCAACCACAATGGACAATTTCAGAAACAAAATCGATTCTTTAAAATAAAAAAGATCACTTCAAGGACTTAAATATCGTTAATATATCTTGTTTACCTCTATCTATATAAACCCACATGCAATTGCTCAGCTACGTCAGAATTGGCCCCATAAAACAGCAATCGACAAGCATAGATTTGAAGGAAATAAAAGATGAAAAATAGAAAGCTCACACTATCAAACAGAAACTAACAGATTCAAAACGTAATGAAGAACAGTGAAGCTAAAACATTAAGTGGCAAAGTACCTGAATACCCCGTTTGAACGACCCGAGACAAGAACTCGAGAGCCCATCGCGGCAAGAATGGACAGTTTGGAACTGACTCACGTCGAGCTTCTTGTTAATGATGCCCACTGTAAAGTAAATGCAATCAGACGGCGGCAAATCGACCCTGATCTCGTTCACATCGAACCAAAACAAGAACCTCTGCACCTGAATACCCTTCAAGTCTGTGATCGCGCCATAGCTGAGCTTGCCCGTTATGGTCGTATCGTAGTACACCAAATAGTCAAACTGCACGTAGCACGGTTTCTTCAAAACGACAGCGAATTGGCCATCGTCGGACAGCGTGTAGCTCGACACCGACGCGGGTAAAAGCCCACTTGGGAGCCCATATTCGGGTAAAATCTCGAACACTGTGGCGGGGTTCCCGGAGAGAGAAAGACAAGGACTTGTGCTGACGAAGATGAAGAGGAGGAGGATTGCGATCATACCCTGATGAGGTATCGGATTCAGTGGCATATTCGGGTCGGGTTTAGAGAGAAAGGGTGTGACTTGCGAGCTTGAGCTTTGAATAAAAAGTTCTGGGCGTTTGGATTTTGCGTATTTTGCAGTTTGGATATTCCGTGAAGGTTTCGGGCTTATATATATGTTGCTTAGGGGTTTAGAGGAGTAAGAACCGTTGGATTCTGCGATTTGGACGGTTGGATTGAATTGAAGATTAATATGGGAATTAATTAGAGTCATGGGTTTTTCTCTAGATGGGGTAGTTCCAAAACATGAGTCAGCACCAATCAGAAAAAGGATCATATTTGCAATACAATTTCAGTTATTTCATTTCTTAAAAAAAAAAAAACAGTTAATATCTTTCTTATTTTTTTTTTCAGAGTTAAAAATAATATCTTTCTTATCCAATAAATTTAAAATAGAAAGTACAACCAAGCCTTTTTTACACTTACCAACTAATATTTAGATATGTATCGTTTGTAAACTAGACAGGTAATCTCTAAAGGGGTTATTTCACAGTAGAAATGGCAAGTTTGGAAATGCAAAGATTTATACCACATGTAATATCCAAAGGGGTTATTTACACGATAGAAATAGCAGGTAATATCTAAAGGGGTTATTTACACTTACCAACTAATATTTAGATATATATCGTTTGTAAACTAGACAGGTAATCTCTAAAGGAGTTATTTCACGGCAGAAATGGCAAGTTTGAAAATGCAAAGGTGTGTGAACAGTGCATCCATTAGTAAATATAGAGAAATTCCCTCTTTTATCTACAAATAAAAATTAACATTTGATTTTGGTGTATAGAACTAGAAGTAAACCTAGCCCTTACTTGGTCTAATAGTTGCTAGTTTTTTGCTTGAGCTACAAATATTATTGTATTGTAACTACACATGTGAATCATTTTCCTTCAATGCAAGTTGGGCTACAAACTTTGAGCCGAGCCCTTATAGCATAGGACCTGTATGAGCATGAGAAACTTTGGGTATGTATTAAAGATTTGGATGATGAATATTAGTGATCCAGAAAGATATGAATTTAGATGGAGCCCCAAACCAGGATCAAAATGAAAAGGGTTCATCCTAACGAAGCTAGCATTGTCTTTAGACCGGCCACTGGTTTGCACGGCCGAATCTCATTCCGTTGATACATATAAAAAGTCAGACACTCCTTCCTAATAATACATCTCACTAGTTTGAACTTCTTTCACTTTAATACATCTCTGGTCCCTCCTAGCAATTTTTAGGGACTATGATGAAATCTGGAAAAAATTTGGATGTCAATATGAACCATATAAATCTTTGGGTTGGATGGATGATCCGATTTGAAATTGACCCACTGTTATAAATAAATGCAGATGATGAATTGATGACACAGATACACAGAGAGACTATAACAAGTCATGTTGTATCAATTAAACATTATGATAAAACACAAATTGTGAAATATAAAAGCAGAGAAAGGCCCCCAAAAGCATCTCTGTTACCAGCAATTCCTTTCCCAGGCTCCCTCCATCATTCTTAGCTTGTGCAACTGAACCACTGCCAGTAGAATTCCCTGTAAAATAAACAAAACAAATTCTTAAAATAAATATCTACGCGCCCTTCTGATAACTATTTCGTTCTATCAGATTCAACAAAACTATAGAGATTATGCTGAAGAAGAAGAGAGTTGATTTGTTACCACTGGATACGGGGCTAGTACTAGAGTTATCTGCAGTCTTGTTTGCGTATCCCCTGAACATCTTCGCGTCCGGCGAGCTTGGTGCCAAATGCAAGAGATCTGGATCCATTGACAGCAATTAAGGCAGTGATTATGATTTGTAATCATACATTTATGTCTGGAAATCAAACAAATTACTACTTTTTGTGCTAACGACTTACCAACGCATTGAGATATGTTGACAGGCACATGACAAGAGCTAGGAAGGTTCAATGCAAGAGTGGCATTGATCTTGAGACCAAGCTTGGGATCGTCGCGGTCCTTGATTAAGACACACAGGCATTTCTTGCTCTTGAGCTCAACTTCTTTCAACCCGGTGCAACAATCTAGGGTTGGAGTTTTGGCTTCACCGCCAACATAGGGAAGACAAGGGGCAAGTCCAACTAGTTGGTCTGCACATTCTGCCCTATCTTGGTCTATATTTGAGCTCCCAAAACCAACCAGAAATATCAACAACACCAAGATGCTTGAGAAACCCACACTTGCTTCCTTCTTCATTGTTATGCAGAAAAAAGTGGAGGGCTTTTTGGTTTTTTATGTGTTTTCTTGGCTGCCCTTTGATATTTATGCACTGCTAGTTGAATGGAGTTTACTTTTAGAGTGGGGAGATTTGAAAATTAGTTGGATGGTGGAGGAGATGCAATAATTAAGCTAGCTTATATTTTTAAGGGCCCAATGGATGCTTTCACATGTCAAGGATATGTGTTGTCCTTAAATGCCTAGGACTATTGACAATGATGTGGGGAAAGAAATCAGATAAAAAGAATTTGTGTAATCTGAAATTTACAAATGAAAAGACTCATAATTTTATTCATAGATAATAATAAGATTAGGACGAAAGTGATATTCTTCGATTATTTATTTTGAATTTAAAATAAACGAGAAATAAATTTACTTATGGATAGATATCTTCTTTTCTCGATATTTTTTTTCAAACACTCTCAAAATTCTTTGGTTTTTTCTTCTCTAGAGTATCTTCTTTCTTATCAATTTTGAGCTGTTTTATTTTCTTTATTATTTTTCGTAAGAATTGACTTGATCGCGTCCTACATTCCACATAGAGCACCATAAGTCACATCTAAAACATGGAAAAACGGTGGACTCGTTTGAAGTTAGCGACAACCCCCCTTTCTTAAAATAACAAAAAGAAAATCAAAGTAAAGAGACACCGGTCTGGTAGCTCCCATTACATAGCATTGCATTCAACACGAAAATACTTGTAGATGTGGAATCATCGGAAAAATGTAGCTCTTGATTACGGAGACTGTAATTTTTAGGTACAAGAAATGTTCACTTGTTAAATTTTGGTGAGATCGATCTGGAAGTGCACAAGGCACAATCAGGATCTGAAATTTTTCAGTCGGCTGAAACGATATGAGTAGTTTTAAGTTTATAAACAAAAGGGTTCTTCATTTGTCCTGTGGCTGTGTGTTTGTTTCTCTTGCGCAGCATCATATTCAGAACTTCAGAAGCAGAAAACAAAAACAGACATATGCTCAAGATATGTCTCTATTTTGTTTCTACTCTCTATAGACAACCATTTTCTACTTAGTTTTTGGCACCTCGTGATAATTTGGATCCAATTTTTGGATGCAACCCGTGACCATATTCACTCACCCGTGATTAGATATTACTTAACTAAGGCTCGGCAGACTCCAAAAGAAATCTTTTACTCTTATAATTAAAATAGAAAATTGAAGACAGAAGCGAGCCTTACTTTATAGGCCAAGGTTCTTTTAGAGGTAAACAAACTTGCCTTTCACATTGAGAGGCTTCAAACAATTAGGACCGTATTTTTTCAACTACTAACTTAGAATATTACTTGAATAACTAAAGAAAAATAAATAAATTGCCACGAAGAAAATAATAGATGGGAGTTGGCACAAAATGAAATGAGCTATATTCTTCAAGAATACTTCCCGAAAGAGAAAGAAAATAATACAAATTATGAGCGATTGTGAGCTTCTATAGTTATCGTTGTCCTAAAAGTACGAGCAAATTTGGGACATTCTACCAATCCTCCTTTGAGAATTTAACTCCGAGTCTCAACTTAGTTGGATTATATCTCATGTTTGACTTGCATGGATCGAAAAATGAGATTTTGTTTAGGATGAATTTTGATGTATTATGATATCATAATTTTATTTTACTTGGATATTTTGGTTGTACATTTTCGTAAATAACCATTCTTTTGCAAAACAAAAGGGTAATTTTGATTCAAATGTAGTGATCATTTAGATAAATGGGGATACAAAAGGTCGCATAAAGCATAATTAAATGCAAGCTTTCGATTGTAGATTTGTAGTTTAACGTCGCTAAATGGAATACACGGGAAAAAAAGGTCGCTAATAAATGGAGCACTCGACTTCTAGGAAACCGTACATCAAAGCCTTCCAGCACATAGGGGTTAGTTAAGAATGACACCCTTATATTTAAAGCCTTCTCCTACTTAAACCCTTTTTTTATACAATAATATAGAAATTTAATATTATATTTTACGAATTAAATATTAATTTTTTTTTTATAAATGAAAAATTATAAAAGATAATGAATTCTTATGTTCCGGTAAATAATATATATTTTATAAAATAAAATAAAAAAGTGCCTGTAGGCGATGCCCCACAATATTGATCACATAGGGGTCCCTCCATTGGGGTATTTATAATCATTTATTCCCCTTTATTATTTTGACACGAACGTATTGTCAACCTCTTAATAGATCACTGCCCTTTTTGATAAGACATTAAAAATGACCACAAAATAAAAAGGAGCCACGTACATGTTACCGAGACTTGTAATTAAGTAGGACATTAAAATAATTGGTGGATTAGAACTTGGCATCAAAGAACACACCCTATCTATAACGGGTAACAGGACCGGTCCAAGAAATTCGAGGCCTAGGGCGAAAATTTTAAAAGTATCCATGTAGACTACATTTACTCAATATATATATATATATGTACTTTATAAATTTTTAAATATTTTTTTCATCTTTTCCGCAAAACACAAAAAATTTCAAGAATTTGAATACATTACTAATACATAGAAAAATAGTCGCATTGTAACACTTTATTATAAATAAAAGAGTTAAATTTTATCAACTATTAATATATATATATAGCTAAACTGAGAGTCTTATAATTCAATTTAAATAATTATATGTCAATTCTAGTGTAACTCAATATTTATTCAATAGTCAATATGATAATATATATATACAAATTGCCGCTATGAGAGTTAAATTCCTAGTAACTTTACGAGACATGTACCGATAATACTCAACACACGCTAAATAACTATACATTTATCAGGATAACTTTTATCAATACTTTTCAAGAATATGGGGCCAATTTATTAATAACATATTAAATTTAAAGTCTTCTAATTCAATTTAAATATTTTTTGTAATTTAAATATTTTTTAACTTTTTTTCCCAAAAAATAGAATTAATTTAAAATTTTTGGACCCTCCTAGTCCATAGGCCTAGAGCGATCGCTCTGGTTGCCCTAAGTCAGGGCCGGCTCTTACAAGTAAGTAGCAAACAACGAATGAACTTTAATAAAACTATAAATTATAAATGATCAGTCAACTTCATAGTAGTAACTCTTAATTAATTTATAAGTTTGAATATCTTTGTTTCTATCAATCAAACATTGAAAGAATAGGTGGATCCTCAATTATGTTGCAAATTTTTTTTGTACTGAAAAACATTTTAATGAACTCAATGCTCAAAATGTCGTGTGCCCAAGGCAATTTTTAGATCAGACTAGCAAGCCAACCACTTCCATTTATTTATCTCTTTTATTATTATAAAGTCAAGAGGGTCAAAAAATTTCACCTAATTTTTATGACAAAAATACACATAGATTAATATATAAAGATACAATAGTAAAATTAAATATTTACATTTAAAAAAAATTAAAAATTAAACATTTAAGTGGAGAATTGGGTGGTTACTCCAACACTTTTTTTTTTTCATTTCTCCTTATTTCTTAAAAATTATAAACAAAAAATTAAAAATAAAACAATTAATGTACATGTGCGTACGCGAGTGTATAAGTCTAATATCATATAATTATAAAAAGCATGAATGAGGTGTGTATCATTTAATTCATTAATTATTTAATTTAATTAAAAAAGTAAAATTATTCCACAATTATTCACTCTTGAGTAGTTTATTTATTTTATACAATAATATCGAGGAAAGAGATTATATACACTAGATGTTAATTTTTTTTTTTTTATGGAAGTTGAACTCGATATTTCTTACTGCGCATTGAATTGAGCAACAATACAATTAAATCAATATTACTAGTGGCTTGAGTAGTTTAGGGGTAAGAACAAACTTGCGTCTTCACAAATTGTGGTTTCGATTACTCTTCCGCTAATGGCAACTCATTAGTCATTACGCATTCGGTTAACACGTACCGAACACACTATACATAATGGGCAGATTCCTGTCGAACACTGACGACACGCCGACTTTCCCTTCTCTACTGCCGCGGAAACTCTTCCCCAAATTCCATCATTCCCTTCTCTACAATCCGATCTCGGTCTCCAACTCCGATCTCCACAACCTCCGTAACCAAATCCAAATGCCTCGGACCAAAATGTCACCGAAACTCTGCAATGAAACCACAGTGATCAAATCGGCAATCATATCTCGACTCGTAGTCTTGACTCTAATCCTCCTATGGCGGACCGTCTTGAGCCCCTACGACACCTCCGCACTCATCAATCCCAATTGCCTATCCGCCGACCCCTCACAACCTGATGTTGATCTACAACAACAAAACGTCCTGTTTCCTTCGCTGGGTTCAGCTATTGAGGCCAGCATTGTATGGGATAGTGTCTACTATGTTCGAATTGCGCAATGTGGCTATGAGTACGAGCAGACCTACGCTTTCTTCCCTCTCCTTCCTCTTTGCATTTTATTGCTATCTCGCACAGGTTTGGCCCAGCTTATCAGTTTTCAATGATACCCATTTGGAAGATGTATTAGTTTGTTAATTCTTGGGCAATACCCAATTAGCAATTTTTCAACTTGAAGCATGCCCACTTGGTGTTTTTTCTTTTTGGGTTAATTTTGAATTTGTGTTGTTTTGTGTTTCAGTTTTGGCGCCATTGGTTCCAGTGATTGGGCAAAGAGCTGTATTGGGGTTATCCGGCTATGTGATCAACAACATTGGCTTTGTGTTTGCGGCTATTTATTTATACAGGTGAGCTGGTTAGGACTTTCATAAATTGAATTCGAATCGGCAAGGTCTTTATTCGGACTATAACTATTTGGTGGCTTCAAGTGTGTTTTGTTCCCAACCAGAGTTAGCTTTACTTGCACCATGTTACAACTGAAAGCAAATACCTTTCCTTTATGAGACTTTATTCTCTGAAATTAGATACTGATATTAAAAAAAAATGCAGAGATACATCATATTGAAGTTTCCAGAATGGAAAACTAGAGTCTTTAACACTAACAAATTGTGGCTATGAGTTAGGAGGTCCAAAGTTGTGTACTTGCTTATGATATGCTACGTCGGGCTTCACCATTGTAAATTTACTTAGTCTAGGAAAGCATTGACTTACCCCCATTTTGCTCATCACCAGCTACTTAGTCACTGCTTCTACATTGTACTGCCCTTAATAATTTACATTGACATTTTTCTCGGTTTAAACATTTTAATTTCTGTTCTTTCCCTTGCCACTTTAACAGGCTTTCAGTTGTTATTTTGAAGGACCATGAAGCAGCAATGAGGGCTTCTATTTTGTTTTGCTTCAATCCAGCTTCCATATTTTATTCGTCAATGTAAGTTTCTTTTCCTTTATTTAATTGATACGTATGAAACTTGAATTTCACTGAGGTTATTTTATGTGTTTTCTACCTGCAGATATTCCGAGACTTTATATGCCCTATTTTCAGTCGGAGGATTGTACCATCTAATATCTGGAAAAGATGTTATTGCTGTTCTTTGGTTCTTCCTCTCTGGATTTTCAAGGTCCAATGGAATGCTTAATGCTGGTTATTTCTGTTTTCAGACTATGCATCAGGCTTATGATGCTGTTTTCTTGAGAAAGCGTGCTTTTGTAGGTTTCAAATTTTTCCTTCTTTTCTCATTCTAAATTGATAAGCATGGAAGATTAAGGTTCCATCTCCTGATTATCAGTAATTTATTTTTCCTACCTAGTTCCATGAAAGTAGACTTTTTCATTTTGCCAATTTTCCTACAGCTGTATACCTTGTATCTGCAATTAGAATTTTCTAGTAGGGAGTCGAGAAAAAAAAGAATATGTCAATTATTTTGTGCAAAGTAAATTAAGCAATTTCTTGTTTTATTCTCGTGAAGATGATCACTTAGTAAATCTCATTTCTATAACAGTTGGCATTGTGGGTTGTTATTGGTGGAGCTCTGCGTTGTATATGTGTTTTTCTTCCTTTTGTTGCATTTCAAGCATATGGATACAACAATATCTGTCGTGGACGTCTTCCAAATGATATGAGTCCCTGGTGCAAAGCAAGAGTACCTATGCTTTACAATTATATTCAAAGTCATTATTGGTATTTTTTTAACCACCAATGCTTGATCTCAGGCTGTTCTTATTCTCTTCTTTAGCTATGGAAGTGGAAAGAATTATTTTTACAATTCCTCTACTTATGTTGATGGTTACGTTGATGCCAGGGGTGTAGGTTTCTTGAGATACTTCCAAGTTAAACAATTACCAAACTTTCTGCTAGCATCACCAATATTATCTCTGGCCCTTTGCTCAATTGTCCACTACGCGAAGTCAAAGCCTGAAAATTTCTTCTCTTTGGGGTTCCATGCTCCTCCTGAGGATAAAGATTCTGCTGCTGTTCTCTTTTTTATGGCAGAAAACTCTTCCAGCAGTCGAGGTATTACTGTTAAACAGGCACCTGTTTGTGAATTAGTAGTTGACATATTACTACTATCATTGGCTTGAGTTATTAAATACCAAAGTGTGATATATTTTAGCCAATTTTGTTGATGTATTTGTATGAAGGTAGTAACATATTAGCCGAATTTTGAAGCATGCCCATGGGATTGATTCAGTTAGGAGTACCTTCCACCTGTACTATCGCTCCTAATCGATATGTGTTGGCACATCCAATTGTTATTTTGTGCATGACCTATTCACTATTTGGTCATATTGTTTTCTTCCATTATGTTTTGTTTCAAGACCTGCATAATCAATCTTTAGAATGTAACAGAAAAACGCAATCTCAAAGCAAAGAAGCAAGTGGTCAAAGATGGTCCTGCTCTACTCCCAGAAGAATATAAACTATCAGCAAAAAAAGGATACTTGTCTGTTGCTGTACTTCCATGTATTTTTCATTTGGGATTTATGGCAGCCACAGCGTTTTTTGTCATGCATGTGCAGGTTTGGCTTATTTCCTCCTGAAATTCCCTACTTTGTTAAAGATTATTAAGTTAAAAAATATTTGAGACATGGAAAATGCCAGCTTTATGAAATGATGGTTACCAAATACCAATAACTCTGTTTGATTGGATAAATGGTATGGTTGATGTAAGCCGAGTTTGCCTTTATCTGTTTGTGTTAGAACAGAAGAAAGAAAAGGATTGAATTTCTTATCATTGACATCTTGATTTATCTTACCTTTCAATGAAAAGAGCAAGCTAACGGGATTCATGTTGAAGTTTTATATTTTAAATAGAAATGACTTGCCCAAGAACCGAACTATTAATTCATTTCCAAATGTGGATGCACAAATATTAAAACTTTTCACTTAGTTGATAACACTGGAAAGTTTTCTTCTAACAGATTGGTATAAAGATGCTGCCTTGTGATCAGAATGCCATAGCAGACTAGCGATAACTTGTTTGGTTTTGACCTTGTTCACTATGTTTGATAACTTCTGAAGTTCTGATCCTTCATATTTAACATGTTGCTACTCATTACTTATTTAGTTTTGACCTTGTTCACTATGCCTGTTAACTTTGATCCTTCATATATGACAGGTTGCTACTCGTTTCTTATCTTTCAGCCCACCTCTCTACTGGTTTGTCTCATACATAACGAAATCTCCTGGTAGTGGTAAGAGATGGGGATACATAGTTTGGGCATACTCTGCCGCCTACATTCTTCTAGGAAGTTTGCTCTTCTCAAACTTCTATCCTTTCACTTGATAGAGTTCAGCAATGAGTCTCAGCTGAGACTTTCTCTTTAAGGGTTTGTGCCGTCTCCCGGCCCCGGACTGAATTTTCATACTGAAGGAGCTATTATGGATATTTCTACTGTTGGGAAGTTCCACTGCTATCTTTGGCTGCTTGCTCCTGTGTATAAGACCGTTTTAAAGATTATAAACAGGTGTCACTTGCTTCCTTTTTGTACCCTTTCTTTCCCATGTTATATATAGGTGAGTTTTCTTTGGATTAACCTTGAGCTGAGTAACAAGATTTTGCCCTCTTTCTATAAATTTACGATTCCTGCATCCCTGTTGTAACAAAAATATTATATTCTATACTAGCAGATTTTGAAACATGACTTTTGACGGAAAGCTTAATGAAATGTGAAAAAAAATATGATTATAATGGAAAATTAATCACAAAAATACAAATAATTAAAATTCAATGAAAACAGTTTTACTTTACAACTTTAATATATTATATAAGAAAAACGGAATTAGATTTTTCTTCTTAATTTTATTTATTTGAAGAAAAAATAAAAGAATTTTTTTTTTATACAAAAGAAAAATGTTTACGTCGCTATAAAAAGTAAAGACTTTTTACTTTAAATGCATCTTGTACTTGCATATTTATCACACTTTGCACCATATTCTCATTATTAGTTCAAAATGCACCTTGAAACAGTCGAGTTGGCCTACTCAGCACATTTTCTGTCAATATGTTAAGTAGGCGTCAATTTTAAGGGTAATTTTGAAATTTTAAGGGCAAATCCATCAGCCCCCAACCCAGAACACCCATTTCTCTCGCACAAGGCTTGGCACGAACGGGAGGACGACGATCCTTCCTCTTCATCTCTCATCCCCCAAGGCTTGGCACGAGCGGTGAGCCTTCAACAGCCAGCAACTCCAGAGATCAGAGCCAAACGCTCACAAAGCCAATTCCACCACTCAATTCAACGACATCAAACATTACACCAATTCAATTGGCTGACAAAAAAATGGAATCCCCCATTCACCAATTCAATTTGATGAAACACATCCATATGAAAAATTCAATTCAGTAATAAACCTTCCATCTTTCCTGCATCCCAACCCACCTGCATCTCAAACCCAGAAACAAAAAAGGGATAAGGAATTCAAAGAGACCAAAGAGAAAATCAAAGACACCAAAGAGAGAATGTTATCGAACTAGACAAAATCCCCAGCCTACCTAAACTGCTTATAAACCAACACAAAATCTAAGAAAGACATTAGATTAAACCCATCAAAATACAAATCAAGTTCACCAACAAACTATAAACAAGTAACGTAATTTTTCTTGGAAAATCATTAATAAGTTACCCCAAGTACCAAAGGAGTTCTGCCCAATGTCTACTTTAGCATAAGAATCTAAACAGTTGCCCATTTTCTGCCTCCAAATCCCAAAGGCTCTCTCTTTTCAACTGATGGAAAAGCTTTTGTTGTAAGCAATCAGCAACTCATAGAAAAAAATCTAAACCCACAGAGGAATCTATAGCTGACTTCTCCTTCTGGGTTTTCACGATCATGCTATTTTCTAAGAAAAAAGAAAATTAAAAATGGGGGAAGAAGAAAAAAGAAAGAACGGTGAAGGTGAGAATGGGAAACAGAGGAGAAATTTGCAGTGCACCGGTGAACCCAGAAGGTGTTACCACACCTGCATGGTGAAGTCGATGGCAACGCACGGTGAAATGGCAGCCACAATCGACGCTGCCAATGAAATCGATCACTATATCTCACTCAATTTAGATTTGGTCAAATTTTCAAAGGCTGCCGTTGAGCTTCGGATGGGTTTCTGGAGCGTGTATCGAGGAATTGGGTATATGGTAGTCCCTATAAGGAGGCGGCGAAGGCAGCGGTGGTGATGTAACGACCCGTCCCGGCTCCCCGCCAACGACGTCGTTAGTGGGTCCTCCCCACCTGGAATCCTTCGGCATAATCGGTATTGTTAGTTAGTGCCCATTCAAAAATCCCCTAGCTGCAACATCTTTGAGGACTCGAACCCGCGACCAAGCCTTTTTATTCCCCTTGGAGATGACGCCTTTCACCAACTGGGAATAAAAAGGCTTGGTCGCAGGTTCGAGTCCTCAAAGATGCTGCAGTTAGGGTATTTTCAAACGGGCACTAGCTAACAATACCAATTGTGTCGGAGGATTCCGGGTGGGGAGGACCCACTAACGACGTCGTTGGCGGGGAGCCGGGACGGGTCGTTACAGGCGGGGATGATGAGGGTTCACATGATGTGGATAATTGGGTAAGTGGCGTTGAGGGTGCAGGTGGGAGAGTTATTTGGTGGGTTTTGTCGCAGGTGTTGGAGGCGGCATGGAGGTGTCAAGAGAGAAGAAAGGTCTCGAGGGTAGATTAGTAAACCGTCTTCCATTTTCAGGGTAAATTTCCAATTTTGTCCTAATTTTTTATGCTCATTTAACAGATTGAACGGAAAAAGTGTTGAGTGGGCCAACGCGACTGTTTCATGGTGCATTTTGAACGAATAATGATAATAGAGTGTAAAGTATGACAAATGTGCGAATACAATATGCATTTAAAGTAAAAAGCCAAAAGTGAGAGGGTTGGATCTGCGTGAGGTGGGGGCTTCGTGGTAAAGTCACGCAAATAAGAATAACCCAATAGGCCCCGTCTTCTCGACTCTCAACTCTCAACTCTCAACTCTCTCGCGTTGTATAGTGTGAAGTGAAATGTATAATCTCCATGAAAACAAAGTTTTGTGCTTTCTTCCATTAATAAGAGAGAGAGCGAGAGACTTATCAGGAGAGCAGAGTATTGCTAATTGGGTTTCTGTCTAGACTCTAGACGGCGCAACCTTCTGATCTTCTCCCTTATGCAGGTAATCGCTTTCCCTTCTTATCTCTCTGTATCTCTTATCTGTGTGCTGTGTATGTGTAGTTTTTAATGTATAGTTTCAGGCAGGTAGGGTATTTTCTTGTCTAACTCGGTTAAAGGAGTTCTTTGGATTAAGCTCATCCATTTGCAGTTCGCTTCGAGGCATGATTTTGAGAATTTAACATGGAAGTTCTGAAATTACGGTTGTATATTGTCTAACTCGGTGCTTAAATTTACTTTTCGGGTTGTGTTTTGTTGCCAGTTTAGTGAAATAGTGAAATTTAGTTTGGAAATGAGAAAAATTGAAACAGCTTGAATTGAATTATGTGCTTTCGGCTTTCCATATTAACATTCAAGTGAATTCTTCAAATTAAAGCTCATCAGCATTGACTGAATCTTATATGTTTAGTTTTTATCTGCCCATAGAATTGGAGAACAGGATGACTGCAAAGGTTGACGCTGATTCTGCAGTTGAACCTCGCAGTGTTGAGATGTCTGGGAAAACTATTTCAACTGCATCAACTGGTACACAAAAGGTCTCCATGTTTGCAGCTAAGTCTGGTTTTGTTATACCAAAAAACAAGCTTTCGGGTTCCCTTGTACCCATCTTTCGCGGAAGTAAAAACCCAGGAGCCGGAAATGCAGTTAGTGGAGAAAGTAAGAAACAGATTCAGAGGAAAACCAAATGGGGCCCTGATTTGACCCAAGATGCTTCTGTGAAGAAGGGAAGAGCATTAGCTTATCAGGTACTGTTTAGATTGTTCGCAAGTTGTGTACTTGTCCTCTTTCTTCCGATTCCATGTTATGTCATTGTTCTATTTTATGATCAAAATGTGTTTTGAAATTGATGTAATCTTTTTCTACTGTACTTTTTTTTTTTGTTCGTCAAATGCCAAAGCTCTCTAGTTCCCTTCCCATCCCCATATATTTAAGAATTTCAAATCTATGGTTTGGAGGCATTTGTAGCCCTAGTTGTGGGAGGAATAAGTATTGATCAGCTAGTGGCAATTCATGGTTTCCCTTTTTCATTGGGTAATAAAATGCTAGTCGGTGTCTTCTGTGTGAATGGTTCACATGGAAACCTCCCATTCCAGGTGCCACTAAGTGATATTACTACCTGTTTGGTGGTACAAATTTTGAGCAGACTCGGGTGGATCAAATTACACAGAAGCTAGAATCAGGAATGTTAGAGGCTGAAAGTGACGAGGACTTGCCATCAGCACCTCAAGATACACACCAGAAATCTTCTAGGCATCAAACTGACAGAGAGGTAGAATCAATTTCATTTTCCTTTACAGTTGCCTCTTATTTTGCTCTCATTGGTTTCTTCTGTACTCTGTTTCTACATTGAATGATGTTTCAATTCTAAAGAACTGATCATAATATTTGTCGATGTAGGACTTAGAACAGTTGCAACTTGAAAGGCGTGAAGCCATAGGTGTGTTCGGCAGCTTTTTTAGATTATACCTTCCTGTTTTTTTATGTTGTGCATTGCTTGATTATTATTCTTGTTCACAATATTCAGGTGAAATATTAAAGTTAAACCCAAGCTACAAGGCTCCCTCTGATTATAAACCTTTGTTGAAAGAGGCTAAAGTTCCTATTCCTGTAAGTTTGTCTTCTTGTGCTGCAATTCGATACAAAACCTTTATAAGTTAACAGTTTTTTTAAGTTGTAAGCAAACTGCTGAGAGGGTATACATGATTCTATCAAGGTGCTAATATGTGCTGCCAGTGTTAGTTGTACTGATTAAAAATAGAACTTACTTGGAAAGAACCATGTATATGGAATTTTAATCTGGACTCATAAGCGATAGTGTGATCATGTTTGTTCTTTTCTTTTTTATTTAATGAGAAAAGAAAAACCTTTTTTGATTTTTTACAAGCTGTAAAGCAAGGCTTCTACAATGATAAAGTATGGACCTTGAAGTTGGTTGGCCATACTTAGTCAACAATGGGTCACAAAGCACTAAAAGGATTTAGAAACTATGGTTAAGGTTATTCGAGAAATGATTGTCTATGTCGTAAATTGATAAGTGATCGTATGTGGAGTTTAAGCTATATCGTAAAGAAAAAGTTCAAATAGCTATATGGTCAAATGAGCTTTGTGGAATTGAGCTGAATTTTTGTTGTTTCATTGGCTGGTCTGCACAGTAGTGGCCCTTTCTTCTCCTAGACCCTTCACCACCCTTCCCCTTCTACTTCATTAGGAGTCAAATCCAGGTGCTCTCTCTTAGTAATTGGAAGAGGTACACATGACCACAAGAACTGGTAATCAATTGAGGGTGATGGTACGTCAAATTCCCAGCAATCAGCACGTTATGCCTAGCCTAACACAATAAATATAGCATTGCCATATGGGCTAGTACTTCAGACCCCGGATTGGTTGCCAACTTTTTTACCCTGCATGACCTCACATTGCAGGAGCCACATGCATTGAATGCTCTTTCTTAGGAACTTCTAGAATGAGTTAAGACAGGTCTTTGTTTGACACATAATGCACTGCCTGTGGATGGAACTATTTTATTATGATTGCAATTGGTTACCATGCTTATTAACCTTTACTTTCAAATTTTTGTTTTTGTTTTTGTGGTCAGTGCGGGCGGGGGATTTAAGGACATCAGAATATATTGTCCAAATTTCATTGTTTGCTGAGTCAGCTATTATTAAATTCAAATGTTTAACTGCGTTAAATGCTTTTCAGGTGAAAGAATATCCTAGGTACAATTTTGTTGGCCTAATATATGGTCCTGGAAGTGATAATAAGAAGCAATTAGAAAAGGTTAGAAGATTTTAGTAATGCTTGTGGGGTTATGCCAAACACTTATTGATTACCATGTTCATGTGCTGATGATCTTTGTCTCGCCTGTGTTTTCTGTTTTTTTTTTTATAATCAATTTATGCAACTAAGGAAACTGGAGCCAAGATTCAAGTCTATGGTATGAAAGCAGGGACAGGAGAGAAGGTAATTTTAATAAGGAATCAATATCAAGATAATTTCAGAATCGTCATCAACATTTTACCCATTTTCATAATTTTTTAAACTTAACATCTATTATGGACTGGTTGCTTCAAGATGTAACATAATGCACATAAGAGTATTGATTTTTCCCTTTCTTATTCTTCAACTTATATGTAGGCTGAAATAATACCGTCTGATGGGAGTGAAATCCAGGGTGAATATGAAAAGTTATATGTTCATATATCAGCTGACACATTTGAGAAAGTAGATGCAGCGGTTGCTGTAATTGAACTGCTAGTCACCACTGTATCAGTGAGTTTCATTATCGTTTCAAACTATGATAAGAGCTTTACATAGAGTAATTTTATACCTTTTTCTTTCGTGTTATATACTATCGTTTCTATTGTTGTTGTTTTCTTACTATCATTACTTCTATATAGGGAAATCTGTCAGCGGTTGGCAAAGCAGGTGCTTCAGTTTCTGGTGATAATGCTCATGTTCCGAGTCAAGGTCTGGACACTACCACTCCTAGTATGGTATCTACTACTGTGGTAAACCAGGGAATGGTGCAACCAGGGGCACCGAATGCACAGTTTCAGTACCCTGGTCCATTTTTCTCGACTGGCCCATCTTCCACTCCAATGAATATACATGGCTTCACTCCAGTGAATTCTTTGAGACCAATTCTCAACAGTACTTCCTACCTATCAACATCACCTTTTAATTCTTCAAACATGCCTTCATTATTTGGGCCTCCACCAGGTCTTGTTTCCCCTAGACAACACCCACCACCACCAGGTCCTGTTGCCCCTCCAAGAAATCTCTCTATCATGGCTTCCCAACCTTCATCAGTTCAAACTAACATTTCAGCTCCACTTTCATTCATGGGAAACCGGCCCCCACCAACAGGCCCTTCCTCTATCATGGGTCCATTCGCGCCTGCATTTCCTCAACATGTGCCTAATCACCCTGCTTCATCACTACCTGTTGGGAGCGATACTGGATGGTCAAGTGGAGCACCTTCTCCACAACCAGGTCCTGCAGCCATGCCACAACCTTCAAATATATCAACGGCCAATATGATTTCTTCTGTACCCTTCCTGCCTCGGCCTTCCACAGCACCAAGCTTTACTTCTATTCCACGGCCTCAAGGGGGCCTTCCTTCAACAGGACCAATTACATCTCTAGCCCCACCTCTGCAACCAAGAGTGCCAAGTTCTGGTTCTGGAAGTGTTCCAAATTTCATTCCCCTAAAACCACCAACCATGACACCCCCCAGTCCTGGTGATTTCACTTTTCAACCTCACCGACCACAGAATCCAGCTTTCCAAACACTTTCCCAGCCAAGCAGCCACTTTTCAGCTCATAATGCTTCTTCCGCTAGGCCAATGGTGCCACCTCAGGGACCGTCTTTCCAATCGCCTGGGCAAAATATGACTCCTCAGCTGGGCAGTCAGGTGTTTTCGAGACCACAGGTTGGTGACCACATGGGTCAACCTCCAGCTCATATATCTGCAGTTCCCTTTCCCAGAAATTCAACCGCCATGCCAGAAAATCAACTACCAAGGATGCCACACCTGCCAATGAGACCAAGGAACTTCAATCCAGCTCACCATATGCCCAACTTGCCCGGCGCTCTGCCTCCAAGGCCAGGAAATCACATTCAAATTCAACAAAGTTATCCTGCTCACCCCGCTCGTCCTGAGATCCCACGGCCTCCAAATCAACAGTTCAGCAACAATCCTGCATTTGCCTCTGGTATATCAGCCCCTAGTCCTAGAGGACAGCAACTCTATGATCCATTCACGCCCACTACCAACTCAACAGCAGGGAGGTAAACCAGAAAATACGGGAAAGCAAGAGATTGAGATTTTGAATTGCCCCTGGTTTGAGTAAAATAATTTAGGATTTAGTGAAACAGGTAACCAAAGAAGAATTTAGTTTTCTAGTCTTTAAAGGTCATATTAACATGTTCTTACTGTAATCGAATTTCTGACCAGACAACTTCCTTACATGCATATCACTTGTTTTACTAGACATTTTTTGCTTCCATTTCCTTTCATCTTATGTCCAGGTGCTAAATTTCAGAGACAAAACTTATGTTGCAGTAGGTCCCGCTCGTGCATGAGCTGTTATCTTACTTGATGTACAAGTAAAATGTTAGATTTTTCATGTATGAATCAAAATTTCGATTGTTCAGTTTGCTTCCTCTTGTTCCTTTCCTAAAACTCAAACTAGCTGCTATCAGATTACTTAGATATGATCCACATGGAGAAGGAGAAGGCGGCTGCGAAAACAATCGGTGGCGTGCCACGGCAAAAGCCAAGGAGGAAGCAGTGGCTGCTGCTGCAGCTGTTGTTTTACTATTTTGTTTTAGTAAAATAAGAGATGAAGAGAAGGAAAACTTGAAAACCACTCAGAATAGTTTTCAATTTTTTGTTTTGTGACAATTTTACTTGCCAAATATGCCTATATATTTCTCTGAAGTGTGGTTATATAAGAGAAAAAAAGATAGTATTCTCATTATACATGAGTTCTCTACGTTTACTAACATATAAGAAAATAAAAAATAGGTTGAGTTTCGCTTCCAAAATGGGTATCAAATACTCCCAAACGAAGTGCAAATCCCCCAAGCTAGATATCAAATCAAACTAGTGGGGTTGTCGATCTGAAACATATGCACCCATATATATACCTTTTTCTCACATAGATTTTCACTTTCTTAGAGTTCTCTTTGGCTGTTTAATTTACTTGCAGTTGATGTAAAACTCTCTAGTCGTATTTAATATATTCATATCGTTTGGCAATATATATATATATAATTTCATACTATACTCTTTTATTAGGGAAAATTACGTTGCTCTCAAATCCAAATCCTTTGTAAGTTGTAACGTAGCTTAAAAGTAGTAGTAAATAGAAATACGTATTGCAAAAATCATGGAAGATGTTACCCTACAAAGGTATTCATTTTCTTCAAGAAAAGAAAAGTTTGAAGTAGTGTTAACATAGTGAAATAGAATTGCTCATGGATCATCTTCCATGAAGGAGCTGGAAATAGGTCAATTTTAGTCATCTTTCATTGCATAATGGCATCATGCATGTGTACGTCTTCAATTAGAGGACTAAATTTGGAGCTATTATGCATCTAACTTGCCTCCAAAGTTATTAGTTTCATATCTTAAAATAACACGCCATCCATTCCCCATGGACCATGCATATACATAAACATACCGTGTAAGTAATGCAATTATGAATTTCATGGAGTGTTGGATCCTAACTTAGGATGAACGCTAGCAGCATGTTTAACACATGCAAGTTAAACGAGAAGGGATGTTTTTAGTGACGAACGAGTGAGTAACGCGTAAGAACCAGCCTTTGAGAGGAGAACAATAGCTACCAATATCCCTTAGGCTGAGGAGCAAAACAACAAACATATATGATGGAGTTTAAAAGGAGGTTTCATATATGAAGTTGTCAATTTATGATGTCATTTTATAAAATAAAAAGTCTCAATTTCAAATAACATAAATATTATATATCCACTAAGCTTAATGCTTAATGCTTAATGTGTGCTAAATAATTTGACAGTGCACCTAGCTCCACACGAGTTTTCTCCTAAATTATTTCAAAGCTCACTTGATTATAATGCTTAATTAACATGCAAACGATATTGTGAATAGGACAATACTTGCATCCCACCCTGGTAGTACATTTTCATATCACCCTTTCGATTTATCGAATTATTTTTGTACATATATCATAATCGGAACCGTTAGTTCTCTAAATCATCATGTCAATATCATCTCCGTAAAAAATTAACAAAATTAAAGATCGTTTAGTCATTTTATATATATATATGCATATAATCATTATTGATAAGCAACAATGACTTACACCTAGCTGCATATAATCACATGATTCTAATTTTAGGGCCGTTATTAATTAGTTATCAGTAGCACTCATATTTGACACGTGCATGGGACCATTAAGTGAGGTGCTTAAGAAATGTCCATTGGCGTGATGCAAAATGCAAACATGTATTCATAATAGGAAGGATAATATTTGTAATTTATCTTTTTGATTTATCAAATTATTTTATATATTTTTTAAAATTGAAATTATTTTTTCTTTAAATTATTATTTCAAAATCATCACTATAAAAAATTAATAAAATTAAAAATCATTTAATCATTCATACGTATTAACTAAATAGACGATTAAATCAAGATTTTAAATTTGTCGCTTTTCATTCTTTACTATGACACATACAAAATTAAAAAGTACGAGGATGGTCAACCAAAAAAATCATAATCCAAAACCTTACAAAGAGAAGATAGAGGAATTATTAATTAGTTGATGGATTTGATGGGCACATGAATATATTATCAATATCTTAAACTCGGATGGTTGGAGGAGCTTTGCTTGCTTCTCAAACTCAAAACTCCACACACAATTGGTATCCACAATTAAATTACAAATATATTATTAGTGTCAACGTGTCACAACATACATCATCCTCGTATTAATTAATAGTTGTTTAATTATATAATTACTATATTTGCATCTCATTCGAGTGGTACTTACGTTTACCATCCTTTTGATTTATTGAATTGTCTTTGTACATATATCATAATCGGAACTGTTCATTCTCTAAATTATCATGTCAATATCATCTTTGTAAAAAAATCAATAAGATTGGAGGTCGTTTAGTTATTTAGTTAATACATATATATATATATAATGACTAAACGACTTTCAATCTTGTTGATTTTTTTACGGAGATGATATGATTTAGAGAATAAACGGTTCCGATTATGATATATGTACAAAGACAATTCGATAAATTGAAAGGGTGATACTAGGAGGTACCACCAAAGTGAAATACAAGTATTTTCCAAACTATAATCCTATACATAATTTTCCAACTGAGAAATATTAACTTATTATCCAAGCTGATGTTGCTTAAATAAATCGCGTGACATTGTTTGATTCCAAGGCAAGGAGTCATGGACCGCCGTTGTAGTTTCTACGAGTTTCTTTTTGGATGTCAATTTTAAATAGTAAATTTTCGTATGCGGTAATGATTATTTTGGAACTTAAAATTTGATTAATATTTGAGATAAGAAAGTAAAACATAATTAATATAGTTAAGAAAAAATCTTATTATATAATGGCATAGAGAAGCAGCCATCAAATTTTTTTTTTGGTGAACATTCCCAAGTTTTTAAGTGATGTGCTTAAAAAAAAAAAATGGGATCCTCAAAATGGTGTCAAAATCAAGAACATGATAAATAATTCATTACAACAAAGCTAATCATGATAAATCATAGAGTTCCTTTTAAATAGAAGAGATAAATTTTATAATCAAAATCAAATGAAGGGTTTTTACAATTTAACATATAACTTCAATGATATGACAAACTTTCATATTCACAATAGCAAAAGGATATTGAATGCAAACCAAACATTTCCCACACTAAGTTGTCCCCCTCTACACACATAATCCCTATATTTTTGAATGAAGTACACCAACATTATGGTTGGCTTAATCATATAAAATGGTAATTATCCCACCAACCTAATTAAAAATTTGTACACACACACCAAATCACATCCTTGCACTTTTTCCTTCTACCTTTCCATATCTATGGGCACAAAGGCTGTTTTTTCCATGTGATTAATAAAACTCTTTGATGAGTCCCCAAGCTTGTTGATCTTCTTTTGGAATTCAACATCATCATCTTCATCTTCTTCTCTTTGCCTTGTCAATGAAAAATACTCAACCTTTTCTCCATAAAAATTAACCAAAACCAAGTAAAGGGACACCCCAAAAATTGCTATTCCCACCAAGTACCAACTAAATTGAAGGTTCACTAAGGACTTGGCTCTATGAAGTGCCGCATCTCCATGGCACCTAACCACTCTGTGACCCTCCTCCAAGTTCATGAAACAACCTTTGGGCATCAAGCCAGGTGTCCAAAGCATAAACCCCATGACCATGAGCCAAACACCTTGGAAAAATATGCTCAATGATCTCACAAAGCTGACCAAGAAACTCTTAGGGAAGCCAATTCCCATAAGGGTAGTGGTCATGGAAACAAAAACCACAAGCTGAAGAAGCATGTGGTATTGGCCTTCAGGTCCCATGTGGTCAGCAGAGTGAAGGTGAAAGAGAAAAAGTTGCTGCCCAAAGGCTACGGCTCCAAGGAATTGAGTCAACCCGTGTTGGGCTTTGGGGCCTATTTTGTCAAGAATGATGGCAAAGGCTGCATAGACCAAGAAAGCCAAGGAGATTGAAGCGTGCTCAAAGTTGTGGAGATGGATGGATGGGATTGTTCCATCATCATCAAAAGGTTGGTGTTTCTCAGGGCTTATGAACAGTTCCATGGCAATGGAGGCAGATGAACCTCCCATGATTACGATGAGCTCCAAATACTTGAACTTGGAGGTGGGAAACCATGGTGGAGCTATGTAGGTGTTGGGTTGGTGAAGATGGAGCTTGATATGATTAAGGAGGTGCCATAATCCAATGAGAAGGAACCCAAGTCCTGGTACAACATGCCCAACTAAAGTCCCCATTTTCAATGGTTTCTTTTCTTAATCACAAAACCCAACTTGGTTGAGAGAGAGAGAAAGAGAAAGAGAGAGATTTTGTTTAAGTTGTAGTTGTTTATTTAAGGGTAAAGGGAAAGAAAGGGAGCTCGAGAGTGATGGAGAAGGGTGGCAATTGAGGTTTTTAAGCTGAAGTTTTTAAGGGGTTAAAGGAAAGAAAGGGAGGGGAGGGAGTGATGGAGAAGGGTGGGAATTGAGAGTGGGGTTTTAAAGTTTTCTAGAGGGAGTTTTTGGGGTTGAAATTCCAAGGAGTCCAGAGGCTTCCATGGGGTTTAAGAATTTCGAAGTACATTTTGATGGCTTGAAGAGTAAGAATAACATTTGTTGACCAATAACCTTATTAATTAAGGCTCCAAGTAATGACATCAGGGCCAAGGGTCCCAGATTTCTAGAATGAAAGAGGCACACAGCTTTGGATTTTCATTTTAATCCACATTTGAAATGACAAAATTGTCCCTCTTTTAATTTGTAAAATTTATGTTTTTCTTAGTCAATGATGAGAGACTGAGGAAAAAAAAGAGTCAATTAAGAGGGTAGTGGTGAGGTCAAGGATCTCTACTACATTCAAAAATTTTCTAAATCGACACATATTATTTAACAATAATTTGTCATAACAGCGTAGTTAAGTTAGTAATAATATATGTATTTTTTCTTCGGTGCTTGAATTTGAGTTCTCTTCCTTGTAGCTCTGATTAATTGGATCAAAATATCATAAATACAAAAAAAAATTCTAAGATTGGAAAACCATCATTATCACTCATACAATTGATCAACACATTGTATATAATCTTATCATATAAAGGGGCATTTTAGTCATTACAAATGAGAGTGACAAATTAATATTTGGCAGTTTGGCTATGAATTGAATGAACAAGCAAAATAGATGAAGGGAAGCTCGCTGGTCTTGTTTTGTAGGTACAACTTTGTGTTGTGCTCACATGTTTGTTCATATATCTTCCTTCTTCTTGCACGAAACTAGGAAATTTCTTCACCTATTGACTATGTTGGCTTGGCATGATCCTGCCGGAAACATGATGGTGATGTTATACAATTACCTTGTTTGAGGAAGGGAAATGGCGAAAAGAACATTTACTTCATAGATGAGAATATATTAATGGGAAAATGTACACGATAGTGATCTTTGGTAACATTTTTCTTATAAAGAGATTTTCTACGGTGTGCCAGATGCATTAAAACTTAAAAACGTATCATTCAAAACTATTAAACTTAAACAATACCGAATTTTCGCCACATAAAAATGTAAGTTTTCAAATGAATAGCTCGTGACTCGGAGACTATCAGTTTCCTCAAGTTATCTATGTATCTGACTTCATGACTCAAAGTAAAAATTAAGTTTCATCCAGAAAAAGTTATGAACCCATGATTTTCTTTTATAAAGTGGAAACTCATATATCACTAAACCAAATATAATTGTTTACGTTTAACCCGAATTAATAAAAATGCTAAAAAACCCTAAAGGAGAATTGAATATAGAGTAAAGTCAATGAGAAATTAATATATGTCACTCAAATCTTCTAAAATATTTTCCCACAGAAAAAAAAAAAGAAGAAAAAAAGGGGGGTGTGTCATCACTTGTGTCATCATCACTTGTGTCATTTGTCCAAACATAGATTAGGGGGATCCCTAATCCCTAATCCCTAATCCCTAATCCCTAATCCTTAATCCCTTTGCTAAATTATATGCACTTTGCGTGTGCCATACCACTACCATACAATAAATTATGATAACTATTGATGTCCATATACTTTGTCCAAAATATTTGTGATTTCTTCTTTCTTATCCTTTTTATGAAGTTGGTGTTAGACTTCTTTTTCCCCTCAAAGAATAGGTCAGCTCTTTGAACTTTTGGGGTTGTAATGGATTAGGAATTTAGGATTGTGAAGAAATTTCCTAATTTTTTGGTTTATATGGACAAACTTTCATGCCTATGTAATGTACTTACTGAAAGTTTTACATAATTGATAACTTGATGTGTTTTATGTAATATAAATAGAATAATACTAATGGTAGGGTATTGATAATTTGATATCATTGTCTTTTAATTATATTTAAATTTTAAATTTCGTCTTTATAGTTTAATATTAGTGTTTGTGATCTCTGAAATATGTGTCGAACAACATTAACTGCCATTTCATCAGTTAAATGAATATAAAGAGGCATCAAGGGTTTTTGGGGTAGGGAAATTGATCATTCTTAGGGGTAAGTTTGTTAATTGGCGAAATATAACTCTACTATTAATTTTGATGGAAACCGTTGAAAGAATTGAAAGAAGTGAGGACGATTAACTGCCATATGTGTTTGTGATCTCTGAAATATGTGTCGAACTACATTAACTGTCATTTCATCAGTTAAATGAATATAAAGAGGCATCAAGGGTTTTGGGTGTAGGGAAATTGATCATTCTTAGGGGTAAGTTTGTTAATTGGCGAAATATAACTCTACTATTAATTTTGATGGAAACTGTTGAAAAAATTGAAAGAAGTGAGGACGATTAACCGCCATATGTGTTTGTGATCTCTGATATATGTGTCGAACTACATTAATTGTCATTTCATCAGTTAGATGAATATAAAGAGGCATCAAGGGTTTTTGGGGTAGGAAAATTGATCATTCTTAGGGGTAAGTTTGTTAATTGGCGAAATATAACTCTACTATTAATTTTGATGGAAATAGTTGAAAAAATTGAAAGAAGTGAGGATGATTAATGTATCTCGATACATATTTAAAAAATCACAAGCACTAATAATAAGATTTAAGAAAGGAATTAAAATGTATATATAATTCAAAAATTATAAAAATGTAGTCACTTATATTATGCGATAATCTAA
Organism: Oemleria cerasiformis; assembly: GCA_037349345.1. NCBI lineage: Eukaryota > Viridiplantae > Streptophyta > Magnoliopsida > Rosales > Rosaceae > Oemleria > Oemleria cerasiformis. The sequence continues at coordinate 760,287 of JAZGTL010000006.1, forward strand.
GTGTTAATAAAACACAGATTGTACTTGTTAACCGAGCCTGTACGGTCCACAGATTGGGATAAGCTTGAAGGGCGGCTACATTCAAATTCTTGTGACCCAAGTTTTCGAATACGACACGTAGCTGACCAAGCTGCAGGCTGCAGCTTCCCCTCTTTTACTTAGACTTTTGCATTATTAATTTATTAAACATGTGAACAGCGACCCTCATTCGCCAATACCTAGTGAATTTCTTAATTTCTTTTTTATTTTTTCTTTTCTTGGTTTCAGATGGCAAATGGCTAGCTGACAACACATAGCATACAATCTAACATATGCAGCTGCTAATAAGAAGCCTTGGATTCCAAAACTGAGAAGGGATAAAAATAAATTTTTAACTCAAACCTTCGTGTATGTATATTCTCAAGCGGTTTTGTAGACGTAGAGGCATATTTTGATTTGGTTAATTTCAACGTAATGAATAAACATGCATATTGTAATTATCAATAATTACGATTCATAACATAAAAAAATATAATAATTTATATATGCTTCAAAAATGCATATTGTAATTATCAATAACTACGATTCATCATATAAAAAATTATGATAATTTATATGTGCTTCGTGTTCGAATACGTAATAAAACGCACATATACCTAATATGTATTTGCCTATTTGGTACATAATTATTAGATCGAGAGATCCCCTGACTTCTTTGATTCGGAAAACATGTAGCCCGTGACCTAAGAAAGTGCCGGCCGGGGACGTGTTACCCGTTAGCGGTAAGCTAGCCGCTGCGATTTTCATTTGAGTCACCAATGACGTTGAACCAACCTCCAAACAACATGTGCATGCACGAACGTCACGTTTTCAATTATTCTATTTATTTATTTATATGATCCAATATTTTATTTGTTATGGATTAAATTTCCTATCCAACAGCGTGCTTTGATATTGTATCATAATTCATAAACGGCCCCACGTTTGATAAAAGCTGTTATTTAAATCAATTAAAATATTTTAGCAGGCATTAATAAAAGTTAGATTCATTCATTCGTGTAAGCGTGTACGTTAATTATTTTTATTTGAATTTATTATTTATAAGTTTTTAAAAAAAAATGGAAATAAATTCAAAACATAAGTATCCACTACTCTACTAAAATATTTATTTTTAATTTTTTAAAATTTAAATATTGAATTTTACTATTATGCTCTTATGTACATTAAATATAAAGGTCATTAATTGAGTCTTTTTTTAATTAGAAAAATTTGATAAAATCTTTTAATTTTCTAACTTTATAATAATAAAGATGAGCGCAGTACAAACTACAAAATCCATCTCATTAAAGAGGAAGAGAGTCAAAGTATGAAATCTAATATTTAATTACAATTTTGGTGTTGATCGTGCTCAATTTCTTTGTTTCTTTGTTGCTTTTTTCTAGAAGTGTTATTGTTATTATTACAGAGAATATTGGTTTCGAATTTTCTTGATTTATAATTAGAAAAAAACTTATTTTCTATTCGATCTGGCCATAAATGAATCCACTATTATGCTAATATGCGAAATTGAGCACAAAAGAGAATAACTACTTTTACCATATGAGATTATGATCGAATGCGAAGATTGGCCGGTTTGTGTTATTTATGTTTGAGTAATGTTATTTAGACACACTAAATTGATCACATTTAGTGACTATATTGATGTGGCATTTTATTTACCACAAAAAAAAAATACAAAGTAATTTAATTTATTGAAATAACATCATTTATTGTCACATTAATGTGGTCAATTTCGTGTGTCTAAATACTATGTTGATAGCATTTTAACAAAGTCTTGACAATGGTGTGGTCATATGGAACCGAAATACTGAAATCATACGGTTATGGATAAGACCAAACCGAAAAAAATACCAAATAGTAAAATCGAATGGATGTTTGATACGGTATTGAAACTGAACCGTTTTAATTTGGTACGGTTTCAGTTCTGATGTTTCGAAAAACCGTCCCATACCGAAACCGAACTGGTTTATTTATGGAGTCAAGGTCTAGCTGGAGGTGTGTCCAAAAGATTGATAGTGAAGGTGTGTGAGTTGAAATTTGAATGAATATCTTATACTCATCCTTTGGCTATATATATGCAGTTGCTATCTTAATGTATGGCAGCACTTGGGTTGCTTACTTCAAATAACAATTCATTGTCTTCTTTGAATGGAAGTCCATTCAAAGAGTAGTGACAACAATTGAATTGAAGCAACAATCAGTCTGCTTCAGAAAACCAGTAGTAGACATAATCAATTGAATTGAATGCAAAAAAACAGCTCAATTGGTATTGTTTATGTTGGTGTGTTGATGTGTTGAATTGCATTATGTGTTATATATATGCTGATGGCAGATTGGTAGAAAATAGGTGTTGCAAAAGATATTTCACAATTCTATAAAATTTTGGCTCAAAACCGAACCAAATCGAAACCATACCGAACACAATCGGTATGGTACGATTCAGTTTCATTTTCAAATTGTACAACACCGAATCGATTAAAATTAAACGGTATGTTTCCGGTATCTACCCAATACCGAACCATGCCGAGGGTTAATAGTAAATATGCTTTGTATGAACTCGAGTAAATTCAGTCTAACTCAATCATAAGATGTGATGCAGTTGATAAACTGCCACCTACAGATTATGAACTTTCTAGTGTCTAAATGACAGGAGTTTGAAATTCACTAGGAGTACTTTGTGGTAATAGGCAATATGCACCCCTTGCGAGAATTAGACTCACCCTTCGAATGTGGGACACCTCGTAATATTTAAAAAAGAAAACAGTCTAACTCCACATAATTTAAATTAGATTTATAAAAAAATAAAAAATAATAAAACCTCCAATTATGTAGCGACATAACAAATGGGCCTAAACTCGTGGTTTAGAACACATGCCTTGACAGGGTTGCAGTGTGCTCAGGTAAATCAAGGAGCCCAATGATTATGAGTATGCAGGCTTCAATCTTCATTGGTACTAGACCACAATTGCTGCTAATTAAGCCAGTAAGCCCTAAACTTAATTATCACATTGGGCAAAATGAATGGCATCCCATTTTTAAAGGTCTATTTTGGAGTTCCAGTTGTGCAAGAAATCATGAGGCCCATGTGTCATTTTGCTTGTGATTTTGGTCTGTCCCCTTCTCTGATGCAGGCTTGCCGGTCACCCGATGATTTTCTCTCGTGCTTCTATTGCAGGCTTTGCAGATGTAGGGGGGAAAAGGAGCTACAAAAGCTCCTAGTGATTATGATCGGGACAGATTTCTAAAATGGTGTCCAATCTTTTATGGAGGAGATATATAAATGTATATATGGTTACTGGTAAATTAGGGAGGAGGGTTCAAATGGCTCTTGGTGTTATTAATTTGTATCCTCAAGGCTCAAGGAGTTGAACCTTTTAGAGTCATGTTTGATATATAAGATTGCATTCTCCCAATAAAATTGTGAGAATAGACCAAAAGTAAGAGTTACGTACACCAAACCTTTTAAAGACTTTGAACACTCATCGTGGACATAATTTTTATTATTAATAGTCCGTATGCTATTCTGATCATTTTTATCATTTGTCTTTTAATTCAATCAATATCAATTTAATCTCTGGTGTCAAATCCGTTAACTTTTCTGTTAAAATAAAAAACACAATATTTTTAGTTCATCCCGTAATTATTCCAACCCCTTCAATACTTCAACTCTTTTCCTTTTTTTGGTTTGGAGGGGTCTGAAAAGAATATAAGGTTTAGTTGTTCTTATTTTTGGAAAATACCAAGAGCTTACTTAGATGTACACATAGCATGTCTTTCTTTAGCTTGAGGGGAATAAAAGTCCAACATGCCGGTGGAACCATATATTTTTTTTGCGTTTTTGATTCACCAATGTAATTATTTCGTTCCAATTATCAATGAGAATTAATCTTTGTTTTAAAAAAAAAAATTATAGGTCATTCTTTCTAGCTTCTACTTTTCTTCTTTGCCAAAATTTCAAGTTTTCATAATTACACACCTCACTACAAGTTATTACTTTAGGCAAAGTGTGAGAGAAGAGGGACGAAAAATAGTAAAAAAATATTTTAAGTTATTTTTATATACTAGCTGATTTCTTCCTTTTCCTTTCCACTACCTATATATACTACCCTTCTTAATTTCTCTAACTTCTTTATTTACTTTTCTCCTATTTCTAATGAACGCAACGCTTTGAACGAATGTAGACTTAGAAAATTAAGATTGACTGGAAAAAGATGATTGAAGGACAAAGAAAATGTGGCAGTCTGTAGTTGGTGGTCGATCAACGTGATGATGGAACCCTAAATTATTGGTCCACAATTCAACTTGCAATAGTTCCAAGCTACATGACTATATATGTGGACACAAAGCCACTGAAATTTCTGAACCAGTAGATGAGATTTCATTGTGAGCTAAATTAAGAGGCCGGATTCAACCATGGCTCCAACTCCTCAAATCATCTTGGCAACCCAACTCTTACTTGTTTCTCTTCTTTCGTCACTTGCCATAGTTTTGGTCCAAGGAGAAGATGTAGGCTTTGTGAGAGCCATGGACCGCAAGCTTTTGGGGCTCTATAGGAAAGAAAAGATGAGCCACTTTCGGTTCTTTTGGCATGACATTGTTAGTGGCAAAAATCCTACATCGATACCGGTGATGAGATCCCCCACAAATTCATCAACAGCCTTTGGTTTCACCAGCATGATTGATAATCCACTCACTGAGGGCCCTGATGTGAACTCAAAATTGTGGGGGAGGGCTCAAGGGTTTTATTCATCTGCTTCCCAAGAAGAAATTGGGCTGCTCATGGCCATGAATTTCCATTTCATTCAAGGCAAGTACAATGGAAGCACCATAACTATTATGGGGAGGAACCAGGTTTTCAACAAGGTGAGGGAGATGCCGGTGATTGGAGGCAGTGGGCTTTTCAGATTTGCAAGGGGTTATGTTGAAGCAACAACTCACACCTTCACTCCGGCCACTGGTGATGCTGTTGTTGAGTATAATCTCTACGTGCTCCATTATTGATGTGAGGCACTTTTTGTTATGTTTTTCAACATTTTGATCTTTCAATCGATATAATTAGAGAGACGATGTATCCAATATTTCTCGTATTGGGTTTCTCAAATTTTTCATATTCCATATATAATTTGTACGAGGTTAATGATTAATCTTGAAAACGAGAGTTAGAACATGTAGTTTTTAATAGGGTTTGCTCAAGAACTGGGTGCAATATTTTAAGGAGGAGAACATGGCAACATGCATGTAGGGTTAGAGAAGGGTCCAAAACTGGCTCATGATCAGTCATGGCCTTATTTATTCCTCAAAGACTTTGAGGTTAATTTTTTTATTAACAATCATTTTTTCCAATTTTTAATTGAAATTAGTTAGCTAATAACAGAGCGATTTGATTGGAGTTCTCAAATATTAATAATATTTATAAGTGAATAATCTTAGATTTAATTTTCTATTAATAATATACATATATAAATTTAATTTAATTTAAATAAGCAAAGGAAACCAAAAAAGACAAAGCCACTTCGGTCGACCAAGAGAAGACCCCAAAAGTAAGAGTTAGGTCCACCAAACCCAATTTGAAGACTTTTTGGCGTCATGGACAAGTATCCAGATGATTCCACAGGCTCGAAATTTCCAAGCTCTATACAAAAATTCTGAATTTTGATATTTTACTTGCTTAAATATTAAAATGATAAAATTTAATTATTAAAAATGTAGTATATTACAGAAAAATAAATCATCGTTAGAACTTCAATACATCACAGAAATTCAGTACTGAAATTCTCTTTTTAATTTTGTACTTCAAAAATTGTTCTCTCTTTTTCTCTTCTTTTTCTTTTCTTCTTCGCCTAACCCTTTTTCATAATTACTCCACCACAAGCACGCCTGATTTACTCATTAAAAAAAACCCAATTTATAGAATGTGCAGCCTGGATACAAAGAAAATGTGCTAGACTGTGTATTTGTGGTTCGTGGTCACCAATCAAATGAAATTTTGACGGAATTTGAATTTGATATTTCTTTTGGTAATATATAAACAAAGACTAACAACTTATACTAAATTGAAGAGATAATTGATTAACTACTTGATTATTAGCTAATGTGTCCTGGACACAACACAACTACGGAAAAAAAATGACAAAGAAATGTGGCAATCAGTGTGGTTGGTGGGCGATGATGATGAAACCTTCAAACTTGGTCAAGAGTGGTTTCCAAAAGCTACATATATATATGAGTAACTCCACTACATAAGCGGACACAAAGCGAATGCAATTGATCTGAACACCAAAAGAGGCTCTGAAGTCTCAACCATGGCTACCCAACTCATAATTTTCTCCCTTCTATCTTCATTTGCTATATTTTTCGTCCAAGGAGAAGATGATCAGTCTTTTGTGAGAGCCATGAACCCCAAGCTTTTGGGGCTCAAGAAAGAGAAGTTCAGTCACTTTACCTTTTACTGGCATGACATTTACAGCGGTAAAAATCCAACTGCGGTGGGAGTGGTGTCATCCCCCAAAAATTCATCAACTCTCTTTGGATCTGTTAGTGTGATTGATGATCCCTTGACTCAAGGCCCTGAGATGAGCTCAAAATTACTGGGGAGGGCTCAAGGGTTCTATGCCTCTGCCTCGCAGGAGGAAGTTGGGCTTCTCATGGCCATGAATTTTCATTTCATTCAAGGCAAGTACAATGGAAGCACCATAACTATCATGGGGAGGAACCAGGTTTTCAACAAGGTGAGGGAGATGCCTGTGATTGGAGGCAGTGGGCTGTTCAGATTTGCAAGGGGTTATGCTCAAGCATCAACTCATACTTTCAATATTTCCACTGGAGATGCTGTTGTTCAGTATAATGTATATGTGTTGCATTATTGATGATGATGGGGATTTGTTTTGGTTAGCTTTTCTTTCTTTCTTTGTTTTTCTTTTGAGGTCATGGGGTCTAATTATGTTGGCCTACACTTTTGGTTATTTTAGTGGTTTTGGCTGAGATGATAAGTTTAATTATAATTATGCTCAAATTTCATCAAATAAAATTAATTTTTGTTCTTGGGAGTGACTGTAATTTCAAAACCATAAGGCGGTTTCCTGAATCATATCAAGGTTAGTGAAATTAATAAGAGAATATTTGGGAGATAATCAAGAGGAGAGAGACAAAGAAATGAAAAGAATCGGAAATCATTTGATATGAGAGGAGAGAAAAAACAAATTGGGATTTGCTTAACGTGAGGGGAGCAAATCCACTGTCCCATTTCCATGTACTCTTTTTATGTCCTATTTTTAATTATTTGATATTTGTCTATTTATTTAACTACCACCAATCTCTGATTCAGTCCGCGATGGTTATATTGTTCAACGTGTTCCGTCTCGCTTGTCGATTCGCTCAAATCGGCGTTACACACGTAATAGAATTGCGGAAGATCGGAATCTTGCACAAGGAAGAAAGGGTGGGAGAGAGATTGTGGAGTTGCCCTCCGCCGGATTGGATGCATGGCCGTCGGATTTTAGTGGCTAGTGAAGGCTGCTTAGTTGCTGTTTTCATTTTTTAATATTCGTTTGTTGGCATGTTTTTATTTTTTGTTGAATATTAATAGAGTTAACTTTAGGGTTAAGTAAGTAGACATATGTCAAATTATTAAGAATGAGACATGAAAAGGGACATAGAAATAAGACAGCGAATCCGCTCTCTAACGTGAGAGGCTTTTTATTTTTTTTTTTGAGGAAAATGTGAGAGGCTAAGTTGATACTATGTTAGAAATTAATTCTCATTAACTTTAATTTCAATGAATAACGATTACAGTACTTATATTTATACGCATATTCATGGCTACATTAACAATCTCTCACTTCTTAACAACTCACTGCTTTAATGCCTCCACGGGTGATGCTACCGTCGAGTATTAATCATGAAATGGGTTTAATTAGGTGATGGAGGTCCACCTTAGATGATCATCATGCAACCTCACACCTACATCCACGTACGAAAATGGCCGGCCAGGTGGCTTGTACTGGGAAAAGTATAATCAAAGAGACATTCTAACTTGGTGAAATATTAATTATACAAACAACAACAACTCATAAATGATGCCACCAAACTTCCATTTTTAATTGGTTTAGGACAACACTTCTTGGTTTTTTGTCGAACTGTTTATGGGAACGAAAAGCTCTTTAATAAAATATTAAAATGTCAATGTCGATCGAAAGCCTCAATCATATTTATTGGTTCGCAAAACTTGATTTTTAATAAGCAATGATAATGAAGAGAATAGTCATGATAAGTAATTGGTAGTCTAATTTACAAGAAAACTTGTCGTGTAAAATATTGTATATGATCATATATCTATCTCTATCATCACTTGATTTTTTAAGACATGCAATAATAAGTAGGTGAATTCCCTTGTGTTGTTATAAGATCGAGTAGGAAAAACTATAATTGGCTTCAATCGGGATTGCCTCAGTTTCGATCCAGAATTCCTAGCAAATCCTTAACTCCTCGAGTACAATGAGATTCACCAACTAAAATTAGCTACGAGTAGCTAGGAATAAGAAGGGTGCCGGATAGGGCCGAGAAAAGGATTTTATCTCTCTATCCGAAACAGAGAAAAATACCGGTATCCTAGCTCAATTTCAAGCCTAAGCTCTCCCTCCGCGGGGCGTCTTTTTTATTTCGCAATAAGACATGGACGATTATCCCTACTCTAAATGGGATATATTATACACACACTAGGTATGACCTCACCTTTTACAAAAATCTGAAATCACATACTACACGGGTAGAGAAAAATAACAGTACATAAACTATAGTACTTATGACCTATCTCTCATATATTAATTTGGACAAAAGTAATGAGAGAACTAGTCACTCTAATAAAACCTCTTGAAAATTACTCAATTGACATATATTGACATATATCATAATCGGAACCGTTCATTCTCTAAATCATCATGTAAATATCATCTTCGTACAAAATCAATAAGATTGGAGGTCGTTTAGTCATTCATATTTATCAACTAAATGGACGATTCTCTATAAGGATCCTAATTCTTACAAAAACCGTTAATTTATTTGATACGTGTGAATGACTAAACTATCTCTAATCTTATTGATTTTTTACGTAGATGATATTGACATAATGATTTAGATAATGAACAGTTCTGATTATGATATATGTCAACATATAATTGATTCATATCAAAGAAGTTGGATGCAAGTATTGTCCTTTCATAATATAATGTTCACTTGCTACGTGTACGTAGTTTGATGGAAATTAATAAAGGTAGATATTGTAAGGAGTTGGTATGTGTTGTTCGACATTGAATTATTAACCATGCCAGCTTGAGGTCTCATTCTCTTTAGAAAAAGGTAATGCATTTGAGAAAATATGGCTTATTTACATTAAGTCGTCCCATGAAGTTATATGTATTTTTTTCAAAACTTTTTAAGGTTCTAGCTTGGTGGATAGTGAGTCCATGTATTTAGTCTTCATACATTTAGTCGCGTTTCATTAAATATTGGACATTATATTAATCAAATTCTTATACATTACACATCATCAAGTGAAGAGTCAATAATTATTTTCTTAATTCCCATTAACTGATAGAGGTTAGGTTAATTAACGTCGGTTTTTAGGTTTTTATTTTTGATATCACGAGACCTCTTCACTGTGTTTCTCCATCTGGTTCACTATGTAAGATTTCAATTTTAACGGCTAGTTTTAATAATTACGAGTATTTTTTTTAACTCCCTTTCTCTTTTTTCATGTTTGTCTAACGATTCTCTTTTATGGTATCAAAATTTGACCACAATATTTATAATATTTCCTCATTATGTGAGATTGAATCTTACCTCATCTAAATTGAATCCTTTGAAAAAAACTGTTCAATATATGAATCAAATAGTCTACATTTATAACAAAGATCGATCATGCCAAAGGGAATTTAGATCATCATCTGGTTTGAAAGTTGAAGAGTTGGACTCTATCTCTTGAAAAATTATAATTTGCTCCATGTAAATAATTACAATATTTATACGTATACAATTATAGAAGGCCAAAAATATAAAACTAACTTTGAGCCTAAAACTGGATTATTAGTTACAAAAAGGTTAATTATAACAAAATGTATCAAATTTACAACTAATAATCTAACCATTTAATCTGATTTCTAAAATGTATATCCTTAAAATAGATGAGTAATTCTACTATATATATGTGGACACAAAATCTCGATAATGAAGGCATTACTAGATCGAGCAGATAATAAAGCATGGCTAAATTAACAATCTCAGCTCCCTTCTTATCTTCCCGCCAATTCCAAATTTGCTTCCTCCTCTCTTCTTTCGTTGTGATCTTAGCTTATGGGGAAAATTTTGATCGAGGGTTTCATCGCACCACCGACCCTAAGATTTTAGGGCTGCAGAAAGAAAAAATGTGCCACATTCGCTTGTATTGGCATGATATTGTAAGTGGGTCCCACCCCTCAGCCATTCAGGTGGTGCCACCTCCCTCCAACAAGTCCCAAACAAGTTTTGGGTTGGTGAGAATGTTCGATAATGCCCTCACCCAGGGCCCTGAATTGAGCTCAAAAGTGGTGGCAAGAGCTCAAGGGTATTACGCATCGGCGTCACAAGAGGAGATCAGCTTTCTGATGGCACAGAACTTTGCTTTTGTTGGGGGTGAGTTTAATGGGAGCACCCTAACTTTGGTGGGAAGAAATTCAATTTTCAACAAGGTGAGGGAACTACCTGTGATTGGTGGAAGTGGGGCGTTTAGGTTTTCTAGGGGTTATGCTCAATTAACGACTCACTGGTTAAATGCCTCCACGGGTGATGCTACGGTCGAGTATAATATTTATGTGTTGCATTATTAAACTATATATATATATATATATATATATATATATATATATAGGGTGACGAATAAGTGACGTGGAAGTACAAATTATCATTAAGACAGACTAATTTCATTCATTGTTTTTAATGTTTTTAATATAACTGGCTACTTATTATGAAGTTTTACATATGAAGTTGTTACAGATCTATGAAAATTATAATGAGAAAATAAAGTGTCATAAATCTATGGAAATCCATAAATCTAAAAGGTTTTGGATATTATTATACTCATGACGTGTTACAAATTTATAGAAATTATGAGAAAATAAAGATAACTCTCGTAGGTATATACGTGTAATTTAATTTTTTGTGGTTAAATTTGTTATTAGGAGAAAAGTTATATGTGACGAAATGGACAATTATAAAACGAATTTATATGGAATGAGTTGTTCGATTAAAAAAATGGAATTTGTTTTGTGAAAATGATTTCAAATCTTATAGTGGTGTGACTGTAACTTCAAAACCATACAAGAGTCTTGCCAAAATATCAAATTTAGTATAATGAATGGGAGAGAATATTTTGTAAGACTTTGATATCTTGTTGGTGCGTCAAAACTCATATGGTTGAATCTTTCTTTCGAATTGCCTTCCTCCAAATTTGTTATTTTTGAGGCACAACTCATTGACATTCTTCTCCAAATTGTTTCTTGCATAACCACAATCAATATTACCACCGTCACACTGTGTATAACTACATCTTTAATAAACCATCAAAGTAACTTACTCTATTTGGGACTTAATGTAACAACCGACTCCGACCCTCCAAGCCGATGGATCAACATCTTTAGTGGAGGCTTTCATCCGCCTGGAATCCTCCGGTATACACCAGGTATCCTCCGGCACAATTGGTATTATTAGCTTGTCCCCGTTCGAAAGTCTTCTAGCTGCAGCATCTTTGAGGATTCGAACCCATGGACCAAACCTTTTTATTCCCCTTGGATGGGACACCTTTCACCAACTAAGCTTGGTCTGCTTTGCCCGATTGCTCTCAGGGTCGACCATGCCTCCCCTAGAAGAAGTCTTCCTTATATCATTGATATTTTTGATTCGATATAGAAGTCTTCTTAATTAGAATATTAATTAAATATTTAAAATTACTCACAACTAACAAAATGGTAATTTAATATGTATAATAGACCTTAACGACTTTATTAAATAATGAAAGTCGCATAATTTGTAATGGCCGGGGTACTTTATATAGAGCTACAAATCAAGGAGACAAAATTAATCAAGTAGTCTTGCAAAGAGACATTAATTCGAGCACCAAAACCATGGCTAGAATCTCTCCTACCTTTGCTTTCCAATTCATAATCTCCTCCCTCCTCCTCTCTTCCTTTGCCATGATCTTAGTCTGTGGGGAAAATTTCAAGTTTGGGTCGACCACTCTGGACCCTAAGCTCTTAGCAGGGATGCAAAAACACAAAGAAAAGCTGACCCACATCCGCCTCTATTGGCATGACATTGTTAGTGGGTCCCACCCCTCAGCCATTGAGGTGGTGCCGCCACCTTCCAACAAGTCCCAAACAAGTTTTGGGCTAGTAAGAATGTTTGATAATGCACTCACCCGAGGCCCTGAGTTGAGCTCAAAACTGGTGGCAAGGGCTCAAGGGTTTTATGCATCGGCGGCGCAGGCGGAGCTCAGCCTGTTCATGGCGGAGAACGTTGTTTTTGTTGAAGGTGAGTTTAATGGCAGCACCATAACTCTGCTGGGAAGAAATTCAATCTTCAATAAGATTAGGGAGCTGCCTGTGATCGGTGGAACTGGAGCTTTCAGGTTTGCTAAGGGTTATGCTGAATTAACAACTCACACGTTTGATGTTGCCAAGAGTGATGCTACGGTGGTCTACAATATTTATGTGCTTCATTAGTATTGAATAATATTCATGAGAATATACCATATATGGCTAGCTTTTTGTATTTTGCTTGGTTTCTATTTGATAAATCAATAATATCATAAGTGACTTTGCAATTCTGATTGTAAAGATAATTAATCTTATGAACGAAAGTTGTTAAATAAAAAGAGAAATAAGATTCTGATATTCTGTTAATTATTTATTTATTTATTTTTACTATTTAACAACTAGTTTTACGAGTATTTTTATAATTCCTTTTCGTTTTTCATGTTTGCCTAATTAACGATTCTCTTTTAGGGTATCAAAATTTGACGTAGTTTTGTCAAGACGTCTAGGTCAAAAACCTCCGGTAAAAAACACTTGTAATTTCGTTAGTTAATTTAACTAAATTAAATGAATTTTCTTTTCTGAATCTCATTAGGTTCTTTGATACAACACGTAAACGCTCTAATTTTCATGATTATTTTATGATCCTATCTTTTCTTTATTTTCTTTTTAAGAACTATACGTATACGTATGTATATAGGTTTATCTTTCATCTTTTATGAAGTTTCGATATAAGGATTCCTTTGCTAACACGATGCAGCCAACTCCATTTGTTAGAACAGCTTCCATTGACTTTTTGCACCTATTCCTTTTTATTCTATTCTCGGTTTATGAAACCCCTGTTTGTTTTCATAAAACAGTATTTGGCTCAGGATTGCCCATTTTTAGTACCACCACAATATTTATAATATTTTCTCGTTATGTGAGACTAAATCTCATCTCAAATTGAATTTTGTAAAGTAAAAAATGTGTAGAATTTTTTTCTAACAGATACATAAACAAAACTCAACTAAAAAAGTTGGTGGAAAAAATATTTTAACTCATAATTAAACTTTTACATAAAAAAAAAATATAGCTCATATATATTTAGCCCTGATAAACATTGACTTCATTGTGAGAAATATGTGATTTAACTTAAAAGATTCTTTTATTAGGATTACATTTAGAACTACATTCACTATAAATACATCCCAAAATATAGACCACATTGTAAGTGTGGACATGGAAGATATATAAAAAAAAAAATTCAATATATGAATCAAATATTCTACATTTATAACAAAGATCGACCAGAATCTGGTTTTTGCTCACTACAATGCCGAAGGGAATTTAATTAGATCATCATCTGGTTTGAAGGTTTAAGAGTTGGACTCTCTCTCTTGAAAAATTATAAATGCTCCATGTAAATAATAATTACAAAACTTATATACGTATACAATTAAAGAAGGCTAAAAATATTTAACTAACTTAATTAATTTGAGCTTAAAACTGGATTGCTAGTTACAAAAAGGTTAATTATAACAAAATGTATCAAATTTACAACTAATAATCTACCAATTTAATCTGATTTCTAACATCTATCCATATCCTTAAAATAGATGAGTTACGTGATTCCACTACTAAATATATATGGATACAAGAGCAGATCATAAAGCATGGCTAAATTAACAATCTCAGCTCCCTTCTTAACTCCCCGCCAATGCCTAATTTGCTTCCTCCTCTATTCTTTTGTTGTGATCTTAGCTTATGGGGAAAGATCAAGGGTTTCATCGCACCACCGACCCTAAGATTTTAGGGCTGCATGACATTGTTAGTGGGTCCCACCCCTCAGCCATTCAGGTGGTGCCACCTCCCTCCAACAAGTCCCAAACAAGTTTTGGGTTGGTAAGGATTTTCGATAATGCCCTCACCCAGAGCCCTGAATTGAGCTCAAAAGTGGTGGCAAGGGCTCAAGGGTATTATGCATCGGAGTCACAAGAGAAGATCAGCTTTCTGATGGCACAGAACTTTGCTTTTGTTGGGGGTGACTTTAATGGGAGCACCCTAACTTTGATGGGAAGAAATACAGTTTTCAACAAGGTGAGGGAACTACCTGAGATTGGTGGAAGTGGGGCGTTTAGGTTTGCTAGGGGTTATGCTCAATCGATTAACAACTCACTGGTTTAATGCCTCCACTGGTGATGCTACGGTCGAGTATAATATTTATGTGTTGCATTATTAAATAATATATATACGGTGACGTGGAATTGAAGTATATTTCTTTTTTTGAGATAATTAAGAAATTTATACCAAGAAAAAGACTTGAGGCACAAAACCTCAAAACCCAATAACTGGGAAGATTACATCAACGGGATATTCCAGAACAAATTAACAGCTGAAGCGTTTCAAATGGAGGCCTTAAACTTAATCGTATAAAAGCGGTTTCTAATTAAATTTACAATAGAATTAAAGATAAACTCAGGAGCTAGACTAATTTCATTCCTTGTTTTTAATATAACGGGGTACTTATGAATTTTACTGTGTCTATGGAAATTATGAAGTGTTACAATTAATCTATGGAAATTATGAAAAAAATTAAGTGTTACAAATCTATGGAAATCATATCCATAAATCTAAAAGGTTTTGCATATTATTGTCCTCATGAAGTGTGTTACAAATCTATGAAAATTATTATGAGAAAATAAAGAAAACTCTTGTAGGCATGTATGTGAATTAAATTTTTTGAGCTTAAATTTGTTATTAGAAGAAAAGTTATATGCAACGAAATTGACAATTTTAGGACGAATTTAAATGAAATGAGTTTCTTTATTAAACAAAAAAAGGAATGAGTTTTGAAAAAATGATTTGAAATCTTATAGTGGTGTGAGTCGTGTGACTGTAATTTCAAAACCATACAAGAGTTTTGCAAAAAAATCAAATTTAGTATAATGAATGGGAGAAAATATATGTAGGACTTTGATATCTTGTTGGTGCGTCAAAAGTTTTGACTCAAAACTCATGTTGAATCTTTCTTTCGCATTGCCTTTCTCGAAAATTGTTCATTTGAGGCACAGCTCATTGACGACCTTCTCCAAATGGTTAATTTCTTGCCTAATCACAATATTATACTGTGTTCTACAACTTTAATAAAATATCAAAGTTACTTATAATGTAGTAGAATATTGCGATGATGTATTGTTACTCATTTTTTTTTTTTTGATACCCAAATTATAGTGTAGTAAAATATCAAAGTTAATTAAAATTATAAAGAAGTCTTCCTAATATTATTGATATAGAAGTCTTCATAATTAGAATATTAATTAAATATTTAAAATTACTCACAACTAACACAATGGTAATTTAATATGTACAATAGACCTTAACCATTTTATTAATTAATGAAAGTCAAAATGATCATTTGTAGAAGAGACAGAGTTTGCATAGTCGACCTCCATCACTTTATATATAGAGCGGAGACATAATTAATTAAGTAGTCTTGCATAAGAGACATTAATATGAGCACCAAAAACATGGCTACAATCTCTCCCCCTCCCACCTTTGCTTTCCAATTCATAATATCCTCCGGCCTCCTCCTATCTTCCTCTGCCGTGATCTTAGTCTGTGGGGAAAATTTTAAATTTGGGTCGACCACTCTGGACCCTAAGCTCTTAGGGCTGCAAAAACACAAAGAAAAGCTGACCCTCATCCGCCTCTATTGGCATGACATTGTTAGTGGGTCCCACCCCTCAGCCATTGAGGTGGTGCCGCCACCTTCCAACAAGTCCCAAACAAGTTTTGGGATGGTAAGAATGTTTGATAATGCACTCACCCGAGGCCTTGAGTTGAGCTCAAAACTGGTGGCAAGGGCTCAAGGGTTTTATGCATCGGCGGCGCAGGAGGAGCTCAGCCTGTTCATGGCGCAGAACGTTGTTTTTGTTGAAGGTGAGTTTAATGGCAGCACCATAACTCTGCTGGGAAGAAATTCAATCTTCAATAAGATTAGGGAGCTGCCTGTGATCGGTGGAACTGGAGCTTTCAGGTTTGCTAAGGGTTATGCTGAATTAACAACTCACACGTTTGATGTTGCCAAGAGCGATGCTACGGTGGTCTACAATATTTATGTGCTTCATTACTATTGAATAACATTCATCATAATATATATATATCATGACTAGCTTTTTGTATTTTGCTTGGTTTCTATTTGATATATCGATATTATCATATATGACTTTGCGATTCTTATTGTAAAGATAATTAATTTTATAAACGAAAGTTACGGGATAAAAAAAAATAATAAGATTCTGATATCTTGTTGATACGAAATTTTGTTATAAATCACATGAGAGTTGCAATAATAAAAAACATAGAGTTAAAAAATAAAAACATCTTCAAGATACACAAAAGCAATAGATAGAATATTATTCCCATATAAAGGAAAAGGAAAAAAATTAAATCTTGTAATTAAGTGAAAGAAGTGTGCTGCAACCCTAACTCAGGCGGCCTTGGCGGTGGGTTGACGAGGAGCTTTTCCTCCATTCGATCTGGCACTCTGCTGCTCATATGCTTCCGCGTTACCAATGGCACCGTCACCACCGCCTCCAGTATGATTCTGGCCGCCCCTAAAGCTTGCTCTATCATTGTTTGGTCTTCTTTTCTCAACAAGTAGCTTATAATCGCCATATTTGATAGTAGAAGTAGAAGAAGCCTTAAACACATTGTCCATGGAGTTTGAAGATTCAAATTCCACAAACGCAAAACAAGTCCCATGTTGTTGATTTCTTCTGAGTTGAATCCCATAACGCTTTATAGCTCCATAAGCCTTAAAAATCTTCTCCAATCCCTGCACACTTGCATCCATGGGCAAGTACGCAACGTAAATCCCATAAGACGGTGACTTTTTATTATTATTATTAATTGCACCACCGCCAACGCCACCACGAGCCGCCACATTGTTCTCTTGTTCCACGTCAGCGACACCGTTGTTTGGGGCAGGCTGTGACGTAGGAGGCTTTGCAACAGGTTTAGGTGGGGTTTTCCTCACAAAAATTGGAGCTTTATTCTCCTTCAAGTAAGCACTCACCACCGATGCAAAAGACTTCTTAGTCTCGGCGGTGTTAGAAGGAGCGGCAGCCGCCTCCTCCCCCGTTACTTGCGGACCAAGATTCCCATTCTCCGGCACAATATTATTAAAATTCGCTTGTTTCTCTTCCTCCACGGTCGGTGTCGGTGTCGGTGTCGGTGTCGGTGTCGTTTCATCAACCGTGGCAAAAGTACGTTGGTCGACAACATTATTCACCTGCTCATTGATATCATCCTCGTCCACGTACCTAAAGATATCGTTCATGACAAAGTACAATACTTTGTCTGCTTTGTCGTCTTGTGGGGCTAAAAAGAAAGTTTGAGTAAATTTTCTTGGGACTTGGGCAATTGGTGATGATAAGGAGCCGGTGACTAAGACAATGATTCCGCCATTGCAAGAAGACTGAGAATCAATGGTCCAAATTTTTCCGTGATCAATATCCTGGAACTGGAGGGAGGAGAGTACGAGGTTATTGATGCCTTCGAGGGTTGTCGCTGTCATCGCCGTCGACGGCGTCGTCTCTTTGGCAGCAGACGCAGGTGGTGGAAGTTGAGGGCGGGATACGAGACTTGAGTCGTGATAAAATTTGTGGAGTTGTTCGGGAGCTTTGTGAAGAATGGTATAATATTGCTCAACAAAAGCATTGCCTACAATGTTTGCCATGATTGAAGGAGATAGATTGTGGAGATGTATGATGCCGAAGTTTGAGATTTATAGGCTGGTTTCTTTAGGGTTTTCCAGTTTCCAGTAGGATTAGGGAATTCCTTTTCTTTTAAGACAAGGTTTAATTTCCTCTTCCAACAATAATTAGAAATAAAAGGGAGAGCTACCTAGTTTCCTCATCAAAAAAGGGAACAGTATTCCAACAAGAAAAGGAAATAAGAGGAAATGCTAGTTTCCTCATCAAAATAGGGAACGCCAATTATACAAAGAAGTTTCTATACCAAGTTTTAATCAAGTGTGACGTAACCCTAGTGCTAATTGGTCCTGGCACCAACCTTCATAACCAGCACTTACTCATGTCCTTCATAAATCATCACCCGATTATTACTAGATCTATTATGGTAAACATCACGCTAACGTCATCTTTCCTCCATCATATTCAATCACTACTTCTATACTCTTCCATAGAACTTTGACTCTTCTCTTAAGTATATTGTCAAACAAATACACGATAACAAAAAATAAGATTAGGCTATGCCCGTGAGTCAACCTAGCTAGCTACTACTCAGTGAACAAATTTCTAAATACCAGAGTTAAACGACAATTGTATATGATCAATCTACAGTCTAATAATGGATCAACTCGAACAACATATTAATAAACGAGAAAATTCTTAAGTACGACGAACAATGGTACTAATACCATTATTACGAGATGAAGACAAAATAAATCATAAACTTAAAATATTGAGAGGAGACACGTCTTGTAAGAGGAGCAAATGAGCGACACTAACAAATTTGTCAAAGAGATAACTCATAAGAACCATGGCGTGGCCAAGAATGGATGGAAATCCATTGTAAAAAGTCATTATGAGACGAGCCAAATCACATCTGTATGCTGACGCTTAGTGGGACACCAAGATATCAGTACTACATATGGTGCCAAGTGCCAAGTGACTCAAATTGCTTGGGACCCTTTCACTTTATGTTTTTTTTAACCATAAACTAGATTGAGCATAGATTGACTAAAGATTGAGTAGCTATGAGAAACACAATTACACAAATGTATGCATATGTATATGGATCATGAGGTTCTGAATGATTTTAAGTAGTTTGTGCGAGTGTTTTGCAAGCTTTGGACAAGTCTACAAGCTATCAAATGGCCACAGCAATATGCATATCTGCCATAAATCAAGCTACCCAAATAAAAAAAAAATCAAGTCATTCTTACTCCAAAAATGGCTTACTCGAAAGCATGTGAACCTGTCACGTTATTTAAGTTTAATGAGTACTAAGAAATCAACCTCCTAAATCGACTTATCAACACCTTGAGTGGTTAAATGAACGATTTTTGCAACAATTAAGATTTTTCATGAGAAATCGTCCATTTAATTGATATATAAATTATTAAGATTCTAATAATAATTTATATTAAAATAATTTGATAAATTAAAAAAATAATATCATAACTATGCTCCATTGGTTAACCTATATAATATATATAGCTCATCATAATATAAATATATATAACCTGTGTAATTTGTTTTCTTTAACAGCTTATAAAGATATACATAAAGCAAGCAAAGATGACTTGGACCACCATCATAGGGAGGCACGACTTTTCCCTTTGCAACTTTGCCTTCCCTAAAATAAAAAACCTGCCGTGGTCGGTCGTACGTGGCGCTTCTTTATTGGTGGACACCTCAATTAACGAATCTCAACCCTAGGTCATCGATCTCACCGTCACTTGGAATTATCCCGATGGATCTGCAAGGGAAAAGAAGAATCATCCCCATAATGCAACTAAAGAAAGCTACTTCAACCCACAAAATAAAGAAAAAGTCACAATTACAAACCTTTTTTTTTCTTTCTTGAAAGAATTTCAAGAGTGAGGGTATACGAAGCCACACTACGATAAATGTTAAAAAATTAAATACAAATATAAATCGTTATTATTATTATAAAATAAGAAGAAATAACACTAAATAAGTTATCGTGATCATTATTAACCTATAGTTTGTATATACGACTAAGGAATCAAATTGATAAAAGAGAAATATGCGAATAAAATATATATATATATATATATATATATATATATATATATATATATATATTCATTGGTTCTCTCTATATAAACCATGATCAATGCAAACCTTTTTCAAAGCCAATCAAACGAGTTTCATTATAGAGAAACAGTCGTCACTCATTTGAAACCCCAGATATTCAAATCTCTGGAAACCCTTTGATTTGTAGAATCAAAATGGCCAGGAATTATGAGTACAACTACTATTCCTCCTACTGGGACTACTTCTCCGTCCCTCTCCACCTTTGCTTCTTCATTTCCATCCTCTTCTTCATCTTGGGCTTCACATGGTACATCAACTACGAGTCAGCCTTCGAAGATTTCATGACTCAGCTCAAGCTCTTCCTCATGCTTGTTCCAATCATCTTGCTTCTAGCCGTCCATTGCCTGTCCGGTGGACTGTCGTTCTTTGTGCCGTTGCCGGAGCAGGACTCGCTGCACAGAGCCGGAGGCTCGCCGTGGGGTGTGGCGCTTGTGCTTGTCTTCCTTTTGATCATGATCTCTTACCAGTCTTCTTTCCAGGAACGTTGGTTTCCCTTACTAAGTAGATGATATGATGTTGCGATGATGATTTAAGTGTATAAATATCAATATAATGCTTCTTTCTATTTTATAATTTCTCTTAATTTTGAGGCTGCTTAATGCTTATGTATGTAATTAATTTCTCTTAATTCTGAGATTGCGTATGTAATTTGACCGATTCTATGATATTCCTCGTATGAACTATGAAGTACTTCTTTCTCGTTAACAAAACAACTCCTTTGAGTTTCAGACAATTAATTAATTTCATATTATTATAAATTTACTATTCATTTTAGCTACCTTAATAATTTTCTTTGTGTTATATTGATTTGGACAATACTTGCATCCCACCCTGGTGGGATGCCCTCATACCACCCATTTGATATGAACCAATTATATATTGATATATATCATAATCGGAACCGTTCATTCCTTAAAGCATTATGTCAATATCTCTGTAAAAAATTAATAAGATTGAAGGTCGTTTAGTCATTCACATGTATCAAATAAATCAACGGTTTTGGTAATAATTAAGATTCTTATGGAGAATCGTCTATTTAGTTGATAAATATGAATAATTAAACGACCTTCAATCTTACTAATTTTTTACGGAGATGATCTTGACATGCTGATTTAGAGAATGAACAATTCCGATTATGATATATGTATAAAGACAATTTGATAAATCGAAAGAGTGGTACGAAGGCATCCCACCAAGGTGGGATGCAAGTATTGTCCGATTGATTTCATCTTTGATAGAGAGCTAGGGTTTAGGAATTGGAGGTGTGCTAGCAATCTAGCATCAGTCCAGTTTGATTATTTGAATCGTCGTAATATTTTATTTTTCAGTTAAGTTACTTAATAGTAATATCATAATTTAACGATATTTTTTTACTTATATTGTAGGAGATTTTGAATTTGATTATGATAAAAAATAATATCAATAATCAATGTATTTAATATAATTACTCTTTCAACTTAATCGTAAAAGGGAAAAAAAAAACTCATTTTAAAATTCATCTATTATTTTCATGGGCTCACACAAAATTGATGTTAATAAACATATATTGGTTATAATAAGTATTTAGTGGTTAAGAGTAGTGACAACTGTCAAGCACTTAGTGAAATAGTTACAAGTGTAAAAGCACTCGTCTTGTTCCTGGCTGGCCGTGCAACAAAATTTGTCAATAAAAAATTCAATCACAGAAGTGAATATTGGGATAACTAATGTCAATATCTTTAAATTTTATATTAATTTTAGGTATTATTTTTAAATTTTATATTAGTAATAGATATTTTTGAACTATATCTAACCGTATAAAGACAGTCATTTCGTTTTATTTTTAAACGATTTTTGTTAAAAATAAGGGTAAAATTTATCTTATTATGTGTGTTTTTTAACTAAATCGTTATTAAATTTAACAGAATGATTGTCCTTGCATTTTTAGACATAATCAGAAACGTCTGCTACTAATAATAAAATTTATGTATTATAATTAAAATTAATGTAAAATTTAAAAACGCTGAAAATTATTTTTAAACAAAATTTAAGGACGTCATATATATAGTAGCAAATATGTCACCCAAAATTGAAATGGGGCTCATGTGGAAAATAGTACTAGACATTCTTTTACAAAGCATATCATTATCATCCCACTCCAAATCCAGTAATAGAATTGAAAAAGCACCTCCCATTTGCCAATACATTATGGTGAGACAATATGACACAGTTTGCGAGTGACAAGTGTCCTGAGGATCACGTGTCAGAGGCGTCTCAGTATCACGTGACTCCGGCATGAAGCAGTGGCAGTGCACTGCCCACGGGAGAAGTACGGACGGTCAGTTTCCGACACCGAAAAGGTCCACACACAAATTGCAATGACCAAACTCAGAGCACATATATAATGTGGCTCTGAACCCTGATGTTTGTTTGGCTGATCACTACTTATTGCCGGGCGGTTTGAGTTTAGTCCTTTATTTCGCAATTATAAATAATAGAGCAAATTACACTTTGATATTCTGTTTAGAAGGGATTCCCGTTAGCATTTATCCTATTACGAGAAGAACATGATTTTCTCATCACGGTCCATGTCTTCTGTTTAGAGGCTTGTTTTTTAGTGGGGTTGAAAACTTAAGTAATGGTGGTTTGTAATTAAGGAGTGGTCCATTACCCACGATGCCCTAGCTCCCATTGGACTGGTCATACTATAATCTAATCATAAAGAACACATTTCCACGTAGGAATGCTAGTGACACAGTTAAAAAGTCAAGTTTTTGCTGTTTTTTTTTATAATTTTAACTAAAATATTAATGTTAATTTTAATTTACTTTACACAATAAACATTAAACTACAGTAAATTCGTAAGAAGTCACTCTTTCCTTTTTCACATTCGTCATTTCCTCCTTTTAACATTGGCTTGGTAACTATCACTTCTCCATTATTGAAACAAGGGTAAAGAGTCCGTACTGTGCTCATTTGTTTCCTTCTTTTTCTTCTCAATTTGATTCTTTGTTGGGGATGGGGTTTGAGTTTGTTTTGTTGGCAAGTGGAATCATCAGAAGTACTGATACTGCAGTGTTTGGTAATGAAGAAATATAGAGAAAAACTTACCTTCACAGCTTCATGTAATCTCTAAGCTCTCTATTTCTCTCATCACGTGGCATTTGACGCGATGAGAGAGATCAGTTACATGAACCCGTTTCTAGCAAGTTTTTCTCGGTTTTCAGGGGAAGTAGAACACATGCACATACACAAATGCACAAAAACATACAAATCAGTTTCCATTCATATTTCCACAGAAGAAGATATCCATAAAAAGAAAGTCAAATCACACAAAGTGGAAGCATAACATTACATATTCATACTTGTCTTTTGAACACAGAGAGAGAGAGAGAGAGAGAGAGAGAGAGAGAGAGATTCATTACGCTTAGAAAAGAAGGGCATTCAAGGAAGGCTGGTAAGATATGAGAAAGAAGAGTAGAAATAGTACAAATGCCACACCCCAAGGTGAGCCCCCAGCTCTATGGATGGCTCCAGGCTCAGACCCTGGAATGCTAATGCTGACCTGGCCGCCTGTGGAGAGCCAATGAACTACAATGACTATAAGCAAAGGGGAAATTACCAGTAAGCGCTGCAGCAGCTCCGATATCGTGACCATAACAGCGTCATAAACCACATAACCTACAAACCCACAAATGAGGATTATAGTAGTCGTTGGGAGCCAATTCTCCGAGAGACTGTAAAGCCAAGAACTTGATCTGGGAGGAGAAGCCATGAGCAAGTAGCTAAGTGTTGAGAGAGTGAAGCTGGTGGAATGAGTGGGTAGGCAAAGACATGTAAGTAAAAGGGTCATATATATGTCCTTTTTGTAGTTTTTCTGATGGACTTAGCATATTCTGATTCAGCAGGAAAATAATTGAGACTACACTGTTGTAGCCTTTGGTCCCATTTTCCATTTTATAACTGAGCAAAATTTACCCTTCTCCATGTGAATGCATGTGATCATGGATTGAGCTATTTATTTACCACGGAATGTGGGGTCTATGCAGGAATTTCACAAGAATCTCATATGGGCACTGCTTAAATTAGAAGCAGAAATCTATTGACTACATGCATAAAGAATGTCACTGTCAAGAAGACTTTCAGTCTCCAACATGATTATCACAAGGGCAGGTAGTGCAATGCTGCATAGGGTTGCAAACTTGAAATTACCTCAAGGAGTAAAAGGAATAGGTTGAGCAATTAAAGCACTGAAAAAGCACAGAAACTTTGCGCTCAAAGTAATAGTAAAAGTCTTGACAAAAAAAAGTAATAGTAAAAGGTACTACACTTCCATAGTTTATACCTGAAAGTATTCTTTGGCCGTAAATGAGAGTTTTGGAGTCCGAAAATGAGAGTTTTGGAGTCCGAGGGCTGAATGAATTAGGTGACTACTTTCAGATCAGGAAGCAAATTCGGAGAATTTCAAATACCATTCTGTTCTTGCACACTCTGCAGGCTGACATCAAGTTCATTTCCCACACGAAAATCTCATAAAAATGCACTTCGAACTGAGATTTACAGTGGCATCTGAGAATAAGTTAAAGTTGAGATGGCCTCATACTTGACATTTGGGAAATTCCCATCAGCACTAGAAAGCTCATTTTCGGGTCCCTGTCTCCAGACTTATTCAAAGAAACAGGAATAAAGAGCTAACGCCTTACTAATCACTTGATTAAGGTTCTCATTTCCAATTCCAAATTTGGATGCTCTATCACTTTGTTACCTTTTCTTGATCAGTAATCCTTGTCCAGCTTTCTTGAATGCTCTCTTGTTCCTTTGGGCTGTTTCCTTCATCAGTTCATCCCTCCGTTTCAAAATGTAATAACTTTAGCCTCCTCGAATGACAATTTAACCTACAGCCTCTTTTGTAATATCTAGAGCAGAACCACCAGTTGGACCCCCACCTACATCCACCCAACTGCGCCCAGTAACCTTGACCAAACCCTTCTGTTTCATGGCTACTCGTAGATCAGCAGCATCATTAAAATTACCAGAAAGAGAAGATACGCTAGCAGCAAGTACATAGTTTGCTCCCAGATTAGGCTCTGACGTAAGGAGTTTCCTGAGTTTATCGTCTAAAGTACAAGCCACACCATGATTCCTGCAAGCACCCAAGAAGCTCCGTAGTATAACTGAGTTAGGCTCCATTGACATATTTTTGATAATCTCAAATGCTTCTTCAATCAGACCAGCTCTTCCAAGCAAATCAACTAAGCATCCATAATGTTCCAATGTTGGCTTAATACCATATCTTCTCACCATCCGACTGAAAAATCGTCGACCCTCATAAACAAGGCCCAAGTGGCTACAGGCTGACAAGATGGCAGAAAATGACATGCTGTCTGGTACCAGCCCAATTTGCTCCATGTGGGTAAACAAAGAGATAGCTTCCTTTCCACGACCATGATCAGCAAGTCCAGAGATCATGATTGTCCAAGACTGCAAATTTTTCTCACTTATTGAATTGAAAACATGGAAGGCTTTCTCTACATGCCCACACTTGGAATACATTTCAAGGAGAGCTGTCCCCAAAGCAACATCTACTCCAATGCAATTGACAATAATGTAGCAATGAATGGACACCCCTGTACTAACATTAAGTAGACGAGTGCAGGCAGAAAGCAAACTTACCAAAGTAACCGAATTTGGATTTATGTTCGCTAGCTTCATATCTCGAAAAATCTTAAAGGCGTCCAACGGGAAGTTGCTGAAAACAAAAGAAGGAAGACATATATGAGTAACTGGTGCATAAGAAGGTATAGTACACAAAAGTACGAAGCAGGCCTTGGAATAAAAAACAAGGTAAAGAATTATACCAAGCTACATATCCTGCAATCATAGAGCTCCAAGTAACCACATCTCTCACAGGCATTTCATCGAACACCCGCCTTGCAAGCCCAACTGCACCCCAAGCAGCATACATACTCAAAAGGGTATTTCCTATATACCGATCCGAATCAAAACCCATCTTCAGAATCAAAGAATGTACTGGCCCACCAACTCCAACCATCGAACACCGACCGCAGGCCTTCAAAACAAAAGGGTACGTAAAATTGTCGGGTTTAAGCCCGGTCCTTTTAAGCTGAAAGAAGAACTTGAGCGTTTCAAATGGATTTGAGCTGTTTGTAAAGGCTCGGATGATTGAATTCCAAGCAAAAAGTGGAGGCGTAATGGGTACCCGATCAAATAAAGTTTTGGAAAAGTCGATGGAAATGGAGCAGGCGGCATAAATGTAGTGGGATATAAAGTTGGGGTTGTGATCGAGAGCGGTTTTGAGGATCAGAGAGTGGAGTTGGAGAAGATGAGCAGCAGAATTTGAACGTTGGATGAGCAATTGAATTTGGCGGGAGACCATTGACGCCCAACGGCAATTCCAGACTCAACAAAAGCCTCTACTGATTTCAATTCAAAATTAAACAAATTTATACCAACTCTAACGGTTTGATGTTGTAAGCATGATGTGAACTCTACGTACGACATTAGGGATTCAAGAATGATTTTTTTGTTAATCCGTTTATGGGCTCTCTGTTTCCCCCTCTTCAACCTGAGAAGCCCATTTATTTTTTTAACACAGCTAAGTAAAACGACGTCGTCCATCTGAATGGGTAATGTATAATGATCCACAGAGTTGAGGGAAAGAGAAGAGAGAAGTGAAATCTGAAAGCGAAGACAATGAAAGACTCGGACTCTGAAATGTCGACGACCAAAGAGAAGAAGCAGCTCTCAAAGCCTCATTTCGTGCCTGCCAAAGACGACACCAAACCCGTCCTCCAAGACCCAGTCAGTTCTCTCTCTCAATCTCAAAATCGACCATAAAAGGTTTCATTTCTTGTCTGATTTTTGGGTTTGGTTTTGATCGTTTGAACTGGGTTTTGTTGTTGGTAGATTCTGAGGTCCGACCCGATTGAGACGGAGGAAGCTGTTCTTCGATTGCCTCCCGTCCCTCTTAACAGATCCACAAATCCTCAATCCAAAAGCGGCTAAGCCGTCAGCTGTTCTTGTTACTCAGAGTTTAAGGATACAAGGTGGTTTTTTTCTTTTTCTGGTGAATAAGAATTTATGCTGGATGAAATTTTGGATGGTTCAAAATTTGCTTTTTGTTGAATGTTCAGACGATGATTTATGTTTGTGTTATTCAATATTGAGTTATGGGGAAATAGTGGTACCAATCATACCATAGAGGGGAAAATGAATCCTATGCGAGCTCCCTATGGAACCCAATAGAAAGACTTATGATGATCGATCACGGATCCAAATCATCAGATGCTAGTTGAACCTAAAACTTTTGAAATCCAACGTGTCATAGTGCAACAGAAGGTGCTCATTCAAATATAAAAATTAAACCAAAAATAGTTCAGTGTCTACAATATTGGAGTTCCTACTTCCTATGCTGAATGAATTTGATCAACAATATTGGAGACCACTAGCTTTAACGACTCTCTGTTCGAATGTCGTAAAACTCTAGCGTTTCAATAACAATGTTGCTATCTAAGAATCATCATCAGATGATAAAGAATGACTTTGGTTGACAATATTGGGGAACTTGTCGGGCAACTGAAACAGAGGATCAGAACCAGCAGTGCCTTTCAGAGCCAGGCCTAACGAGTAGCCTAATGCCCGGGCAACTGGAACCGCAACAGCATTCCCAACTTGGGTGTACCTAAAAAAACCCGACATAACAAACTCATGAAACCACCCTTGCAAACTCATCAAGTGACGAGCTTATATAACAATGGCATTGCAAAAATATAAGATAAAAACATAGGTTGGTACCTTGCTTTCACAGAGCCACACAGCTTGTAATAATCAGGGAAACCTTGAAGTCTCGCATTTTCACGAATTGTCAACACCCTATCTTGTTCCGGATGCATGATTGCCTATAGAGAAGTAAAGAAAACAAGAAATTAAATCATTGTCTTTGTAGTTTTGCCTGAAATTAAGTCTCTAATTGCAGGCAGATAGAAGATACCTGGTTATGAGGTTCTGCCCTTGTAACCACTGTTGGTACAGTTTCATCCCACCACAAACGCTTGAAAGGTCTGCGTAGAGGATATCAAACTAACTTGAGTGAATAAACCATACAACTATCCAGAAAAGAAGAAAAAGACCAAGTACTTACTTTGTTGAAGTTCCACGCACAAAAGTTATAGCATAATCCGGTACCTATCGACATAAAGTTGGTGCGATTCAAATGCTAAACTTCCAGCAAAACAATGCAACCAATATAGGAGAAATAATCTTACCAAAGGTTTCCCAGATTCCAATAACACTCTTTCAACATCCGGATCCAACTCAACCTTTCCATCAGAACGTACACGAACACCTGGAAGATCTCTGAAGTTTGCTCCCTGATTCAAAATATGTAACTAAATCAAAATCACAGACATCTATCAAAGGCAAAGATAGTTTGTGACCATGCTTTTAATCCTTAAGAAACTAACCTTTTTCTTAGGGACTCGACAAACACGCGCATAATCATCCACATTCAGCTCCAAGGGAATATGATCATAGAGTGACTTAAGTAAAGAATCGTCCGTTGACAACCCCAATAAATCTGTGTCAAGACAACAATGGAACAAAAATTATGATTTTCTTTATCTTTTCTTCAACAAATCTACCAGTAAGACCAAGCATACAATAGAGCATCTTACAATCTTTGCTAAGACGGATAAATCTCTCAAACTCTGTTTGTGGAGGCCCCTTATACGGCATTTCATCACGCTTTTCATTGTTCTCAACCTAAGGAAAACCAAGAAAAATAATATGCATGGAGATCAGTTTGGAAACTGGAAAAAACAAACAGTAACAAAAACATAAACAGAAAAGCTCACAGGAGGAAGGTCCGAAATTGCATCGGCGAGCAGAAGCTTTTTCTCTAATGGAGGCTTTTGACCTTCGTCATAAGCAACAGCATTTGCCTGCATTTATAATAAGTTAATCCAAAATCATGCCTAGATTTATTAATAAAAAACCATGAAGTTGAAATGTAAGCCTTAAAGTCATACCTCAAATTGCGTGGGCATATTACCCCTTACAACAACATCGTGTGTGGGCAGTGGGTATTGAGGCAACCTCTGCAAAAGTAAATCAGTAGATTAGCCAAGTCCATAAAATCAAACATGCACAATAACAAAATTTTAAACATTTACCTCATTAGGACGAGCTCCCCAAAGAAATACACGCATTCGAAATTGGGGCAGTCCGTAGGCACCTGCTGCCATCATGCCCATCCTCGCTTGATAATTCAATTTAACAAGACGTCCCAATGCATACCGCCCAAGGTACCCATCACTAAACTTTACAAGGTCCACAACATTTTCCATCAAAACAAATTTTGGCTTCAAATATTCGACTATATCCATGAAAACAATTAATTGTTTGTTCTTTTCATCTTCTAATGGATTTTCTGCGTTCCTAAATCTATTGAAGCCACTGACACCTTGGCATGGAGGTCCTCCACAAACCACATCAACATCACCCTAAAGGACGAGAATAAAAATATCAAAAGGAAATTCAAATGAATTAATGCGACAAAATGTAAGAAATCTAGATTGAGGATTCAAAATGGAACAAAATTAAAAACTTACAGGAAATGGCAATATTTTTTTGGCATAACCCTTGCAAACAAAGTCTTTTATAGCCTTAGTACAGTGTCTGTGCAACAGAGAAATAAGAAATTCATTATCTTAAGACATAACCAAACATTATAGAGGACACCATATGCTTGCTTAAAAACAAGTGACAACCATAATTCAAGATAGTTGCTTACCCTAGTCCATCATATGGCTCCCATGTGTCCTCCTCTGGTCCGTATCCTTTCCAACGTATCTATAAGTTACATCATAAAGAAAACAATAAGACATTGATGGTTTTGAAATTGAATGATTTTAGATTTATCAGATTCTCTAAAATGTCTAAAACAAACAAGCAGTTGCCCATGAACCTAAGCATAACCACAGTTGACAATTTTCATTCATGCAACATGATAGAGAAAATATTCCAATAAAAAACTCTTACAACTTTTAAATTTAATACCTTAAAGTGCAATTTTTTCTCTTTTTTCTCATTTGGGTCACCAAAACAAAGGCCTATTATGTAGTCCACTTCAAAAGTCTCAGGATCTTGAAGATCATCATCCTCTTCTTCTTCCTCCTCCTCCTCTTCATCATCCTCAATTTTAAAGACATTTTTAAACTCATTGCACGGTGAGTCAGTAGTCTCCACCACGTTAAAAAAAATGCAGAGTCCTCTCCACTGATTGAGCAGTGCAAGGAAATCTTCAGCAGCTTCATTTCGAACCTGATAAGCAAATGAATTGATCAAGAGAGCATACATGTAGAAAACATAAAAGCACAACAGCAAAATTAAGAGGGGAACATAGATAAAAGTGCAGACACATACCTCCGTCTCTGGATGGTTAAGCTTAAGACTATCGCAAGCTTCCTTGTTAAAATCAACGGCCCATCTCTGAAATACAAACAAAAGACAGAAAAACTTAATAATAAAGCATATCAAAGAATCTATTATGAATAGAAGACTAGAACCACAGTTTTGCATAATAAAATCATAAATCAAAGAAGTCAACTTACTGTAACAAGATTTATGTTACACAAGCGTGCACCAAGGCAAAGGCCAGTTGACATTGCTCCACAACCGGCATATACGTCAAGCAATGTGACTTCAGACTTGTCACACTCGCTAATGCTATCTTGAGCAAGTTCACACTTTGATTCACAGGCTATCCCCACATTGCCCCTTTCGGAATTAACCTCACAACCACCATTCAAATCAACCTCACTGGAAATTGTTGAGTCGTCACTTTCTACTAGCATCCTTTCTAAAATTTCAGACACAATATCATAAGGTTCCTTCTATAGAAATACAAACCAATTTTCAAAACAATAAACAAAACAAAAAAACAACCTATAGGCAAATTGACAAATGTCGAATACGGTAGCAAATATTTAGTGTCACAATAGTAATTACAAGATGGAATCTTTTTGCTATCTTCATTTTCTTCAGCCTGAAATATAATGAGAATAATCAATAAACGTTGGTCCAATAGGAAAAAGAACAAAAAATTCAATAGGAAAGGTGAAAACGTACCTCCAATATCAATCTCGCTATACGAAGCTTTTTAACAAGACAATCCAATGGATTGATATCTCGGACGTCAGAAAAGAATACACGTTTAGATGTAATAGGAACACTGTTTTTTATGACCTACAAGAATGAAGTCACCATTGTTATAATTTAACAAACAATCCTCTACTGAAAAACAAAAAGACACAATAAAACAAGATATTTGGAATGAAAATCATGAAGTAATTTCCATTGAATTATCTTACCGTATCTGATCCTCTATAATACCACTGTGCTATAAAATATAACAACCCGTCGACTGCCTCAAACATTTCCTTTATCTTACATATGTAAGGTGGTTCTCCCTCCCCTGCCTGTATATAAACATGGATAGGACAAACTATAAATCCATGAAACAAATTAAAATTTACAAAACAATGCAATGCCCATGAAACACTCTTAAACAACTGTCTTCCAACTTTCCAGCCACAAGTATGGAATGGCTAATGTTATGAAAAAAAAAATTAATAAAAATATAGATTTCAGTTTAATGTTTTGGACAACTATTATGTTGTGTGGTGGAGAACAAACAAATAATAGAGCAAACTTACAAATACGTAAGCATCGTCATATAGATTGTATATGCATCCATCCACCCTTCCTTTTGTATAATGACAACGGGCTTGAATTAAATCCACATCTCTGTATTGGAAATATACCAGAATATGAAAAAACCAAAAGGTAGAAAACATTATGTACATGGAAAAGAAAATCCAATAACAACGGTTTTAAAACTAGAAAGGAACATATGGACAAAAGCAAAGAAAGAAAACACAGTGATATACAATGGGAACTTACTCATCTGAGCTGCTAGCCACAAGTTTGTTCTGCAACAACACCAAAAAAAAGTTAGGACAACAAAATGTATAAAATTCCATGACCAATTAGGTTGATACCTGTTTCTACATACAAGTTCACCAATAACAAGTAAATGGTACTCATTATGTCATTGAGGACATATCTGGAGACTTTGTATGATATACATGGCTTTGTAAAGTTTCTATTAATAAATACTTTATAAAGAATCACACATAAAAAGTATCACTAAAATCAGAAATCTCCATCCAAACTCAGTTGAATGAATTCCTAAGTGGTGAGAGAGGGGAGGGAAATGTGTTAGGACTAGGCCATGTTCAAGATTAAATACCTACGTTAACCAAAAACAGAAATTCTTAAGAGCAGCAGCACAAAAAGCAATGCTTTATAGAAAGCATTTTCTTTTGCCAAACACTATATTCAATTGGAAGCAATTTTCTTAAAATGAAAAAAATTTAAATCAGCAATCCAAGCCACAACATTTATACCAATTAGTGTTCCTATAAAACAAAATTTGAATTCTTCCTTGTTGCACAAAAGACATTCAATTTAACCAGAATCGTCATCATTCTAACAGAAGCCACACAAAACCCCAAAAGATCTTAAAACTATAAACAAACATTTCACCTTGCTCCGGTATCTCTTGGGCCATTTCTTTTGAGCCTCTTCTGCCTTGACCGGCTTGCCAATAAACCTAGCCTCATCATCTGCGTCTTCAACAGAGACCTCGTTGGTGTTTGGCATCACCGGCGACGACGCAAATTTCTCCACGCTCTGTGCCATCTCCTCTTCAGCTGTCGGTCTCTCCATTGGCTTCCGCTTCTGTCTCCGCTTCAACTTCTTAGATGAAGTCGACTCAGATAGATCGTTCGTGTTCGGCTTCTCCGGCGAAGACACAGCTATAGTCTCTGGAACCTCCTCTTTAGCTGACGGTTTCTCCGTTCGCTTTAGTTTCTCGTCCCCCTTCGGCTTCTTAGATGAAGAAGACAACGAAGCAGCTATCTCCGTACTCTGTGAAACCTCCTCTTCGGCTGCCGGTTTCTCCGTTCTCTTCAGCCTCTCAGTCCGCCTCAGCTTTACAGATGAAGCCGGCCCAGATGGATTGTTCGTGTTTGGCTTCGCCGGACTCTGTGGAATCTCCTCTTCAGCTGTCATTTCCTCCTTTCTCTTCAGCCTCTCTGCCCGCCTCAGCTTTGAAGCCGGCGAAGACGAAGCTTGTGGAATCATCTCTTCTCCCGTCGGTTTCTCCGGTCTCTTCAGCTTCTTCGATGAAGCCGGGTCGGATTTAGAAGCAGAAGAGCTCGAACCCTTTGACTTCCTCTTACAAGCCATTGTGGTTGCGACGAGCCCGAACCCTGGAGAGACTGAATCGGCGAGGAAGATTCAAATACAAAATAAAGGGTGTCGGACGAGACGAAGAGATCTGGAGACTGAATCGGCGAGGAAGATTCAAGCACAAAGTAAAGGGCTTTGGAAGAGTGTAAGTGAATGTGCCGAGCAGGGTGCTTGTAAAGGAGTGAATGATTTGGGATTTTGTGGTGGGCCCGTTAAATTTTGAGGGGTTGCGCAGCGGGAGGCGTGGGCGGGAGTTGGAAAGTATTTTTTTGTGAAAGCGGGAATTGAAAATTTTAGGACAGCGGGATTTGAAATTTTAGGTCACATTTGTTTGAACGTTGGGAGTTTAGGGTGTGTTTGGATGCGTGTGGGTTCTGTGGGACTTTTGGGCCTCTTTGGCTACTCGATCTAGATATTCATTATTTTCTTCCTTTTTGTTGGTTTTTTCTGGCTTTCGTGTATCGAAAACAGTTACGTGAGCGTGTTTTAATCCACTTAGAATATCTTATGTGATTTTTTTTATTAATATACCTTACATATTAACTATCTCGTTTATACATTATTATAATTCGAATAATAGAAATATCATGTGACATATATTCCTAATACACATAAGTATTTTTTTATGCTTTAAAGTTCCATTGTTTTTTTTTATGAATAATTTATTCACGGAAATCACTTTAAATGTAACAAATATCATAAGGTTCAATTGGAACTAAAGTGTGAAAGTCAAATAAAAGCTTAATATTAAAAGATTAGTTGTTGAACAAATTTACTAAGAACAAAGAAAGTACCATGGATGAAAACCCAATTAATTTTTTTTATTAATAGACCCTACCTATTAACCATCTCTTTTATCACGCTTGGAAAAGAAAGGATGGTAATCGATTGAATGATATTATTTTTTTGATATAATGATATGAGATGATGAAGATTACATTATACATTTTGAGTGTTGATCTCGTCGTTTATGTTAGTTGTACCCGATACCTTCCTTATAACGTGTGAGAGAAATATCACTAGATTGTAGTACTAACGTCTTCTACAATGGGCGGAAATTTGGGTATAATGTGGTTGATTCTTATATGTGGTGGACCACATTATTTAATTAATAGATAACGAAAAAAAAAACAACAATAAAAATGTAATGATTAATAAAAATAAGTTGAACCCTATAATTAATATTTAATAATCTATGATCATTCCATCAATGGAAGTTGAACCTGAAATTTATTATTTACAAGTGAAGATGAATGAATACCATTATACATATTTCTAGTTGCACCGAGACATTTTATTTTATTAGAAAGTTAGAATAAAAGTTAGTCCTAGTAGTACTATTTTACTAATTTTTTTTTTTTGTCAGAGAAAGGTGATAAGAGTAAAAAATTACAAAATAATAAAGGTTTAAGAACAAAAATAGCACATAAAATATATACAAAAAACAAAGGGTTAAATCAACAAGGCCCAAAATATAAAAATAATAAATAATAGAAACCCTAGATCTAAAATTAGAGTAGCCGCCACATCCCCGACTGTTGCCCCACCAAGACACCACAATCACCACAAATCCATAGCCACCAACAAGGAAGAAACAACAAGCCAAACCAAAAACCAATTAGAAAATGGGGATGCACAAGCTACTCACGCACACGCTTATATAATTCAAAAGTGCAACAAACACTTTAAACGTCATCCAAAGCCACACATACTACGGATGAAGATTTGTGACAGAGGCCCTCGTTGGGTCGAGGGGCGGAGCATGGTGGTGGAGAAATCGTGCCAAGTCTCGACTGATACCAAGGAATAAGGGCACAAGGAGAAGACATGAGGTGAAAATTGAAGGATGGTGGAGGAATTTTGAGATGGAAATGGAGGTGAGAGATAAGATATGTAGAGCAACAAAAAATCACCATAAAAAGTGAGGCAAAAACTAGCCACTATGAAGGTTGGAGCGAAAAACCACAACAAATTATGGAAGAAAAACCACCACAAGAAGTAGGGGAGCAAATGGAAGGGATGAGGGTGTGTGGAGAAACAAAAGAGGCAGTTAGAAAAAGGTTTAAGAGAAAAGAAGTAGCACCATACTCTCTAAACGCTCGTTGTGCTGCTAGGATTTGTGTTCTATTTTGCTTTGTAGTGCTTAATTTAACAAGGTGACTTAATGATATTCCTCTTCACTTAGTAATTAAAAAAATTTAGATCGACATCACTTTTTACGAGATTTGAACCAATGAACGAGGAATACAGTAGGCTGTAGTAGGAGTGCCTTGTTAATAATATGATAAACTACATAAAAGTACCCAACCTATATGGCTAATTTCAAGTTCGTACTCCAATTATGAAAATTTTCATCTAGGTACCAAAACTATATGGTCATCAACAAATCACTACCTCCGTTAGATTTTTCATCCAAATTGCCGTTAAAAGGCTACATGGCAAGTAATTGATCCAATCAGCTAGTGATGTGGCAAAAATGAGACGGGCAATTTCGTCACAATATTCCACATCTCCATCTTTTTATTTTGGAATCCACATCTCCATCATTATCTTAACATCCGATCTATTTCAATTCCACATCTCACCATCATCATAAATTCATAATCCCCAAAACCAATCCAACAACATAACATCCGATCTATTTCAATTCAACATCTCATCATCATAAATTCTTAATCCCCAAAAAAATCCAACAACCATCTCTATCATATGGGGTTGCGGTTGTGGACTCTGCCTCTCCTCCGATTGAGGAGAATGAAAGCAACAACATCACCAACATAGATCCAGCAAAGAAAGAAATCAGCAATAGAAGCAGCAATAGAGATCCAGCAGCAGACAAAGAATAATGGAAGATGAAGATGCCCAGTCGATCACTTCCACCACCGACAACGAAAGATGAAGATGCCTCATTCTTCTTCTTACCCATCTCCCTATTTCCTTCCCACTGAGAATCCTCTTATATGCTGCAAGTCCAAACCCACCCCAATCACCCATGAATTCGAACCAGATTTGGGTGGACCAACACAACCGGTCTTACAACGAAGTCGTTTCACACCTCATCGTCGCCTTCCTCAAATCGATACTCAAGTTGATCCACGATCTTGTCTCATTAAAGCCCGACCTGACCCGGACTCGCTCCCATAACTCGCCGGCGCAGATTCTCCGCTCATTCCATCACGCCTGAAATCTCTCGATCGAGCTCCCTTCTGGCGACCTCAGGCTAGAGAAAGGCACAATGATGAAATGGCGAGCTGATTTCGGAAAAACCCTGAGGACCTGCGTGATCCTGGGGTTCCGATCAATCGTCTCTGGTGGTGGGGACACTTTGGTGGTCCTTAGGCGCCGATCTCTCTCGACTTCGTTGGTCTCCGTCCACTATACTACTCTTCCTCACCTCCGTCGATCTCCCTCTACCTCCCTCTAATTCTCACATGTTCGAATGAATGAAAACCACAAAAAAAAGTGAAAAAGAAATAAAACTGAAAATGGAAGATGATAATACAAGGAATGAAGAAGGTAGTGAAAAAGAAGTTGAGGGTTTTAGTTTGGGAGTTTTATTTATTTATTTTCCTTGAATGCCCTTTTAAATTTTGCTACATCATGAGCTGATTGGACAAAATAGTTGCCACGTGTACTTTTAACGGCAATTTGGATGGAAAATATAACGGAGGTAGTGATTTGTTGATGTCCATATAATTTAGGTAACTAAATGAAAATTTTCATAGTTGGGGTACGAACTTAAAATGACCCATATAATTTAAGTATTTTTATGTAATTTATCCTTAATAATATATATATATATATATTTTATTCAACAATAGGAAGGGACAATGAAGAATACATATTTCACTAACCACCTCAAACTTTTATGACAATCAAACCTAAAATCTCCGCTACATAATAGTGAAAAATACTTACTAATAAAGCTAACGAAAATATATGTATTGTTTTTCATGAAAAAATTAATAATAATGTTTGAATTAACCAATTTGACGAATGTTCATCTTTTTTGTCCTAACTCGTAAGTCCCAACACACGGTCCACGCCCGTAACCCTCCTCTCTCTCATTTGGTTTCCTCTGTTTTCCCGCATCATCCAACAGTTGGACTCGGCGCCCTCTGCCTCTATCTCTTTCCCTCACCTCTCTACCAAACCCTAACCCCAAATTTCAACAATCAAACCCTAATTTCCTTCTAATCGAACACCGACCCGATCCAATTCACCTTCGATTTCTTCTAATTCCACGATCCGCCGACCCATTCTTCAAATTTCAGCCATGCCCAAGGCTCCCAAAGCTTCGCGGGATTAATATAATGATCGAATCTTTGAAGCACCGTACGAATTCATTATATGGGTTTGAGCAATGCCGGAGCTTCGCAGAGGAGTCCGCCGAGGCCGTGCTAGGGTAGCTCGCAAGCCATCGGACCCACTGCCGCGGTCGCGGAGGACTCGTGCCACGGTCGCCAGAGAAGCCGCTGAGGCCGCGGTGAGGCCCAGGACAAGGTTGGCAGTGAGAAAATTGAAAGAAGAGGAGAAGCAGAAGCCAGACCCGGAGAAGGAAGACCACGTGATTGTGATATCGGAAAAAGACTCCGATTCAGAAGGCAAAAAGGGAAACGAAATTGTCGAGGAAGATAAGAAAGCTGTGATGGCTGACGATAGTGGTGGCTTGAGTGCTAACAAGGCTGCTGGGGCAGAGGAAGAGGGCAGTACTGCGCCTTTCCCCGAAAAGGTACGCCTTTTCTCGCTATTTGATTCTTTTGGGTGCATTGTTCTGTGTTTTGTTTTCTTCAGTTGGTAAGTTGGGCTTGTATTTCTGCTGATGGAATGTGTTTTCTCTTTTCATTGCTGTTCTTTAATAGTTCAATTTATTGGTAATTTACAAGCATTAATTGTGTTCGTTTCTTTTATGTTATTGTGATATTAGATTCCAATTTGGTTAGTTTCCTTTTTGGGTCGAGTAATGTTATTGTCTTAAATCTTTTAGATATTTTCTATGTTGGGTGCATGAATTTCTACGATTGTATATACCAATTTACTATCTTGTTCTTCAATTCTTAAAGGATGTAGTGGATTGGATTAACTTAATAATGGTAGTCTTTAAATGAATACATTGAATTGGTGTTACTTAATGACGGTTTGGCAGTCCTTCAACATTTCATCTGAAAAATATAGATTTTGTTTCGACTTTTGTATGTTTAGTTTAATGGTGATGCGTTTTATTGAAAATCCACTTTCTTAGGTTCAAGTAGGAGGGTCACCACTCTATAAGGTAGAGAGAAAGCTGGGTAAAGGTGGATTTGGTCAAGTGTTTGTTGGTCGCCGTGTTTCGGGTGGAGTTGATCGTACAAGTGGTGCTGGTGCTATTGAGGTAAGTTAAAAGTTTCTTCTGTTGAAAGGAAAATTTGAATATTTGGTTTCTTTATCAGTTATTGGTCTTATGGATTTCCTTCTGTGTTTGATTTATCAGGTGGCACTTAAATTCGAGCACAAAAACAGTAAAGGCTGTACTTACGGTCCACCATATGAGTGGCAAGTTTACAAGTGGGTATTCTTCGTGCTTTTTGATTTTCAGTTTTTTCGTTGTTTTATTTTCCTAGGGTGTTGCAGTTGGGTTCATTATCAGTATTTGTTGGTTATAAATTGGTCATTTCTTATTGTTGAACAGTACTCTTGGTGGTAGCCATGGAGTGCCTAAAGTACACTATAAAGGAAAGCAAGGAGAATATTATGTCATGGTATAAACTGTGCTATCTCTTGTATCATTCTCTTTTCAATAATGGGTCAGAGTTTCTTGTTTCCTTGTACCAAACACATTTCTTATTCTATGTTTGCAGGTTATGGACATGCTAGGGCCTAGTTTATGGGATGTATGGAATTCTTCAGGGCAAGCGTGAGTATTAAGATTACCATCTTTCTTTTCCAAAATTTCTTATTCATTCATTTTGCTTTTATCTTGAGATATGAGCGTGAATAGTCTACTGAGGATTAGTTGGAAGATTCCAGTTTTAATGGCGTGCGGCTTATTCTGTGGTGTCTGAATGGAGGCAAAGCTGATGCAACATGTTTTGATTCGTGAATTTTAGGAGGAAATCTTTTTACTTAATCTCTGAGGAGGATATCTTCAACTTCCATTTTTTGAAATATTTTTTACTTATATATATATTTCTTCGTTTATGTTTGAGGAAGCACAGGATGTCTGCAGAAATGGTAGCTTGCATAGCTGTCGAGTCTTTATCAATTCTAGAGAAGATGCACTCTAGAGGGTATGTGAATGCAGCCCCTGATAGCTTTATTTACTTTCTTGTGTTTGTTGCCCTTTCTTATATGAATACTAAATTTTTTTTAATGCTCTTGTTGAAGGATTTTTTTTTCTTCCATATTTGATTTCTAACTTGATTTCAAATCACGACTTGTCAACATTAGCTATGTGCATGGAGATGTAAAGCCAGAAAACTTTTTACTTGGACAGCCATCTACGGCACAAGAGAAGAAATTATTTCTTGTTGACCTTGGACTGGGTGAGTAAATTTATTTCACCCACATGGCTTTTCTCCAGTTATTCCATTTACTTCCTTT
The DNA here is from genome assembly GCA_037349345.1 of Oemleria cerasiformis. NCBI lineage: Eukaryota > Viridiplantae > Streptophyta > Magnoliopsida > Rosales > Rosaceae > Oemleria > Oemleria cerasiformis. The sequence continues at coordinate 800,629 of JAZGTL010000006.1, forward strand.
TCCTTCCATTTCTTATGTCTTCATCACCTGATTTTGCAGCGACAAAATGGAAAGACACTAATGGGGGGCATGTTGATTATGATCAACGTCCTGATATGTTTAGGTGAAATAATAATTACATTATTTTGGAGTACGTTTTTCGGTGTAGTTCTAACTCTAGCCCTAAAACCTTTTTCTGTTCTACTCCCAGAGGAACCGTGCGATATGCTAGTGTTCATGCTCACTTGGGAAGAACTGCTAGTAGAAGAGATGATCTTGAATCGCTTGCATATACACTCATTTTTCTCCACCGAGGCAGGTTACCATGGCAGGGCTATCAGGTATAATTGCTGATAATTGCTGCTTTATTGAGTTTGCTTCACTCTCTTTATTGAGTTTTATTATTCAAGTTGTCTGAGCTATAATTGCTGCTGTTGACAGGGCGATAACAAATCTTTCCTAGTTTGTAAAAAAAAGATGGCAACATCTCCCGAAATGCTGTGCTGCTTCTGCCCGCCACCTTTAAGGCAATTTCTTGAGGTAGTGGTGAACATGAAATTTGATGAAGAACCTAACTATTCTAAGTTAATATCGCTGTTTGAGGGTTTGATAGGATCAAATCCTGCGGTAAGGCCAATCAAAATTGATGGTGCTCAAAAGGTAATTTTAGTGATATTGGAATATATATAGTTTTCTTTTGTATGTTGATCGGGCTTCTAAATTTATTTATTGCAAATTTTTGTAGATCATTAGTCAGGTTGGCCAAAAACGGGGTAGATTGAATATGGAGGAAGATGATGATGGGCAGCCAAGGAAGAAAGTTCGGCTTGGAGTGCCTGCAACACAATGGATTTCGGTTTACAATGCTCGGATGCCGATGAAACAGAGGTAGAAACTCATTTTAGACTGTTGTTCCCTTTGTCAAATGTTGTACTTTTCCCATCAGTAGATAGTGTAGTTTCATTAGCAGCTGGTATTTTTGAGACAAAATGATTTGAATAGGGTTTAGGAATTGCTGACTGTAATTTTCCTTGTGCCTTGCTCACATATTTTACCAGGTATCATTACAACGTCGCTGATGCAAGGTTGGCGCAACATGTGGAGAGAGGGATTGCAGATGGTCTGCTTATAAGTTGTGTGTCATCTTGTTCAAATCTATGGGCACTTATTATGGATGCTGGAACCGGTTTTACAAATCAAGTTTATGAGCTTTCACCCTTCTTCTTGCACAAGGTGGATATCTGGGCTTGTCTATATTCCTAAAAGATATTATACTCCTCAAACAATTGACAGACTTTTTGTTCCAAATGGACAGGAATGGATCATGGAACAATGGGAGAAGAACTATTACATCAGTTCTATTGCTGGTGCTAATAATGGAAGTTCCCTAGTGGTGATGTCAAAAGGTATGCTGCTTGAGTGATTAGTTATGTCATTTATCTTTGAACTCTAATTCTGTTAATGATTATAATTGGTTCAAGCTAGATATTGTATATCTATTTTAAGCAATTATATGCCAAATTCTCATATATGATGTGTAAAATTTGGCTTGGAAGCAATGAATGAATATATTCCTTGTTCTTTTAGTGCTATGTTGCAACTTCTGATTGTTTGGTAACCATTCTTTGTGGCCTGTATTTGTAGACAGCATGTCTAATTGTAAATTTTGCAAATCCACGTTAGTCCAATTCATTTTCAGTCGCTAAAGTATTTGACTGTAACCCTATCTCTGCAGGAACTCAATATACACAACAGTCTTACAAAGTAAGTGATTCTTTCCCCTTCAAGTGGATTAATAAGAAGTGGAGAGAAGGATTTCATGTGACCTCAATGGCAACTGCTGGGAGCCGTTGGGGTGTTGTTATGTCTCGTAATGCTGGCTTCAGTGATCAGGTGAGCTGGTCCCCCTTCTTATTTTCACCATTTGTTCCCTGTAGGAATGTTAGTGTGTTAGTTGATATTCCATGCTTGTTAGTTGATATACAATGCTAGCATTTTGCAAAATCAGTTGCCTTCACTTCATTGTTAGTTCAGTTTCTCATATGATTCTGCTCTTTCTCTACTTGATTCTCGTTGCATGATATTGTGGATTTTGCAAATCATTCTAGGTCACTCAGCAATGTATTTTGGTGTTTCTGCTTTTGTGTGAAGTGACTTTTCTTTCTCCAAGTGTTACTTATTACACCTGTATTTCCTTGGAGCTGTTTCAAAAATGATTTACTTAAAATTTTAGTGATAGCGGTAAAATCTTATGTTGAACGGGTGAGAAGCGAAAGAGGAAAAACTGAATATGTTCAAGGTGCTTTCTGATCTAGTGAGTTCATCGTAAATAGAATTGATCTTTTAGGATATGACAAATTGAAAGCTAACCAGACTTAGATTTACCATTATTCCAGGTTGACCCGGGTTAGAAAATTGAATCCTGTATGGCAAAGTGGTTTGCCAACGCTTTTATGTATTAAAATGTGATCAGTGGCATTATATGATAACCAATGCTTGTTTTTTAATTCCTTATTATTGTCTGGTTTTGATTTGGTGTCCTCTCTCTCTATCACGATTGGGTTTTGATAGGTTGTGGAGCTTGATTTTCTCTATCCAAGTGAAGGCATCCACAGACGTTGGGATAATGGGTTCCGTATAACATCAACAGCTGCAACTTGGGATCAAGCAGCTCTTATCTTGAGTGTTCCCAAGCGCAAACCTGGTGACGAAACTCAGGAGACTTTGCGCACATCTCAATTTCCTAGCACACATGTGAAGGTACAAAATAGAAAGAACTTGCATAATTCAATTTTTGTTCAAAATGAACCGACTTCAATGCCAACTTAGCTTTCTTAGACAGAATAATAGTATTGATATCCTCACTAAATTCTGGTCTACTTGTCCACAGGAAAAATGGGCTAAGAATCTGTACTTGGCTTGTTTATGCTACGGGCGCACTGTATCTTGAATCACGTGTAATTGCCAGAAATGTGTAAGAAAATTTGATGTACGAGAGAGTGAGTTAGCTACAGCAGCACAGATTCTGTTGTATGATAAATGTTTTATGAGCCGTATAGTTGGCTTTTATTTTGAGATCTCGCCGGTAATTTCAAGTTACTATGCAGTCATCTCTTGTTCCTTCTTTCTTTCTCCTTTACAATGTGTTACGATCAAAATAGAAAATATCTGCAATATCCGATATTTTAATGGGTATATCTGTATTTTAAGGTCTCGACATTAAGCTAAGAGAGTAAGAAATATTCACGATATTTTCGTAAATTTATCTGTATTTAAAAATCTCGCCTAAAAATAAAGGGGGAAGAAAAATATTCTTTTAATTTTCATAATATTTGTATTAGTCTTATATAAATATTATTAGTTATTTAGGTTGTTTTTAGAAGTTTATTCAAAATATATTTTGGATTAAATTTCTTATATTTTTTTGTTGATTGTCGATATTTTTGTAAAAGATAATATTTTCATTTTTAATTAAAGATGTAATTCTTGGATTCATGCTGATATGAAAAAAATCGTAGGCTCAACAATGTAGTGCATCTGATTAGGGCTGGAGTTGTTTGGTTTGGTTTGGATTGGTTCAATTCGGACCTCAAACGAGCGGGCGTGTTTTGGTCTGGTTCATGCCCCTAATTGCAAATTGCAAAGCGACCCATCTCTTGATCAGTTTCTTTTAGACATCAAACAACAAATATAACCAAATCTGAATTAGCTATAAAAGTTGCTCCCGCTCCGGACTTACTTCAAGGAAAGATGGGATTGGGCAACTCTGTTGGTTCGGGAGCTCGCCTTATTTATGAAGAGGGAGCAAGAAAAGGGAACGCACATGGAATGAACTATCTCGAGTGCTAAATTCGAGAATTTTTATTATACATTAAAAATTTTAAAAGAAATTACTAGTCGATCTTAAGTAATTAGAGTTGATAGTAAATTTAAAAAATTCTTGAATTTTAATTTTTTAATTTCGGAAAAAAATAATGATAAATATCCAGGGGAGTATTGTAGGGAGGGTCCCAGTGGGATTGGATTAGTAAGCAAAAATAAGTTGAATTGTAAAGTAGAGTGAGAAGAGAAGATGATAAATATGAGCGTCCCGCTAAGACACATAGACAGACAGAAAGAGAGATAGAGAGGATGGCATCTTCTTCTTCCTCTTCTCATCTCTCAGCCATTCCTCAACGCCTGCTCTCAAAATCCTCACCATCGCAATGTAACTACTCTCTCTCTCTCTCTCTCTCTCTCTTACAATTAGTACCCATTAAAGAACTTGTTGAGACCTTCCAATTTCTCCTCATTTCCATGCACACACTCCTTAATTTCAAGGAGCTGCATTTATTTGCTTTATGTCTTTCTTCATTCACATGTCTGCATGAGTTGTTGGTGTTCTTGTTGCGCACTATAACTATAAGCAAGAAAATTTCAAGTAGCCATATTTTTGCCCTGTGTGTTTCTTTCAGTCAAATTGTTATCTCCGGTCGTGGTTAGGCTATGTTTAATTACTGCTTTAGAAAGTTATAAGAGAAAGGAAGATCAATTTACCTGATGTTGATTTGCTTTTCATGAACAATGATGGGTCTTTTTTGTTTTGATTTTTTGGTTTTAATTTATTCTCAAACGTTCAGAATTAGCCTCAATCCAATCTTTTGGGCTATCATATCGAGTAGGGCACTGAAGATTTGAGAATTGGCAGACGTGTATATTATCGAAGTTTAGATTAGTTCAAGAAACAAATTGCGAAATTGAAATTGTGTGTAGAATTGAAAGTAATGTCATGAAATCTTAAGCCTCAACTTCCACTCAGACCATTCAATTATTTGGTAGCTGTTTTTTGTTTAGTTCCTGATATTGGATGCTGATATGATCTCCCCATTTTACTTTGATGGATTCCAATATTCAAATGTGCCTTTTCAATTGTAGCTAGTGAACATTGGTTCATGCCTTTGATCATTATTGATTGATAGGAAATCATTCTAACTACTTTTTTGTATTGTATGTCCACCATTTGGCAGTCAACTCAAAATCAGTTGGGTTTCATGTAAGGTCTAATCTTGAGAATGAGAGCAGCAGTCTAGGGAATTCCGACCACTCAACTGAACCATCTAAGGTATTCATCTTTTTCTTATGTAACTATCTAGTTGATTACCAGTTATTACAAAGTATGAAGTAGTTATCGCCTGATTCCAATAACATAACGCGTTACATAGATCAACGGGATAGCTGGTTACCTTTGTTTATTGATTTTATGTCATTCATACATATCACGAAGTCTGGTTGTCTATTTGAATAAGATCAAGTTACAAAGGTTCATTGATCACAGGTCTCAATCTCTCGACGACTGTGCCTCACATGTCTGTGTTCAACTGCTGCTTTGATAAGCAACTCTGCCATATCTGCTTCCGTTCCAAAGGCATTTGCACTGGATGGAAATAGACCTGGTTGCCGGAATTGTGGGGGAAGTGGCGCTGTGCTCTGTAAGTACATTTTTCCTTGTTATAAGCCAGGCTTGGAAATGATATTGTCGTTCTGTTACTTACTTGAATGATTGGTACATTATCTAACTTGGTCAAAAAGATGAAATTCCTCACTAATTTTAGACCTAGTTGCTTTGCTTTGAGCATAATGAGATGTTGTTCTTATTCTTCAAGCTGTTGATCTCCTATATGTAACCTGGGTTTCATTTTCCATTGAAATTAAAATTTTTATGTTACTTATGGCATTCCTTTCGTCTATGAGATGTTAATTTGCTTTTCATTTAGGTGATATGTGTGGTGGTACAGGAAAATGGAAAGCTCTGAACAGAAAACGGGCTAAAGATGTCTACGAGTTTACAGAATGTCCAAACTGTTATGGTATGTACTTTCCTGAGGAAGAAAATTCCATTTGGTGGCATTTGTATTTTCTTTGACGACTCATTTCTTCTTCTTGTTGTGGACAGGTCGGGGGAAACTCGTATGTCCGGTTTGTTTAGGGACTGGTGTACCAAACAACAAAGGTCTTCTACGGAGGCCTGATGCAAAGCAATTACTGGACAAGATGTACAATGGTCGGCTATTGCCAAACTCGTAACAGCGTCGACGTTCAACATCACCGGTGACCTCCCCTAGAAGAGAGTTGGTTTTTGGCAGTGTGACCATTCATTTTTAGTGTACAATTACTACGGTGATGATCATTTTAGAAGGGTTTAAAAAGCCAAAGATACATGTAGACTTTATAGGGCTCCTCTGTGCACACTAATATAAGCTTGATGGTTATGAATTTTGTTACATCTTCACTTAATGTTTTATAGGGTTTTTTCAGAACATGCAGTTTATAAACCTTTTATTCTGAAAAATTGAAGAAGCTGGGTTTGGAAGAGGGAAAAACCGAAAACAAAAATGATTTTCGCCCTCTTCTTCTTTCGAAACCCAGCAGAACAAATCAGCAGTTTATGAATACACCGACAGATAATCGATACAGAAGCTATTCATTTGATTTGCTTTCCTATAAGATTAAACAGCTTGTGCAGGCCAAAATAATAATTTGTATGAGCCAAAATTTTAAGGGCATAGTATTACCCACAGAAAAAAGTGCACAAATATTATTGCATATATAGAAACCTTTCATCTTCCAACAAATGAACTCAATTCACTTGGGAGTGCCTTTGGAGAAGGCAAGTTAAAGCCTTTCCACAAGGAGTTTGCCTATTTGGTGTGAAAACTGAGATACTGTGGAATCAGGGCTGACTGCTTGGAAGCTTGATGAGTACAGAATGCTCTGGTTTGTGATCACATTCAAAGTCGAGATGAACAAAAGCTCTTTCAACTTCGGGAAGTTTCTCGATCTTTATTTGGAGGGTCTCTCCAATGGCATGTGCTTCTTTTAAGGGTAACTCTTCCGGGAGTTCAATGTCGACCTGTTTCAACAATCATATAGTTTTCAATACATTTTGATTGATTCTGTAACTTGTAATGAACATAGCAAGTTTTCCATCAAGATAGTATGAGATCGAAATTGCCTAAAATATGACCAACCTCCACGAAATAAAGAACACCAAATGTGTATGCCCGAACTGTGTCAATACGCTTCACTTGAGGGTGCATTATGGTTAGATATGTGAGTTGTCGTAGGAATTCAGGAGGGGCCGATTGCCCCACAAGCGAAACTGCATGTTTCAAACAAGAAGTTACTCAAGAAAACAAGAAAATTTTCCAAATCTTAACTGTTCTCTGAATTTGATATAAAAGGATTGACTACAAGCTAGCATGAAAGTTGGCTGTGTAGAAGCAGCATGAAAAGTAAAGTAAGGAAAACAGGAGAAAGATGGGAAACTTCTATGAAGATTCTTGTGAGAGTGAAAGGTAGCGAAGAAGCTGGAATAATCACCTGCATTTTCCATAACAGTTCCGGACCAATTTACAATCGTGTATACAGCAAGCATAATAGCGCCAGCAGGATCAAGCCACCAGTAGAACTTATTAGCAAGAACAGCAGCAAGCAATCCGACAACATTTGTTACCACATCAAAATAGTGATCCTGGTAATCGGCATTTAAGGAAGTCATGTGACTTGGACAAAAAAAGAACTTAAATCTCTTAACAGAAACAAACTAAGCAGTATTAAAAACCTTTGCGTAGGCACGGACAATCTTGTTTCCCGATGTCCTACAATATAACCAGAGTGCAAGTTTTACTGCAGTAGCAAATAACATGATTGCATACAACCACACCAACTGATCCGAGGTCATCTTTTCTGTAGGATCATCTGTAATTAATTGTTCTACGGCCTGGATCAATACCTGAAACCCTGTAAGGAAGTGGAAGGGTTAACCTATGCAAGCATAATTGCAGACCTTTATCATCAATCAGATATTATAATTCCTTTGTTTTTGAAATAGGAACATATGAATCGAGGATGATACAAGAAAAATTCACGTGGAGAAGTTCACAATATAACATAAAAAATAAGAGGAAGGAGAGAGCTTTAGCAACAGAAACTATTAGAAAGAGAAGCTAGAATGATGACATACCAAGTGTAGCCATGATAGCAGCAAAGATGATTATGCCGACGGGCTGCACCCTCAATTTTCCAATGGGATATTTATAGATATTGATCTGCTTCATTGCCAGGTGAGTGAACCAAAGTATTCCACCAGCCATGAGATCTAGTAAAGAATCTAGTGTTGATGCAGCAATGGCTATGGACCCACTCTTTATAGTAGCATAGATCTACACATTCCAAAATTATGATCTTAGAAGGTTAACTAATTAAGGTTCCATTTGGACGAAGGAGCTTGAAAAATACAAATACTAGAATATAATGTATTTGAAATGACTAGTTGTAGTAACGAATGATTTGAACTTCCATTATTTTACTTCCTTTTATGACTTATTCCAAACTTAGCATATAAACAATCAATTTAACCTCATATAATTCGTCAACATATTTTTTTGTTTCACATATCTTATGAACTGCAATCATAGAAACCCTTTTTTCTTGAATGTTCTTTGGGTGCCAAATTAAGTACCTTGAGTGCCAAGAGAAGTATGTTTGCATAGTTGGAAATCTTCATCGCTTTTTCATGTTGTGCTTGCTCGTCGAAATCTTCCTTATCAACGCAGTCGGATGCCACTACAGAGTCAACTTCCTCAAAGGATTTAAGTGTTGCAAATTGGTTTTCATAGTATTCCTTCTCATCTGAAATTTGTTTCGTTGCAGAGGAAAAAAAACCAAGGAAAATAAATCAAACACAATCAATTAAACACCACACACCAAAAGCCTCTCTTGGGTTCCTCAGAAAGTGAAACAAAAGCAAAAAGATGATAACTTTTTTCTCAATGCATTAGAATTTCTAAATAAGGAATTATCACAAACATTTCCCTGCATACATTTTCTCAGTTACCAAACAGAGTTTAAGAGAGAGACCTCGGCTTAAGCCTGTGGTTCGAGCGTAGTCGATTCCGTCAGAAGACTCGGGGTCGAAGCCAGCTCGGACCCTGTCAGGAAGCCGCGAAATGAAGTCGGTTCTGAGTGAGTTGTACGAGTTCCTTCGACTGAGTCGCCGACTGCGTCCACCGCTCCCTATCAGCGGCGTTTTCACACCACCCGTATCCGAATTTTCCTCCATTCGAATCCACACGACCCGTATTTGTCAACCCGCTCCGAATCAATCTCTCTCTTTTTCGCTATCGTTCTCTCTCGCTCAGAAGAAGCAGCAGCAGATCTTAAACGAGACAGAGGAGGTGAGCTAACTGGAAACTGAATTCCCACCAAATATAGCCAATTATCTTTTTTATTTTAAAAAGAACATGAAAAACATGAGAGCGCCACGTACGTCCGAATGCAGTTTAGCGCTATCTCTATTTTTATTGCCATTCAGTGTATAAAATTTTGAAATAATTGCCTATTATATATATATATATCAAGAAATAAAATTATTTGTATGAGCTTAATATATATATATTTTTTAATGAAAATACGGCTGGTCATTAAAATCATAATGAAATCGTACACAAAGGGGTGTATTATTATGGCCTCATTAAAACTTCACGCGGGATTTTCAACCCGGTCTAAGGAAAAAGAATTTCACAGACGATAAAATTAGCTGTTTGACAAATCTTCAAAAATTACATCAGAAATAATATCAGGTGATTCCTCAAACCACACCATTTCAGAAATAATATTAGAGCTTCCATTTAAGAGAGTCAAATAAGTGAACAACAACGAATGCAATTAGAGATTATTTTATCTCTAATTAGGAAGCAAGAACTGGTAATGTCTAGTTAGTGAATTAGAAAGGAGATGAAGAAGAAGTATTTATCAATTCATGGTTCAATTATTATTAACCAAATAATGGCAAGTTGAACATGGCATGGTAAGAGTTCAAAATTGAGTCACCAAACCAGAAAACAATGCAATACAAAGCCAAAATGGGGTGCTGTATATAATTTCAGAATGCCTTACTGGTTTAAGATCTTAAAATTAGTTTGAAAGTTTCATTTTGTTGTACAATATGAATCTAAGCTTCTGCACTTTTGTTTAATTAATTAATATGTAACTACTATTAATTACGATTTATAAATAATAAAAGATTTGTACGATTTACATACTTGACGATAACGTTGTATATTTGTATAAAATTTAATACTAATAAGTGATTTTTTTATTTTATTTTGAGAATATACGAAATTTCATTGATAGAACAAACATATGTACAAAGTAAAGACAAATTAGACTGCAATAGCTTGACGACAAACATGGGTAAATACCTCTAGTAATCAAGCTCGATATTCACCGTGATTGACACCACCGCCACCAATGGAGAATTGCGATTGCTCGATCAAAAGCCACAAGGCGGTATCACGAGTCAAAATCATGTGAAGGCATATCAAGCTCCTGAAGACAAAAGTTTCACCGGAAACCTGACTCGTCAGGACGCCGAAACTCGTAACCATGATTGACACCAAGATAATATACGAGAAAAGGAGCTTGAAGACGAACAAACTTGGGTGAAATCGACACCAAGACCGGTTGGATTATCCGGTTTATTCACTACATTCCTATGAATACTAAGGGAAAACCCCCCTGAATCTGAAGAAGACGAGTCGAAGAAAAAAAAATTGAAGGAATATTTTTTTTTGAAGAGGAGACTAGAGTTTTGGAGAGGAGGTTACTAATAAGTGATTATTAATTCAGCGCAAATCTGTATAAAATATTATTAATATATTGTAATTAATCAAGTTTTCCTTTCTGACTTTGATACATTAGAGTTAGATATAAAAAGGTCCCCATGCACATGCAGTAAACAACAAACATGTCATACTTAAACAACACAACCAAACTGGGGAAGACTTTGGTTATAGGCTGGAGCTGGATTATTAATTATAATAATATGATTAGTTTCGTAGTGGTAGGGAGATACTTGAATTACATACTTGTTCTTTTAAGATTCTTTATCATTTGATTTTCTTGTTTTGGTTAGGATACTTGAACCCCAGATATGACCTAAATTTAAACAATTTCATTATTCAAGACTTAATTACGCAACACCTATTATTTGAGGAATTCTTCAGTGTAATAATTTAAGTTTCATTATTCAAGACTTAATTACGCAACACCTATTATTTGAGGAATTCTTCAGTGTAACATTTAGCCGTGACGGTATGGAAATGAAAAGAATAGAGATAAATTTGTCATTGACTTCTAGGCTTTGTTGGGCATTCAGAAGCACATAGATTCCAATTTCCAAATCCAACTCATATATGCATGGAGATGAGCGATTTTGGCATTCATTTTTCTTCTGAATTTTTTTAGTTTGTTTTGGTTGCTTTTATGCATTGGCTCAACCACCAAAGTGAGTTCAACTTTCTAAGCATTCATCATCTATGATTGTAATTGTATCATTTGACTAGGCTCCAAAATCCAAATGTAAACTAATACATAAAGACAATTATTCTTGTCATGTAGAGAGAAAGTTGGGTCATCAAGCCAAAAGTGTATCACAAAACAAATTATATGCAAATCTTTGATTTGATGTACAAATTTTACTACTTGTTTAGAAGACACGTGTTTTTTATTTTTTGTTGTCTTTCTCATTCAATAATATGTGGCTCTACTTGGCACAACATATAATAAAAACAGTACAAAAGCTTTAGCTTCACACCGAAAGCAGCTCTCAACTGAGATTCAACTCTTCAAAACTAACAATTTACAGAAAGAGGAATAATAAATACTAGAAAGTACCAACCATTCCAATGTCTTTGAGCTGTTGGACTTGATATAGTTTCTGGAGAATTGATCATCCAATTCGAAACATCCAACACACTGATAGTCCTGTCACATGTCCTTTCGGCTTTAACCCGCGAATACTTCCACTCCTAAGTATAAGTTGAATCAGCAGGCAACAGATTCCTTTTGGTCGTTTTGTTTCCTCTTCTTCTCATTTTGGTGCTGTGGCTTATTTGAAGCTTGGTCAGCCTTAGAGACAATTTTAGAGACTGTAAACCCGGAAACTTCAAAAGTGTATGATCTATAAGGAAGCAATGCATTGCGAAGAACAACATCAATACCATCATAAGTCCAAGCGCTCACAACAGCCTCTCCTTTGAGTCCAATAGCAAACCACCCAAGACCTGCAACCGCAATATCCACCGAACTTGAATCCCAACTGTTTCCACTGATGCGAAATTCCTTTCTCACCCACTGCCCAAGCTCCTTAACTCTATTCTCTCCAATTGGTGGCTGAAACAGGGACAGTTCTTGAGGAATCAGATCTAGATATGCATACAACTATATCATGCAATTTCCTAAAGCTTAAATGATAGGTATATCTTTCATTTTAGCCTCATACCTAAAATATGGAATTACAAGGATCATAACTAGGGATTTAATCTGCATTATTCTAGAGATCCGGACCTTAAGAAGCCATGTGTATTATATATAGTACTTATAGGTATTTGTGAACTGAAAAAGTCTCCAATGATAACATGTTGAAAATTACTAAAACTATTGATCATTAGACTAAGAAACCAAGGATTTGGACAACCATCACTCATCAACTATTGCTAATACCTGTAATTGACGACCAAAATGTTCCTCCACCATTGTGCATGCATTTTCTGTTTTTCCCATGTGTAATGGAAGATAAGGAGACGCCCATGCTGTAACGTAGACAGTATCTACCGATGATTCTTCTATATCCAGCCTCATAAGCCCAGCAATATGTACTGAATAACCATCCTGTAACACCAAGGGCCAAAAATTATGAGCTATGAAGGATAAAACAGATACCAATTAATCGCAATGAACCTGAATTTGCAACATGAGCATCAATAGAAAAACCGCTACACTCTTCGATCACTGGATTTTCCATGCAAAACAGACATGACATATGGTCAATCTGGTTCCGAAAGTTGTGAACTTGAGCTGGTTCATGTGTATAAAGTACAAACTAAACTTGTGAAAGTGAAGTGTTAAAATATGACTCGAGTGTTATCACCATATTCGCAATGGTAGAGACACATTACTATTAGTTAACAAAGAGATAACTGCACTTTTAATTGTCAATTCCTCCAAATTTAATTAGTATACGAAAACTTCATTGTAGTGAACTTTCCCATTGTACCTTTATAAGTGTTGATCAAGCAACCTATTGAAGAAAACCGAATAATCAATAAAACAACAAGTGGGGATAAAAAATTTCATCCAGAAATGGTGCTCAAGTATGCTAACCTTGATCCTGTATGTCCTTGGTTTCAATTCCTTGCTAATATTTACAAGACTTTGTTCTTCTCTTGTCAACCTAGTTGTAATCTGATGAGGATTCAAAAGGCCCGGCGTATCAAACAGCTTGGTATGACCAGGAAGAACACCTTCAACTCTAACAATTCCCAATGTTGTTCCAGGCACAGGCGCTTCTGTAAGATGCGAAATCTTCCCTCCAACACTCTTCCCTATTGCATTTATCAATGTACTCTTGCCGGCATTCTGCGCCCCCACAGCCCACACATTCCCTCTTGGTCCTGCCAAGCTTGTAACATCATCAACAAGATTCTTCAACCCCCAATCCCTCACAGCACTCACCAAATGCACACTTGTTATCTTATTTGCTCCGCCCTCCCTTGCCCTTGTCCTAACCCAGTGCTCTAACCTTGTTGGCGACAATGAGCTTGGCAAAAGATCAATCTTCGTCACCACAAGCACCACTCTTGGCACATTCCCTGACTTCCCCTGTTTCCAAGCTGTGGAATACTCATCGATTGTGTCTGAAACCAATTTAGCAACCTTTTTGGGAAAGGACCCATCAAAATCTGCAGCATCCACCACCATTAGCACCACTGACCGGGTCCCAGAGGCCACTGCCAACTTCCTCCCAACTGTATGATCAAAATCAAAATCCGGAAGCAAGTTCTCCACCTTTGGATCCTTCACTTTACCGTAATGCCTCAGAGAGTGGCAGCGTGCACAGACCACCGGCTTCTCCGGCTTGAGTTCGACCAAATCGGATTCAGAACTCAAGTTTTCGGGATCGATTATAACACCCCTTTTGAGGGAATCGTTGAATTCTGGCTCGTACGCAACATGTTCGAGATGGGCACCCAATCGATAAGTCCTGGTGTCCTTTTTCGAGGGTTTGAGGAAGAAGCCAGGTTGTTTAGGCTCGGAACCCTGCATGTGAACTCCACAACCAGGGCAGACGAGGTGAGCTTGGGCGGTGGCTTCATCGTAATTTCCTTCACGGTTCAAGGGAAAGGATCGAGATGAAGAAAATGGCTTGAAGAAAAACGACAAGAATGGTAAAGGTTGAGAATTTGTGGGGTTTTGGAAATGGGATTTTGGGATTGAAGTGAAATGGGAATATGAAGTTTGGGTTTTGAAGGATTGGGTAAAATGTGAGAGAGAAAGGAGGGGCTTTAACTTTGAAAGAGAGTGGTTTCGAGCTATCAAAAGCATTTCTTTGATTTTGGGATTCAAAGACAGAGAGATGGCGGAGGGTTTAGGGTTTTAGCGGGAGTGCGGTGGAGGTAAATGGAGGCTGTATTTTCTGTATTCGTGATTTTGCGCTTTGGTCTCTCAATAAAACGAGGTCGTTTGAAATGAAAGAATGAGATCCTAGTTTTAATGGTTTTTCAACCTCAAGTGTGGGTTGTGAATGATTATCCACTACTACTGTAGTTTAATGATATTTCTCACTATTATAGGGTAAAAAATAATTATTTCATTATTGTAAAAGGCATGTATAATTTTTTTCTTCAATATGTATATTTTTGGATTATATAGTTTGAATATTGACGTGTATGATCTCGTGTATTGACCTAATCTCACTTCGCGAGGTGTATCATCTTGAATGATACAAACAAAATATCGAGATGTATAATTTCCGTATACACATTGAGTATCAACATATATGATCTCATGTATCGACCCAATCTCCCTCTCCTGATTTTGAATTATGCAAATTGAAGTATACACATGTATTGTGATGTGTATTGACCTCGCTCTTTATGGAAACAAACCCAAAACCACCTAATCCACATTTATGTTGTGGCATCGACATGGCTAAAGCACTGCCCAAAACACTGTCCTCGTAATAAACATTGTGTGTGATCCAAAGTCAAGACTCAAAACACAAGTCCATGGTCAAGACTCAAAACACAAGTCCATGGTCAAGACTCAAAACACAAGTCCATAGTCAAGACTCAAAACACAAGTCCTAGATAAAACTAGTCAACCAAAACGATCATAACTTTAGCAAGCAAAATATATCCAGCCTTTTTACATAGAAACACCGTGAATTAATTCCTTCCAACCTTTTATTTTCCATAGCAAAAGGTTACAATATCTTTGAACAAGTTTCTAGTTTTACATCTCAGTGTTCTTTCCATATCCGGCCTGCAACTCTCAGCTTCAACTCCTGCTTATTACCACCTGAGAAGAAGAGTGCTAAGTTCCTCTGAATGATCAGTCCATCTTGACTGTCACGAACTTTTCTGTGGCTATCGCGGATACTCCGAGGAATTCCTTGCCACAAAAGCTTTCTGCCATTGCCACTAACT
Source organism: Oemleria cerasiformis (assembly GCA_037349345.1). NCBI lineage: Eukaryota > Viridiplantae > Streptophyta > Magnoliopsida > Rosales > Rosaceae > Oemleria > Oemleria cerasiformis. Next base: position 816,135 of record JAZGTL010000006.1, read on the forward strand.
TCAAGACTGTAAGTGAATTGCTTGGCTTCATCATCATCACCCATGAATCTCAGGAAGGCCATGTAAACAGGTGCAGTTCCGATGTGGAAAGCCTCGAAATGCAAGCAAAACTGACGGCCAAAACAGTTAAAAATCTGCACTACATCCAAAAATTACAAATGGGGTTTGAATACATTGGTAGAGGTTGAATTGAACTGAACCAATAAGAGCAGATCGATTTTACTTTCCGATTTCATGTCTTAAAGATTTATAGAAACATACTTTCACAAAAGAAGAGGCTGCCATTCATATAAATTGAACCGGTACACCATTGTCTACTAATGTATATATGAATAATACCTCCCATTGAAAAAGATAGAATGCATAACCAGTTACTAAAGAAATGGAAACAAATTCGACTATAGCTTAGACAACCATCCCAAGAAGATATTTCTAAGACCGCAAAGTTTGTACTTTCTTCCACAAAATTCAGCAATTGGTCTTTCAGGGGTTAAGGAATAGGAGGATTACAAAGGGCTCGCCTTTACACTAAACAGTTGAATCTTTTCTAAGAGAAAAAAAATGTCATTATAAAATCAATAAAGGCACTTTGACTGGTAAGTGGTAACATTAAAGATATTGTATCAAGTTTTTACTTGGTGCTTGTAGAAAATAAATTTGCGAACACATGCACACATATATGAAGAGACAGACTTACGGTCAACATCCACGTAGCATTTTCAACTTCTTGCGGATTGGATTTAACATATCTATGGTTGAAAGTAGAGCCGTCATGCATGTCAACCTTGTGATCATTTTTTAGATGCATCATAAGGAATTGGATATCTCCAGTGACAGAACATTCAGCTCCAGCATAAGGGCAGTTGTACGGACGATATTTACAAATTTTCTCATGCTTTAGCTTGCTGTAGTATGGGAATATGTCTTGGCAACCATAAATTTGGTATCTACAAGGAAGATCCAGCGACTCTGCTACTTTCTCCAGTGCCAAGCACCTTATATTTCCGAGTTCATTTCGACAAGTGGGGCAACAGTTGTGCACTCTAGCCTTACAGCTCGAACAGAGAGTATGGCCGTTTGGACACTACAATATAAGCTTCAATAAGTTCCCACTTTGATAAAACTATATCCAACGACATATAGATTAAGACCTATACGCATGGAAAGCAATCTGAAGATCGAACAATGCCAATGTATATGATGGAAAAATGCAATTGATTCTCTCCTGGAGCAAGCTGAGCCATGGATTACTTTAGAAGTTTATTTTAGACAAAGATAACACACGTGAATTATATAACTATGTCTTAAGATAAGATGGTGTACATTTAATCAATTAGTGCTTCACAGACAATGAGTAGGAATTTCTTAAGAAATCAATTTGGAGTGCAAGTTCTTGAGATATACAACTTTGTGAATATTTCTGAGAGTATATAGTTTTGGCAAAATAGTGAGTTTTAAATTTCAATTTTCTAACTTTACTTGACCCTTTGTACAACAATCAGATACTTCTGAGCCAATTAACATTAATTGCAGGAATTTTCTTATTCTGAAGTATTATTATTAATAAGAAAGACTTGGATCCTCCATGATCATTTAACTTTGAACAAATATTAAGGCCATACCTGGTGAATTGGAGGACACATTAGATTCATGCAAACGGGACACTCAAGTAGGTCATGAACATTACTATTTGATGGCATTCCAGGATTTCCAATCAAACCATGGACAGCTTTTCTGAAAGGGGAATTTCTTAGATCAGCAGTGGAAGTAGCAACATCAGAATCTGCAAAAGCCATGCACGACTCAGAAACATCCTCGTAGAAGCGACCTCCAGGAGACATGTTTCTTCCTCAAATGTCAATGCCGGTACTCTCAAATTGGGATCAATATCATAGTCTGCTCCCTAGTTGTCTCACTTTCCTCAAGTGTCAATTTAATTACCCTGTCAGTCACCCACCATTACAAGTTTAGTTTTCTGCAGAACTTCTCTTTTAACCAAATGCATGCAGTTGATGTTATGGAAAGCAAGGTATAAAACAAAGATGCCAATCTACAGTTTCCAAAAAGCCATATAATTGTATTGAAGTCCACTTTAGACATGTGAAAATAAAAACTTTAGCTCTTGTGCATTTGGATGAGATAGTTTGAGGTAGGATTTCGGGTGGGAGAGGGCTAAAGATGTTCTCTTTGGAAAATTTCAGAATGAATTTGTGAATTCAAAATGAGATTTCGGGATCTAAAATCCCATCTTAAACTACTACCTATACTGGCAAATGAAACAACGAGACACTTGAACACCTCTTGATTTGTTACTACTCAGCCCTTAAACCTACACTGAGTCTCTTAAATTCTCCAAGAGACGGTGACAAAAAACACGGCGGTTCCAAAGTTAGCATGGTCAAAGGTCAACAATACCTTTCTTCAATAGAGGTTATGAAGAAATAATAATCCCATTGCAATTTGCTCCTACAATGGTATTTCCTATTCACAGAAAAACCTATAAGAACTACTAACAAAAGTAATTGGAGAAAAAGTAGTTTACTTGTGCAACACCAGGTCTCAAAAGTAGATAAAAATGCTTAATTTGCGTGAGAAGAAAACTGCAAGAACAATTCTCTCGAAAGTTACGAAAATTTGTAGAGTAAACATCTACAAGATCATAAAGCAATCTTGTCCTTCACAACAAAAGTTAGCCTTTTCCGGATTAAACAACTTCCAAATGATTTTTATATGCAAGGAATATCGAATGAGAAAAATGAAAAAATGGCAGTGATTATTTCCAAGTAAGATGTACCAAACGGTGGAAAACTCAGAAACAAATCTACCATATGAAAATTACATGGCAAGAACTCATTATACACTTAAAAACAATTTCAGGATTTGAAAACTAAATAGTTCGAATTAACTGCATAATCCAAACAAAGCATCCATTCAAAAGCAGTAAAAGAAAGCAAAACCCAATTCAAACATCCAGCCAAAATTCCACTCTCAAGTCTCAACCAAAACTACCCGATATAAACAAAAGCACAAACAAATTAAATGGGGAGTAAAATTGAAAATCTTACCCAGATGAGATTTTGGCACTTCGTGAGCCAAAAACCAATGGCACAAAAACGAAAAGTGCCCAAATCCCAGATGAGATTCTGAGTCCAAATGCTTGAATTTTCAACTTTAATCTGCCCCAGCTTCCAATAATTGAATCGAAATTTAATTTTTCTTGCACCAAAAAAGAAAAGGAAGACAAGCAGAAGAAGGGGTGTTGAGGTGGAGAAGAGTCCGTGAAAACTGGCCCGGATTAGGCGTGTCTTAGATTGATTTGGGCATGACAAAGTTTCCAACTTCCGAGAGTCAAAGTCTCAAAGATGATGGATTTTCATTTTTGGATTGCTTACACCTACGCACATTAGCACAATATTTTATACCTACATGAGAAATAAATACTGACTGTAAATTTAGGACAAGTTTAATAGGCGGTAGATTATGTGAATCAATCTTGAAAAATTCTCTCGTTATAAAAAAAAAAAAAAAAATTCATTCCATTACATCTAACTCTCTTTTAGTTAAATTTTCTTTTACTCTATTTTGGCGAAGTTTCGTTAGTCAATATTTTTATAATAATTTCATTCATTAAATTGATTTGTTGTATCTGTTGTCGTCTTTAATAGTGTGGGTGTGGGTGGCTCAGAGCCACCGATTGCCCCATTTGCCCCATCGGCATTGGAAAGGTGACATTTCCCGCACGCAACGTTTTGAATATTTCAAACCAAACAAGACTGCTGGCAGGCAATCGGGCCGTTAAAAGCTGCGAAGGTGTCTTCAATTTCAAACATGGTGCGTGTTCCATGGGACCCTTGCTGCAGCCTCATTGCGTATTGGCTCTGGACCTCTGGTTCTGGAGAGTCAAAGGTCAACATGACCAAGTCATTGGATCCAATACCTTGCAAATTGCAACGGTGATGGCTCCTATGAAAGAGACAACCTTTGATTTTGTGGGTTGTGTAGTTGAGCTCATGTGATTCTGAGTCCCTGAAAAAGCCATGTGTAGTCATCAATATCCGAATCCAAAGAAGATTTTGGTTTTCCATTTTTGTTGTTTCTCTAATTATTTAAGGCAACCAAATAAGATTTAAGACCATATTTGCTCAAATAGAAATATTAAGGAAATTGAGTATGTGTGTTTTTTTGATAAATACTAAAATGTGTCTTTATATTTGAAATTGGTAAATACATGTGTTTTTACATTTGAGGGTGAACTTAATCCCTAGAGTTGCGGTTTGTCTTTAATTGTAAAGTACTCAAAGTAAATTTCGAACTCCTACTAATTAGAAACTAGAAAATTCACCATCTAAAAAATTTCTAATTACATCTAACTAATAAATACTTGAATATACTCATAAATAATTATCTTAAATATATTTCTATTTGAAAAAATTAAATCATGTATATTTCTATTTGAAAAAATTAAATCATTTTCTATGATAAATTGTATTAAAAGACAGATTTTTATGTTTGGATACCATATATTCTTGTATGATATTGATAGTGCCGGCAAACGATCGACAACTCTCAACAAGTCTAGGCGATTGAATAATGCAAACTTTTATTTGAACTTGATCGATCCTATATAAATGTTTCTTTGTGGTTCGTGCACATAGCTAGTAGCCGGTAGCGAGATACATAATACTTTGACTAGAAGGCTAGATTGCTTAGGAAGATTTTTCGGTGTAGCATAAACCTTGTGACACTATTTAAGTATAATACTTGTGTGTTTTATAAAAATTAAAAGATTTATTTACGTGTTTTATGAGAAACAAATGGAACCAAACCCTCTAAGTATCATTAATGTAGCCTTTTTGGTGTTCTAAAGAAGTGATGGTGACCCAAAACATCAGGCAATTGAGGCATGTGCCGGTAATTGGGGTGTTCCTAGGTTCAGTATGCTTCAATTTGTCTTGAGTTTAGTCCATGGTGGTGTTTCTTCTGATTGTGATTAGGGATGCGCTGAAATGCATGTGTGAATTTTTCTAATCCCCGAAAGAGTGGACTGTCGTGGATCGTTACTAGATGATCCCATTTTATAAACAATTTCCTAAAGCACCCCACGTTTATATGTATTTTTGTACTTCTTAATTTTGAAGAAAATGAAGGAAAAAATATTATTTGACATGTTTATATATACCGTGACAATTATCGATGTAATATTCTATTTTTGGTACTTTGTATGCATGTATGTATAAGTTGCCACTAATTTAAGTCAATATTGGATGCCATGTACAAAAGATTATGCACTCAAAGCATCCCGCTACCGAATGATTTAGAACGTCTTTGATGCCAAGATCTCAAGTCATTGAAATGAAAGTTCTAGAACTGATGATGAATTGAATCTAATTAAGTTTCTTGATCCAAAATTTTATAAAGGCATTAATTATACTACTTAGTTTTATATAGTTCATACTAATGTTCCTATATCATAGATATTCTAATCCCATTCAAGGTATATATGTAATTCCAACCCAAACAAAGGTGAAGAGGAAATCAATTAGAGAAAGATGATGTATGGAACACTAACAACAATTTACATACAAAAGATGAGGTATATATATATTATGAATTTATGATGGTGATCGATCATGATGGCGGCGATGATGATGATGGTGGCGGCGATGATGCTTGATCAGCAGCAGCACTGCCGGTGGGTAAGTCGGAGATGGCGGCAAGAATCCGGCTAATGCTGGCAGAACGAAGGGGACGAAAGCTGTTGAAGGAGGTGATCAGCTTATTGTTCTTGGAGAAGAGGGTGGATGAACTAGAAAGGATGAGATACACCAAAGCTTGAACTACCAAAAACATACCCACTTTCATCAATGTGTTGTCCACCAACATCAAACAAGTCTCGAACACCATTTTTTTTTTTGGGGGGTGTTTTTTCTAAGGAAAACTGCTCAAATTGTTTGTAATAAGAGCAAGCTATGATGAAGTTGCGGTACTTGGCTGAGCTAGAGTTGGGGAAACCCTTGGTATATATAGGACCTAGAAAAGAAAGAGAATATCTAAGAAGCCGCCTCTCCTAATTCATTACCTTTTCTTTATCCTAATCAACTTAGAGGTTATTGCTTGACCACACTTGCTTAATTATATGTAATATTTTTATAATTAAGTATTAGTTTGTGATATTGATGTGATTACACATGTATAGTTAGATTGTGCGAGAGAAAGTCTTGTATACGATTGTCACGTTATAAAATATAATTGAAATCAAAATATATACAAGAAGAATCTATTCTTATAAAATGTAATCGCACACGTAATCCGGCTGCTGGACGAATAAAAATTTACCATACATTATTAGTAATGGATTGGTTGATCATAAAATTAAAGTTTACAATTAGTTGGTGCAGAAAAAATTAAAAGTAGCTAGATATAAAAACAAAAATACGTGATCACCACCATGAGAGAACAACATATATGAGCCCAGAAAATGTTGAATATGTTGCGGTGGGCTGACGTGGACCTCACAATATATACCTAAACGCAGCCCATAGCGTGCATCACTGGATGGATCATCATATCTTGTTTGTATTCATGCAACGTCTTTGAGTGTTGTATATTTAGATAAGAGATAGGAAAAGAAGCAACGATATCTCCCCATTCTCCTACAAGGCATGTGAAGTACAACGCGATTCTCGTTGCCTATACACATGTCATGCATGAATACTAACATATATTATAAGAAACACAGACCAAATTCCCAAGCAAAAGATTATGATCCATCAACTCATGCATACATACATATATATATATATACATATATATATATATATATATATATTATTGATGTAAAAAATGGACCAACTTAGAGTTGCATCACTGAGCTCGCTTCACTCACTCTTCTCAGGGGTAGAGAGACCTACAAGGGAAAGGTAAGAGCAAAAGAGCACCGGTGGGGTGGCGGCCTAACAGTCTTCAATGCTTAAGTTAGTTAGTGTGGAGGAATTTAGGCAGCGTAAGAGCAAAAATGTCATTACTTTTTTTAAGGGAGGTGCCATTGTATTTATAATGACATTAAATGTTGTTGGTGAAACATTTCGATGTGGAATAAATGTCCCTACTCTTGGAGCTGACACGTGTCCCGGTGGTCCCGAGTCCCGTAATTGTGTTGACATGATTGGCCGATGAGAGGGTAGGTCGACCAAATCTGGTCGGCCTAGTGATTTTTGTTGTCTTTTTGTCTAAGACTGTGTTGGTGGGATACACATGATGTTGTTGATTTGTATTATTGTGCTTTTGTTGAGCCGAGACCAAATATAATTTTTGAGGGACTTGATCAGTCTTGATCAGGTTGACTAAATTAAGTACGAACATATATATATATATATAGGAGTCATTATGTTTTTACGATAGTTACATTATGTATCTATATAAATGCATCATATAATTATATTATGATGATATGATTTAATAATTCTTCCTCCACTTCCCACTAAAGAAACTGGCTTCACTTTCGTTCAAAAGCTTAAGATACAAGATTGCCACTACATTATTCACTTTATTACAATCTTGGTTCTTCAGCATGCAATGTATTATGTATCCACTATTATCGACTGCAGTATATGTTACCAACACGTGGCAACATTGTGTGGGCTAAGTCTTGCATGAGTCATCGGTATCGGGTGCTGTCAAGGCCTGCCTTATCAGAACAAGGCACGTGTCATCGGGATATGTGTCCCAAGCAGGACACATGTCAATCAACCAGCACGTCCAAGACTCTATAAATTCCATGCCCTAGCGACTATTACCAGCATCACAAACTCGAAGAAAGAAGTATCTTCCCACCTTCCACAACTCAAACCTAGCATTCAGAATTAATCTTCATTTCATTCAGTGTTGAAAGTGACAATGTCGTCCCAAAGACAAAGCTACAAGGCTGGTGAAGCTAAGGGCCAAGCTCAGGTATTTATATCTCCTTCAAAATGGTTCTTTAAAGTTTCTTAATTAACGTCGATCTTTTATATCGTTGTATTTTATATCATTGCATACATTCTTTTTCAGGAAAAGACAAGCCAGATGATGGGCTCAGTCGAGGACAAGGCCCAAGCGGCAAATGACAAGGCCCAGGAGACGGCCCAGGCGGCGGGGGCGAAAACAAGAGGTGCAACCCAAGCAACGAGAGACAAGGCCCAAGACAATGCAGAAGTTGCAAAAGCTAAGGCGTGGCAGAGCAAGGAGGTGACCAAGGAGAAGGCGTCGGAGGCCGGCCAAAAGGCCAAAGAGACGGCGGAGGCCGGGAAGGAGAAGACTGCAGGGTTCTTCCAGCAGACTGGAGAGAGTGTGAAAAACGTGGCACAGAGTGCTACCAATGCTGTGAAAAATACTCTGGGCATGGCCAAGGATGATGATGACGAGGAAGAACATGTTTACCAAAGGAAGGACAGGAGTTATTGAAGTCACCGTTAAAGATGTCAATCTGTTGTTTACTTTCTGTTCTTCAAATGTTGTTGTGTTTTCTGTTGCTTATGTAGTCTTGTCTGGCAAGTTTTAGATGTCCGGAGCTTCCCTCTCTATGAGATGCGGATGGTGTTACAATATTTGGTTTTCTAGTGTCGTAGGAATCAGATTGTAATTTTCAGTCCCATATGAAATGCAATCCACCAAATAATTCCTAGTTAATTCACTTTGTGGAGTAACTTTCCTATTTATTTTGTAAGCAATATTGATCAAGTAGGCAAGCCGTCCTTATCGAGGATATTCACTAGCGAGGATGGGGATCTGGCGACCTAGACTTCCGGGCTCATCCTCATGGTAGCTTGCGACGCCAAGAAGTCAGCCGCTGAGTTTCCTTCACGACCCACCCACGACCAGGTGCAGTGAAGGAACGAAGAGGGCATCTCCTTAATTTTGGAAAGCAATGGGTAGACATTCCACTTGCCACGGGAGATCATTCCAAGTAAGCAATCAATGATGGATTTGGAGTCTGATTCCACTAAGATATTGGATAGCTGCAATTCACGGGCAAATTTACAACCCTCAAGGATAGCATAGGCTTCAGCCAGAAGCGCAGATTGAGCAATCTTTGGGACTGCCTACCCACCGACAAAATTGCCTAGTTTGTCTCTAGAAACAATGCCAAACCCAGCGAACAAGGACTGGGGATTCCATGCGGCATCTACATTGACCTTAATGCAGGGGAGGTTGGGAGCCTTCCAATGTGCGGGGGGTGGTGGTGGGGTGGGTTGTGGGGTTCGCTTCCATCCTTCATGCCCACACGAGAGAATTCTGCAAAGGCATTTTGTAGCTTCCTGACTTCAGTAAGAGGATTGGGCTGGCAATGGCGGAATATGACGTTGTTTTTGGCCTTCCAAATATGCCAGAATGTAAACATGATGCTCCCAGTAATTTGTTTCCTCTTATCCTTTGAAAATGAGCCAGAAAATATTACATCCTTCATCCAAACACCAATTGACGTGACTGTCTGTTTATCAATTATGTAGCGGAGATCACTTCCAAACCACAACCTATCAAGCCAAGGGCATAACAGCAATAGGTGCTCAATGGTTTCCTCATGCTCATTGCAAATTGGGCATAGTGGGTTTATTCTGATCCTTCGCCTGGCAAGGTTGGCAGTAGTAGCAATGCCATTTCGGAGCACCCTCCAATTAAAGTTTCTGATTTTGTGAGGAGTGGAGGACTGCCACACCGCCTTCCACAGAGATGGGCAAATAGTCACCGATGAGGATGGACGTTGATTGCTGCAATGAGTAGGGGAATTGTGGAGGAGATGGTACCCAGATTTCACATTATAAGATCCTGTCTTTGCCATTGGCCAAACCAGCCGATCCTCCTCCTCCTGTAGCCCAATTGGAATTAGGAGAATTTGAACAGCGTCCTCAGGGACAATCAGGCTATCAATTTTCTCCAAATCCCAGCAATAGGAGTTCCAGTCAATGATGGTTTCGACCTTCATGTCACCATCAATTTCAATTTCTGGGAGCGGCCTGGGATAGCCCAAAGAAGAGTCACTCAATCATTTATCAGACCAGAGGCACGCCTTGCTTCCATTTAGCACTTGCCACCGGGCGCCCCTGAGGATAACCTCTCTTCCCATAAGTAAACTGCTCCAAGCCCAGGAGGCCCTTCCACCTTTTTTTGCCTGCAGGAAATTGCAGTTGGGATAGTACCTTGCCTTAAGCATCACTGCCCATTCAGATTCCGACTCCATGATTAGCCTCCAGCACTACCTCGCAATGAGAGCAAGGTTGAATTCAAACAGGTCTCGAAATCCCATTCCTCCGTTTTGCTTTGGAAATCCCAGGGATGCCTAGCTAACCCAATGGGATTTCCTTTCCTCATCATTGTGACCCCACCAGAACTTTGCAAATTTCGACTCCAGTTCATGGCAGAATGTTTTGGGAAACAAAAATAAGCACATTGGATAGGACGGAATAGCTTGAGCAACAGCGTTGATAATGACCTCCCTCCCTTCCTGATTTAGAGTTTTCAGCTTCCATCCTGCAATCCTGTTAACCACCCTTTTCATAACAAAGCTCAAGGCATCCTTCTTTGATCTACCCTACATTGTAGGAAGCCCCAGGTATTTCCCTGGATCCTCAACTCCAAGGATTCCCAGAGAAACTTGAGACACAAGTTAAGCGAAAAATTTAATACAGTTGAATAGAAAGCAACTTCTAATACATTATCAACTGAAACTGTTCTGATTCTGTGATGTTGCTAGTTTCATCATGACTAGGGGAGGAATGCCTAATAAACTCTCCATCTCCATCTCCATCATAAGTTTCCAAGGTTTTTCAAACTGAAAGATAGATAAGCCTGTAACAAAACTTCATTCATATAGAATGCTCATGTAGTTGGTACAATTACTAAGAAGTTGATTACGTTATAAGGTCTCATCTGAATACAACCATATAAAATAAAACTCTAAAATTTGCATCAATCCTAAAGTCCTTCAAGGTCACTAACACCACCAAGTGCTGCATCTGCTTGTTCCTCTTTGTCTTCATCGTCTCCATCAGTTTCCATGGCATCCTCGGATTCCTCCTCTTCATCACTGTCGTCGTCGTTCTCATAAACAACTGGAATTATTGTGTCACTATCCTCCACATCATCTATTACCTGTTCAAAAAGCTTTGCATCAACTAGGCATTCGAGAGTATTTCACTTGCCAAAAATTTCCTAACGTTAGCAGTCTTACCCCAGTATATAGCACGTCTAAAACACTTGATAGTTGAAGAGCCGACTGAAAAGTGGAAACTCTGGAATCTATGAGCTGCATATACAATGATAAACTCCATTAATAGAAAAGAATGCTAAAGATTTCCTATGACAATATAAAGCATTCCATGATATTAACTTGTTAGATTTTGCTAACATGAGCAATAATACTATTATTGGACAAGACTTTTTCTTGGTGGTTCTGTGATATTAACTTCTGGATTTCGTTAACATGAGCACTCATACTTGGACAAAACTTTTTCTTTGGACTCTTACTTAAACAAAACTTTTTCTGTGGATAGTGGGATATTGTTGCAGTTAAAAAATTGAGGTGGTTCCATGATATTAACTTATAGGTTTCACCAACATGAGCACTCTTACTCAGACAAACAGAATTCTTTGAATGAACAAACTGCTCAACCTGTTGACAATGTGGTAATGCACACTACCCTCTTTTGATGTTATTTTCTTCGATTATTGTGAACATATATGATTTCTCATGGTTGGAAAAAAAGAATCTCATACTTGGTCAGAGAAACGTAGTCTAGTTTACGAGGATGCACCAATGCACCTTCTTTTGCTTTTCTTTTGGTTTCAAGAAAAATCGTTTAGCATTTGTTTGTAAAGAAATCATGCTTGTCTATGTGATGACCTGTAATATTTTGGTCAATCATATCTTTAAGTCTCTTTCACCCAAGAGGAGCTTACTTAAATTTTCATACAGAAAAGACATCCATGATAAAAGATTCTGACCTGATATAAGGAGTTCAAGGCTCTTAAAGAAGATTCTTGGGACACAATAGCACTCGCGTGTTGAAGAAGTAAACTTCTCAGCCATGGAAGTGCACATGCCAAAATTGCACCCCTAGAGTAATAAAATACAATACAAATCCATTAGGTGTACCCAAGAGAGCCATTAAGCAAATACAGCAAAATGCTAGGTATCATACCTCGACTGAATAATAGATATGAGAGACTGTAAGAGCTTCAAAACACCAGAAGGATTCAACAATGAGATAGACTTTGCAATGACCTAAAACAACAGATATGCATCCACATTAACACTTATCTTCAAACATCAATCCTAAATAAATTATACGAACCATGGGAGCTGTTACCTTCTCATCTTGGGTGTATAAGCAATCTAATAGCAGGGCATGGTCATCGGCATGTAGTGCTTGCTTAAGTAAAATATGAACAGAGTCCGCACTCGGAGGCTTTACATCAAGAGAAGTGTCTTCTTTATCATGGTTCTTTGGTATATCATTGTCTACTAAATTCAAACTTTCAAGCTTTTCTCCCATGGTTGGTTCCTTCAAGTCATCGTTAACAAGGACCCCATCTGCAGCCTCTCCATTCCCTACATCGATTAGGGTGCACAAATAAAAAACCAAAGGCTCAAAATTTTTACTTTGTTCATGAAGCACTGTTTTTCCAAATCTAACATTAAATAGTTTGAAACAATTACGGAAGCATGAAATCCAATAATGTTCATAGTTTTGTATCAAGTATAAGAACCATTACCAATTTCAACAACGTCTTTAAGAGTCGGAAGATCTGCCTCCGGTGGTGCTGGACGCTTCTTACTTCCCTTTTTACTCTTCACGGGCAAAGGTACTGCTTCAACGATTTCTTTCACAGATGGAACATCTGCAACCGGCGCTACTGCAATCTTCTTACTTCCCTTTTTACTCTTCATTGGTGGAGCAACTTCTACTAATTCAACCATGAACATCAATGACAAAATCATATCAAGTATTTGTAAGAATTTCTAGGACATACAGTTCAACGAGTGCTCCCAATGATTATCAGATAAAAGGCTTCAACTTTAATTTTTCCATCATCAAGTAAGACAAAGGTCATCCTCCTACATGCTGTATTCTACTAAAAATTCAACAACAAAAATAGATACAATGAAAGATGGGCGGATCTATAAAGGGGCAACGGTGGTCAATTCCCCTGAAATAGCCCTGGGCGCGGATTGACACGGTTCGGGATGGGGCTGAAACTGGTGTCAATACACCATGATGCACATAAAAATCAGATTCCCAAAATCGAACTGTTGTTCCTTTACCTTCATATACACCATGATATTGACAAGCAAACCATTATCCAAAAATCAGAAGAGTACTTTTTAATTCTAGAAACCTAATACATCAAAATAATAAAAATAAATTTAGCTCAAAACCCCTAGCACCCCATGAAAACTATTCCCCAAAGTGCTTTGACATTAATGGTAAAATAGAAGACAAAATCTAATTCTAACAACGGATAATCCACTTCTACTATTGCATCCACCAAATTCCTATTGTTCCTCTCCAAATATACGGTCCAAGTATGTTTCAAACTTCAACAAGTATGTTTCAAACTTCAACAAGTATGTTTCAAACTTCAACAAGTATGTTTCAAACTTCAACAAGTATGTTTCAAACTTCAACAAGTATGTTTCAAACTTCAACAAGTATGTTTCAAGCATGTTTCAAGTATGTTCCAAGTATGTTTCAAGTATGTTTCAAGTATGTTTCAAGCATGTTCCAAGTATGTTTCAAGTATGTTCCTATGTTCCAAGTATGTTTCAAGTATGTTCCTATGTTCCAAGTATGTTTCAAACTCAAACTTCAACAATGAGTCATTGAAATTTAATAACAGAATCATTGACACTAAACAGTCTAAACTAATCACAGTTTAGATAAAAAGTAATCACATATTACAATTCAAACACAAACTACAACATTGAGTCATTGTATGATAAAAACTTGATATCTATTTCAGTCGCTGTAGTTTTATCTTAACAGAGACAACATACATGCAAATTAAATCAACTATCAAGCACTAATTCCAAAATAAAATAAAATTTAAAAAGATTGAAAGACCCTAGCCAGCATTGTCAGCTCTTTCCCGTTTCAATAGCTATATATACAAAGTAAATCAAGCACTAAACAAAAACTTTCACGGTTGGGGCTCCATCGCCTTCCTCTCTCCTAAATTTTCATCAGGTTATTAAGCAAAATAGATTATGACATGTAAGAAGCCCCAACATATAAATTCACAAAAAAAATCATCAGCACTAATGATATACCCAGAGAATTAGAGTAGAGAAAAGGCGGTATACCAATCGACCGGAAGTATCCGCTGAAGGATGAGCTGCTTCAATAGGTGGATGCCCAAAGCCTATGTTTCTCCGGTGACTCTTGATCTCCGGCCCTTTTTTTCTGTATTAGTGGTGTCAATGGTCTGTGTGAAGCAAGTGAAAGGCAATAGATTCTCAAAAATGGATACAATGAAAAAACGAGAAACAAAAAGACTTCGAATGAAAATGAGTACTTTTTTCAGTCACAATACTTAAACATTCAGACATGTCATGGAATAATTTTGAATACTAATAACAAGTATAAACTAATAATTTCTGTATAAATATATAAAGAGGCTAAAAATTATCTGAGAGAGGCAGGGGCGGATTTATTAAGGGGCAATGGTCAATTGATCACCCAACCCCTGAAATCCTCCATTATAGCTTCAATCTTGACCCCTAAAAGCTTCAACATGTTGCCCTCTAAGTGCAGTGCTTGTCTAAATGCCCTTACCTTTGTTTCCTCTCTAATTCCCCCTTGCTTTTGCGGGTGGGTTTGAGAGTTCTGCTCGCTCACTGCACCCCACCTTGCTTTTGCGGCTGGATTCGAGGGTTCTGTGCTCCTCTCACGAAGAAGACGACATTTAAAGGTGCCCCCTTTTTTTCCTCTAAACGTTTAGCAATACGGTGTCGTTTGCTTCTGTCCTAGGGTTGAAAGATTTTGCAGCATGAAATACATGCGTTATTAAAAAGGGTGAGGAAGGAAAAGGAAAAATTGGGTTAAAAAAGAAAAAAGAAAAAAGAAAAAAGAAAAAAGAAAAAAAGAATGTCTCAATATCCATGAATAATACACTGATTGTGTATCAAAAAAACAAACACTGATTGGCATCAAGTGGGCCGCAGGCATCAGCCTCCCAGATGCTAATCCAACGGCTGAAGTTTCGTCACAACCATGATACCACATGTGACTTTATCCGGGTTATCCTACTGGCCCAGTTACCGCTTTAACCCACAATTCTGGAATCCCAGATAAGAATGAGTATTAAAAAGCGCACTCAAATCAATGTTCCTCAAAGTACCCTCGCTCTTCATCTTCAATCAGTCAACCGAAACCAGAGCCTAAGAGAGCGCAATAAACGCGATAAGACCCACAACAAAAGAACCAAAATTTGACGTATTGTTCTCGGAGCCCGGCAAAATGAACTCGTCGAAGACTCTGAGGAAGCTGGAGGTGGCGTCTCCGGTGCCGGCTGACATTGACATTGCCAATTCAGTCGAGCCTTTCCACATCTCTGAGATTGCCAAGGACCTCAATCTCAGTCCCGAACACTATGATCTTTATGGCAAGTACAAGGCCAAGGTGCTCATCTGATTCATTTGCTTGTTTTGATATATAATTACTGTATGGTGATTGGGTGGGTGTCAAGATTAATTTTTGTTGCGTGTTTGGGTGTATTATAGGTTTTATTATCTGTGATTGATGAGCTGAAAGGATCTGATGATGGGTATTATGTTGTGGTTGGAGGGATTACTCCTACCCCTCTTGGAGAAGGCAAGTCTACCACCACTGTTGGGCTCTGTCAAGCTTTGGGTGCTTTTCAGGATAAGAAGGTGAACCTCTTCATCTTTTTTTTCTCACAAATGAAAATTTGTTTTCTTTTGGTGCAGTTGATATTGAGTTCTAACAAATTTAATATTTAAATGAATAATGGAGATATCTGAAACTAGTTTAGGCCTGTTTGTTTGGAAAGGTCTTCAAACACACCTGCAGCTAGAGAGGGCAAAAATGATAAGAAATTGTTTCAGTTAATGCCTTGCCTTATGGGATAAGAATTAAGATGAATGTGGGCTGCTGTTTGAATGAGTGAACCAAACCTAGTAGGTTTTCAAAGCTCACTCTGAAATGTCTTACTTGGTCTGAAAAGAGAATGGATGATTCTTAAGATTGGTTTGTATCGTTAAAACGGTCAGTAATGTACTTGATGCAATACTCTATCTGTACATCTCTAAACCGATTTCTCACATTAAGAATTTTTTTTTAAATTAAACATACTTCTCAAATTAAGAAATTGATTTCTTGCTGTTTGTTATTGTTTGTACTTGGTGTTGATCCAACTTTTCTTATCAAGAAATTGAAATTAATTGTTAAGTTGAGTTTGGAGTGTATGAAGGAAAACGTCACTGAATAGTAGACTGTCAAAGCACCAACTACAGCACACACAAGTTTATCGGCTGGAATGTTTATTTCTCTGATACTAATCCTGTTCACTGCTGCATTGAAGAGAGAAAGTATGTTTTTGGTGGAAAGAAAGTCTTGCGCATAAGTAGGAATCGGACAAACTAAGAAATCTGTTTATTTATTCCGTTTGTGTCTTCAAAATGTAAAAAGAAAGTTTTTCAAGCATGCCCTGTATTCATCTCCTTAGTTAATTTTATTTTAAGCAATTCATGTTTGTGTGAAAGACTTACGAAATATAGAGGTCCTGCCAAAGGTATCCGCCTGTCCAGCTTTCCTAATTACTTCTCAATGCCGATGGAAATTTATGTTGACTAGATTTCCTGGATGAAAAACTTTCAAAATTGACTACCTCTTGTCTTTAGTAGATATTATGGTCCTGATCACGAATTTCCCGTTCAATGACATTAGGTTGTTACTTGCCTTCGTCAACCATCACAAGGACCGACTTTTGGAATTAAAGGGGGTGCAGCAGGTGGTGGTTACAGTCAAGTGATCCCAATGGATGAGTTTAATCTTCACCTTACAGGAGATATTCATGCAATAACGGCTGCAAACAATCTTCTGGCAGCTGCCATTGATACTCGGATTTTCCATGAGGCAACCCAATCAGATAAGGCTCTACTGAACCGGTTGTGTCCACCAAACAAAGAAGGCAAAAGGAGCTTTAATGACATCATGTTTAGGCGTCTGACGAAGCTCGGTATCTCCAAGACCCAGCCTGAGGATCTTACACCAGAAGAAGTTAAGAAATTTGCTAGGCTTGATATTGACCCAGATTCTATCACATGGAGAAGAGTAATGGATATTAATGACCGGTTCTTGAGGAAGATTTCAATTGGCCAGGGCCCTGATGAGAAAGGAATGGTGAGAGAAACAGGTTTTGATATTTCAGTTGCCAGTGAAATAATGGCAGTTTTGGCCCTAACAACATCCCTAGCGGATATGAGGGAGAGGCTTGGAAAGATGGTAATTGGAAACAGCAAGGCTGGTGACCCTGTAACTTCTGATGATCTTGGTGTTGGAGGTGCATTAACAGTGCTAATGAAGGACGCTATAAACCCTACATTAATGCAGACTCTTGAGGGAACCCCAGTTCTTGTTCATGCCGGTCCTTTTGCAAACATTGCGCACGGGAATTCCTCCATTGTGGCCGATAAGATTGCACTGAAACTGGTTGGACCAGGTGGGTTTGTGGTCACAGAAGCTGGCTTTGGTGCTGATATCGGTACTGAGAAGTTCATGAATATAAAATGTCGGTATAGTGGTTTAACACCACAGTGTGCAGTTATAGTTGCGACCATAAGAGCCTTGAAAATGCATGGTGGCGGACCGGATGTTGTTGCTGGGAAGCCTCTTAACAATGCCTACATAACAGAGAATGTGGGTTTGGTTGAGGCAGGGTGTGTGAATTTGGCCAAGCATATTTCAAACACTAAAGCCTATGGTGTGAATGTTGTTATAGCTGTGAACAAGTTCGCGACAGACAGTGAAGCAGAACTAAATGCTGTCAGAAATGCAGCATTGGCTGCTGGAGCATATGATGCAGTTATTTGTACTCATCATGCCCATGGTGGAAAAGGAGCGGTTAGTCAACTTTTCCCATTAAATAATCACTCTTCATTGACTTATAGCGTAATGCCAAACCTTGTTCTTCTTTATTGCAAGTGCCCATCCCATTTCTTGACTCATCTCGCCTTGTTTAGACTGTTACTTTTCTCTTTTTACTTGCTGTTGGAGCCTAAATGGTATTCTTGGCAACTTGTGCTCTAATCTCATAGTTCTTCTAAGATATTCCATTACATGCTTAGGCTTCAATGCCATTTTCTTTTTTGAATTATAATTTAACTGTATTTAACCATGCTTGTGCCTTACTTTCACTCATCTCCTTTCAAATCCATTACTTGAATGAAAAATATCTTCTAGTACAGCAAAGAAATAAGTGTCTAGTAAATTAGAAAATCTACGGATGTCTACTGCATCTGCTGAAGGCTGGTGCTGCCATTGCTCCTTCTACCCTAAATTGCTAGAAGTGGCCTGCATAGTTGATGAAGTTTATTTTGATTTTCAGGTAGACCTTGGGGTTGCAGTTCAAAGAGCCTGTGAGAATGTCACACAACCATTGAAGTTTCTATATCCTTTAGATTTTAGTATTAAAGAGAAAATAGAGGCAATAGCCAAGTCCTATGGTGCAAGCGGCGTTGAATACTCAGAGCAGGTAAACTCATGTTTTATCCACCGAAACCAAAATGTTGTAAACTTTGAACCAGCACGGAATTGTACAGGACAGCTTGTTGACATTAGGTTTCTTCATTTCTGTGCATAGGCTGATAAGCAGATTGAGATGTACAGCAAGCAAGGGTTTTCTGGTCTGCCAATATGCATGGCGAAAACCCAGTATTCATTTTCACATAATGCTGCCGCGAAAGGAGCCCCCACTGGATTCGTCCTACCAATCAGGGATGTAAGGGCAAGCATTGGAGCTGGGTTTATATACCCTTTGGTGGGAACAATGAGCACAATGCCGGGTCTTCCCACTCGGCCTTGCTTCTACGACATTGATCTTGACACCGCCACCGGAAGGGTCATCGGTCTTTCTTGAAGTTCTGGCTTTTCGATCTCTCCTACTGAGGCAATCTTACCAACACGGTTCATTCTTCAAACTTCTGGAGTTCTGGTTTTTGCTTCTTTTTTCAATTTTCTGTACTATCATCACACAAATAAAGAAGAAATGTGTGAAGTTGATAACTAGCTTATTGTATCATAAACGTTGTTTCAGTACAACAATTTACTTTAAAATAATATAAAATTCCTTGGAAGGCAATTAAAGTATTCATTAATCACGTTGAAAAATAATTTTTTTTCTTAATAAAAATTACAGACTAAAAATAGAAAACGTGTGGAACTAAGTTAACTGATTAACCATAACATAATAGAAAAATGGGATTAATTTTGACGTCAATTGAAATAAACTCAACCCCCAACCTGGGTCGTGTCTTCTCTACCATCTCTTCGTCTCTCTATTCTCAGACAGTTAGGGTTGTAATCAATAAAGCAGACCCGCATCAAACCCTTTTCTTCTTCAACAACACAAAAAGTTAGTTGTTTTCTTGTTAATTTTGTTTCAGTTACAGAGACAAGACAACAACATTAAACCGACACAGCTGCCAGCTTCTATATATTCAACGATGGTGGATCTCCACCGATCAAATTCATCCAAGCATTACTTGCAAAAATTGTTAGCAGAGTCGGCGACAACGGTGTCTCCTCGGTCCTCAGTTGCTCACATTACAGTCCCAGATTGCACAAGAAGCCCACATTCAATGTCGAAGCACTCGTCCCCTGTAAAAACAGAGCCAGGTGGCAAGGCGTCAATGTTTTCGATCTTCCTCACCAGAAGAAAAGCCACGGCCTTTTCTTATGCATTGACCTTTGCCTTCGTCGCCTGCACTTTCTTCTTGGTTTTCAACCCGTCTCGCCGTCCTTTTCCTTTGGGCTTCAAGAACCTCCTCCACGCCTCCTTCTACTCCTCTTCTCACAACCCAAATGCCCATTTGGACCTTTCCCGGAAAGTAGACCCCTTTTCCGGGAAAATTGATTCTTCAGGTCATTTTGATGAGATTGCAGGTTTGAAGGGTGATAAGATGAAGAATCATCAGATGGGTCTCTCTCAATCTCCAGGGAAAAATGAAACCTTGAAGGCAAATAATGATGCTGAAACTCAACCATCCAAGGCCCCTGTTCTTTCTACGTTATCAGACTCCACCAATCAAACTTCCAACAATGCCGAAATTGAATTTTCCGGGACAATGGAAGAAATTGAATTTTCCGGGAAAATGGAGGGTTTCGAGAAAAGAAATAACGAGGCAAAGAAGGGTAAAGACTCTAAAGCTCATTCTCATTCTTCTTCTAAGGATTCTTTGAAGGGAAAACGTGGTGGTTCGAAAAAGAAAAGTGATGGCAGAAAGGGCTTGTCTAAGAAGCAAGGGAAACAATCAGAGGGGAAACAATCAGAGTTGATGGATACTTGTGACATATATGATGGGAGATGGGTGAGAGATAATTCGTACCCGCTTTACGCTCCGGGGTCTTGTCCTCTCATTGATGAGCCTTTCAATTGTTTTCTCAATGGCAGGCCTGATAATGGTTATGAGAGGTATAGATGGCAACCAAAACAATGCAATATTCCAAGGTAATTTAACTACGTTCTATTTAGCTTCCTTTACTTGTACTTCAAGGTAACTTCCATAACGTTTTTACTTATATCTGTTTGGTGATGTTGGTTTTGGTGTTGTGCAGATTGGAAGGTAAGAAGACGTTGAGATTGTTGGCAGGAAAGCGTGTTGTTTTCGTTGGCGATTCTCTGAATAGAAATATGTGGGAGTCTTTGCTTTGTGTTCTTAGAAATGCAGTGGATGATAAGAGCAAAGTTTATGAAGTTTCTGGAAGGAGCGAATTTCGTACAGAGGGCTCTTACTCTTTTATATTCCAGGTATGTATGTTGTTCATCATAAAACTTTCTTTTTTTTCCTTTTTTTTGGTTGTTTTATTGGTCTGAATAATATTTATGTATATCGATATATAGGACTATAATTGTTCAGTGGAGTTCTTTCAATCACGATTCCTAGTTCAAGAATGGGAGATGCCAGAGGCAACAAGTGGATCGAAAAAGGAAACACTTCGCATTGATACGATTGAGAGTTCTGCTGATAACTACAAAAATGCAGATGTTCTTATCTTCAACACAGGTCACTGGTGGACTCATGAGAAAACTTCCAGTGGGTAAGCATTAAGCAAAAGCAACCACCTTCTTTGTTTATCCTATTGAATTTAGGAAACATCTGGATATACATCAAACTTACAATCATAATTACCAATATTGCTTGCAGGAAGGGTTACTATCAAGAGGGCAACCATATCTATGGTGAATTGAATGTCGACGATGCGTTGAAGAAAGCTTTAACGACATGGGGAAGATGGGTGGACACCAATGTAAACCCAATGAAGACTTCTGTTTTCTTCCGGGGCTATTCACCTTCTCACTTCAGAGGTGGAGCATGGAATTCAGGAGGGCATTGCCACGGCGAGACAAAGCCAACTACAGACTTGGAATCCACGGAATATGCAGGAGAGTATCCAACAAACATGAAAATCTTGGACTCCGTACTCAAGGAAATGAAGACGAAAATCTTCTATCTGAACATTACAACAATGACTGATTTTCGGAAGGATGCTCATCCATCGATTTACAGAAAACCAAATTTAACCGAGGAGGATAGAAAGCCGCCTATGATTCAAGATTGCAGTCACTGGTGCCTCCCTGGTGTTCCTGACACATGGAACGAGATTATATATGCTCAACTCCTTAGACATAACCAGCTGAATAAGCAACACAAACAGATGAAGAAACATCAGCTTCACAGGACACGTTTTTAGACATGGACAAAAACTTATGTAGGGTATGTTCTTCTGGAATGCTCATGAAATGGAGAAGGTCCAACAAGTATGATGTTAGAGATAGAGAAGATGGATAAGAAGAAACGTTTTAGTTAGGAAATGTGTTGTGTTTGCACTTGTGGGGCAGAGGTGGAGGGAGAGAAGGGGCTTTGACATCTCCGGCGAATATGAGGGAGAGGCTTAAAAAATGGTGGTTGGAAACAGAAAGTGCTGATGATCTGAAATTAAGGCAGAATCATCAAGTTCTTGTTCATGTTGATGTCTCTATTTCAAACATTGTGCATCGGGATTTGTCTATTGAGCTGCTAAGATTGGACTGAAACTAGTTGAATCCGGTGAGTTTGTGGTCATTGAAGTTCGTGAACGTGTATAAAATGACAGCACAGCGTGCAGTTGTAGTTGCAACTGTGAGTGCTTTGGCCCGGAAGTTGTTGTTGGGAAGCCTCTACATAACTGAGAATGTGCCTCTGATTGAGGCAGTTGTGTCAAAAATGGCCAGGCATATTTCATACACAAGGGCTTATGCCTTATGGTGTGATATGTTGTTGTTACTGTGAGATTAAATGCAGTAAAAAATTGCAGCATTGGCCGCTGAAATTACCTTATGCCTCAATGTGAAGCTTGTTATGCTTAGGCCTTGCTTCTATGACATCTGATCTTGACACGGCTCCGCCACCAGAAAAGTTACTGGCCGGGCTTCTTGAAAAGAGCACTGTACATCTGGATCTCCCATCTGTATTATAATTCATTTCCTTTTAATAAATAGAAATGTTTTTGTTTCACTTTTAACTTTTTACTACAGTTAAGTAGTTTTAACTAACCACTTTATGGAGAAAAGCGGTTTCATGAAAGCCCTTTACATTTAATCATTTGATCTAAGAACCAATTTATTTCTCCAATTTAACACACTAAACTCAACCTCAACTGTCTTCGCTCGTTCTTCTCCCATCACAGTCCCACTCACACACACATGACACATCACAATCCAACAATGGCAGATTCCCTAACCCAGACAATCCCACAACCCACAAAGCACCAGTCACCCACAATTCCGAAAGCAGAGCCCAAGCCCTCGCTTTCTTCATCAATCTTGTTCACCTCGAGAAGAATCACCGGCTTCGCTTATGGCTTCTCATTCGTCTGCATTGTCTGCACCGTCTTCTTGGTTTTCAACCCATCTGGCTACTCTTTCCCTTTCGGCTTCAACAACATCTTCCATGGCTCCTTATTCAACTCCTCTACCACTCAGACCCCAAACGCCCCTTTTCAGATTTCCCGGGAAACCACATTTTCCGGGAATGTTGAATCTTTACCGCATTTGGATGAGAGTGGAAGTTTGAACAACGATCATCAGATGGCTAGTGCTGATTCTGCTGACCCACCCAACCCCATTGTCTTTTTGACCCAAGACTCCAATCAGACGTCAACGAACACTTCAATTCAAGCTTCTGGGAAACTAGGATTTTCCGGGAAACTGAAAGATTCTATGAAAACCAATGAAACTGACACTTTCATGGTTATTGCGACGGCTCCCGAGCCAGTGGCTGTGAATTCTCAATCTTTTCCTAAAGATTTTGATGGGGTTTCGGGGCAAGCAGAAGGAGGAAGGTCAGGCTATGTGGCATTGACGTCGAAAGATAGCGATTATGGTTTTGATTTTTCGAATGATTGTGACATATTTAATGGAAGCTGGGTGAAAGATGATTCTTACCCACTTTATGCTCCAGGGTCTTGCCCTCACGTAGATGAGTCTTTCAATTGTTTCCTTAACAAGAGGCCTGACAATGCTTATGAGAAGTACAGATGGCAACCCAAAAATTGCAATCTTCCTAGGTAATTTTTAATTGCTGGGATTCTTTGACTTGTGAATTAAGTATGTTTTTCTTGGTCTTGTTATATTTTATTTAATTTCACTTCTAATTTAAGTTAATTTTCCATGACTGGTTTGACTATAGTTGTTTTTGTTCAACCTTAGCTATTGTGGCAATTTACTTGGTTTATAATTGGCTTTTATAATGCAAAGTTACTTGCTTGCAAATTAGTCTTGATCCTCACGTATGAATTGGTTGATGTGTCTGTTTAAAGTTCAAAGTTAGTCTTGCAAGCAATTGAATGGAGGATCAAGACATAAGAATTGATTGATATGTCTGTTCAAAGTTCAAAATTTTCAACTTTTCGATATACTTGGTTATAGCTGGCTTTTATAATGTAAAGTTACTTGCTTGCTTGAAAATTAATCTTATGAGGATCAATATAACAATTGCTGGTTATGTCCGTTCAAAGTTCAAACTTTCTTTCAACTTTTGGATATAATGGAATTTTGTTCTGTGTAACTAAATTTGTGCGTGTGATTATGTTTTATGCTTATGCATTCGCTGGATCATTTCCCGATGAACAATGCTTGTGGATTCTGTTGTGATGCTGGGTTGTGTGAACTTCATGTGCAGGTTGAATGGTAGGAAATTCTTGGGATTATTGAGGGGAAAGCGTCTAGTTTTTGTTGGTGATTCTCTCAATAGGAATATGTGGGACTCTTTGGTTTGCCTTCTTAGAAATTCATTGGATGATAAGAGCAGAGTTGTTGAAGTCTCTGGTAGGACCGAATTTCGTTCAGAGGGCGCTTACTCTTTTATATTCAAGGCATGTTGTTCATCATCTATCGTCTTTGGCTTGAAATTTATAGGCTGATAATTCTTCCTTTTTCATTTTCAATTTGTTTGGTTGTTGGGAAAGTTCACACCACTAGACTCATTGCAATTTGCTATTGGCTTGAAACTTCCAAATTCAAACTAGTAGAAACAGCAGTGATAGATCTCTCAGCAGCCAAATATTTATATATTTGTTCTTGAATGGATCAACAGGATTACAATTGTTCAGTGGAGTTCTTTCGATCTCCATTTCTAGTTCAAGAATGGGAGATGCCAGACGAAAATGGATCCCTAAAGGAAACATTGCGCCTTGATCTGATCGAGAGCTCCTCTGATAAGTACAAAACTGCAGATTTTCTCATCTTCAACACAGGTCACTGGTGGACTCATGAGAAAACTTCCAAAGGGTAAACACCCATTCTCCCTTTCACTCTCTGTCATTGATCTTAGCATTATAATTTCATGGAAGGAATGCTACAATTAACATGAGAATCTTGCAGGAAGGGTTACTATCAAGAGGGTAGTCATATCTACGGCGAACTGAATGTCAAAGAGGCATTTCGGAAAGCCTTACAGACATGGGCAACCTGGGTTGACACCAACATAAATCCTGAGAAAACCATTGTTTTCTTCCGGGGATATTCACCTAATCACTTTAGGTACATGAAGTACTTTCTGACTTTGGTTTGGTATCGTTTTAGAACCTCGTGGCTTGTTAAACAAATATAGAGCTTCTTCATAATCTTTTTGCTCTTGGCAGACGCGGAGCATGGAATTCTGGAGGTCAATGCAATGGTGTCACAGAGCCACTTGATCATGAGGCAAACAAAGGAAAATATACATCGAAACTGAGAATCTTGGACTCAGTAATCACAGGAATGAAGACGCCACTCTTGTATCTGAACATTTCAAGAATGACTGATTATAGGAGGGATGCTCATCCATCAATTTACAGAAAGCAAAATTTAACAGAGGAGGAGAGAAAATCGCCGTTGAGATACCAGGATTGCAGTCACTGGTGCCTCCCTGGTGTTCCTGATACATGGAATGTGCTTCTATATGCTCAGCTCATCAGACACATCGAAAAACAACAGAAACCGGAGCATCACAAACAGAATCCAGGGAAACCCTATTAACTGATAAGTCAGCTACTTTGTTTAGATTGATCATGTTCAAAAAAGTTTGTAGAAAAAATTGTTCTGTATTTTTTCTAGTGAAAAGTAGTTAAAGAAGGAAAGTTGTAATTAGAGAAAGGAGGCAATGTGCATGCTGTAATTTTTGTAGGCAGGGATTTTTGTTTACTTTGTAAACTTCATACTCAGTTGCTAATGACATGATTGCTCATAAACACAATTTTCTGAGGAAATGATAAACTCATAGTCATAGCCGTGATCATCATTGATTCATTATCATCACACCACACTTGAAGCTTAGCTAGTTTTACATAGCAGCAGATGATCCATACGAATCTCCATTAACCCAACGGCAGTTGAATCGAATTTCTCCTTCAGTTCCGGTCAAGGGGCTGATATTCCCCAGTTTGTTCATGGATACCGCAAAGTTTTCAAAGAATGCCGTCTGATTGATGCTTAAGTTGTTAACAAGGGGAATGGTATCAGCCCCGGGAGTTGAATACAGCTCTTGATCTGATTGGAGGAACCCCATATGAGCTTGAAGATTGGAGAAATAGTTTGTATCGAAAGCATCAGGTGCTCTAGGATCAAAGTTGTTGAGCTTATTCTCACTCCCATTCTGGGGGCAAAGCTCCCTCATGATTTGTAAGTAGGTTGTGTTCAAGCTCGGATCAGGACGTTTTGTGAAGTAGTAGTTGTACAATCGGTACGTGATAAATTGACATCGAACACGCCCAAATGTGTGAGCACCTGTCAATCATGCATGTCAAACCTGTAATTATTAAAAACAGCTGAAGCGCGCTCCAGAAAGTAATATCACAATCAGATGATTCAATTACATGATAATGCAACCAAATCAACGGTGTTGAGCCCTACAGCAGAGAACATGACCTTCATTTCATCTACGCTATCATATTGACTGGGAAGGAGTTGGTTGGCAGCGGAGCGGTTTGCTGTTGTGCTATCTCTTCAAAGCTTCAACCATAAAATTATCTGTTACTGAAATTCAAAGCTTCAAAATTTAAGACCATAATTTCTTAATTTTTTGTACCAAAAACACAGATTCTTGAGCTGCAATGGCAAGAATATCAGCACACGAAACAACGCCAGGACAAGCACTCTCCAATGCAGTATTGATGTCGTCCACAACATCAAATCCTCTGAGTGAGTTGATGTTTGGCAATGCTAATTTCTCACTGTCTATGCTGCCACTGTTGTCCAACAAAACTGATGCATCGCAACCCTGATAAACAATCGATTCAAGTTATTTGTACTCAAAACACTCGAACAATTTATCGTTTTCAACTAAAGTGCTTTTGAGCTCAAACTTAATTAGACATTTTTTTTTGAAGTTAGAGGACTGAAAAACAGAAAATGAATTATGTACGTTGATGAAGCAGTCATGGAAGTGAAGCCTAAGGAGGCTATCAGCAATGCGAGGATCGGTTTTCAACGCATGAAGAATGACTCCACGAACAATGCTTGTGGCATTCGGGCACAGTTGATCGTAAAACGTAGGGGTCAGCTGAGCCTCACCATGTCCTGCACCTGCACACAAGATTAGAACATGGGACATGGTTTCACCGCAGTTCCAAATAAATAAATTTGATTACATATCAATAATGGTCTATAAATTTCTCCACTTGTTGCAGTGAATAAACGACAGTACACTAAAATGATGATCATCAATAATTATAGGGGCTAGCTAGGGCCCATGATCAAAAAGATGGAACCCAGAAAGTTCTCTCAATATACAACATAGAGGCTCAGCTACCATACATATATGGAAGATAAAACTAGAAAGTTAGCCCGCGCGATGTTGCGGTGTGTTTAAATGTGTAAAAAATATGAAAGGCATGGTATATAAGCCGAAAGGAAGGCCTACGAAAGGGTGTTAAATATGAGTCTCTTTATTCAGACTAACATGTATGATAACAGTAACACCTTACGACAATACCTCTTAAAAGAAAGGCTATTTAAAAATGAACGAATAAAAGCAAAACTTCTAAAAGAAGTCGGATTCTGTGGCAGTCCAATAAAGCCAGAAGATCAAGAGCCAAACATGTAAAGAAAAGACTGATGATTAGCAATTAGATTACGATGAGATAAAATGATGGATCTTAATCTGTTTGGTCGTCGAGAAAGGTATATGAAGGAAATGAGATTTTTATGTAAATCAAAGATTTATACAGTCAACGTTCAACTCAAAATCTCTTTCCTTCAAAAAATTCCACAACAAAATGGGAAAAAACTACGTTGCACGAAGACAACTAAAAGAATGTCATTGAAGAACAATCATATAAACATAATACCAAAGAAGAATACCCACATCGGTAAAAGCCATCAAATTACTCGAATGAAGGTTTTGAGGATCAAGGTTATGGCAATTCCTTTGACGGACTTGTTGCATCATCTTCCTCATCACACTTCAAGAGCCGAGCTAACTCCTCTGAAAATGAGCCAAAGGCTATTGGCCTACAGAATTAATTTCGTACGAAGATGTCAAGCAACTATGAAAATGAAGGTGGGTATGAAAAATGACATTTTAAGATATATAGGAATGTGATTTCATAAGCTAGAAGAAAACAATGTACTGGTGTCAGAATTTACCTGCATTGATCTCATTCATTGCCTTGCGCACTAAGGCATCAACTGTAATATCAACAACCATCTGTATTTGCTCTATGCTGTATCCATATTCTCTCATAACCTAATCAACAATTGCAGAATCTGATGTTATAAACCCTACGCAGTGAGACACATTTGTAATCCAATCGAATTCAACTCATTCAATTCAAAGCATTTCAATGATAAGAATGTAATAATCATGCATGCCAGGCCAAATATTATCTTCGCAACACTCAAATGTATCTGGTTTTTGCCAAGCATACCCACATATAAAGGGGAAAAAAATTAGATAATCACCTCAAACTACCGTGAAGATTAACTACTTTCTGATACTACCGGACTATGAAGGCACTACCTGATTATAAAGACATAAACGAGCATAGGTTGATGAAAATTTCAGACCAATACATCCAATTTCAGATTTTTTTTTATATATAACTGCAAAGTTTTTTGAAGTGATTGAGTTTTACAGATTTATTATTTTTCATAAATTTTTACAGAGCTAGGCATCATGCATGCTTTTGAATTTTTTTTTTTTCATTTTATTATTATTTTTTTGTTTATTTTTTTTTTCTTCAAACAGTAAATAAATTCATGTAAAGTTTATATTATTTAATTACTTATAATTCCTATACAGAATAATATATGATAATAGATATCGATAGGAGACTTGAATTTTATTGAGTCTATTGAAAATTATAAAAATAAAAAATTATATTTTAATCCTTGTATAAAATCTGTACAAATCTGAGGGGGAGAGGCTAGAGATGTTACACCCCACCCCGAATATCTACCTAGATACCTGCAATACCGGGTGCTGGCCAACGCCTAGCGTTAAGTCTCGGTGACGGAAGCCAATTGATAAACTCCACCAGAGCGAAGCTTAGGATTATCTTGATGATCATAAATGAAGTCCTAGATACTAAGGCTGATTTCGACTCTTCCATCTCAGCGAGTAATACATCAGTGACTGTCATATTGATGTCATGAAATCCCTGGAAGGGATGGCAACCATGCTTAACCAAAATATAATTCGTCTGCTCCGGTCACCGCCCTCACCAAACCCACAAAAAGGGTCAAGGCTACAAAACTGTTACACCCTTGACCGCCAACTAGTGAAGGCCCTTACCTTAATAGGTTAGACCAGTTAGCCATTTTACGACACGACATTATTCAAGGAGGTGTTCTGACATACTTATCTTGGTATTTATGATCATCATGAGGTCGTACCCAACAAGTTGCCCATGACCATGCTCTAATACAAATTGTTACACCCCGCCCCGAATATCCACCTAGATACTGGCATCTAGGTGGATATTCAAGGGGGGGGGGGGGGGGGGGGGGGGTGTAACAAGACAAATCATAAACTTTGCTAAAACATAATTTACATTAAAATGTTTGTCAAACTTCATAAAAATCTTCCATTTAATGAAGTCTACAATATTCATTGATATTTTGAATACATCTAAACTTTCATGGAGTTATGAAATATCATGATTGAATACACCTCAATTTTTAATGACTTTATAAAACTCCATAAAAGTATAGATTGAATATCCTCATGAATACATCTAAACTTTCATGGAGTTATAAAATATCATGATTGAATACACCTCAATTTTTAATGACTTTATAAAACTCCATAAAAGTATAGATTGAATATCCTCAAACTTTCACTAACTCTTTAAATTTCTAATTGAATACATCTAAACGTTTAGAGACATTTAAACTCTACAAAAATCTCAATTGAATACATCCCCCTTACTCTATAAATGCATCGTTATATATAAATAAAAAATTTCTTAAAAAAAAGAAAAAAGAAATCACAAGTAAATATGAAATGCAAATACAAAATATCATTATATATATTCGATTAATATAAAATTATACCCTTTGTGTCAAAATCTTCAGCATCTTTTTATTACTAATGCCATGAAAAATGAGGTGAGCTAAGTTTGAAAGTAAGTTAATTAATGAATCAGTAAAGACGAAATTATAAATAAAAAAGTGTTAGGTGGAGTATATCCCAGCCAACCCACCAATCACGTTAGCCCTTATCATTCGGCCCAGACGTTCATGGGCTTATCGGAGCCTGCTTGGCTCAATGAAAAAAGCCCAGTTCGATCCATTATGGTCCTTGGGCTGGTCCAGCCCGAAAGTTCGTGAACTGGGTTTGAGTTTAGGTGTTTAAACCTGAAAAGGCCCGATAGTTCCGGCCCGGTAAAGTCCAGCCGGCTCGTCCATATAAGCCCAGCCCGTAAAGCCCAAATATATAAAGGCTATTATATATTAATTAGCCAATTAAGTACCCAGCCCACTGTTTTTTTATAAATACCCAGCCCATTTTGTTCAGCCCAAAGCCCCAAAACCCCATTAAAAGTCCAACTTGCCCAAACCCAAGGCCCCAAAGTTTCCCAAACCCTAACTCTAACTAGTTGCATTAATAAATACTCTCATCTTAACTCTTTGCAGCCGAAACCTCTCCTTCTCCTTCTCTCGGCCTCTCGCAGTCTCGCACAACACTCCTCTCATCTCTCTCGCACAACGCTCTCCTCTCTCGCACAAAAGCACCAGCCCTCTCGTCTCTGCCTCACTGTCTAACAAATAGTCCACTCACACAAAACCACTTCATCACCGATCTATGGAGGTCTGAAGGTGGACTCCGCATCTCAGTGGTGCATCTGATGAGGTTGAGCCGTTGAGATCAATGCATTGAAGCTAACCGACTCGGAGATTGAGGCGTTGAAGCTAACCGACTCGCATCTAAGCTAGCCGTTGAAATCACATCTCCGAGTCGGTTAGCTTCAACGCCTCAATCTCAGAGTCGGAAATCACATCCTTGCTGGAGATTGAGGCGTTGAAGCTAACCGACTCGGAGATGTGATTTCCGAAATGTTCCGGTGGCTTTTAGGGATGTGAGTGTTAAATACAGTTAAAATTTTGGTCATTTTTTGGTTTTCATATCTGTATATAATTTAGAAGAGAAGAGTTTTACACTGATTTTTTTATTGGTGTAATATCTGTTACTGTTATTGGTAGAGGTTAGAAGAAAAAGTCCCAAAAAATGTGTCTATTTAGTCATCTGATATGGGTGTGAAACGGTGTCCTTTAGAGTTTGATTCATACACCTATGAATGAAGAAACATAATACTTGTGGCATTTAATTTTCATCATGGGATTACAATTGAAAGTTTTGTATGGTTTTTCAATTTTTTGATTTATTTTTATCTGTTTGAAGAAGATGGAAAAAATGTTGATGACCCTAACAATCACTGGGTTGAATTGTTTGATATTTTTATTGGGATTGATTGAACAAAAGGGAATAAAATCAGTGTAAAAACAAAGGATGTGTGTGTTGGTAGTTGTTTTGGAATATTTGCTTTACTTGGTTACTTGATTACATATAATTGACATCAAAAAAGAAAAAACAAAACAGGCGTAAATTGGAGAAACCAAAAAGAGGAGAAGAAGGCAAGAGATTTGGGTGTGGTGGAGATTTCCAAGATTCTAAGGATAGGCAAGGAGGGGCTTGAATTTTTTTTTGATTGGTATCCTTCTTTTGTCTCTATCCTTTTTTTCATGGAAAATTGAATGCACTATTTATTCACAAGTGGAAATAAATTCAATAATCCAAAAACGAGTTTGGAGGACCATCTTGGTTTTGCTAAATTATTGAGAGTAGGAACTTGGAGCTAGTTTTTTGTGCCTGTCAAATTCAGTGGTCCGAATGAAATCAAAGCTCCTTCCCTCATCACTTTGATCTAATAACAAATTTGTGATAATGAGTATCATATATGATGAGGTTGATCTAACTTACACTGGTTGTTTTGTTTTTTTTTCTTCAAGCGCTGGTTGTTGTTTTGACTTAGGCGTTTGTTTTCTTTTCGTTGTCTTGCATGCCAATAAACAAGACTTCGCTTTTATGTGGGGCTTGCAACACTTTCGTTTCCATGTTTACAACAAGAGTTCCATTCGTGTCATTTTCTAGGAATTTTCATAGAGTATTCAGAATGTTCAAGTCGATTGTAGAGTTTACGTTGTCTTGCATGCCATGAAACAAGACTTTGCTTTTATGTGGGGCTTGCAACACTTTCGTTTCCATTGTTTACAAGAAGAGTTCCTTTCGTGTCATTTTCTAGGAATTTTCAGAGTATTCAAAATGTTCGAGTCGATTTTAGAGTTTTCGTTTGTATATTTTTATGCTTGATCCGAAGTCTTGATTGTGTTTTTTTTTGAAAAGAAATGAGAATCTCTTAACTTCAATCGAGAATAATTTATCCTTCCATCTAAGTCTTGATTTAATTTGATTTGGTTTTGGCCTAATTTGTTCTGGTGTTGGTGCAATATGATTTGAGTTAGAGACTCTGATTTTTTTTAATTTTCCAATTATAATATAGTTTGGTGTTGAGATATATATGAATTTCAAAATTGGAAAATTGAAAGCAACCAAGGATAATGCAATAGTTAACTAGTTTGATATTTGCTTAATTTCCCACTATTTAAACTCCACAGTAGAGAAAAACTCTTAAAAATACGTGTGGTTAATTAATCCCCTTACTAATCAAATCTTATTGGTATATTACTACCTTTTTATGCTCTCTCATGTGCAAGATAATTAAAAATGTGTATTCAACCAATATTATTACTGAATAATGGCATGTTTCTTTATTGGTGAGCGGGAAGTATTACATATTGACTTATATAGATATTGAAAATACTTTTGTGTCGAGTTTGATATCGAATTGCAAATTTATTGTATGATTTAACCTAAATCACCCTTTCTCATTTATATGACATTAAGCTAGTATTCATTTTACTGCTTAGTTTGTGATTTCATATTCGATTTTTACAATCAATTCCCAATGTGTTACATTACATTGCAAGTGAAATTGATTTGGATGGAGATTAGAGGGTTTAAGACATAGCTTATTACTTAAAATGCACCTATAACAAGACATGACGTCTTATTTTGCACCAAGAATAAAATTTCGTTCTACTTTGCACATAGAATATGGACAATGTCAATTTCGTTGTACCAATTCAATAATAGCGTTACAAACGTCTTTAAGATGCTTATCCGACACCCATAAGTATAAGGTCACTATGCTATTAATTAATACCCAATCTCTTGCTACCACATTGATACCACATAAACATCCTAATAGCGTTTGTAAACCTGTGTCCCTATTTTGAAGAGAAATTTTCTGAAGAGAAGAATGATTTGCAGGTTTAAGAGAAGAATGACGTTGTCCACAATATCAAGTCCATGTACGAATGAATATTGCACGCACGCACGCATATTGCTTTTGGAAAAAAAGTACGTTATTCAACTTTGGGATTCTTTCGAAATCATTATTGGATTAAAAGTTAATTAAGGAAGGAGAGTTCAGCATCAAATATATAAATTGGTGCCGCTCATGACTTAAAGAGTTGAGACATTACTCCCACCCGAAATCTTTTTTTAGCCCGCCATTCTTGAATAAGCGAATTTAGACTTTTATTATTTTCACCGGAGGGAAAAATATTTATTTTTATCAAGAATGATATAATTATATCATAATGTATTTATTATGTTTTTGCTCTTTGAAATTGAGAGGAGAGAAAAAGAGTGAAAAATATTTAAGTGTATATATATATAATATAATGTCATTATAATTATATGATGTTATATAATATTAAATATTATTGTACTGAGAATAAGATACGAAGTCTCAATTTGCATCATGTAAAAATCTTGAATATGAATTGTATTGAATTAATTGCGAATGAAAGCATGTACAGATTTATAACAAATTTACAGAGACTATTCTAATTTAGTAACTAGGACTATTTCTATACTAAATATATTAGGATCCTAAGATTGCTTTGATTCCTAGAATCAAATCAATTATAATTGTTGACCAATTTCCTTCCCTTTACACTCCTCCTCAAGTTTTGTTTGCCCATGAGCAGTCTTGATTTCTCCCTTTTGGATTCGTTCCCGAACGGTGTGACAATCCAATTCAATGTGTTTCGTCCGTTCATAATAAACTGGATTAGCTGCAATGTAGAGTGCTGCTTTATTGTCACAAAGCAACACTACGCCAATAACATCTTTTTACGGCGTGCAGAACTGCATGCTGTAAAAAGTTATTTATTAAGACGTGCATTTTTGCATGCCGTAAAATAATTGATATTTGTCTTATTTACGACATACTTGTACTGTGTGCCTTCCTTTATAACTAAACACGACACACAATAAATATATACCGTAAAAATATACTTTTTAATGCGTACTTTGTATACCGTTTAAATAAAAGCAAATTTTTTAGCTCCCATCGTAAATTTCACTTCCTAAAAAGCTGAAATTTGTCCGTTCCCTCCCATCCAACTTTTCAATATCGCCCAAATCTAAAGACAATTTTTACTCTTTGACCCATTTACCGGAAAACCCAGCTCTTCCGTTGATGATTCAACCTCCTTCCAAAACCCCAGAAAGTGTCCAAAATGATGATCTTCAATAATTATAGGGGCTAGGGCCCCTAATTAAAAAGATAGAACCCAGAAAGTTGTCTCCCAATATACAACAAACATATAGGCCCAGCTTCTACCATGCATATAAAGGAAGATAAAATGTGGATGCCTGGAAAAAGCATATCTTGTGAATATGATAGCGCCATAACCCACCTCGTACAACAACACTCGACTTATTTTATAGTTAGGGATTCACTTTTCTCTAACTTTCCTTTATTATTTTCTGGATCCTTAAACTTTTGAAATTGCACTTTGGTCCTCTAATCAAATCATTCGTAATCTAACTTGCTCAATGGAACAATAACAAGTTGGCCATGGAAGCAACTCCAACTCGATCCTTACCCTAATCTTAATCCTTTTTTTGCCATTCGTGTTACTAATTTATTAGTTTTTCTACTCAGTGTGTAGTAACTCAATCTTATAAAATATCAAATTGTTATTTAATTTGTATAATTCTCTCTTTCCAATTTTTATATAAAAAGAAGAAGAAAAAAATTTCTTTTATTAGTTTCAAACAAACAAAGCATAGTGATACATTAATTATTTCAACATAATTAAACACCATGACCTCAAAAAAAAAAAAAAAAAAAAACTACAGTAACTAAAACAAAGCTGCATCATCATCGTCATAATGCATCACAAAGGCATTATACTTGAAAACAGCATTTCCAGTGGTTGGATTGAAAGAATGAGTTGCAAATTGAGCATAACCCTTGGCAAATCTTAAAAGCCCACTGCCTCCAATCACAGGCATCTTCCTCACATTGTTCACACCCTGGTTCCTCCCCGTAATAGTTATGGTGCTTCCATTGTACTTGCGCGCCTTCAATGATGTGAATATTCATAGAAATGAGAAGCCCAACTTCTTGCTGTGAGGCAGAGGCATAGATCCCCTGAGTCCTCCCCACTAATTTTGAGCTCAACTCAGGGCCTTCAGTTAGGGGTTCATCAAACATGCTAACAGAACCAAAGTCAGTGGATGAACTTTGTTCGTACCTAATTTGGTCAATCTGGTCAAGACCGATCAGTCCCGCCAAAATCATACTTGGCCCTCGGCTCAACATGAAAATAACGATACAAATCTACAACATCAAATGCATCCCACTAACACAGCCTTAGACAAAAGATACCAAAAGCCACTAAGCCGAACAGATATGGTCGGCCTACCCGTCCATTAGCCGACCATATTAACACAACCACGAGATTCGGGACCACTGGGACACGTGTCAGCTCTAAGATCAGGGACATGTATCCCACATCGAAAGACTTCACCTACAATATTCAATACCACTATAAATACAAGGGCACCTCCCCTAAAACAGGTAATGACAACCTTGCCCTTACGCTGCCTAATTATTACAGTACCATCCACACTTAACTGACTTAAGCATCGAAGACTGTTAGGCCGTCACCCCACCGGTGCACCTTTGCTCTTATCTTCTCCATGCAGGTCTTCCTACCCCTAAGGAGAATGAGTTAAGGGAGCTCAGCGATGCAACTCTAAATTGGTCAATTTTTGGTATCAACAGTTTGGCGCCGTCTGTGGGAATTCTGAAACAACCTCCTACGAACTCATTTACCACCTAGGCCGTCCCAACACCCTTCGAGCATCATGTTGGACGATCAAGATGAAGGAGACCTCAACAAAACTCATTTCCTACAAAGGTGCTCAAGGGACAACATCCCTAATATGCTAAGACAAACGTTGGATGACCTCCAACGAGAAGTGGCTGAGCTCAGGGCTCACAACGCCAAGATGGACACTAAGAATAAGGTTCTGTCTGATCAATACGAGAGTACACTCGCCCTTGTAAAGATGTCTCAGAGCAATCAAGGGAGAGACAAGGGACCAG
This sequence comes from Oemleria cerasiformis, assembly GCA_037349345.1. NCBI lineage: Eukaryota > Viridiplantae > Streptophyta > Magnoliopsida > Rosales > Rosaceae > Oemleria > Oemleria cerasiformis. The sequence goes on from JAZGTL010000006.1 coordinate 852,899, forward strand.
TCGACCAAGTACAAGCCGACCAGATTGTGACCGATCGGATCCCGGTCGATCAACCTGTCATCGAGCAAATTCCTTCGGACAAGCATAAGAAACAGTAGTCTAGGGAAAACCTTAGCTCATCCAGAGGGCGACTGCTCATCCAACCACAAAATGGCGCCGGCCCGTCTCGACCAAGAATTTATCGGGACGCTCGCCAACTACTAGAGGATCGCCAAATTGAGTTAGGGCCTCTCCGCCTAACTTATGCTACATTGGATCCTAGGGCAATGGAACAACCTCCCTTACCCATCTTAACTACAGCGAGACGACCGATGACGAGACACACTTTCGGCATGGCCAATGGCCGAGAAGATCAAAGGATGAGAGGTCCTGAACCACAACAAAGGGCAAACACCCGAGAAATGCAAGATGAGACCGGCTCAACTGCCGGGAGCTACTCCCATGACCGAAGGAGAAATAGAGATCGCCGAGAAAGAAGCAATGATCAAGAGGAACACCAACCAAATCTGCCTCCACCTCAACAGGGCAATGCCCTGGTGGAAAGCCTCCTACGCCGAGTGCGCAACCTTGAGGCAGAGAAGGACAAAGATAAAGCACCAGCTTGGGGGAAGACTAGCACTAGTCATGTCACCAACCGAATCCTTCGACCAAGACATAGATAAGAGGTCAAACCTTTGATAATAGCTCTCTACACGGGAAAATGCGACCCCGTCACCCAATTAAACAATTATGTCTCCGCCATTGCATACACGAACTTGACGGACGAGGTCCAATGCCTTATCTTCAGCTCTACTCTTACCGACGCAACTCTTAATTAGTTTTACTGCTTGGCTCCCAATACCATCGACTCCTTCGATGAATTACATACAACCTTTCTCAACCAGTTCATGATCCAGACGGATAGGCTGGTCTCCAAGGAAGATATTTTATCCCTTAGGCAGGAAGAAGACGAAACAAATCAAAAATATGCCGCCAGGTTTAGCCTCGAATACTCCCGCTACTGTGACAGAGATGACAAGGTTGCATTCAACGCTTTCCGAAGTGGCCTCATAGAGTCACCCTTCAAGTATGCATACACTCATCTTGTCATCTTGCAAGTGGCACTCGATCGGCCATAGACATCCTAGCCGATTGGCCACATGATCGTGCGAGGTTCCGCTCCTGCGGTCATACAAGATGACATACACTCATCCGACAAGTGGCACTCGATCGGCCATAGACATCCTAGACGATTGGCCACATGATCGTGCGAGGTTCCGCTCCTGCGGCCGTACAAGATGACATACACTCATCTTGAAAGTGGCATTCGGTCGGCCATGGACGTTCCTAGCCGATCGGCCACATGATCGTGCAAGGTTCCTCTCATTCGGGCCGTGCAAGATGACATTCACTCATCCGGAAAGTGGCACTCGGTCGGCCATGGATATTCCTAGCCGATCAGCCACATGATCGTGCGAGGTTCCGCTCATGCGGGCCGTGCAAGATGACATACACTCATCTTGCAAGTGGCACTCGGTCGGCCATGGACATTACTAGCCGATCAGCCACATGATCGTACGAGGTTCCGCTCCTGTGGGTCGTATAAGGTGACATACACTCATCTTGTAAGTGGCACTCGGTCGGCCATGACCATTCCTAGTCGATCAACCACATGATCGTGGGAGGTTCCGATCCTATGGGCCGTACAAGATGACATACACTCATCTCGCAAGTGGCACTCGGTCGACCATGGACATCCTTAGCCAATCGGCCACATAACCGTGCGAGGTTCCGCTCCTATGGGCCGTACAAATGACACATACTCATCTTGAAAGTGGCACTCGGTTGGCCATGGACATTCCTAATCGATCGACCACACGAACGTGCGAAATTCCGCTCTTGCGGGCCATACAAGATGGCACTCGGCCATTGCCAAAATATCACATCGACCATGCTCTTTCACAAACCCTTTTTTTGGCAGAGATTGACCACGGCGAATCACCTCAGCCAAGGGCTTGGGGAACTGGGGATTGGCGACTGGTATAGGACAAATATCCGTACAGGCTGACAAATGACGATAAGCCCTCAACCGAGGAAATCCACCTCAGTCAACGACTTGGGGGACTTCTATTCGTACCTAATTTGGTCAACCTGGTCAAGACCGATCAGTCATGCCAAAATCATACTTGGCCATCAGTTCAACATGAAAACAACGATACAAATCTACAACATCAGGTGCATCCCACCAATACAACCTTAGACAAAAGCCACTATCTGGTCTTTGGATTTTTACTGTTGTAAATTTCATGCAAGTAAAAGGTAAAGTGATTGAGCACCTGTTTCTGGAGGTTGAGCCCCAAAAGCTTGGGGTTCATGTCTCTCAAAATAGCTTGACCATCTTCTCCTTGGACAAAACATATGGCAAATGAAGATAGAAGAGAGAAAATTATGAGTTGGGCAGCCAATAAGGTTTGAGGTGTTTTAGCCATGCTTGAGAGCCTCTTTTGATGTTCACAAGTTGCATTAGCTTTGTGTACGTCCGCGTATATAGTAAATCGACAATATATGGTGGGATCGAGATCGCGTCGCTCATACAAGTGAATCTCAATTTCATTTTCATTATATACAACAATATATATATATATGGCCTAATAATACGATCTCTATCCTTATTCATGGACGAAATAGTCATAGTAGTAGACTAGTAGTGAAGCCTAACTGAGGGTGACATGCAGCCTCAACATACAATCTATGAGGTGAGCTGGCCCTCACCATGTCCTGCACCCTCACACAAGAACAGTATTGCAAGTAAATAATACACTAGAAGACATCTCAGAATGATCTCTCTTTATTTATAGAGCGACAAAACATAAATCTTTTATCCATTATACAGGTGATAAGTTAAAAGAGGAGCATGCCACGTTAGGTACGTAGATCATAGATGGGTCACGGTTTTACAGTATAGTTCGAAATAAATAAATTTGATTCCATCAATAATGTTACATAATGGTCCTTTTAACGTACATTTCTGAACTTTTTGCAGTGAAACTGTCTCAATAAACATTACACTGAGTGACTGAGATGATGCCCAATAATTCAATACATGGATTTAACACAGAAAGTTGTCCCTCGATCAAGGGCTGAATATACAACGTGTGTGAATATATTGTTGGGGAATTGATAGAAATAGAACATTTTGTATAAATTTATTCAAAACTAGAACATTCAAAAATATGTTTATAAAAATAGAATACATATATAGTTTATAGTAACCTTGTAGTAACCAGCTGAGAAAAACTCCTCTCATTTTCTATCTTCCTCTCATCTACTCTCATCTTCCTCTCTTCTTCTCTCTTTCTCTCCCACTATCTATTTATGTTTAAATCTTTATTCTTTCTGCAACTTTTTTCAAAAAGCTTCCATTTTTTCGTCTGGGTATTTGTTATCTTTGCATCATGGGTTCAGGTTCATTTTTTGTTCTTCTTCTATGAATGGTAGATTTGGGGGTTTAGAAGGTCCACATTTGTTAGGTAGGTTTCAAATCTGGCTTAACTCAACCTTGTATACTTGAAGGATCTTGTGGGTTTTGAAGTTTCTGGTTAGATTTGCTCCGAATTTCGACTGAGTATGCTGGGATGCTTGGTTTTTCTGTTTTTTCTTTTTGGGTTTTGGAAAAGGAACAATAATTGTTTGTTTTGAAGTTTCTCATCTTCTCTCATCTTCCTCTCATCTTCTCTCATCTTCCTCTCATCTTCTCTCATCTTCATCTCACCTCTCTCAATCCTATGTTTGATTTTTTTTAAGGTGGATGAACCAAAAGTGTTGTAGATCTAGTCTGATAGTGCCCCACTGTTTGATTTTTTCAGAAAGCTTCCATTTTTTTGTCTGGGTATTTGTTATCTTTGTATCATGGGTTCAGGTTCATGTTTTGTTCTTCTTCCAGGAATGGTAGATTTGGGGGTTTAGAAGGTCCACATTTGTTATGTAAGTTTCAAATATGGCTTAACTCAACCTCGTATACTTGAAGGGTCTTGTGGGTTCTGGAGTTTCTGGTTAGATTTGCTCTGAATTTTGACCGAGTATTCTGTGATGCTTGGTTTTCTGGTTTTTCTTTCTGGGTTTTGGAAAAGGAACAATAATTGTTTGTTTTGAAGTTTCTCATCTTCTCTCATCTTCCTCTCATCTCCCTTAATCCTATGTTTGATTTTTGTTAAGGTGGATGAACCACAAGTGTTGTAGATCTAGTTCGATAGTGCCCTACAGGTTTAGATCTAGTCTTATAGTCCGGTAGTGTCCTCATAGTCATGGTAATGAGAATTTCAAACCGAAACATCCAATTCTCAATGCATTGACTATGAGGACACTACATGACTATGAGGACAGAAAGACTCACATTGTGTGAAAATCAAAATCAAAATCAAAAGAGGACACTACCTGACTATGAGGACAGCAAGACTCACACTTGTGTGAAAATCAAAAATCAAAATCAAAAGAGGACACTACCTGACTATGAGGACATAAAGAGATACATGGTTCTCATTACCTTGACTATGAGGACACTACCGGACTATAAGACTAGATTTAAACCAGTGGGGCACTATCAGACTAGATCTACAGATTCGTGTGGGTTTTTATGGCCTTCAACCCAGCATCATCTTCCCGACCTCACACCTACAAATTCATCTTCCTCACTCCCCAATTGATTATTTGCTTTAATTTCTTGAATGCCCAACACTTGTGGTTCATCCACCTTACCAAAAATCAAACATAGGATTGAGGAAGATGAGAGGAAGATGAGAGGCAGATGAGAGAATATGAGAGAAGATGAGTGGAGGATGAGAGAAGATGAGAGGAAGATAGAAGATGAGAGGAAGATAGAAGATGAGAGGAAGATAGAAGATGAGAGGAAGATAGAATGAAAAAATGAGACCACCTCCTTGAAGATGAGGAAGATGAGAGGAAGATAGAAGATGTTGTGAATTTTTCAGATGCATAGAGGAATTTTCACCAGCTCCTCCATCCTAGTGACCTCTCTTCTAATTTCTCTCAGTTGGTTACTACAAGGTTATCATAAACTATATATAGGTTCTATTTTTGTAAACAGATTTTTGAGTGTTATAGTTTTAAATAAATTTGTGGAGAGTGTTCTATTTCCATCAATTTCCCTATATTGTTAGATGACATGCTATTGCTAATGCACGAAGTGCTTGAACACGTTACTGCTGCGAGTACACTGCTACTATGCAATCTCGGAAGTTACAGCTACGACTTAGCTGTCCTACAGCTGTCTTACAGTTGTCCTATATTTTTAAGCTGTTAGTAATATAGTTAGGAGCTGTTAAGAGTTGTTAGGAATTGGTTAAGTCAGTTGAGTGACTTACTTAGTCACTAAGTAATCGGATACAAAACTGTAAAGCAAGTGTAAAGGTATATATAGCCTATTGAGTGTTGTAATGAGTGAGCAAGAATCAATCAAAGAGATCAATATATCTCATTCACATCCTCTCTACTTTTTTCTCTCTACTTTTCTTCTAAACTCTCTTATTTCCTTTGTGTAAAGCTCAACTTCTCATCTCTAAGCTCAAAGCCTGATACCTAACATGGTATTAGAGTTGAGCTCATGATAAATGGTTGACCCCATTCGTGAGCGATCATATACCTTTGCTTCCGCTTAAATCTTCTCAGGAGTTCTTAAAGAAACTCGATTCTTTTCTTCCTAAAAATCTGCCAAAATTCTTCCTAAAACCTCTCAAAAACCATTTCTTTCTGCTTTATCCACAGTGCACACCAAGTGCTCGATCTGTGACATTCTTGATATCTCAATCTAAAGAATCACTTTCCTTCTCAATTCACCATGGTTACAGTTACTCAACTAAAAACCTTGCAATCACCGATTGTTCTCTCATTCCAACGATTGGAAATACAGTCACAGTCAAGCTTGATGATCATAATTTCATAATTTGGAACTTCCAGATGGAGCTTCTTCTCAATGTGAATGGCATTATTGGAGTTGTCAATGGCACAAAGGAGTGTCCTCCTCGTTCCTCCTCAGATTTGAGTTCTGAGAGTCCAGTCTCTGATGCTTACCTGATATGGAAGATGCACGATCAAACACTGATGCAACTCATCACTTCAACTCTCTCCACATCTGCTATCCCTTGTGTCATTGGATGCAAAAGTGCTCAAGAAATGTGGACTAGCCTGAAAGACAGGTTTGCCTCTTCTATGAAAGCTTCTATCTTTCAAATTAAAACTGATCTTCAAAACATTAAGAAAGGCTAAGAGAATATGACTTAATACTTGTAATGTCCACTTTGGAGATGATGATGTTGTTATTCTTGCATTAAGAGGTTTATCTACTGAATACAACACATTTAGATGTGTCATTCATGGAAGAGAGAATTCTATAAGTCTCAAAGATTTTATGTCTCAATTCTTGGCTGAAGAAACTATCATGGATCAATCTTCTGAGCACACATTTTTCTCATATGCACTTGCTGGCACTAAGAATGGTGTACCTAATACCACTCAGTCAGGATTTGATCATGAAGCCTCGAGTTCATCTTGTGTGCCTAATTTCAATTACATGCCTAACAATGTGATGCCTAGCAATACTCCACCAAACTTTCAGGTCGATTCGGTCCGGCTATGGTCCGATGAGGGTAGGGGTTCGATGATCGCACGGGTGGGGGAATCAGGCAAGAGAGAAAGAGAGGGAGGGTGAAACTGGTCCGAGCAGAGTCTGAAAGGGAGAAGAAATATCTCCCAAATTTTGGATTTTTCCAAAATTACCAAATTGCCCCTAAAGCTTCTAGACCCTTAACGATCTCACCGGGTCTCCATTTTTTGCGTGCCGCCTGTCTACGAACTCATGAGTTCGAGACCTACGCAACGACCCAAGAAAAATTCCCAAAAGCACTGCCAGTCAAAAAGTGACTGCCGAACCCGTCCAAAATCGAGGGTAAAATCGTCAAATTCTCAAATTAATTTTTAATTTATGGTCCGGGTCGTTACACTTGGTGATAGGAATACCAAAATTTTCCATACCCAAGCCTCCATTCGAAAGAAAAGAAATTTTATTTCTAAAATCAGAGATGACTCGGGTCTATGGCATATCTGTGAAGAAAACTTGAGCTATGTCTTTGTTTCAGAATTCAAAAAAAGATTCACTCAATCAAACCCTCCTGGGAAATGCTCTATTGAAAGGTTTACTTCTATCTTAGAACCTTGCATTACTAACGACCATAATGTTTTGTTGATGGAACAGGTTTCTTTGGCAGAATTAGAAGTTGCTACCAAAAGTATTGGAGCTCTCAAAGCTCCAGGTCCTGATGGTATCCATGCGGGATTCTATCATAAATATTGGCATGAAATCAAACATCATATTCTAAGGTATGTCAATGATGTTTTTATGAATGGAGCTTCTCTAAAGCACCTTAATCACACTAACATTGCTTTGATTCCAAAAGTTGAAAATCCAGAAATACTAATCATTTTCGACCTATTAGCCTCTGTAATATTTCGTATAAAATAGACACAAAATTATCATTAACAGACTTAGACCAATCTTGAAACAGTGTATTTCTCCTAATCAAGGTGTCTTTGCTCCTGGACATTCCATTTTTGATAACATTCTTATAGCTCATGAACTTTTCAGTGATTTTCAAAGGAAAAAGGGTAGGACTGGTACTATGGCTGTTAAAATTGATTTGGAAAAAGCCTATGACCTTTTAGACTGGAATTTTATTGATAACTGCTTAATTAGATTTGGGTTCTCAACCAATTGGATTAAACTTGTAATGGATTGTATTTCATCGCCTGCTTTTTCTATGTTGATTAATGGTTCGCCAGAAGGTTTTTTCACCCCAAATAGGGGAATTAGACAAGGAGATCCTTTATCTCCCTACATTTTCATCTTATGCATGGAGCCTTTTATCAGACACCTGAATAAGATAGCTCAAAATCCTAAGAACCAGGTTGGAATCCTATCTTCTCCTCATGGTATGTGTGTTTCTAATCTAGTTTTTGTTGATGACTGTTTAATCTTTGGAAAAGCCACTAATTCAGCGGCAAGAAATATATTGAAAGTTCTGGACAACTTTGCTAAGGCGTTAGGACAACTTTGCTAAGGCGTTAGGACAACATAGAAACTTTCATAAATCCTCGTTATACTTCTCTCCTAATGTTTCCTTGCAGGTTAAAAATGCTATAGTTAATGTGCTTAACATCCAACATAAAGCAACTATTGGAAAGTATTTGGGCATTCATAATATAGTGTTTTGGAAAGATCCTATTAATTCAAGAGAATTAATCTTGAAAATTCAACAAAAGCTAGCAAGTTGGAAAAGGAATACCTTATCAAGAGCATGTAAGCTGACCCTACTGAAATCAAGTATCTCAGGAGTTCCTAATCATGTGTTTTCTTGTTTTCCTTGTTCTAGGAAAACCTCAATTGAAATCAATAAAGAGTCCATAAACTTCATCTGGGGATCTCAAAGCTTCAACCCAGTTGCTTGGAAAGATGTATGTAAGCCTATAGACAAAGGAGGCCTTGGCTTAAGGTTGGTGGAGCCATTTAATTGTGCTGCTCTAACTAAACTAGGCTGGAGAATTTTGACTGAAGATAATAACTGGTGGGTAAAGATCATGAGAGCTAGATATCTGCATCATAAGCCTATGTTCCTCTGTAGGAAAAGGACTTATCATTCTATGGTTTGGAAAGGAATTTTAGATGCGAAAGAATATCTCTACAAAGGCATTAGGTGGATTGTTGGTGATGGAAAAAATATTAGCTTTTGGGCGTGTAATTGGGTGTTACCTTTTCCTTTGGCTAATCTGATTTCGCCTCAGGAGCACAATAACCTTGATTGGGGTCTAACTGTGGACAAGTTCTTAAGAGATAATAAGTGGGACATTCCATCTCTGGTAAGCCTTATCCTAATGGAAGTTGTTCAGCTTATTAAGGCTATTCCTCTTCCTTCCTTGGGTGAGGGGGTTAGTGATTAGATAATCTGGGGCCCTGACCCCAAAGGCAATTTCTTAATCAGTTCTACCTTGAAGATGTTGAATGAAAACGTTATGCCTCATCCTCATACCAAGCTTCTAAAGAAGGTGTGGAAGCTAAAGATTCCGTCTAAGGTTAAGATTTTCAGCTGGCTTCTTATTAGACAAAGACTTAACACGAGAGATAGACTTAGCAATTTCTTGCCAAGCGCTGATTGCAGTTGTGGTATATGTGGTAATCATGTTTGGAGCACCTTTTCTGCAATTGCTTGTTTGCGCAGCAGGTTTGGGCGGCCTCTAACCAAGCAGTGAGACCTCTTAATGGTTCTTTGATTGACTGGTTGTCCTCTCTGAGCCATCGAGAGAATGATAGTCTCTCCCATCTCAGTACATTCCTGATGACTTGTTGGCAAATTTGGGAAGCCAGAAATAAGTCTATTTTCTCTAATGTGATACCATAGTACTCTAGAACTATAACGGTTGCTAATATTGTTGGAGTCAGATTTTTTGAAGCCAATTCAAAGCCTAGCGTGGAGAATAGGACTCATTCTATCATTAGGTGGATTCCTCCATATTTTGGATACTCACGGTTTGCTAATTGTTGTTGGGGCCAAGAAGGTGGGTAAAACTAATAGTTTAATTGCCGAAGGTTTAGCGTTATTGGAAGGGCTTAAAGCGGCTTTCGACTTTGGCTGTCAAAATCTGCTTGTGGAAGGAGACTCTAAGATCCTTAGTGACGCTATTCTTTCCAAGATTGATCCTCCTTGGAGAATTAAGGGTATTGTAAGGACAGTGAGAAAAGTGGCGAGGATGTTTTCAAGATATCAGATTCTCTCATGCTCTAAGGGAAGCTAACTTTGTCGCTAATGCTTTGGCTAATTTGGGGCAGTAGGATGACTTAGATCAGATTTGGAGTAGTGGTGTTCCTCCTTCTGCAGCTACAGCTTGGAAGTTTGACTTTTCTGGTTGTTGGTGTTCTAGGGGTTGTTCGCTTGTCTGAAGCGGCTTTTTTTGTTGGATTAGCTAGGTTTTTAAGGTGAGGTTTTAATAAGGCTCTATAATTATATGCCCCAATAGTTCTTTGTATTCTCTTATCTATCAATGATATCTTCTCTTTTGATAAAAAAAAATGTTATTATTTTAAAACATTAAATATTGAAATAAGATTTCATTTTTAGGATATTAATTATTTTACCTTGTAAACATCGTACTTAGAACTGGACACGAAATCTTAATTGGCACCAAAAATAGGAATTCGTGTCACTTTGCAGCCAGAGCATGGCTTCTGTTTACTCTGTTGCACCATATCATTCACAACGTTACAAACGCCGTTTCCTTTGATTATGTGGCACCTATGTTGCAAGAATGGTGTGGGAATTTAAAGACATACAAGGGACGAGTTGGGTAGAAATTAGGGCGCCAAAATCAGCCCCAATTTTGACGAAAATCCAACCCTTGGAAGGGGAAATTCGAAAAATTGGGCTTGAATCACACCAACAACTTGCAAATTAATTGATGTTGTGGGTCAGTTGTGGTTCAAACACCTTTTTAAAGGGTCAAATTGCAAGTTTTTGGTGGGATTCTTGCCTAATTTTTCGAATTTTCCCCGCCAAGGGTTGGATTTTCGTCAAAATTAGGACTGAAGTTGGCGCCCTAATTTCTACCCAACTCGTCCCCGCTAATTGTCTTAAATGCTCACACCATTCTTGCCACATAGGTGCTACATACTCAAGGGAAATAGCGTTTCTACGTTATGAACAATTTGGTGCAACGGAGTAAATAGAAGTTATGTTTTTGTGCAAAGCGACACGAAATTTTTATTTTGGATGCAAAATGGGACTTCGTATTATGTTCTGCATGTGTGTGTTTGAAGCAATAAGCCATATAAGAATGACATGATTATTCATAAACACAAGTCATCGTACGTTTTAATACAGTAGCTGATAATTATGAAGTCAAAGCTTTATTCAAAACTTTTCTCATAAAAGTGATGAACTCATAGCCATGAATGGCCATGATCATCATTATCATCATCATAATATAAATCACACATGAAACTTAGCTAGTTTACATAGCCTTAACTTTTTATTAATACTCAGCTATTAAACTAGCAGCAGATGTTCCATAGGAATCTCCATTATTAACCACACTGCAGTTCAATCGAATTTCTCCATCAGTTCCCGTCAAGGGGCTTATGTTCCCCATATTTATCATGGATGCCACGAAGCTTTCAAAGAATGCCGTCTGATTAGTGCCGAAGTTTTTAACAATGTCAATGGTATCAGCTCCGGTTGTTGAAAACAGAACCTGATCGCTCTGGATCAACCCTTTCTGAACTTGAAGATTCGAGTAATAGTTTGAATCGAAAGCATCGGGTGTTGTAGGATCGAAGTTGGCCAGGGCACTCCCATTCCCATTCTGAGGGCAAATCTCACTCAGAGTTTGTAAGTAGGTTGAGTTTAAGGTGGGATCAGGATTTCCCGTGCCGTTGAAGTTATTCAATCGATCGGTGAAAAATCGACATTGAGCACGCCCAAATGTGTGAGCACCTGAAAATTATACATGTCAATAGCTGTCATTAAGAACAGATGACATGCTGAAGCTCACTCCGAAAAATAATATCACAATTAATCCGATCACTTAACCGGATAGTGCAACCAGATCAACCGTGTTGAGGCCTACAGCTGAGAAGAAGCCCTTGAGTTCTTCAAGGGTTGATCTGGGACCGGGAAGGAATTCGTTGGCAGCTGTGCGGTTTGCTGTTGTGCTATCCCTTCTTCCTAATAGGACTGCCCATGAGGGACCTCCAGACTGCAGCAATCAGAAAATTATTGGTTACTCAAAAAGTTTGAAAATTCAAAACTTGAAAATTATTTCTCAATTTCCTACCAAAGAAACAGATTCTTCAGATGCAATGGCGAGAATATCAGCGCACGAAACAGTCGTTGGACAAGCATTCTCCAATGCAGTCTTGATCTTGTCCACAACATCAAATCCTCTGGCTGAGTTGACGTTTCCAAATGCTCCTTTCTCGCTGTCTATGGTGCTACTGTTGTCCAACAAAATTGATCCATCACAACCCTGAAACACAACATTTCACAAGTTTTATGTACTCCAAATACTTCAACTCCACCATTTTTCTTTCAAGTAGAAAAATAAAATAATTAGATTTTTCGATCCATCAATAGATTTTTCGAAGTATTCTTAATTAGTGGATTATATATAGGATTCGTCGAAGTCTGGAAAACTTAAAGGCCTCATTTTGAAGGTTTTTCGTAGGCCCCAAAAATCTCAGACCCAGCTCTATTTGTAATAAACATATAGCAAGAAAAAAAATTTCACAAACAAAATTATTAAATCAACTCAGAAATGGAAAATGAATGAATTATGTACGTTGACGAAGCAGTCATGAAAGTGAAGCCTAATGAGGCTGGCAGCAATGCGAGGATCTGTTTGCAACGCTTCTTCGATGACTCCACGAACAATACTTGTGGCATTCGGGCACGTTGAATCGTAAAACGTCGGGGACAGTTGAGCTTCACCGTGTCCTGCAGCTGCACACAAGACTAGTAGTGCAAAGAAAATAGTAGTGGAAGACATGTTTTTGGGGCAGATGGATGGATGATCCTTTGAACTTGTGTCAATCAATGCACATAATGTAAGCCTTTATTTATAGAGCGACAGATTAATTAAAGAGAGTACAAATAAGCAATAATTTAAAGGATAATGCTTGCATCCCACTCTAATAATATCTTTTCTCATACTATTTTTTTTATTTATCGAATTGTTTTTGTATATATATCATAATCGGAACCGTTCATTCTCTAAATCATCATTTCAAAATCATTTCCGTAAAAAACTCAACAAGTTTTGAAGTTGCTTCGTCATTTATATGCATTAATAAATCAACGGTTATGACAACAATTAAGATCTTCATGACGAACCTATTTGCGTAAATAATCTTAAAATGATAATTTAGAAGTTAGAATAATTTTAATTGTGATATATGCATAACTATAATTAAATAAATCTAAAGAATAATATAAAAATGTATCACTAGGGTGGATGCATCCAACTATTGCCTTAAATTAAAATGGAGAAATTAGGTAGATTCATGGGTCACGGTCTTACTTTAATTTCTTGACTTTTCGCAGTGAAATTGACGTACACAAAAATGATTTCTTCACCACATGTACCAATAAATAGATAGAACCCACAAAGCTGGCCCTGGATTATATTCCAAGCTGCCATCTAGAAGATAAAAAGTGAACGGCTGAAAATGCATTTCATTTCATCATAGGTGATGCGTCGGTAGACTCTTTTGATATGCATTATAATTTATAGGTTGATTTGAATATCCATCCTCTTAAGAGTTGGGAGTGTGTCAAATATATCTACAACGTTCCGTACATAAGTTTATTAATTGATATATAATTAAATCAAATATTAACCGAGTATGAATTAAAGATCTGAAAACTAATACTTTGGCACCAAATCGACGTCATATATAGTGTTCATACCTAATATGACCGAGCAATGGATCTAACGGAAATATCCGGAAGATCACTTGGGTTAAGACCAAGCCAGTCATCAAAGCCCACCAATGTGACCCATGATCTAAACCTAGACATTATCTATAAATAGGGAGTCTCTCCCTCATTCAAGACAATCCTCTCTCTCTAAAGAACTCACTTTCTCTCTAGAGACAACTCTCTCCCTTCTCTCTACATACATTATTATCTTTAAGGCTCATAGCCTAATGTATCATGTACAAAACACATATATTATTAATGAAAGTAGAACAACACCGTGGACGTAGTCCGATTTGAGTGAACCACGTACATCGTTGTGCCTTAGTATGAGTATGTGTCTTCACAGTTCTATTGATTCATTTTATGCATCAACATATAAGTTCTTCGTTAATTACTAAAGAAGTAATAAGTTTCCTTTAATTGTAAAAAGATTTAATTATTTTTTATGTAAATTTAACTGCAATAATATTGTTCAATGTGATTAGCTGTGGCCTTGAAAGTCTGTCGTGATCTCAAGTAATTATGATAAGAAATGAAGGATAGTATATTGTAACACTTTTGACATGGTTAGCCCACATAAGAAAAATTGTTCCATGCAAATTGCTTTTGGAAAAAAGCACCTTTAATCCACTTTTTAGATTTCTTCATAATCTACTTTTTGTAATACCTCATAATACCATCATTTCGATTTATCAAATTGATTTTTGTCCATATATTATAATCGGAACCTTTAATTCTCTAAATCATGATCAAGAGATCATCTTCGTAAAAAATCAACCATATTGGAGGTCATTTAGTCATTCATATGTATCAACTAAATAGACGGTTTGTCATGAGACTCTTAATTGTTACAAAAATTGTTGATTTATTTTATACATATGAATAGCTAAACGATCTCTAAAATCGTTGATTTTTTACGAAGATAATCTTGAAATGATGATTTAGAAAATGAACGGTTCGAATTATGTTATATGTACAAAAAAAATTCGATAAATTGAAAAGGTAGTATGAGAAGGTACCACTAAGGTGAAATGCAAGTATATTGTCCTTATTAAATTTTACCAATTTGATGAAGTTACAAGCTCAAAAAAATATATTAAATAATCTAATTTTGAAAAAATTGTGATGAGGCCAATTTCATTTAATATTTCATAAAAAAGTCGAATTTAAACTATTTAATTAAACCGGGCCAGCCCAAAACAACTTGAATGAACTTGGGACAAGGGCTAGGCTCAACCTAAGTTGCAATATAAATGAGTTGAACAAATACACCTCTATTAAGGTTATATTGGTAAATTTCTAATCAGGCTAAATAATGAATTACGAGGATCGGTCTGCAATGCATCTTGAATGACTCCACGAACACTGCTTCTGCCATTCGGGCACACTGGAATTTTGTAATTAATTTGCTTAACTACAAATTTTCAATCCTCAAAAAATTTATGGCTTTCGCTTTTTTGGCAATTCTCAAAGCGAATTTTGGTCAATTCAAGTAGCAACCATTCAACGAAATATCATAGAGGCAGAGTGATGAGTTTGGTTGGTTTTTTGTTGTTAATTTTGGGTGTATTTCCCCTCATTTCTACATCTTCAACGCACTTTACAAACCCACAGCAATGCACGAGCTACAGCTCTAATTCGTACCAAGAGAATGTTTACGTAGTTCACCTACCATTCGGGCCAAGTCGAATGTCGGAATAAACAAAGTTAAGTTAATGTAAGATGCGTCTAATTAATAAATGGTTGAATCGATTTAGTCTATCTTGATCCAAAGCTGAATTTGTTAAGTGACTTAAATAACTTTTTCTTTCGTCGAAAAAGGATATCGAACAAGTTCATGTTTTATCGAGATTTTTGGATGCGCCAATAAAAGATAAAGTTTTCGCAAAGATAATGAAGTGTAACACGGGATGATGGCAATAGTGAAACACATTGTGATCTAGATCGAGTGATTACGTGGAATTTGACTTAAGTTTCAAATGATATTAATTTGAGGTAAAATTAAAAAAAAAAATTGAAGCACCAATTTAACATATAAAGAGTACAAATTCACGGATTAAAATGCGAATTTAGTATTTGTTTATTATATATCAACCTTTGACAACATGGACCAAACAGGTGGCCAGGGCTACATATATATAAAATAAGCTAGGTGCAGAAATAGCCTAAAAGGACAAAATACTTTCCTTAAATTTCAAGCTAACATGTATAAAATAAGCTAGGTGCAGAAATAGCCTAAAAGGACAAAATACTTTCCTTAAATTTCAAGCTAACATGCTTGCAGTACCCTTATTTTAGGGCACACCTTAAGCTCCTTCCCCACGTATATATCTTTGCAAACACAATATATTATCACCATTTTAATTGGCTCTCCTGCAATTAGTCCTAATCTCTCCATTAGTGCCCGTCAAAGGTCTTATCTTTCCCATGTTGATCATGGACTGACCAAAGGTAGTAAAGAAGTCGGCTTGGCTATTAGCAAACCGGTTCACAATGGCAACGGTCTCTCCACTAGTTGAGAACAGCTCCTGATCAGTCTGCAGAAGGCCACCTTGGTTTTGGAGATTTGTGAAGTAGTTGTTGTCGAAGGCGTCGCGCGTGGCGAGGTCGAGGTCGGCCAATGTTGTATTCGGTCCACTTACAGGACACGTTTGACGTAGGGGTTGCTAAGTATGTCGGGTCGATGGTCGGGTCTGGGTTCCCTGAGCCATTGAAATCGTAGCGACGGTGGATGAAAGTTGCACAACTTGCCCGGCCAAATGTATGGGCACCTCATAGAGGGACCAATTGGGTGATATAATTTACACTAAAATATTTGTCAAACTCCATAAAATTCTTACATTTAATTAAGTCTACAATATTTATTGATATTTTGAATACACTTAAATTTTTATGGAGTTATGAAATGTCATGATTGAATACACCTCAACTTTGAATGACTTTATAAATCTCTATAAAAGTATAAATTGAATATCTTCAAACTTTTATCAACTCTATAAAAGTCCTAATTGAATACCTCTAAATTTTTAGAGACATTTAAACTCTATGAAAGTCTCAATTGTATATAAACCTCCTTAGAACAGGACACGAAGTCTCAATTTACACAAAAAACATGAATTCGTGTCACTTTACAGCCAAAATAGGGCTCTTGTTTACTCCATTGCACCAAATTGTTCACATCGCCGTTTCCTTTGATTATATGGCACCTACGTTGCAAGAATGGTGACGACATTTAAGACAATTCACAGGGGATGAGTTGGGTAGAAATTAGGGCGCCAAAATTTTAATGAAAATCCAACACCCTTGGCGGGGGAATTCAAAAAATTGGGCAGGAATCACACCAAAAACTTGCAAATTAATTGATGTTGTGGGTGTGTTGTGGTTCAGACACCTTTATAATGGGTCAATTTGCAAGTTTTTGGAGGGATTCCTACCTAATTTTTCGAATTTCCCCTACGAAGTGTTGGATTTTCGTCAAAATTAGGGCTGATTTTGGTGCCCTAATTTCTACCTAACTCATCCCTGTAAATTGTCTTAAATGCCCACACCATTCTTGCCACATACTCCGAAACTGCATTTGTAACGCTGTGAACGATTTGGTGCAACGGAGTAAATAGAAGCCTTGTTCTGGGTGCAAAGTGACACGAATTTCTGTTCTTTTTGCAAATTGAGATTCGTGTCATATTCTGTATGTATTTGAAGTAATAAGTTATATAATGAGGACATGATTGTTCATAAACACAAGTCTTACGTTGTAATACAGTAGTTGATAATTACGAATCGTGCCAAAGGTTTTTCAAAAAATTTATGAGAAAAGTGATGAACTCATAGCATTGGCGGAGGGAGGGGGGTCCACTAGGGTCCTGGGCCCCCTCTCACATATATTTAAGTAATTTATTATATATAATATTATAAAATATTTTGTTTAAATAAATATTAAATTAATCATATTTTAAGAAAATGTTTATATTTTCTTTATAATTTTATTTTTATTAGATAGATCAATTAATTAATTGTTGCACATTGGTACTCTTTGTTTATAATTTTTATTTTTATTTATTACATTTCCTATTTCGATTTTTATTAGTCAATATATCTTTATGTAATCAACCATTAAACATATGGTATGATTGTTTAGATATTTATTTAGTTTGATATTATTACATTGATTTGAACTATTTGAATACCGCTTTGACCAAAAAAAAAATTATTCAAATACTATTATGAGTTAAATTACATCAAAATTATTATTATTTTTAAATATTTTGTGGAAGGCTCCCACACAATTATAATTCTGGCTAAGCTACGGACTCATAGCCATGAATGGCCCATGATCATCATTATTATCATCAACATATATCACACATGAAACTTAGCTAGTTTACATAGCCTTAACTTTTTATTAATACTCAGCTATTAAACTAGCAGCAGATGTTCCATAGGAATCTCCATTATTAACCACACTGCAGTTCAATCGAATTTCTCCATCAGTTCCGGTCAAGGGGCTTATATTCCCCATGTTTATCATGGATTCCACAAAGCTTTCAAAGAATGCCGTCTGATTAATGCTGAAGTTGTTAACACTGTCAATGGTATCAGCTCCGGTTGTTGAAAACAGAACTTGATCGCTTTGGAGCAACCCTTCATGAACTTGAAGATTCGAGTAATAGTTTGCATCGAAAGTATCCGGTGTTGAAGGATCCAAGTTGGCCAGGACACTTCCATTCCCATTCAGAGGGCAAATCTCACTCAGAGTTTGTAAGTAGGTTGAGTTTAAGGTGGGATCAGGATTTCCCGTGCCGCTGAAGTTATACAGTCTATCGGTGAAAAATTGACATTGAGCACGCCCAAATGTGTGAGCACCTGAAAATTATACATGTCAATAGCTGTCATTAAGAACAGATGACATGCTGAAGCTCACTCCGAAAAATAATATCACAATTAATCCGATCACTTAACCGGATAGTGCAACCAGATCAGCCGTGTTGAGGCCTACAGCTGAGAAGAAGACCTTGAGTTCGTCAAGGGTTGATCTGGGACTGGGAAGGAATTCGTTGGCAGCTGTGCGGTTTGCTGTTGTGCTATCCCTTCTTCCTAATAGGACTGCCCATGGGGGTCCTCTAGACTGCAGCAATCAGAAAATAATTAGTTACTCAAAGTTTGAAAATTCAAAACTTGAAAATTATTTCTTAATTTCCTACCAAAGAAACAGATTCTTCAGCTGCAATGGCGAGAATATCAGCGCACGAAACAGTCGCTGGACAAGCAGTCTCCAATGCAGTCTTGATGTTGTCCACAACATCAAATCCTCTGGCTGAGTTATTGTTTGCAAGTGCTCCTTTCTCGCTGTCTATGGTGCTACTGTTGTCCAGCAAAATTGATCCATCACAACCCTGAAACACAACATTAATTTGACAACTTTTATGTACTCCAAATACTTCAACTTTACCATTTTTCTTTCAAGAAGAAAAATAAAATAAACTTGCCCATAAATAGACTTTTAATGAATTTGATCCATCCATAGATTCTTCGAAGTATTCTTAATTAGTGAATTATATATGGGATTCGTCGGAGCATGGAAAATTTAAATGTCTTATTTTAAGTATTATTTCAAAGGTTTGCCTAAGGCCCCAAAAATCTCAGAGCCGGTTCTATTTGTAATAAATATATAGCAAGAAAAAATTTGTCACAAACAAAATAACTAGAATAACTCATAAATGGGAAACGAGAGAATTATGTACGTTGACGAAGCAGTCATGAAAGTGAAGCCTAATGAGGCTGGCAGCAATGCGAGGATCGGTTTGCAACGCATCTTCAATGACTCCACGAACAATGCTTGTGGCATTCGGGCACGACGAATTGTAAAACGTCGGGGACAGCTGAGCTTCACCGTGTCCTGCAGCTGCACACAAGATTAGTAGTGCAAAGAAAATAGTAGTGGAAGACATGTTTTTGAGGCAGATGGATCGATGATCCCTTTAACTTTTGTTAATCTATGCACATAATGTAAGCCTATATTTATAGAGTGACAGACTAAAGAGAAACACGTTACGTAGATATATAGGTCATGGATATTAATTAATTACTTATTACTTTAATTTCTTGACTTTTTTGCAGTGAAATTGAAGTACACTAACATGATTTCAAGACCAAGCTGCCATCTAGAAGGTAAAAAGTGAAGATGGCTGAAAAATGCATTTGGATAGCGTCACGTGATGTACCTTATAATTTATACGTTAATTCTAATTAAGGGTGGTCATAAATCAGTTTAAACCGGAAATTGATTTGATTCAAATTGTTATTGACACTCCAGTTTGAATTTAACCGGATAAAAGTCAAACGGTTTGAAAATCAAAATCGTTCCGTTAGAATTAATAGCTTGATTTTGGATTTTCATTTTGAAAACTGTTGGAATCCAAACTGAACCGCTAAGATTTCTGTTTATTTATAATATTTATTAGTTAATATTTTTCACCTTATAATAATATGTTAATTTGTAAGCATTCATCACATAACCTTTCTCACTTAATCCTTACTTATTTTGTGCTACTTATAAATTTAAATTATATTTAAACATAGCCCGACATATATATTTGAAGTTTAAAATGTGAAATTTTTGTCATTATACACTATGCCATTACATGAGAATTTATGTCTAAATTGGCCAAATCGATCTAAACCAAACCGTTAATAACGGTTTAGATTGGAACGATTTCATTTCTATTTTTTCAAAATTCAAACTATATCAAACCGTTAACAGTTTGAATTTGAGTGATATTAGCATCGATTCAAACCGTGCCTACCCCTAATTCTACCTCTAATTCTAAACCTCTTAAGAGTTGGTAGTGTGTCAAATATATCTACAACTTTTGGTACACTAGTTTATTAATTTGTTACATTATTGATATATAATTTATAGATAAAGTATCAACGAAAAAGGTTTTGCAATCCGTCATTAACAGAATATTCTTCAAGATGCGGGAGTCATTATTCAAGATGAAATCAAGCAATGAAATGGTTTGTTTTTGTTACATTATAATTTATAATAATATTCTTGAATGTATATCTTCAAAGAATCCATGGTATTCGAAGAAGAAGAGATTGCTTACAGACGAAGATAGAATCAAAGAAGGAGATCGGTCAGAGAGTTTGAGAGGAAGAATATTTCATCAGTTGTATTTCATTCATTAAATTACACGTATTGTTTACACTTCAATTTATACTGCGATTCTATACTAGCAGACTTCACACACACACACACACACACAGGTTACACGCTTTGCTACCTAACCAGCTCGCCTAAGCTGGTTTTAATCTAATCTCTCTAAAATGTCTAAGGGTGTGGCCTTGAAAGTCTGTCGTGATCTCAAGTAATTATGATCTGAAAAATTGTTCCACATAAGAAAAATTGTTCCATGAGAGACATTATTCATGCATGCATGCAAATTGCTTTTGGAAAAAAGTACCTTTAATCAATTTTTTGTTGAAAAAGAAGGGTGCCACATGAAGTAGTCAAGTTTTGAGTTAATTGGCTTGTTGGTGGAATAGTAGGAGTGGGTGAGTAGTGTAGGAAAAGTCTCTTCCTTTGGAAGAGATTGTGGTTTACCTCTTGAAATTGTGTTGATTGGGGGCACTTCTGAACGAAGAGCTCTGAATAAGCAAGAACTTTGTAGCTCTAAGAAAGAAATCCCTCAGTCTATTTTATAACACTTTTAAGATTTCTTGAGAATATACCTTGGAACAATGAAATGTATGGCGCAGTATATATGCTGATCCCCAGAGGATCCGTTTCCTGCTGATTAGTACTTAGTCATTAGTCGGACCCACAGTCTTTTTTCAATCCATCATTCTTGAACTTGAATTAAATCTAGACTTCAATTCTTTTTTTTTTGGGGAACAAATGTATAGAGAGCATTAATCATGAATTGTTATCATTCTTGAACATTTATGTTGAGATATTATTAATTGGATAATATATACTTGCATCCTACGTATGTGGTACCTTCTCGTACCACTCTTTTAATATATTAAATAATCTGCATATATATTACACAATCGGAATCGTTCAATTCTAAGATCATCATTTCAAGATCATTTATACAAAAAATTAACCAAATTTGAGATCATTTAATCATTCATATGTGTAAATTAAATGGAAGGTTCACCATGAGGATCTTCGTTGTTATCAATACCGTTAATTTGTTTGATATATGTGAATGAGTAAAGAACCTTAAAAAAAAATGTTGATTTTTGTGTGGAGATGATCTTGAAATGATTATTTAGGAATTGAACGGTTTCGATTATGATATATGTATACGGATTATTCAATATATAAAAAGAGTGGTATGAGAAGGTACCACCGGAATGAGATACAAGTATTATCCTTATGAATTGTACCAATTTTATTAAGTTACAAGATCGAAAATAAAAAACAAATATTCTAAATTAAAAAAAAAAATTGTGATGAGGCACTAAATTTCATTTAATATTTCATAAAGATGTTTAATTTAAACTATTTAATTAAACCGGGCTAGCCCAAAACGACTTGAATGAACTTGGTACATGGGCTAGGCTCAACTTAAGTTGCAAAATAAATGAGTCGAACAAATACACCTTTATGAAGGTCATATAACGAATGAATACGTACATTGACGAAATAGTCATGAAAGTGAAACCTAATGAGGCGAGCATCGGTCTGAAACGCATCTTGAATGACTCCATAAACAATGCTTGTGGCATTCGGGCACACTGAAACTTTGTAATTTGCTTAACTACAAATTTTCAATCCTCAAACATTTTATGGCTTTCGCATCTTTTGGCAGTTCACAAAGCGAACTTTGGTCAATTCAAGTAGCAACCATTCAACAAATATCATAGAGGGTGAAAGGAAGAAGAGGCAGAGTGATGAGTTCGGTTGGTTTTTTGTTGTTAATTTTGGGTTTTGTCCCTCATTCCCACATTTTCAACTCATTTTACAAATCCACAGTCACGCTCGGGTTACAGCTCTAGTTCATACCAAGAGAATATTTACGTAGTTCACCTAATTAACATTCGGGTCAAGTCGAATGTCGGAATAAACAAAGTTAAGTTAATGCAAGATGCGTTTAATTAAATGGTTGAATCACAAATCAGCCTTTCTTGATCCAAAGCTGGATATGTGAAGTGACTTATAATAACTTTTTCCTTCATTAAAAAAAATCGGACAAATTCACGTTTTCTCAGGATTTTTGGATACGCCAATAAAAGAAAAAGTTTTCGCAAAGATAATGAAGCATAACACGGGATTATGGCAATTGTGGAACACATGGTAATCGATATCAAGTGATTACGTGGAATTTGACTTAAATTTCAACGGACATTAATTTGAGCGAAAATTTACAAAAAAAAAAAATCGAAGCACCAATTTAACATAAAGAGTACAAATTCACCGATTAAAATAGGAATTTAGCATTTCTTTATTATATATCAACCTTTCACAACATGGACCAAACAGGTGGACCGGAGGGTTGCATAATAAGCGAGGTGCAGAAATAACCTAAAGGACAAAATACTTGAATTTCAAGCTAACATGCAGTACCCTTATTTTAGGGCACACCTTAAGCACTTCCCTACGTATATATCTTTCAAATACAATATATTATCACTATTTTAATTGGCTCTCCTGCAATTAGTCCTAATCTCTCCATCAGTGCCCGTCAAAGGTCTTATATTTCCCATATTGATCATGGACTGACCAAAGGTAGTAAAGAAGTCGGCTTGGCTATCAGCAAACCGGTTCACAATGGCAACGGTCTCTCCACTAGTTGAGAACAGCTCCTGATCAGTCTGCAGAAGGCCACGTTGGTTTTGGAGATTGGTGAAGTAGTTGTTGTCGAAGCTGTCGCGCGTGGCGGGGTCGAGGTCGGCCAATGTTGTATTGGGTCCACTTAGAGGACACGTTTGACGTAGGGTTTCTAGGTATGTTGGGTCTATGGTCGGGTCTGGGTTCCCTGAGCCATTGAAATCATAGAGACGGTGGATGAAAGTTGCACATCTTGCCCGGCCAAATGTATGGGCACCTGATAGAGCAACCAGATCGGTGGCATCAAGTCCGGCGTCGCGAAATTTTTTGGTAACTATATCAAGGGCTTCGAAAGGACTTGGAATGGCGCTGACACCAGCACTGTTGGCGGTCCTACTGTCTCTTCTTCCCAATTGAACTTCCCATGTTGGCCCTCCATTCTGTAACGTTAATAACAATATAGAGAGCAGAGAGAAGGATGAGAAGCAGAGAGGAGGAAGAAGAAGAAAGAGGAAAGAAGAAAAAAAATAGACTATGATATTTAGAGTGTTTAGAAAGTTGTCCGACGAACGGTATTCGCAGGGTAATATTAAATGATTTGTCGGGCCATAAAGAGTCAACGTCTAATATTACCCGACGGCGATTGGTCGTCGTTGTTTACCATGTTACCCGGCGGGTAGGCCACATCGTCGGGTAACAATGTCCAATTTTGCGCGCCAACGGTTTTTTCTTCCTGCCAACTTGTTACCCGGCGACTGTAAATGTCCGTCGGGCAATATGACTTTACCCCGCGAGATATTGTCCGTCGGGAAAAATATAATCGGGCTACTGCGATTTTCTTGTAGTGTATGCCAGCATAACTCACGTTTTAAAAAGAAAATGTTTAGGCTAATATTTGCATCTCATTTTAGAAGAACTTCCTTTTTTTCTCTTTTCAGTTTATCGAATTGTCTTTATACATATCACATCAAAATCGGTCATTCACTAAATCATCATTCAAGTTCATCTCAGCAAAAAAAAAAAAAACAAAAAAAAAAAGTTTGAGATCATTTAGTCATTTATATGTATCAAACAAATCAACAATATTAGTAACAATTAAGATCCTCATAATGAAACATCCAATTAGTATATAGTTGACATATATGAATGACTAAATAATTTCCAATTTAGTTGATTTTTTTTGTATAAATGATTTTGAGATAATAATTTAAGAGTTAAACGGTTCCGATTTTAATATATTTATGAGGACAACCCAAAAAATAAAAAATGTTCAACGAAGAGTACCCCTAATCGAATAATCGAATGCAAGTATAAGTGATTTGAATTTTTTTCTTTTTCTTTCAGTTTCTATCGTCCTCCATATTAAAATTGAACAATATCCTAAATCATGTAATTATATAATACATATATGAAACAAATTTATATATAGGACAGTCACGTTCACCGCTTTAAATTTCTTGACCGCCATTCCAATTCAATTTCATATATTTTTTTTTTGGGGGCGGATCGTCAGATGGCTGACCTTTTGTAATTTCTTAGACTTGTTCATATAGTTGAGCTTCTCGTTATTTGATCATCAAATATTAGAGATAATATAATTAATAATTAAATTGAAACTATAGTGTATTATATTAAGGAATTAATTGAGTTTAGAGAATGATCGAAACGCACCGCAGTAACTAGTATTTGAGAAGCAATGGCTAAAATGTCAGCACAGGAGACAACACCAGGGCAAACATTCTCGAGTGCAGTTTTAACGTCATCAACCACATCGTATCCGTCCGTTGTTTCATTCGGAGGTGTGTCTTTCTCACCATCTGCGCCGTCCAACATAAGCGACCCATCACAACCCTGCATGCATGACCTTCAATTCGGTCAAATTTCATGAACAACAACAACTAACTCTGTCACACATATAATTAATTAGTATATATATATATATACGTACATTGACAAAGCAGTCGTGAAAATGGACACGGATTAGTTTGGCACCGAGACGGATATCGTTCTGTTGAGCTTGCTCGACCACGCCACGAACAATGCTCGTGACATTCGGGCATGTGGTGGCGTAGAAAGTCGAGCTTAGTTGAGCGTTGGAAGTTCCCAACACACTAGCAGCAACAAGAAGAAACATTGTTGCAGCTGCTATGGAAGAAGAAGAAGAAGACATGATTGATGAAATATATTGATGAGAGCTAATTAAGGTTGGTGTAGTTTTTAGCGTGGCGCGCCGGGAGCTGAGATATTGGAGACCAACATATCTCTAGGCTTTTTATAGACATTGTTTTGTGTTTGCATGGTAAACAAATGATGAAGAGATAGGTCGATCAGCCTTTGAATATTATTTAGGGATAGGTGGAAATTTTGTGATGGTGATGATGTGGCCGGTCCTACTAGCTGAGAATCCAGAACTTTTCTACGAAACCAATTTGTGAGAGGAGATCAAGAATTTTCAAAGGTCTTGTGGAGGGCGCAAATATATTTCAAAAAGTCCAATTAATGGCTATATAATATGGAATTAATATATATTTACATCCACTCTTGGAATGATGCATGTGTTTATTGTTCTCATGATTTATTATCGAATTTTCGGTATACAAATATGATAATTGAAATTATTAATTGATTTTTTAAAATATTATGAACAAGGTCATTTTCGCAAAAAAAATTAGTTAAGTTGGAGATTATTTGGTACTTACGTACGTAGTCCATATGTATCAAAAAAATCGATCACTTTGGTAACCATCAATATTATTGATACATATGAGTGAATAAATTATCACTATTTGTTTTATTTTTTGAAAAGATGAAATTTATATTATGATTTAAGAAATTAATGATTCTTATGATCATATTTGAATACAAAAATGTTCGATAATCAATCATGAAAATAATGAACACCTTAATGAATGAATGTAAGTATTGCTCATATTATATTTAATTTTATTTTATTCTATATTTATTATTTGGATAAGTTTTATTATTTGGATAAGATGATATCATATATATGGTTATTATTAATTATTACATAATTAGCAGATGGATGATATATATATAGTCTCATGGAGAAAATAATTCTCAAAATTGATTGGGTATTTTATATTTATAATACTGATGGATATATACACCGCTCTTATTTAATATTATTGTCTGTTGGTACTTGGTTTCTGTCTAAACAAGTTTGCTCGTCAAGTAAATTAAAGGAACTTGGACTTTCCGCTTCAATTACGGTGGATTGTGTGATACTCTAATTTTGATATGTGAAATATTTTATTTTTAAGCTAATATAAATTATATATACGAAGAAATTAGAATTCGAGCTTAATTATATTATATAAAGGAAATATATCTGCATTAGTTAATATATATATAGTTTTTTTTTTTGTCAGTGACACTTAGTATTCCAAAACTTTCAACTAATGATTAATCTGCGATGGGAACCATGAAGACTCACAGGGGCATTTCAACCTCCCTCTGCCCACAAGTTAAATATCAATTTCATGTCTCGAAGCCAAAACCCTGGACTAAACTTGACTTGGAACCTGAATTTCTACTGGACCACTTGCTCGTGATTCAATATACGTAGTTGGATATTCTACGTCTCCTCCTAAGGTTAATTAACACATTATAAATATAACAGGGAGCTAGACGTTACATCCATAATTAAATTTGAAGGTAATTTAGGTATAATATTTTGGTTTTGTTAATAATTAGGTGTAATATTTAGACCCTCCTCACATGAATAATGAATGACTTAATGTTGATAAATTGCGTGCAAAAATGTAGTACTTAGTGTAACTAGCTGTAAGCCTGTAACTGTTCTATAAACTACTTTTTCAAATTTGGACTGATATATGCAGCTGCAGGAGACTGCTATAGGATCGAGGCATATGCATATGTATACAAATTCAATATAAATATAAAATATTATCGTTATTTATGTAAGTCTCTAATATTTACCCTAATATTTATCCTATTTTTCAAACGAATTCCGTTAGAAAAAATCACGTGACGTTCATTTGAATTGACAATTTTGTCATTTTTTTAACAAAATTCGTTTGAAAAATAGACTGAAGGACTAACGAAAATATTAGGATAAAATTCAAGGACATGAGATATTAATATTGAAGTATAGAGACAATTACTTAAATTATGGTAAAGTTTAGAGACGGTTTCAACCATTTAGCCTTTTGAATATCCTATCCAAACTAACCTTTTATTTGCCCTATTATTTCTGGTAGTTTAGTGGTTATGACGAGTTTGTATTTACTAATACAACATCAAACATGTTTTGCTATCTTATAACATTCGTCTTTCATTGTTTTTATATTAATTAACTTAATATATATATATATATCAAATTCAATATAAATATAAAATATTATCGTTATTTATGTAAGTGATTTCATATTATTAAAAAAAAACGAAAATATAACACCATATCATAGTGCTAATACAGAGCATTGATCTTGTGCACCTTACATTCACAACCAAATTAATTGGGGTACGTGGTGACATGAGATCTTTCTCCTTCTGGCATCCAATGGTGACATGAGATAATTATAATGAATATTACTGAGTATATTAATTGTGGAATGCAGAAAAAGATCGAGGGGTTCTTTTTTTTCAAAAAATCGAGGGTTGAAAAATAAATAAAATAAGAGTCGGCAATGTTTAATTATCGCTCCAATGGCGCACTCCTTTATTTGACTTCTCATCAGTAACAATAAGTTTTACGTCACCCTCACAAAATTGGAGATCGAGAGTTCAACAAAATAGAGCACGCATCTTTGGTGGATTGCATGAAGAGTTCAGTACATGTTTGGATTTATGTTATTCTTCCGACGATTTATAAGGTCTTACCGGTTGATCATGTGAATCTTGGTTGTCCAATGAGCTTTTATCTAATTTAACTTTTATTTTCTTGTGTATCCAAAAAAAATCTTTAGTGGATATTGCAACGGTTTGTACATCATTTTCATAATCTACGTAATTTTTTAATCACTTTACTTATTTATTTCATCTTCAAATGTAAATTGATTTATATAAAATATATATTGAGATTTAGATTAATAGGAAACAATAAGAGGAAACCCAAAAATAGAAAATTTGAAATAAAATAAGAAAAAAAATCTACAATTAATATAAAATAAGTGGACTGCATGAAGAATACTATACGTAAGCTTTCGTCTCATACAATCCTTGATCTACTATTAAAGAACTGTTCTCATTTTTTGTTCTTTTAATTATTTTTTGTTCTTTTCTAGTTAGCTAGCTATTTCATCGAGTTGAAATTTTCGATAAAATTTTAGTATGCAGGTGCGATAGCTGAATTTTCCAAGCTAGCTAGGAGGCAATAGTAAGTAGTGACATGATGGGAGAATTGCATGCATGCGTCCAAATTTTGGAAGAAAAAGACAGTCAAAATGTTCATATTTCTTAACAGCTTTTGGAAGTGTTATAATCAAATCTCAGAAAATATATGGTTCATATGATGAGGTTATTTCTGTGTTGAATTTTCATCATGCAAGGAGCCAATCATTATTAATGACATGATGTTTAAATAGACTAATAATAGTAAGCATATGCATCCAAATATTTTGAAAAAAAAAATGTAAAAAAAAAAGAACTTTAAATAATGTAATTTAACTCATTATATATACTATATATCAAATTAATCAAAATATAAAAAAATATCATATCATGTTACTAAATTCATTATAATCATATAGTTGTCCTCGACTGGTTCTAATTTTTTTAGATCGTTGCATGCCCAAAATAGAATATGATTGAAGTGTTAAAACAAAATAAACATGCAGAAAAATTTTGAGAATTGAAAAAAAAGAAATTAACTAAGAAATATAATAGGTATTATATATACTTCTATATCAAAATATCTCTAGAGTTTTTATAAATCATATATGATAATGATATATGTGTCGACTGATAAGCCTGTGACTGTATTAATCCCAAATTGGTTGGGAATCCCAAAATATATAATCTTCATTTATTAATAAATTTTTAATTAATTAAAACATATAATAATAATAAAATGTATAAAAAAAACAGTGAGGGCGCCCAGGACCACTCTGGACCCACTATAGCTCCGCCAATGCAATATATAATGAATTGTTATATTCTTAATATAACTGAGACGTTTTGAGAGAATATAACTGATACTTTTTGAGATAAAACTCTGTACATACTTATATGGTTACGTACATGTGGACAATATTAGTGTTGCTGGTGATGAATAATTGGACATATCTTTATAAACTTTAACGTGTCTTTACCTTGCCATAATCAAGGTCCCATCTACTTAGATGGTTAAATGAAACAATATTTAATCCGTCTTCTAAAATTTTAACAGTATTCAGTTAAACAGAGACCTAAAATACTTT
The DNA here is from genome assembly GCA_037349345.1 of Oemleria cerasiformis. Classification (NCBI taxonomy): domain Eukaryota; kingdom Viridiplantae; phylum Streptophyta; class Magnoliopsida; order Rosales; family Rosaceae; genus Oemleria; species Oemleria cerasiformis. Next base: position 882,595 of record JAZGTL010000006.1, read on the forward strand.
TCTTGAATCAACTTATATAGAATGGATCCCATTTTGCAGATTTTTCTATGGTAGTATTAAATTTGCAGATTTTTCTTTGTACACTTTTGAATAATATAGCTACTATATATATATATCAGCTTTAATCGACGATTTCTTCTTCTATTTTAAGTAGATCGGTATCATTATGTATGTCGACTTGGTCACTCATTTGATACTTAATTTAGCTAGAGAGCATACAATCTGGTCTGAAAAGTCTCCCACCATGGTCTCATGAACCAATCAATCAGTCCAACCCTATGAATATTTCATATCAATTATTGCACAAATTTTCTTTCCCAGCTCATTAATGTAAAGTAATGCATGTCCCCATTCAGTGGAAATATTAGACCACATCCATTACTTAGCAAACCTAGATGGACAAAATTTGACTCTATAACTGTCAGGATCCGTCCCGAATTTCCCCTTGAAACCCGGGAAGAACCCTGATCCCGTCTGACAACCTAAGAAAAGGTTCCCAAAATACCCTTCAATCCTTACAAAATATAATAACAATAAATACTTCCATTTGTCAGACAAGGGATTCAAGCACTCAATAATTCCCGTAATTAATGACCCATTAAATACAATATAATATCAGAGCGTCTAAGTAGGATCAAGAGTAAAATTTAGATATCCTACTCAAATATAATTACACAGCGCAGTCGAAGTACTAATGCCTCAGCCTCGAGATCAATGTTCGCGTCAACTCTACTCAACTGCCTGAAGGGGGTTTAAACACAAAAGTTGTGAGTGGACAAAAATAATCATTTATAAATTCCTTTTCGAAGAAATACCTTTCTTCCCCTCCATTTATAAAATCATGCATGCATAACATAAACAATTTATCAATAAAAACATCATATGTAAATCACCAAAATTCTCATTTCTCTTTAAAACCATTTAGTTGGACTCACATAAAATCTATATAATAAAAATACCTCGTGATCCACAATTTGGTTTGAAAACTCTCTTCAAAGGAGTTTAAAATCATTTAATTCAATCTGGACACAAATGATCTCAAATTCAAATCATTTCGTTCCATCTGCCACATAATATCTCAAATTTCACTGTTCCCGACATATCCATAACACACCAGGGTATCCCTTGGGATGTGTTCAAATCTGTACAACTCTGTGTACCATCTGTACTATCTGTACTCTCTGTACTATGCATAGACAGTCTCGCGACCCGGCGGAGCAAGGCCCCTCAACACCTAAGGTCCGAACCCTCAACAACTGGTAGAGCAAGGCCCCTCAACACCAGTCAGAGCAACAATAACCATCGGGACGGGAACCAGTGAATCAAATCCATACTTCGAAATCTTTGTTTCTCGGCCTAAGCCAAATTCTTTGCAATATCATTTTTATGGCCAAAATCAATAAAATCATAATTACGGGTCTCAACCCAAATCACATACTCAAATAGTTACCACTTCAAAACGATATCAAAATCAAGTACAAAAACCAGGCCATTTCTCAAAACACACTTTCACTGAAATATTGTAAAACATGTGTCCAGCATCATTTCTAAAATCCAGAAATTCATTGCACCCATACATAACAGTATTTAAATCAAAGATACATTTATGCATGCATTACAGTTTATAAATCAAAGTCCACTCACAAACCTGTTCAAGCAAGCTCAATCCCGAACTGTACGCTCCCCTGAAGTTCCTGGAGCAGTATCGCCTGTCCAAATTAATAATCGGGATTACCAGCTAATAATAAGAACCTTAAATATAAACCCCCTAAACCCCGGGAGTCTAACTATGCTGGCCTAGAAAATGCAGCAACTTTAAAATGTCCGAAACAACCCCTAAACGACGTCCGATCGACTCAAAACCTATGCCAACAGGTCCGAAACGTCAAAAACTACTTGTCACGCGCCACCGTGACCTCAGACTCGGCCCCACGCGCCGCCATGCGCCGACGGAAGGTCGGAACACGCGCCCACGCGCCGCCACGCGCCCTCACGCGCCGGCCACTCGCCTGCTACAGTGTTCACGCGCCTGAACCGGTCCAACCCGGTTCGGCTCAACCTGACCCGGTCCAACTCGACCCGATTGGTTCAACTCGACCCGACTGGTTCAACTTGACCCAACCGGTTCAACTCGACCCGACCGGTCACCGGCGACTCGCCGGAGAAGACGACCAGCTGCCGTCGCCGTCGCCGGAAGCTGGCCGGAGAAGATGATCGGCAGCGCCGTCGCCGCCGTCTGGTTTCGCCGGAATCCTCCATTTCCGGCCGAAACTCCAAGCTTTCCAACTTCCTCAAAACTCAACCATTTTTTACAAATTTTACGTCTAAATCTATCTACTCGAACCCAGGAATCCAAATATGACCTCAAAACCACAAACACGTACATGTGCTAGCCGAAAAATCGATCGGAAGGTCCGAAACTTCCTATCCTCGGTTCGGCTTCCACCGTGGTCCTCTCCTTCGATGGTTGGTACGGTTGTGATCGTGGGAAGGAGTAGAATACGATTAGTTGATCAAAACTGGAAGTTTAAGCCTTGAAATCAAAGTTGACTTTGTGGGTTTTTGGATGATTTTCGCACGGGTTCGGTTCGATGGTTTGTGTATGTTTGTCCCAGAGAGAAAGAAGGAGATGATAAGGATGAAATGAAGATGGATCAGATTACATTGATTTGGGGGTTAAAAATATCTACCCCCAAGTCAAAAATTACCAAAATGCCCTTTCACATCTAGACCCATAACTTTCGTCCACGAACTCCGTTTTCCGCGTGCCGCTTGTCTACGAACTCATGAGTTCGAGACCTACGCAACGGTATCCAAAACACCACCAAAAGTGTCTCGAAACAAAATTTGACTTCCATGCCCTTTACCGACCAAGGGTAAAATCGTCATTTCACATAAATAATTTACTTAAATCCAATAATTGAAATTCCGGGTTGTTACAATAACCACCTAGAGGGAATTGTTATTGTAAAAAAGAAATAATAATTAAAGACCAAATTACGAGTGAATTTAGGTTGGAATCTCCAGTTAAGGTTTGATTTTTGAAATCTTATATGCATGTGGCTAGCTACAGATTTATTTGAAACGTGAATTTGTGAATCTTGAGTTGACTCTCATCCAAGGACGGGGCTATGTTAAGGGCTGGGAGGGCTATAGCCCTTCCAAGATTTTTATTTTATTTGAAAATTCTATATTAAGTTGTTTATTAACTCATTACTCGTAGAAATTAGTCTAACTCATTTAAGAAATTTAACCCATCAGCCTAACTAATATATTTGGGTCTTAACACTACAAGAAAATCTTAGTTGCCCGACTAGTTTTTGCCCGACGCATACTATCTCGCGGGGTAATCTAATTTTGCCCGACGGATATGCATGGTCGCCGGGTAACATTTTGGCGGGAAGAAAAAACCTTTGGCGCGCAAAATTGGAAGTTGTTACCCGACGATTTGAATCTCCCGTCGGGTAACATTATCAACAACAACGACCAATCGCCGTCGGGTAACACTGGCCATTGACTCTATGTTGCCCGACGAATCATTAAAAATTGCTCTGCGAATTATGTTCGTCGGGCAAAAGTCTAAACACACTTAATACCCGAGACTCTCTCTTTTCTTCTTCTTTTTCTTCCTCGCCTCTGCTTCATCCTCCGTTATGCTCTCTCTCTCCCTCTCACTCACTCACTCTCTTTCTCTACCTATTGTTATCATCTCATCACCAATTTTACTACCAATCAAATCCTTTTTCTTTATCAATCATAAAATATCAAATATTAAGGTATGAAAAATTTATTTTTTTGTAATTTTGAAATTTTGATTTTTGATTAGGAATTAATTATGTTTTGTGTTTACCTCTCTATTTAATTTTGTTAAGAATGTTAGATATAATTATGTTAGGAATTTTTGTATTTATTGTGGAAAATGTGTAGAATTAGTGGAAATTAGAAATTAGAAAATTTGTTAGGAAAATATGAAAATAGAAAAAATGTTATGACATTAGGAAAATATGAAAATATAAAATATGTATTGCTTATTGATTCATGATTATTAAATAGTGATATTTGTATTTGTATTGCTTATTGATTCATGATTATTATTGTATTTTTTTTTTCTATTAAGTTTTTATTTATGTATAGAGATGCATTTGAAGGATAAGACTCATTAATTATGTCCCCTAACTAGGTTTATCTTTTTATGTTTATTAATGAAATTTATTCGTATCGTTGAATTTTTTTCTGTTTTAATAAGTTTAGTCCACTCAAAATTTGGATTCAGAAACCGTTCCTTGTATCATCTTATAAATTTTATTCAAGAGAACAATTAATCAAACACAAATATATATAGAAAATCTCACTTTGAAACAAAAAAAAAAAACAAAAAGAAACAACGACAAAGCTCTCTGTCCCCGATAGTTATATTAGACATACCGACTTTGTTGACAAATGAAGAGAAGCATGGCTGGCGGCGGTCCTATGGTTCCAGATGCTATTAACAAATAAAAAGAAAATGTGGTTGCTGATTTATATGTATTTATGTAATTTTCTGTTTGTCGATAACTTTTTTATTTTTTATATTTCAAATATGGGACTGGGGATTCGTTTTATAATATGGTCTTTCGTTTATTGTTAGTCTATAATATTTTGGAAATGGACCAACCAAATAACATATCATACATATCGTTGTAATTAAAGATTTAGAAGTCAATTTTCTAAAGAATTTTACATTTTACAATTTTATATTTTCAGAGCAAATCAGGTAAGAGTATCTCTAACATAATCCTTAAAATACATTTTTTTATCTAATTTGGGAATTTTCAAAAAACAATTGTGCTCCCGCAGAGTCCCTATCTCATTTCCTACTTTAAAATTTTGATATTTTGGGAGTTCTAGATCCCTAAATTTAGCCAATAAAAGCATTTCCAGTAGAGTCCCTAAATTTAAGATAAATTCTAACTAAAATAGTTGGCAAATTATTTTTAAAAATTTTACTCCAGTAGTGTGCCTAAATTTAAGCTAAATTCTTGCTAAAATATATAGTTGAAAAATTATTTTAGCAAACTACTTTTAAAAGGTTTACTCTAGCAGTGTTCCCTATTTGGCAAATCTCAAATATTTTATTATTTGTTTCAAGTTAAACATTTGAATATCCTCAATTTATTATTTTATTATTTTATTATTTATTAAATTCATTCAATTGTGAGGAGATAACAATTGCTACTTTATCTCTTCTATTTGCTAAATTTAGGGATCCAAAATTCCTAAAATATCAAAATTCTAAATTAGGCAGTGAGATATGGGACTACTGGAGCCATTTTTTTTTTTGAAAATCCCTAAAGTAGCTAAAAATGTGTTTTAGAGACTCTGCTGGAGATTCTCTAAGAGAGAGAAAGTAGCAATTGATATATCATTTCAATGCAATGATTTTCATATGTTTAATATGAAGTAAATAATAAAATATTTGAGATTTTTCAAAACAAAACATCGCCGGAGTAAATTTTTTTGAAGCAGTTTGCTAAAATAACTTTCCAACTACTTTAGAATTTATTTTAAATTTAACAATTATGCTGGAGATGCAAGAAGGAATTTTGTTAGAAAAAAAAGGTTATAGAGAGTAATATATATATATAAATAAGCCTTCTATCTTATTGAAGTGGTCGAACTCACCGTCCAAACTATCATGGGTTTGAGATTCGTTCAGCTTCGAAAGTTTACAGATACATTCTTACATAAAAACTGCTTATGATCACAAAGTTCTTTAATTTCTTTTTGTTTTTCACTGTTAATAATTGAAGAATTAATTAAGCAGCCGGCAGTTCTTTCTGATCTGCCCAGCAGATCCAGTAAGTGGACTTATATTCCCCATATTGATCATAGAATTAGCAAAATCAGCAAGAAATAGGTTATAATTAGAGCTATAGGTTTGGACCAAACTTTTGGTGCCTGTTGTCTCAGCTAAATCACTGGAAAATAGAATTTGATCAGAACCAAGAAGCCCCTTCCCATTCAGCAAGTTCTGAAAGTAATGGTTGTCGAATAAATCCTGCGAGTTTCGATCGAGAACCGCGGTGTTGCTTCCACTTCCGGTGAGGGGACACAGGCTTTGTAGGTCACTTGCCATGCTTTGGTCCAATGTGGTGTCCGGACTGCCTGTTCCTGAGAAGTTGAAGAGTCTATTGCTGAAAGTCGCACACCTTGCCAACCCAATTGTATGAGCTCCTTCAATTATTTATTAACACATAATCAACCCATTAATACATTAATTAATCCCACAATAAATTGAGTTCCGAATATTTGATATATGTACATGTGTTTGTCATATTTACAAAAGAAAATCAATCAATTAAATTAGAAATCGTTTGATAATCTTTACCTGACAAGGATACAACGTCTTTCACGTTGAGGCCAACGTCGGCAAATTTGCGAATAATTAAATTAGAAATCGTTTGATAATCTTTACCTGACAAGGATACAACGTCTTTCACGTTGAGGCCAACGTCGGCAAATTTGCGAATGATCACATCTAGGGTTTCAAATGGACTAGGAAGTGAAGTGTTTGCTCCTGATTGATTTGCCACAAGCCCATCTCTCCTACCAAGTGGAACTTTCCATGGCAAACCACCACTCTGCAAGATGTGGTTATAATTGAAATAAAATATAAATAATTACGTAAATATCTAATAGAGAATATTTGCATCTTACTTTTTGTGGGAGCTTTCTAGTTCTACTTTTTTAATTTAAGAAATTTTCGTATAAATGTTATAGATCGAAAAAGTCATTCCTTTAATCGTCATTTCAAAATCTTTTCGAAATTATCTTCACAAAAAATCAACAAGATTAAAAATTATTTAATCATATCAAACAAATTAATGGTAATTAATGGTGATAGTTAAGATCCTTCTATATAGAGTAACTGTTTATTTAGTTGATACATAAAAATAATTAAACGATTTTCAATTTGGTTGATTTTTTGCATATATATAGATGTTTTTTAATGATGATTTAAAAGTTAAACGGTTTTGATTATGATATGTGTCTCCCGACAATTCGATAAATATAAAAAGTGGAACAAGAAGATATCTCCATAATGGAATAAAGTAAAAATAATATTGATGTTATAGCCGTTACGCGTTGAAAAATAGTTTAACTTTATTTTGACTTACTAAGAGCACAGAATCTCTAGCAGCTATGGCTAAAATATCAGCACATGAAACAACTCCACTACATGAGCTCTCCACGGAGCTCTTGATTCTGTCGACAACTTCAAACCCTCTTGCTGAATTCACGTTGGGGGCGGCATTCTTCTCACTATCCGTACCATCAAGTAGTAATGATGCATCACAACCCTACACGCACGTATACGTACATATAAATGAAATCAATTAGAGATGAATTAATTCATGAATTGTGATTGAAATTAAATTGCCATGAATGCAATTAATTAGAACGCCTTAAAAAACTCACATTAACAAAGCAGTCATGGAAGTGAAGCCGAAGCAAAGAGGCAGCCATTCGCATTTCAAACTTGATAGCATTCTGGACCTCTTTTCGGACGATTTTGAGAAGATCCGGACATGTTGCCTGGTAGAAATCTGTACTCAGTTGCCCTTTCGCGACCAAACACAATGCCAAGAACATGATCATCATCACAGTACTCTTCATGGTTAATAATGCTCAAAGGATGTCTATTTAGGGCTAATTAAGTTGTATATGAGAGATTATTGCTTAATTAAACTCAATTTATAGCCAAGAGCAGCAAGAAATGACCATTTTTTAATCAAGTTTAGTGCTAATGATGTATGGCGGCTGCACCTACTCAGTGTTTGCAATTTTATTTGTATGTGTCTAGCTGGTTGCTTGATGAACTCAGAAAACTGCACCGACTTACTGAGATTACGAGACTCATCTTTATTAATCGAGAAAATTAATATTAATTTGCATAATGCCAAAAAAATGGTGGGATTATATAGTGCATGCCAACAGAAAGCCAAATGCCTTTTTGCTACCACTATGAACTTAATTTAATTAAGATAAATGAATCAGCTTTATCTATTGCAATTTGATGACAAGTAAGTAATTAATTAGATAGACAGGGGCCACGTTTTCATTTTAGCCCATTGATCTTGATTTCAATTCTTTCACATGATCAATAGGATATATAGTGTGAGTTGATGCCAAAAATGGATCAACTTAATTAGAAGTGTCTCTTCCTGCTCGCTTTACTCACTCTTTGGGTGAAGGGAGACTTGCAATAAGAGAGGGTAGAAGTAAATGAGCACTGGTGGGGTACCGGCCAAATAGTCTCCGTTGCTTAAGTTAGTTAAGTGTTTGGAGGGATTTTGCAGGGTAAGGGTAGAGATCTCTCTTACCTTTTGGTGGGAAGTGCCCTTGTATTTATAGTAGCAATAAATGTGGGTGGAACATTTCGATGTGGGATAAATGTCCTTGCTTCTGGTGCTGACGCGTGTCCTGGTGGTCCCGAGTCCATGAGTTGTATCGACCAGGTCGGTCGAGGAGGGTAGGCCGAGGGTGTAGGCCGAGGAGGATAGGCCGAGGGTGTAGGCAGAAGGGGGTAGGCCGACAAGATACGGTCGGCCTAGTAGGTTGCTATTTGTTGTCTTTGTCTAAGGTTGTGCGTCTTGCTGAGCTGAGGCTAAGTATGGTTCTGAAAGGGTTTGTTCGGCCTTGACCAGGTTGATCAAATTAAGTGTAAACATAGTGATTTTAAAAGGACATTGGAGTTGACCTTTTGATGATCAATTAAGCAACTCACATATAGTGCCAAGGGCACTATAACCCCAATTTAAAAAAAAAAAATTGTGATCGAGTAACACGTCGGTTCTTTATTAAAAATCGATAAGTTTTTCTTACAGATAATATCTTGTACGTGTTTGTTTTAATCCATACCATATTCACCTCTCATCTTTTAACAAAGATGAACGTCCTCTACAAAGCCTTCATCGATATATCAGAAATATTATTATATGACAGAAACTAAAATAGCTAGGGTTACATAGAGTATAATAATTAACGACCCTACAATTCTTCCGAATCTGTCCATTGGATCCAGTTAGGGGGCTAATATTTCCCATCTTGATCATATACTTAACAAAGCCATCAAAGAAAAGCTTAGGGCTTCTTCTGTAGCTGTCAACAAGGGTTTTGGTCATTTGATCACTGGTAAACAGAATTTGATCAGACCCAAGGAGACCCTTTCCATCGACCAAGCTCTGGTAGTAATGGTTGTCGAAGAAATCATTCGATTTCCGATCAAGCGGCGTCGTTTCCTTACCGTCACCGTTCACAAGACATGTATGTTGCAACTCAGATAGCATAGATTTTTCCATTGATTTATCTGGACCTCCTGTGTTCATGAAGTTCCACAATCTCTTGCTGAAAGTGACACACATTGCTATGCCAATTGTATGAGCACCTACATATGTGACTATGATTTAATTCAAAAAAACAACCAAGCATTCCATATCGAGAACCTCCCCCGTTCCACTCTTTTCGATAATTTAACAAATCTTCCATATGTCATATTCGGAACAATTTATCTTCTAAATCATCATTTTAAGAAAAAAAATTCATAAAATTAGTGATTGTTCAGTTATTTTGACGATTCTGATAATGACTAAGTACTCATAATAAATGACTACATGATCTCTAATTTATTTAATATTTTATAAAAATAATTTTCAAATGATGTTCTAGAAAATGACCGACGACCGATTAATTCCATTTATGAGAACTATTTGCGAAAATTCGTTGAATGAATGAAAAGGCTAAAACGAGAAAGTCATATTGGGCCTATGTTTGAAAATTTATGTACCTGATAAATTGACTAAATCTGTGACATTATTGAGGCCTACGATCGAAAATTTTGAAATTATTGTGTCCAATGTGTCATATTGAGAAGGAATGGCAAGATTGGCTCCTCTCAAGTTTGGCATTAGCCCATCCCTTCTACCCATTAACATCTTCCATGACGGCCCTCCACTCTGCTTAAGATTGCTTGAATTACAAGTCTCTTTCAAGCAAAGATCATCATCGTTTGGTAAACAAGAGAAACCCAAGAGGAAGACTTACCATAAGTACAGAATCGCCGGCGATTAGGGCTAATATATCAGCACAGGATACAACTCCACCACATGCATCCTCAACGGCCATTTTGACCTTGTCTACAACTTCAAATCCTCTTGCTGAGTTCAAATTCGAAGTGGCAAATTTCTCACTGTTATTTCCATCCAACAGAATTGATGCATCACATCCCTAAGAAGATAAATTGCATGTGATTAATTAAACATAAATCAAGGCTTATTTTTGCTATTTATTGTTGATATATATAATATATGTATGAACTCACATTCACAAAGCAATCGAGGAAATGAAGACGAAGCAACGAGGCTGCCATTCGCATTTCGTTCTTGACAGCATCTTTGACCTCTTTCCTAACGATTTTGACAAGATCTGGACATGTTTGCCTATGGAAATCTGCGGAAAGATTAGCGTTGCCAGCTAAACAAAACATGAACACATTTATGAGCAAAAGCAAAGTATAATAGTAGGAGATAGATTTCTTCATGGTAGCTAGGCCAAAAATTGAAAAGAAATTTTAGTTGTGACTGTTGATTGTAGGCCAAGATTCAAGAGATAAGATATTGAAGTTGTATTAATGATCTCGTAGATTAGTGCAAAATATAGTTCATGAAGCATAGACTAATCTAGATAAATTAACCTCGTAGATTAGTGCACTAAATTGTTGCTAATCAAAATTGGCAAAGTGGTAAAATTTTTAGTTATTGGTTTTGCAATCATATAACCTTGCACCATGAAATTTTGTAAGGCAATGAATCAAAGTAAAACGGTTGGAAATCATTAAAGCTGGTTTCATAAAAATTCAAGCAACTTTGCCAAATTCTTTGATATGAATCATTATGTTGCACATCCAATAACAAGTTCATTAAGATTACTCAAGGTATATATGCTAATCTGAACAAAAGGAAAAGGGCAAACTATGATTTTGATCTCCGGACAAAGTTTCGCTTTAGTTCATATAGTAATGGTCGTTGTGATTAAATGTCTCAATTGTCGACAAAATTAGCATATAATTAAGAATGACATGACCGAGGTTGAGATAAATTTATGCTAAATATAATTGTAAAGGTAAATTTTCCCCAGAGACCAAAGCAGGGCTCGAAAAATGGAAAATATCATGACTTATTAAGATTCACTTGTAGTTCCGCTTCTTACTCTAACAAAAAGACTTGTCGGAAATTTGGTTGGTCCAATCAAAAAAGGCATAGAAATCTTTGGACATCTTACAGTAATGCAACGATCAAATCTTATTGAGACGTTGACTCGTTTTTCTCTTCTTCGCTTGAATTAAACCAAACAAAAAAAATAAAAACCGAACAACAACATAAGTTGAGCTTGAACAAAATAATTCGAATTAACTTTTTCTTAGAAACTGAATTGTATGAATTTGTGTTTTGTTTCTTCTTAAAAACATAACCGAATTCGAACTGAAAAATAATTGAACCAGACCTACCCAACCCAACTGGTTCAATCCGAATTAGATTCTTTGGCAACAAAATAAAGCCGAACCTAATCAAAATTTCCAATTCGATTTGCTTCAATTTCTTCCACATTTGTCCCGAACCGGCCCAAAAAACATTATACAGCCCCAATTAGTCGAGAAAGTAAACACACAGATAAATCAGAAGATTTCAGTTTGGACGTGTCTGATGGAGAACTAGCCACGTGTCAAAAGCCAAGATATTAGACTTCTGCTTACTCTGGCTCGCTCTGTGCTCAGGCCTCCACTCTGCCTCTCTCAGCCTCCGTCTTTTGAAAATCTCCACCATCAATGGCGGTAACGGCAGCAGCTGCGCCACCAAACCTCACAAACCTCAGCTTCCAGAATTGGCGCCAAAAACCTACATTCCCAATCTCACCAAAAACTCTTCCCTTCTCCAGAAACTCATCGCCAATTGGAAGCCGTACAAAGCCTCTGACTCAAGCCCTAGCTCTGGTAGACGAACAGCAGCAAGTTTCGTTCACGGAGGAAGAAAACTCTCTCGTCGAAGCCCTCATCGGAATCCAAGGCCGAGGCCGCTCTGCCTCCCCTCAGCAGCTCACTGTAATAATAAATAAATCCTCTTTTTTCTTCTTAAAATCTTATCACATTTTCCAGAAATTAAAGATAATAAGTTCATATGAAAATGAATGATTTTTTTAATTTTTTTTTGCAGAATGTTGAGCGAGCTGTGCAGGCTCTTGAAGGTTTACAAGGCATTCCTGACCCGGTTCGTTTCCCGTTTTATAAAATCTTGTCTTTCACTCTTTTTGGTGTTCTAAGTTTTGTAAAATCTTAGAATGTATGTTATATTATGTGCAGACAAGCTCTGATTTAATTGAAGGACGATGGCAATTGATGTTTACAACAAGACCTGGAACAGCCTCTCCAATCCAAGTATGAATTTCTTTTCAAATTAAGAAATTATTAACAAATATGGTTCGTTTTCTTGGCTGATAAGAACCAAATGATTCACACATTGTTATTTGGTCCTGTAAATTGCTCAAGCTCCTGCTTTTTTTCTTCATCCTAGGCTCCTAGCTATATATGATAGATGAGCACATGTAATGCATTGCATATGTACATATATGGATCTTCAATAGGAACACAATTCACAATTTTACGGAGAGAAAAAATTGTGCTGCAAAGCAAAATTAAAGTGTAGTTGACACTCTCAACAATTTGGGATAAGTAGCATTTTTTAATTTTTATAATTTTGTAGAGGACATTTGTGGGGGTCGACTTGTTTAGCGTATTTCAAGAGGTATATCTTCGGACAAAGGATCCTCGTGTGTCCAATATCGTCAAATTCTCTGATGCAATAGGTGAGCTAAAAGTAGAGGTATGACTTTGCTCTCTCCTTCAACTACATTCTATTCTGATTTAGGGATTTTGTTTTCAGTTGTGTTTTCTACTGTTTTGTTCCAATGCAGGCAGCAGCATCAATCAAAGATGGGAAACGAATCCTTTTTCGGTTTGACAAAGCAGCCTTCTCTTTTAAATTTTTACCATTTAAGGTTCCCTATCCAGTTCCATTCAGACTTCTTGGGGATGAGGCAAAGGGTTGGTTAGATACCACATACTTGTCTCAATCTGGAAACCTTCGTATATCAAGAGGAAATAAGGTAATAGCTGCTACCACTTTATTTCTTGGCAGTATTCAAATTTTAAACTGAATTGCTTGTAGCTAAGGATATTTATGATTCTATAATATCTTTGTAGTGCAGGGAACCACATTTGTGCTGCAAAAGCAAACCGGACCTAGGCAAAGGTTTCTGTCAGCAATCTCCACCGGTACAGGAGTTAAAGAGGCAATTGATGAGTTCATCTCCTTAAACAAAGGCAAAGGTGAACCAGAATTCGAAGAGGGAGAGTGGGAAATGGTATGGAGTTCGCAGGTAAGTTGATGACGATGGAATGCTGCTTCAATCAGATAGAACATATAAAAAAAACTGTCAAATTTCATAATTTTGTTATGGCCTTACATTTGGCAGGAAGAGACGGACAGTTGGTTAGAGAATGCTGCTAATGGTCTTATGGGAAAGCAAGTAAGCGAAAAAAATTATAGCTGCTATTTTTTCAACAGATTTTGATGATTCAACATGCTTCTAATGTTATGCTTACAGATTGTCAAGAAAAATGGGCAAATAAAGTTTGTGGTTGACATCTTGCTTGGCCTCAAATTCTCCATAACCGGCACATTTGAGTAAGTTTCTCATTACCTGCACAAGTAACAAGAAATTTAGCCGGACTCTGACCCAAAACTGATTTTTTACATTGTCTTGCACATGGATAGGAAATCTGGTGCCAGAACATATGATCTTACAATGGATGATGCCGCCATTATTGGCGGTCAGTTTGGATACCCGGTAGAGCTAGGAAGCAAGTTCAAACTAGAGCTGCTGTAAGATATATATCTCGTTCCTTATTCATGTAATGTTCGTTTACAAGATTCCCATTAGCTGGACCTGCTTATTGACAATATGTGATGCAGGTATAGCGATGGCAAGATCAGAATCAGCCGGGGATATAGTAACATTGTTTTTGTGCATTTACGGTCAGATGATACCGCACAGAAACAATAAGATGTCCAAATTGCAGGTGATACAAATTTGCTTCTGGTGGCTACATGTGTTTGTAAAAATGTAAGCTTAGGCACATATGCTAGTTTCATGGTTTTTCATCTTTGTTGACACATTGTAATCTGTATATTGACAGATATTTCTCAGCTGTATAACATTCTTGCTCTTCAGCTTCGAAGATGATACATGTATTCTAAACCCTAAATCTCCTGTCTCGGTTCAAATCCCCTTACCCCAATATTGCGCAGGAAATAAATAGATAAAAAAAAAAAGTGAATCTCAACAAGATTTCAAAAAAAAATCAGCAAGATTGTGTCACAAGAAAGAAGAATGGGAAATACCAAATCGATCAACAGTGAGTCGTCTTACTGTTGGATTAAATGAAGTGTCTTTGAAGTAATAATAATTAATGACTCATAATCTTTGATTACTTGCCTAACAAGTCATCAATGGTAAAGCTTCCTAAAACTTCCAAAACCTTCCTATATTGAACCACACCTTGATTACTGACTTTTTAAACTTATGAAACCCTAGATTTTCTTAGCGATCACCCTTTAAACTTTAAAGGCTGTGTACTTCGTTTGCTCTGTATTCTTAGAAACAGAAAACACCGGACGGGACACAACCGGAAATCCGAATTCAGAGCATGACTTTCATAATCTTTGATTACTTACCTAACAAGTCATCAATGGTAAAGCTTCCTAAAACTGATTTACCCTCGTTCCAAAACCTTCCTATATTGAACCACACCTTGATTACTGACTTTTTAAACTTATGAAACCCTAGATTTTCTCAGCGATCACCCTTTAAACTTAAAAGGCTGTGTACTTCGTTTGCTCTGTGTTCTTAGAAACAGAAAACACCGGATGGGACACAACCGGAAATCCGAATTCAGAGAGTACTTTCAGCACTCAGTAAGTTCTCAAGATTGAATTTTTTTCTTCTTCTTTTTCTTTCTTTTGTATAGTATTTGAGATATATTTATATTATCTGTTATGAACTTTGTATGTGAATAGTTGTTTCCAGAACGTGAGTATAGAGATTCATATGCTAAAGCTGGTATTTTTATTTTTATTGAGATTGATACGTTAAAGCTCCTATTTTTATCTGGTATTTTTGTTTTTGTGAGACTGCTATGTTAAGGCTGGTATTTTTATCTGTGAATTATTTAGTTAACCTCTTTGCAATTGTTTCAGCGTGACTTGTCAACAATGATGGGTCCATACAGAAGAGCGAATAGTAGCAGGAGGACGCCACGGGAAGATCTTTCCCTCAAGGAGACCTCACCCAAGATAACCGGCAAGATGGTTTCCGGTAGAGGCCCAGCGAACCCCCTTAACCTGGTGGAGCAAATGCAGTATCTGTATGTGAGGGTTGTGAGGGTGAGAGGGCTGCCAGAACAGTGTAACCCATATTTTGAACTGAAGAATGGGAACTACAAGGCAAGCTCAGTAGGCCAGAACCCATACCCCGAATGGAACTTAACCTTTGCCTTCCGAAAGGAGAAGATTCAAGTTACAAGTGTGGAGATTTTGGTTAAAGATCATAAGTCTGTTGCCAATGATCCAGTCATTGGCCGATTTGTCTTCAATGTGGCCGATGCTCCCAACATAGTCCCTCCCGACGGTCCATTGGCGCCAACATGGTATAATCTGGTGGATGATCAAAATAGGACAATGGGAGAGTTGATGGTGTCGTTTTGGATTGGAACACAGGCAGATGTTCACTATAATCACGCTTCGCGTGATGATAGTGCAGTAGGAAACACCGGCGTTTCTGTTGCAAACAAGGGTTCTGTAATTCACACTTCACCGAACCTTGTGTATCTTAGAGTGACCGTGATTCAAGCTCAGGATCTGTTGCTTAGAGACAGAAACAACAGAAGAAAGTCTGCAGAGGTTTCAGTGAGAGCTAGTGTTGGGAGGTTTGTTTCGCCGGTTTGTGTTTCTGAAACCAAGACGGAGAATCCCCAATGGAATGAGGAATTCTTGTTTGTTGTAGCAGAACCGTTGCAGGACAAGTTGGTTGTGAGTGTGGACGGGCGGGTGAGTGATAGTGAAGAATATTTTTGCTTGGGACGATGTGAGATTCCTCTGGAGAAAGTCAGAAAGAGGGAAACAAACACTCCTGTCTCCGCTGAGTGGTATGATCTTTGGATCGCGGAGGAGGAGAATCAGCAGGAGGTGAGATTTGCTAGCAAGATTCAGATGAAGATCTCTTTGGATACCGGATACCATGTCCATGACGAGCCTTTTCACTCCTCTAGTGATTTCAGGCCGACATCAAAGGCATTGAGGAATTCTCAAATTGGGACACTGAATCTTGGAATCTTGAGTGCCTCTGGACTGCCAGTGATGCAACCTAACAACTCCACCGACGCGTATTGTGTGTGCAAGTACGGGGAGAAATGGCAGAGAACAAGCACAGTTGTTGATACTAGTGATCCAAGGTGGGATGCACAGTGTAAATGGAATGTCTATGACCCGTGTACTGTTATTACTGTCGGAGTTTTTCAAGATGGTCATTTGCACGGCGAGCCTGTGGATCTACCTATGGGAAAGGTAAAGATCAGGTTATCAACTCTTCAGACTAACAAGATTTACACAAACTCTTTTCCCCTCGTGATTCTGCAGCCTTCTGGGCTAAAAAAGATGGGTGAAATCCAATTGACAGTGCAGTTTGTGTCTCCAAGCATATTTAACTTGCTGCTTTTTTATTCAACTCCGCTGCTGCCCAAAATGCACTACCTTGTCCCATTGCCTAAAGATGAGTTATCTAACCTATCAAACCAAGCTGCTGAAACGATCAAGTTGAAATTGAGCAAATGTGAGCCTCCTGTGAGACCAGATGTGGTGGATTATATCTTGGATGTCAAGCCACATCTTCATCTTCCCAGCACACGAAGAATCAGAGTCAATTTTCAGAGGATCATCAATGTTCTCAGTGGTTTCCGGAGCTTCCTCAAATGGATTGATTCCATATGCAAGTGGAATTCCGGGATCTCTGCTCTGGTTTGCGCTGTCCTTCTGTTTTTGGCGGTTTTTTGGACGGCTGAAGTACTTAAATGGATGATAATCCTAACATATGCATGCATTATTGGTCTCGTGCTTTGGAATTTGCTCTTCAGAAGGGATAAAAAAATTCCTCACTTAGACGCTGAATTGTCTCTTGTCTACAGGGTAGGTGAAGATGTTTTGGCCGAAGAGTTTGAGCCGCTCCCAGCTGCTAGCAGCGACCAAGTTCTGGCCAGGAGATATGATCGGCTTCGAATGGGGGCATGGCACGTTGAGACACTGCTGGGCGATATAGCAACTCAACTGGAGAGGGTCCAAGCTTTGTTGAGTTGGAGGGACCCAAGAGCTACATTTTTGTTTGTGTTGTTGTGTCTCGTTGCTGCCATAGGAGTTTATAATGTGGATTTCAAAGATTCAGTTTTTGTAGCACTTGGGTATGTGATAGGGTATGTGGTATGTCCACTGAAATACCGGCATCTGATTTCGTTTCCGGTCGACTTGTTCAGAAGGATGCCGGCAAAAACCGACATCTTACTGTGAGTGAAGACGAAGGAGAGTAGGAGTAGGAGTAGGAGGAGCTTTCAGTTTGTCTAGTTATGTTGTAAGTTTCTTATTCAGAGGAGATGGAATACTAGAGACTACAGCGAGTGTGTATGAATGAGGGAAGTTGTTAATTTTTTTTTTTATCTATCCATAATATAATCTTGGGCTTAATTATTTTAATTGTCTTTCTCAGTCATGCTGAATTATAAACTTTTAGAGATTTCTCGCTTAAAAATTTAAGAAAAATAATTAGTTATTGGACTCTAGCAATACATGTTTCAAAGGACTTGTAATTGTTAATGAAAACGAAAAATTTCTTGTCAAGACTAAAATATCAACTCATGGTTTTAAGTGGAATTTTCAAATTTCTACAAAACAATCAAAAAATTCAAACTCATCTTACTATAAGCTTCTTAGGCTACATTTGGTGCGCCGTACAAAAGTTGACTCGATAACTCATAGTCATGCAAAACTTTTTTTTTGGTGAACTAAATGAAAGTGAAATTGATCAAACAAAAATAAAACATTTGTAATACTTTGTAGCGGGGTGGAAACTGTGTTGCTTAGGTTTGAGGGTAGAGTCAGCGCATTTTAGTGTTCAAGTGAACTCTAACGATATGCGATTGGGGTTTCGAAATTTCGAGTCTGAATTTTGGAATTATAAAATTTATATGAACTCTATTGGTTGATATTGCGGATTGGAACAATAATTTTGACATTTTTCTATTTTGAGCTTGGTTTTTTCAATAGAAAGGTATGTGAACGTACTCTAACAATATACGATTGGGGTTTCAAAGTAAAATTTATTTTTTTCAAAATTTCGAGTCTGCATTTTGGAATTATAAAGATTATATGAACATCTAGCATTTGATATTGAGGATTGAATAATTTTTTTTTTACTTTTTTCATTTTGAGTTTGATTTTTTCAATAGAAAATTTATGTGAACTCTAACAATATACGATTGGGGTTTTGAAGTTAAACTTTTTATTTCCAAAATTTCGAGTTTTGATTTTGGAATTATAAAGTTTATATGAACTCTATTGTTTGATATTGCAGATTGGAAAAATAATTTTGACATTTTTCTATTTGGAGTTTGGTTTTTTCAATAGAAATGTTTATGTGAACTCTAACAATATACGATTGTGGTTTTGAAGTTAAATTTATTTTTTTCAAACTTTCGAGTCTGAATTTTGGACTTATAAAGATTATATGAACCTTTTGCGTTTGATATTGAAGATTGAATAATTTTTTTTTACTTTTCATTTTGAATTTGATTTTTTCAATAGAAAAGTTTATGTGAACTCCTACAATATACGACTGGAATTTCGAAGATAAATTTTTTTTTTCAAAATTTCGTATTTTGATTTTGGAATTATAAAGTTTATATGTTATTGTTTGATATTGCCGATTGGAAAAATAATTTTGACATTTTTCTATTTGGAGTTTGATTTTTTCAATAAAATAAATTATGTGAACTCTAACAACATACAATAGGAGTTTCCAAGTTAAATTTATTTTTTTCAAAATTTCGAGTCTAAATTTTGGAATTATAAAGATTATATGAACATTTAGTATTTGATATTGAGGATTGAATAAACTTTTTTACTTTTTTTTCATTTTAAGTTTGATTTTTTCAATAAAAAAGTTTATATGAATTCACATAGGAAATTTCTAATATTTTTCGGCCTCTACTATCTTTCGGCCTCAAAGTCACCTCCGAACCCGTTATTTTCATTTAGTTTGGGAACAGGTGTTTAACAGTTGAAACAATTTTGTTTTGGTTTTGGTGGAGGACGAAAATCGTGATCTTATTGAAAATTAGCATGTATAATGTGTTTTTACACAACCAACACTAATAATAATAATTTATATTATAATATCGAAAACAAAGTATAACAGGAGATGCTGCAGTTCATCCTACTATCAATGCTCTGATTTATTTTATAATTAAAAACATTAAAGCCGCAGCCGCAACACCACCGTCATCATCAACACCAAACCGTGGTGGGCGGCCCGCGGGTGCAGGTCAAATGAAATATGGCTCCTTGCCTACCATCGAAACCTGCACTTCCATAACCAACACCAGCAGCTTCAAGTTTTGAAGAATCACAAGCTGTCCACCCATTGAAACAATAAGAAAATAAGATGAGCTAATGAACATTAAATTACTTGAATACAGAAATTCGCAAGATGAACATTAGTGACATGGAAATTTGTTGGCATAAGGGAAAAACTATCACAAAAACACCGCTGTGAAATTGGCTGATGCTGAGGACACTGCAAGGAATTTTTGGCCGGAACACAGAGACAAGCATTTAGCTCAATGGAATCTTAACTCTGCCTCAAAGTAGCTATGATGTGTGCAGTCTATTTGAACTTAAAACATTTGCATCTTCAACCAACGATACTTTCAAGAAAATGTGGGAAGGAAACAAAAGCAAGCATATTGTGCAAAGCTGACTTTGCCAATCATGAAACGGGCAAAGAACATCCATCACAATCAACCAAAATAACTTTCCAGTTTCCACACAACACACATGAAAGAGATCTAACCATTTTGCAGCTATTTCACAAGCTTTCAGCAGCTTCACTCAGGTATCCTACACTTGAAAATCCACCATGGACCAAACATACTCTGAACAAATGACGTCTGCACACTATAAACTGTACGTGCTTAGCTTCAATGAACTTATCTCATGGAAGAAAAGAAAATTTCCATCATCTACACAGAATCAACATGAGCATCTGATATAACATGAGGTGTCATGAAACGTAAGCAAATGGGATTTACCATCACTATGCCAATAGCAACTACTAGTTTGACCCTCAAGCAAGCTCAGTGAAATTGTTTTCATAAACAGAATACAGAAGCCTTCTTCTATGGTATGAGAAGAAGTCGCATTATTTTTAACAAACTTGATGCAAAGATATATATTGGGTAAATAGAGAAACCTGAATAACTAGCATTTGCTTACCCCAGGTTGAATATCCGAGCCACTGATGCAACCCCTTCAGAAAAGGCAAAAGTGCCAAATAGCTGCCTTCGAAGAAGCTAGAGATCTCAAGCTGCGCATTTGGAATCACCCTCACAGGTGATAACGAAGATTGAAGCAAGGAGTGTAAGCCACTTCCATAACAAAACACGACTCAACCACAAGGAAAGCTACTGACTACCAGCCCACCAGTAGCTAACTTTACCACAATCTATAATAAATAATGGGACAGACCTGTCTTCAATCGCATTATCTCAAATAAGTCATACAAGTTTAAATGAATGTTTACAATTGCATAATCATCAGTCTTGGCTCTAAGTTGAAGACAGAAAGCCTTCTTCAGATAACTATTAAGAAGTGCACACACAAGATTAAAACTCACCAAGTCATGGTTACTATGTGCTGATTGATGTGTTCAAGTGTAGCAGTATAGTCTAGTAGCAGAGAAGACAATTTATTTCAATACCTAGAAAACAGCTGTTAAACAGGAGTAGCAATGTCTGTGTAACTTCAAGTGCCCAGTTTTAACACTTAAATTACAGATGTTTCATAAAATTGCAAGGAAATTCATTTACAAAAGGTTTGCATGACATTAAAATGAAGGGTACATAACAGGAATTAGATTACCCTAACAAATGCACGGGTGCATTTCAAACTTTATAGTAAGTACATGCAGCCATACAAATATGTCCTTTAACAGAATGAACCTTACAACTAACTCTAACACCCCAACAACCCAAGAAAACATAAAACCTACAATCTAATCCCCTACTGATATTATTAGGTCAGAAAGGAGCAGAAAAACACCACCAGTTCATCCTCTCTTTCCACCCTCAGACCATAAAAAACATAAAACAAAAGGAAAACAATGAAATTTAATGCGAATCTACATAGGGTGCATATATCCAGAAGTATCAAATCCACGACCGAAAGGGAATGTTTATCTGTTCAGAGAAGCAACTTACATTAACGCGGGACACACTAGTCACCGTCGCCAATGCTATTTCCTTGATCAGCAACTCCCATTTCCTCATCCTTCTTTCCGTTCACCTCACCCTGCATTAACTCTGTCTCATTCTTAGTCTCAACTTCATTACTCACCACCTTATCTTTAACCTCACTTTTATTTCCATTTACTTCTTCTGGTACAAGCACACTCCTTACTTCCTCAATCTCTTTGTCACCTACAACTTCATTTTTTGTTTCATCTTTGGCCTCATTTTCCTTTATTATCATTTCATCTGGCACATATTCTTCCATAGCGGCATCCCTTTCCCTAACAACACCTTGACTCTCAGCCAAAGCACCAACATTTCTACTTCCTCCATCTCTGGAAACATAATCTACCACCTCAACATTGCTCTCACCCTCCATACCCAAATGGGGTACATCCGATCCTCCGTCACTGTCATTCTCAGATCCATTCTCCACAACCTCCTCATTGACCTCCTCCATCACATGGTGCCTCCTCTCAACAAACAGCATCCTCCTCCTCAAGTCCCCCAACTCCCTTTCCATCAAGAAAAGCCTCTCTTTCAATGTCAGATTTTCTTCCTCCAGTTGAGCTATATGAGTATCCTGATCATCCACCCTATTCTCCAGAACATTGTTATACTCAACTCCACTGTAGTTGGGATATATCATCTCAAATCGACTCAAATCATGATCCAATCTCCTCTCCACCTCCACATGCTCCTCCACATCACTCTCACTGGATCCACCACCACCCTCATCATCGTCATCTTCATTACCAGGCGACCGAAGCCTAATCAACCCTTTCATCGAACCATACCCATCAACACCCCACTCCTCTTTCGCCATATCCCCCAAGACCTCCCTCGAGGGAGAGAAAATGGGCGTGGGGAGAACAGCCGGAGTCACCGGGCAAGGCGAAACCAGCGAGGCTATGCCACCAGCCTTCTTCGCTCTAATAATATAAGACGTCGTATTCCTTGGAGCATAAGGCGCAAACCTATTGTTAAACTTCTTTTTCGGATAAAATTTCCGGGCTTTCATTCGATTCTGAGACTGTAGCTCGTGAAGCGTTGGAGGTATGTACCCTCCTGGACCTCCTCCGCTACTGGTCTGGCCACTCAGTGGCAAATTGGGGGGATTCAGATTATTCTCCATTCTCCTCTGGTCTTTCCTTTTATCTGTCCCCTTCTTGCCTTTCCAATTGTTGCGTCCAAGATTCGACGGTGGCTTTTGGGCCGCGAACTGTTGCTGAGGCTGGGGCTGTGGCCAACCCTTGTAGTTCCGGTTCATCATCAACGGCTGAGACTGACTCTTCATCATCATCAACTGAGATTGTTGTTGTTGCTGCTGAGCAGCCATGGCTTGAGAAGACGGTACCATCATCTGTGGTGGCTGGCTCATCATCTGCGACAAAGGCTGGCTCATGACTTGACCTTGGCTCAGACTCATCATTGGCGGTTGATTCAATAGCTGTGACTGATCGTTCATGGTTTCACCAAATGTGAAGGAAACTCCAAACCCTAAATCTCACCAGCAAAATTAATTCGTCTTCAGATTCCAACCAAAACGGTCGATCGGATCGCCGATTAGTATCAGAAAAAGTAGAAAACCCCCAAATTTTGAGATCGAAACCCTAGAAATCCTTTAAATTTCAATTCAAGGTCTCGATCTTAAACCTCTTTCCGAGAATTCTTTCCTTTTTAAGTTCAAATTCAAAGAAAGTGAAATGAAGAAAGATTGCAATTGGTTTTCTTGTTTGAAATTTCTGTTTGGCTCTCGAGAAATCACAAATGCTCGATGGAATCAAAGCCGTTATCGGGAGGCCGAATGGCCCGCACGGGTTTTATTTATAGGGTGAGATTGCGGCCTGTGGACGGTTGGATTAGAACCTTAGGAATGGAGTGCCAAGATTGATTCTTACGTGTCGGTCGTACGCTACGCTGAGACCTGGCAGGCGTCGGAGTAGGACTTGACGGAAATTTACGCTTATTTTATTTTAGTACACAACACAAGACCATTTATGGAGATATTCAAATACATATCCTTTTCTTTCTTTTTTATTTTTGGTAATTTTCACTACGAGGTGTTCTTTTTTCTTTTAGTAATTTTCACCACGAGGTGTTCGTGTTAGCTTGCGCGCACCTCGATTAATCTCTACTCGGGTCGGGATGTAAGTAAAGCCCTGGTCACAGGTGCTTCTGCTGGGAATGAAGCACCTCGATTAATCTACGCTCAGGTCGGGAGGTAAGTAAAGCCTTGGGCACAGGTGCTTCTGCTCGGAATCGAACTCGGGTGCTTTCGCTGGGAATCAAACTCGGGCAATGTCCAAACGATTCAACTGCATTGGAGTGTGGTAACCAATCGCGCCACACCTATTGGTTGAAAATGGTGGCAAAATGTGCTACCACTTCGAGATTCAACCCCATTGGAGCGCAATAACCAATATTGGTTGAAAATGGTGGCAAAGTGTGCTACCACTCTGAGCCAGGGAACTGTTTATGGCAAAGCTCTCCCCAGGGGGTGTTTTTCACAAGCGGATGATCGAACCCGGGACCTCACAGAGTATCCAGCTCACATTCGCCCAACTTGCAGGCTTAGCCAGTTTACCACTAGACCAAACCCCTTGGGTTCATTTTTTTCTTTTCCAAATTGCATTATAATATGAACTCGTCAGTAAATCTCACTTGACATCTTATTTTTGAAATTCATTGTACTAATGATCCTCAAATTCAAATCATTTCACTCAGCATATTTTTCGTTTTTACGATCAAAGTGTCGTCATTAATGCATATGAGTGGAGAAAGCCCTACAAAGCCCAAATAATCTCAATATTTAGATATAAGACACCTCCAGCCCATCAAAGGAGTTAGGTGCTTCCTGCTGGCAAAGAAGACATCTCAACCTTTGCTTGGCGATGAGGATTGTAAGGGCCTTTTTGCAATACGTACATGATTACTCAACTTTATTGCATCTTTTGGGGACGAATATTCCGGCGTGTGTGGCTTCAATTAAACACCTGTGAATTGTGATTACCTTCTTTTAATTCACAAAGCTTTATCAACCACTCAAGTCTTCCCACCTGTCACGCCTTCTATTTGATCTCTCCAAAATTCCTCCCTAACGCCATCACCATCTTAAGGTTAACGTCGAGTTTTGTGTCACGACACATCGAAGAAAAGTGGCCCATGCTAGTTTCTTTTATCATCGGATGTGGGAAATTTGAATTCGGATCCTCCACCCAAACCCAAACCCCACCCCAACCACCACACCTTTACACTCTATAAAATTCAATTTACAGCTCAATTCAAGACTCATAATTCAAATAATGTAAATCAACAAGTAACATAATTCCAATTATATAATTTTCAAACGATTTCAATAACACAAATTCATGCCACAAAACAATCGTAAATGGATCGGATCGCTAAAACTGTCTGCAACGAGTATACATCCCTTGTTTACAATGAGTATACTAAACTGAATGGAGATAGAAAACAATCAATGATATACATAACTATTTACAATGGCTCAAAAATGGAATTCCAAGTACAGGATTAGTGGGCAACCTAGATCAAAACACCCAAAAAAGTTACATGCTAACCCTAGGTTTACCAAGAAGTATTGATATACTCACTATATTACATAATGGCACAAAAAACTCGGTCACTATATTCCACTATTTGGGTTGTTGCCGGCAAGGACGAGAGAGATCTCCAACCCTCGGCTGAAAGCCTGGTTGAACATGAGCCTCGTTTGGAATGTTGATACAAATGGGAACCATGATGACAGTGCAATGGGTATGAATATAAGCATCCCCATCCCGGCATCATATAGAAGGGCAATGGACCGGATGGATTTCCACAAGCCCAGTTTTTTCATCAAGGGTTTCCAAGCTATAGCAATCTGGAACCGATCAGACAGACAAAACGTCAATATAAATTGGGTGGAAGAAGGCATAACTGATTCATAACAGGCATACTCAACGACTTGTTAATTACACTATCTGCAATTCAGTCAGGCTATGGTATACCAAAAGAAAGCTTTCGCGTCTAATTCAGTAATAACTGTATTAAGTATCACAATTTGATGAGATCTTTTAGACGATGAGAGATATTTGCAACTTAATAGTAGCAAGAAAAATAAAAGAACTAGAAATGAAGAGACTTACAGAGAGAATTCCCCACCCGGTGGGTATAAAAGCTAAAATGCAAGCAAATATGTCTGCAATTGTCAAGTCTGAAAATTTAACTGCAACAGCTAAACCAGCGAGCACCAACAAGAAGGAGACACCTTGAATGAAGCGCAACAGAAGCTGGAAGTTCACAGATATCTTCTGGCTAAAGGTGAACACCTGTGAAACCAACAAAAAGAATTTTTAATTACAAAGAAGCACAACTTGCATCCCAATATTTTGGTTGAGATATAAGGTATTGTTTATAAATTCATTCTTCACCTTGAAAAGAACCATAAGCACTGCCAGGACAATCCACGAGAGACCATAAACCTACAGTAAAACACAAAATATTGGGAGATATTCATGCAAAAAAATATTGGGAAACATTAAGCATATCAGCTTATATATAGGCCAGAAATTGCTGAACATGTCATAGACAAAAGCAAAAGAGTTTAAGATGCTCTCCAGCTTCGAAAGCTTTCAGTCATAATGACAAAAAGTTCAGTTTTCTTTTTTCCCTATGACAGCCAAGAGAGTTGCTTACCAATAGAAAACAGCTAGGTCGTTTATATTTACCAAGAAAAAGAAATAGAAAGGCCTTCTACATACACACTATATAGAGTAACGGATCATAGTTTTAAGTAAGAATTAAGAAACAGAACGGCCCAAAGGCCCCAAATTCATCTTTAACAGAAAACTTAGAGATTAAAGAGATGAACTCCATACAGTCATTTTAAAATAAATTAAGATTAAAAGAGAATAAGAGAAGGATGAAAATTTCTGTGAAAATACACATCAAGATAACTGTAGAAGGGAGCTCCATCTACAGCTCATGCATGGCTTTATTTTTGGAAGAAAAGAGATACATAGTAAAATGGTAGAGTGGTAAACAGAGGGAGCAAAGTTTGGTGGGAGTAAAAGGCAGCAGTGACTCGCCAGAATATAGAACTCATATAAGGAAAGAGAAGGAAAGCCCATATTTATAGTGAATAAATTGTTACCGTCAAAGATGTATCATCTCCTTGCACATCCAGCTTGTAGACAATGCCATACTGGAAGATAAAGAATCTCAGACTCAAAATTGTCTCTGCAATTCTTCCACTAATGGTCCGAATATGGGCCTGCAGATGAATCTCAAGAACATAAACAAGAGAACAAAGATAACAAAGGAAATACAAAAAAGATAAAAAGGGGAAAGAAAAAAAAGAACTGAAAGCACACGTCCTAATTGAGGAGGAAAAATGATAACAAAAGGCTAAGAACATTGTAACATAGCGATTTTACTGGATGATGCCCCAAGGTAGATCTAGAGCGAGATGAAATTACATATTTAAAATCTATACTCCACGTTTCTGCGGATGGTAAGTGTTCCGTGCATAAAAGGACAGTACAATAAGGTGGCTCAGTAATCCACTTAGAGAAAATGAAACAAGAACACAAAACTGAAACAGTCCGGATCTAATTTTAAAAAGCCAAACTACTCAAGACACCACAGCTTTCCAGTCTCTAAGAACTATTATTAAACATAAGCCAGTTCTGGTACTTTCCTTAACTGGCTCTAAGTTAGACGAATCAAATTGAGAGTGTTCTTAAAACAGCGACTCCAGCATATTGCAGACAAGAACAGCTAAATGCTAAGATCTGTATACTCCATTAAATTCAAGACCCACAATGTCTCACCATCAAATATACGCTAACTGCTAAACCCTAAGATCTGTACAAGCTTCAACATGAGGCTTTCAATACCAATTACACAAAAATATCCTATTACACTAAATTCTGGTCTAAAATGACAAGCTTTCTTATTATGTAGGGTTCATCATTGGGGAGTTTTTCATTTTTTTTTTGAAAATTCATACACTATAGTGTCTGCTAAAACAGAAGTAGGGAAATTCTGCTCCAAAGACTGAAGATAACAAACAGGTATCACGGGTCAGAAGTACTACCAGTTCTTCCTCCCACCAAGCTTCCCAGCTTTCTTCACCCTTAACTCCAATTCCACCTCGGTAAAGGAGCCAATTTGTCCAATCTCGAAAATCTTCAACAATCCTGAGAGGATAATATCACGGGTTACCCAATCATGTACGATGGGAAAAAATTCAAAGGATGGAAATGAAACAAAACTTACTTCTGCCACTCAAACCCAGATGGATTGAACAAATAGGGAGCAAAGAGCCAAGAAAGTGCCATAAACCAACTGGTAATTGTGAGAAGAATATATGCTACAGCACCATCATTGTAACCATATGCAAGATACACCACAAGCAAAAGAACTACTTCCAATCTGATGATAAGAACAAAGCAAATTGGTTAAATAGAGAGGTCAAAACTCAAACTTCTTTATCTTTAAGATTGTTAGGGATTACCTTTAAAAGAAGAGAAAATAAAATATTATAAAAAGCTAGAGGATTTTGAGAGGTAATAAATCAGAGAAAGCAAAAGGAACCACACCCTTTAACAAAATGACTGCGGGAATAGAGCCTGTAGTTCTCCGAAAATTTAATATGACGTACTACAAATCCCCTGCCCGTTGCTTGGTACTGTTCAGAATAAATATATCAAAATTGATATAATTTGTACCCAAAAAAAGTAATCAAGCAAGAAAACTAACCCTTGCACCACCATGAAGAATAGTCCGGCCAAAATAATGTGTTTTTGTACCCAAGGAGAATGTGAAAAAGACGGAACAAAGTTGCAGCTGCATTGTGACAAAACTGACAATGGCCTGCAGCAGAAGTCAACGGAAAATTTGAGCAATAGAGTCGACAAAGGGGAAACTAAACTTTGACTGAAAGATAGGACCTCCAAGTTTTTAGAGATTACACCAACTCCCTATCATAATGGCTTCTAATTAAATATGTACAGCCAATAATGACTTCAACATTAAAAGAAGAAATTTCAAACTTACATTATGTTTTGAGTATAGGGATTCACAGGTAAGGTATTTAGGAGAACAAATTTTAAATGGATGTAAAAAAATTTAGAACGGTGTAAATAGGATCACTCAGAATCAGATGTAAGTCCGAAAACAGGAGGCCTAGGACTCGTGGAACGCTAGATAGTAAGAATATGCATAACATGTATTTACCCTCAGGAAACCTTGTTCCAAGATGAAGCCTAAGATCATTGGGACGGCTGTGAAGATACCAATTTGGATGAGAAATTGTGTATTAAGAGCAGCAGTCAGTGCAGTATTCTTTGTTACCAAAGCTCTGTCTTGCAATTCTCCTTCAACCCCAGATAACGCCTGAAACAAGAACATGATCCCATGACTATAATTGAAAATGTTCACTGGAGCATCCCCACAAACAGGTGGGCACATGCACATTCACAAGGGAACCACTCAAGCAATAAGGTAACCTAGGTAAAAGTTTTTGGGGTTTCATCAGCCAAGAGCAAAGAAAACATCCTCCTTTTAAAAAAATAAGCAGATCAAATATATCATAATTGGAGATTCAGCACATTCAAACCTAGAATTTATTTCAATAATGCCAACTTTTCACATCAGTGGCATATAATATTAATTAAGGAATTTACTGAGTCACACAGATGCATAGATAGAAGTAACCAAACAGACAGCTGCATAGATACTACTAGTGACTACATCTGTGCAGAAAACTTAGCATAAGGTCCGCAGAAATTAAACTTACCAAATATAGTTTCCCATACAGAAAAATGAATACCATCAACACTGTTAACTGCACAAACAAAAATAGGAAGACTTGTGAGATACAAAATCAAGTAGCTTAATGAGAGCTTTTGTTCCATTGTTTAAAAGGCAGTAAACATGAAGGAGGATGAAGCAGTAAATTTTTTAAGAACACGAGAACATTGAAGGAGATACGCAATATCAGAATACTTACATAGGAAAGGTAATATTCCATTTAAAATATAATGAAACTTTAGCATGATATTATATCTGTGTGACAAATCAACGATAGGAGCAAAGACTTGTGGTTTCCTACTGAGTGGAAACTAGGGATTTACCAACACCAAGATTCAAAGAATAAGTAACTAAGAAACACTCTAGCAAGAACATGTTTACTAGCGAGTTACATACTTATACAAGAGTTCATTGCATAGAAAGAAAGGAGAAATCTTTTTTATTCGAGGTGGATCCCTTTTTTGTTCCCTTTACGAGTTCAGTGTTTTTATAGGAACCTAAAGATTATCAAGACCAACCAGTAACACATTAAAACCATTTGTGTGCGAATAGAATTTCTACCTTCAATTCATTTAACCATATCAAAATACAATAAATTAGGTCAAAAGAGAGTCAAAATAATCGTCATAGCAATACCATTGTACAAAAGTAGTAGCCGACGGTGGTGAAATAAAATGATAGCATTCGGAAAAAATCGAACTGCTGCCCAAGCCTGTATACGTCTCGACTTAGAACCTGTTCACCGTTACCACCAGAAACCTTCCCCTCAAAAACAGCAATTTGATTGAGCCCAACATCTCGCCCTTTGCCAACCTGTAAATTATATTAGAAATTCCCATCCTACTGCTGTCTAAAATGAGGGGAAAATATCTTGCCTGTATATATTCATGGTGAGTCACATTTCCTTGGCGTAGAGTTGAGTTGAATCCTGAAAAATAAGACCACTGACATTTGAGTTAAATCCTTCGAAAGGCGAGTTTAATACACAGAAAAAACAACAATACAACCGCATTTATCAACCAAGAGCCATACCTGCAAAGATATCTTCACTGATATTGATCACACGAGAAGCCTTGCAAATACCCCCTCGGGTTATGTGGAAAACCCTATCAAACACATCAGGATGACCATAATGCATACGTACCCTGTACATTGCTTATGATGTCAGTTTCAAGTCTGCATTTACAAGATCTAGGGAGGGATACATTCATTGGCATCATAGCATGGACTTACTTCAAAGGATTTGCAAGAACACGCTGAGCAAGAGTTACAAAACTTGTTTCCTGATTGGACATGAATGATGCTAACGACGAGACACTGCAGAAAATAGATGTGATCATTTAAAAACAAACAAGAAATTTACTTGGTATAAGTAAACAAAGATACAATTTATACATACCTTCCTGTAAAGACATGTTCCCTGACACCAAGAATGGTAGCACGGCGAATACCATGATCACAGTGGAATTCTTCAAGTAGATTTCTCATCTTCAAAGCTTCCTCAAAATAGTTGTCCTATAGACAATAAAATAATATTGACCAATTTTACAATTATACAAATATATCAAAGGAATTGTAGCACAGTGTATCCCATGATTACAGTTACAGAAAAATGTATCAAAGGAATTTAAGAACAGAGTTCAGCAAAATAAGATGAAAACATTCATGTATAGTAAATCTGTGGCGTATCTGTAAGGATCCCCCACTCTATCCACCAAAAATATCATGTAAACGAGTTGTCTAAACCAGCTTGGCCTGAGTCTCTCCATTAACACAAAACCTCTAGCAGCAAACAACAACATTAGCCATCAAAAAAAGGAAAAAACAATCCATTACCTGATTCATGTCAATTGTCTGAATTGCACTTCCGCGGGTAAAGACTATTGCATGGTTTTGATTTTCAGGTTTTCCTTCACCAAGTTTAGGCTGTCCAGCCAGTTTTATGGAGTAGATTTCCTGTGAAATCCAAGTAATAGAGAGCAAACAAACACAACATCAACAGGAGTGTGAAGAGGTAACATATTTAAAGCATACTGATTACAATAACCATCATACATAGAACCACCACAGATGAATATGATTAGCAGGGCTTTAACTCCAAAAAATAAAGACTTATACTAAGTATTTTCACTAAAGCAAATAGATTAAGGATGAGCTTGAGGAAATAAATAGTGAAATGAGGAAGATCCTAGCTTTGCATCTGAATTAAACAATCCTTTGAGGCCACGTTTGGTGGGATTGGATTGGATTGGATTGTATAACTCATCAAATTCAATGTATCTTAAATGTAAAAATGGATGTGTTTTCATTGTAAGGATTAGATTAGATTAGACATAGAAGGAAACTTACCTTTTCCAATCCTACGATTTTGAGGGATTGGATTGGAAAGTTATCTTCCCTGTCTACTTCCCTCTAATCCCCTTACAATGAAAACATATCCATTTTTTCATTCAAGATACATTGAATTTAATGAACTATCCAATCCAATCCAATCTCACCCACCAAACGAGCCCTACAGGTTTTTAACCGAGCAATAATATTCAGTTCCACTAGAAAACTCTTAAAGATTGAGATGGATGGGAGCGAGGGAGGGAGAGTTGCACACTCAAGAATTATCATCAAAGGAAGAAAGTAAAGCTTGAAAGTTCATTTACCATCAAATATTGTAAAGAGCAGCCAGTAAGCAGCACAAATATGAAAATAAAGGATGACACCATGAAAGAGAATATGAGGAGCAAGAATTATAAAAATGGCCTTCAGCTTTTTGTATGAATACAGTCGAACTAATCAACAAATCCAAAAACAAAACAAAACAAAAGAATAAGATCCAAATCCTAATTAACTAAACTTTCCAAATCCTAAAAGAGAACACGAGCACTAGCAGAACACATATTAGAAGACAAAATAAAGATTGTAGAACCTTGTCCTTCCCATTGATATCAGCCTTTACGAGTTTTGAGTAGAACTCTGTGTGCACTTTACCATCCTTTAAAGTCTCAACGACATCAATATAAGCAACCCGAAGAGCCTCATTTCTAACAATAGAATAAATAGAAAATTAGATGAAGAACAATTATGTCAGACAAATTTTTACAAAGATATGCACCTAAAAGTGCAAACAAGAACTTATTGGAAAGAATAACCCAAGAGAAGCGGACTATAAGCAATTGAATTCAGGACTGTGCAAGCTAGTTCCACTTGCCTCTACCCGCCCACCCCACCAAACAAACACAGCGTGTGAAACTTCCAGAGGCCGTAGTCATGAAATTCAAACATGGGAAAAGTAATGGGAGGTAATGGAATGATAATGTTCCAACAATCACCTTTGCATTAGCATCGCTATATCTGCAGCCTCAGGTTTTTGCCCTTCCTTCTGCTTTCCATATATTTGACATGTGACTACATATGTAAACTTCAAGTCTGCCTGAGCCCGTGCTTCAGGAGATAATTCAAATGCTCGAGTATCAGTTGCGTCATTACTAGAAATTGCAGCCTCCACATTAGATACTGCCAACACAAAATGAGATGACTCACAGATTAGAATAAATAGAAGAAAAAAATTAGCAGTAACAATAATAATAGTAGTTAATAATAACGGTAATAAGATATGCACTGCCAACCTCCAGAATTTATCCTCTCCAAATACGTCTGAAGCATAAGAGCTTTCCTATAATACATCATCCCACGAACTGCAGATACGTAACTAAGCAGTTTAGCAGGAAAGTCATGAAATCATTAAGAGAAGCAAGGACACATGTGCTAAGACTTAAAGAGTGAAATAAGGTATTAATATGTTACAAAGGGAATACAATAAATTTAAAAGCCAAGAACAATGTAGGGTGCTTCTCTTAGAACAGTGTAGCAGTGCTAAATTTTTGAACCACTAAAAGTATCAAGAGATTCAAGGGAGGAAAACCATCCAAAAAATAAAACTAAGTTTCTTTTGCAACACCCAAATGAGTAATACAATTAGTTACAAAAATTAAATTAAATCCAAATGAAATCAATTTTCAAACAAATTTAACGCATTATGGATATTAGAAAATAAGTAACATTCTCACAGATGTCAACACACACACACGTATATATATATATACATATATATAAATATACATGGCTGTGTGAAGATTCAACACACACAGATGAAATCAAATCCAAATGAAATCAATATTCAAACAATTTAACGCATTAGGATATTAGGAAATAAGTAACATTCTCACAGATGCCATTCACACACACACACATATATATACACGGATGTGTGATGATTCAACTTCAAGCATATATAACGGTGTTTATCAGTTCTTTCCTACTGAACTTTTGTTTCTTTTGAAAAATCACTCCATGAGAAAATGGAATCTACAATTAACCATGTCAAAGCATCCGATGATATGAAATTCACTAGACGCCACCAGCATGAGGAAAAATAAGTAGAAAAGGGTGCCAACACATGAGATGTTCTTTTATGGCCAAATTAAATACAACATCTCTACATTAAGCGACAGATGTGTGAAGATTCAACTTCAAGCATATATAACGGCGTATATCAGTTCTTTCCTATTGAACTTTTGTTTCTTTTGGAAAATCACTCCATGAGAAAATGGAATTTACATTTAACCCAAGTCAAAGCATTCGATGAAATGAAAAATTCACTACAAGCCACCAGCACGAGGAAAAATAAGTAGAAAAGGGTGCCAATGCATGAGATGTTCATTCATGGCCATATTAAATACAACATCTCTACATTAAGCGAAACAGGGTCATTGATGAGAGGAAAGAAAGGAAAGCCTCACACTAAACCTGTTATCAAACAAGACCATAGGGGATGGCAAGGAATTGTGACAAAAAGCTCTTATAAACAAAGAAAAGGAAATATAAAGCAAAGTGGCAATCAAATATTAAAAGTATTTACCAGTTCTGGCCAATGTTTGACCTCGGTAAGATGCCCAAAACCGAAGCTCAAGGATATCTGTGGCATTGTCAAAAAGTTCAGAGTCATGTGCATTTTCGTCGCGGCCAATTCTGGCAAGGAAGTTCTTCCACTCATCTGCAAAGAAAAATGATATGTAAAAGAAAATAGGTCCCATCTACCAACAGAAATAAACCATTAGCATAGTTCAACCGAAATACATAATTAAATTACATATAAATCAGCAACCAAATTTCTCAAATATGGATTTACAGCTCCTTGTCAGTGATATCCCAATCTTTTCCTCAACAAACATGGATATATAAAAGAGACGGTGAGAGAAAAGAAAAATAAGGAAGTGAGGAGTAGGGATTACCACTAAGATAGAGCACAAGGCTCACAAGATAAAATAAAATAAAAAATAATGCTGCATAAGCACATGGTTTAAAAAAAGGGAAAGGAAAGAACTCCATATGATAATCCACCGTATCCTTGCCTATTTTTCCAATCATTCAACTATAAACTATAAAATATCACTTGACAGACCTTGACAATAAGCAACTAATTTGTTAACCAACTTGGGAGGCATAATTTTACTAGAAACCACATCAACCACATCATAAAAACACACAGAAACAGCTATAATCCCCTAGCTAAAGAAATCAAAAGGCTACCTGGGTATATCTTTTGAAGGTAAAACAATATTGAAATTCCATCCTCATTTTTCTTCTGGAGTTCAGCTATACTATAAAGCACAATCTCGGCATAATATGGAGTAAACACGCTGCAAACACATGACCAAGAAGATGAGAAATCCATATGCATCCAGCAGCCATTAATCTCACAGCAGTGGAAACGAAGAAGGTATTACCTGAAGGATAACATCTCACGTACTGGCTTTGCTTCGGGCATCTCCATGAAAAGGGAATTTGTGAAGAACTCCAGTCGGCGTCCGGCCTCCAGATTTTTGGGAACATTGGCGGCCGA
This sequence comes from Oemleria cerasiformis, assembly GCA_037349345.1. Taxonomy (NCBI): domain Eukaryota; kingdom Viridiplantae; phylum Streptophyta; class Magnoliopsida; order Rosales; family Rosaceae; genus Oemleria; species Oemleria cerasiformis. The sequence goes on from JAZGTL010000006.1 coordinate 918,009, forward strand.
ATCTTTAATGGTTAATAGCGAATACAATCTCTTTACTTGTGCTCTCTGTGGAATGATAATTATAAATTGTCAAAAACAAGCAGACGTACAGCACAGCCATAAAAAGACAAGTAAAGACATAACGTAAAACTACTCAAGCATACCAACTCAGGATCCTTGGGCCAGTTCAACTTTGCAAATAAACGACCTTCAGTCCTTGCGTTTGTCAACAATTTCCATGTTTCATAATTTCCCCTATAAGTAGAAGTCAGTAAGCTGTTATAATTGGAGGAGAATCAAACAAATATTTGCCTCTCAGAGGCATAACAAAAGTTAACTGACCTCATGTCAATAGAAAGGACGTCATGGTGCACAATGTCATAAAGATCTTGAACAGCCTTAACTGCACCCTTCTCCAGTTCTGACGTTCCCCCTTGTCTCTGTATAATGTATAAACAAACCAATATGCTTTTAGTGCAAAAAGGAACTGGGAAAAAGGATCTAGGAAAGCACCTTAATATGTGATAAGATAGCAAAGAACCAAAAATCTACTCCAAGACATCTAGAACAACAGAACAAGGATCTACATAAAATATACATCTAAACGAAAGAACAAGGATCTAGGATACAGCAGTTATCCAATCTGATAGGATAGCTACTCAAGACATGACAAGTGCAAAAAGGAACGGGGAAAAGGGTCTTCCTAAACGACCTAGATGCTCCAAAATTGCAAAAGGCAAAAAGACTACATTCGACAAACTTGAAACGGAAGCATTGAGAAACTAATACATCCATTAATAAGAACCATAATTACATCAAGGACCAGCAAGTAATACAAACCAGAATTCCCATTAATGCAGTAACCCTTGATATCACAAGTGGCAGCTTATTCAGTTGAAAATCAAGATGAATAGTCTTCTTTGTTATGCTTGCCTGAATATCATCATACACCCTTTCAACCCTGACAATATGGGATACAATTATAACATAAGGTTTTTAAATCGTAAACCAAAAAAATATGCTCCTGATAATCCATTAGAAATACCATTCCTATTTTCAAACAAAAACTTACCACGTCCTTCCTTCCGCTTCCAATATTTCACTTAAGATAAGCTTAATGGTGTGGAAGCACTCCTGGACAGCATACTTCATATAGTCATCTCTTGAAATTCTCTCCCAAAGTTCATCTTGTGAATCTCTACTCTCAATAGCAATATCCTTGGCTACAAATATCTACATAATAACATATTGGCTACATTAGACAAAATTAATGTGGTAGAAAATGTGCCATTAAAATAACACATTTAAGTTTAAAAATAAAGGAACCCATTAAGAATTAAAAGAACAAATAACCTTGCTAGAAAGAAGAAAAAGGGGCCACTGAACCATGGGAAGCTTTCCAGAATTTTTAGGCATGCAAAGCAACTCCAATTCCCTGGAAGAAAATAAAAATATACTCACTGATTGGTTGAAAGAATTCAGAGTAACGAATATAAAATCAAGGGAATAACCTCAACACTCACAAGTTGGTGATGTAGTCTTCTTCCCTTAGATTTCTAATAATTTCATTCCAAAATGGAGAGAATCGACTAGCATCAACCTTCTTCGTCTCAATGACCTTGAAACACGAACTTTAATAAGTTTCCCTTATATGGTCCACAAAAAAAAACAACATATAAAGAAAAACAACTACAACCGTAAAAAGTATATAACATATTACATACTAAGATACACAGTATTAAGTATTCTTTGGGAAACAAATTATATCAAGAACAGAAAGAAAAACTCTACCAGGGAAGGATCCAAACTATAATGAGCAAAAACTCACAATATGAAAAGCATTATTAAGTTCACATTACATAACACATAAGTGTACCAACTGTCAAAGGCCAAATCCAAACTCGAGAAACAAAGAAATTTTTTATAATGGACTATTAAAAACTTAACCCTTTACGTAGCACATAATGTTTCACATTTTTAAGCTAGATAAAAGAAAACGACTAGTTAAGTTTATCAAAATAAAATAGCTCTCTTCCTACCTCGCCGGGAGACTGATTGGAGGAAGTTCTGCCAAGAAAAAGAAAACAAGAAAAGAACATTTAGATAGAAAGATTTCAGAAAGCAAAAGAAGAAGTTGACTAGTGGTGTTCATGTTTATATAAGAAAACTAATCAACTAAATGAAATATCTATACATATATATAACTAACCTGTTAGGAAGTTGCACATGAAGAGTGTTCATAAAAGCTCCAGGAAACTGCTCAAAAAGTTGATGGAGTGCTTCCAACGATCTAATCTGGAGATTATAATACAGAGATGAATCATTCTAAACAAGAAAAAAATAAATAAAAAAAAGAGATAGAGAAGATGAAAAAACCCTGTAAGGGGAGAAGAAATAAAATCCCTCCAAAAGTATTACTGACATAAGCATGATAGTAAAAAATCCAAAGGATCCTGCTCCAACGTGAGCTTTAGTAACACGATTGAAGTGAACCAACAATAAAAACTGACCTCTCCGAGTCGATCTCTTGCTCCAAGCAAGAATCCCCACACACCAGATATAAGGGTGTAAAACACATGCAGATCTAAGAGATAAATCTGCAAAAATTGAGAGTTCCATATAAATAAGGGGAAACGAAGAATGCACACCAGTAAACCAGGAATGAGTTCCAGAACAATAAATTCTCTCTTTCCCTTGAACTAGTTTTCTGCCCCTATTTTGTCACTTCAAAAGCCACTTTAATCTGGACTGGATCATATGTCAACTCGACACTGACCTTATAAACTCTAAATCGTAATAAGCATGAAAGTTGCATGATTGCAGACTTGATAGAATAAAATCAAAAATAATCCAACTTACAGCTATCACAGGAGCCCATAAACTAGCAACTGTCAGAGCATTGTAATTGTCTGCAAACACACAGAACTTAAACATTAAGATGAATGGTTAGGGAAAACTTATAGGTGCTATTACAAGCAAAATTAAAAATATATAACTAACAAAAAAAAAAATACTCCGTTAAATAAAATAAAATTTATTAATACTTAAACCATTAAGTAAAGTTAACCTCCGTTGAAAATAAGGACTGTAAGTGAATAAATGAAACATATGGTTCTGACTGGAATAAGTCAAAACCTCAGGTTGTCTCCCAGAGTACAGAGTGCAGTCATAGTTTGGAATATGATTTCACTTCACTTTCTGCTCCAATAAACTACTTTACAAAATTTAGGATACACAAATTGGCAGCACAAAAGAAGAAAACATAGACGATGAAAAAAGTAACAGTGTTAATGTCATTTGGCATTGGCATTTCCTAGACAGACAAGGTTTGGATTACAAATTATAAAAATATATAATTTACTTCACTAAATAAAAATATCAGTAAAGGTAAGAGCGGTTGAAACTGCAACAAATATTTAGAAACCCCAGATCATCTTCCATGCATATACTTTAAAATTCAGGATTTTCAATATCATTAGACATCTCAATGGAATTCCAAATTTTAGTAGGAAATATAGCTCGGTCCAACTCAAACCAAAAGGCAACAGACCTAACTGAAGAAACTTTTTACATAAAAATAAAATCATAAACTTCAGACTCTCCATTTCGCTTTTGAACAAGCCTTTTTTATGAGGAACAGAAAGTTTTGAAAGCTGAAAACACAGTACAACACTTAGTGAACCAGAAATCCACCATCAAAAAGGTACAGCCTACTAAAGCTTCCAAACAAAAGCTTTTATGTAGGAGCTTTTATATGTTAAATACAGTTGAAAAATAGATTAAAAAAATAACATTCTGGCAGGGTGTAAAAAATATACATATACATGGAATCTAAACTGGTTGCTTACTTTTAGAAAACAAGTCATGCCAAGAATATTTTATCGGATCCATTGTCACTATAGTCTTAGTTGGTTTCACTAATGGTTTTATCTGTCAAAACAAAGATAGAAAGTGTTTAGAAGTCAGTATTAATCACAGAAGGAAAAAGGAAATAGAGCCAGTCAACTAAATAACTAATTAACAAACAATACTGTGGGGGCATGCTCAACATAACAAACCTGCAGAAAATATGCAAATGAAAATTTTCCACTCAAAATCACTAGCCAGAAAAGCATATACCTGCAACAAAAAAATTCCTTAGCAACTTTAAAATCAAATTACAAATTCTATTCGAACTGATATACCTGAACAAGGAGGAAATGAAGATCAATCAACCATAATATATTTGTTATGACAGCACAATAAAAATTTGACACATTTTTCCTTTCTTATACATTTTTGACACACTTGGTGTTTGTCTACAATATAATGGACCATCTAGCGACAAGGTAGCATGGTTACTAAAATCAAGAAATGGCTCATTAGATATGATCAGGACCTAGATTGCACCCTAAATTGTGCATAATACAATTGGTAAAAAGAATAACAGCTTGATAACAAAACAATTATAATCAGGATCTCTTTTTCAGTTTACCTGTTCAAATCCGAGTATTATGTGGTTTTTCTGCGGACTGGGAGAAGCTTTTAGCTTTCCCTCTATGAAACAGGAGGCTTTGGTACAAGTGGTTTCGGGGCACTAAGCCTCAACTTTGGACAAAATCATGGGCAATGCGGTCTGAAGCCGCTTTGGTAGATAATATGGCTTCTATGTCATTTACTTAAACTTTGCTTAAGCAGTAATGGGGAGAAGCTAATATCAAAGTGCGCCACATCATTTATTTAAAACAATGGCATTTTTAATCTAATCTAACTATTCAAGCATAAGGACCCCAATCAGAGATCAACAGCAGGATCCAGAATTAAAAACCTTGCTTCAAGGACCACCGTAGAAAAATTAAGGGAAAATTATCTATTTTTACTATGCAACTTCAGAAAAACTTTCAACCTTTTAATCAACATTTTATATGTTTGAAAAACTCTGTAGTTCTTATTATATCCTATTGGCAAGTAGCAAAAGACAGGAACATACAGCATTCAACAAGAAGCAAAACTTATAATATACGGTTTGAGAAAGATACAAAAAAATTGTGATTTAGGGAGTACTTGATAAAATCAGTAGTCCTTTCAAACATGCCACGTCCAACATAATGACGTTCCTACATAAGAAACAACAAAGGGATCAATAAAGAAGATCCCCAAACGATGGTGAACACAAATATAAAGGCATAAAGAACAAAAAGTGCAACTGGTGAGAAAATACCTGGCGCAGCCATTTGACAAAGCTAATCAGAGGAAAGCGATCACATTGATTAGTCAGATTGTGGCAAGCTGGTATCCTCATAAAAAAGCTAATGAAGAACTGGATACCAGCATATGTGGCTATAACAATCTGATACAATCTGAAAATAACTGGGTTTCCATTTTGTTTACTCTCTTCCTGGAGAGCTTTCCTGGGTTAAGGCATAGAGAAAAGAATGTTACCTCTGAATAACAAAATCACACAAAGGTACAAATATAAGAAACATAAACAACAAGCAGAAAACGGAGTTAAGGAAAGAATGAAGAATGTTAGTGATCAGGGATTTACACATAAAGAAAAGTTATGAACACTGATGCAGTGCTAAACCAAAGAAATCGGAGAAAAATTCGAGAAACTGCTAGGCGCCGTGTTGTCGAATATGCACCATACATCATAATAACGTCAAGAACACCTACACAGAAATTATTTCTTAGATACTTAAGGAATAGTACCGTGCAACTAACAGAAATACCTTTGCTGACATCATTGGCTAAAACACTAATATAATACGTTCTTAAGTGACCAAGGTATTAAATAAACCCATCGGCCCTCTAAGGAGTGAAATAACATACTCTCAAGAAACTTCATTGCAACAAATGTTGGACCAAGACTGAGAACTTCTCGAATACACTTCGCATTAAGATTCCCATTATTAAATGCAATGATGGCCAGTCCCTGATGTTTCAAAGATATAGCATATTTAGTTCAAGCGAAAATTGCGAACTACAGCAGTCCTAAAACACGATCAATTTAACATATTGGGATAAAAAATATTGTGAAACAAGAGAAAACTGTTACTATAGCAAAGTTAACATTATAAAAAAGGGAACCTAGAACATAAAGAAAATAGCTCCAGAAATATCTGGGAAAACAACATTTACAAGATATTAATAAAAGTAGAATTCTGAAAAGTGGGGAAAAAAGTTAGGATTATTTCAATGTTCTTTGCTTTCTTCTCCTTATCCAGTAGGAAGCCTCACACGGTATATCCAATAGGGGTGAGAAAATGAGAATCACAAAAAAGAACTTAAAAAGAAAATGAACGAATATCAAGAAAGAGCAAATATAGAACTGAAAACCTGAAACATCATCACGAGGAATATCCAGAGTCGGTGGAAACTGTGATATAGATGGAGAAATGTTCTGTGCTCAACAAACGAAGTTTTTCCTTGATGTTGACTTCTCCTGGATTTAAGTATATTCTGTAAGACAAAAGGAACATATATTAACCCCATATGCAGCAATGTGAAATATACAAACAAAAAAGAATCTTTGATTTTAGCCAATTTAGATCGGAACAGGATCATTCAGAAGCATTTCAAATTTTAGTCCAAATACCTTTCCAATTACGAAAGGTTAGATTTCAAACAAATTCTTATAATTTGGGATTAAGATATTTTCGAAAATTCAGAAATTCAACACTATCAAGATTTCAGAGGTTTTCAGAATTTACAAAAAATCTGCTGAACAGAAGTGTACAAAAGTATTTCATATGTTATTTCAAATACCTTTCCAATTATGAGAGCTTAGATTTCAAAAAATCTATGATTCTGGAATTAAAATTTTTTGGAAAATCCAGAAATTCAACACTTAAGATTTCAGAGGTTCTTGGAATTTACAAAAACCCGCTGAACATTTTCAGAACATTTGGACAGCAGATACCTAATAGTTGTTGTATTCTATGTCAATTTCTAACAGGATATATTCGGAAAAGTCAAAGTTCATGCTGAACACTGAACAAAACAATATGATTCAAGATCTATGATTCCAGCAATTAAAAATAAGTTTCATCAAGAAAGAAAGAAGCGAACCTTTGACCCTCGTATTGGCTTTTGAAAAAAAGGCGAAGCTTCGCGCCAAGGCCAACTAAGGTCAAAGCAATGAAGTGACCTGAAAATAAAAAGTTGGTACGCCTTTAATAAACAAACATACGTTACAAAGCACAATCTTACAAATATCTTACCAGAAGTACTCATTAAAATCATCATAATTGCGCCAGGCAGAATGTGGAGCTCGTCCATTATCATTGCTTGCAGCTTCCTGTGCATTATTGTGGATTAGTAGACAATAGTAATGTAGAACAGTGAATGCTACAGAGAGCATCCTTATAGCCTCTCCCTGAGACATACCGCAGCAACAACCTCATACAGAGGATAGATAACTTTGTCAAGGAAAGAAACTCCATTTTCAGAATTACAACTGTTTGCTGGCTGCGCAATCTGTTGCCTTAGAATTTCATCCATTTCCCTTACCATCTGCACATTGAATTTGGGGTTCAAAGTATAAGAACTCATTTTGTGAAAAAAGGAGAGGAAATACAATTAGAAATGGAGCAAGAGCAGCATAATAGTAACATGCTAGAAAGTGGAAAAACACTACACTGAATGAGCAGAAAAACAACTAACAATGAAAGTAATATTTTCAGAATGCTTACCATGCGCAAAAAGACAAAAAAGCTTTTCACATTTAAAACCAGAGTCCTAGAAACTAGGGGAATTCAAAAGAACATCTCAAAGCAGAAGAAAAGGTGATTCCAGAATGACGCAGAAAATAAGGAAATTAGTGCACAATAGCCAAAAAATGAGCCAAAGCAATCACATCATAAAGGCATGGAACCTCTTAGCACAAATATTAGACTATTAGTTGCATTGCATCAATCTTCCTGCACAAGCCATAACCTTTGAAAAAACCTTCATTTAGTGAAGAAATTTGAAATGTGTTGTTATATGTGAAAACAAAGGGCATCAGGTGCAGTATGCAGGAAGAAAAACACTACACGAAAGCAACAAGCACAGACCAACAGCCAAGTCCACCACAACATTTCTTATTCTCAAATAAAGCGTAACTCACATGATGAAATATGTAGCACAAGCATTCTGGAAGGAATCTAATATTGGATGCTTCACCCCAGATCAGAAAGTAAGCTGAAACAAATAGTAACTTTTTCTCCTTGCTAACTGCCTCCAAGCTGCACAAATGAACTTAAATTATACTTCTATATCATCGAATCCCTTTTTAATAGTTTATGAGAATAACCCTAACAGAGGGTATTAAATCAGATCCAGAAGTCCGTACTTGCTCCAAACTGGCTGAATGCATAGGTAATCACACCATTTAATATAGTTCTCGAGGGACTTCAGAAATACATTTTGCACCGCAGCCTCATCCAATTTCTGGAGCAACATAAAGACACAACATATCAAAGGACAAGTAAATCTTCCAAATCCTTGTCACAAAGTTCAGGAATCAAATCAACAACCAACAAATAAGTTAGTAAATTCACAAACATGTCCATTAAACATAACAGAAATATCAAGCCTTAATCCTAATCTTACACCACCGACAGTACTATATCACCATATTAACTTATCATGTAACCAAGTAATATATAACGCAAAACCTTCTATACGGTACAATTTTACTAACAAAGATATAATGAAGTTTCAATCACATAACATGTCATTCACCAGTATCAAAAATCATGTTTTTGGTGGAAAAAAGTATACGCATTACAAATCATGCCAGTTCATCCACTACTTCCACTTGCCACAGAATCCACAAGAAAAGATAAGGCACATGGCAACAGAGCATCAATGAGAAAAAATCCTGTGTTGCATTAACCCTCACCCACTTTTCAATATCAGTTTCACTCTTATTAAAAACATGTATATATATATATCAACTTACTGTCTATATCAAATGAACCACATCCTAAGATCTCTAGCGGTCACCCGTAAGACTTTAAGCAACACAAAGTACAAATATTATACTTACAGGTTCGGTTTCGTCAGGAATACGAAGCCGAGATTGCTCATTTGCGAGGAGGTGAACTATATGTTCGCGCTGGTTAGAAACATTATCTTTCTGGCATATACAACAAGAAACATAAGAATCTCAGAGAGTTATTCAAATGAAAGTCAGATTATCATAGTACTTTGGAACAAAATCAGATTATCAGAATAATTATGAGATGAAATGTTTTAAAACAAATAATACATTAATCAATAAAAATAATGAAAGGTTGACCAAAAAAATCCTCCACTTCCCCAATATAACCCTACATAATCCTTCTATTCATCTCCATCCAAAAGGCATAGTCTTTAGGGCAAATATGGAAGCCATGAAAACATCTGGAATACAAAGATGGATAAGGGGTTCAAGGTCAAGCCCTTGGAAAGACACAGATGGTCTAGTTGTTTTAGGGGTTGAAGGATCGGGTTTTGGAAGAAAATATGGATCGGTGCCCCAGGCTGTATAATTGCCAGGTCATCATAGTTCAAACCAGTTGGGATGGATGGGGCCATGGTCCTTCCATAGAGTTGGGATCTTGGTTTCAGAATAAATTCAAAAGACTTCCTGGTAGAGGAGCAGACATAGCGGCGTCTTTTGCAGGATAAGAATTCAATTAAGTCTCAAACAAGCATGGATTTTTTTTCATTTAAGGTCTTTCAAATTTATCTTTCTTTTGGGAAATGGGCGCCTTGAATCTTCATCGAGCAGGTCTGACAAGGAAGGAAAATGTCCCTCCAAAAGTAAGTTTTGGCTCGGTTGGCAGCACATGCAAATACTAAAACATCTGACTTAATTCAGAGGACAATATGATACAAGAGCATTAAATCAAAATAAGCTGCATCTAAGTTAACAAACCAAAGCGAATCAAGACACAACAGCTTTCCAATCTAAGATATTATAGGACAGAGAAAAAGTTCACTTTGTTCAGAAATAAAAGTTCATCTTTTATGTGAATCTCTTTCTTCACAAATAAAAGTTCATCTTTGGATTACCAATCCACTATTGTAAATCTCTTTCTTCAGAAATAAAAGTTCATCTTTGGATTGCCAGTCTACTTTATTGAAAATCAGAAGAGAAGACCAGATGTGCATCAGTATCCAAAAAGGTGTATTTTGTGCAGAGCAAAAGGGAAGAGTTTTTTATTGAAAAACAATTTGTTTCTAAAAATTATTTCATAAAATACAGCAAAGGCTCCGTGAACAAGAGGTCTGCATAAAGTTGATACATCCCTCACAAAGAAGCAAAACCAAATTGTTTTTCAATTGTTTGATTGATGAAAGATAAAATTGTTCACAGAAATAGGGATGTAACAAATGATGCAGGAGTGAGAGGGCAAGACATTAAAAAATAAATCCACTCAATATAAAAACTGTAAGTATTTTGTAAATATTACACATAACATTTGAATTTTCACAAAATATTTTGACTCTTAAATATAAGAACTTTGTCAAAACTTGAAAACTAAAAAACCCAAAGGCAGCATATGGATTCAAAGAGAAGTGTGATCCAGCAGACAGGTACCTGAAATCCAAAAATATAATGAAGAAAATCTAGCATGTCGGGATCTCTTGTAGCAGGGATTTTCCAATCTGTAGGCAACTTTGGTAGGTCTCTATAGTACTTTAACGCTGAGACTGCTGCTTGAACCTGAGCATGATTTTCTTTTGTTAAAACACAGACAAGCAAAAAAAAATGTTAACTTAAAGAATGCAAATAAAGAATAATATACCTCAGGCAAAGAAATAATAGTATTTGTGATGCTGGGAGCATCCAGTGGAATAATATTGTAGGCAATGAGGTCCTCAGTCATTGCTGCATCTGATTCCATTACTCGTTTCAACTGCAATGCAAAAATCAAATAAATAAACTATATCATACCAACTAATAAGTGTATTAAAAACCATCTCAAGCAATGGAAGAATGTGGACAGATGAGCGGAAAATACATTAGAAGATATGACTAACCAGAACATAAATCCATTCTGCAAAAGGATATAGGAGGTAAAAATATCTGACAACCATAACAATTATAAGCTAGACAAAAAAATTAAAAAATATTATTTATTAAAACTAAAATTCATGGCCACCAAACCCTAAATAATAGAATAAGATGATGGTGGCTTTGAGCTTATTGATCCCAAGGCCTTTCACAGTGGTTTAGGTGATTTTGATTCCCATATATAGGAATCAAGCTACCTGAGTTTTCTTCTTACAGTACTATTCCTACAGTTGTGAGTTTAATAGATGTGTCTCATCTATTAATTGTGTGAACCAAATGCTTTCTATTGGTCTTTGCTTGTTCTCATTTCTTTATCACTCAAATGGGCCCATTACAATATGGGAATCAAACTAATGAGACCCGTATATGACACTCAGCAAAAGAACTCAATTATATTGGACTCGAATTTTCCAGCCCACCATGGAGGCTTAAGGTAGACTGTCGGTTTTTTGTTCAGATTCGGGCTTTGTTTGGGTGATTTATATTCATAATAGGAAAAGTATGATAATTTATATCTGAAATATTCAGGTGGGTGAATGTGAGTTTTTTCTTTTCAAAAAACTATTTGCCTTACGGTTCGACATAAACCCAATAGGAAAACCATAAGAAGTGGCTAATTCAAAACAAACAATACACATCCTATCTCATTAGAAGACTCCCAAACAATAATTTGAGAGCTCATTGTCCACATGCACTTGCAAAAACCGTATTTTGTTCAATTGGGAATGTTTAGTGAGAGTTCAGGGGCTATAGTAAATCTGAGGTTTGGAGAAAGTAGGACTATCAAGTTGTATTCTGTTTTAAAAGACACAGAATATATGTTGACAGTTGACTATTAGTGAAAACAGGGAGTACATCGATATTATAATTTTCATTTAATTCAATCTTTAGATAGGAATAAGATAGGTATTAAAAATGGTTCATTAAATGGGAGCTAATTGAGGAGGAAGAAAAAGGTGTCCAAATAGTATAACCTCAAAAAGAAACTTTGCACAGTCGCACATAAGGAAGAATAGAACAGGTTGTAGCAGCTGTTTGGAGGTTCAGCTCCCATTGAATCAACAAAAGAAAAGGCTATTACAGAGAAAAATAGGGCATGCAAAAGAATATGATGATGCATGTACAGTCCATAAAATAATATTAAGTTTTGCATTAAACAGATTCAACACTATAAAACCAACCTCTTCAGGAATTTCCTCAGTCAGCTGCTCCAGAACTGTCCCTAAAACTCTTAGAGTTGCAAATACTCTTTTCCTCTTAACTGTTTTTCTCTCCAACCTGATTGAACATACAAAGGCAACTAAATCAATCTAACACCCAAGGAAGACATGATAAAGTGACAATCCTTCAACAACAAAAGGAAAAGAAAAGATTCTTAGTGCAACCATCCAGAAAATCATGCATGTTTGTGTGCCTATGGCCTTTCTCCTTTTTTCCTGTTTTCCTTTTTATTTTTCAAAATAAAGAAACTAGAAGCTAAAACGCTCATGAATCAACATTGGAGAATCTATTAAACAGTACAGAAAACAATGTGATAAGAAAAGAAATCCAGAGCCGTACTAGAAAAAAATTACAAACATCTGTGTAATGCATAGAAACATCTGTGTAATGCAGAGAAAATAAACAAACAAAAAGAATGCCCCTTGGGATCACAATGGGACAAGAGAGACCTACTCGCCCAAGTTTCCACTGAAAGCAGCAGACTCCCTCAACTTCATTTCTTCCTCACGCAGCTTTTCTACATTATTCTTCTGTCTATAAAGTTTATAGAACTCTTGCAAGCGAGCAATGTCCTGGCTTCTATCTATGGTTCCAACCTCCCTCTTTGCTAGCTTTTGCTGGAAATTTTCTCAAAGGACAAACGAATACAAGTTATAAACAAACTGAAGTACAAAATATCCCAGAATAACAGAATTACAAAAATAAGGCATATATAAGGCTTATAAAAAAGATATTACAAATCTAACCAACTTTAAATTCCCCCCTTCCTTCATATAGAATATATACCTTAATGACAGACATTAATCCAGTCTTGAACTGTAATACTCCCCGTCCTTCACTATTAGGATCCAGATTTTGCGCTTGCGAATAAGCATGCTCGCATACTGCAGGTGAACAAAATTCCTCAGCACTTTCAAAAATGTGAATTGCAATCATAGAATTAATTATTCCGCAAGATATACAAATGTTTTACCACCAAAACTGTAACAATAACTGAGTTTAGATGATTATCCAAGTCAAAGTAATTTGTAAACTAAAAGAACTAAGACAGAAGTACCATCAAACAACTCTACCTTTCTTGTTCTACAGTTTTAGGATTTAACCTTTAGAACAAATGTGAACGATAGCCAATTCACAGCATTCAAACTTATCTTCTCGAACTAATAGTACCTTGCTAAATCCAATCAAACGAATTTTGGTATAGTCCCTTCCTTCTTTCCCTAATCCAAGTAACGGCAATACAAGGCAGATTACCGCCTGGCTTCAGATGCTAGGTCCAACAAAAGGAGCACCACTACCTAGAGGTCAAGGATTCTTTCTCCTGTAGTTCCAGTTTTCTTTTGTGTAAGAAAACTCTAGTGAGCCTTTGTGCTTCTTTCTATGAGCAATCGAGGAATATCCTCCTTGCTTAGTTCAGGAGGACTGATGGAACTGTTGTGTTGAAGGTATTTTATTTCTTGGCTCATATGTCGAAATAAGTTTTATGCTTAACTTAATTTTCAATATAGAATTATTCATACTATCTAAATCTTGCATTACTAAATACGTGAAGCAGCCACAACTGTAATAGGAATAAGCTAAGGAGGACTAAAGAGTAGGAATCATTTTTATGAGCGGCAATGAAGACCAAAGAAGTAACACACAATCCACCATAATAAATTGTATTTAGAAGTCATCTAAAAAGATTATCATTTTTTATCATACATAAGTTTTTGAAGAAAATCAAAATCTAGAAGCCGGTCCCCTCTCATCAACTCAGACGAATATATGGTCAGCCTAACTAAACCAAGTAGCAATCCCCACCCCCAACCCCAGCTATGAAAGTAGCTTCACTGATTCTTATGTTACATTTAGGAAACTCAACCTTTTGTTTTACAAGTCAAGCAAGCCACGATAACATATCTTCTATGAAGACACTTGCACTAAATGCTTCACTATTGGGGATCTATGCACTTGCACAAAATGTAATACGCAAAGGTTCAAAATTTTAAACAATTTGCTACAGCCTAGCAAAGTAACCAGCATGGAAAGACTCAACTAAATGCTGAGATAATATAAAAGGGCAGAACCCTCCAAAATGAAGCGAAGATTATAATTAAGAAGTGGCATAAACAGTATATAAGAATAAGTAACATACAGATTCTAGAGATATTGGGATCTTCATCTTGGATCTCATCTGCAGCTCTCAGAATTTCATCAATATCCCTATTATTTGCAAGGGAAGATGGAACGTTTCCAGCAATTCCAGTAGCATGCCGCCCATATGCTTCAGCCCCCATCCTTTCCCTGCTTAAAACTGCACGGACTAAATGCTCCCATCGCTCCTCAACTCGAGACATTTTCTGCAAAAGAGCGAATAAATTCTCAAGAAACTTAGAATGTTAATGTAAGTGTAACCCTAGGAACTAGAACATAGCAATGCCTGCAGATTCATATAAAAATATGGCCCAGGAGAGAAAAAAAAAAATCATAGACAGTCATCTAATCCTGCCTCACTGTTACATTGAGGTCTTTCGAGAAGAAAATTAATGACCAAATGAAATACTTGTAAAGAGAAGTAAACCGTTCGTGGAAACTTGGAAAATTGAAATGAAACTCAAAATTCAAATATAGTTACAGTTACGTCATATAAACCTCAAAACCAGCAAATAACAAGAAGACGACCGAATTAAACTACCCGATGTTTTCTGAATAACCAAACAGACAGATAAAGTAGCTGAAGTAAAGCAAAATGCATGAGAATGAGTATGGCGTACCAGATTTGAGAAACCAGACAATCAAAACCCTAGAGGCCGGGCTGAGGCCAAGTTGAATCGGTCTCCGATTCAGACAAAAAACGCGACGTTGCTATTGGTATTTGATTTTTCTTCTGAGCAGAAAAGAAGATGCTAAAGACGGTGAAGTTCCAATGTGGTCTGAAAACTGCAAAGAAAAGGAGGAGGAGGGGCACGAATCTAATTGTAAAAATGGTAACCGGTTGCAGCCGGTCACAGAGTTTGAGTTTTGAATTTGTTGACTGGTCCAGCCCATTCTCAATTTGACGCGGAGAAGAAAACCCAAGCCAATTTTCTTCCATTATCAAATTTATGCAGATTTTATTTCATTTTTTGTCTAAAAAGGTTATATTTAAGAACTTAAAGACCAAACTTTACATTGTTAATTTTATTTAATACAATTAATTATATAAAATATAACTATACGAGATAAATTGACCCCAAAAAAGCAATTAGTATGTACCCAAGTCATTTTCTAGTCGAAGACTTATTCTATAAGTAAGCTTCATGGTTGAGAGTGGGATTGAGAAGTGTTGCTCTTACTTTTCTTATTAACTTTTCCTTTTCCAAATTATAATCAAAACTCAAAAGTTTATAAAAATATTGAGATTTTATTATGAAACTAACCTCCTGCATCCGTTTACACGTGTGTGATTTTTTTTTTAATTTTTAAAAATCAAGAGAAATGAAAAAAAATCCAAAAATATAAAATAAAAATAAAAATGAATGTTGAGAAGGAGAGTAACTACCCAAAATTTCCACTTAAATATTAATTATTTAAAATTCTAATTAATATATGATTTTACTATTTTGTTCATATTTTTTAAATTAAATTTTTTTTAGAACTTTTATTAAGTAAGGTTATTTTAGTCATAAATTTTTGGTGAAGCCTTTTGATCCTCGAGATTTATAAATATGGGGTTCCCATATTTAGCAAGTCTTATTGGAGAAGCATCTTCTGTTGTTGTTGGTGTGGGTAGGGACTTGCATTCATAATATTTAATAATTAAATAATTGGGCTTTGGGTTTTTTTTTATGCGCAAGTAAGTATTAAAGATTAGAGAGCGAAGCCCCTAAGATAGTCACTACTAAGAAGATCAAGCACCACTCCTGCTTGGACTCATTTGGAAACAATTTAGGCCAACACTTCGGAATAGAAGCCCTATGCCCCATATTTGCTAATGAATCAATCACAACATTTGCTTATCGCAAGATATGCTTGAAAGATATATGCTTAAATCCCTTAACAAGGATCTTTACATTGCGTATAATCGTTTTGATTATCCAAGAAGGGCCGAGCAGATGAGCTGTTGATATTGTCATAGGATCTCGGAAAAAATTCATAACTTTACGCTCGGGTAATTATTTGGGACAATTTATATTTTAATTTCACTTAACTTTTTGAAGTCATATTGTCCCAGTAGGCCTAAGGCACTTTACAACATGTGGCCCCAAGAAATCCCATTTTCCTCTCAAAATCGAAGGTGACCTTTGCAGTTTGACAAAGGCTTCTTCACAATAACCTAGATCTAGTTCCATACAACAATGTAGAGATATGGAAATCAGTTTCCTATAGAATTATACAATTTGTAATTCTAGATGACATAACGAAAATTAAATTCATTTTAGTGTAGAGTGCTCACACACTATACAAATCTGCACGCATTTCAAATTTTCAGTATTTTTAAATCAAGGTAACTCATCATCACTTCACGTCATCAAAGCAAGACGTATAAACTCGTATATACATTTTTGGGCACACAAGATTTGGTACTTGGGAGAAAATCACTAAAATTTTATAAAAAAGAAAACGGTGGCTCAATTTGCCGGGCGGCAATGACTAAAAATAAAATAAAAATCAGCCGGGCCACGGTCCTCAACCTTTGGATCCGTGAGACCGACATTTGGAGCTTAGAATCCACGGTTTGTTCGGACTCATTTAGGGTGATTTGAGTTTCTTAAGTTTGGTTTCAACTTAAAATATCAAAATAATTTTTGTTAGTAAATACATATTTGGAGTCCAATAAGGTGAATTCTCAGCCACTTCTAAATCACAACTCTAATACAAATAAAACCCACCAATATTAATAAGACTCACCAATTCAAGTAAAATTCACTTGTATTAGAGATTAATAAGACTCACCAATTCAAGTAAAAATTCACTTGTATTAGAGATGTGATTTATAACGTTGGTGGCTCGTAGCTCATGACATGGTTTGTGATTAATAAGCCAAGAAATTTAACTCGAATAGAATATATATATATACCCATTTGTAGTAAGATCGGAAAATTGACAGGGTGGAACTAACAAAAAAATGCATCCCATACACATTAATAATTACAACATATATAAACAAAGAAATTGTTTTATCTTGAGTCTGATGACAGTAGAATAAGGTTCAATGCTACTCTTGTTACTACCCAGGTTACTCTTTGTTCCGGGACGACCGGTCCTTTCGTTGCCCGCCAAGAATTCGAGAAATCTGCAGACCTCTGCTGAAGGCTTGGTTGAAGAGCATTCGTGTCTGGAATTCCGAAACAAAAGGAAACCAGGCCAAGAATGCAACTGGGGTGAAAAGAAGCAACCCCATAACTATCTCAAAGCCACGTGCCAGAGTCCGAACCGACGGCCATAACCCAGCCTTGTGCACAACAGGCTTGCAAGCCTGTGCAATCTGACAAACAGACAGGACACATAATCATATTAGCAAATTGAAGAACACAGGCCGGATCTGAAAATGTTACCGGTCTTCAAACTCTTTTTTGGTTTATGATTAACGAGGGCACATCATTAATGTTATATGAAGAGAGGATGTAGCAGTAGGGCAACTCACCAAAAGCATTCCCCAACCAGTTGGCATGAAAGCAAGAATACACACAACGATATCCTGCAGGGTCATGTGAGGCAGCACAAACAAAGTGACCAAAATGGACACGAAAGTTACGAATATTAGTCCCTTGAGCAGCCGGAACACAAGTTGGAATTCAGCACTGAACTTTCGCCTCCCGACAGATACAGTCTGAAAAGAAATAGAAATAGATTAAGCACATTTGAACTGCAGGAAAATCTAAATGGGAAAAGATAAAGCTAAATTGCTTCCAACCAGATTATTACTTAGTTGCAAACAAAAGCCGGTCTACATAGTGGAAATTAGGTGAAGAAATTTTATATTCTCTCTCAATAATTCAGAAAAAAAAAAGCAATTTTGGCACTCACCTTCATAACAAACAAAATAAGAACGATCACCAGCCATGATATTCCATAGACCTGTCACCAAGTGAACGAATTATGATAAGTATACAATTGTCATCTGCCTACAAGAAACAAAAAGAGAAATCAGGTAAGTTAATTACCAGAACACTCTTGGTTTTCTTCGCAATGTTCAAGTGATATACGAGCCCATACTGATAGATAAAGAACCGTAATGCCAACAATATCTCAGCTACAATACCACGCTTTCCAGAATACTGAAGATGCTCTTGTTCCTCCTCCCACCATGATTCCCAGCTTTTTTCAGGTGGAACACCTATACCCCCACGATTGCTTATCCACTTATTCCAATCGGTCCAATCATCAACTATCTTTTGCCACTCAAAACCAGAAGGATTGAACAGAAAGGGAGCAAAAAGCCAGGTGCCCACCATAAACCACATAGATACAGTGATCAAAATGTATGCAAGAGCACTTCTATAAGTATGGCCAAAGATCTGGTATACCACAAGTAAAATTAAAAGCTCAATTCCCTTAACAAAGTGGCTTCGGGAGTAGAGCCTATAGTTGTCTGCAAACTTGGCATGGAAAACAACAAACCCACGGCCGGTAGATCTATATTTTGCACCTCCATGAAGCAATGTGCGCCCATAATAGTGGGTCTTTGTTCCAAGTGAGAATGTGAAAAATACGGGGGCCAATTGCAATTGCATTAATACGAATTCACTTAGTGCAGTTCGGAAACCCTTTTCCAAACCAATTTCCATCAACATAGGTAACGCCATCAAAAATCCTATTTGAACAAATGATTGAGAAGCAAGAGCTACTTGAAGAGGCTTATTATCTCGAATTGCTTGTTCAGTGCTCAAACCCTCTTCAAGTCCACTAAGAACCAGATAAAGCCGTCCATAAAGGAAGACATACACAGTAAGCACAGTAATCTGCCACAAAATAAGTTTCCAGCTTCAGAACTTTTAAATTACTATGGGATATTATTTTTATAATATCTAACTACATAATATTTGAAACCAAAATAAAGAGTAGCATACCAGAGTACTGTAGTAGAAACCGATTGTGGTGAAATAGCAAGACAACATACGGAAAAAGTCAAAACGGTGTCCAAGTCGGTATATATCTCGACTGAGTGTCTGCTCCCCATTCCCATTAGCAATTTTTGCTTCAAACATAGAGATCTGGTTAAGGCCCACATCTCTTCCCTTCCCAACTTGTATGTACTCGTGATGAGTTACATTTCCTTCACGGAGAGTGGAATTAAAGCCTGCATCCAAATCCCGCAATAAGTTACAATACCCACTTACAAATTGTGACAAGGGATAAATGTTTACTCAAACGTCTTCAACTTACCAGCAAATATGTCTTCACTCAAATTGATCACCTTGGATGCTTTACTGATACCCCCTCTTGTAAGGTGGAAGAGCCTGTCAAACACGTCCGGATGACCATAATGAAATCGAACCCTGCATGAGCAGAAACATCAAATTAGCAGAACTGCAGAACAATGAGATTAGAAAAGCAAAAATTTGGCATTGAAAGAAAAACAAAAGAAAACCCCAAATGATGTAAATCCTTGTTCAAACAAAAATAATCCATTACACAACTTACCTGAGAGGGTTGGCCAACAGTCTCTGCCCAATAGTGACAAAACTGTTTTCCTGATTTGACATGAACCAAGCTAGAGAAGAAACACTGCATCGGATATGAAAGTTAGGGATATCTACCCATCGTCAGTTTGTTATAAGCAAGACACCCTTAGTAACAACACTTACCTTCCAGTAAATATATGCTCCCTAAGTCCAAGAATTGTAGGGTACCGCACTCCATCATGCTTCTCAAGAAATTCTTGTAGCAAGTTCCTCATTTTCAGGGCTTCTTCCATGTAGTTATCCTACAGGATGCGTAATAACAATTAACATTGCACAAGGGCCCAGGCAGATCCAACTAGTTCCCAGTGGAATCCTAACTTGTCCCTATTGATTTTCTAGTTGCCCCCACAAAGAGAAAACTCATATTAATTAACCGAAAGATTTTTTTATTACAAATAAAATAAAAAGAGGAGAAACAAAAGGAAAGTTTACCACAATATATATGCTCACTAGTAAGAAGAAAACAAGCAAATTCTACGTTTTGTATCTTGAGAAACACATAAACTACATTATTGTTATGATGTTGACATCCAATGATTTCAAAACATGGGAATTCGTGACTGACTCGGTATTGAATAAATATGTTATCCATCAACGTTTAACTTTCTGTACTACGAACTATTTTAGTCCCTATCAATTATCATATCTAAGTTTGCTCCCAAGTAAAATCCTGGATTCACCCAGTCTTCTGATAGAAACCACCATACCTGGTTCATATCAATTGTTTGCAAGCCTTCTCCACGTGTGAAAATAATGGCATGATTTTGATTTTCTGGCTTTCCCTCACCCAAAATAGCAGGTCCTGGAAGCTTTATGCGGTAGATGACCTGCACACAGATAGCCAATACAATTTAATAGAACATGTCATGAACAAATACATGATAAAACCAATAAGCCAATAACGTACAATTATATTTACCACAGAGGATCAATTCAACAATAGCAGTTCTGAAATTCAAATATACTTACCACAGAATAGAAAACAAATCTGTTCCACAATTTTTTTTTTCTATACAAAAAAAACCCTTCACTAACTAGAAAAAAGGAACAACACAATGGAACAAGGAGTTCAGTTCTAACAGAAAACACATGGAATCTGCATAATCAACTCTACATTAGGAAAGATTATAACATAAAAATTGCCATAAAAACCGACAGAACAAGTGCTGTCCAATGAGCTATCACCCTTCTACTTATATAAGTCAAAGTTGGCTACAAATTTTTATTGTCTGATGGAGAAATTTCTTTATAAAGACACTATTAACCCATCATTACCACAGTATTAAACCTAATAACTACTACAACTTCTAAAAGTTAATATACCTGATCCAGATTTTGTACTGGCTCTGAAGAATCAATTGATTTTGGCAAAGCAGCCTTTACTAGAGTAGAATAATAAGCCTTTTGGTTCATCTTCTTGGACCTATCTTTGGAAGGTTCTTCAACCTCATCAATATATGCCACACGTAGTGATGGATATCTGTTGCATCAAAATAAGAGCACCAATCAAAAAGTTATGACAATCACCAAATCCGCAAAATACTACTGGAATACTATTGGAAACATACGTTGTCATGAGTCCCAGAATGTCCTGAGCACGTTGATCACCAGATCGCTTGTGTATCCCATATAGTTGGCATGATACGACATATGTGAATTTCATATCAGCTACTGCTTGACATTGTGCCCACAGTGACCTGTTCTCCTTGGATTCCTCTGAATTTAATTCCATGGCCTTATAGCCTTCCATCAAATCTGGAAGGTGATATTCAGCCAAGTATAAAACAAAAATTACTTTCTTAGCCTTCATCATCTCACTTTAGAAGATACGTAAAATACAATATTACACAAAATAGAAATTGAATAAAGCGAAATTGCAATGAAAAAGAATTAGGTACCATCATCTTCAGCCATATCAAGAAAAGATTGAAGCTCCAAAGCTTTCCGGTAGTACATCATTCCTCTTACTATCATCAGTAAAGAAAATTGATAAATATCAAGGATGTCCTTGAAAAATATCTGCCAAAATAGTTATGAAAATGACTGTAACGTACCAGTGCGGGTCAAAGTTTGTCCCCTGTATGATGCCCAAAGGCGAAGCTCTTCTTCCAATTCTTCAGACCCTTTAAGCTTAAGGTCCTCTTCACTGGTGCAATTTACACGCTGAAGAAAGTTGTTCCACTCATCTGTTTGAAGTTGGCATTCAACATAGAATCAAGAGAAGATTAAATATTAAAGGAAATACAAATACATAAACTTGACACTTTAGAGTATAAAAAATAAACCTGGGAAAATTTTTTGCAAGTAGAAGAGAATTGAAACACCATCTTCATTTGGCTCTTCCAAAACAGATGAGGTAAAGAGAACCTCTTCGGTGTAGTAAGGAGTTAAAACGCTGAAAAAAAGATTATTATTTAGAAGCAAGCACAACCAGGAAGAGAACAATTATGTAGCACAAATACTTAAAATGTATCAAGTCCCTTCTTTTCATGATTTCTAGTAATGAAATTGATGGGTTTAGCTAGCTTGATGTATGGAAGTACAAGATGTAAATTGCAACCTTTAAACCAGTTTCTTAGGTTACACAAACCATTTCTATAAAACTTCTTACAATATATTCAAAAAGAAAAATTCATGTACAGTAAGCATGTAGCAAGTAACCATTACACAGCCTCAATATTGAACTGGGATGCTCCTTTTTTCACTCCCAACCCTCTTTTGCTATTTCTGCTTTCTTAGATGACTTTTTAGGAGTTTCTAGAACTCGATCAATTTGTACTGACCTTTGAGGTCTTGTTTTTCAGCTTTCTGGGCTTAGGGCCCTCAATGATATCAAAAAAGTAACCATTACACAAAGGCAATACAACAAACTTTCTATACGAAGTTCAAGTTTCTATGCAAAGGTTACAAGAAATATGGGCAATGTGTACATTGAAATCAAAATGACCAGCTCTGCATCTTCCTCAGAGCGCAGAGACGCCTTTGGTATAGTCTTAGACTACAAATTTCTTACAACTCACTGCCATGATCACACTAAACATCCCTCCTCCCTCTCTTTTCTTTTTCTTTTTTCACAATGCAATAAAAGGATAAACTGGAATTGTACAAAGGGTAAATTGCACAAGAAAATGCAAATAGCTACATCATATATGAAATTAGAAATAAAAAGATAAAAGATAAAACAAAGCAAGATAGCTTACGAGAAAGAAAGCATATTGCGAACTTTTGGTGCTGGACGCATGTCCATAAACAGTGAATTTGAGAAGAAAGAAATTCTCCGTCTAGCTTCTAAGTTCGACGGTACATCCATGGCAGACTCCTTTGTTGTAAGCAAGAGATAAAGACGTTTAATCTGCAAATAGAGGTAACCACTTAGGATTACAGGAATAACTGACAATGAAAATATGTAATCATATCTATACACACACCTTCTCCTTCCAAGCCTCTGTTAAGTGCTCAATAGGAAACCTGATAGCTCCAGACGATGCAAACAACTGATACTGTTGATGTTGATCAAGAGGCATCATCCCTTCATGGCCAGACACACCATGGATTGAATCCACCAAACTACACAAGAAAAATGACAATGTAAATAACACCTAACTTGTAAACAAAAATTGAGGCTGCAGTCAGATCATTATGTGACACCTGGATATGTGGTCCTCCATCATTATGTCTCTCGTCACTACCTCCAGCATGTCCTGAAACAGAATCACAACGTGATCCCTGTCTTCCTGTTTATTATCTAACTGCAAGAAACAAGCAATCTTGGTTAGGACCATTCATCAAACTAAATGAGGAGATCATATACTACACTAAATATAAAATCTTACCAGAAATTTGATGAGCTTAACAAACTGCTCATAAAGGCTAGGAAGAGAACTCATCTTGAATTCAATCATCAGGTCATCACTTTCGATGTGCTTGTCAACCTCAGAAAATATAAAGTCTATAACCCTGAAACCCAATCACTTTAGCTTAGCACATGGTAAATGTAAAGTTAATCCTCACTAGCCGAAAATGTAGCAGAAACTTCATATGAAATTTTATTTCTTAAATATTTCGTTAAAATATATATTCCCTATATTATGAGGCCACACTTCTTAGAATAAACATAAACCTACTCTTTTTCACGGGTCCCCTGAACCAAGGATTTAATTATGTTCCTAAATGAAGCATAGCATTCACAAACAGCACAAGACATGTAGTTGTCGGCCTCAATCCTTTTTTTCAGCTCTTTATCCTTTCCATTGCTGTCCTTGGCCATGTCTAATGCTATGGGGATCTGATGGGCAAGCACACAATCATTGTATGAACATAGGGATTAAAAAAAATTCCAAATAAGCACACTAAACAAACCTTGCTAGCAAGTAAAAATGGAGGCCACTGTATAAGACGGCCTAAATCACGATCAGCCCAATAAGGAACAAGCAAAAGGTCCATTTCCCTGAAAACTGAAAAATCTTAGTACACGCTTAAAAGAAAGAATACATTGGAAAGAACTAGGACTAAGAAGCAGCGGCATAACTAGTACGAGCTAATAAAGTGAAAAGTATATCTTCAAGAACAGAAGCTTGCCAGATTACCTATCACTTATAAGATCCTCTTCCCTAAAGCTACTTATTATTTTGTTCCACAATTGAGCAAATCTTGCTGCCTCTTTCTCTTTGTTATTTTCATCCTGTAACAATAGAAGCATAAATAAAGTAATGCAACCCATGGAATGAGAAAATAAGAGTTTTTACATATTATACATAAAGAAAACAAAGTTAACCTGAACAAAGTTGCGAGATAAGGTAGCCTTCAGCCCCTTTTTCTTTGGTTCACTCTTCTCCGCTGGAATCAAACGGGAATTAAAAGCACCAGGCAAAGATTGAAAACGAGATCTCAGCATTCCTAATGTTCGAATCTGGAACCAATTTCAAGAAAGAGTAAGCACTAAGATGCTCCAAAGACAAATATTTTAAACTGATCTAAAACCTCAATGCAAAACAAAGAATTGATAAGAACTCCTTCATTTTTTCACAATGCATAGGGGTATGTGGGGATAGAAAAAGAAAGCAGGTAGATCATGGAACATCAGTAACTTAGAATCCCATAAATACCATTTTGTGCAATTTCAAAGATTTCCAGGCAGCTATTATTAGGAGATTTCAGAATTGAACTTAGAATCCAATAATATTTGTATATGTGTGCTAATCTACAACCACATCAGGTCACTTATGGAATGTCTTGGCCACAGCAGGTAAGTAGATCTCCCAACGAAAGGCAAATCTTGTTGCATTTCTCAATTTGATTTTTTTCAGAAAGAGACAATTTTATTGCAGGACAACAAAATCATAAAAAGCTAAAAAGTGGACGATAGAGCCACTAAAGAATATAAAACGAGAGAGCACAACATAAACAGAAAACGAGACACTCCTTGAGACATCAAATCACACAAATGTCATATTTCAAGGCAGAGTATTCATGGAATTCTATTATTGCATATAAGTGTTACTGAAAATGTTGATTATCAAATCCAGCGTTGTGACACCATGACTTATTTGCATTAAAAAGCTTTTGCAACAGAAAAACAGATCGAATACATACTTAAGAGTAGCAAGAAAGACGCGAATTCGATCAGTAATACACAAACGAGAATTTAGAAGGAGCTATTTTGAAAGAGTGAAATAAAGAATATGGGACAGATCCACTAACCTCTCCAAGGCGACGGAATGCACCATAAATTCCTCCAAATATGGTGGAGAATATGGCATACCAAATCTGTGTATCCATAAAATAGACCTGAAAAGATTCATGTATAAAAATTTACACTTTACGGGGCCGGATAATAAGAAAACAACAGGTAAAGGAAACGATATAAACCATACCAGGATAATTGGAGCCCAGAGTGCAATAACAACACCAATATTGTTCTTTGCTGCACAGAAAAGAAAATAATTACATGATAAACATATTGAGAAAGAAGATAACATTAAACGCAAAGAAAGCATAGGATACAATACCACGGGGAAAAAACTCGTGCCACTGAAAAGTGGTTATATGTACACTCATGATAGCTTTTGTTGGACCCACTAAAGGCTTTATCTGGAAAGGAAAAGGAACATTAGAACAAAATAATGGACAGAAGAGGAGCATAAATCCATATACTAGAAATCGCTGTCAAATTGTCAAATTGACTCCAAAAAAAAAAGTTCCGTCTTTAATAATACAATGTTCCCAAGTCGGTTGGGCTACATTTTATAACCCATATAGCAACAAGAAAGTCCAACGTGGTTAAGAGAGGCACCTCTATATAGTAACTGAAAGCCAACTTTGTAATTATAAGAAGAACCCAAAACATTGTGTACCTGAAAAGTTTCAACAGATATAAGTAGAAGACAATGACAACATATACGGAAGGTCAAATTTTTTTTCTCATGAGAAAGATTTCCCATTTATCTTTTGAGCCATGGATTCTTACTTGAAAAGGGAATATGTGCTCTCATGCATTCCCCTCCCAACATAGAGTCGAGGCTGCAAATAATCACAAATTCAGAAAAATGATAGGTGATTAAAAAACTTTAAAATAAATAGACAAATAGAAGAACCTGTTCCACATACCTGTGACCACCACATCACAACCCTTACAATCCTATAGTTTGATCTCTCAAGGAACCGGCGAATAAATGGGAAAAGAAACAACACCCCGGCCAGCATATTTGGTGACAAGTAGATAACCACAGCCAAGATAAACAAGGAAGGCGAATGTGAGTTAATGCCAAACCAATTTTTGATGGTTCTAGCAAACTCAGGAGGGTTTTTCCAACTATATCCATATGCAATTGGTAGAATTATCACCCATACAGCAGCTGTAATGACCTTCAAAATGTATCTCAACTTAACATGGAATGACATACTCCGCCTAGCCTTCCAGCTAAGAATTACGTCAAGAACAGCTGCATAAGTCAAGAGGATTCATTAATAAACATTTCACAACTTTTACTTGAATCAATGAAGAGTATATTTCAAAACAGAAACTCTATTAATACTGTAAAAACTATTTAAAAATTATATAAAGTTGTTTTGACCTGTTGTCACGCACACTAAAATAATTCTATATCAACTACTCCAACATTCCAATCTTAGAACAGCATTAGCCGATGAAAAGCACTTGTGGCTTCGCATTAGATATTACAGGCATGGAATATGGGAAACTTTCTATGCAAATGGAAAATCTCAATCCCCCAACTGTGAAAAAGAAAATTAAGGTTCAACGAATGAGGGACTTGAGTTTCGTTAAAGTTAAGCCATCCAGGACTACTTGATTAACAAAGAGTGTAAGCTGTGGGATCCAACTTTTTTTACGTTACAATATTGGAATAGAAAAAACTACCAATTTCTAATTCAAAATAGTGTTGTCACAATTGGGTATTTTCAGATAGAAGCATACTTTTAATGCGTCAAAAACAGAAGAAAATAAGTTACTTGCAATTGCCAACACGACATAACCAACTTCACTACCTTGCCCAAGCTTCAATATTGCAGCAGTTATGAAGACAGTCAACACTTTCTTAAATACATCGTCAGTAAATATTGAAGTAGGTTGCCCCGAGCCATTCCAAGCAACAATGATCATAACCTTTACAAAAAGAAATTTAAAAAAAAAGTAAATTCAGAACTATGTCATAAAGTCCAGGATAGCTCACAGAATATTACATGGAAGGAAAGACAGAACCTGTAAACATAGGATAAAGAAACTCCACATGCGGTCAAAGCTTCTAAAAATATGCCAAAATGACCGTATCTCAACGAAATTAACTTTCCCCACCCATCGATCTCCACTTGCTGGCTTGTTATCCTGAAAATTATATGCAGAAAAAGTTATGCACCAGGTGAGAAAAGTTTCTTTCAAATTGAACAGTAGTCACAGCACTGGGAAGCTGCAGCAGAATAAGTTGATTTTCAAATATGATCATCAGATATAGTAACAGGCAATTACTGGAAGAAGAAAAAAAAGGTTCATCCTATCTAGTAAAACCCAACAAAGGGACAAAAGATACAGCATATTTAAAATAAAAATTTAAACACCAGTTAAATTTGTAAATTAAAAATTTAAGTTCTGTAACATACCAAAATTCTCTTAACTGAGCATTTAAGTGAGTCCATGTTCATGCATATAAACAAATATAATTTAACTGAGCCCCATGTTCAATCTAAACAAATTATATAAGGGCAAAAATTACTACAACACACATTAGACTCTAAATTTTTTTCCATATATGGTCTAATAAATAACAATCTTATCAATCTCAAACTAATATAATCTCAACAAAGATCCCAACTGTTCCAGCAGGCATTATCAATGTTTATATATCACCAATTGAGACAATTAAAAAGTTTAGATTAGCTCGCCTAATATTTACCTGTATCAAAGTTGTAGATCTTCCTTTTTTTCCTATTTTCCGGGAGGAAGGGGTTGGAGAATTTAATGATACTAAGTATGGTAGAAATATATAGAATTATGTATTTGTAGTGGTTCCAGTACAGAAAATTAGTTATTTCAAACTAAACTTGCACAAAAGAAACATGTAATTCCCCAAATGAATGATTCTCTGGGAAGGGAAAAACACGAAGAAAGAGCAAATAAACTATGCTTACCCCACTACTTTTGTCCAAACGAAACTGTTCGACAGGAAAGCAAAAGAAATCAGCACCTGCACGCATCGGCCAACCTAACCGGAAACAATCTACTGACCTACAGTTGTATCAAAGAGAATAAGAACTAAGATACAAAAAATGATAGAAGGGAAGGGAGAGCAAATCAGATTTGTATTTTGTACCAAAAGTATTCATTTAAATCATCATAGTTCCTCCACTGAGAATGCTTTGATTTCCCTCGTTTGCTCCTTTCAGCTTCCTATCAAGAAAAAAAACACAGAGCCATGATGAAGCAAACAGAACATGCAAGACTCAATTTTTTATCTTTAATTACTTAAGAGGGGCACTCCAAAACATAGGGCTTCCGCCACCTGCAAATGCAGGATCTGGGAAAGGCAACATGAAAGCTATACCTTATGGCTGAGGCAACAATTTTAATGCTACAAATTAAAATTCACATAAAATACATACCTTTACAATCACTCCATAAATAGGAGTCACAACTTTATTCAAGAAAGCCTCTTCTTCACCTCCATAGGCAGGCTTCACATTCTCTCCTGTCATTGGACTGACATTCCCAGCTAGCATACCATACAATTCAAATGCCATCTACAGAAAGAAATGAAACAAATAAACATCCAATTGTGTGCAGTGAAGTGAACTATTGGAGCATATCCACAAATTATGATTTACAGCATGGAAAAAAGAACAGGTAATTGCAGGCTATTACAATTTACAACTAAAAGCCAGTAATCACATAGAAAAACCACCACAAATCGACAATGCTGCAAATTACAGCATATGCAAAGGAAAGCTTTACCCAATACTACAAGAGTGCCTAAGCACTTGGTGTCACTGCTCAAGGGACTGTGGAGGGGAATGAAATTGAATAAATGAAAGGCATAAGTGTTCAATTCACTTTATTGCACATAATAAAATGCATGAACTCCTATTCCAACTTCAATTTGAAGCTTGTTTTGACTTCTTTTCACCCCAAAAGAGAAACATTGAGAAGGAAAATTGTAGTGTTAATCTTTGCACTTGTCATGAAGAATAAACTTATATCTAAACATACATGGTGATAGATGTAACATAGGCACTCAGGCATAAATCTCAAATTTGCAGCTTCCCCCCATATCAGAAGATATAGACCCATGTATAGTAGTTTGCGCTGTTGCACCTCTTGCTGTATGGTTGGTAACCTGAAGAAAGAGAAACAAAAGCCTTCAATTACTAAGACCATAATTATGTTCATGAAACCAATACATGCAGAATACGAGCTCCCATTCACATAGAAATGTAAGACACCAACAAGAAATTTAATATCCTAATCGATATCTCATTGATGGGGCAACCACCACAAACATAAATAGAGCAATAACACTTTATCTGTGACTTGTGTCTGTTTCGGCCCACACCGCAGCCGTAACATGCCCACCTATCTAGACTATGGAATATAATGAGTACTATTGGAAGTCAAGATCACATACTCAAGAAGGTTATGCAACTATTATCAGTAAACTAACACTGGTAAAAGAGATCTCACCAAAGGCTACTTTTCCGGCCCAAGTACTTGCACCATTTTTTGTAGTTCTTGAAAAGCTTCTTCATCACTTCTGTCAATGCGCGGTCATCCAACTAACCAAAAATTAAGCATAATTATGACACAAAGATATATGAAAAGAACTCCACTAATTTAAAGCAATCACAAATAAAATTTTCTTAGCTACAGCTCTGTTCAGAAATAGATAGCATACGTTCAAATCTTCTAGTTTAAAAAATTAGCTATCAAATATGTCAAAAGAATTTTGTTTAAATCAAAATATGAATTTCCCTTTGTGAGGCGGAGTAACATTATAAAAAAAAAGTTATCTACATCCCTATTCAGTAACCAAATCGCAATAAACATTTATCACTTTAAAATAAGCTACTAAGTTTTCTCCTTTTTGATGATGGTCGCAATTATTCAAATGTAACAGCATTAGTGCAAGAAGCATGGCATTCCAAAATAAGCTTTTGAGAATGTGATCGGTTAAACTGCCAACATCTTCGAGAAACACCGCTCCCCAATTAAAGAAAGGTGGCCATAGTTTACACACGCACCCAAATTTTTACTTTCTACTTCTCTAAATGAGCAGAAAAATGTTCAGAAATCATAGATGGCAACACATATACTGGCACTTCATTGATAGCAAATGCTAGTAGAATTTTCAGCATTCGGTGATATCAATACAAGGCCTAGAGGAATTATGCCTGCAACAAATACATATCCATTCCAAATACAAACCTTGGGTTGTTGATCAGGCTTTGGAAACTGCCTTGTGTGCACATTTGCAAGTAATAATATCAGGTGCTCCCTTTGATTTGCCACATTATCCTTCTGCAAATTGAGTAGCATAGTTAATGAACATAAAGTTAAGAAATGAAATGCATTGCACTTTAACTATAAGAGAATGGGAATAATAAATAAGGACACAAGGACCTCAGCTGCCCTTTTTAACTGCATAAGTTCGGAATAACCATGTCACCTGAAACCCAAACATTGACTGAAGCCAATCCAGAATGTCTTCGTCATTTTTCTTTTTGTATTCCTTCGGCCAAGGAAGACCCCTGGTGTTACGAAGAGCAAAAACAGCAGCTTTAATCTGCAAACAGCATAAAGTTTATCAGTAAAATCAAAAGTGGAGATAGTTACAAATGAGAATAATAAGATTGGACCTCTGGAAATTGCATAATTGCTTGATTAGCACTATCAGGATCAAGTGGAAGGATATTGTAAGGGACTAAAAGCTGTGTCTTTTCTGCAACTTTATCATGAGCTTCCAAAATCTGCATGAGTCAAACGTAATGTTACACCCAAAGAACACTTGAACAACAGCCAATGGACATAAAATAATAGCAGTTAAATCTTGACATTGGAAAAATGATCTTGGTCATACAAAGTGTCAAAGAGAAGGGGAAAAAAGCTGTTCAAATCGGAAAATGAAAGATGTAACTGAGTTTTCACCTCACGATCAACTTCCATAGATTGTGTCATATTAACAGCCTTCAAAACCTCAAAGAGAACATTGGCAGTCTGGTATGCCTTGGTAAGTTGAGCACTGTATACAATGGAAAAGCACTATCAGACAAACCAGGAATAGAAACAAATTTCTTAGAACTCCAGCAAACCAAATCAAGAATCTTCCACTGAAACCCACCGGTTAGCTTTATCAGCTGCACTTGTCAAAGCTTGAATATATTTTTTGTAGTAATGCTGATAGAAGCTCTGCATTTCGCGGGCATCACTCTTTTTTACCCTTCCCTTAAGTGTTGGATCATTCTCCTGAAATATAGAGTAAAATTTTCTCATACAACAGAGAAGACTAACAAGAAACAACAAAATCTAACAAGGGTCTTTAGATCCCATGTCAATCTCATTAAAAAGACATCAATACTGCAGAAAAAGCATATTTTTTTCCTTTTACATTTTGGATTAAGTGGAACATGAAGATAGAAATCTGGTCCCAGAACAGACTAACCTTCTACAAACCAAGATCTTTCTATCGCACATGTTAATCTCAGTAATTTCTCATAATATTTTCTTAAACAAAGACAGTTGTATTTCATGAGAAAAAAGCACATAAAGGAAGTCAGGTGGTCAAGAAGAACACACAGAGCCACAAACCAATAGGCCCAGATAGAAACAAAACAGGGGCTCTTTCCAAAACAGATTCATTGAAGTGAAGCTTGCCAGTCCCTCCAAACATCAGAGAAAAAATGTACTCTGAACTAGCAGAGATGGAGGCCCAGAGTGCTGACCATTTTATTACTTTCAGATAAACTCTCAGTGAGTTTTTATATCACCCTTTATGGTTCTTTGACATGAAACCGCTATCAAACACATACTTAGTAATGCAATCTAGGAAAACAAGAAAGCAACACATCTGCACACATGTTATTGTGTGCTCTGCCCAGAGTGCTGACCATTTTATTACTTTAAGATAAAATCTCAGTGAGTTTTTATATCACCCTTTATGGTTCTTTGACATGAAACCACTATCAAACACATTCTAAGTAATGCAATCAAGGAAAACAAGAAAGCAACACATATGCACACATGTTATTGTGTGCTCTCCAGTCGAAATTCTAAGGGAACTCACATGTTCCACTCCGCAATCCATGTTGGAACTTGACATATAAACATACAGATACAATATAACGTGAAAACAGAAAATGTATTTCACAGAGAGGAGAACTTGTTTATGAGGATTCATCCTACTACATGAAAAACTATAAGCACACGGCTACAGAGAACTGATTATTTCTAAAAAAGGACAAAATCTTCAAGGGAATATGTATAGATAAGATAAGAGCTTTTCAAAATCTCTCTTCGTAATATATGAAAAACTTCATGAACAATGCTACAAAAAGTAAAGCGATATTTGTACAATGGAGCAATTTTTTAAGGGCTAGGCATCCCTATAGATCAATATAAGAGTAATTCCAATTCTACATGACAAGCACATATTATGAAGATAAGAATAATGCATACCCTTTCAAGACGTTGAAGAAGGGCAGTTTTAAACTGACGAACACCGCGTCCACTAGAAGTGGGATCCAGCCTATGAGCTTTCTCAAAGGCATAAAATCGACCTAAAAAAACATCCAGCATGGAATTATGTCTCACATTGGCAACAAAATCAATAGATATTAAACAAACTGAGATAGAATGAAAATCAGACCTGGAACATGTAACTGAGAGAAACAGGAGATCAAATGAAGGGGAGAAACGGATAAAAGTTTGGTTTAAAAGACAAATGGCTTGAACAGCCAAGACCTAGATTTTTAATTTTCTAGAGATAACAATGGTTAAGTTTTTGAAGCATCTTTGCATTACATGCGAAATAATCAAATACAATGAAATCTACACAGTATTAAGAGAAAGAAAGTAATGCCAAGATAAAATAAACTAATTTAAAATCTCGATTTTAGCAACAAAAGTTGTTATCTTTACTTCTGACTTCTTGTGTTTACTCTTGCTGTAAGTAGTTTAATGATTTTATAGCTTCATACTGCAATTTACTCGATATGCAGTATCTTAGGTTCAGTTAGTGCCGTTTATGGATATGGTAAGAAAAAGAAACTGACTTGACTGCCTTACACCACCACTCAACTGATCGCTATTGTGGAATATTTCACAGCCGGTGCATATAGAGAAAGAACAATAAAATAATATCAGTTCTCAGACCTCTTTCTAATTGCCATAATACGTATAAGAAAAAAAAATCAGGAGTTTAAATATTTTTTTTTATCTTTAACGAAACATTGAACCACATATCACACAACATAACTCAAATCATGCCCATGCACGAGAGGAATATCTGAAATCTACAACAGACATCTAACATAACTAGACAATCTGCAAACAATCAATACATAACGAATCCTTTTTTATGTTTAAAACGTTCTCACAATGAATCCACACATGCACTCATACACAAGCATGTGTGCATGTGTGCATGTGTGCATGTGCAAGAGAACAAGTAGAATGAAAGCTCTGGTCTGGGGCACTAAATGCACACATGATGCAAATAAAACAAGGCTAAATTTATCACTTTCTTGAGAAATACTTAGGTAACAACTAAGTTGCAAATAAAGAAACAGATCCAGATGCAGATAAATACTTAAAAATCATGACTTTGCTGGAATTCAAACCATGAAACTCATTATAAACCCAAAAGTAAGGTAAAATAAGTTAACTTGTAAGCAAAAGGTACGTCAATGAAACTTACAGAGATAAGCAACCCTGGGATTGTGATTTTCAACTTCATTGGCCACACGAAGAATGGGGGCGATTTCAGAGAGGGAAGAGGGCACGACCTCACTGTCAAATGCAGTCTCCCCAATGTTCCCGGCGGTTTGGGTTCGGGTTAACCGCCTCTGCAGTTGCGGAGGCGGCTGATCCGACCCGCCTCTAGAGGAAGACGACATTATATTCTTCAAGTCCTATAAAAACCTCAGAGCTCAAGCACCCAACTAATTAAACACTCCTACAGAATTTCAAGCACAAAAATCAAAAATCAAAATTTGCACAGAAAAAGTAAGAACCAAAAACAGAAAATAAATTTAACAGCAAAAAACAGAGAGCAAGAGATCTTACCAGCAGAAGAGAGAAGCTAAGCTAGAAAATCAGGCATCTGAAACATGCAATACAGAGAGAGTGAGATTGCAAGCTTATAAAAATTAAACCTTAAAAATAAAATTAAAAAAGTAGAGGATGTGAAGGGAAAAAGAATGTAGGAAAGAAGAGAGCTTTACAGCAGCACCAAAAAGAAGATACTTTACAGTGGCGCGTTTCGGTGGAAGAGAAACCCTAGGAGAGAGAAACGAGACACCAGAGCGCTCAGAGTCTCACACTCTGATAGAGAAAAGGTAAGGGAGGATGCTGCAGGTTTAAGCTAAAGGAGCAAAGGAAGCAAGGTGGAGAAGCGAGTTTCAAAAGTTACTATCGCTTACTATTTAGTACCCTTGCTCGAGAAAGAGAGAAACTTGCCACTTTTTCACCTGTGGGCCGGATTCTTCAAGTAAAAGTCTAGTTTGGCAATTTTGCCCTTCCTTTCGCCTCACCTTCTCAACTTGTAAAAATACTTAATTCATTTTCATTAAAAAGTAAATATGTCTCAAATTATATACATTAAGTAATGCGTTGGTGATTTAATTTGCGGTGCGCTTTGTTTCTAATGAGTAGTTATACAGTATTACGAGAGTGAATATCAAATTTTCCATTGATCCTTATATTAGGTGATTATAGTGCCATATCATTTTATAGAATTTTGTCTCTAACGATACTTAAACAAATAACATCGATTAGACAAATTTACTTTATTTATTTGTGACTCCTCAGGATAATTTGGAGATCCTCTTGATATGATACGAGGTTATATTCTTATAAACTTTAGTGTACTTTTGTGTAAATTTTTATTGCTTCTCTGTTAGAAAAAATATAGACGTTATCAGTGTTATAGTCTAATAACATTATTCTTCATTATCTTTTGTATAGTCTCAAATAATGATCTCGTCGAGTTTGATTTTTTTGAAAAGCAAAATCAATTTATATTTAATAATACAAACTCCCACCTTAATATTTTTGTATAAGAAAAAACAGTACTAAATATTAAATGTATCATAATTGAGAAACAAATTCAAACTTATAATATCTTAAGATGAACTTTCATTTTCAATTTGAATTTAACAATTTAATGGTATTCAATCCAATTTATATGACTTGAGACCCAATGAATTTTAATGCTCGAGGTTAGTTTCGTAAAAACGTTACTATAGCTTATAAAGTGGAGAGGGGTTAAATTTGGAATAAGGGC
Source organism: Oemleria cerasiformis (assembly GCA_037349345.1). NCBI lineage: Eukaryota > Viridiplantae > Streptophyta > Magnoliopsida > Rosales > Rosaceae > Oemleria > Oemleria cerasiformis. The sequence continues at coordinate 953,891 of JAZGTL010000006.1, forward strand.
CCGTCTTGCTATTTGAATTTCAAAAAGGTTGGATTCGAAAAGATCCAAAAGCTGGAAAATCGGATTAAAGTAGCCGTTTTTACTGCGAACAGACATATTTACCCTCCAGTATTTCCTCTACCAAATTGCACAAAACGGGAAAGTAAGGAGGTCAAAAATGTAAATACCCAAGTGAAACCGCCGTAGCAAGCTCACTAGACTGAGGCATTTACCATAAAAAAAAAGGGCGGCTCAGTAATTATGTAAAAAGTAAAGGGCTATTATGGACTTTTTGGACCGTTCTAATTATCCTGGGATAAGAGATGATTTGTCGGTTTGTTTCTCTAATCCGAAAGATTTAGCTGCGTGGGTCCCACGCGAGAGACTGTGACTGACACAGGACACGACTTACGAGGGAATGGAGGAGACCACTCGCCCCCGCATAGACCCACTGCGACCAATGAATTATTATTTTTCTCTTTGCTTTTCTAAATAATTATAATTATTTGTACCCTGGGAGAAAATACTTTAAAGTTAAAATCATGTGAAAGGAATTGAGTAATGGCAGCATAGACTTAAAGTCAAGAGGATACGGAGGTTGAACCACAGAAAAAAAATAAAAAATACGGGAGCAAGAATTTGAACTAAATAACACGTTAAATTTATTATTATCGAAATATTATATTATCATTTAAATATAAAATTTCTCACATAAGAATAATATATTGTTATAAAAACCTCTCACATACAAATAATGTAATGTTTTATAAAATAGAATAGATCATATTATACATATTGTATAATAATCTTGTCTTTTATGAAAATTGAACTCAGAAATTACAATATACATATTAGATATTGACTTTGTCCTTCATAAAAACTGAATCCGAGATTTCCCAATAACGTGTGAAAAAATATCAGGGAGTGCCAAGAATAAAGTAATGTTTAATGATAAAAAAGAATTAATAAATACATTGATTAAGTTACTGTCCACGTCACATGGATAATATAATTATAAGTTGTACGATGTTTAGGTTGGATAAAGAAATTTAAAAAATAAAGTTTGGGTTGCACGGAAGAGCCAAAGGCCCAAGAGGCACCCATAGCTGATTGGACTAGTTAAGAAGTGAGGGGGCGACCCAGGCTGAGTCCAAGGATTCCCAATTGGATGATCAAAACCGGTTTCGGCTAACATGAATTCGGTTAACCGTTTATTCGGTTCAATTTGGGCCGATTAGACTACAAATGGATCTTTTAACCTAATTTTTTATAGTTTGGTTGGATTGGTTAAGATTAAGACTTACAGAAGAAGTTTTTTCTTTTTCGTTTTCATAATCTCGTTGACGAACTTCGGCTTATTGAAAAGGATAATACTTACATCACATTTTTGTAATATCTGTTTATATTACTCTTTTCATTTATCTTATTGATTTTGTACACTTATCATAATCAGAACCGTTCATTCTCTAAAAAAAATAAACAAAATTGAAGGTGATTTAGCCATTTATATTTATCAAATAAAAGAACAATTTTTGTAACAATTAAGATCATCGTGACGAATGTCCATTTAGTTGATAACCTTTAATTTTGTTGATTTTTCATGTGAATAATCTTATAATTATAATTTAGAAGTTGAACGGTTTCGATTATGATATATACATAACGACAAATTAGATAAATAAAAAAAGTGATACAAAAAAGTATTCCCAAAATAAGATACAAGTAATATTGTAATGAAAATTATCATATTTTCCCTCCATCGCTATCCCTACAAGTTGAGCATTGATTCACCGGACATATTAAACTCTAACTTTCACTTCCTCCTTTTCTTTTTATTCAGAAATTTGACTTTGATGAACTCCATTGTTGGCTTTTGGCTTTTGCTAGGATCAAAACTCTAAAGGCAAAGCTAGTGCAATATTTTTGAGTATAGGCAAGGCAATAAACAAAAAAGAAAGGCCAAATTTATGTAAAAAGACCTTCTCATTTTGCAAAACACACATTTATGCTCAAACCTTTGTTGCTTGTTATGCTCTTATTTCAGTGATCTCTTCTCGTACACGAAACTAACGTCACAAAATCATTTGATCATGATGTGTCATAATCATAATAAAAAATTTGTATACCTAACAAGGGCTATAGCCTTAAAGAGAATGAAAGAGATATAGATTGATGGGAGAGATCCCCTTAAGTGGAGGAAGACGATTCTTATATATAGGGAAGGCCTAGGTTCAGGGCTCGGAGGTGAGTCTCGGTGATGGGTCTTAAAGAGACGGTAAACTCAGAGAACAATCCTCTTAAAAAAACTAGTCTTTATTTGCTCAGAAAACTACATGCCCACTGCAAAAGACATAGCCTACTCCAAAAAGGCTGTGGTATGAGATTTTCTTTACAGAAAAATATATTTCTACCCTAGTTCTTGGAGAAAAATAAAATCACTGTCCAAAACTAGGCTTTCCTTGCCAAATCCGAAAGATGGGTACACTTACTCATACGATAGAGAATGAACAAGCTCTTGCAAGTCATCTGCTGAAAAGCTAAGTTCATCGTAGATAGAACATGATAATGAGCAGGCCGGGTAGTACCCTGCATAAACAATACAAATAAGGACTCAAGTCTTTTGTTTTTTATTTTTTGTTTCTTTAATAGCAATAACATCCAAGAAACACGAAGTCACTTATCTTCAACACAAAGCAACAGGTTTTGGTTTAGAATACTTACAATCATCCCGGCAAGAGAACACAAGAAGAAATCACTGTTCTTGGGATGACAAACTTTGCTGTCAATGATCGATCCCGAGTTCAAGTAATCAAAACATAGGCACGATTCAGAAACAGAAACACATTTCCTTGTCAGGATGATCGTAAAATTACTAACCAGGTGGAACATTATCAGGAGAGCTGGTCTGGAAGAATTTTGTGTGGTGATTCTTTTGAGCAACAATAACCATGAACTTGGGAGACCAGCTCTCATCAAGGAATTTGCAAGCCTGGAAAACATAACGTCGGGTACAGTTGGAGATTTTCTCTTACATATAATTCATGTAGAAAGAAACTTGTAGTCTGGACACATGAAAAGCTGAATAATCTGGTCCAGTTCCACATTCAAGACTTGGTTGAACTGGGACTCACTCACTCCATCCCTAAATAAGACAAAAACCAAGGGAAGATGATCCACAAGATTTCTGTATGAATGAACCGTAGAAAAACTATGAAGTAATACAACATTGTTCACTTCTCAGTTTATAAATTCTTCTATTTGTTGAGAATCATATCTCATTGAGAATCCGGTTTCGAGCTAGACACAAACATCAATAAGACGATAAAGGAAAAAATGGATACAAAATAATACACATCACAGGCATTTACATTGGAAGTTCTAGGTATAATAACAAATTCAGAAACAACAGAGAGCGTATACATCACTGTTCAAGTCCAGGCCATAAATCTTATGCTAAATCTATTCTATTAAATCTTGAAAGTCTAAATGATAAGAGATACAAAATAACAATTGGAGGATCGATGGCTAGAAAATAAACAATAATTGAGAATCCATTAGGGTGCGTTCGGATGGGGAACTTCAAAGTTCCATGGGATTTGGGTAAAATTAGTTAAAAATAAGGAACTTAAAAGTATCATGAAATTTGCAAATGATATAATTAGGTCAAGATAATCTGGTTAAGATCTATAATTGGTTAGAGTGGATAGTAAGCCTTAATTCGCCTTAGTTAACAAACAATCAACTTTTCATTTTTGTATTGTTATTTTCTGCACTTTGATTTATTTGTCTTTAATTTTCAATTCTCAAATCATAAACCCCCCTTGGTGTGTGTGTGTGTTTTTCTATAAGTTAACAAATCTGAACTTAATTGGGTTAATCGTTGAACAAGTCTTCGAGGGATCGACCTTTGTTTGTCATTATACTATCTCCATCGATTTTGTGCACTTGCAAAGTTATACTTAGTAGAAATAAAGTTCATAATTATTGTGTTCAATATTTCTTCTATCAAGGCATATAGATGCATATAGATGAGATTTGTAAGTTACACATATGAAGGTGTTACTTTGGAAAGTCCCTTGTTTAGTGGTTTATTATGCTTACAATGCTCATATTTTTGTTTTTTAGTGCTTAACCACTTACTTATGAAAATCCTCACATTTTTTTTGTTTTTAGTGTATATCTTAGTAATATAGTATAAGTTTCATGGAACTTTGAAGTTCTCCATTCAATGACGAGCAACTTAAAAGTTCCAACGATTTAAGCAAAAATGAGGAATTTCAAAGTAACAAAATAGGAAAAGGAATAGTAACATAGGGAGCTAATTACATCTACAGAAGGTTAAACTAGCACCTTGTTTTTCAATGCACTCAGTGATTGTCTTATAAAGCTTTAAGTACCATATTATTATGTCTTGTTTGGTACGTCGTATTGTACTGACTATTTCAGTCGGATAGACTAATCTGTCCACCGGATAGATTAACTATTTAGTCGGACGTTTGGTACTCTACCATATTAAAATGCCGACTATATTATATTGTCCGGATTATATTATACTAGTTGATAAGAAAGATCTATATATTATAAATATTAATTATGCATATTATTATTTATTTTAATTCATTATTAAGAATAATAATATTACTACTATTTATTTAATTATTAATTTGTTATTATTATTATTATTATTATTATTATTATTATTACTTTTAAAAATTGATAGTCATCCGACTATTTAATACGGACAATTTCGAGAGTAATATTTTAGCGGGTGTAGACCGTATAAAGGTACTCAGCTGTATTAACTTATTCGGTGGCCAATTAATACGAGTGGTACCAAACACCAGTTTCATACTATATTATTCTATCCAGTTCCTTATACGGCGTACCAAACGTAGCCATAGTGTACTTTTCATCCGTTGCACATTGATCTAATACAAAAGGGTCGAAGTAGGACATTCAACTTGTAAGCATAATTAACACATCAAACAAACATTCAAATACTTCAAATGAATGTATAACTATATCAATCCAAGTACAGGATTAATAATGCACAATGCTCATTGTGGATCATTTATTACTCTATTAACATATAACTATCGCCATACTTGAAAATAATTATCTGATCCGGCTTCCTGTTGTTTGAAGTAGCATAAAAGTTTAGCAACAGTTCCCTGAAAAGAGCAAATTTCTGTGTTGAAAATTGTTCAAAACAAATATCACAGAAGTGCATTTTTAATAATCATTAAAAGAATAATGATCCAACCTGATTATTCCATCGTCATCTTTGTCTGACACAGTTTTGAACAGAGAAGCGAACATTTCGACCTTTGGTGATTGAGTATGAACTGCAGCTCGGTAACGAGAAATCAAGGGCCAGTGCCTGGAACTCATCACCTACAATAGCAAGTTATGCCTAACCTTATATGGATGGTTCATCCACTTACTCGCTGACGGAAGGTTCAAAGGGACACACATTTCTGAGGCATGGTCAAGTTGTGCATCAGGGGATAATGGATGGGGATCTTGCTTTCGTAAATAGGCCCCCAACTACACACAAACACATACTGCAAGCACTACAAGTAGGGAGTTCCAAATTCCGGGTTTGCATATTTGACAACAATTTCATAGAGATTGACTATCCATTAACAATGTCCCAGATGAAACAAATTGATGTGGTTGACGATTCGAGTGATGAGTCAAGAGACGAGTCAAGTGATGGTTCAGTTGATGATCTGTCCTTCCAAGCAAAAGGTTGACATGAGTTCTCTGAGTTTCCCTCGCTAGACTTTCCAGTTGATGATTCGGGTATGCATTATTCTATTCTTCATAATGTGCTTGTCATGTAGAATTGGAATTACTCTTATATTGATCTATAAGGATGCTTAGCCCTATAAAAATGGCTCCATTGCATAAATATCACTTTACTTTTTGTAGCATTGTTCATGAAGTTTTTCATATATTAAGAAGAAAGATTTTGAAAAGCATCGTCAATATTAAATTCAAATCGTGCATATGTTGAAACTAACTAACTGCAACTGTTTGATAAGAAATAAGGAAAAAATTACTTACCCATTATTTTGCTGTGCACATTTTTGGTCATTGTCAATTGGAAAATCAGTTTTATGGATGCCCTTCATCCAATCAACTGTAATCTTTTCATCTGGTGACAATGTTTTTTTGTACCTTGCTTCTTGTTCATTTGACAACTGCCCAAAGAAGATGTTCTTTTTGTGTCTTGTTCTAGATGACAGAAATTATGATGTTTTTGAACAATGTGAGTTACAAAGTTATTCAGAAATTTGAGGTTAACAGTTGCAGTATATATAACACAAACAGTTGCAGTGCATAAATCTAATATAATACAGTTGCAGAAACTAATAGATTCAATTGCTGTCACTCTAAAAAACGATTGCAATCACTAATAGAAACAGTTTCAATCACTATAAGAAATAGTTGCCATGCATAAAAAAATTACAGAATCAATGAATCAGTAGCATCTAGTTGCAGTCACTAATAGAAACACTTGTAGAGCATAAAAATCGTTAATAATAGTGATTATAAGTAGTTTCATACCAAATCGTATTGCATTATCCATGTAAACATCTTTGGCTTTCTTTTTAGCGCCTAAGGAGTTGTAGAGTACCCATTTTCTATATTTGACAAACAGCACCGGCAATGTGAAGTGCTCCTTACGCAGCATCGGAAAGAAGATAAATTCACTTTTTCCCAATGCTTGAAGCAATGGAATGAACAAAAACGAATCCATGCATCTTTTAACCTTATCTTAAGTGTATATTTGTTTATTATAAACAAATAATAACTTGTGAGTGATGACACCGTTATGATAATAATTTAGAATTCAAATAGCATAGTATTTTACCCAGACATAACACGATAGAAAGCAGCAAGTGTTATCCCCATCTCTGCAGATTTTTGGAGAAGCTCAATGTATGAATCAATAAGCTGCAGTGGTAGAAAATAATTTTCATTTTAATCTCTATATCCCACAAACAATTGCAGTTCATGTAAAAACAGTAAAATAAATCATATGAAACAATTGCAGTAGTGATATTTTCAATGATTAAGGACTTCAGATCTGCGAGTGTTACTAAAGTAACCAGAGTCATCCCCTTCCATAAGCTCCTATTTACAAAACTTTAAGTTAAAACTTTATGCATCTGTTAAAATAATTAAAAATTGAATAATAAGGAGTTTAAGAATGTTACTTACTCCCAGGTTATGAAAATTCTAATATAAATACCTTCCCTTTAATGTTTATTGTCAATAAATTATATGCTCTGGCTCCTTTGGCTTTTGAGGTGATTTTGTTTCCATTGTTTCAACATCCAAAACCTCTTTCTTCTATTCAACACTGAGTGAACTTAGCTTTCTTGTCCTGCAAGTCTAGTAACTCATCGTTCATTTTTTGCAATTTATTTTCCAACTCTTCAACCTTATTTTTTTTCACATTGAATTTTCCCTTCATTTTGTCATGCTCATATCTCAAGTGTTTCACCATTTCCTGGTTATAATTAAAGTTTGTCGACATTTCATTTTGACCAGACGTAGTTTCAGTTGTGAGTTTAGTTGCAGGAGTTGGAGTTCTCAGCTGCAGTTCTTCATCCTTCTTCAGTTCATCCTGCAGTCTCTCATTCTCATCCTCCAATTGTTTAAGCCTTTGCTTGGTTATGAAGATCAGATTTTCTCAAAATTTCAACCTCAATCTCGAGTTGATTTTGGCCACTAATCGATTCAGGAGCTGGAGTTCTCAGTTCCAGTTCTTCATCTTTTTTCTTCAGTTCAACGTGCAGTCTCTCATTCTCATCCTTCAATTGTATCAGCCTTTGCTTGTTATGAAGATCATGACTTCGCAAAATTTCAACCTCACTCTCTAGTTGAGTTTTCAAATCTCTTTCGTGGCCACTAATCCAATTCATTACTCCTTGCAGTTTCACTTTCAGCTGTCATAGTCCTCTTAGAATCATCTTCCTCCATTTCTCTATCAGAAACTTTTCTTTTTTCTTGGGTTCTGGATTTTCCTTTTCAGTTTGTCTTTGTCTCATTGTTGGTTTTGAATTTTTTTGTTTCTTTATCTGAAAATTAACATAGAAAAACACATTCAATAAAATAGTTGCAATGTATGTTATGAACTAAAACTGTTTTACATACTGCAGCTATTTTATTGAATGTGTTTTTCTATGTTAATTTTCAGATAAAGAAACAAAAAAAATCAAAACCAACAAAGAGACAAAGGCAAACTAAAAAGGAAAAGCCAGAACCCAAAAAATGAAAAGAATCTGAGAGAGAAATGGAGGAAGATGATTCTGATAGGACTATGACAGCTGAAAGTGAAACTGCAAGGAGTAATATTGAATTGATTAGTGGTCACAAAAGAGATTTAAAAAATCAACTGGGGAGTGAGGTTGAAATTTTGAGAAATCCTGATCATTATAACAAGCAAAGGCTGAAACAATTGGAGGATGAGAATGAGAGACTGCAGGCTGAACTGAAGAAAAAGGATGAAGAACTGGAACTGAGAACTCCAGCTCCTGAATCGATTAGTGGCCAAAATCCACTCGAGATTGAGTTTGAAATTTTGAGAAAAAGGATGAAGACCTCACTTTGCAAAACACATATTTATGCTCAAACCTTCGTTGCTTGTTATGCTGTTATTTGAGTGGTCCCTTCTCGTAATGAAACTAAAACCACAAAATTATTTGATCATGTGTCATAATTATAATAAAAAATCCGTAAACTTAACAAAGACTAGAGCCTTAAAGAGAATGAAAGGGAGATAGATTAACAAAGACTAGAGCCTTAAAGAGAATGAAAGAGAGATAGATGGATGGAACAGATCCCCTAAAGTGAAGGAAGAGGTCTCTTATATCTAGGGAAGGCCTGGGTTCAGGCCTTCGAGGTGAGTTTCGGTGATGAGTCTTAATATTATCATTTTAGTTCAACTTAAATAGCATTTCGAATTTTTTGTTGAATTTATTGTTTAATCAGTCACAATATTAACGTACATAAATATACGGATTCATCCACTTTAACTTCGCCTCTTACTATTGCTGTCAAGGCCAAGAGCAATGTAATCCAATGCGGTTTCCCAATTTTTTTAATTAATTATTTCAACGAGTAAGTACATCTTACTTACCCCTTGATTTTGCAGTAGAGCTATATATATATATATATTTCCTATAATGAACTGCCAAATTTCAACTCTTTTGAGTAAAATCATGAATTTGCCGCACTAATTACTCCTTCATCTTTACCTCTAAGATTATGTTTTCTTTGGTTTCCCAAAAACACAAGGTGTTCATATTCAAGTTCATTAGAAAAACTATTGGAAAAATTCAAGTTCATATTACTAACTATGCAGAGAATATGCCATAAGTTTAGATAGAGTGGTTGTGATGTCGGTATCATATTCGACCAAAGTATCGACCTTAAATTTAGTTGTATCAAGTTTATGATTATTTTTTTAATTAAAAAAGAAAAACCATTAATTTCTCTATCGACCAGTTCTCAATTTTAATCATATCAAATATGAAGTTGCATTTTTAAATTGGAAAAAAAAAACAATTGATTACTCTATTAACTAGTTCTTAATTTAGAACTAAAAAGACAGTCACTAGCATTCATGTTTGAAGAGGTCAAGCTTGAACCCAACCTTCCATGGATAAGAGAACAAACCATTTCAAAACCAAGAACTCTTTGTTTAATAAATTTCTTAATTTATAAATAAAACGACATTTTAAACTACTCTAATTTACAACGAGAGATATAAAACTTCAGAGCTAGCGGGCATAAAATATACATGCTGAAACTTGGACAATGATAAAGTGACTAATTAAAAGGGGGCGGCAGTTGAAACAGTTTGAAAACACCAGTAAGCCTGCAAATACAGAGAGACACACATAGTGGAGAGTTGAAACAATCAAATACTCCGTTGTTTATGTCTCTCAAAAACTTATATATAAATCTCCCATTCTTTCTTTTTCTCTCTCTCTCTTGCTCTCATTTGTCAGCTTTCATTTGTCACCAGTTTCTCTCAGCGCTTGCCTCGTTGCCCATTGTTCCAATTCTCCATCAACTTCTCTCTCTTTTTGTTTTTTCCCATATCTTGCAGTCCTAATTTATAAACAAACTCCAGCTTATTTTTTTCTTCAAACAGCATCTCATCGATCATTAATTCCCTTTTTGTTCCTTTGACAAGATTCCCTCAACCATATTCTTCCTTGAAGATTAAAAAAAAATCAAATCTTTCTTCTTCTTGGCTTCTTGCTGTGCCAATAGCCTGCTGCCAAGCCACGAGTTAGAGTTGCAGGCATTCAATAATTAACATGCATTTGGAATTTGAGCAATTGGGTTTTGCTCGAAGCTCTTGAATTGGACTGGGTTTGGCTGCAAAGAGCTTGAAGGTGAGAAAAATGAAGTCTTTACAGAATTTAGTAGCATATATATTTAAATGTATATATATGAGGCTCTATGTTTTTGGAGTTAATGAGTTTACAATTTGCTTTTGCTTTCATAGTTTATGATGTCAAAGATTGAATTTTTGGTCAAGAAGGTAGGGAATTTTGTGTATCTGAAGTAGATTCTAGTTTCAAAATACCACATAAACTTGTCACACACATATATATATGCCTCGTTCTTTCTTGGTCCAATTTTTGTAATGGTTTCTGAATGAAGGAAATTGAATCATTTCTTTAACTGAGAGAGACACACATAGAGATGGAAGAGAAGGGGAAAAGATTCTAGCCCTACAGACTTTCTTTTTGTTTCTAAAAGAATTTGGATCCCACTTGTTGACTGGCCTCTTATTATTGCTCATTGTTCACCACTTTTTGAGGAAATGGTTTTTAACTTATGATTTATAGGATTTGAAGAAACAAACCAAGTTTTTGCAGCTATATGAGGCTATGAGCAAAGATCATAGGTTGCATAGACATAAGTTTTGAAGTATTTATAGCAGTGGGATTGATCAAATCTTACCTCCAATTTACTGGAAATATCAAGAGGGTGTTCTGTTTAGTGGTTTTTTGTTAGTATAGTTTTGAGTGCTTTTAATTTTCATGAATTTTATTGCATGGTTTTGTATCTAGAGGATGATGAGATTGAGTTCCCACTATTAAAACTTGGCTTTTTGTTTTTGGTTTAAGATTCAGTGTAAAGAAAGGTTTCGGTGTCAATGGCTTCGTCTTTGGAGGATCTTCTAGCAAAAGATGGGTTTAAGGGAAGAAAATTGCTGACCAGGTCAAGGACTTCCTACCATTCTGGTGCATCTGCATGTCATTCCATTTCAGGAGATAGAAGGACAGAGAAAAGAAGGTCTGATGTGTCTCGGTATGATGTGAAAAATGATATTCCAAGTGGTGATGGTATTGGAGGAAGGAGACTAAGAGATGATCTTAGAAGAGATGTCATAGATGGAGGATCAAAGAAAGATAGGGATAGACTCGGAGGAATAGGTCCTACCGGACGCCGTGCATGGGAAGCTAGAAGTTTAAACAGCATTTTTCCGCGGAGTGTGCCAGCAAATGAGATAGTTGAGGTTGAAGATGAAGACGTTGAGAAATACAAGGACATATATTCAAATGAATTGTATAGCTCAGAAAGAAGGAAGGAGGATAAGCATTCTAATGGAATTTTTGAAGAGAGGTCAAATAATAAGGAGACTGAGGTTGATAGGAGGCATGGAAACACTTCAAACAAACATATTGTTGGGCGTACGAGTTTCAGTGACAATAATAGGCAAAGCAGGAAACACCAGCCTGAGACCTCCCGTGATAGCTCAAGGAGAGATTCATCATATAGCAAAATTTCTGAAGATGCTCGGACTCAAAAGCGTGACAAAGTTTTACGGGCAGTTTCTCAACCTGCTCTTGATGAAATTGCTATCCAAGCCATGGTTTCCATCTTGAGTGGATTTATCAAGCGTTTTCTCAAAGAGGAAAATTTTCGGAGTGAACTTAGAGACAGCTGTATCTCCTCCCTAAAAATTATTGATCAGGAAGAAGGCCATGCCGGGAGCAGAATCATAGCCAGCCTTGAACAAGCAATTGTAATAGTGGAAAAGGCTGCAGAAGAAACTGCAAGTGAAAAGGATTTAAAAAGAGCTTCCTTGCAGCTTAGTGTTATTACCGGGTTGAACTCAGCTGATTTGAAGGAAGGGTTTACATCTGGGGTTCCTAATTATAAACTGTCAGCTTGTGCTCATCTCTACCTCAGTGTGGTGCATAAGCTACAGAAGAAAGATAGGGTGTCAGCAAAGCATCTTTTGCAAGTGTTTTGTGATTCACCGTTTCAGGCTAGAGCAAAATTGTTGCCTGAATTATGGGACTACCTATTTCTTCCACATCTGTCACATTTAAAGGTGTGGTATGATCAGGAAGCTGATTCTCTAGCAGATAGACAAAACAAGCCGCGGAAACTGAAGCTTTTAGGTAAAGCTTACGATGAAATTTTAGATTCTGGTACTTACCAATTTGCAGTTTACTACAAGGACTGGCTTACTGAAGGAGTTGAATCTCCTTCCATTCCTTCCATTGCTATCCCATCGGTGTCTCTTCCGGAAGTTCAGCAGGAAAGTTCTCATAGTCATTCTTCAGAGGCACCTAGTCCAGCTGGCCCCCATTCAATGGTCAGCAAGAAGTTATATGATTCTGTGTTTGGCCGGGTAAGTAAACCCGAATCTGATGATGCTGAAGATGATGAGATAGAGAATTTTGATCATTGTATGAGAAGTTCTGCTGAAACAGTTCAAGATGATAGGTACCAAGATATTGAAGAAGTTTCCACTAAGAGTGCACCAGAAGATCGATTTCTCTCTGTAAGTACTTTTTTTTGTGAATTAGGGTTGATATATGTTTTGCCTACAATCCTTATGAAAAATTCAAGAATTTAGCAGCCTTGTTATCTAATATGATTTTACTAAATCCAATTATCATCTCGGCAAAACTTTGCCAAATGCTGATATGGTATCTGGTTATTTGTGTGGCATGTAAGTATGAGATTTTGGTTGTTATGCTGGGTGTCATTTTCATGCTCTCAAACATTTTTGTAGGAAAATGGACTCTTAATGACAGAAGAGCAAAAGTGGGGTTATCCTGGAGCAAGTGACCTACCAGAAAGTGACCTCCAAATCCATGAGAAGTCCATTTTTGAACAGCAACACAAGGTGGATTCGAGTGATTTCAGTCCTTCTACTGAAGCATCAATTGCCAGTTCTGTTGTAAATGTACTACATCTTCCTTTAAATCTTTTAGTTTGTAATGTCATTATTTATTTTATGGTATTGATATGTTTTCTCTCTAATTGCAGCCAATCAAAACAAAGTTTTCCTTTGAAGGTAAGTAAAAAAGAAAATCTAAGATAATTTATATCTTTCTGTAGTCCACATCTTGATCTGTTGCTCATTTTACATTCCCTTGGCACAGAGATCTCGAGCATTCCGCAGGACTTCATCTGCCCTCTAAATGGAGAGTTGTTTGAAGATCCAGTGACCCTAGAGACCGGTCAAACCTTTGAGAGGTTGGCCATTAAGGCATGGTTTGACGAGGGAAAGAAAACATGTCCGGTGACAGGAAAAACTTTGGAATATCTAGCAGTTCCTCTTCCTAACTCTATCTTAAAGCGTGTGATTCATAGTTGGAAATCCAAACATTGTAAGAAACTCTTGGCTTTTGCCTCTCATGTTGTGGGTACCTCAGTGAGAGACGGGTCCAAACACTGTGATGAGACAGCTAATTTTGTGCTCGAGCAGCTTCTCACCTGTTTCATCAAAGAGGAAAGGGTAGAAAATGCCAAACACCTTGCCACTCTTGGAGGCGTGCAGTTTTTTCTTCAGTGTTTTCAATCAGGAAAGGTGGAAGCGAAATCACGCGCAGCTGCACTGTTGTCATGTTGTATAGAAGCAGATGCAGATTGTCGGAATCTGATAGCAAGAGACATCAACAAACAGTATGTTGTGGAGCTACTTCAGAGCAAGCAGTTTAACATCAGAACAAATGTGGTGTTGTTGTTGACAGAACTGATTTTCCTCAAGAGGTGAGTAAGATTGCTTCTTTTTTTTCCTTGTTTGTGTGCAAGAAGATACTAATAAATGGTTCCCATTGCCCTTGCAGGAAGAAAGATGTCAAGGAGTTTCTCAGTGGCTTGTGGAATGAAGGGATGGTGGACATGATGGATGTTCTTCTTGCATGTCTCCAGAGTTCTCCGGCCAACCACAGACCTCTGGTTGCTGTACTTATGTTACATGTAGATATTCTGGTATGCTCCTTAAGTACAAATTTTAGAGTTCACAGAAACTTTCAAAATGTTCCATTTTAAATTGTGAAGTGTTGTTGTTGAACTTTCATTTCTGTTTATTGGAAGATATCGTCTCCATTTCCCTTCTTCGTGATCAAATGCATGTAGGCTAAGAAAACCCTGTGTTTTACAGGTCAAAGTAGAACCAAAGAATTATAACATACATAGAGAGGAAGCTGTGGATGCCATTACTGAGGCTCTTGATTGCAGCCTAACTGATGAGAATGTCTGCTTAAATTGTTACAAATCACTTCTTATCCTGGGAAGATTTTTCTCTTTCTCTGGGAAATCGTCGTCACAAAGTTGGATCTTAAAGCCAGCAGATTGTAATGGCAATTGTGAAGTGAACTCACTTGACAATGAAGAAGACTGTTCACTGGCTTATGACAAACCTCCATCGGTACATTCAATCCCCATCCTCTTTTCATTGATACCGACATCTCTAGTCTAGAGTCCTCTGATCTTTTTACTGCTTTCTTGAGTGACAAAAAGGTCGAAACTTTTGGTACCTGTTTGACATTGCTTATTTGGTTCATGGTGTTTTCTTAAAAAGTTGTGGAAACCTAACCTGTTTGGTAAATGCTATAGATTATAGGAAACTATCTGGGGGAGACTGAATTGCTTACAAATAAATCACTTAGTGACTTGATTAGATTGTTATCTAATGTTTGGATGCTGCTAAATGTAGGATGAAGAAGAAAATTCGAGTGAAGATTGGTTGAGGAAGTTGACAGTGTCATTACTTGGTAATGGAAAGAAGTCTTTTGTAGAGGCACTTTCAAAGTGTTTAGGATCAGAAGACTTGGATTTGAAGAGGATATGCCTTATCACTGCGGAATGGTTGAGCCGCGCACTTTCTTCCCTATCTGGTTCTGAGTTTCAGCTCTCAGCCTTCTCATCTCTCATTTTTCCACTAAAAGAAAGACTCAAGAATGGTGACCAAGTTGAGGAGAAGATCCTTGCTTCAATGTCTCTGCTAAATTTCACCAAAATATCAGGTTAATTAGTCGCTTTTGCACAAATAAATAAAAACTTTAATTAGTCGAGCCTGAGATTTTAGTAATGCTTGCCTTGCATGAATGCGAAGTTGAAGTACCATATATTGCCTTGTGTTGTTGTAGAATGCAGGGTGCTTTTGAGGGAAAACACAGAAGATATTGCAGTTCCTCTAGAAAACCTTGCTGAAGTAACATGGAGTGCAAAACTGCTACATGCCATTATTTCTGGAGAAAATATATAATATAATGTAATTTTTACAATTTTTCAGGATTTTACATATTCTTTGAGGAAAAAGAAAAAAGAAAAAAGGGTTGAAGCATCTCCTGAATTTTTGAATAGGTCAATAAGGCAAGAAAAATTTAGAGGACAAAATCATGTAGTTCTATGTTATCTTAGCTCTTATATATTTAGTCAGGAACTTGGAGAGTGTCTGCCTACTGTGAAATATTACATGCAGTGAATAAAACTTCTGTATATAAATATATCTTCTTTTTTTTTTGCTTTATAAATATTTCTTTTTTCACTATATAATTCTTGTATATTAGTTCAATATAACATATAGTCTGTCCTATTACTGTCAATTTAAAATTTACCTCAATCTTAATCTAACAATTAATGTCGCACGGCCATTTAGAACTATATGTTAAAACATTTAGGCCTTGTTTGATATGTGGTATTAAAATACAAATAAATTAGATATTAGAAACAAGAGCTAAATTAACAAGATTTGAGTAAATTTCTAACTTGTTTTTTATTGGTCTAATTTTGAAAAAGAACTGTAATCAAGGGCACATGCTTTGTCTTAACTCATTGTAGTAGTTAATAATAATTTGGTAGTTAATAAAGTTGGATGCCAAATAACGAATTGGGTTGTTTTTAATTTAGTTGTAACTTAATTTATGTATACGTAGTTAATAATATTAGAGCTGCAACTTAGCCACCGTTTTACGCTGAAAACTGGTATCCAATTGACGACTGAGAAAGTTCGGCTAAATTTCAATAATACAATGCAATGAAAGATTTGAGATAACAAAAAAGGATACGTCATAGTGAATAATAATTCGATAGTTAGTAAAGTTGGATGGCCGGCTAATAACGGTTTGAGTTGCCACCATTAGCTCTAATAATTAAGTTACGTATAATGATTTGCATTGCCGTCAATTTCAATTGTACAAAGATTTAAGATATCAAAAAAGGATATGTACATCGTAGTTAATACTAATAATAATTTGATAGTTAAAACAGTTGAATGATGAATAACGGTTTTAGTCGCTGCCAATTTAGTTGCATCTTAATTTACGTACAATAATTTGCGTTGCCGTCAATCTATCTTACGTATACAATAAATTATAATACAACGGTCTGCATTGCCGCCAATTTATCTTACATATACAATACAACGTTCTAAATAATTTTAACTATAACGACTCATATTTGGCTCGAATTTTTAGAAACTAAATTTTAAAACACACTTATTATTCTTGCAAAGACCTAGGGCACACATGAAAGAAAAAAACACAAACAAGCTAAACATTAAAACAAGAAATTCATCCCTCCTAAGATCCCAAGATCTATCACTAGATCGACTAGAACCAACCCTTATTCAAGCATACATTTTACTAGAAAATATAAGACCCATTCAACACTACAACACTTCAACACTCGACTCTGTTTCTCTATCACCCCACCATCTTCACCGGAACCTCAATTTCCGCTCCACCAGATCCAGACGGTCCAGCCACCTCCTGTCCACCGGATCCAGACGGTCCAGCCAGCTCCGGTCCACCAGATCCAGACGGTCCAGCCACCTCCTGTCCACCGGATCCTGACGGTCCAGCCAGCTCCGGTCCACCAGATCCAGACGGTCCAGCCGGGTGAGCACAAGCTCCTTGAGATGCAGCCATGGCATGAATTTGACGAGCTCTCCTCTTCTTTTCTCTTATTGTTTCATGAGAATAATTAAGATCAAATTGAGGCAACACAATGACATCCGGAGCAGGAGCAGCTCCCTCAGACGGACCCACTTCACGATCAATAATGTTCTTCCCTTTAGGATCACCACCTGATTTCTTCCTCTTATTCTTTGATGGTCCAGCTTCAGCACGCGACTTAGTGGCCGACTTATTGAGTGACTTCCTCGGCCTCGGCCCAAGATAATAGCTGACGTTGCTTTTGTCCACATCGTCTGGAAATATCAACCTGTATTTTAAAGGGTGCCTTGAACTCACGTGCGATGCGAACAGCGGAGATGTCCTAGACATTCCGAAGCATTCAGAACACGTGTATGGTCCATACTTATTGTGTTTTAAGCTGTAAACTCTCCTGTATCTCAGTTTAGGTTTGCCATTAGGTTGAGATTTAGAACCTCGTTGGCTTTTGGGGTTTCGGCCATTTTTAGATGGTGGGGGATAAAGAGAACTAATTGGCTGACCCTCAATGGCTTCCTCATCTCTCTCGGCACGAGTAGGGAAAAAAGTATGGCCAAAGATTTGGATATATTTTGGGGCTTTAAATTTTTGAGGGACTGTTCCACTGGGAGCTCTACTAGCACTAGCAACATTATTATGGTGGGCAGTTTTGTTAGAGTTTCGAGAATTGGCCAGTGGAGCTTGGATCTGGGTGTGGTTGTGATATTGGTGACTTAAGAAACGCTCCGCGTTTGAGGTTGCATTGAGAAGATGAGTTCTTGCAACCTCATGATCAGTCATAAAAGTGCTCACCCCACCATGGTGGTTTTGATTATTACCAACAAGCACAAGAGGCCATGCAGCGGCTGCTGGAGCTGGAGCTGGAGCTGGAACTGGAGCTGGAGCTGGAGCTGGAGCTGGAGCTGGAACTGGAGCTGGAGCTGGAGCTGGCTCCTCCGGATCAAGATCAATGAAGACGGGAGATGCAGCAGCGGCTGGTGGAGTTGGCTCCTCCGGATCAAGATCTATGACGGTGCGAAGATGGAGCTGGCGAGAGGTGGTGGCCGGCTTCTGGCCTAGGGCAAGTGGTTGCCCTAGATGATTCGAGCTAGAAGCATGTGAAAAAAGGTGGTGAGTATTTTGAGACAGCCTTAGGTTGGGATTTGAAGAAATGTTGGTGTTTGATGAGTTGATCAAAAGCTGAGGTTGACGGTGATGAGGACAAAGAGAGCTCATGAACCCACAGCTCTCACTTGTCAAGCCATGGTGTTCCCTCCTTACAAAGTTATTCCAAAGAGAAGGGTTTGAATTTCTCAAGCCAAGTCGAGTGCCTCCGTTGGCCTCATGATCACTACGAAGGCCAAAAAGAGGAAATGGAGCCATGATTGGAATTGGATTGAAAATTTGAGAGAGCTCAAATGGTATATATTGAGAAGTTGTGAGAAAGACGGAGTAAATGAATTGCGTTATATAGAGCCAAGATTTACTCTTTTTGAGGTACCAAAGTTTATGGGGCCGTGACAAGGGTATAACATATAAAACTCTCTACAAAGTTGATTAACGTCATTATTTTCGCGGTAAGAACGAATGTGTCCGTTACAAGATTAATATAAAAAAAACTTAAATATATGCAACTAAAATCCGAGTCATATAGTTATTTAATACGGTTATTCATTCGCATGAAATTGAAGAGGATAAAAATTAACAATATGAACAACAAAATTTAAAATTTCAGAATATTCTCAGAGAGGTGCGAAAATTAAATGCGTTTCTAAAAGAAAACGTATGCAAATACAATGTATATAGGCTTTTTTGACTGCTTATGACACCACGCACTCTAATAGAAATTTTGAATTACTTTTGCCCCATGAAGATTTCCGTAAGTTGAATATTTTCCTAACCCGACCCGTATATAATTTGTGCCAACTGAACACTTAATTTTTCATTTTAATTTGTAATTAAATTGAACATTTTCCTAATTAACCTAGGTTAGTATCTACTAAGCTTCATTAGCAGGGTAATTTTGAATTTTGGTCGTCATGTTTCATGGACTTATAACAAATTTCTCTTTAAAGATGTCGACATTGACGACGTACGGGATTGAAATATTGAATGCTAGCCTAACTAGTTTCTTTTAATTAATATTTTCATTATTAGACATCGCTAGCTGCATGGTGACAATTATTTTTTTAGATAAGTATAATATTATTGATGAAAGATAATAATTATGCGTTACAAAGTGATTTTTCGCATTTATTTATTTTTCTTTTTTGGCACTCTTTTTTATGTGTTTTTATTCGTTGATTGTTTCTTTGATTTACTCAATTTAACGGTTGAAAAAGGAAGTTGATTTCTACACTCAGTTTTATACATTCATCACTCCCATTGTAAGAAACCTTGAATACAAAAATAGAATGCAGGATGTAAAAAAATGAAATGTGAAAATCAACTCTTTATATATGGCATTATATTTACCATAAAAAATAAACATATTAAAAATAATATCTACAAAAAGTGATTTAATTTATTGAAATATCATCCTTCATTGATTGACACGTCAAATGATTCAACTGATGTGGTCAATAAAATGCATTTTAATATCATTTCCCATAATAAAATGCATAAAAAAAAATTAAAATGTGGATATCAATTTCTTTATATGTTTTATATTAAATATCGTATCTAGCATCAAATGGTAAGTACATGATTTAATTTTTGTGGGGGTTGGTCGTAATATACGAAGTCAAAGAAACAGAAGTTGCGGTTTTTTTTTAATGACGCTATAAACCAAATTGGAAATTAGTTATGCCCGTAAACACCATATCCATTAATTCCGTGAATTAATGTAACGGCTTACATTTCTAAACGGTTGAGAAATTGTATGTGTGTGTTTCTTTTTTACCCGCCACACAGGTGTACGTTATACATGCATCAATAATGATACGTTTTTTCTTATATAATAATATTGAAAGAGAGAAAATATATATATCAAGTATCGATCGATCGAGATCTCACTCTTTGTAAGTTAATATTAAACTTAAGAGTTCTTCCGATATACATTAGATAAGAGTATAGGTAATAATATATATGTATTAGAACCGCTATTATGTTCAGAATAGTTAATTCTTCAACATTTTTAACCCTCATTATTTTCGAACTATCACTGCCATTAGAACCGCTACTCTTACCTACAATTCTCTTACTCAAGGATCTAAGTAAACTAGCCATTAGAATAGAGTTTTTCTACTTCTCTGTTCCCTAGGTGAAGTATCGACAGACTTACTACCTACGTCTCACACGCCTCACTATGGCTTCACGACGATCCGACCTGCTGACGATCTCTTCCCCACCTTAGTGAGAAGTTCTTGCAGAGTATCTTGATCTAATTAATGACGTTGGTTAATTAAAACCTCGAATAAAAACCCTACTTCTTGAAAAGAAGTTAATCCGAAAGAGCTACTCTCTGTGGAGCTGTTTCGCATTTTATGTTGAGTATTTCTTGAGAAGTTTCCTTGTTTTATTATATATATATATATACTTAGAGCCCTAGAGGTAGCTCAAATAGGTAGTGAGATAAAATGGGATAAATTATGGTTTGATTAATAGACCTGATCAAATTTCAATTTGTTTCAATATAGAAAAATAATTATTAGAAGAAGAATAGTACGTAAACAATTAATTTTCAGAAATTTTCATTTGTTCTCATTTATTTTCTATTTACTTGAGAATTATAAAAATATGTAAACTATATATGTACGTGCTACCCGTTCAAACTAACTAATTTATTGTCATTAATATTATTACAATTCAATGGTATTTCTCTTTAATAAATAACGATAGATTTTTTACTCTCATAAATATGTATGATTTTTGTTTTCAATGTAATTTAATTATAAAAAGGGAACGAATTTATTAAAAAAAGGATGAGATAATTACTTCTCTGCACATACATGCATGTGTCTAATTCCTTCTAATTAAGAAACAGGTCCTTTTTTGTGTGTCCTAATACCCGCAAATAGAATGTAATTTAAGTAGCTAGCTAGCTACTTCATGATAAAATGCTACTAATATATCCACAATGATATATATATATATATATACACATAGATATAATGAAATGATTATGACTATCTCACTTATGATATATATATATATATATATATATATATATATGATGCATAGTTTTGACATAATGAAAGGAAAAAAAATTTGAAAATTCATTGCTCATCTCACTATTGTTTTGAGTAATTTTAAGTCAGATACTAAATATTGTGGCATATTATTATTATTTATTTATATTAGAATACATGTATTAATTTTTTTTATATTAAAGTATATGATGTTTGGAGTAATTTTAAGTCAGATACTAAATATTGTGGCATATTATTATTATTTATTTATATTAGAATACATGTATTAATTTTTTTATATTAAAGTATATGAATTGATATATGATAGTGTTATTAAGATTTTATTTATATTCAATCTAATGACTACTAAGATCACTGATATTGGCTCTATTAAACCACTTTCATAGGCGTAGAGTTTTATCACAAAATGTATTGGTGGTATTATTTATGAAACTTCTTTATTAATTAACACTCCCTATAATGGGTCACATGTGCAACCAATTCCACATAGTTCACTTAAATTTTTTTTCTTCAGAGGTTTCAATTTGGAATTTTGAGTTCAAAATCAGTCAATCGAGCCCGGAAGATGTGAACACCACACACTCTGTAAAGGCCAAGTAATTTGGGACCATTTCTACTAGGGTTTTTTATTTTATTTTATTCAAGTTCAAACTAGTTTCAATTCTAGTTCAATTGGGCCCAACAAATTGGCCCGTTATAATATCAAACGAGTCGGTCCAATAGTCCACCACTAACAAGACCATATATTCTCACTTAACTACCCTATAAGTGTCACTTAGTGCTATAGTCTAGTGGTATTCCTTTCCATGCGTTATATGGGAGGTCTCAATTTTAACTATCGTAAAGGGTGAGGTCGATACCCAATGTATATAATATAATCCACCCTACGTATCGTTAATTGTATTAAAAAAAAAAACCTACCCCCCTAAATAGGTATGGAGTTTTTCACAAGAGGTCTCGATGATATTAGGTGTAAAACTAATTATTATATGTTGTATTTATGTCTTTAAGTTCCCAATGTGGATTATATTCCATCAAATAATGCATTTTGATGTATTTTTTTCTAAAACGATATTGGAGAGCGATATCGTACACATTAGACATTGACTTGGCCCTTTACATAAGTCACGCTCAAGACTACGCACTACACAGTGAAAAATAATACTAATAGATCCTAGTGAGTAGTGACTACATTTCGATGTACTTAGAACACTAAGAAAATTTCCATTAGTATGTATATGGTAATAATACCAAAAAGGATAATACTTTGCATCCCACCTAGGACCCTTTCGACTTATCGAATTGTCGTTAAATATATATCATAATAAAAAATGTTAAACTCTTATATAATCATTTACGTAAAAAATAACAAATGGACGTCATTTAGTTATTCATATCTATTAACTAAATGAATGGTTCGCTATGAGGATCTTAATTGTTACTAAAATTGTTGATTTATTTAATACATATGATGGACTAAACGACCTCCAATCTTGTTATTTTTTTACGGAGATGATCTTGAAATGATGATTTAGACAATGACCGGTTTTGAATGATATATGTACAAAAATAATTCGATAAATCAAAAGGGTAATACGAAGAGATACCATCTGGGTGGAATGCAAGTATTATCCGACAAAAAAATACAATTGTTTTTACCAAAACATGCATGTATGTTGAATTGGCCTGGCTACTAATTATTCTAGGGATTCCACTTCTCTCTATGTCATAGTAAAAGTTGCCTATTTTGTTCTGACTTTTCATATATGAAATCAGCAGATAGGATTTTCTAGGTAATTATATATGTATTAATGGTAAGAAAATGGATTTTCCATTATCAACATAATATCCATGCATTTTGCCACCCGTGCCAGCAAACTCTTTGCTTTTAGAGCAATGGTTTTGTCAAGTCACTAAGAAGTAACCAAATTTCCTATCAAATGCCATATATTCATGTATATATGTACATTTTGTAGGAGCCTTTAAACTTGATGGCACCCATGAAAAGCTAATATATAACTCTACATAGTACAAGCCATTACACATCTCATATATATAGCTACCTACCTAAGTTTTCCGGGAGTCCAGAGTGCCGGAAAATTACTGCTACCTGTCAATAATGGATTTTCCCAAGAACAATAACCAAATAGGAAATAACAACACATGTCCGATGCGCAAAACCAAAGCCCTCCGCCTCAAATAATATCAATCACCAATAACATCTTCTTGCCCATGACGAATCTGTCATATCTCGTCCATCCTTAAAGGGTGGTGGTGATCTCTACACAAATCACCATCACCCCTCAGGTCATGTGCCAACAACCATCCATGAGGTCAGGCCTTCATGCAGCTCGTCAAAGATCACCAGTCGACTCCAGT
This sequence comes from Oemleria cerasiformis, assembly GCA_037349345.1. NCBI lineage: Eukaryota > Viridiplantae > Streptophyta > Magnoliopsida > Rosales > Rosaceae > Oemleria > Oemleria cerasiformis. The sequence continues at coordinate 977,616 of JAZGTL010000006.1, forward strand.
AGATCGGTTAATTATGTAATGAGATATCAACCGCGGCTTTCTCATAAGCAACAGGCTCAATGGAACTCATGTTCCTCCAGTGAACCCCATCCAACAAATCCCTCAAAATTTTGAGACATCCATTGATCTCAATCTCACGAGCTTTCCACCACCTGCTGTTGCACCTGCAACTTTGCCTACCCCTAGGTACAATAGGGCTACTAGGTTTGGACCTCCCCCATCATCCTCACCGTTCGATCTTAACATCGGTCGACCGTCCATAATCAGGAACAACAACCATGTTGTAGTCCCACCCGTAGAGGAACTCTCCACCACTAGGTTTCTCTCTACTCCACTTGCCCCGTTCTCCCTCCCAAATCATAATCCCCATCCTTCAACTTCACAAGATCAACGACGTCCTGTTAATAAATCTGCAAGGATGTCGGTTGCGCAGCCCCAGAGGACCAGTACTATGGCTCCGGCAAGGATATCCGTTGTTCACCCCCTACGATGTTAGAGTTAGTTTAGTTTATTAATTTGTTAGTTTTCTGTTATGATAATTAGAGACTAATCATCTTTATTGTACTTTCTATATAAGCTAGTCTTGCAATGTACCTAAGTAATGAAATAAATTCATTCAATAAAATCAGTCTTTCTTTTATCCCTCTTCTCTCAAATTCTTTGTATCACTCTCTACACTCACTCTTCTTTATTTCTTCAACTCTCCTAACATGGTATAAGAGCTTTGCTCATGATTCTTGGCTAACCCCCATTCATGAAAGATCCTATTACTTCCGCTGCTTATCTTCCTCTCTTCTTCTTCTCAGTGTTCATCTTGAAACGAAAAGAGCTCAAAAAAAGAAACTCAATCAAGATTTGTTCTTTCCTTCTCTTTGTGATCGATCAAAAGACTCGAAGTTCTTCTTCTCGCTCAAGTCTCTCTTTCTCCTTCTTCTTCTCAAATACTGCAAATCGATCAAAATAATTGAAGTTCTTCTTCTCACTCAAGTTTCTCTATCTCCTTCTTCTCAAATACTGCAAACTCGACATTCTTTGGCTCCAAGAAAACTTCGTGTTTTCTGGGCCTTCTTCTTCATAATCCCCTTATTCTTCACAAACCCAAACTCTTTCACGAAAAAATAGTGAAAACTTTCTTCTTCTTAAAATCCCTTCAAAATTGAATCCAAAATTTAATAAAAAAAAATATTGATTCTGAGTCTTCGAGTTCTTCAATTTATGCTTTGAATCGAAGGCTTCGATTGCACTAATGAAATTACGATTGCTTCGATCAGCGTTCCTCTCTGTTGGTCTGCATCAGTCTTCGACATGTATCTTCTTCTTTGATCAGCTGAAATTGATTTCTCAGCCTAGTCATTACGATGGCCCGGGTCAACCCTCGATAAGCTCCGACCCACCACCTTCTTGGTCCCCAAAACATCACCGTACACAGAGCACCATCAATGGCGACGGATTCTTGAACGTGGATCCAAATTCAAAGCCAGTAGGGTCGTCGAAACGGGTCAGCGCATGCAACCCGATTTCATCCTCGGATATCCCCAAATTGCGATTCGATTCTGGAATGGCGGTCGGAGTCAGTTGTCAGATCATTGTGGCCACCATCATGGATGGCAAATGGAACCTTCTCGTTCTCGGGTGTGGGTTCACCTCGGGAACCTTCTCTTTTGTCGGAGAGGATCGAGCTGCATGAAGCTTGAACGAGTTCTTCACCTTGACGAGCTTTCCAGAAGCCACAAACTTCTTCAATTGGAGGAGCATGAGTCTCCTGAAGGTCGGAGACCAATTCTTGTGCTTATCTTCGGCGAACTTAGTGATCGCGTACTGGCTCGATTCAGTCCTCTCCTTTAGCGCCACCTTCGTAATCATCTCGATGAACGAAGGGTGAGAAGGCAACGATCTTGCTTCTTGACCTTGGCGATGGCGACGTCAAGCGGCGATCTTGCCTTCTTGACTTTGGCGGTGGCGACATCAGTTTCAGCCATGGTTCGTTAACTTTGAAGCGAAAGTGGCTTGATTTCGTGCGTCGATGGAGAATCAGAAAATACACTACCTGATCGGACGGTCATAATGGCCACAGTGACGCGGATAGGCAAAATTATGTCTATCACATTTACTATTTTGGGCCAACACCTCTCCCCCTCTTCCCCCCACCCTTTCTTACATGCTCATCTGTTCATCGTCACTCTTACAATTTGATGTTGGGGCCATCAAATTGAGGGGGGATGTTAGAGTTAGTTTAGTTTGTTAATTTGTTAGTTTTCTGTTATGATAATTAGAGACTAATCATCTCTATTGTACTTTCTATATAAACTAGTCTTGCAATGTACCTAAGTAATGAAATAAATTCATTCAATAAAATCAGTCTTTCTTTTATCTCTCTTCTCTCAAAATCTTTGTATCACTCTCTACACTACCTCTTCTTTATTTCTTCAACTCTCCTAACATGGTATCAGAGCTTTGCTCATGATTCTTGGCTAACCCCCATTCATGAAAGATCATGTTACTTCCGCTGCTTATCTTCCTCTCTTCTTCTTCTCAGTGTACATCTTGAAACGAAAAGAGCTAAAAAAAAAAGACTTAATCAAGATTTGTTCTTTCCTTCTCTATGTGATCGATCAAAATAATCGAAGTTCTTCTTCTCTCTCAAGTCTCTCTTTCTCCTTCTTCTTCTCAAATACTGCAAATCGATCAAAATAATTGAAGTTCTTCTTCTCACTCAAGTCTCTCTTTCCCCTTCTTCTCAAATACTGCAAACTCGACATTCTTTGGCTCCAAGAAAGCTTCGTGTTTTCTGGGCCTTTTTCTTCATAATCCCCTTATTCTTCACAAACCCAAACTCTTTCACGAAAAATAGTGAAAACCTTCTTCTTCTTAAAATCCCTTCAAAATAGAATAAAAAAAAATATTGATTATGAGTCTTCGAGTTCTTCAATTTCTGCTTTGAATCGAAGGCTTCGATTGCACTAATGAAATTACGATTGCTTCGGTCAACGCTCCTTTCTGTTGGTTTGCATCAGTCTTCGACCTGTATCTTCTTCTTCGATCAGCTGAAATTGATTTCTCAGCCTAGTCATTATGATGGCCCGGGTCAACCCTCGACAAGCTCCGACCCACCACCTTCTTGGTCCCCAAAACATCACTGTACACAAAGCACCATCAATGGCGGCGATCTTGCTTCTTGACCTTGGCAGTTGCGACGTAAAGCGGCGATCTTGCCTTCTTGACCTTGGATGTGGCGACATCAGTTTCAGCCATGGCTCGTTAACTCTGAAGCGAAAGTGGCTTGATTTCGTGCGTCAATGGAGAATCAGAAAATACACTACTTGATCGAACGGTCATAATGGCCACATGTTGTGTTTTTACAATCCTCTAATCAACGTCTTCTATTCTCCCTGTGGGTTGTGACGCGGATAGGCAAAATTATGTCCCCGCCCGCCACCCCCCCACACCCCCTTCTTACATGCTCATCTGTTCATCATCACTCTTACAATTTGATGTTGGGGCCATCAAATTGAGGGGGGATGTTAGAGTTAGTTTAGTTTGTTAATTTGTTAGTTTTCTGTTATGATAATTAGAGACTAATCATCTCTATTGTACTTTCTATATAAGCTAGTTTTGCAATGTACCTAAGTAATGAAATGAATTCATTCAATAAAATCAGTCTTTCTTTTATCCCTCTTCTCTCAAATTCTCTGTATCACTCTCCACACTTCCTCTTCTTTATTTCTTCAACTCTCCTAACATACGAGAGCACAGGTGCTTCGAATGTGGGAAGGCGTTTGACAGCGGCAGTAGCTTGGGTGGCCATATGAGCTCTCATACAAGGAAAAGGAAACAGGAAGCAGCAAGGATGGGGAAAACATACGACCCTCACGAGTTTTTTTCCAACTATTTTAATACTTTAAGACGACTTGAACGAGGGTCATCCTCCAGCTCGAGCGCGGCTGCGAATCCCTCTGCCACCGCCACCGCCACCGCCCCCGTCCCTGCAAGCACCAGTGGTCCAAGTGAGGATCCAAGTACATTAAGAGTAAATCAAAATGCTCAAGGAGCTGAAGGAGCTGAAGGAGCTGAAGGAGCTGAAGGGCCTTTGGTGAAACTGGAAGTGGAAGAAAATGAAGATGCGAGACATAAGTCTACGAAATCTAGAAGAAACTAATTTTGTTATCTTAATGGCTCTTGCTAGCTATGCTTTTCTTGCCTGCTTTGAATTGATTGAATAAGTTTGGATGTTTCTCATTATCCATATGAAATTATGATTTTATCTTTGATATAAAGAGGCAAAAATCCAAGAATGATAGACCAATATGATAAACCATTTTTGTGAAAGCATAAAATTCATTTGGTTTGATATAAAGAGATATGGTTGCACTCTGTTATATATAAGTTCACAAACTTAGAATGCTATTATATGATGATTGATGACAAAAAAAAAAGGCACACTTAGAACCCTAAACATAGGCTCAAAACACACAAGGCCAAGGCAGCGATCGAGACCTCAGCCATACTTATATATATATATAGGAGTACATTTCTTTTATTCAATTTTTCTATGTTTATGTTTGTGTAAACAAATACTTAGGGAGTCTATAAAATTTCCAAAAAGTTTATTAATCGTATTATTGTATGAATAGATGACAAAATTGATATGATATATTATCGATTCATATTATTAATTACACGGAAATTGAATGTATCACGTAAGTGTAATGTGGTATTATTTACCCATTTTCATTTCCTCTAACGTTTTATATTAATCAATATCTAGATAAATTTTTTGTTGCCCAAATTTGGAAATGGTGAGTTGTCTATATCTAACAGCTAAATTTTCTTCCAAAACAAGATAATGCAGTAAATTAGTTTCCTTTTATTTTGTTTAATATTTTTGTAATAGATTTTCTATACAAAGATTTGAATTTTCAATTTATTCAACAAGTGATTGTTAAATGATTTATCCAAGTAAATTAACTTTATTCAAGTCAATATCCCTTTTTTCTTCAATTTTTCATAGTATTGCTTCGACATTGAACAAATTTTCTTTTTTATGTGATGCCTTAAAATTACACTTTAATTTATTCTGAAAAGGGTGAATGATAAGCACCATTATTAAAAAAATTGGGATATAAATTATTTGAATAAAAATACTATTCCGCCAAATTTTCAAATAAATTCTCCAAAATAATTAGTTGCTATAGTATCCCCTATGCTACATGCATGAGTAATTTATATTTATTTTTTTTCTTTCAATATTACATGTAAATTTATTGTATATATACTTCATCTTCATACGCAGAGTTCGACTCTTATAAAGAGTGAGGTCGATACTCAATGTGTATAATATAATCAATTCTCTCCTTATCATTGTCTCAAATTTCTTATATAATACGTACTTATGCCTCTCTCATTGAACAAGGTGAAAGATGCAAGTATTAAAAGTAAAATACGCACATTTATAAGATATTTGATTTTTAAAATCCAAAATTTTCCATATATAATTGAGAATTTTCCGAAAAATTAAAAATATTTTCCCCGTAAATTTGCTAACTAGCTAGGGGAAGAGCTACGAGTTGGCAAGAGCAAATATGAAGTATATATAAACCCTAATCTTTTCAAAATTTTCAAATAAATATCCAGCGTATTTCAAGAAATTACGGAGGATTCATAAGTAGATACTTCACGGCTAAATTAACTGTAACTTAACGAAATGTAAATTTTTAAACATATTAATTAAGTACTCGTTTGAAATATTTGAAAATGTTAAATCTAACTTGAAGGAGATACAAAGTATATAGTGAAATCGATCAGCTCATATATATATGCCATTAAAAGGTTACCATAACAAAAGGAAATTGTTGGATGCTAATCTGTAAATCCTTAACAATACCCTAAACCTAAACCTCTTTGTGTGAAGATTATACTGTTGTTCACTGATCATAAAAATAAAACAAAAAAAGAAGAACATAAATATTTTGTTGGCATTGAATTCATAGATAAAACTCTTTCCTTTTGCACCTTCTATAAATTTGGTCTTTCACTCTCATTCCAAACACACATCCAAGCTTATAACAAATATTATTATTTTGATCATCGGCACCTACTGTTGTATGTAAGTCTCTCTCGTTTCTTCTCGATCGATCTCCTTTTTGCAAAACTTTTTATCCTTTTGCTAATATTTGTCTGTGTAGTATATAGCTAGCTATTTATACGACTGATCCAATAATCCACCAATTTTTGTTTATTTGTTGAAAAAGATCTGTATATCTATGCCTGGGAGGAGAATTTTTTTTTTGGTTTATTTTCATAAAATTTGATTTGATCAAAAGCTATTCTTATATGTATAAATAAATATTTCTACTTATTCTGTAATTGGAGATCTCAAGTTCGATTATCGTAAAAAGTGATATCGATATCCAATAATCATCCTCTCCCAATTTCGTTATATAAAAATTAAATCGGATGTTTCAATCTATTTATAAAAACACAATTTTTATGTGTATATATATGTATCAAGTTTATTTATTTATTTATGTGACATGTGTGATGTGTATATGCAATATAAGAACAAACAATTTCTGCATTTCAACACCGCTCGATCACATTATTACACTATATCGATCAAGGCCATGAGCCATTTGTGTTTATCCGATCACATATATTTTAAATCGATGTTGTTCATTAAATTTGTGTTGCTTTTGCTGTGTGATCAATGATGAGACACGAGACATGTCCTTAATTATTCTTATAAATAATTTACATTAGCTTCTATTTTCCATATATATGTAATTACACATCTAGTTTCACCTTTAGATAGATCTCTATTTTAAATGAAATAAAAAGTATTATTATTTGTTATTACTTATATTTGATTATTATTATTTTTTGAGATGTTACATATTGAATTTTGATTTTCACCCTCTTAGATAAGTATCTTATTCTGAATATACACATCGGTACAAACAATTTTTTTTTTAAGAACCTGAGTTTGATATGATGCAATATATATATTGGTAGGAAAAAATGAACTCAAAAGGAAAAGGTGTTCGAGTACTAGTAGAAGGGTCATCATCATATGGTACAAATGATGCCTATATGGAGACTACTGCAGATTCTCCGGTGGATCTCAGCTTGAGGTTAGGACCACCGGCAACGGAGGCTGATAATCTCCGACAAGGCGGTCCTGTTCACTCTTCCATCACTGTCAAGAGCTCTATGACTACTCCGGTATTTTTCTAACCTACTCTACTAGATATATAAGAGCACTCAAACGTTAATCAATTTGCGCCTTAAAGCACCAATTATATTGGTTCACATTCATGTTATAAAATAGTATTACAATTTTTCTTAAGGATTAATATTGGCTTATATATGTTACTATGTACAATCGTGTGTGATTTCTTATATAATAATTGAAAAATACTTGCATTCCACCTTACGAGGAACCTCCTTGGTTCCATCATTTTTATTTTGCGAGTTTGTTCATATACATCACAATCAGAATCGTACGTCTTATAAATCATCACTTCAAGATTATATTTGCAAATAATCAACTAAATTAGTAATCGTTTAATCATTATTTGTATCAAACAAATGAACAGTTTTTGTAACAGTTAAGTTACTTATGATAAAACCGTCTGTTTAGTTTATACATATCAATGACTAAACAATTTTTTATTTTTTTTTTACGAAAATGATCTTAGAAAGAAGAATGTTTCCCATTACAACAATGTATATAGAGTAAATTGTCTAATAGCAATGGTAGAAGGGGAAAATTCCCCATGAGTGAGACACCAAGTATTATTCATAATAATTTGGATTGATCCTTAATTTGTTTTACACATGGAATGATGGGCAGGTGATCCATTCTTCTGCGCTTATGAATATGAATTCAAGCTTGGCAAGTCCTATTCATGTTAACGCTCCAAGGCCATATTCCTATGGATATGCCTCAAACCTGGCATACGAGTTCCCCTCCTCCTCAGTTGGGTCAGTCCCCCAACTGAGTAACTACTGTGTCATCAACACATCCAGCAAAAGAGCCAAAACCGGCGGCTCGCAGAAGAGGAAATCCGGGAGCCGCCCTGCAAAGGAGGAGTATAGAACCTGCACCAACTATAACTGCCGTGTTACCCAATCACCGATGTGGCGTAATGGCCCCTTTGGCCCTAAAGTAAGTACATATATACCTGTATGCATGGATATATCATATATACAATATGAGAGTGCTTCATTATTTTTGAGGAACTTAATGAATTTTTTATTTTCGTAATTGGATTCTTTTTTGTTTTTTTGTTTGGCAGACTCTCTGTAATCGGTGTGGAATTCGATTCCGCAAGATGAAAACTGGAGAGGAGAAGGGATGAGAGATGCAGGAGTGGGGAGGAGGATGCCTTTGTGGGCTGCACCATCTAAGCTTTTGATAATTTGGACTAAGGTTTCGAATGAATGATCAAACTTCCAAAGCTTGAAACTTTTAAGCTTTAATAATTGGGTTTTTTTATTGTTCTTGCATTTGGATTGGTTTTTCTATTTGGGCTTGACAATGTTATTTTCTATGAATAATACTTTTCTTTAATGGTCATTTTGGATTAAGTTTTCTCTATCTTATGTGTCGAAAAAAAAAATGTGGTTATAATTTCTGTGGTAGAGATAGGAACACTAATTTTAATAGAGATGTGATCGATAATTATGAATTAAGGTCACAAACATATACGGGTCACGTTGGCTAAAACGAATGCACTTCCAAGTCTACAATCAAGCTGCTCTCTTTATCCTAGTGCAAATCCCCCTTTCCCTTGCTCAAATTAAATGCAAGCAAAACATTGTAGTGGCATATGGTCTTGTCAAATTGGGGCTCACCATCAATTTAGGCTCAACTTTGTCCATTTTCCCACTTCCACTTTCTCATGGGTCTCTTTGTAAGATGACCAATTAACAATGGCCAACTGCACTGGATCTTATGATCAGCATGAATTAAGGGGAAAAAGACGACAAATTTGAATACAAAACTCTGAACATCTCTGAGCACAAAATTAACATCTCATTTTTTTTGTAATCTTATCAAAACAAAATGAACACATGAAAGCAGCCAAGAATAGCATTTGCCGCTGCACATGCTACAGGCGACTTGTACTTATCATTAGATTAGTTCAACCAGGAAAACCTTGGATTGATTCTGAAAGACAAATGGCGAAGTAGAGAGCAAATACGGCAAACTACAAAAATTTCCGAATACTAAAAACCCTAGAAAACTGCACTCTTGGAAAAAATTCAACGAACACAAAATTAATACTGTAATATAAGTGTGTCCTAGGCAAGAGAGAACAAAAGAGAGGAATTGAAAGAAATCACATTCCAGACCTGCGCAATTCTTCAGGTCCATGTGCAAAGTGGCACCTGTCCCCAAAGGTGCATGTACCTTTGGTAAAGTTCTCACAAAGCTTAGTCTTGAAGTTACTTGCTGGAGATGAAGCGGCCATGTTGGGGTTGTTCCTCATGTGAGGTCCAGCAGCTGAACTCACATTCACAATAAGCTCACGAACCATGGCACTGGCATCTTTAATCTGATCAAAAGTACCCTCAAGTTCAATGTTCCTCAGCTTAGGATCTGACTCATGCTCTCTTATAGACAGTTTTGCTCCGGTCACACGACAAATTTGTTTTGAGTTCACACCATTTTTTCCAATTATGGCTCCAGCAAGTGAAGCGTCAACACTGATCTTAGCTGTGGCGGTGGCTCCAAATCTCGCTGCAGCTCCATGAGGTGGAGGAGGAGGCTCCATCCGACCTCCCATCCTGCCTGGAAATCCTCCTCCCCCACCACGAGGATCTTCATAGGATTGAGCAGTGGGCCTCCCAAGCTCCCACTCACCATGGGCAAAATGGCATTTATCTCCAAACTTGCAACCTTCAACTGTGTTGTACTTATTACACAACCGTGTCTTGACAGAAGGAGGAGAAGAACCATCGGGAAATGATGGTGGGGCCGCTGAATTTCTAGGAGGAGGAGGATGATGATGGTGAGTTGGGTTGCTACCAGTCATCTGAGACACCGTTTTGATGCCACCAGGAACATAATGCAAGAAGTGACATCCCTCACCAAAAGGGCACCCAGAAGTGCTGTATAAAAACAAGATATAAAAAAAACTTCTGAGCACAAATCCAACTGAAATTTTCAGAGAATCTGACTAACAAGCATATAGATCAGAAATGCACTAATGAGCAAGCATATAGAATTTAAAAAAAAACAATGATCCTTTATGAAATGTATATTTTAGTATGAAACTTGGTCAAATATGTATCAAGGAAACATGATTCTAGGAGTGGAATTAGTGTTCTTCTAAGCGGACACTGCAAAACCAATCTTTTATTAGCTAATCACATTGCCACCACCCTTACCTGTTACGGCAAAGAAAATGATAAAAAGGATCAAAGGAGGTCCAAAATCACATTTTTTTTCTCAGGACACAGCAGGAAAGGTTGATGCTTCTCATTTAAGAGACAAATCAATTTCTATCAATGAGACTATTCCTCACGACAAGATGGTCACAGGTAAGCAGATATTGAAAATCTCATTCCTAAATATTTTAGTTAGCATGAATCAAAAACCTACACTTTCCCATACAATTGAATGAGTAAATTCAATAATTTTATCTGCAGCAAAAATAAAAAACATAATACTGCATATGGTTCACCATCATAAATGACTAGCACTAATCATAAATCTACAGAAACTACCAACGACGAGTTTTTCTTCGAAAAGTAGAAAAATTAAAAACAAGATCTGTCTTTCATAATATACATGACTCACACCTCATACCATACAAACCATGGGAGGAGTTCAGTAAATGAGAAACAGAGATGGAAAAACATTTTGAAGACTTTGAAAGAAGTTTTATGTCCCACACAGTTTAACAAAATGCAAGTGGAGTCGGCCACAGTTTTTGAAAGATTTCATGACTTAGACTCATCATGAAGCAGAATTCTTTATGAAACAAAGACATCATGCATCACAATTCTTTATGAAACTTTGTTTCATAGTCCGAACATAACTTCATCTGTTTCAAAACTTAGTGTTCAATTCCGCAGCACAAAATAGCTTTATTTCAGTTGCGAAGAAGGTAAAAGAAACTAAATGTAATCACCGTCAAAGGAAAAACTTCTGCATTCCCATACAACCACATTCAATTAATTACATGGAACCCAGTAAGTACTTAATCAAACTGTTTTCAATAAACCATATCTGTTCAGTCTTTGTTATCATGATTAGAACAGAGAGTTCAACCTGTATCACAGCTTTTACCGCCAATTTCATAAGTCCAAATTGCAACAATTTTATTTGCAAAAATTGGGTAGCAAATTTCTTCTTAAATTACAAATTATCAATACGTAAAATTGCATTAAGACTATTCATTTTAGATAAGTTAAGATTAGCACCTGAAAAACTTTGTGCATGGCTTCGATTTGCTTCCTATACCAGTTGGAAAGTTCTCCATTTCTGTTGCAGAACATTAATTAATTTCCCTCAGTTATACTTACAGTGGGTTATTAATCTTCAAAATTTAAAAAAAAATATTCAACACCACGTTACCATTTTTATCATTAATAATATATAAAACACCAAATCCATTGAAGAATCTAAATAGTGGAAAATTATACTGTTGAAAAGAGAGAGACATGTAAACCCTCTTCTATGTAAAACCATAACCACTGCTTGCGCAAAAAAAGAAGAAGTCCATTTAAACTATTTCCTGTGCTCTAATACTTGATAATAAAGTGCAGGGCACAAAGAAAATTCTGTATAGGTACCAGTTTAATGATATTGTTTAGAGGGTGTCTTTAAAGCAAATTCTACTGCAATTTTAAGATCTAACAAACTCCAAAGATAGAAAGAAAAAACAATCCTGCAAATACTCAATAGCCAACTTTAAATTGCACTCCATCTACCCAACACAATTTTTTTATGCAGACAACCGAGCACAATAAGTTTATGATCATCAGTATGCAAACAACCATGAATATCCATATGAGATAGCAATAAAACAGAACAAAATTTCTAGTCATTTTCAAGTCTCACATGAGGAAAAGAAATAGAACATCACGCTAACTCTAGCTTCAGTACAAAGAAGTCTAATCACTTTAAAGTGGCTTCCTTAGCTCCCCATTCATTAACTAAAAAGAATGCCTAATATACAAAAGTTGAGAGAAATCAAAATCAATAATTAAACTTCATTGTTCTTAGATAATGAGCTAAAAGTTAAATACTTTTGATACTTGAGCTTTAAATTCAACGTTTTTTAATACTCTTCCTTCATTGTTATCATCCAGGAAGCTTAACACTTGAGATTCAAACTATCCTAACATTTTCCCACACTTAATTGAAGACTTCAATCAATTTTAGTTTCTTCTTCCACTATCTCTACAACTCAATCCGTGTATAAAGTACAGCTAAAATGCAAACACGCAGAACAACACATCAAAATCCAAACCCTAGCTTCAATGCATACAACTTACACCTACCTATGGCATGTATGCACACTAGGTACAACAATATGAAAATAAAAAGCATGGAAGCAAGGTTGAAGGCAATGTAAGACGAACCTGGCTTGGATTTCTTGAAGCCGCCATTGCCATTAAAGGAAGCACCTTCAGGCCTGCCTCTCTTGCGGGCCCCTCCGAAGTCCATTACAGCTCTCAGAGAACCAAGCGAACGAGTAAGAAACCACGAGAAGGCGCGAGAATGAAACCCTAGGAGAGCGAGAAAGCGAGGGAGAAGGAGAAGAGATTGAACTGTCTAGGGTTCGCGAAAGAGGGGAAAAGGAAGAGCGGACTTGAAATTGCAATTTAAATGCGGTTCATAAATTAAAATTTTATTATATTTTTCAGATTTTATTTTGCAAATTATCTATCTTACTACAACGACCGTGGTCTGTCATCTGCGAGACGGTGATAGAGTGGTCACGTGCTCCTCGTGTGACATTATCATTTGGTCATTTATGTTTGGGGATCACAATCTCCGACGATGAGAGGCTCATAAGATGCGGTGTGACGGCTTCATAATTATTGGGCTTTAAATTGTTAATGGGCTTATAGAAGTTCTCTTGAATATGACTGATTGGGCTTGTTTTGAATTCATATATTCGGAGTTTATCTGTTTGGGATTGGTTAGGACATACAAATATTTATTGCTATTTAAAAATGTCAATCAAGTCACTTAATGCTATGACTTAATAGTTATTCTTTCTACACGTTATGAGAATTCCGCTTCCTTGTGACGAAGCTGGATAGGGACCCAAGCAGGTCCTTTTTGTGTTGTTTTTCCTTACAATCTCTAGTTGTATAGATATTAATATGAAAAGTTGTTTAGTCAATTTGTCGCTAACCTTGTACCCCCGACAACAATTTTTCCTATGAACTTTTATTTCAGCTAATTTTATCCTTAAACTATTATTAATGACCTATTGACTTCTTATGCTATATTTGATCTAATTTTTCATTAGGTTTGTTCAAGAAGAGCAAGTATCAAATAAAATTAATAACTGAAAATTACTCATAATAAACAAAAATTATCATATTTAGTGATCGTCATCTCTCTCTTTTTTTTTTGATAAATAAATTAGATAAATTGTGAACAAAATATGATGATAAGGGGACATTGGCTATTAATCATAATTTATGGAACAAATTGGTTACTAATAATAATTTATGGTGGAAATTGATTGAAATAAAAATTAAGGGGAAATTAGAAGGGGGTACAAATCCGGAGGACAAGCTCATCAATTACTCCATATAAAAATTACAAAAATATACATAAAATTTATGAATTCTGTTTATCTTCTTTTGCTTATTGATCTTCATTCTCTTCTTCACTGGCCAATAAGATTACTTACAAAATTTCAATGTATAGATAGTTGTTTTGGAACTTTTTGGGTGTTGAAGATAGATGATTTCATAATTGCTCAATAGAAAAATAAGCACTATATAAGTAGATATAAGTCCGTTATGTGGGAAGTCTCGGGCTCGATTCTTATAAAATGCAATATCGATATTTAATGTGTATAATGTAATTCCCCTCCTCCATGTCATGTTAAAAAATGAACGATATTAAACCTTCTCTCATTGACATTCTACAAAAAGTATAATTTATAACATGTAATTTTTTACAACCACGAACAAGTAATCCAATATAAATACGGGTTCCAAAGTCAGGTTTGCTCCCTAGTCAAACATGTAACTTTTTACTTCACCGATGTATTATCATACCCGACTTAGGAGTGGAACGGGTCAAGGCAGGAAATTCTTCCATCCCAAGGGGAAATTTATGAAACATCATCCCCTTCCCTCCTCCCCCGCCCCTGCACCCGGAGGTGATAATAATGGAAAGGTACGTATACCTAAGTAGGAGATGGACAATTAAAATTGGTTCAACCGACAGATCTTAGTGATTGGATATATATGTTGACACATCTCTAATTATATATAGGCTTACATTTCTACAGCTGTATATAGACCCTCCATAGTTATTACCATCCTAGCTAAGCCATCCATTTTGTGTAAGTAGATACATCAAAGAAAATAGAGATGTGATAGTAGTGTCACATCTCAGCCACTGTTCATATGTATAAAACTATTACATATTGGGGCATTATCTTGAGTGATCAATAATGGATTTTAGGTTTCTTATGTGCATTTCAACCATCTAGAAGGATCGATGATCCTTTTCTCCTCTAGCTGAATCTGGCATTCAAGATAGTCATTTCTTCACAATCCATGTCCCTTGGTATGTATATCAGTAAGCGATCCAATGATGAACAGTTCCATTTTTATGTGAAAACACACGGAGCATGAGACTCCGGCTATATATGATTATGTATTTTGTGTGGTGCTTGACTCCAACCATGAAAGTTCGATTTTGGTACGACATAAGACTCTCACAGTGGAGCTACACTTCGATTTGAAGGGGCCATAATTCTCTTCAAGTGCTAACGATTCATCAAAAAACAACATATGAGAGAATTTTTATCTCTTTAAATCAAAGTTATATTACTAATTCGATCTCTTAATAAAATAAAAACTAGATCCGCCTCATAAGAAAAAGACTATACAAAATGATGATTTGTCCGAATGCTAATTAATAGGCTTCACATAATGCACATATCATTTCTAAAACTTTTTTGATACACTCAATGCATGGTTTTTTCTTTTTATACTAATTATTTAAATTATTAAAACAAAACAACTGATGGAATACAACACTAATTAGGTTTTTACCATAAACCTTCTTAGAAGGAGCAATCATCCCTCATATCCAACCAAATATCCATTCATGGGAGGCTAGCTAACAGAGAGGTCATGCTTTCTTCTTCATCAACATATAGCCAAGATTGTTCTAAACTTATTCCAAATCTCGCCAGCTTATTTATCTTATATATATATATATGTATATATATATATCTAAACTTTCATGAGCACCACACTATCTTCTTGAATCTCCATGATCATCTGAATTTCCTTGTCATCATCAGAACCCTCGAGGTCAATGCCCTTGTACCACTTAGCACAAAACACATAAATTACAAAATCAAACGCCGTTAATGCTGCAATTAGGAAGTAAAACCTATCCAAATGACCCGTGTTCAGATCATCTGGGATCCAACCAGGGTTTCTACCTCTAGCTGTAATTCCCATCACCATATTAACCAGCAAGCTGCTCACATAATTCCCAATAGAAATTGAAGCCATGCAAAGAGAACTCCCAAAGCTTTTGATCCCATCTGGGGCTTGACCATTGAAGAACTCAAGTTGACCCACATACATAAACACCTCAGAAGCACCCACAAGAACATATTGTGGAATTTGCCAAAAGATGCTCAGGGAGCTTATTGTCTCACCAGATTGGACATGTCTCAGCCTTGCAATCTCCGTGGCACCGGCGGCGATCATCGACAACATTCCGATGATTAGACCTATTCCCATTCTTCTAAGCTCGGATAAGCCTTCAGCCTTAGGGTTTCCACTTAATTTTCGGGCCAACGGCACGATAACTTGGCGATAGGCTCCGGTGAAGATGAGAACACTGAGTATGTCGAAGGCAGACATGCTTGCAGCTGGGAGGTGGAAGTTTCCAAAATTGGACTTCATGACATCTCCTTGCTCTACAAAAAGGGAAGCCATTTGCGTGAAGACCACTGAGTAAATTATAGTGCAAACCCAAATGGGAAGCATTTTCAGGACACATTTGGCTTCCTCAACTTGAGTTACAGTGCACAGCCTCCATGGATTCTTAGGGCCACAAAGATCCTCCTCTGTTATTGTTGCTGCCTTATCCAAAAACCTAACAATATATAAATAAAACTTTTGTAATTCCCTGAATTAGTACTCACTTGTTTATATTTTTCCTTAAACTTGTATTTTAGTCAATTCATCTATATATATATACTCACCTTTAAAAGTTAAGGAAAAATGATATATAAGGGGTACAAATTTAGGAGAAAAATAGCAAAATAACCTAAAACGTTTTTACTTTTAACTCCAATATATATATACTTACTCAATCTCTTTACTGTGGTAAATTTTTCTACTGCCTTTGATTGCAGATTCTGGTCCTTCAACCTCATACAGATCATCTGAATTGGCTGGAAGAGTACTATCCCATTTTCTAGCAGCAGCAACGAATACCTGAGCGACACGTGGTAAAGGGTTGCCACAAGGTTGAAGGTACCTATACCCTGGTGTCCCTAACAGAAAGGACACTAGGGCTATGATGGCAGACCCCAAAGACAGCACAAACCCTAGAGTCCATTTCCCTGTGTCCTCATAATACACCAATATTGTGTTTGAGAAAAGAGACCCAACATTGAGTGCAAAATAGAAGTAGGAAAAGAAAACTGATTTCGAAGCTCTTTCTTTAGGGTTTGCTTCGTCAAATTGGTCTGCTCCAAAGGTTGCTATAGAAGGTTGGTACCCACCATATCCAAATGCAACCAAATATATCGACAAGTAGAAGATTGCAACTCCGATCGACGACGCCGGCATGCACACCGTCACTCCGTCGCCACAACCGGAAGGATGAAACAGAAGCAGCCAAGATGACAGAGATAATAGCCCCAAGCCCTGAAAATAGGTTTCACCGACATCGATCAATTTTCAATAGACTATATATATTTATATGTACATACAGGACATCGTCGGTGACTATTCATCTAATATCGATAAGGCATTAATATATATATATATATCATTTCTGATAACGTATCAAATATATTATAAAATTTCAAAATATGTATTTTGTTTTTCACAGTAACGGACGTCCTTCACTGGAGCCACTTTGCTGGCGTGGGTGTGCTAAAGCCCATTCCAAATTTAAAAATAAAAAATATAAAATAAAAGTAAAATATTTAATTATAGTAGTCTCCAATATTCCATCTACCTAATTTATTTCTCTCATACCAGTTGAAATATTTATTTTCATTTCTTTAAGATTTCAGATATTTGAGTTGTCTATGTAATTTTTTATCACGTTATAAGTAATATATATATATATATATGTTGTAAAGAAATTATTGTTAATATTATTACCAGCACAAAGATGAGCTGGAAGACCGCGCAGGTTAAGTAACGACCCCAATAGGAGTCGCTGAGAAATGCACCAACCAGCGAGCACAGGTATACGGTTCCAGTCCACTTGCTCACACTGTTGGCAGCAACTGCACTTTCTTGATCAAGAACTCTGGTTAAAAACAAAACCAAGTTCACACCAACACCAAAGAAAGCTAGTGTTGCTAGCCCTTGATTCACTGCCCAAAAAAAATCATCACAAAATTTGAACTGATCAGTATATATATATATGATCAAGCTTTACTAATTAAAAAAAGTAATGGATTGAGTATTATCATTATCGTCGATAATTCGTTACGTACGTACCTAGTAAGAGGCTAGCGAATTTCCATCCTCCGATTTTGTTTCTAATAACGAGTGCCTTATTTTTAGCTTTTGACACCCTATCTTCATTATCATGGAACTTTCTTTTTACAGCTTCTGATTTTCCAGTGCCTCCATTTTCTTCTCCCACCTGCTGCTAGATTTTCGGGTGACCGGAAAACACATAGTTACAATTTATTTCAAGTGGCAATATATATATAATAATTACAGGATAATGTTGTTGAAAAATCGATCGATATGGCATGGAACCACATAGTTGAACATATATCCATGCACATACGTTGGACCAGTTAAGCTAACGACAATTAATATGTATAATTTGGTCCCATTTAGTATTATTAATTTATTAAAGTGCATGTTTCCTATTTCTTAAACAATATTATTCTTCACTTGATAAGTTGATAGTACACTGATCGAGTAAAATTCAACAGTCTTCACTAACCTTTAGCGCAGCCTCATTAGTGAACGGCAGTGAATCCAAAGTCTCCATTGAGATTGAGTTTCCTTCTGCAATTAATTAACCATGAATGGATATATATACGAATCTTGCTACGTATTAATCATAATTTAATTTTCAGGAAAATAGTTTGTACGTACGAAAAAGTATTTTTGTTTTCTCTTACGCACGTGGAATCAATACTCTTTTTCTTTTGTTTTTTAAAGAAACTTCATTAACACAAAACCAAGGAAATTTTATTAAATTGAAATTTGAAAAGATGTTAAACTTGGAAGATATTACATAAACGTTCCGAAAGATGAACACAAGGTATATATAGCTTGCAAAAGACTTACTCAGAAGATAATGAGGTTGAATAATAAGAAGATGGAGTAATTGAGAAAATAACTAGAGCTAGCTAAGAAGCAAGAAGAAAATTAATATGAGAAAAGCTGGTTCTAAGAGTTCAATATTTATAGATAGATCGAGAAAGAAAAGGAGAAACTAATGGCCTAATTGAGAAGTGTCATTGTCAAACTTTACTTGTTATATATATATATCGATCAAACAAATTTGTATAAGATAAAAAAATTGAAAGAAAAATATTGGTGGGGATGATGGAGAGAAAAGTGAGGTTAGAAGAGTGTGTGCCACAAACGTCGTTTCTTCCTTGAATGGAATGATATTTGATTCCCAAACTTGAATGGAATGATATTTGATTCCCAAATGAAAATGATCGATCGATTGATAAAATGATAGTCTCTCCTCAATTTCACTTTTATAGTTTATATTTAAATTTATTTGCAGCTGGTTAAAGCTAGTTCATCGATCACTATCCAAAATGAGCAGTGGTCATACAGTATTTCCAAAAGGGAAAAAGGAAAAAAAGTTATCTTTATCACCACGCATGGGTGCATGAATATATTGTAATTACAAAGACATATATTGATCATTTGTTCAGTACCCTTTTGATTTGTCGAATTAATAAAAGAAAAATATTGTAATTGTTCGTACTTAATTTGGTCAATTTGACTAAGGCCGACCAGTCCCTACCAAAATCGTATTTGGCATCGGCTCAATAAGAGCACAACAATACAAATCCACAAATACCAAGTGCATCCCGCCAACACAGCCTTAGACAAAAGACACCAAAAACCACCCGGCCGACCAGATCCGGTCGGCCAACCCGCTCATCGATCGACCGTGTTAACACAATTACTGGACTCGGGACCACCGAGACACGCGTCGGCTCCAAGAGTAGGGACATTTATCCCACATCGAAATGTTTCACCAACAACATTTAATGCCACTATAAATACAAGGGCACCTCCCCTAAAAAAGGTAATGACATATTTGCCCTTACGCTGCCTAAATCCCTCAACACTTAACTAACTTAAGCATCGGAGACTGTTAGGCCGGTGCTCCTTTGGTTTTACCTTCCCCTTGCAGGTCTTCCTACCCCCGAGGAGAGTGAGTGAAGCGAACTCAGTGAGGCAATTCTAATTTGGTCCAATTTTGGCATCAACAGCAATGATGATAAGAATTCGTTCAAATATCTAGTGAACATAATTAATTAACCGTAAGTCAAGCTTGAATATTAATGTGACTTTCAGTTTAATTATTCGACTCATTTCTTCAACCCAAATAGTGGAATATATATTGCTTGTTATAACATTGTGTTTGCACTTTGCAGCCTAGTTAGCTAGTTGAGCTTCTCGATCATGATAAACTAAATGTATATGGTAGTTATAAGTATCTTTATCTGAGAGGAAGAAAGTTATCCTTGTGACGTGTTATTAATTTTATGTGTAATTTTATTAGTTAAAACTAAAAATTGACGTGTCTTGTTAACATATCTCATTTTTGTTTGTACCGAAAACATCACTCGTATATTTGTTGAGGTAGAAAATAAAAAATAAATGATTTGTAATTTCTCAATTGATAAAATAGTTAGCACATAAATTGTGATTAACTAATTAATTTATTAAAATTATTTTATCCACATTTTAATTATTTTCGGAAAGTTCTTGTGACTGATATTGAGGAATTAATGTTACAACATCTCTGAAGTTATTATGACGCCAGCCCATATTTTCCACCCTCATGAGAAACACCTAGGTAATTGTAATAACTCTTGAACTTAACCAATGAAAGTTATTTAGTTTAAAAATTTTACACCTAATAAATTTGCCATAATTAAGATAAATTCAATTCAAACTTGTTCCAATAAACTTGACTTTCACTAGAAAACTTTCGTTATTTTTTTCTAGAAAATAATATGCTTAATTGGTTGTTACTTAACCTAATTCAGTTTAGTATTTCCAACTCTCAGCCTTACAAACACAAAACCTATATAGCTACCATGTTCATGCAACAGCAAGCATATCTCGATCTGACTCCAGATTAATTTCCTCGATCCCTCAATCATCTCTCAAAAATTAATCATGATTTTTGAAATCCTAAATCTGATTATCTCTGCGTTTTTCCTCAGATCCCACTTTGCATTTTTATTTTCGTGTCACTTGTGACGATATCGATCGTTTACATATTACAGCTAGCTAGCCAGCTCCACATTGCTCATATATTCATGTCTTCAATGTTATGCTTATCTCTTCCCTCTAGATTCACCATGGAAGAAGAAGCATCGAGCATGATGAATTCAAACCATGACAACAATAATTGTGAAGTGGTGCTTCATGCAAATAAGCGTATGAGGGTTGACAATAATGATGTCTCGTCATCTTTTGCAAAATTCAAAGGGGTTGTTCCACAACAAAATGGTCATTGGGGTGCACAAATATATGCAAACCATCAAAGGATTTGGCTTGGCACATTCAAATCCGAGAAGGAAGCTGCCATGGCTTATGATAGTGCGGCGATCAAGCTTCGCAATGGTAAAGATTTGCATAGAAATTTCCCATGGACTAACTTCACCATTCAAGAGCCTGATTTTCAAAACCATTACACAACAGACGCAATAATAAAAATGATTAGGGATGGTTCGTATCCAACCAAATTCGATGCCTTTGTAAGGTCACAAACACAAACCCTAGTTGAACAGCAACCCGGGAAGGGTCTCAAGAACCCGATTAGGGTTCAAGGGGAGGGGCAAGTATTGTGTAGGCAACTCTTCCAAAAAGAATTGACACCTAGTGATGTTGGTAAGCTTAATAGGCTTGTGATCCCCAAGAAATATGCTGTTGAGTATTTTCCTTGCATATGTGAGAATGTGGAAGAGAATGGGATTGATGACATTGAGCTAGTCTTCTATGACAAGCTCATGAGGGTTTGGAAGTTTAGGTATTGCTATTGGAGGAGTAGCCAAAGCTTTGTGTTCACAAGGGGGTGGAATAGGTTTGTGAAGGAAATGAATTTGAAGGCAAATGATGTGATCACATTTTACACTTGTGAGAGTGAGGATGCTCAACAAATAAGAGGGGATCATCATCACCAAAGAGGTACATTTTGGTTAATTGATGTGATGCACACTAGTGAGGTGGTGGGTGAAAGCAAGAGATCATCACCACAAGATCATCAAGATCAGTGTGAGGAGGAGGATTTGAAGGTGAAATTGGAGCTCAATTTGGGGGAGAGTAGCAGCTACAAAGCTCAACAAGGTGAAGGAAAATACAGTGAAGAGCATCATCAATATCATCACAAGGCATCATCATCTATGCGTGAGGAAAAAAAATTTAGGCTCTTTGGTGTCGATATTAGTAATTAACTATATATGATCAGCTAGGAGATGATCGATGACCAATTCTATTAGGGTTTTTCTATTATTTCTTGAATATTCCATAATTTATTTATGAATAATCTCACTTTTGATCCTTTTAGACTGTGAAGGGCCATGCAATTTGGATTGTAATTTTCTATCTTGAACAAAATGTCAAACTTCATAGTTAACATACGTGTTATATGTCTCTAATTTATATATGTTTTACTTCTTATATGATGTGTCTCATCACTTACTTTCAATGGTGAAAGTGGAAAAATATACATATATATGTATATATGCACTAAAATTCTCAAGTTCAGTGTGGTCCACGTATTAAAAATGGATCCAGGCTAAGGAATAAAATTAATAATGAATATAAATAAAATATAAAATTCATATAGCAAGCATAATGTTGAAGACCATATGATCAACTGGGTCATTCTTCACTAGCACTCCAAAAGGTCATTTTACACTCACTTCGATCTCTCCTTGTTCGATGGAAGAGGGAGATTCAAATCTGAGTTAGCATTGAGAACAAGAATACAATTAACTGAATGTGTAACTCAATTCTCAAGAATTAGAATTTCAACTCTCGGCTCAAATATTCTTTTTTACTTTATTTTTTTATTTGCACTGTAATTCACTGTTCTTTTTTAATTTGCTTTTCTACCTATATATTAACACTAAAACTCTATATATCATCATCCATTTCTCATGGATCGATATGCAGAAATGCTTATGAAGAGTAAAGGGAAATTAAATAGAAATTTGATAATTAAGGACAGGTCTATATTACACTGTTTATGTGAAAGACTTAATCAAATCAAAACTTTCATTAAAAAAACAGATGTCTTATTCAGATGATCTGATCAAGAGATAATAATTAAGCTGTCTCCCACTCATGTACACACTTGACTCCTCCTTACATATTAATTCTCCACCATATATATTCTTTTGTCACTCTTTTTTCACTACAAGAAAATCAGGCTTGCTCGACGAAACAGATTCGTCGAGCAAAGTTCATAATTCATCGGACCGCATTAAACCCGGCGAACCTTCGTCGAGCAACGTTTGTCGGGCCACCGCTGTCGGGCTTGATGTCAGTCGACAAAAATAGTGAATTCGTCGAGCAATTGAAATCTTGCCCGGCAGATCCATTCGTCGCCTATGATTTGTCAAGCAATCCAAAAGTCAACAATGTTTGCCCGACGAACTCCCTTCGCCGAACAAAGATATAGAAATTCACTAGGTGTGCACCGAATTGTCTTACTTTGCCCGACGAAATGATTGTTCGTCGGGCAAAATCTTAATATTTAAAAAATTTATTTTAATAATTTAGTTAATTAAATAAATATATATATAATTAAAATAAAAATATTTAAAAAAAATACAATTAAAATAAAAATATTTAAAAAAAAATACAATTAAAATAATAAAACGAATCAAATTAAAATAAAAAAAATATTTATAAAAATTAATGTTATGTTTTTACATAATTAAAACTAAAGTAATATTTTACATATTAAGTTCTAAATATTCAGCGACGGGTCGGGGTGGTCAGGGTCCTGGACGGGCTGTTGGGCTGGGGGCTGAGGCTGTGACAGAAGCTCATCCAGCCCACGCTCACCCAAGTGGTCAAGCACCTTGGCGAGGGCGGCCTTGATTTGATCGTTTTGGGCCTGAATCTGCGTGTTTTGGGCCTTGATCTCCTCGTTTTCGGCCTGAAGGGTCTCGAAGTTTCTCTTGAGCTCCGACATCTCCTCGGGATTGGCTCCCCGGGAAGAACTCGAAGAGCGACTGGAGACATCCTGAACTATCCCGTCGCCTGTCCCCTTGACGATCTTCCCTGGACGCCTACCAAGTCGTCACTCCAGGATGGCGATAGACTTCTCGGGATCCGGTAGTTGCTGCTCCAATGGCACGTCGAGATGCTGTTGCGTCAGCTCAGCCTATGTCTGCTGGACGTCTTGCTCCATCGCCGCCTACATATTTAAATAAATATTAATTAGAAATATAATTATCAAATTAAAAATTAATGTTTAATCAGCAAAAAATAAACTTACGTGAATATTGTTAGCCTCTTGGTTGCCCCGGCCAGCGTACACTTGCCCCCAAGCATCCACCTCCGGGAACATCGACCCGGTGATACGCCGATCCTTGTGCCAGGCCGAGAAGGATCGTGACCCCCCGTGGTGGTTGAATTTCATCGCTCCTCGGTTTGATGTGTTGGCAACCGATTTTCGATGTTCATTAGTAAAAACAATAATTATATTTTCAAACAGAAAATAACATAAAAAAAAAATTAACTAAGTGGATAGTACCACATAGATGAGGGACACGAAATGGTCGCACAACCACATCCACCCTTCTAGTTTCGGCCCGTCCAACTCTTCTAGGGGATTTGCCCAAGTTTCCTCCTAGGAAGGCCAGCTCTTGTAGTACTTGTGGAGTTCGTACTTCCAGTCGGTGTACCATAATTGCCAGCGGCTTCTTAGTTATTTACTGACGTCGGTGTCCTCCAGGTTGAACTCAAAATTGATTTGCCATAAATTATTAAAGTTAGTAAAATAATTAAGAATAATGAAAATAATGTAAAAAAAGGGAGAAACACGTATCGATAACTCTCTCCAACAACGCGTGATCTCCTCTGGGGGTTGGTTCCTGAAAGTATCCCCTATCATCAGGGACTTGGTGCGAAGAATCGGGCCTATGTCATGCACCACCAGGCTGTGGATTTTTACGGCCGATGTCCGGAGGCGAGGCACGTACACCACCGGGATCTTTGCATTCGTTGTCTTGCAAATCCGTTGGGATGTCAAACCTCGGTTGATCACGCGTACGTTCACCGACTTCCCTGCAAATTCGATGAACGTTAGTACAAAATATGAGTAACAAATAAAAACGGTTGATGATCAAAGATCGGTGCCTGAACGGACGCCGATGTGGAGGCTACCGAGGCAAGGGCTGCCTCCTCTATTGCATGATCAACGGGATCAAGGCAGGGGTGGGTCCTAGATGTGATCAAGGTGCGATGCGACATCTACAAGAAATTTAAAATAATTAATATAAAATTAACTAACATATTTTTAATTTACTAATAAAAAAAACCAAACATTTTTAATATTAAATATTAAATTCACAAAATAAAAACAAAACCACATATAAAATTAACCAACATTTTTTAATTCGAATAATAAATAAATAAAACGATTTTTTTTATTGAAAATTAGTAAATTGGCCAATAAAAAATAAAACCACCAAATTCTAATTTTTTAAAATAAAACCAACACAAACCAAAATTATACCTAAAAAAATAATTAATCTAAACAAACTTAAACTCAAAATTCACAACATTATACCTAAATTTCTAAATCCAAATTTCGGGAATAAAACCAAACTTACAAGTTAATCCAAACATACAATAATAATATCCAAAATCATAAAATTTACATATCCAAAATTTATAAACTCACATATCCAAAAATCACATATCCTACATCATATCAAAAATTGACATAAATTTTTTAAATTCACATATCCAAAATTCACATAAAATTCATATCCGAAATCATAACAAAAATCATATGCAAAATTCATAACATTATACCAATTTCAACATTATACCAAACATCAAAATTTCAACAAATCATCAACATTAACCCTAAATTACTAAATCCAAACAAACTTAGTAAACCAAATATTTATATTCCAATCCAATCCAAATTCACAATATTCAAGTAGAAACCCTAAATTAACAATCTGCAATTTTGAGAAACATTCAAAATCTGCCAAAATCCAATCCAAATTTCAATTTCAATTCAATACAATTTCATAATATCCAAACCAAATTTTAATTGAAATTTCAATCCAAACTAAAATTAAAATATAAACAATCAAAATTGACAATAACCAATCCACATAAACAATACAGAGAGAGGGAGAACGAGTTCAACCTTGAGATGACAGTCGGCGAGACAGAATCGGCGAGAGAGAGATGCGGCGGCCGAGTGAGAGGTGGAGTCCGAGTGAGAGAGAGCGAGAAAGGGAAGGAGTGGTATTGGACGCCGGCAACCTTGAGAGAGGAGGTATAGTATGTGTTGCAGAGAGGTGACGGTGGGGAGAGAACGAGGAAAATGAAGAAGAAGAAGAATCGATCGTGACTTATCAATGTCTGAATAACCTTGCCAGACGAATCCTTCGTCGGGCAAATTTTAATGAATTCGTCGAGTAACAAAACGCGGTGGATATTCGTCAGGTCAAAAGTTTAACTTTTGTCGGGCAAATATATGCGGTAAGTTTGAGATTTCGCGAAAATTTTGGCGAAAAAAAATTGTTCATTTTGTTAACGTTGCCCGACGCATTTAATTTATTTGCCCGACGCCTTCTGATAAATTGCCCGGCGAATTATTAAATTTTTCGAGCAAAAGCCTTATGTTGTTGAGTTTATGACTGATCTAAAAACCAAGTCCGACGATAGAATTTTCAAGATCGGGACCGTTCACTTTTTGGTTTTACATGCCTAAAGCCCCATCGATCGTTATTGTCATGTTTTGTAGAGCTTATGTGACTCGATCGTTAAGTTTATGAATTTCAATGGGTTTTTCGTAGTTTCGGTTCAATTGATATTCAAACGATGGACTTTCAAAAAATTGATCGTTCAATGGTTACATTTAAGTCTGTAGACCTCACCTGTCGAAAATCTTTATATTTTGGGGATTTAAACATGTCCAATTGCCAAAAAACGTTTTGTTACCGTTGAATCGTCGTGCACCGTTACCTAATCCCGAAAATTCCAAATTGGCTAATTTTTCGCGTAGGCAATCTATGAGTACGTGTAATAAATGTGGATGATTAGATCGGTCCATTTCATTTTGTAAATTATTGAAAATCTTAAAATAACCATATTCATCAAGGAGTTAAACACTTCAAGGAAACTTCATTACATTTTTTGAAGTTTTGGTTCCATTGATATTCAAACGATTGAATCTGACCGATCCAACCGTTCATTTTGTGGTTTTACGTTCCTAGATCTCTCCCGTTGAAAATCGTGAGGTTTTGAGGATTTAAAGTCGTCCGATCGTGAAGAAGCATTGTGTAACCGTTGAAACGTCCCGCACCGTTACCTTATCCTGGGATTTCCAAATTGGGTAATTTTTCGTGTAGGCGATCTATGAGTACATACAATAAATGTGGACGGTTAGATCGGTCCATTTCATTTCGTAAATTATTGAAAATCGTAAAAAAATATATTCATCAATGAGTTTAAACACTTGGAAGGTAACTTCAATACTTTTTTCGAAGTTTTGGTTCCATTGATATTCAAATGATTGAATTTGATCGATGTAACCGTTCATTTTGTTGTTTTACGTGCCTAGATCTGGCTCGTCAAAAATCGTGAGGTTTTGAGGATTTAAAGTCGTCTGATCGTGAAGAAACGTTGTGTAACCTTTGAAACGTCGCACACCGTTACCTAATCCCGGGATTTCCAAATTGGGTAATTTTTTGCGTAGGTGATTTATGAGTACGTGCAATAAATGTGGACGGTTAGATCAGTGCATTTCATTTCGTAAGTAATTTAAAAATGTTGTTTAATAATTAAATGTAAATTGAATCTGGTATATATGGCACAACGAAGATAAATGAATATTCGTCGGGCATACATTTCCAATTTCGGCAACCGTCCACCGAACAAAGAACCACCTGATATTGGACGCTTTTGCCCGACGAAGGTACATGAATATTCGTCGGGCAAAGGTTCTGACCCATTTTTCCCAAAATTCTATACATTATTTTATCAAGTAAAAAAGGTCAAAACCGACTATGCTTATGGAAGCATTCATAAAAATTGACATTTTGATTGTTCATTAGAAAATCTTCATCACTAGATTTTGGAAACTGACTAGTGTAAGTATCAGGGACATGACTTACAGGTGATTCCAGGGCAGGACCTAAGATGAAATGTTGGGAAGCCGAATTAGGGATGAGGACATCAAAGTTTGTGGCTTTAGTACATAAAAGATTAATTGAAACTTTTGTAAATGACATCATAAAACATACATATAAATCACACTTATTGATTTGAAGATGGATATTACATATATAAATGAAATCATTTATTTACAACTTTCATTCGGTGTCGGATTCGCTCTCCCCCTCCCAATCACGCTCGTCATCCGAGATGTGCACAGTACTTGATTCCTCATAATCACTTTCAATTTGTTCTAATTCCCCGACATCAATAAAAATGCCATCAATCGCCATTTGTAGGATGATGTCGCTGGTCCGTACTCCATCCACGTTTGGGGTGGATGCCGAGGAATCCACCTGGTAAACAATTTGGTCATCGTCTGTTTCCCCATCTTCTTCATGGTATCGGTCATACAAATCCCAAATATTTCTATGATTCACCATCTCAGCTACTCTCCAACCTGCACCAGCTTTTGGATCATCCACATAGAATACTTGTTTCGCCGTACTAGCGAGAATGTAGGGATCACTCCCAAACCACCGGGTGTTTGTGTTGACAGAGGTACATAAATGATTTTTAATGACCCTGCCTGGGATACTTGGGTTCGTATCAAACCAATGACACTTGAACAAGACAACTTCCTTGCGGTTGGCGTATAACACCTTAACCGTACTTAACAATCTGCCGTAGAACCTCGTATCAGCATTTTTCCCATCCCCCGACAACCCCACTATTTTGCGTAGACAATTTGTTGTCTCGTTCTGTGCACACGAACTTAACTCCGTTAACGTGACAACCAGCGTATGTTTATCCTCGAAATGGGCCAATGGCCTGCTACATTAATTCTTTATTTAAATTTGGCGAGTTGTCATCTTTCAGCTGTGTCATCTGGTAAAATACACACAAGAAACGAAATTGGTAAACTTAAAAATAATTTAAGAAATTTGCAAATAAAATATTTGACTTACATGCTCGGAAAACCAACGTGGAAACAGTTGTTTGTCCCTTTTTTCCTAATTCGAAGGATATTGGACCTTCATCAATGCCTCGTGCTGCTCGTGGAAGGGCCAAAATTTGTCACAGTTGTTCAGTATGAACCAATGAGCCACCTCTATGTCGCTATTGGTGAACGGCTCCGACACTAGACCAGTGCCGAATGGTCGTGCGGGTTGGGTAAATACATATAGGGTCTTTGGACGTTGATCACCGTCGTCGTTCCGCGAGACCCTATTGAAGGAAGTTTCAACATTCTGAAGTACATTGCACAAAATGTCAATGCCTCATTTGCAATGTACGCCTCCGCTATAGAACCTTCAGGATATGTCTTGTTACGGACGTACAGCTTATACGTACCTAACATTCTGCAAGGAAATATACATTATGATTCACATATATACATGATAGTAAGGAATATTATCAAAAATTAGGAATAAGTTATACCTCTCGATTGGGTACATCCAACGATAATGCACTGGGCCAGCAAGTTTTGCCTCATCCGGCAGATGTATTAGTAAGTGCACTATTACATCAAATAATGCAAGTGGATATATTTGCTCTAGCCAGCACATGATGTAGATAATATCCTCGTTAATTGCTTCGAGGTCCGCCTTTAGCAACGATCTGGCACATAGTATCTGGAAGAACTGAGACAAATAAACTATCATCTCAACAACACCAGGCTCCAAGAAGGGCCGAATACCAATCAGAATGAGTCGTTGTAGCAAAACATGATAGTCATGGCTCTTCATACCAGACATGGTCCCACCATCGGTATTAACGTTTCGGGATATGTTGTCGGCGTACCCATAGGGAAATTTCACACCATACAACCACTTCAGGAATTTTTTCTTATTCTCCGGTGTAAATATATAACTTGGATGAGCCATAATGTATTTGCTATTGAAGACTTTTGGCCACAAATTAGGCCGAATCCCCATTTCTTGCATACCCAGACGAGTCTTTTTTGTGTCCTTTGACTTGCCTTCAATGGGTAAAGTCGTTCTCACAACACTTTCGACAACATTCTTTTCGATGTGCATAGGGTCCGCGATGTGTCTGATTTTCAATTTCGACCAATACGCCAATAGAAAGAATATGCTCTTTTTCGTCCAATTGTCCTGTTCAGCTGGTTTCGGTCCTCGTGTGATGAAGTCATGTATACTGTTCAGTTTGGACAATATCTCATCACCGGACCTCTCCCTTGGTCAAGCTCGTAACTCTGATTTGCCATCAAATGAGTCATATTACATTTGTCATCGATGATCCCAAGGCAGAAACCTTCTCGCACCCAAGTAGTATACCTTCGATGTGTGCCAAAAAGACGTTGTGTCTGGTCCACATGTCGGACAAGCAAGATAGCCCTTGGTGCTCCATCCCGACAACATACCATAAGCAGAAAAATCATTAATTATCCACATTACGATCGCTCGTAGAGTGAACATTTGTTCACTGCACTTGTTGTATGTTCGGACACCATTTTCCCACAGATCCACGAGCTCGTCAATCAACGGCCGCAAATACACATCGATGGAATTACTCGGCGATTTGGGCCCCCGTATTAAAGTACTGAGGATTGTGAATTCTTTCTTCATGTATCTCCAATGAGGCAAGTTATACGAAACCATAACCACCGGCAAAGTGCTATAGAGCTTTGCAAAACTCCCAAACGGATTAAACCCCTCAGTAGCGAGCCCTAATTTGACATTTCTTGGCTCCGCGGTAAATTCGGGATACATCTTATCAAATTCCTTCCAAGCCTCTCCAACGGCCGGATGCCTCGGTACAGCATCATCAATGCGTTCATCCTTATGCCACCTCATATCACGGGCTGTGTGGACGACATGTAGAATCTTTGTAACCTTGGCTTCAGTGGAAAATAACGCAACACCTTGTTCGGAATCTTGTTCTTTTGAAACCTAGGCTCATTGCACACAGGACATTTTTCAAGCTGCTCGAATTCACCGTAAAATAATGCACAATTGTTCTTGCATGCATGGATCTTGACATACCCTAAACCGAGGCCATTCAATAGCTTATTCGAGCTATAATGATCTTTAGGCAGACGGTTATCTTCAGGGAGCATTCAGATGATGATGTCCATCATGTAATCAAAATGCGAGTCAGTCAATCAACCTGATTCACTGACTCTCAAACGGGTCTAAGGTTTTTCATTGAATTTCATTATACGAAGTTAATCAACCCGATTAACTTCACATAAATGGTTATGAAATATGAACATATTTCACTCCGTCGGAACTACATAAAGCGCTTTACAAAAAATATTACAATAAATTCACAAATACAAACATATATTAATTATGCATATCACAAAGTTTACAATTTTCTAATTTCCGTACATATTTTCTATTTTCCTAACATATTTTCTAATTTCCTAACATATTTTCTAATTTCAATAATTTCATTACATATTTTTTATTTTCCTATTTTGCTAAAATATTTTCTAATTTCCAAATTTCCTAACATATTTTCTATTTCCCTAATTTCATACCATATTTTCTATTTTCATATTTTCCTAACAAATTTTCTAATTTCCTACACAAATTTCCACAAATTCTAAACAATTTCTACACATTTTCCACAATAAATACACAATTTCCTAACAAAATTATATCAAAAATTCTTAACAAAATTAAATTGAGAGGCAAACACACATACCTTTTTATAAGTATTCCTTCAAATCAACCACAAATTTCCTAAAACATAAAACATAATTAGTTTCCAATCAAAAATCAAAATTTCAAAACTAAAAAAATTAAATATCTCAAACCTTCAAAATTGATATTGGTGATTGAGAGAGAAAGGGATTTGATTGGTAGTGAAAATGGTGATGAGATGATGATTGTTGATGTTATATAGCTAGAGAGAGAGAGTGTGAGTGAGAGAGAGAGAGAGAGACTCTGATGAAGGCATAGAGGAAGAAGAAGAAGAAAATGACGTCTGAGTTATGTAGTGTGTTTAGACTTTTGCCCGACGAAGCATATTCGCATGGTGAAGTTTAATGATTCGTCGGGCAAACGTTAGTCAACGCCAATTGTTGCCCGTCGACCAATATTCGTCGTTAGAGTCATTCTTGCCCGACGGATAAAATAGATCGTCGCGCTAACCCTTCCTATTTTACGCGTCGACAACTTGTTCTTCCTACCAACACCTTA
This sequence comes from Oemleria cerasiformis, assembly GCA_037349345.1. Taxonomy (NCBI): domain Eukaryota; kingdom Viridiplantae; phylum Streptophyta; class Magnoliopsida; order Rosales; family Rosaceae; genus Oemleria; species Oemleria cerasiformis. The sequence continues at coordinate 1,009,844 of JAZGTL010000006.1, forward strand.
CCTGACGAGCCTTTATTTTCGTCAGGCAAAATGTATTTAGACGGTGAAAACTACTTCGTCGGGCAAAAATTTGTCGGGCAATCTCGAATTTCTTGTAGTGTTTCCATCAATTGAGAGTTAAGGCCTTTGTTTTTTGGCTGGAAATTATAATTTGTAGGTCCATAAAGGCCATTGTAGTCCTCGATCAATATTAACCTCATCTTGTATTTACAAGCTAGCCCATAATTAGGTCATGGTGTAATTCTTGGATTTTAGAGTATGGGGCTAGCTATGATGATGTGAGATTTATATTCTTCAATAAATCTTACAAGTAGTCATAGGATATCATTGTGTAAACGCTTCATGTGACTAGGGTTTGCGTTCTTTTCTTTGTAGTGTACATCAACTTCGAAGTTACTTGATAGAATATTGACACAAAAATAATAAAGGAGAGGATTATACATATTGTATATCGTTGAATCTGAAACCTCATGTAGGAATATTACTATTAGATCGTAATACTAGTGATAGACTCGAGAATTGGATAATTTTTTTATGCCATTTTATATGCACAATATATACAAATTAAAGATAATGCAATGCATGTATCTTGTGTAGGGACGACGGTAGTAATCATACAAAATATGAAAAAAGTTCCCTCAAAAATCTGAAAGCTAGGTGGACTAACAAACAGTTTTTCATGTGACAAATCCACATTTTATGAAAGGTGACAAATTAAAGGACTCCAAAGTGGGTTACTCTGTGCTCAAAACTATGCATATATGCAAAATTCTTGTTGGGTCTTCTTCTAAGATAGTGAGACTCCATATCCAATTGTCCATGCCAGCAATATCCAACAAGCTTTTGCTCATACAGCTAGGGACACCTACCAACCCACTGATTGGCTTTCCATTTTGCCAACATTTTTCATGTTTTGTTCCTTCACACTTCTCTGCCTAATGTCACTATATATATATTTACAAAGAGTAGTTGTTATCACCACTACAAAAAAAGTTATTCTTGTCCCTCTATGGGTCTTGTAGGACGACTCTTTAACATCGGACGGTCCCAAACTTCTAAGTTTAGGCCTGGTAGGGTGAGGTCAATGTCCATTTTGTTTGAGTTGGGCTTTAACGTTGCGAATTTGGGGTACTCGGATAAGAAGGAAAGGGAGATAGCATCAAATAAATACATAATTAAGTAAGTTTTTCCAATAATCTAATGAAAAGCTGTTTAAACAAGGCAGGCATTCTATGAAGCCTGTTGAAATCTGGCTGCTTATTCTAAAAACATCAAAACTATACACATTGCTAAGATCTCTAAACTTTGTTGAGGACAGCTGCCTCATCATCAGCTTCTTGAATTTCTCCTTTTCGGGCAACAATAGCATCTTGTTGAATCGTTTCTTTTTTACCATCCCCAACATCGTCATCTTGCTCAATCCCAATGACTTGAATCTCCTGGTCACTTCCGTGGAGAATCCCCTTGTACGACTTAGCACAATACACATAAATAACGAAATCGATCACCGTCAAAATCGCAATTAGGAAGTAGAACCTGTCAATGTGGCCAGCATTGAGATCATTTGGTATCCAACCAGGGCTTTCACCTCTAGCTGTAATTGCCATCACCATATTCACCAACAAGCTGCTCACATAATTCCCAATTGACATTGATGCCATGCAAAGTGAACTCCCAAAGCTTTTGATCCCATCCGGGGCTTGTCCATTGAAAAACTCAAGTTGACCAACGTACATAAAAACTTCCGAGGCCCCAACAAACACATATTGAGGAATTTGCCAAAATATGCTTAGTGTGCTTACCTTCTGGCCAGGCACAACATATCTAAGCCTTGCAATCTCTGTGCCACCGGCCGCAACCATCGCTAGCAATCCGATGATGAGCCCTACCCCCATCCGTTGGAGGTCCGATAGGCCCTTAGGGTTTCGGGTTAATCGTCCGGCCAATGGCACGAGGACGTGGCGATATAGGAAGGTGCAAATGAGAACACTGAATATGTCAAAAACAGTCATGCTTGCAGCTGGGAAGTGGAAATGTCCAATGTTGGCTCTCATCACTTCACCTTGCTCCACAAAAAGTGAAGCCATTTGTGTGAAGATCACTGAGTAAATGATAGTGCAAAGCCAGATTGGTAACATTTTCAGGACACATTTGGCTTCCTCAACCTGAGTTATGGTGCACAGCCTCCATGGATTCTTGCCTTCCCCAAATTCATCCTTCTCTGTTATTGTTGCTGCCTTGTCCAAAAACCTGACCAAATTAACAAAACAAAATCATTAATTAATTGTCCCATTCATGGATCTGTGCTGTAAACTTGATGCATACAAGTCCCTAACAATCTTTTTTCTTATATACAAAGGATATTACTCAAAATAAGTAAAAAATCAAGGACAAACTAGTTCAAAACTTGACAAATATGAAGGACAAAAGATTCAATTAAAAACTAAAAACACCCGTTTTCATCAAAAGCATGCACCTAAACCTAAAAGTATGAGATTAATCGCTTATAACTTAGAATTTAGCTCTCGCTTGGGGGCTGTCCAAAACTCAAGGACTAAATGTTATGGCACAACTCCTATGAAAACACACCCTCCCTCCTCTCTAAAGCTTTGGAAAGCCCAAAATTCGATCTAAACCATTAAACCCCAAATAACACCTTTAATTCCATCGAAGACAAATGCATAATTATCTTTAAAGTTAATTCGGAAAAAGCCAAAAAGAAACCAAAAGAAAGAAAGATTAGAAGACCAAGAAGGCTGGATACGTACCGAATCTCCTCGCTGTGAAGAATCTTCCTACTTCCTTTGATTGCAGATTTTGATCCTTCCAGCTCATACAGTTCATGAGGGGTAGCTGGAACAACATCCCATTTCTTAAACGCAGCAACAAACACCTGAGCTACACGTGGCAAAGGGTTGCCACTTGGCTTTATATACCTATACCTGGGTGATGCTAACAAGTATGAAATCAGGCCTACAATTGCAGAACCTAGTGACACCAGAAACCCCATCGTCCACAACCCTTTGTCTTCATAATACACCAAGATTGTGTTTGAGAAAAGAGACCCAACATTAAGTGCAAAGTAGAAGTAGCCAAAGAATGCTGCCTTTGAAGCCTTCTGTTTCGGGTTGTTCTCGTCGAATTGGTCTGCTCCAAAGGTTGCTATGGTGGGTTGGTGACCACCGTACCCTAGTGCAATCAGATATATGGATACATTAAAGATGACAATCCCAAACGACGATTTTGGTGTGCAAAAAGTTTCCTTGTCTCCGCAGCCAGATGGATGGATCAAGTAAAGCCATGACGACAATGATAATAGCCCCAAGCCCTGATCATTATTCAACATAATTATCAATTTTATCCATTACATATTTCAAGAGATGTGATCGACATTTCATAAAGATATGTTTACCAGAACTAGAATGAGCTGAAAGATGGCGCAGGTTAAGTAACGGCCCCAGTATGAGTCACTGAGGAAGGCTCCAACGAGAGAGAAGAGATAAACAGTTCCGGTCCATTTGCTGATGTTGTTGGCTGCATCGGCAGTTTCTTGATCAAGAACTCTGATCAGAAACAGAACCAAGTTGACACCAACTCCGAAGAAAGCTAAGGTTGCTAGGCCTTGATTCACTGCACAAAATAAGACACATAATAAAAAAGAAATCTTGATTTACAACTCTCTCTCTCTCTCTCACTGTACATATATACATAGTTGGTTTTTTAAATTGTGTGTACCTAGCAAGATGATTGCAAGTGTCCATCCTCCTCTTTGCTTTTGAGGAGGAGATTCGGATACATTGGTGGTTGTCTTCTGCTCTTCTACCTGAATGTTTGTTTGCTCATTTTCATAGTTGTCTGTTGGATTCCCAGCTTCAATTTGTCGGTTGTGGACTTCGGTTATCATCTGCCCGTTTGTAGAACAAGTTAGGTTAAACATGTGATACAATAAGAAATTTGACATGTATGTACTTAATTCCAATATAAGACCATCTCGGTAGACATTCTCTGTTCCAGAGACCCTCTGTCAAAAAGGAGTCTATAAAACCTCAGTTGTTTTCAATTTTGCTCTCATTTGTTCACATGATTGATTGTTTTATAAGCTAAAATCATCACTCGAGCTTAGACTTGAAACTTGTAATCTCGAATTGGTTGTTAGCTTCGAATTTAGGTTTCAAGTATCAAACTTAGTGCTCTGCCTAAAATGTGGAACTTGAAACCTTAAATGGAAGCTTCGGATGGCCATTCTATACCCGAAATAATCAACCATGTCAATAACTTTTATCATAGTTGAAGAAAAATAGACGAGAAGTGAGATTTTCACAATTCGTTCTGTTCTTAATAAAATAAAATAAATGATGTCCAGTCTGAAGAAAATCTGGTAGATCATGATCAAAAACTTCATGCACACATTACAATCAAACTAAAGATTCAGATTGTTGCCATCAGGCTTTCCGATCATCACCTTTAACAACTTCAAAGGAACCAAAAAAAAGGCTTTCATGAACTTTTACCAATTTCAAGTATTAGTGAAGTTTTGAATCAAAAACCATGAACATGTATATTTATATAGCTACATTGTACATTAATGAGGCTATGAACTATGAAAGCAGCTGTAAAAGTACCGACCTTTAACGAAATTTGTTGACTTGCTTTTAACCTGTACCGGACTCTGGTGAACGTGAAGACTCTGGTGATGGTGAGGACTCTGGTGACGGCAAAGATGTAGACGGTGAAACCACACAAGTCTCCGGAAAACTAGAAAGTTCCAAAAACCTTTTTGTCATTTACACTTCAAAAATTCCACCACTACAACACACAAAATTCACAATGCCCCTCTTTATACTAATCAGAATCAGTCCCTCCGCCTAAAACGTTCTGAATAAAAAATCTTCGAAAACCCGCGATCAAAAAATATGGAACCCTGCTGATATCTAGATGGAGGTAAGCTTCAGCCCTATACCAAAAAAAAAAAATCCCAACAAAATCCGAAACAGAATCGAAAGAGAAGTATTGGTGTCAATCAACTTGGAGAAGAGCAGATAACAAATAAATATAAAAATCCAAAACAGAATCGAAAGAGAAATGTTGATCTGAATAAATTGGAGAAGAAAGTTTGGTGCTTGTGACGTGAGAGTGTAACGACCAAAGCGTTTATATATGGCAAGTCCCAAGAATTGAGGCTTCTGTTATGTAACAGACTTTCTAATAACACTCGGATGGCATCCCTTATCATACATGGAAGTTTTGTGTTCGCAACTAAATCGGAATTAGTTGGATATTATCCCTGAAAATTAGGTGGCTTCCAGTTCTCAAGTAATTTTAATTCCTTTCATGAACAAGTCCAGGTTCTTTCTGATTAGGATCTTTCTGATTAGGAGTCGGAATGTTGGATGACTCATTCTCCTCGGTTGAGAGTAGCCAGGAACACTCTTTACGAGTTAATAATTATTAGGATTAATAAATAAATACTCTTCTCCATATATCAAAAATCTGGTGGACAAAGTTGCTGCAATTGATTGGAAAAAGAATATTTCTTATGCTCCAAGAACTCATATTTTTTCTTGCTGTGACTTCTTTCTCATGTAATTAACATGAAAGATAATTTTCAAGGGGAAAAAAAAATTAAAGCAAAAACAGATTCAAATAAATCCTGTTCAAAAAAATTAATTTATTATATTATCCATATGTAAATAAATCCCTTTTTATTCTTGATCAGTTTGTTTGTTAGAGTCAATTTGTAGTTTGTTAAAGTCAAATTTTGGAATTTTGAATGCTTCTTCGTTCTACTCCGTACTGTTCGGTATATGTAGGGATGACCCCTTATCATGAGCAACACAAGCGATCATGAATAATTATAGGTGCTTTCAATTTTCAAACCAAAACACAAAAGCAGCAGAGAAAAAAGGGGAGTAAATAAATGATCTTTTTCTTCTTTTTTTCTTGAGTGAAAATAAAAAGGAAGAGAATTTATAAGGGATGAGAAGGTAGAGTACCTGAAGACCATTCTCTTGGAGAAAGAAGACTGATAAAATGGAGCGTGAAGCTATGAGAGATGAATTCCAACTGAGAGCAAAAGGAGGAGGAAGAGGTGGCTTTTAATGGCGTTGTTTGAATGATCATGGAAGTTAGGAATTAATATATATATATATATAGGTGGGGATGATTCAAAGTGGCCATTGATGACATTACAGACAAGGTTAGTCGTGTCTGCAATCCATGGAAGTTGCTGCTTCGAACTAAAAGCTGTATATCATCACCACTTCATCATATATATGGACAAGTGCCTTAATTAATTTTGGGGTTGACATTGAACACAAGCATTCAAGAAAGAAAACTGACCCTTTATTATGAGTTACCAGCGTCAAGAAATTTTTCAGTGCAGCTAGCCTCCAATGTTCTTGACTTGGCGGGTTTGGGTTTGGTTTGATAATTATTTCGTTTTAGTTTGATTGTCAAACGATGAGTTTTTAAGTTTCATGAATGTACTTGACTTAGAAAAATTCGAATTCTCTATGGATTCAAGCTAATTAAGCAAAAAGTTGCTCTTATATAGGGAAAAACGAACTTTATTTTATCAAGTAAGGATGAACTTTATTTTATCTTCATCCAAATAGTTATCCTTCACTTGTAGCAATAAATATAAGATTAAATTGACTTACGACTTGTCTACTCTACCAGTGAATAAAAATGCCACTAAACAATACCATATATATAAATGGCATGTCATATAGAGAGAGATCAGTGCTAAGGGCCAGTGACGGTCTAATAATATCTGAAACCTAAGTTAGTAGTGGAGGTAATGGTTAAGTGGTTATTTTAACCGTGTAGGATTACAGCTGTAAAATCACTTCTTGAGAAAAAGTAAGCCCCTATTGAAGGTAAAAGGGGATAAGTCTCTCCATTTGTTCAATGTGGGATAAATACCCCACGCTCTCATAATGACATGTGTCCAATAAGCTGCGATACTTGTTCACTATCGGTTGCATTTGTTGCCGGATTGATATTGATGATCAATGAGATGAAATACAAATAACCTATATTACTATATTTAATTAAATGACTGACTTATCGATCAAATGACCCACTTATCAATTTACATGATGCGTTTTACGGACTAAATTGACGCTTGGTACATGTAAAATCTTATTTACTCTTGATTTATCTGTTTTTTTACGGTACTTGTTCACTATCGGCTGCATTTGTTGCCGAATTGATATTGATGATCAATGAGATGAAATACAAATAACTTATATTACTATATTTAATTAAATGACTGACTTATCGATCAAATGACCCACTTATCAATTTACATGATGCGTTTTACAGACTAAATTGACGCTTAGTACATGTAAAATCTTGTTTACTCTTAATTTTTCTGTTTTTTTACAAAAGTGAAATTCGAGACTATTCAAAAATGCCACTACACGGTAAATAGTGGCTTCATTTTTCTTTTCATTTTCCTTTCTTGCATTCGATAGTTCATACTACTCCAACTCCACTCTCCCTCTCTCGTTTTAAAACGAATCATAGTTTTCATCGACGCCGCCCTATTACTTTCCAAGGGACCCTAATACTCTTTCTTTCAAACCAACAAACGTACAGCTGATAAGAAGGAGAAGAAACCAAACGTCTCTCCAAGTTCCAGCTACCCTTCGCTTTCTCATTTTAAAGTATACAGCTTTTGCTGTTTCTGCCCTCCACATTGGCGCTTCCAATTGCCCAAAGGTAATAAATTTATGTTGCATTCATCTTTTCAATTCTTACTTCTTTCTTGTTGGCTATGCTGTTTCAGATCAGTTAGTTTTGGCTCAGATTTGTGTGAAATGTATTTCAAGTTTGGTTATTTTGCTCATATGTGATACACTGTTGATGAATTTTACCCCAAAGTTGATGAATTTTGCCCGAAGTTTAATGAATTTAGCTTCAATGGCAGATGTATGTGTCTGTATTTTCTGGGTTTAGCTTACTTTGGGCAAATTTCTGGGGTTTCCTTGATGGGTTAAAAGTTGCTGCATATGGGGTTTAGGGTTTAGCTTAGAATGACAAACCAGCATTTTTGTTTAAGTGCAAGAGATGGTAGTCGAAAAATTAATAGTTTTTTTTATTTGAAACAGAATAAATTAAAAACTAATTCCTTTAATTGATGTTGCAAAAGATGAAAATTCTGATTTTGTTTATTTTATAGATTTTCGTTCTCCCCTGTGAGATTCCATTTATTGAAGATGGCAACAAGTGCTGCTTCCAGCCTGCAAATGGCAACAGCAAGACCCTGCATTTCCTCTTCTCGAAGAGCTTTTGGGTCAAGTGCTGCAATGCTTAATGGCAACTTTAAGGTGCCTTCATGGACTAAGCTTTCCAGCGCATGCAATGTATCACAACTTTTCCACCGGAGCTTTACATCACCATCTCTGAAAATGGATAAGCTTGTTACAAAGGCGATGGCTGGAGCTAGTGAAAACAAGCCTGTCTCAGGGTTGCCAATTGATTTGAAAGGTTGATGTTCTTTCTAATTCTCTGTTCCCACACTCTTATTGCTACTGATTTGCTTAAAGTTCGTTCATTCCTCTTTAATAGAATGGTCATGTTACAGATAGCTCATATTGGTGATTTCTGTCTTTTATCACTTTGATGTCATATTGTTGGAAATGGATGATTCTTCCTAAGAAAGACCTTTTGTATTTCAATAAAGAAAGCTTAAAGCTTGAACTTATGTTAAAGAAGCTTTCGGTTCGCTATTTACATAATTCTCCTTGCTTTGATGTATACATCTGGAAAAGGTGACTGTAGCTGTAGCCAATGTGCTTGGAGGTGTAGCATGATTCGCAGGATGATGTATTTTCCGATCAAATTTAGTAATATTTGAATGGTGATTGTTTATATGCATAATGTTTCCTTCTAATGTTAGATTTTAGATTTTACTGGAATGTTGCATATGTGCCCATGTCGTTATCCATATTAAGTACTTGCCTTTGTATGAGCTCTATACCTTTCTAACGAAATTGGATGTGCTTTGTGCAGGAAAGAGGGCTTTTATAGCTGGTGTAGCTGATGATAATGGATATGGTTGGGCAATTGCAAAATCTCTAGCTGCTGCAGGTGCTGAAATTCTTGTGGGAACGTGGGTGCCTGTGAGTTGATTGGCCTGATATACTGGAGTCTATATCTTCCTTTTCTCGTTCCTAATTTTGGATAATGATGTAGTTACTGATTATGAAGAGCCAATGTGCAGGCTTTGAACATTTTTGAGTCCAGCCTGCGACGTGGAAAGTTTGATGAATCACGCGTGTAAGATGTAGACCTGGTTAAACTGTCGTAGCTGGTAAATTTGACGGACATCTTCTAACAAGATATTATATGTTTCAGGTTACCAGATGGTTCTTTAATGGAGATTACCAAAGTATATCCCCTAGATGCTGTTTTTGACAACCCTGAGGATGTTCCTGAGGAGGTAATGGATTGATGTGTAGTTTATATTAATACAAAATGAAAACAGTCAAATATATTTAATGTCTTCTGGCATTAATTCATGCAGATCAAAACAAATAAGCGCTATGCGGGATCCAGTAATTGGACTGTCCAGGTATGAAGTAATTAAAGTATCTTGGTATTTGTTTTGATGTTTTGTAGAAATTTAGACTCTAATTTTGGAGCTTGAGAGTAGTTTTGAGAATTCATTGCCAAAGTACCAGGCATTTTAAGAGCGTCCTGATAAAGTCGAACTAAATGAGGGTCCATGACATTCAACCACCATCTATAGAAACAGTCTACTAAGCTCACTGTAATCTCACTGTAATCGAAGTCTTGCATTCTACTGATCATGACTTTTGTCTTGCCTTTATTCTGAAAGGAATTTCCTTCTCGCTACACCTGCATTTTCAAAATGTTGAATTTAGATTGCATACATCATCTGATATTCTGCACCTCACCCTTCAAAATAGATATTGACCATGTGGTAACTATTTTTTATCTTTGACAAAAGTCCAATTGGATGACTAGACGAGGGCTTTCAGATTTTGCCTGACTCTTCCGATTTGATGGTTTTTTCTTGAATCATGCCCTGATGTTTTGCAGGAAGCTGCTGAAGCTGTGAAGAATGATTTTGGCAGCATTGACATTCTTGTGCACTCACTTGCAAATGGACCAGAGGTACAGTAGTAAACATAACGAAATCTCTAGTTTCTATTTTTTTTACATATTAAATTATTTATCTCCTTAATAGGTGGTTAAACCTCTGTTGGAGACATCTAGAAAAGGATATCTCGCTGCTATATCTGCATCGAGTTATTCCTATGTTTCTTTGCTCAAACATTTCCTCCCAATAATTAATCCAGGCAAGCTTCCACATTCAATTATCCGCTAGTTTCTTCTGTTGTTTATACTTCTTCAATGTAAGCTAACATGTCGTGGTTACAGGTGGTTCTTCACTTTCTCTTACGTATATTGCTTCTGAGAGGATCATTCCTGGGTATATTTTCTATGCATCGTCTTCTTCTAAGTTTGTATGGAGTTACATTTTGTTAAACATGTTATGTTTATGGATTCTTGAATTATATCTTCTGCAGATACGGTGGAGGCATGAGCTCTGCAAAAGCTGCTCTTGAGAGTGACACTCGAGTGAGTCTTTTCTCCCATGCAGTTGTAAATGTCTTTTAACCTGCTTTCTATTCCTTCCAAGCTTGTTTTGATACGATTTTTTGCATTACTCAGGTGCTTGCTTTTGAAGCTGGGAGAAGAAAGGGAATCAGAGTCAACACAATATCTGCCGGTAAATGATTGTAGATTCATGCGCATTTAAGATGACCAAATTAGGCTTCATGAACGTTTTTTCTTTGGCCGGTTTACCTCAGCTTCTGTTTCTTGATTCTCAGGTCCACTAAGAAGCCGTGCTGCAAAAGCAATCGGCTTCATTGATATGATGATCGACTATTCATCAGCCAATGCACCTCTACAAAAAGAACTGTCTGCAGGTGATTTTCCATTCTCCCCTTCAATCCATTTTACCCTCCCTTTTTCGGTTTTCATATATACTGAAGTCATAAATCTCATTATCCAGAGGAGGTAGGAAACACTGCTGCTTTCTTGGCATCACCGTTGGCCTCTGCCATCACCGGTGGTGTCATCTATGTCGACAATGGTTTGAACGCCATGGGTGTGGGAGTCGACAGTCCAATTTTTGAGAACCTTAACATTCCGAAAGCTCAGCACTGAGGATAGTTAGAGGCTGAATGAGATGAATTGTACCGTAGACTACTAAATGCAGCTAGTGATGTCTTGGCCTTTGGCCCCCTTTTTGGCATGAGATGAGAGAAATTTTACCTTATGGACTAACATTTTCCGGGAGCCTTGATTTTAATTGCTTTGAAAATTATGGTTGATGCTGGTTTATGCTTTTTAGAATTCGTGTATAAAAATGTCGAATTCACCTACACAAATAGATCCTCTTGAAATAAATGGACTCCCAAGGGAAAAACACAACCATAGTGCATGTACAAAGTTTTCCTAAAATTCCAGTGTCATTATCACTCTGCCTCTCAGAATACTTGCTTCCGCTTACATCTCCGGTTGATGGTATCTCCGGCACCACCATCATCTTTTTTCGGAGATGTTTTGGCAGATGATTCTTCCTTCTTTTCAAAGAACGAAATTAATTATTATAATTTGAGAAAGCACCGTATAATTTCCCCCTAAATTAAATGAAAAGGAGCAATGCTTTTCCCGCTCAAATACAATATATTGCTGGTATTATCTTTAGTTTATTTTTTTTGGGGTTTTGTTAAGATACGAATTTTTATATAAATTGTGTACGTGAATTTTATTTATTTTAGTTATCCGTTAACTGAGGGATGAAATGAAAATGTACAAAATTACAAAAGCCGACATTTTTCATTTCTTAAAACGTCACAAGGAACATATTATACACGAAGCCACTGACTCCTACAATCTGAATTAAGTAGAAAGTACCTCTAAGAATGAGATTGTCGTATAAGGCATAACGCAGTGAGTAGTACTACCGCACACTAGAATTCCTCCCACGATGAGTAGAACGCCATGGCCGGAGTCCAAAACGATGACTGAAAACCAATCCTAATGCAACACAGATCTAACTAGAAGGCAATCTCCCTAATCCTATCCTATATATACACTATATAGGACTCAGATACAAACAGCAGGTAACTGAATCACACAACAGAACTTGCATAAATAGTGATCTAGCAAAATCCATCTCTGAATCAAAGCTTGCGCTTACACCTGCGAACCGCATTGGTTCCAGCAGCATTCTCATTTTCGGGAGAGTCTTCTACGACGGATTCTTCCTGCAGAACTCGGCCACGGTTTCTGGAAAGTTTTCGAATTGGGGTTGTGGGTAAAGATGTTTGGGAACTGTATGCTACTGGTTCCTCTTGGGAGGCAGGTAGGGAGTTTGAGGGGCTTCTATGGGGCATCAGCTCCTCACCATCAGGGACCACATCCTTCATTAACTGCAAATCAAGTATGAAAAAATATGCTTTCAATGGTTGTCTAAGAATCGTGAAAACTTGAGATTTGAAAACTTGAACAAGATGCTAAATTATAATATGCAATCTAAATATGCAATCTTGTCTAATCTTTAATAGTTCCTTAAAGAGATTGGTTTGACAAAATACCAAATGACATTTCAAATTCAGCTGTTTGAGATTGGGGTTATTTTCCAGTAACGGTAATGTGTACATGCTTCGGTGAAACTCATGGTGCAAGACATTAAACAAAACCACAAACCAGGAAGAAATGACAAATATGATCTACCTTCCAGTCCTTGAAATCAAAGCGGAACACAAAATGGTTATAAACCACCTCACGTGATGCCACTAAAGTGGCAGCAGGAGCATTCCTAGGTGCTGAAAAAAAGACAGAATGGCATAGTAAGCCAAAAGCATAGATGGCCAAAACACAATTGTAAATTGAAGTATAATCAAGTATTTTGTTATAGCCAACTTACAAACAAGATGAGAACCGTTTGCATCCACAGTTACTTCAGCCCGGCCATCTTTCACTAAGAATGACAGAGCAAATAAGTTTTCAACTGTCTGGGCAAAAGACATCCTATTTAGTATCAAGCCTTCAAGTTTAACCCGTCGTTTCCTTCTTAATATGTCAAACATGGTTGACATGTTCTTGTCAGTATCAGTTTTTTCTTCTCCCTGATTATCATCTATCTGTTGCATATAGACAGAACATGCAAATACCATCAGAAAAATCCGTACAATTTGTAGGAAATATTCGTATTAGAAACTAGAGAAAACAGGCACACAGTATCATAATACCATCAAGACAACATTAAACCTACTTGTGCCCTGATTAGTAGTAACATTAACACTAATTTCCATAGCCTACTGCCAACATAATCAACTTTACCTCATCAGGCCGATCAGTTGTGGTAGGCTTTGTCCGTCTGGTGGTGCGAACTGTAGCCTTTCTTTGCTTTAACTCAGTATTCATGGGTCCAAGCCTTTAGAAAAAGAACAAAACCATGGGTTAGTAACTTAGTACAGAAACAAATCAATGGCACACAAAAAACTTTTCCAGAGGGTCAATCACAGAAACTACTTACATAGTGCAAAACCCATGAACCCTCTTGAAAATGGAAGAAACAGCAAGCCCAATTTCCTTCCACTGAACTGAGACAGGCGCATCTTCATGGTTGGCTAATGAACTATTTGCTTGTTTAAAATTATTAAGCAAACAAGTAACAAAGTCTGATGGGCTAATCCCTGCACTGGACTGTGACTTAACAGAGGTCCACAGTGTGTTAGTTATGTCCAGCAGTGCTTCTGCATCTGCTACCTGTTCCCTTGGCTTCTGAACTGAAAAATCCCAAATGGCCATTGAAAATTACTTATCGAAAATCAATATAGGAGCCTAATAACGACAAAGTTTTCATTTTTCCTTCTCATATATTTAATCTTCTCAACAGTCAACAACATGGCAAAAGGAAAATTAATAAAAAACAAAAGGCAATATAATCATTTTTATTTTCAAAATATTCAAAACAAATGGTTTTGAAACTTCAAACATAATTGGTTTAATTCAAAAGCTTATGGGAATACCTAGCTCATGCAATTTCTCCACTTTATTGATGAGAAACCCGAACTTATCTGAATCTGGGCACATTAGGTCATCTCTTTTCTCTGCAACAAAAGAAATCACAAAAATGATTTTGAAAATAAAATTAAAACAACTAAAAATACAAAATTTGTTCATTTTTAAACGATAATATTTTTGGGATAAGTAGAAATGCATACCAATGATGAGATTCTTAACGGCTAAGTAGTCGGACCGCAGGAGTCGCCGTTGAACGGAGTCCTGCTCACTCGGGCGAGGCGACTCATCTCCAACTCGGTCGGCGCTGGCGTTGACCCTCTCACGCTTCACGGCTTTGAGTTGCTCGGCTTCGTCAATGCCTGGCCTTTGACTACCGCTCCGTTGGCGTTTCACAGACTTCGGCATCGGACCGGAATTGTTGGAGAAGCGAATAATCTCGAAGCTCTCAGAAACCCTAAATTCAAATGTTCAAAGGCTCGGATGAGAGACCTTTGAATTTTTTGAAAATTCGAGAAGGCAGTGTAAAATTGGAAATGAGGTTTGAGTTTTCTTTTTAAATAAAGACCGAAAATTGCAGCTTTTCCCGCTCAACTCCAAATGCGTCCTGCGGGTTTGGGGATTTTTTTCTCTCTTGGTTTAGGGCTTTAAAATAGCATTTCCTCAAAAAGATAAAAGTTCTAAAACAGTTCGTTGTCTAACTGGTTTTATGTTGTACAAATATACTTTCAATCAACATCAAATTTTCTATTTGTCGCTATTATTATAAAGTCATGACATACAAAAAATATCATTAAAAAATTATAACGAAAATGTCCTTTAAATTATTTAATATTTAAAAATATAATAGTAAAATTAAATATTAAATTTTAATTTATTAAAAATTAATTTTTAATGGGAGAAGTGAATAGGTAGTAGGCTAAGGTAATTATTTCTCTTATTTTCATATATATTTTTTAATTAAAATTTTATTTTATTCTACTTTATTTTATTTTAACTTTTTCTAATAAAAATAAATTAATTAATTAACACACGTATAACGGGTGCCACGAAACTAGTAATTACTAGTTTAATGATATTCTTAGATATTCTATTGTAAAAAGTGAGGTTGATACTCAAGGTGTACAATCCTCGTTCTCATATATTTGTATTAAAAAAAAGGGAATTGTCCAAAATCCCCCCTTTGCCCCAAAAAAATTCTAAAATCCCTCATTCAATTTGAGGAATCCAAACAAGAAATAAAAAACTATATTTGCATTTTTTGCCCAACCTATATATACCCTTCAAGGACTAATTTCTTTGTCTCTCCTCTCCTCTCTCCTCTATTCTTTCCTCTCTACTATATGTCTTCTCTCTTCTTTTTTTCTACAAAGAATGAAGACACGGGATGAAGATGATGAAAATCTGATGAAGATGAAGATGAAGAACTCCAGATGAAGATGATGGGGAAGGTTGCGTTTTCTTCCTTTGCCTCTACATCCTTTTTTTTATCTTATCTCTTCATCTTCATCTTCATGTTCATGGGTTTTTAGGTTTCTGGTTATGTAACTAAGTGGTAACTAACTGAAATATAAGTGAGAACTAATCGGTAACTACTTGGAAACCCATAAACCCAAATGAAGGGGGAGGTTGCATCTTCTTCCTCTTCGACTGCTTCCTATGCCTCTGCATCCTCTTTTTTCTCTTATATCTTCATGTTCATGGGTTTCTGATTATGTAACTAAGTGGTAGTTAACTGATATATAAGTGGAAACTAATCGGTAACTATGGGAAACCCATAAACCCATATGAAGATGAAGATCTCCATATGTAGATGGAAGGGGAGGTTGCATCCTCTTCCTCTTCGACTTATTCCTTTGTCTTTGCATCATTTTTTTTCTCTTCACGAGTCGACAAGTGACAGAAAAAATCTTATACGTAATATTTTTATTTGGTCACATATCCGAAAATTAGTTAAGATTTGACTTTGGTGTATTTATTAATTCATTAAACTAAAAGATATATTAAAGATTATAAAATATTAAACGAAATATAGCATATCCCTTAACTACTGGAGATGGTAAATTGTACCCTACACTATTCATTCAAAAACTAATATTTGATGTCCTAAATCTATATTTAGGTGGCCCTTTATGAGGGTCTTGCTGTAGATGGCCTAAATATAAAAAAAATCATATTTACTAAAGAAAACTAATAACATTTTTTTTTTTGCATAAGAAAACTAATAACATTTTTAAAGGAGGTAGATAAATGGGTGTTTATTACGTAAGACCAATCTCATTGTTACCTTCATTCATAGATAAATGGGCCTTCATTTAATTATAAATTGGACGATGTCAATATTCAATATGTATAATTTTTTCCTCAATATAATTGTACTGAACATTAGAAGAAAAAAAATAGTGAGCGAAAAAGCACATCCACCATAATTATTTTCCTTTGAATACCCATTTTTCCTAATAATAAATGCAATAAAAAATGCTTGCCAAACGAGCACATCCAGACTATGATGGATATAATTTTTTTTCCTTGAAACACCTTATTTTTTTTATAACAAATGCAAAAAAAAAAAAAAAAAACTAACATTACGGTCTAGTGATACTTATGCCTCTTTACTTGTAAGTGCGAGATCTCAGGTTCAATTTCCATAGATAATGAGGACGTTACATATGTGTGAAGTTTGATACCTAATTAGTCAAAATGCAAGAAGAAAAAAAGTTATTAAATGCATGTGCAATGAACTTGGTCAAAATAAATTACCCATTACACATGAAATTGTAAGGATGAGAAAACCTTACTAATGGTGACTTCAATGTTTTTATTTATTACTTTCGAAAAAAAATGTTTTTATTTATTTTTATAAAACAATATTGTGTGTGCGCGATTATGCTAGTTTTTTTTTTTCAGGCACGATTATGCAAGTTGAGTATCAATCTTGTTGCTGAAGAGAATCGAATTCGAAACCACTATTATATTATAAAGAAAAATACCCAATAGACTATAGTGTAATAATTTCTTAGGATCGAGCAATAGTATCCAATTTTAGTAGGTAAACTTTTATTTATACTCCAAATTTACAGTTACTATATATATTAACTGATTATTAGAAAGTTTACTTAGTCATGCAGGCAGGAAATTTATTGCATCGCAAAAGTAATAAAGATTAAAAATAAATAAAAATTGGTGAATAAAGTTTATTGTTTATTACCCTACTACCCTTAATTTTTATATCAAGTATAAAATTATATCATTTAATATGATAAAATTGAAAATTTACTCTTTTTTCTTGATAGAAAATAGAATTTTCTTAAATAATAGTCATACAAATATATATAGTTCTTTTATTTTAAGAATCTAATTGTTAATGTTAATCCAAGACTCATTGCCCAATTACGGTGTATTGTATTGAATTTAATTGGATAATTCATCAAATTTAATGTCTTTTGAAAGTAGAATATAATATTTTTTTCATTTTAAGGGATTGAAGGGATTTAGACATATATACTTATCCAATATAATGCTTTTTCAAAATACTAGGATGATATTAGGAAAATTTCCGTCTATATTTAATCCCATTGGGTGCAATCTAGTACAACTCACCAAACGTGACCCTTGGGTTTAGTGCGGAGGTTGGTAACATACGTCGTGACAAAATATGTTTAACTTACGCGTGTAGTATTGGTGTTAGCCGGACTTTATTTCATGTACAAATTATATTTGTATCAAATAATGAATTGAAGATTACAAAACGTGTCAAGCTCAAATTCAGAACTCATACAACGATTTAAATGAATATCAAAACTTCACTTAGTACATTTGAAAGCATCCACTTCTTGTTCTCCATTAAACAACAGTCGTCCCCCTGACAAACCCACTATTCATTTATGCGGAAGTTTCTTTGTAGCCGTTATTAGAATCTTTCACAATTTTATTTACGGCATCCAGCGACTTCCATAATCACGGGGGTTCTTTCTTCTTTTATCCTGACTCAATAGTCTCCACGTTTTGTCATTTCTTGTATAATTTTTCTAAGAATCATGCCAAAATATATTTTGTTTAACTGTCTTATCTAATATGACAAACAACATAATTCTATTGCCGTGCGGAGCGAGTTAAGTTGAGTTACAATTGATTAGTCTGTAAAATTTTAGTTATCGTCGTAATTATTTTATCTTGTATTTTTATATAGCCTTAATAATTGTCTATCATCCGATCATTATTCCACATTCACAAACGATGCCACGTCTCTCAATTTAGATCACTAATTTATATAATAAAAATATAAAAAGAAACAAAATTATTTACCTAACATCGCAATGACATATATTCGAGTTATACATAGGTAGTTTTCCAAGTGACCATGTTTTTGTGATAAAATGAGTACCACATTCACATTTTCCGTTACAGCGGGCGGAAAGAGGGGTAATTTCGGAATTTACGACATAACGAAAAATAAGAACCCAATTCGTAGTCTCGGCCCAAGGTGGTGGAGTGAAGGGGCTGCGAGCTTTACAAAGCCTCAAATCAAAAATTATTTCGGCCGAGCCACGGAGAGACTTTAAAAAATAATTTAATTTAATTTTTATAATTGCTTCATTTAGATGGAAATATAAAAGCGACGAGCAAACATAATAAATCTGTACATTCATCATCATCATCCACTGTCAAAATTTGAGATTTTGTTTTGTGATGGTATAAAAAACCAAAAACCCTAATTTTGAAAGAACAATGATGAAATGAGAGGAGCATGGCTAGGGAATACGGAACGAGCGAGCCACCGTGGGGCACGTTAGAGGAGCTCTTGTTAGTCTGCGCCGTGAACCGCCACGGCACCACGAGCTGGGACTCCGTGGCCATGGAGGTCCAGAGTCGGAGCTCCACCGTTACCTCCACGCTCCTAACTGCTCACAACTGTAGAGACAAGTTCGACTACCTTAAACGACGATTCATATCCGAAAACGACACCAAATCGCAGAGCCTGTACCAAATGGTTGACGAGCTCCGCAACCTTCGAGTTCAGGAGCTCCGGCGTGAGGTCCGCCGTCGCGACGTTTCGATCGAGTAAATTCCGCGTCCCTTGAGAGAGATCTGACCGTTAAACGTAGCCGTTTTTATTGGTTTGAGATCTGAGAGTGTGTCTTTGTGATTTTTACAGGTCCTTGGAGTTGAAGGTGAAGAGGCTGGAGGAAGAGAGAGCGCAGGGATTGAAGGAGGAGGCGGAGGTCCGTCCGAACAAGGATCGCCAACGCGGAGGGGAAGATCAACCAGACACTTCGCCGGAAAAACTCGCCGGAAAAACGAACTCCGGCGAGGACTCCGACGAGCGGGAGAACCGATCCTTCAACGAGTCCAATTCAACGAGCCAAAGAGGCGAGGCCAAAGAAAACGGCGTCGTGGCGGAACAATCGGCGGATGAGGAACCCGTACCGGACGGAAACCAACCAGATCCGGTTCGACCCTCAATCCGGCCCGAACCTGATCGTGGTTGCTCTGTTAACGGTAAAGTGATGGACGCTGAGGACAGAGTCAAGAATCGCAAACGTAAAAAAGGTGGGAATACGGTGGTGGCGAGTCGACTCGGAAAGTCGAACGAGTTTTGGGAATCGGTGGTTGAATCGAAGCGGGAGGGAAAGAGGGGAAGGGTGGCGACGAAGCAGAACAGTGACGTGCAGAGCTCGGCGAGCTTGTCGAAGATAAAACGACATCGTGGAGGCGGAGGTGGAGGTGGAGGTGGCGATGAGGGAGGGAGTAGGAGTAGGAGTAGGAGGAGTAGCAGCGGCGAAGAGGCCGAGGGTGACGAAGTATCTCCCGCCACCAACAATGGGGTTAAGCTTGAGCTGATTAAACACGAGCCGTTGATCAAGGTCCTCAGGATCATCCGCTCACATCGGCTCGGCTCCGTATTTGAGCGGCGGCTTCGGAGCCAGGTATTGACAAATATTCCAATTATTCCGAAACCAAATTTTAACGTATACAATTATAAAATTATCATCTTAAAATGAAAAATAAAATAATTACCCAAAAAGGAATTTAAATAAACTGGAAAAGATTGAAAGATTTGAAAAATTGGGACGGGAAAAGGAGGTCGAAATTAATGGACGTGGGTGGTGACTTTGAGTGTAGATTAGATGTATAAGGTGTGAGCCAATGAGAGCGTGACATCTCACGGTGTCAAAGGTGATTTTGTCATGTTGGGAGTTAAATGAGGGTGTTTTCGTACTCTTATTTTAAAGTAGGTTAATGGGATTTTGTGAAGCTACGCTGTAACTAGTGAAGATAATTGGTGAAGATGTTAGCGTGCAGCACATGAGCGTTATGAACTAATGATAGAGGACAAAAATTTGGTCAAGATTTTGATGAAGGGTAACCGTAATGCCTTTGGTAGTGGTGGTGGGGTCCACTTAGGGGTTTAAAATTAGTTTTAGGACCTTTGTTTATTTTTTATTTTACCAAATTATTTATTAAATTTCTGCATTTTTCTTTATTATTAATTTTTTTGCCACAATGATATTGGAAAAAAAGGAAGTACATTATATATACATTGTGTATGACATTGTCCATGAGAGTCGAATCTGAAACCTCCCATATAACATTTAAATAAAAATAACACAAATCCTATCAGTAAGTAGCCAGATTTTGTCTGTGTATGTACAATATACATTGGAGGAAGTTATATTTGTCTGTGTATTTACAATCTGTGGCCTTCATTTAAATTGTGTGCTTTACCAACTAGTTATTTGTCTAGTTTCACTTCACTATCCTAATATTTAAAGAGATCTCAAATTCTAATTTTCAATCTCATTAGTAAAAAATAATAAATGTGTGCTTTAAGGGTTAGTTTTTACTCAGAGATAATACGAAGATTATACATGTGAAATATGATAGAATTTAGAAGTTACGTATTATATAAAAATATAAAGTATTTAAGTTAAAAGAAGCCTTATAACTATGGTATCCTTATTTTTTTAGTACTATATAAAATAAAATAAATATCGTGAAAATATTTTGATCAAAGAATATTTCTTTACTTACATTATATTTTCTTAAATTAGAATTTCATCTGCTAATAATCCTTGAAAGTTGATATAAATAATATTCTCACGGTGATCTAGTAAATGACTAAAATGATCTATTAATGTGACTATGTCCATTTCACTTAAGAGTTAAGGCTGCTCTATGAAGCGAACTTATTACGTTGGATGTTAATGAAAACGTGATGATTGTTCATTCATTTATGTACGGTGAGATCTATTGATTGTGTACTATTCGTCCGGTGCATTGCGCACACACAAGTATTTCTCGCTTTTCGCATCCCGATAAAAAGCTATTTGTACTTAGTACCATGAAAATAAAAAAGTCGCAAAATGGACGTTGGCCCAACATGTGGAATCTGACCCATTTTGTACGGTACAACTCCTGAAGCCCAAAGCAGCAGGTGATGGGTTTTTCTTGTACTTAGTCTTGCCGGCTTAGAGTTACTAGAAATTCTTGTGTCCAGCTAACTTTCGTTATCTTTCTCGTTTGGTAAGAGATTTTTTCATTAGGTAGTGAATTTTTTTATCATTATTGTACAATGATATTTTGTTCATTGTGAAGTAGGTAATTTTAAGTTCGATTTTTGTAAAAAATTAGAGTTAGTATTACAACATAATAATATATCGTTGCAATATGTTTTATTTTTTTTCCTGATAAAAATCGCTATGAATAGTCAAGGATTCAATTTTTATTAAAAATCAAATAGATTACCCGGTCTATATTATAAAAGATACAATTATTCAAACTTTTGAAAAAGAAAAAGCAAAAAGAAAAAAACGTATATATTTTTTATTTTCATTTAGCTAAAGACTTATATTTTCTTAATTTTATTTTTCAGGAATCACAAAGGTACAAAAGCTTGATTCGGGAACACATGGACCTGCATGCGATTCAGTCGAGTCTTAACAAAGGGGCCTACAAAGATTGCACCCACAAGTTCTTCCGCGACCTCCTCCTCCTATTCAACAACGCCGTCGTCTTCTTCCGCAAGGCATCTCCAGAGCACGGCGCAGCTCAAGAGCTGCGGTCCATCGTGCTAAAGGAAATGGCTGAGCAACTCTCCAAATCACAACCCTCAATCCCAACCGTCAAATTCAACGTACCCAAGATAGAATCCGACGGTTCTTCCCGACCCAGAAAGTCTTCCATCGTTGGATGTGGCAGACGTGGCTCCATCAATGCACTATCGGAAAGTGGTGGCCCGAGGAACCGGAAGGGTGTAAAAAAGATGGAGGATGATGGTGATACTGGTTTTGTGAAGAGTGAGGACGAGGGGGTTAGGAAGAAGAGAACCCAAGAAAGAGCCCGGGGGAGAGGGTCTAGGGCCCACACCAGTAAGAATGCTGTTACGGGCACAAAGAATTACGAGAATCATGAGTATGGTGGAAATGAGCTAAGTTCCCATGATGGTTTGGAGGTTGAAAAATTGGAAAAGAAAGAAAACGTGAAGAAGAAGCAAGGCGCGGCGAGGTTCTTGAAGAGGATGAAGCAAAACTCTTCGAGCAATGAAGTGAAGAAAGGGAGTTCAGAGGGTTCGGAGGAGGATAGTGAGGATAGCATGGTGGAGGAGGAGGAGAAGAAGACGGTGAATAGAGCGAGGAAGAAGCCGGTTATGGAGAGGAAGGAGAGGGTGACACGGAGCTCCACCGGGAGAGGAGGAGGGAGGAGAGATCAGGAGAGTAGTGGGAGGGGAAGAAGAGGGGTTGGGAGGCCGCCGAAGCCGGCTGGGGTGGGGAATGGGAAGAGGGGGAGGGACAATGGTGAGGCTGATCAGGTAGGGAGTGCTGGGAGGCCGAGAAAGCGCACAAGGAGGTGATGGCCATTGTTGTACTGTGTAAATTATTTTTTTGGTGTGCTTTGGTTAATTTTTTTTTTGGGGGCCTTTATTTCATCTCTAATGCTAGGTTTTCAGTGAACTTTTTTTTTTGAACTTTTCGCCCAAGAAGGCAAAAGAATCAAATGACAAGAGAGAGAGAGAGAGAGAGAGAATAGGCAGACAGAGATAGCTTTGTTGTGATGAACTTTGTAGAATTTTTGTGACATCCCTAGCATATACACAGATTTTATTCAGTAGAATTAGGCAGAACCCCTTTTTTAGTTTCAATTTTTTCTTTTAGAATGTTTGTGGCAAGATGGCATCCATTGCTTATCCTATTACGTTTAGGAGTCACGGATGAGGATCGGAAAATTCAAGCACTTGCAAGTATTTAACGTATAGGTTGATGCTGACAATGTCTATAACGGAAATAAAGAAAAAACCCTATGTTAACATTTCTTCCTCTGGCTCTAAGGGTATGGAGGGGTCCTCTTTGATTAGGTCATTGCAGACAGAGTTGGTTTGAGGAACCATGAAAGAGTGACTGGCGGTTGCAAGTCCTGAACAATTTGTACTTGCAGTTTCACTATGCAGATGGCTTCTGGCTTTATTAACTTCTGTCCTTTGCTGTTGGAGCTGTCTGTTGGGTCTCACCCTAGGTTAAATCAATCAAGGTAAGAAGGAGAACAAAGAATTAACCACGATTAATTGTCGTAAAAAACTTAAAAAAAATTGGAAACATAAAGAGTTCAGTGATGTATCTACCTTCTAAGCCTTCTCCTCATCATATAGAGCTTAAGTTCAGCGTTGTCTAGGAACTGAAAATATTTGTATCTCCATGTCTGGTTGAAGAGTACAGGATAACAGAAGCCGAAAAACCCGACAAGGAATCCAAGAACAACTGACAACGCCAACCATAGGGTTTGATCCTCATTGTCGACATCTTCGCTGTTAACTCCACCAGTGCCATGAATTTGCGGGCACTCCTTTGGAAGTGGGGCACCGCAGAGTTTCTGGTTCCCTTCGAATGCAGAAGCGTTGAAGGTTTGGAGCTGAGTGCCTGTTGGGATTGATCCTTCAAGCTTGTTGAATGACACATTGAAAGATTTCAAGAAACTAAGGGTTGCAAATGTTGATGGGATTGTGCCGGACAAATTGTTCAAGGAAAGATCCAGCTCCTCCAAGTTCTTGAGCATTGAGATTTCCTGTGGGATTTGGCCGGAGAAGTTGTTCATGTTAAGAAACAGCTTCTGGAGGAGCTGCAACTGCCCAATCTCAACAGGTATGGTCCCAGTAATGCTGTTGTTTCTTACATCGACGACGCGAGGAAAGTACGACAATTTGTACTGTAAATATGATGCATTGGTTGAGATGTAAATGGGCAATTCAAGAACATCATCTTCTACTTGAATTGCAGTTTTTTCAGATACCAACGTGGGCAATGCACAAAGCTCCTTCGGAAAATGACCCGAAATTTGATTGGATCCCAAGGCTAGAACAAACAGCCTTGGGAATTTCCCAATCCAACTAGGAATCTCCCCTGTGATTCTATTGAAACTCAGAATCAAGATCTCTAGCTTCTTGAGTTTCGATATCCATAGAGGTATCTCACCGGTGAGCTCACATTGACTCAAATCGAGCATTTGAAGATTGTGGAATCCATCAAAACCGGGCATGGCCTTATGATCTGGAATTCTCTCCCCTCCATAAAAACTTGTCGAAAGGAGAAGTACCTTGAGACTTTTGCAGCCCTTGAGGATCTTGATTGCGCCGGTGACATTGGTCAGTCTGGTGTAGCTGAGGGAGAGGAAGGACAAGGACTCGAGTGAAAGAATCTCGGGTTGTATCTGCCCTTCAAGGTTGTTCTTGCTGATTCGAATTGCTTTCAGTGACTTGCACGAGTAAAGACTTAGAGGCACGAAACCAGTGAAGAAATTATGGCCAAGATCAAGCTCAGTGAGTTTACTAAGTCTGGAGAAATCAAGGACAGAGACATTCCCTTCCAAAAGGTTGATTCCGAGGTTGAGTTCTTCGAGTTTTGTGCAGTTCATCAGAGATGAAGGTATGGAGCCTTCAAAACTGTTGAACTGAAGGAACAAGAGCTTCAATTTGGATAGATAACCGAAATTCACGGGGAGTTTACCGGTGAAGTTGTTTGATTGGAGGTCAAGGATTGCGAGGTTGGTGAGATTGGAGATTCTTTGAGTTATGGATCCATACAGCGAATTGCGCAGCAATGAAATTTCTTCAAGTGTTGAAGCATTGTAGATGTCATCTGGGACTAGTCCCGAGAGGTTGTTATAACCAGCTCGAAAAATCTGCAGTTTGGAACAGGCTCCTAGTCCAGGAGAGACTTTTCCAGTGAAATTATTGTGGGAGAAATCGAGTAGGGTTATGGAGGGAGAAGAATGGAGACAGATGGAGGTCGGGATGAATCCGGTGAAGGCATTGGTGTTGACATTGAAAGTGGTTAAATTTGGAGACCGTTGGAAGAGCGAAGCTGGAATTTGGCCATGGAATTGGTTGTTGGAGAAATTCGCAATCTTAATTGCCCTCGGAAGTTGGGAAAACGACAACGTTCCGGAGAAAAGGTTATAGCTCAGATCAAGAATCTCAAGCCGACTGAATGACAGGAAAAATCCGTCGTTGTCTAGAGAGCCGTGGAGCGAATTGTGGGAGAGATTGAGGTGTGTGAGACGTGTGAGATTTTGAAGCGGTGAGGGGAAAATGGCTCCTTTGAGGTCTTTGGAGGGTAAGCTTAAACCGGTGATCCAACGGCTGTGGTCATCACAAGTGATGCCTTCCCATTTGCAGCAATCAAGTGATGATGAAGTCCAGTTCAAGTTAGGGGAAGACAGAGAGGCGGAGAAGGCGGCGAGAGAGCGGCGGTCGGGCTCGTTGCAGGCTTGGTTTGCAGTGAAAATTGAGAAGAAGCAGAGGATGAAGAGGAAAGCCATGAGGGATTTGGAGTATTTTTATATTTTAGACTTGCGTTTATCAGACTACGGTTTTCTTGCTTTTATACGCACATATCGTTACTGTAAGGAAGTCAAAGTCAACCCTTTGACCAAGACAGGGAGCTGAAAATGCCAAATCCTTCGGCCGTATAGGCCATTTTCTGTGGGTCCTAAATAACCCGTGAAGTCTTTGATCGTTGATCTGAGCGCAAATACTCAAAGATCTAGAGAATGAGGGACGACTTCGGAAAATTAGATCGCCTAATACAATCATACAACTGCATGGACTAAAGCCACTACCTTACTCAAGTAATGCTCAAAATTCAATAAAGTGAAGATTCGTGGGGGGAATTTAAGGCGCCGAATGAAATGATTAGGAAAAAGTATGAGGGAGTTCCCATTAGGGGCTTATGAAAACGAAACCACTATGCATTTCGATTGCGAAGTACTCGCTCAACAAGTTAGAATGACCACATTCATGAGAACAAAGGGACACAAACTTCATGAACGATGGAAGTTTGAAGTTTTAATTGGCAATAGAGAAGTGGACCGACTCGTAATAAATTTGAATTTAATATATAAATAATACATATTGAGTGACGTGAAATACATATGACTGTTTGATTCTTTACACATAAAAGAAGCAGTTTTAATATCACGAAAATAGTTAAAATTTCATCTCAAAATTGATTGTCGATAAAAAGTAATTTGGCTCATTAAATTTTTTTGTTCTTTTCGCATGGCCTAAATTCCACAGCATCCTATAATGAAACCATGGAATACTACTAGTGAAGTCTCCAATATTTGACAAGTAACAGCTTGGAAACTGTTCACATAGTGATGGTGGCCATGCGAAGTATTATGCCGATTCTTTCTCTTGACTTTGACTTTCAGGTATGATTTTCTTCATCTTTTGAATATTGGATCCAGAGGTCACTACTTAAGTCATTATCCATTTTCAAGACTGAAGAAATTAAAAAAATTAAAGTATTTTTAAATTACCAGTGAAATATTGTTTTTAATTCTTTGCAATTATCTTATATCTTATATATATATATATATATATATATATATATATATTACCGTAACATCACTTCTCTTGTACTGTTGCATTCTAAGCCTTCATTTGATAATCATTCTATTTTTCATTTTTAGTTTGTACTTTTTGGTATATGAGACATATAAAAAGTGTAGGAGAGATAGAAGAAATGAAGAAGAGTTATGGTATGGAGTCGAATAAATAAAGAAGAAAGAACTAAAAGAAAAAAAACACACGCTCAAAAGTGAAATTCACAAAAAATTGGATTTGGTTTTTAGTTTTCATTTTGTCCATTATTTATTCTACATCGGTTTTCAATCTCTTTAATCTAATTCTTCTTCATCCCTCATATTCTCATATCTCAAAGATACAAAACAAGAATTAAAAACAGAATGGTTATCAAAACAACCCTAAGGTATCATGTAAGCTAATACTCTTTCATGCTGACTATAATAAATCAAGAAAAAAAATATATATATATATTTAGACGACAAAATTAGAGATATAAAAGTTTTAACTAAGACTTTCTTCATCAACAAAGAAAATTATTACATACTAAAAGTTTGGTAATATGACACACCCCGACCCGGAATGTCCACGTGGACATCGAAATTGAGGTATGCTGGCCGACAACTGAACGATGACGTCCAGATGACGGAAGCTAAAAGTGAAAACGGTGAGTTTTAGGAGGTCGTGTGAAAAGTAATTGATAAAAATCAACTAGCAATTTAGTGCGACAGCGGAAGTACATAACATAGTACATTATTTGATGATCATAAGGTTAAGCAACTACCTGAGTTACCCCGATTTCCCAACGACTCGAACATCCGGTATGCATGTCAGAGCAGTAGCTGAATACTCCTCGATAAACGTGAAGTACCACAAAAACCTAAGGGGTACAAAAACAGAAGAGGTGAGTAGACCTAATAATTTATTTCAGTGTAAAATAGTAAGTTGAATAATATAATTTAACCTCTCAGTTTTGAAAATAAATTCAAGATACCAACAACGCACAAACAAAATCTCAATCAAATCTTGTTCGGGTATATAACCAACATAATCAAACGAGTCATACTTGGAAATATGATATGACAACCATAGTCAACACGTCATGTTCGGGAATTCTAGCATACCAATCAATAAGGAAGACCTTTAAAACACACTCACATGCACACAAATGCATCTAGGGAAACTAATGTAAGCACGAGCAATACCATAATAGTAAACACATATTAACATCAAAGCAAACATGCCCGAGGGTATAATTGTTATCCTTAAAAGTCTTAATTAGTAATTGCAGTCATACTGGAAAACCTAACATCACCATAATAGCATGAGAACTAACTAACATATGCCATCATGTTCCAGCATCAAAGTTCACCACTCATAGTCAAACAAATTAAACTCAGGATTTAAGTATAACTAGTCACGCATTCAATGATGTAACGTAGAAAACGTGCAAGTAAAAGTAATGATAAAATCGAGTTTGAGAAAGAAGTCCACTCACTAATTAGTCGGGGAATCGAAATCACCCAACATACCAAGCCAACGTAAGCTCCAAGCCGTCACATCCCTAATCAAGGCCAACCACAAAGTTTACTAACTAATTCAAAGAGAAAGTTAAAGGAAACCCCTCTTGGGTTATCCAAAATGGAACTAAAACAATTTTAAACTAACTAATAATGTGATTAGACAATCTGAAACGTCCTGAATTTAGGCTCGCGCGCCGCCGTAGGCAGAAAAACAGCCCCACGCGCCGACTAGAAGTCGGGAAGTGGCCTCACGCACTATCACGCGCCGCCATGCGCCTGTTGTGTGTTCTGCCCACGCGGCTACCACGTGGCACCCACGTGGATGCCAGATGGCTGACATGTGGCGTCCACGTGGTTGCCACGTGGCGTCCAAATGTCCGTCAAGTGCTCAACCTGTGCTCAAAGATCAGAGGCCGGCGCCATCGCAACCGGCGGTTGGATTATGGTAATCTCAACCAAATTTGACAAACAATAGGTCTAAACTACTCTACTCAACACGAGAATCCTAAAAACCTAAATTTCAGTTTGAGACAAAACTCAACCTAAGTTCCTACATTAGTTTTCAATCTCTTTAACCAAATCCTTCTTCATCCGTGAAGGACATTTTCTGTGGGTCCTAAGTAACCCGTGAAGTCTTTGATTGTTTATCTGAGTGCAAAGACTCAATGATCTAAAGAATGAGAGACGACTTTAAACTAGATCGCCTAATACAATCATACAACTACATGGACTAAAGCCACTACCTTCCTCAACTAAATGACCGATGATGTATTAGTAATGGTCAATTTCAATAGAGTGAAGATTCGTGGGGAGAATTTAAGGCACCAAATGAAATGATTAGGAAAAAGTATGAGGGGGTTCCCATTAGGGGCTTATGAAAATGAAACCACTAAGCATTTCGATTGCGAAGTACTTGCTCAACAAGTTAGAACGATGACATCCATGAGAACAAAGGGACACAAACTTCATGAATGATCGAAGTTTGAAGTTCTATTTGGCAATAGAGAAGTGGACCGACTCATTATAAATTTGAACTTAATATATATTGAGTGACGTGTAATACATATGACTGCTTGACTTTACACATAAAAAAATCAATTTTAATATCACGAAAATAGTTAAAATTTCATCTCAAAACTGATTACCAATAAAAAATAATTTGGCTCATTAAATTTTTTTGTTCTTTTCGCATTCTCAATGCCTAAAATCCACAGCATCCTATAATGAAACCATGGAATCATGGAATACTACTAGTGAAGTCTCCAAGATTTGACAAGTAACAGCATGGAAAGTGTTGACATAGTGATGGTGGCCATAGTGAAGTATTATGTCTATTCTTTGTCTTGAGTTGACTTTTGGTATGATCCTCTTCTTCTTTTGAATATTGGATCCAGAGGTCACTTACTTACTGAAGTCGTTATCCATTTTCAAGACTGGAAGAAATAAAAAAACTTAAAGTTATTTTTAAATTACCTGGGAATATTGTTTTTATTCTTTGCAATTAGAGAATGTCTTCTCTTACAAAGGATAACTTCTTATTGTGTACTGATAACATCATTTTTCTTGTTCTCTTGTTTTCTAAGTCGTCATTTGATAACTATTCAAATTTTCATTTTTACTTTTTATTTTTTGTGCACGAGGCATATAGAAAATATAGGAGAGATAGAAAGAATGAAGATGAGTGGTGGTATAGAGTCAAATAAATAAAGAAGGAAGAATTAAAAGAAAAAAACTAAAAAATGAAATTCACAAAAAAATAGGGTTTGGTTTTTAGTTTTCATTTTGAGCGTTATTTTTTCTACGTCGGTTTTCAATCTCTTTAACCATATCCTTCTTCATCCCTCATTTCCTCGTATCTCAATCAAACAAAATAAAAATTAAAAACGAAATGGTTATCAAACAATCCTAAGGTATCCGGTAAGCTAATCCTCTTTCATGCTGATGGTAATAAATCGATAAAAAAAAATATATATAGTTAGAAGACAAAATTTGAGATATCACAAAATTTTTAACTAAGACTTACTTCATCGACAAAGAAAATTATTACATACTAAAAGTTTGGTAATATGTCTTCCATTTCACTTTTTGTATATGAGATATTAGGAAAGGAATAATAAAAAAGAACGAAGAATTAATATGGTGGACATTAAACACTGAAAACAAAATTAAGTGATTATCAAACGGTCATTAAATGACAATTCTGTTAAGTCGGTGGATATCTACCGAATATGTCTTTACGTGGACATTGAACAGCAAAAACAAAACCAAGTGGTTATCCAACGGTCCTTAAGTGACAATTCTGTTAAGTTGGTGGATATCTACCGAATATGTCTTTACGTTCCGGTGTGTACGTGGGGATCTCAAGGTTCGGATGCGTTCCTGCCGAATAGAGGTAATAAATTTAGTAGTTCCCTACCGAATGTGTCATTCACAAAACGCTCACTTTCCTGACAACTTTCATTTTGCGTGTCCCAACCGACCTCTCAGAGAATTGCAGTCCCTTTCTCTCCCTCTCTCTCTCTCTCTCTCTGATGTCAAACTGTACGGTCGAGTCCTGCACAGTTGAGACCAGTGATGGAGCCAAGCTCAGCACAAGGGTCTTCAAACCAAGAGAAGGGATCAACAAAGGCAACCTTGCGGTGGTTCTGGTGCACCCATATTCAGTCTTGGGCGGTTGCCAAGGCCTCTTGAGAGGCATAGCAGCTGGGTTAGCAGATAGAGGCTACAAAGCTGTGACCTTTGACATGAGAGGGGTTGGGAGGTCAACGGGGAGGGCTTCACTTGCTGGGTTTGCAGAAATCAAGGATGTGATTGCTGTGTGCAAATGGGTCTCTCAGAATCTCTCTGCTGACAGGATTTTGCTGGTGGGTTCTTCTGCAGGTATAAATTTTATATTTTTGCACACATTGACTTTGTATTTCTGAAATTTTCTTGGATTAAGCATGTTGGTGTGAAATTAAAGGGCATATTTTTATGTGGGTAATTCTTAGATTGCTGCTTGAATTGTTTTAGGTGGATGATTTTGTGGATCTATGAATTCTATATTTGAAATGATCAGACTTTTATTTGGGGTAAACTAAAACTATATTAGTTTGTGGAAGTTAGTAGATTGCTTCTTTGATTGGTTTGCTGAATGATATTTTGGATCCATAACTTGCGTATTAGTTTGTAGAAGTGATCAGACTATTGGTTAGATAACAATTTATTACTTTTATTGTCTGTCACCTGATTTAGAAAGCATCAGACTGGTACTTAAAAACATCTTCTTAAAAATATAGTATGCTTTTGATATTGAGGATAATTGATTATTTTGCAGCTAGGATTTAATTCGGTAACGTTAATCATCTCATATCATGTGGAATTGGTGTTGCTGGTCCAACTGTCCTTTTGATCATTCAAAAATTGGGATTTTGACTGCATTCAAACTAAAAATAATGTGATAGAAATAGTGGTTTGTGCAACTATGATAGCTGTTGTCTCTTGGTCGACGGGGAGAGAGTGGTGATAAATATGTCAAAGTAGAAATGATCAAGTAAGAAACCTACGTTTGTGGTCCTTGTGGTCTAATAAGTATGAGGCAGACTAATTATTCTATTTGTTCAATTACAGAACTTGTGCTGTGATATAATAAAGTCCAATACATTTCGGATTTGGAACTTCTTTAACTTGGTGAGAAGTTGGATATTTGGCATGGTGAATTATGGATATAAGATAGGTCTTTTACTGCAGCCTCTCAGTGCTGCACCTTCACTAACATAAACTTGATGTTTTTTTTTTCCCGAAACAAGAAAGGAAATTACAAGCAAAAACCTCGCACACAGCCGAGGTTCCAAGAATCAAAACAAACAGCATTAGAAGCCTAGGGTGGAGTTTGATGTTACTTGTTCTTAAGTACATGTTGCTCAAACTATACCACTCCTTGACAAATTATGATACTTGATTTAGGATTGTAATGGTATGAACTGCATAGGGTTCGTGTGGATGTATTGTTTTGGTATGAACTGCATTGGGTTGGTTAGATGTGGCCGGGGAAATATAAGATGTCATTTGTTCGTCAGATCACAATGTTAGATATAGAGCTCAGTTTTCTTTTGCTTGTTTGTTAGTTTTATGAATCGTTGAGCCGGAGGAATGGGGTGCTCACTAGCATGTAACACTGCACAGTAATAATTTTTCATGAAAGGAAATCATTAAGTGGTAATGTTCTCCATGTTATATTGTAGGTGCTCCAATTGCAGGCTCTGCAGTAAATCAGATTGAACAAGTTGTTGGTTATGTTAGTCTCGGCTATCCTTTTGGCATGCTTGCCTCACTCCTTTTTGGGAGACACCACAAAGCCATACTACAGTCCCCAAAACCAAAACTTTTCGTAATGGGGACTCAAGATGGGTTCACAAGCGTGAAGCAGCTGAAGAACAAGCTAGGTTCTGCAGCCGGACGTGTTGAAACACACCTGATCGAAGGAGCAAGCCACTTCCAAATGGAAGGCCCTGCATACGATGCCCAAATGGTGAATCTTATCCTCGAATTTATTGCGTCATTGTAGATGATCAACCGGGGTTGTTCTTTGTCAGAACTGATCGAACTCTATTGTTTTCCCCGGGCTGTTGTTGTATGTATATGCTAATTTGCTAGTGTGTAATATGCTGGAGCTTAGTTGGTTTGCATACTCTGCCCTCATAATGTAAAATTAAACTGATATTATAGGCACACACAATGAAAATGAGAATGAGAGATCATTAAATCAATCTTTACATGGTCAAGGAAAAACAAGGTTACAGAAAGCATCATCATATAAACGAAACCTAAAGCTTAAACTAGACAACAAAAAGAAAAAGAAGCCATGGCTGGTCATCAAATCAAAATATGGCACAACACTAAAAGAAAGACAACTGAATATTACAAGGCCTCAGATATCATAAGTCAACGCCTTCGAATCGTTGATCATCAGATGTAAATCTACCCTCTCTTGTCAACTTACTGCCATTTGAAGCATCACCTCCCCGAACCTCCGTCAATTCGTCGTACCGTTTTCGCCATCCTCGATCTTGGTCTATCGGTTGTCGTTGAGAGAATGTATGTTCATCTGTTTTGAAGCCAAAAAAGGAAGAAAATTGGTACACAGTTGGTCATCAACAAAACTTAATAAGACCTTCCGCAGCTGTGCTGCCCATAGATACATCCACTGCAATAATAGATAATACAGATTGGTAAACCCCAAAGGAACAATTTTTTACGCACCCATTTTGGGGCCCTTAAAAAAGATTACAAAATTAACTTAATTAGAAAGTTTTACATAGTAAGTACCCGTCAAATCTGACTAACCGAAAAAAAGACTAAACCAAGACTAAAGATACAACATAAGGTACTGACGCTTTATTATGGATTATAGAACATGGGTAATATGTAGTTAGTTATTACCGCTTTCACCGTCAGATGCGTCTTCAAGTCTTGCAATTGCATCAACCAGTGCCTGCTCATGCTCCTGCGTTTTAAAGAACCCGTTACAATACCAGCAATAAACAAAATTTCAAGCCAGTAAGGCGTAAGAGATTGTTTGGTTCTTACTTTGAGAACTTTCTTGGCTTTCTCAATCTCCATGGGGTCAGGATGGCTAGCTCCGAAAACCCTTTCCACCTGGAGTTTCAAGCAAAGAGGGAGAAACAAGTGAAAAATTGGAGGAGACGGGAAAAAACATATAATAATAATAATACTTATGTACATACCTCTTTAATCAAAGAGTCTGTATGAAGTATTTCAATATCGCTTATTGTTTTCCTGCCAATGCCATTTTGTTGCGGAGGCAAATCCTTCTTGGAATGACCCTTTGCAGCCCCTCTACCTCTTCCTGCACCTGAAACTGCACCACCACGTGCCGTGGACTTTTTAAACCCTCGGCCAGGTACAGGTCCAGGTCGGCCACCTCTACGAGAAATCCCAGGATCATCACCTTCCCACCGAATATCTTCAGGAGATATCTGCCATTAGAAGGTAGAAAAGCAATTAGCAACAGTAATTGATCCTGTAACAGTTATCTATCAGTTGATTCCCCCTTTGGTTCAAGGAAGATAGAACCAAACAAGTCTGATCCACCACAATTTCAATATATTGTGCAATGATAGCCTCCTGTGTCCAGCCATCTTATAAAATAATAGCAACAGACCGAAGAAAATAACCAAACACATAATTGCCACAGTGGTGCAAAATGTTTCGCTAAAAACTTCAAAATAGTAAACATCTACCTCCAGCTAAACACATAACAACTCCGTATTCACCAATGTACCCAACTTGACTCGATACTTGTTTTAATGATTTCCATTGTCATATATGGACTTATGTATTTATGCATTTATACATTTTAAAGTCATGGGAGGGTAGAGGGCAAAACTCAAACTCTTTTACATGCATGAGGAAGCGCTCTCTCACTGAAAGTAGTAGCCCCAAGTTTGTATAAATAAAATATATATTGCATAATAAGACACTGCTAAATAGTAAATACCGAAAAGCACAAATTTTATGATTTGAAGATTTTCATGCCAATAATGAGGTAACTCAAAACAATCTGCATTATGAGATTTATTATCAATAAAATGATTAGGTAAATGAAAACTTAACATAGAGTACTGACTTAAGTTCCATTCATCTTAATGCCTGAGGTAAGCGAAAGAATAATGCCACCAGTAGTGCTGGCCAAACCTAGCGCATATCCACTTTTATTTATGTACTAAAATGTAATTGCTCCCACTCAAAAGCCTATCACATCAAAAGTAATTCCAAAAGGTGGGGTATAGGGGAAAATGTCCTTGACCATAAGAGCTACAAGCCCCAAGAATTCATTTGTTAAAATGAGCCAAACAAATAACTAATTAAAATTAAACCTGAGAACAATCTATGTAAAAGAAAAGGGAGAAAAACTTATAGTAAAAACTAGAATAAGCAGTAGTTGACCTCTTTTAGATTGATCCATTCCCATGTCTCATCCACTGTACCTATATCGTAAACCAGAGCATGTCGGCCCTGTCAACATTTGACAATTGTAGGAATTGGTGAGCACTTATATTGAAGTCATGTGTGGTCAAATCTCTAATTGCCAAGGCTGTTTAGATGAATTCACAACACAAGAGCATACCTCAACTTGGTCGTAATCATTTATAATAGCCTCATAGAAGTGGTTATCGTCAGGCCACCTTGTCCAAACTTTTCTTCCTACTAATGGATCACTATGAGTTGCTCCCTCAGCAGGCTCACTTGCCACAAAGGCACCAGAAGAACCTCGATTCGGGGCTTGGGGCCTTCCAGCAATACTTGTGGAAGGGTACTGTGTGGACTTCATAAGCAAGCAACATACTCCATTAAACAAAAGCAGAGAATAATAAATCCTAAAAATATTAATATTATACCACCATTTCTTGACCCAAAAATATTTCAACTTACTGGTTTTGGCTTCTTGCTGCGACCTCCTGGATTAGGACCTCGTCTCAAGGCTGATGAGGATGGTTGCATGGATGGAGGCAGTGCAGGAGATGGAGCACCAAGGGATAAGGAAGCTACAGACTGTGATGTTTTCTGTTTCTTGCGCGATGCTGAAACAGTTGGACTAGGTAAGGGGTCGTGAACAGGCTGAGTAGCAGTAAGTGTGCCAGGTTGAAGACCACTTGTTCTCCTCCATTCTCTAATCGTATTTAATGTTACATTTCTCATCAATAAATGCAGAAACAACCAAACGTAATACATATTTACTGCTCAGAGCAACATGACATAATATAATCAGACCTTATCCGCCGGATCATGTCATCAGCATTGACCCTGGACAAAAGTTCTCTGTGTTCCTCATCTGATACTCTCAGCTCCTTTCTAAGTTCCGTAATTAAACTTTCCTTATCCTAAAAATTCAGTAAGATGACTGGCTTTCAGACCTAAGTTAACAGAATTCATATGTTTGATTGAAAGGAAATGGTGAAGGAAAAAAGAACGAATAAACAAATAGCTACCCAGGTGATGGCATCAGATTGAGCTTTAAACGCCCGCAAGACTGAACAGTATGCTTCTTGTTCAATGTGGTGGATCTGGGTTTCCATGTCACCATGCATCCTAGGTAAAGGGGCAGAACCAACCACTGCAGATCTTCCATTCCCAGAAGTTCGGCCTCCTCTTTGAAATCTATTTTGATGAGATGGCGGAAGGTCATCATCAGTGCCTGCAAATGTTTCAGATGATAAGAAACTATTGTTAATATTGCAAGAACTTTGCAATACGGAAGCATACAATCATAGTCATTTGTAGGTGGCCTTATCACCACCAGTAGCCACTCTTTTCAATTATATACATAAAATTAAATGCAAGAAAATTATAATAGGAGGATATTTCTGCATCTGTGTGGCTGTGCCTCACAAAGCGGGCATGTATACAGAATATGGATCTTATATTCCAGATAAACCATGATAAGAATGTGTTCCTTCCTCAAATGTATAGAGACCTTAGCATAGGTAGAATATAAGATGCAGATGAAACCAACATGTTCTGACAATAGAAAAGATGAGTTCTAAGAGCATGCACATTATAAAAGCATTTCTTTAGCATCCAAGTGCAGAATCAATGTTGAACTGATACGAAAAAAGAAAAATACCGACAGATCATGATCACAAAGTGATATGCATGCTAATTTAGTTCAATATTTGTGCTTTCTCCAATAGTTTCCATACAATATCTAATAAATAGAATAACTTTCATTCCAAAATGTATCTTTGACTTTCTTACACCAAATCAAAGCATCCTTTGGTGAAACTGATACAAGCCATAACTTTTAGCCATTTTGCCCACTTTTCTGAATCACTAAAACTAAACCAACAACAAACACATGAAATGTGACCAATATATAGAACATCTTACTGCCATCTGTTTCTTGTTTTCTCACACCATCAACCCATTTCTTCTCCACATAGAGATAGGAGTCACTTTAATCCTAAAGGACGGAAAAATGAAACAATGCCAAGCACTAACCATATAAAGAACTTATCTTTGAGGTGACCACCCACAGTTCCGACTGCAATATGCGAAGTTTAAAACACTAAGAAAATACTAACTTATAGACCGGAATAGTGGACGAATGGGATTTCCAAAATGGGAGTCAATCTCCACAACATAATGGCACCACTTTGCATGCTGTGGGAGAACTTGAAGCTATTAAGTACCAAAAGAATAAGAAAAACAAAGCAGAAACAAATCATATCAACTCAGAGCACAAGCCGGGTACACTACATATTAAAGCCATTAACTTTTCTACAACTTCAACCATGGTCGACCAATCAAGCTCAGATTCAAGACAGTCCCATCAAAATCATTAACTGAACACTGAAAAGAATGAACACGCATAGAAGTAATTAAACCCAAATTCAAAGTCAGCTAACACAAATTCAAGAATTTGGGTACAATAGGACACTGACAAGCAACAAAATACACCTTGGAACAGCAAAGAAAATTAAGATTAACAGAAAACGAAATTCAACTTAGCTCACCACTGCTATCTGAGAGCTCGTAGTCCATCACAGCCCCTCAAAATCAAAAATTTTGCTAAAACCCTAGCAAACCCCGTCGAATTCACTCAGACCCGCGAAAATTCGATCAATTCCGCCTAGAACTTGAACTGGTACCCACTGCTACCGTCAGAAAGAGGTCAATTGGCCAAATTTGGACCCAATTTCAGGAACAGTGCGGCCCCACAAGCTCAAAGAAGTTGAATTTGAGGTTCCAAGAGTGAGGGAGAAAGCGATCGATTCGTATCAATGATAGCTGATTGGGGATTGGGCCACTTCTTCTAATTGTGGGGCGTAAATGTAATTATTAACAGGTTTGGGCTGAAAACAGTTGGGATTGGAGTGTGAATTTGAAGAAATTGAATTTGAGCAGAGGGATTGGAACATTGAACGCCATTGGAGAGGTCGGGAGGGAAGTCGCGGACTTCAAACTAGTTTCTGTGGCGCCTCATGTTTTCAGTTAATAATTCAGTTTGAGTTCCGTGTTTTTTATTGCCTTATGGTTTTTCAAGCCATTTTTAATTTTCTTATTTTTTCCAAAAAACAAGATGTCTTTGGCATGCCCAACATAGGCTATAAAGCCAAATTGTAAGAAAATTTGATAAAAAATTATCTTTAACCACAAGATCAAAGGTAATGGACAAATTTTAGTCAAGGGTAAAATATTTTCTCAAATTTATCCGAAAATTTAGGAAATTTCCTATCTCTTAAATATGTAATAGGACCCAATCTCTATTAAATAATGGTAGTTGGAGACAATTATTTTCCCTCACAATATATTTTGTTCAAAAATGTTATTTTAGTTTAATTAAATTAAATTTAGTAAATGTTATATTAGTTTTAATTCAAAAATGTTATATTAATTTAATTAAATTATTTTTCCATAACAATATATTTTGTTCAAAAATGTTATATTAGTTCAAAAACGTTATATTAGTTTAAAACATACATAAATAATGATAAAATATTGAAATAGTAATGACATAATCCTAAATGGTTGGAGATGATAAAATATAGCTTTGCGCTATTCATTACAAAATTATTATTTTTGAGGGCTAAATTTTGGCATAGTCTTCAAAATTTAGGACATGGTTGGAGATGCCCTTACACTAAAAAAATAAAAATAAACAAGTTGTCCCAAAAATAATAGAACAAAAAAAGCAAATTTAGTATTAATAGTTGTTTTAGATAAAAGAAGAGTTGATTACATTATATATTTTGGGTATTGACTTTGTCCTTTCGAAAATCAAACCTCTAATATTCACAATCAGGTTCACAATCCTTTACAATGAGACCTCTATACGTTCACCTTATCGTTTACGATAGTCGACCCTGAGATCTTCGCAACCTTTTACAACGAGACCTTCTACATAATGTGTGGATAACAATATTATTAGAATGTTGTAATAAGTTGCATGATAATAATATGGATGAACATAATATAATAGCTATGGTTGAATCTTTTGTAGACATCGAATCTTTTGTATAAGAAAAAATATTAAAATATATTGAAGTTTAATGGTTGAGGGTGGAAAACAAGAATGCAATATAATACTTGTTTAGTGGTCTCCAATATCTCATAATAGTTGCATAATTAAGTAAATATATTAGGATAAATTTTAAAACTAAAATTTTAAAGTATAGGTAGTTTTACTAAGTAAGTAATCTCATGGATCATAACCAAATTTTATTGCTAAAGTATATGACCTGCAATTTATGAACTTGTGAAGAGTGATAAGTGCATGATAATATTGTTCATGCATGACTACAATAATCATGATCAAGCTTCATTCCTCAAATGAAATTAAATTAAGCCATGAGATTAAGTGGTGAATACAATCGTAATTGGTTATCATGTTAAAAAAAAAAGCTAATTAAATTTACAAATTTTTAATATCTGTTGATATTGATAAAAGTTTAAATATCATGATTAGAATACAACATGGTTTAATTTAATTAACACACACTATTATAAAATATGTTTTAAAAAAAACACTACATTTAAAAAAAAAAACACTACTCTCAAATCAACGTATCTGATTTTAAGTGGAATATCACTTTACTAATAAGCTTACCATTTCATAAGGGGTTTTAGATGTTTAAAGTGGTACACTCGTGAATGTTGAACGTAGTTTACTCCTTTTACAAAGAAGTTATCATGTTATGTAAGTTTTTTTGTTTGAAGTGGTAGAGTTATATGTTTATATCCACTGATATCCGATTGTCCGTTGTAAATAAGTTTAGTGCCCTTCTATCGAAATTTGTAAACAAATTCAGCACCTTTCCACATTGATGACTTTATTTATTTTCTTTAATTTTTTTTTTCTAAATTAAGAACAAAAAGATAATTTTAAATTATAAGGTGCAAATCGCACTCCGAGCTGAAATTAATTCCACACTTCAGGTATGGGACTCCTGGTGGTATTTTACAAAAAAATAGATGGGCTTCATTCATTTTTAAACTTTAACTATAATCAAAGAAAAATTTCATTTGGAGTTAGTATTATTTTCATTTTTATTGGAAGTTATAATTATTTAATATTTTGTTGACAAAAACGGACTTTTAAGCAAAGGCCTCAAATTTTTATTAGATAGACGAAAAGGCCGTCAGAAATAATGCAAATCCTTTCGCAGTTCTCCTCTAAAGCCTCACTCTCGTTACTTCCCATCCCTCGCCTCTCTCTCGCCACCGCCCTCAACCTCCGCCGTCGCACTTCAAAATTCCAATTTTACCCCTCCAAGCACCTCGAAATCCCCAGGCTGCCCCTCCTCGCATGCAACCTCAGCTCCGGTAGCAGCCAGAAAGTTCCCATGGATTCACCGCCACTGGAGCCTACCGTGTCGGTCGATTCCGTTACGCACGATTTGCAGAATCAGAGCTTAACCAGCGAAGGCCGCGATGAAAAGAATAAAATAAATGAAACTAATGGTGTAAATAACGCTCACCCGGTTAGGTTGAAGCTTGAAGATCTGAATTGGGACAACTCGTTCGTCAGAGAGTTGCCTGGTGATCCCCGAAGCGATACAATTCCACGAGAGGTGAGCTTTCTTTTGGTCTATTTTAATGTTTTAGCTTATGCTATGTTTGGTTGCTGAGAAAGTGGAGGAAAAAAATTGAGCCTGAAGTGTATGCTTGTGTACTAGGTGAAAGGCTTCTTACCCTTGCTTTATTTCGTTCACAAAAAAAAAGAAACTGTTAAATTGAACATTGCTACTGAGAAATGTACTATATTAACCGAGAAATCAGAAATGGCCAAGTGACACAAACAATTAATTTTTTAGCTATCGAACTGTGACATTGATAGGGTTGGTTGCAATATGATCTCTTTCTTTGATTCACACATTGAAATTTTACTACCTGAGGTTTATGCTAAGCTTTTTGGGTTTTGATTATCAGGTGTTGCATGCTTGTTATACAAAAGTATCCCCTTCAGCTGAAGTTGAGAATCCTCAGCTCGTTGCCTGGTCAGAGTCAGTTTCCAAATTGCTTGAATTGGATCCTGAAGAGTGAGTATTCTTGTTAATTGTGTTCCCTGGAGCATCTGGTGTTAGTGTTATGCTAGAACGTACATGAGAAAATGGACTTTATCTTGACAGTGTGTTTGATAGAGTCAGAAAGATAAAAACTATTGTGTTTGATAGCATCTTTTTAAGTCTAGTAGTTTTGATAGTCCTTCGAAGTCCGAATCTGGATATCTTCTTTACATCTACACAAGAACCTCGTAGTTGGCACTTTATGAATTTAGTTCATTTTGTTAATAACATGACACTTCTATTTAAACTCCTATCTAGAAATATGGTAAATTGGGTTCCCAGATATTTATTTTTGGGAGTCACTAATTTCCCACATGTCTTGCCAAGATTTTTGTTACTGATTGAAGTTTGGTTTTCCTTGGAGTTCTGATATTTACCTGAATATTATTGTTTCCTTTGTAAATTCTTTTTCCTTCTTGTATTTCCCAGATTAATTATTAGGTTTTTGACTTTCTGTACCGTCAACCCCGGACTAATATACCATAGTGCTTCACTTTGATAAATGATGCACGATACATGGTTTGCACATGCGGTGTGTTATGTTTGATGGGACTAATTTGGCACCTTGTTTGGTGTTACAGATTTGAAAGGCCAGATTTCCCCCTTTTATTCTCTGGGGCATCTCCTTTGGTGGGATCGTAAGTGCTTCTCTGAATCTTATTTTATGAGACTCCCATTTGCCCCAGTTGTCAATTTTCATGTAGCCTGGTTGGATGCTTTATTTATGTAGGTTGCCCTATGCTCAATGCTATGGTGGACATCAATTTGGCATGTGGGCTGGACAGTTGGGAGATGGTCGGGCTATTACTCTTGGAGAGGTTCTTAATTCTAAATCTGAAAGGTGGGAACTGCAGCTTAAAGGTGCTGGCAAGACTCCTTACAGTCGGTTTGCTGATGGCCTTGCTGTGCTTCGTAGTAGCATTCGAGAATTCCTCTGCAGTGAAGCAATGCATAATCTTGGCATACCAACAACTAGAGCTCTCTGTCTTGTGACAACAGGAAAATATGTCACTCGTGACATGTTCTATGAGTATGTTCAGCAAAACTCTAATTTAATGAGTATTTTTCTACATAACAATTTTTTTCTATCTCAAAGTTATATATCTTAACTATGAATTTGTTGTTTTTGAAGCTAGTGCATATTTGAAGGTTTCATATCTTGATAATTGTTTTTGTTGCCTTATTATTTCTCTCTGTTTCTTCAAATATCTTAACATTCTTGGTTGGATCTCGGTGCCTGGACCTCCTATTTTCTGTCCTTAATTATTGGAATATCTTCCTCAAATTTTATTAAAAAGTTGTTTATATCTTTGTTTGCAGTGGCAATCCAAAAGAGGAGCCGGGTGCAATTGTGTGCAGGGTTTCTCCATCTTTTTTGCGTTTTGGATCATACCAAATACATGCCTCTCGAGAAAAAGAGGACCTTGCAATTGTTCGTACTCTTGCAGACTATGCCATTAGGCATCACTTTCCTCATATAGAGAACATGAGTAGAAGTGAGAGTTTATCTTTCGACACAGGCAATGAAGAACATTCAGTTGTTGATCTGACATCTAACAAGTATGCAGGTATTCATTTTTCCTTTTAGAGTAAAGGTGTTGGTGCTGGTGGCTTAAATAATGTTCATTAAGGCTGAGGATAAATGTTGTTTTAATGTGGAAGTAGAATGACTCAGAAGTTCAATCTACAATAAGTTTCTCATTTTGGACACCTTCCTGTGGTCTTATCCCATCGAATTATAGTAGTAACACTTATTTTTCTTTTCTAGAAAAACCATTGGGATTGATTTAGAACACACCTATTTAGGATTCATACATTTTCTTCATCATGCCTGTAGTCTTATCCTATGGCTCTTATAGGAGGGCACTTTTTTTCCTTCTGTAGAAAACCATTTGGAATGACCAAATAAAAAAACCATTTGGATTGATTTAGGATTAAGACACCTGTTTAGTTTTGTGGGAAGTTTTGTATTCCTGGTCAAGTTAGTAGTGTGGTTCTCATATTGGGAAGGGAAAGTGATTAAGATGGGATTGTATACCTTTTGTGTGCAATGTACACGTTGGTCTAATTAAGGTACAATTGGCTTCTCCAGCGTCTCTGAAACATGTATTCTATTAGGGCTGTAATTGTAGTTCCAAAGTTGCATGATATATTTTATGTAAGTGAGTCAAATTAGATTTCTGGTGTTGGTACTGTGGTCCATGTTGCACCACATTACACAGTGACTGTTTATTATTTTAAGAGAACTCGAAAAGTCATTACGCACCAACCAGCTTCTATGTAGCTTGCACATTTTCTAGTGCTGGATGTGTGTCCGTTGGTGGTTACTTTTATTGAGAGTGGTAATCTTTGTGTATGCTAAACTTGGTCTTTTCTCTCATCTACTCATACTGCCACTTCAAGAAGAGTTCGACAGAAAGTTTCCATTTGCCATACTTAATTAACTGTTTTGCTGTGCTTTTGCTCACATGATGGTTTTTTAACAGCGTGGGCAGTAGAGATTGCTGAGCGTACTGCTTCCTTGGTTGCCAGATGGCAGGGGGTTGGTTTTACTCATGGTGTTTTAAACACTGACAATATGAGCATTTTGGGTCTCACCATTGATTATGGTCCTTTTGGATTTCTGGATGCATTTGATCCAAGTTACACCCCGAATACCACGGATCTTCCTGGGAGGAGATATTGTTTTGCAAATCAGCCAGATATTGGTTTATGGAATATTGCACAATTGACTAGAACTCTGTCTGCTGCCCAGTTGATAAATGATAAGGAGGCGAATTATGCAATGGAAAGGTAGCTGTGGTTCATAACACCTTTTCTCCTAATTAAGATGTATATTCAAGGGGCAGGTAACTGAAATTCTTTTTCTGCGATTTGTTACAGATATGGAACCAGATTCATGGATGACTATCAAGCTATAATGACCAAAAAACTTGGTCTTCCCAAGTACATTAAACAGCTGATCAGTAAACTTCTAAATAATATGGCTGTTGACAAAGTGGATTACACAAATTTTTTTCGGTTGCTATCCAATATCAAAGCTGATCCCAGCATCCCGGAAGAGGAGCTGCTTAACCCACTAAAGGCTGTTCTATTGGATATTGGTCAGGAGCGTAAGGAGGCGTGGATCAGCTGGGTCAAAACCTATATAGAGGAGGTAAGATGTACTCTGGGTTTTATA
Source organism: Oemleria cerasiformis (assembly GCA_037349345.1). Classification (NCBI taxonomy): domain Eukaryota; kingdom Viridiplantae; phylum Streptophyta; class Magnoliopsida; order Rosales; family Rosaceae; genus Oemleria; species Oemleria cerasiformis. The sequence goes on from JAZGTL010000006.1 coordinate 1,054,547, forward strand.
TGAATCCTATCTTCTAAAAGTATATTAGTTTGATATTAGCCTTGTATTCATGACGATGCTTATTTCACTGAAAGAAAAGTATTAACCCCATCAGTAGGTTCAAGTCATGTTAGAATCAAAGAATAGGTCGTATTTAATTCTCATTTTCACACGATACGTTTCTTGCTTCGTGCAGCTGGCCACTAGTGGCATCCCAGATGAGGAGAGGAAGGCATCGATGAATGCAGTGAACCCCAAGTATATTCTCAGAAACTATCTATGCCAGAGTGCTATTGATGCAGCTGAACAAGGTGACTTTGGAGAGATTCGGAGGGTACTTAAAGTAATGGAGCGGCCATATGATGAGCAACCAGGAATGGAAAAATATGCTCGCTTGCCCCCGGCATGGGCTTATCGGCCCGGAGTTTGCATGCTTTCTTGCTCGTCATGAGCTCTTGATGTGGTCGTATGATATAGATGGCAAAATGAGAAATTTTTCCAACAGTTCTTCTCCGGTCATAGTTGTCGTATATAATAGTCATATTCAGTTTCTTTTACCCTCTGTCATTGAAATAAAGTGGGCAAATGTTGTATGATTCTGGTTTCTGTATGCGATTGATGATGCATGCTTGTTGTATCTTGTTGATGGAAAAGTTGAAGCCATGGTGAAATATGCTTACAAATTTAGGCACAAAAGAGAGAGAACAAGTCATGAATATTTCACATTTGGCATGTGTTGAAGGATTGGCTATGACATTGTTTGGGCTACCTCTGTTTCTTTCTTAAGGTTCATGTGGCAGGTTATATGTATATCGAGTAGTCACAGTTGCTACATTTTTGTACCGAGTTTGAATGTCGGGTTGATGTTGTGTAATTTTGTTCGGGTTTGGACTCGGTTTTATTGACAATGAACGAAACAGCCGCCGCATTAACTTGGTGTAAAAGCTTGGTACACTTATAGATTTCTTTATTCTTATGTGATGTGAGATAGATCTTATTTAGTGACATTGTTTCTAATACTACAATTTAGATACCTAATCACTCTATAGGAGAAGTCTCCAGTTTCCAGTTTGATATTCGTAAAGGGTACCACCGATATTAAATGTATACCTTTAAACAAACCTAGTTCGACTCTTTATAGAGCAAAACTTACATATTGTGTGGATCACAAAGCATGTCCTTAACTTAACAGCTTCCAAAAGTCCTCGCTCTTGTAACCACTAACGAGCGGAACCAAACGCTATGTGGATGGTTTTCTAGGAAAGAAATGGGTGGTGAGGTGAAACGCAGCGTTCAATTGTAGAGGATTGAGGTAGGAGCTGTAAGAGGCAGCAAGGACTCGGTCGGTCGGAACCTTGGGCTCTCTCTCGCTCTCATCTTTGGTGGCTCAATCTTCAGGTACGCGGTCACTGGTTCCGTTCTGTAAGACATTCAATTTTGTTCTTAAATTTGTCTTCGTTCTCTGAAAATGGGGTATTATTAGTAGTTTATGTTTGAACCTTTTGCTTATTTTGATGGTTGGATCTATGAATTTATGCTTAGCATTATCTGCCCATTAACTGTTTGATCAAATGCCTCAAGGATAGCGTTTTGAGACAGAATGGGGCTTAGTCTATTCCATTTGCCATATTGTAGCTTCAACTTTCAAGCAATACCCGTTTAATGAGACCAGGAAATGTTATAACTTGACAAGTGAATTTTATACCCGGCTTAGTTACAAGCCCACGGCCCCACGCTACTAGGCGAGCCAAGTAAAACACATTTGATTCTCAAGTAGTTTTGCCATATGCATAGCCAATAATTGTTTACCTTCCCTCATAACTAGAAAACTAAAGAGCTATGGTGTAAAAGTTGATATTGTCTTTTCAATATACTGAGAAGTTCTCGTCTTTTTCAGTTTACATTGGGCAATTAAATGAAACTCAATTGATGGTTGTTTCTTTACCTTGGATTATGCATGGCAGTTGATATTCTCTTTTCAATATACTGTAAAGTTTGTGTCTTGCTATAACTAAGAACTTTGTACTTGGAACGATTGGTATTTGTGACCTTACTATTCTCAGTTTTTTCATCTATGAAATTGTAGCATGTTAATGATTTCTTTATCATGACGTCTGAAGTTTGAGCACGATAGTTTAAGTTAATTCCATGTGATGATAAAACAAAGATGCATTATAAATTATGCTCTGGTCTGCAGGGATGAGAATTCCACGAAATCTTGAGGTCTTGAAAATGGGCACTATCACCTATCTGGATGCACTTAAGCTGCAGGAAAAGCTGGTCTCCGACAGAAAACTTCATAAGATTCCAGACACTCTCATCTCCCTGCAACATCCCCCTACATATACCCTTGGAAAACGGCGAACAGATCACAATCTGTTGATTCCTGAATCTGACCTTAAAGGAATAGGAGCAGAACTGCACTACACCCAAAGAGGAGGAGACATTACATTCCATGGTCCACATCAAGCCATCTTATACCCCATTATTTCTCTTCGGGATATCGGGTTTGGTGCTCGTAAATATGTGGAAAGCCTCGAGTCAACTATGGTTGAATTGGCCTCTCTGTATGGTGTGAAAGCTTCTCCGGGGAAAAAATGTGAAACCGGGGTTTGGGTTGGAGACAGAAAAATTGGTGCAATTGGTGTACGGATTTCAAATGGAATCACCTCTCATGGGTTGGCATTCAACATTGATCCAGATTTGAACTATTTTAAGCACATTGTGCCTTGTGGCATTGCAGATAAACAAGTGACATCATTGAGAAGGGAGACGGACTCGGCGCTTCCAACAGAAGAAGTAATTCAGGACCAGTTGATTTCTTCTTTTGCAAGACAGTTTGGTTATTCTAATCTCATATGGAAGGATGCTGCTTCAATATTGTCAAATAACAAGGAATCCGAATGAGATAACTGTTCTGTGCCGAAAACGAATAAACCTGTAAGCTTTTTACTCTTGCATTCATTTTATTTGTTCAACAATTGATGAAATTTGTATATCTTCTTTGACGTGGAAAAATATGCCCGGCCGATGACAAGGATGGGGTGATGATGGGTACGGATTAGCGCTGGAAAACTGATGATTCTATATTGTTTGGTCTCTGTAATCAAATAGGTGAAATGTGACCACATGCTTCTCTGCAGAAAGATTCTTTAATCCACATGTATTTATGAATCAAGCAAATGAAAATCCTCAAAAAAAGACTTCACCAAGATGATTCAAATACAACTTTCGGGAGTTTCTTGACCAGATCTTGTGATACAAAAACTATAGTTTCTTCTTCAACCTCCTTGACTAATTGGATTTCAAATTTTCTATGAAAATAGATGAGTTCGTAATGTAAATGGCAGACGACATCCATGGAATAACATGAAATTAATTAAAAAAAATTGGTGAACACATGTCCAATGGAGTAATTAAGGCTTATTGTAGGACTGATCCGAATCACATAATTTAATAGAAAAAAATCTTCCTATGTTAGAAAATTATCAATAGGCGTGATGGGGCTTGGACAAGTTGATAATCATACTTGGTATTAAAATATCTTTCTTATTGCTAAAATCCATGTTCTCCTTTCAATCCATTTCTTAGCCGAAGGGAAAACATGTGGCCTTTGATCAATTTGTTAATGTAAGTCAGGATGGTTACGTAATTACATTGATTAGAATAAATGTGCTTTATTATATGCATTCAAGAATATCATTTGCATTTAAAGTAAAAGAAGCAAGTACGAAGACAAAACTCATTATATGCGTCGGATATATGTAATCTTTTTAACAATACGTATAAGGTGAGATCTACGTTCATCTTGTAAAAGGAAAGTTATACATAACCGGCACATGTGAGAGACGAGGGTTAGGGTTAGTATAAGAGGAAGGAAAAGAAGATTCTGAAACATTAAAGTAGAAAGAAAGAGTAGAGATTGATAGAAGATTATGGTTGTTTCACATTTGGAAAGGAAGGTTACACAGCAAACTTTAGCTGTGTCTGTTTGTACCTGTTAATATAGAATAGTGATGATCGGTTATTAAAAAAAACAAAGGATGAGGTGCCTGATTTGGTCTCATGTGACTTATCACATGACATTTTTCCTTAAATTTTCAAGTTTTGCAGAAAACTATGACAATTAAACTCAGCATCACATGATCAGCTGCTTCCAAGTCCTAACCTATTACACAACAAAAGAAGGAATTAGGAAAAAAGGTCATGTTACTGACACTCAGAAATGCAGGTTTTCTGCCATTCCAATTTGGCTGCATTGTTCATATTTTGCATAAATGACCCAATGGAACATGTTACCTAACACTTTTTTTATTTATTGAATTATCCTCTATGACATTTGAAATCTATTTTTTTTTTCCAACGATGAATACAATTGTTGTCATATGATAATGTAAGAATAATGCTAAAGGTATCAAGTTCTTTGTGTGATATAGTTGTTTTTCATCCGTTGTAAGTTGTAATTAAAAGTGGATCTAAAACTACAACAAACTAATACCATTTGGTAGTCAAAATTTGGTACAAAAATTTGGTAACTCTTTCGCTACTTTAAGTTGAATGTACAACTTCTTATTGAACTTGATCGAATGTGTCAAATTACCTTGATGCCATAATCAAACAGTCACATGGTGTTTTAACTGTGTAATTCCTAATTACCTACTCTTGTATAGCTCTGGTGATAAAGGTGAATTTACGTTTGTGTGCTCCACAAGTGAATTTGTGTTATGTGCTGCGCTAGTCATCTCGTAATTTACCTGATATGAGAGCTTCAATATGACTTTGTCCGGAAGAATTTCCTCTTTAACCCAAAAAAAAAGAGGGTGTAATTCCTAATTTAGTACGTTTTAGGCTTCCAAATAGGTTCCTAGGAGGGAATGTATTTTTGTTGTCTATATATTACAGTGAAGTCACTCGATAAACCAAATTACGCATAACAAAGCATGCACTGCCGTAGCCACTTTTGGGTTCCTTCATCTACTTCTTAGTTACCCACATTCTATCTTCTCTTCATTAGTCTTCAGATTCTTCACCATGAAAACCAGTCGAAGACTCTTGCTTGCCTTCTTTGCCTTGATTCTCATGCACGCTGTTACATGTTCCTCACTCTCAATCAACCAAGAGACCCAAGTTCATCTGAGATACAGAAACCAACCCAGAAGATTGCTTGCTTCAGTTGCCTCAATTTCTGCAAATCGAAACAAACCCAGCAAAGCGATGGATGATCCCAAGAAATCTGTAGAGACAAGTTTGAGGAAGGCTCCACCTAGCAAATCAAATCCTACCCAGAATCGGTAAACGAGACGATATTTGTGTAGGGATCCCGAAATTGAAAGAGAACACAAATCTCATTCTCTTTCCACATTTTTGCAGTTTTTCTTTTGTTCACTTTGTTATATAGGTAGGAAGATCAGATCTTTATACATTATTTTTTATTTTTCTTCTGGTTGTTCTGTTCTATTCGTTTATTTATTGTTAACTTTTTTTTTATTGTATTTGATGGTTTATTAGAATTAGTTTTAGGAGGAGAGGGGAGAAAACTGTATGTACAGAACCCATGTAAGAAATTGTTAGAAATAGTATTGATTTGCTCTACAAAATTGCCACTTTCCTTTTGGAAATTAATTTGGGCAGCTGATGAATTGGAAGTTTTCACATATAATTTTGCTACTGTTTATACAATCATGGAACTTATTGATGCTTCTTCAGTTTTACTTGTTGCAGACTGCAAGTTCTTGAAATGTAACTTTGAGCCAATTCTGCAAGTTAAGGAAGCTTTGGTTTTTTTTCTCTCTGTCCCTCCCCTCTCATTGTAATTTTATAATTTCGTTTGTGGCGTCATAGTATTAGTCTTACCTTAATACCGTAAGGTTCCTTGTTTTGGATTCATTTATGAACCCCTTTTACATCTAAATACTTGTGATGCCAAAAGTTGCCTTGTATTTAGGCTGCATTTATGCATCCTTGTTTATTCTCTTAGTTCTTATTTATTTATTTTATTATGGTAGAGAACTGCATTGAACTAAAACATTTATTCTTGAAATGAGCTATGGGGATAGTGGGAGGAATAAGGATACTATGTTTTCTCTGCTAAAAAGAACTGTAACCTTCCTCCCTGTAGATCAAGTTTCCCTAAGGTTTGCTCAACTCATGAGTAGTCTGATTTACTCGAAGTTCCTAAGTGTTCCTAGCAACTCTAACCTTTATGTAGGTAGGTCCTTCTGCACTCACTTTGTGTTTTTCTTTGTTTGAAACTGCGCAAAAGATGTTTCACACATTTCTTTATAATGAAACCACAGCAAATGAGCATTGAATCAAGGGCTCATAATTGGTCAAAAGCATGTAGATGTTTGAGGTGGAGTGACTTTTTCCTGGTTTGCCATCTGTTTCCCAGCTGACAAAATTTCCTCAGGAGCAGTTTTTTCCCCTCAGTCATCATGAAAGCTCACTTCTGTTTAATATCTCAATTTGATGCATTACAAGATGTCTCCCTTACTTCAGAGTTTTGTATTTTAACCATATTAAAGCAGTTGCTATAAATTGGAAACTGAATAATTATGGAAGCTAATCCTATTCATAATTAGTCTTCCAATTAAATTTTGTAGAGAAAATATTCATTGGTCACACACAATATATATTATCTACCTAGAAATCCTCTATATCCTTGAAAGAAATTTGGTCTGTTCACGTTTTTTTATTGGATCAGTTACTAGCACAAGGGCCTCCAGCTGGATTTTCATTTGGAACTTTTATGTGTTTTTTATTCAGATATAGACCTCTATTTTAAGAAAAGATAATGCAAATTGAAAACTTTTTTAGAATGCTTACTATGGCTATCTTGTGTTTGTCACATTGACCAGTGTTTTATTTTAAAAGCAATGCTATTTTTTCTTTAATTTCAAATTACAGGGATGATAATGGGCCCTATTTACCACTGGTAGAGTAAGACTGAATAATTGACAGCAGCTGATATTAATTACTCAATGAATGTAGTCGCTGCACATTGCAATACTTATAAGTATGTGCAGCTTTGAAGGTTGAAGTTGGAGTGTTGAGTTTCTATGCACTTGAACTGCAAACATGGTAAGTATTTAACTAGATTATTAACCAGTCATGAAAACCTTGATGTCTAATATGTTGCAAGTTCTGTCGTTGACTACCTTGACTTTATTCATTTGGCCTGAAAATGTATCTATATACAAATTTTCTGTGAAATGACATGGAAGCATTTTCAAAGATCTTTCCTGGCAGGCTGGGACTTTAGCTGATTACTGACTTTCTATTAGGTGTGTGCTATTGTTGTTTTGGTAACCAGAGTATGTCTTGAAAAAAATTCGGAATTAATTTCTATCGTTAGTTAATTAAGAGCTCAAATTATTAAAGAAAAAAATAATGTCTTTATGGTTACAGCTATAATGAACACAATTATGTTGCAAGTTACATAATTCCAGCACCTAACTTATAGTTTTATGTTGAAAGTTTTTATTTTTCTTTTTATGTGAGACAAAATTCTTCTTTTTTAGTATGAGCAAGAAAATGTTTTTGTGTGTGTGCGGTTTTTTGTAAAGTATAGTGTTGTTCTTTTATTTTCTTACCTTTCTCATTTTGCTTGTCTTTTATATGTAGAACATGAATTACTGCTGTTACTATACTATATGGCTGTACTTATCTACTAAATTTGAAAATTTTACCCGAGTGAAGTTTATTTTTCAGGTCCTAAACTTTTAACACTGAAACGGGTGCTCTTTGTATTGCCTTCTGACCATTCACTCTGAAGATATGCAATATGTCGTCCAATCTGGCCATCTCTTGTGCATGGTCTCCAGATCAAGCGTTAACCAAACTGGAAATGGATATATTACACGTGTTGTAAATGCATTTGAGTAGTACATGTAATAATGAGCGAGAAAGTGCTCCCCGTTACAGTCAGTTTCATCTTTACCTCATCGGACTATGTGGTCTTAAGAATTGAGTTTCCTCGTCATTTTTGCCCTGTAAAATTCCTCTACAAATCCTAATTCTAAATTCTTGCATCATCTTTTTTCTTCATAAAGATGAGAATTCGAAATAGCCAGTCATCTTTCTCTGAGCTGACTCCTGAGACCACACCTAGGGCTGCTCAGCTTCGTTCGCAACAAGGTTCAAAATGTGATGGCGCTTTAGTTGAAGAAGAGAATAGACGCATCGAATGGTCTTGCTATGCAATAAAAGATTTTCCTGCTCAACTTTCCAGGGAGGATCCATTGCATGATGAAATAGAAACAGCAAGCAGTTCAGAAATTAGGCCTTTGAACTGTGTTGCTAAGGAGAAAGAGGTAAAAAATTACATGCAAAAATCTGGTAATTAGTCTTCTAGTCATTCCTATATTTCACTTTACAAATTTGCTAGTTATTGAATTCATAGATCCCCAGATCAATTGTGTTAGAATTTTATTATGTAATTATAATTGCCTGAATCAAGCTTCATAAGAATTATAACCCCTGAGAAGCTTAGGTTAACTAGTAAATTTTTACATACTGTTTCACAAGGTATGATTTAAATGTTATTCCATTTAGGCCTCAGAAGGGCAGAGTGGAGGAGAAGCAGATAAAAGCAAAGATTTATCTTCGTGTGGCAGTTCTCCAAGGTAATTTTCTCTTTGTCATTTCCAATTTCTTGCACTTTCTCAAATTTACAAATGCCAATTATTGATTCTAATTTGGAAAGATACATAATTTTGTCTTCGGCTGTTATTTAAGCCATTTGAGATCTATAATGAATCCACCAATATTTGTAATTGTATTTGCTTGGTTCATTCATCACCTACCTTTTTGCTTTCTTTTCCGATAGAACATAAATTCCACATTTGTTTGTTCATAATTTAGATACTCATAAACTGATGGTGAAAGTAAAATTTTCCATATTCTTATTGACTTATTGGCTCTAGTTAATATTTTCTGAATACTGAATAAAACACGAGATCTATAAAATTCAAATAACAGTCTTTCTGCTACAGGGGTAAAGAAAGCAAAACTTCCGCAGTTGTCATTGCTATTCCTTATTCCTCTCCACAAGGTAAGCTACTTATTTTAAATTAGATTCCTCATGAAGACCTAGTTTGGAAGGTATTTTTTATCCTCTTGTGCAAAGATGGATATCAATGAGTATCTTGTTGTTTTGAGAAATTTGATGGCCAAAATGGTCAGGATAATTAGTTCCTATAACTGGGTTGAAAGAACAAAAGGTTTGGTGCTGATAGATGCCTCATTATACTTGTCTTTGATGATAGTTGAAACTGTTGAAAATCCAATACTGTCTATGATGCTGCATATACTGACTATAGCGGTGGTTCAGATCTTCAGTGGCATAGGGTTAAGTGCTTGAATATTTACAATTTTAGGCCACAATATTAATAGCTAAAGCCATTATGTTATTTCTTGGTATCTGAGATTTTCTAATTTTTGCATCAGTCAACCTGTGATGTATAGTATTATAGTTCTAGATATATTGTATGGTGCATATAAGTACCAATGGAAATTCCATCCTGGCCCATTAGTTGGGACATGTCCACAGAACTTATAAGTAAGCTATTTAGCTGTAAGTGATTTCATATATTGCATTTCTTTTTCTTCTCACTCCCAGATTTTCCTGTTCGATTGGAAACTACATTGTCAATTTTTCCTTCTAACCTTATTACTTGACTGGTGTTCTGAATTAGGAGCAAAACTCCCATTTAAGAAAAGAAAGCCTTATATATACACAGAGATTGAAGTAGAGATGGAAAGGGCGGAAGTAGAAGGTGTAATGCTAGATGCAACATTGGAAGCAAGAGAAAAACGTATACTGGTAGATGTTGAAGCAGAAGATCATTTGACAGAAGTAAGAGAAGAAGCTGAACCAGTACAACTTGTAGCGGAAGATGCAACAGCAGAAATGGAACACGAAGAAATCTCATTTAAAGTGGAAGTGGAAGTGGAAGATGAGGAAAGAGCAGAAGTTCAAGAGGAGTGTGGTAAGGAAGAAGTGGAAGATGCAAAAGTAGAAGTGAAAGACGACACTTTGTTGGTAGAAGTAAAGATAGACACAACACAAATGAATGAGCTAGAACATTTCAACGAAAATGATGTTTTTCAGAAGACTCAGACTATTAACTGCACTGTTGCCTACAGACCGTATGTAGCTTCTCCGTCTGTTGATGAAAACAAGCAGGGGCATGAAAAACAAGAAAATATAGAGGAGACAGAATTTGACCCAAATGAGAAGCCAAGAAGGGGAAGGAAAAGGAACAGGTCTGATCAGTCAGCTAGCAGCGATAAGCCTCCTCGGTAAGTAGCACTATTACAAACTAATCCTACTTTCCCTTCTTCCATGAAAAATAGAATGAATTTCACTGCTAAGGTGTTCCTCCATTGTTCCCTGATGTTTCATAGGGATGAAGTTCTTATACTCTGCTTTTGAATTGTGTTGGAATATTCTTGCAATCTTTAAATATTGGTAGAATGAAGATATTTTTTTTTTCTTTGCCGAAGAGAGAATGTGAAAAGATAATTTCATATTCAGTGATGGTTTCATCTGCTGCAGTGCATTCACTTTAAGGACATAAGCGTGTTTTAGAAATACAAAGGCGATTTTGTATTTCCATGGGATGGTCAATTGCTTGTTCATCTGCATTCATTTAATTAATTTCTCTTCATGGTGCTCTCATACTATGAGTGTACATGCACAAAAACATGAGCATGTATGTTTATGCTTTCCTCGGGGGTTGGAGAAATTAACAAAGCTGATTATTGATCATTCAGTTGAGGGAAATCAAGGGTAACTTCATCTCCCTCCCTCCCTCCACCCCCAGCCCCTGCCGCCTTTCTCTCTACACGCACGCAAAAATGTAAAGCTAAATAGAGAAAATTAACAAATCTGGCTATGATTTCACAGGGGAAGGAAAAAGCTAAATAGAGGAAGGCCAAAGAGGATGCATGATCATTCAGATGAGGAGAATCAAGGGTATTTACCTTTAACAACTCCCCCCCTCCTCTTCTCTCTCTCTCTCTCTATATATATATATATATAAAATGCAAATAAATATAAAGCTAAATAGAGGAAGTTAAAAAATCTGCCACTGAATGCACAAGCAAAGGAAAAAGCTAAATAGAGGAAGGCCAAAGAGGATGCAAGATCATTCAGTTGAGGGGAATCAACGGTAGCTTCCTCTCTCTCTCTCTCTCTCTCTCTATATATATGCATATAAAGTTATATTTAATATAAATAATAGATACAATATCAAGTAATGTTCTTTTTACAAACTTATGTTGCCAGACAGTTTGGCCAGAGTACACATTTATACATAAAATAATATACAATGTTAGTTGCCACATGATTGTGCTTGGCCATACATGTGACAAACATGCATCTGGGATACATTTTAATTTGTATACATGCATGCATATATCCTCTTCATTTCGAAGTAACAGTGATGATTTTCCATGAAGGCGCACAGAGAAGTGGAAGCCAAGAAGAGGTTGCCCCAAGAGGGGCATGGAAGAAACATTTGATCAAAATTGCTACCTCTCTCTCTCTCTCTCTATATATATATATATTGGGTTACAAATGTGTAGCTAAAGATTTTATGAAACAGGGAGGCCGAAATACCAAAGCCTAAGAGGGGAAGGCCAAAGATGGTGAAGGATGAAATGCCAAAGCCTAAGAGGGGAAGGCCAAAGATGGTGAAGGATGAAATGCCAAAGCCTAAGAGAGGAAGGCCAAAGAAGGTGAAGGATGAACCAGGCAGTCAGTTCATGTAAAAGCATGGCAAATGCATCGATATGTTTTCTATCATTGTAAGAACTTTGGTAGAGTTTGTCTTTATGTACTAAGTATTTGTAGTTTGCCAGTACATTGCTTTGTCTTTGTTTTTTTAGGATTTATGTTTTATGATGAACCCAGCTTAGACTAAAGTGAAAGCTGAAATTCTTGTATCGTACTGTTTATTTATCATAGTGTCAATGCAATTTTCTATCATCCAAAATGATCTTGCTGTCCTAAATTACTCCAAATTAGTCAATTGAACTTAAAAGCTTTGGATGGAAATAATTTTGGTCGATCTTTTGAATACTCATGGTTATTCTTTCTCTTTCCAATCACATATCTGCCAGGATTGATGAAATAATTTTTTTAGTTTGATGATTTTAGCCTTTAATCAAGTTCTAATGAAGGCACTAAGGACACTGATCCATGCTTTTAGAATTAATTGTTGGTTGTTTTCTAACTTTATCTGTGAGTTCTACAGAACTGATTACTTCTGCATTAAATATTAAAATTGCAATACTAAGCTACATGGTAATTCAAGAATGTTCTTAAGCTCCTATCTGTAAAAACATATCATTTAGTGTTAAACTAATGCGTCAGCTTCTATTTTTTTTTTGTTTGTTGATAAAATAATACATTTGTTAATTTCATCTGTATCCTTGTGACCTATGATGCACGTAAGGCATAGATCAAAAGATCCTGTGATTCTATTGAACAAAAAACATGTAAGTGTTGTTTTCGTATGTCATTATAAAGATGAAGAACAGTTTTTCCAGTAAATTAGTGTTGAGTCAATTATATACATGAACATATAAAATGATTGCTCCAATAATATATGTGAAGGCAAGATTGGGAAAGATAAACAATGTCATTAATTAGAAAAGGAAATGCTTCTTGCTAGTACCAGTACATGTATAATTTCTTGAGGTCTTCATTTGGAATAATGAGAAGAAAAAAAATGTGGTTTAGACCCTCTAGCATGAACTTTGCATATGATTTTCAAGTTAGTCAAAGCATTATTAATTGACTGTTCTTTTTTTTTTACAGGTGGTTTCATGTAATGGCCAATTTAGGCTGAGACTATTATAGTTTTTCTGTCTTACTTTCTTGTATTACTTGTCCTTTGTTTCCTTACGTGGTATTATTATTAAGTTACCAAATATTCAGAAATGCCATTTTAGAGAAGATTTATGACTATATATGCTTTAGATTTTTTTCAATGCTTTAATGGAAATGGTGGATATTATGATTTAATGAATTCTAGTCTCACAGATAATTCTTACTCTATAGAGTTAAGAGGCCCTGTGTGCTCTTAATAAGGAGAGCTTTTCCTACCATCCTCCATCTCTCTCCCTCTCTGTTGTTATGTGTCTGTGCATTAGAACTGGGTGTTTTCCGTTCAATTTCACCAGTCAAAACAGTGATTCATAAGGAATTGACAGCATATAACGAGATCATACTCCTTAGTGGATTTCTTTTTTTCTTTTTCTTGTTAAATCTATTAGGAATCATTGCTATCCATTGTACTTTTAGAGACTTATTATTGACTTTGAAACTTTTAGTTAACACCAACCTTTTCATTAGGTAGTTATACTCCTTTGATTAGATAATTATAATTCCTCCTTTGAGGAAGAAAAGATAAGGATTTTCATTATTCTATGTAAGATTCATCTTCAACCTCCTAATACAAACTCATCTGCCATTTCTGTAGCAATCATCTCTTTGTTTTTTGGTTTTCTTTGGGAATGATAAACATGAATGCCAGACGGAGATATCACTCTCCTCCAAGCTCAGTTGATTCATCAGAATATCCCTCCGGACAGCAAGAGGTTTCTTCAGTGGCAAAAAAGAAATGCACCAAAAGGTCCGTTTTTGACCATTTTTGGTCCATCCGAAGAAATATGCCTGATGAACACTCTGATAACAATCAGAACCCTGTGGTTAGTAAACCAGCAAACATCAAATCACAGGTGAAGAGTGATTTAACATTTGCAAATCCATGCACATCTGAATGTATTTTTACTTCATTGTTCTGAATCTAATTTTGTTCCACAATCTTTTCCAATAGGGCATTGCAGGAGCTGAAACTAGAGATACTGATAAGAAGACATCAGATTGCTGTGCGACTCATAAGTAAATTATTGTCTCATCTTCAAACTTAATCTATTTAAATTATTTGAACAGGACATCATCCCCATCATTTCGTTGTCTTCACCTCCAGTCAAACACAGCATCATCATCTTTCATCGAATATTGTTTCCATTTGATTTAATCAAGGCGTCATATCTTCTTAACCTTTTCCATAAATTTGAAAAAAAAGGTTCCCGCGCTCAGGCAGTACACACGTAAAATTCAAATACATGATAGTAAACACTTTGAAGGAAACTAATTAATGCATTTTGATTGCGGCGAACAATCAAATAAATGACTGTTTACACTCGTAGTTTACTTATTTAATGAATTGCCTTGTTGGTGATCATACAGGAATGCCAAAGTCTCAAATGCAGCTGTATTGAACCAACAGATTGTATCAGTATCATCTGATGGAGGTATTCCTTTGCCTTTTTCTTTAAAGAGTTCAAGTAACGGTTATCAGAATATTTACGAATTTAGTATCAGGAACCTTAAAGACATATCTTTGTACAAAATTCTCAACCCATAGAAAAGTTATAATGAACTTATAGATTACACATTTTTATTAATGTTACACCGAGCTTTTTTCCAATCTAGTATTTTTGTTTTGAAGAATTTTGATTGTCGTTGTTGGTATAAGAACATTGCATCCTCGACTACTTGAAATTTATCTAAGAAACAAATAGTTTAGTTTGCTTTATGAAATCAAAAGAGATATAGCCAAAGCATGTGCATGTCATTACTGATGTTTTTGGATAAAATACACTTGTTATCATGCTAGCTAGTGGTTTTGCCAGTAATAATGATGATGGCTATAGCTAGGAGCCATCTCTGCATGTTATGTAAACGTGGACCTTTTCCCCTACGAGAACACTGTCTCTTGGTCTCCTAGAGTTCCACTCTTGCTTTATTATCCATCATCATCTTCTTGAGATTTATCTAAGAAACAAATAGTTTAGTTTTCATTGCTCTCGAAGGTAGGATATGAAATTGAAAGAGAACCAGCCAATGAATTTGCTTTTAATTATTGGGTTCTCTTTTGTTAATTTCCAGTTCTTATAGAATGGTCTCATGTTTATTCCATGGAAAAACAGATGAAACACCTGCACTGAAGAAAAAGAAGGTACGCAGCTCAAATGAACCCATCAGCAAAGGGATTGGTAGGATCCATCATAAGAAAATAGACACCAGTGCAGATATCATTATGGAAAGAGCTAAATGCAAACACAAAGGAATGACTCAGGTATCACCTTCTCTGCGTGCAAAAGACTCAGGTTGGTTAAAGCCTAGGGGCAAGCACATCACTATCAACAACTCGAAAAAGCTTTCATCTAGTCCCAAATTTGATGAGGAGGATAATATGCTCAAGAAGGGAACAAAAAGGTTTAGGCTGCTAAGCGAGCTTTATGGCGATAAACGAAGCTTAATGCCTTGAGGAACTTCATTTGGAGTAAAACATTGAATGCCTTTCTGTTTCCTAGTTTCGTCGTTTTTCCTGAGATGTTAAGGAATTCTGGATTGTTGATTATGCATTTTAGTTAACCTAGCTAGTAGCAAAATATGAGACTGGTTGTCTTGTCTTACACACAGGGAATAATGCTATCAATGACCAGTTTTCTCTTGGTGTCAAATGGATATTTGCCTTTGAAAATGTATCAAGGTCGATACAGATCGATGTCGTCTGAGTTCTTTGTTATCAAGTATAATCCAATGACATTATCATGTTTTCATGTGTTATTTATGTTGTCTTGTTCCACTGCTAGTCTCATTTATCTCATGCATTTGTTAAGCTTTTGGCTCCTGGGTTTTCTAAAGCAAGATTTGGTTCAAATATGGCATGGCAGTCATGTAATTATACTATAATTTGGTGTAGGCGTAAGACGTAGTCACACCACGTGGCCATAGGACCTTCTTATTCTATAATATTGACATTGACAAATGAGTCTGATCTAATTATTATTGGTTATGTGTTCGGTTATATTAAAAAAAGCAATGATTTTTATTGAACGTATTTGATGAATGATATATACGAAATATCAAATTTATTTTTTACGAGTGTCAAATCTGATATTTAAAACCGTGAAAAATAATACTTTAAGCTCATAAAGTTGTAGTATCAATTACACAATGTTAAAAAAATATTTTCACACAATACTTTTGGTTATTTCTTAATTTTCTTTCATCCTTCAATATCACGCAGAGCTTTAATTTTCAGGTGGACGGCATTTTCTTTTCTTATGAGCCATGACTAATTTGCAGCTGCACCCGTCCTCTGTTGTTCGTACCCAGTTTCACTAGTCTTCATCTCCATGTTCAAGTTTGACCCCATATTAGTATTGAGGGTAAGATGTTTGTTGAAATGCCTCAAAGGAATTTGAAAAGTAAGGGTGAAGACCAAAGTTGTGAACTTGTGAGGTTGGGAGGTTCTTTAATCCCCCCGTTGTGACAGAGTTCTGGCTCTCCCATTGTTCAACAATGCCCAGGTGAATAGTAAATCTTTCTGAGTCTTACTGTTGAATTTTGATTGCTAGACTTAAATGGCTAGGGTGGGAAATTCATTATACGTTTTGGATTGGAACTAGGGTGGGAAATTCATGTTAACGGGACGTATAGATCATTAAGTTTCATGTTATATTAGAAACTTTAGTAGTTTCATGTTATATTAGAAACTTTAGTAGTTTCATGTTATATTAGAAACTTTAGTAGTTTCATGTTATATTAGAAACTTTAGTAGTTTCATGTTATATTAGAAACTTTAGTTTGAGGTAATGAGTTAGGGTAGGTGCACATTGCATACAACTACCAACTACCGTTTTAAGGTTGAAAAGTTTTCTTTTGAGTTAGGTTGAAAATTATGCAAATGAATACATAAATGGGCATGCAAGATGTATTGATTCTTGTACAAGTGCCTAATGATTCCTCACAAGTCATAATCATATTCCACCAATTATGTCCAATGCGGCAAATGCAATACATATCTTGTGTTCCAAGTCTCAATAACTTGTAGATTTGTAGTGTTTGTTCTATTTTCTATAATATTTTCCTCCACTATAACATAGCTGTGCGTAAAGGAGAAGGGATTTGAACTCCTGTTTTGAAATGTAGGGTTTAATACTTTTTACCACTAGAGCTACAAGAGGGCTCTTTATAGTTTGTTTCCTATCTTCCTTTCTGCGTGTCATGCTCCTATTACCATAGACCCTTTAGTTTGAAACTTAACTCTAAAAGTATGATAGTAAGTAAAGTCCAAATAGGTTTGACGAGAAAACTTTGAAAATAAATGAAGAGGAGAAATCAAATTTTACATACCTGTCTAGATACGCTACCATCGTCTAATTTGTACACATATTAGAATTGGGCCCATGGCAAGCACGAACATGCCCCATTTGTTGTGGAAATTTTGTTCACTCTATTGTTTTCAAAATTTTCACTGAAGCAAACGGATATGTCTCATGATTTAAGATATATAACAAACTAGGATGCCATATTGGAACACATACTGCACTTAGTTTATTCACATTGGCACTGGCAATGGCTTTTATTGTGCAGATGCTTTTGATTTTCTCATTATTTTTGCTACCCATTTCTGTGTTTGCCCAAACTAATGGTAAGGTAGCAGTAGGCTCTTCTCTGACTGCAACTACAGGTAACTCCTCATCATGGCTTTCTCCATCTGGTGATTTTGCCTTTGGATTTCGGCAACTTGAAAACAGTGATATGTTTTTGGTTTCTATATGGTATGCCAAGATCCCAGACAAAACCGTAGTTTGACATGCCAATGGTGATTATAAGCCTGCAGTTGCACCCAAGGGATCAACTGTGAACTTGACTGCTAACAATGGTCTAGTGCTTACAAGTCCTCACGGCGAAGAACTCTGGAAAGCTGGAGACATTGTTGGCGGTGTTTCCTCTGTGGTCATGAATGATAAAGGAAACTTTGTTCTTGAAGGTGGCAATTCAGAAATCATATGGGGCATTTTCACGAATCCAACTGATACCATGTTGCCTGGACAGAAACTTGAAAAAGGTGGGAAGCTTTCTTCTCGACAATCTGAGAATAACTATACCAAAGGACGGTTCCAGATGCGTTTGCAACAAGAAGGGAATCTTGTGCTTACCACCATAAACCTGCCAACTGAGTATCCCAACGAACCTTACCATGAAATTTGCACAACCGGCGAACCAAATTCATGAAGTGCAGGTGTACGATTGGTCTTCAATGGCTCGGGCTACATGTATATTCTGGGACAGAATGGGGAAAAGTTCAGTGTCAGCAGGAAATAGGTAGTCACACCAAGGGACAACTATTTTAGAGCAACTCTCAATTTTGATGGGGTCTTGGCGCAATATTCTCACCCAAAGGATCTCACAGGTAATATAAGTTGGACTCCTATGTGGTCAGTGCCAGAAAATATGTCCCAAAACGTTGTAAAGTCTGGTCTTGGTGTTTGTGGGTACAACAGTATCTGCTCTCTCAAAGAAGGTCAGAGGCCAACTTGTGAATGCCCAAGAGGGTACTCTTTACTTGATCCAAATGACCCATACGGGAGCTGCAAACCAAATTTCATACAAGGCTGTGAAGAAGACGAACTTAGTTCCAAAAAAGATCTATACGATGTTGAGGTACTTCCGAATATTGATTGGCCAAACTCAGATTATGTGGTGTTCAAACCTTTTACTGAAGACCAGTGCAAGGAAGCTTGCATTCAGGATTGTTTATGTGCTGTTGCTATTTCCAGGAATAACACCTGCTGGAAAAAAAGGTTACCTCTCTCAAATGGGAGAGTGGATAACACTTATTTTGCAAGAACTCAACAATACAAACCCCTTCATTGCCAAGTCCTGATGATAAGAACAAGAACAAGACCACTTTGACACTGTGGGATCAGCACTTTTGGGTACATCTGTCTTTGTTAACTTTATCTTAATTCTTGTAGTTTGTCTGGGATTTTTCCTCATATATCGGAAGAAATGTGCAAGGTCTACTGAAAATGATTTGGACACAAACTTGCATTCTCTTAGTTACGAAGAGCTTCGAGAAGCTACAAATGGATTCACGGAAGAATTAGGGAGGGTGCTTTTGGAGTTGTTTACAAGGGGAAATAAAAATTGGTTCCGGTGTCCAAGTGGCAGTGAAGAAGCTACACTGTGTGATACAAGATGGTGAGAAGGAATTCAAGACAGAATTGAATGTAATTGGTAAGACGCATCACAAGAATCTAATTTTCCTGGTTGGATATTGTGATGAGGGACAACATCGATTACTAGTATATGAATTCTTGAGCAATGTCACATCAGCAAGCTTTCTTTTTGCTGATATCAAACCGAGATGGATGCCACGAATCGAAATAGCTTATGGGGTTGCCAAAGGACTTCTATACTTGCATGAAGAGTGCAGCACCCAAATCATCCATTGCGATATAAAGCCTCAGAACATACTTCTTGATGATTATTACAATGGTCGAATCTCTGATTTTGGATTGGCCAAGCTTTTGATGATGAATCAGAGCCAGACTCATACTGCCATTAGAGGCACCAAAGGCTATGTAGCTCCTGAGTGGTTTAGGAACATGCCAATCACCGCCAAAGTTGATGTGTATAGCTTTGGTGTTGTCCTGCTAGAGATCATCTGTTGTAGGAGAAGTGTCGATGTGGAAAGTAGCTGTGAAGAGTAATCAATTTTAACGTATTGGGTTTATGATTGCTACTGTGAAGGAGTATTAGAAGCTGTGGTAGATTACGAAGTTGAGGCCTTGGATGACCGAACAACGCTGGAAAAGCTTGTGATGGTTCCTATGTGGTGTATTCAAGAAGACCTGTCTCTTAGACCGACTATGAGGAAGGTTGTGCAGATGCTTGAAGGAGTAGTGGAAGTACGAGATCCACCATGTCCATTCCCATATACCAGAACCTGCTGAAACTTCGGTTTACTTGCAGCCAAGGTTCCACTGCCGGCTCTAGCTTATTTACTATAATCTACCTTTGTAGTTTTGTACTGTGATCAATTCTTAGATATGTTCCTCTTTTTTACTTGCCCATGATTATGACTTCATAATAAAGAATGCTCTATGTACTGTGGTCAATTCTGTCACTTCTTGTCTTTGTTGTTGGTCGAATCCATGTGAAGAATAGTTCTTTATGAGGCTTAATTTGCTATTGAATTGTGACTAGCAACATACCAACAACATTTTTAAGGCTATTAATTGTGGCTGTGATATTTTTGAATTTTTCAGTGCGGTCCAATACGAGAGGAAAGCATAGTAAGTCCTTAATGACCTCATCCTTGTAGACGTTGTAGTCTTTGTTTGACACGAGGTCTTCGGTCTTCGTTCCACGACTTTCCTACACTGGGAAATTTATGTTCAGATTTGACATCACCTTCTCATTTCAAGCTGTACCAGTCCTCTTCTTCCTATTCCTTTTTTTTTTTTTAACCAATTACCACTTTCAATATTTTTGGCTGCCAAGGGAAGTTAGAGCGAAGACGGGCTTCAGACTCTGATCTCGGATATAAACGTAAACGTTTCCTGCCATTGTAGTTCACTAAGTCCCCCATTAGCATTCTTTTTATTTTGCTTCTCGTGTTTGTTCTTGTACCTTTATGAGTATTTATTTCTCTGTGAATTCTATTTCTGAATTTTGACTATTAGACTTGAATGTTCAACAGGTGCATGAATCATGCTCATATTCACTTACACCTTTGATTATGGAACTTACACAGGTGCTTCTTAAGAAGGACAATAAAAGAGACAGGTAAGTGTGAGGGTAAGTCGAACTGTATGACGGGTCAAGAACGAAATTCATTTTGAAACTTTAGTTTTCATATGACATTTATTTTTCAAATTAAGTTGTTGAAATAAGTAAATTTCATTTTTGAAAGAATTTTTTATTTGTAATTATTGGTATGTCTAAAGTTCGTGCTGCATGCTAGATACTAAATAGACTAGACAACAACAAGAGATGAGCAAGTTTCATTTTCATCCACAGAAGACCCATAAGAAAAGACTAGTATGAAAAGTCAAGCGTAAAATGTGGTACACACATTTATTTTAATAAATTTCAATTTAGAAAAAAGCCATGGCCCATTCTTCCGTTAATAAAAATAGCTAGCTATGGTGAAACATTTGTAGCACTTGCTTTTCTTGCTAAATTACATTTGGTTCTTGCAAATGGCAATGGCTTTTACGGTACGGAAGCTCCTTCTATTTTCCTCATTGCTTCTGCTGCCAATTTTAGTGCTTTCCCAAACAAACGGCAGAATAGCAGTTGGGGATTCTCTGACTGCAACCCCAGGTAATTCCTCATGGATTTCGCAATCTGGTGATTTTGCCTTTGGATTTTCGCAAATTGAAAACAACGATCTTTTCTTGCTTTCTATATGGTATGCCAAGATACCAGACAGAACCATAGTTTGGTATGCAAGAAAAGATGATATGCCTGCACTTGCACCTACTGGATCAACTGTGAACTTGACTTCTAATAGTGGACTAGTGCTCAAAAGTCCTCAGGGTGAAGATCTATGGAATTCTGATATAACTAGTACCAGTAGCGTTGTTGCCAATGGCATCATGAATGATACCGGAAACTTTGTTCTTGTAGATGGCAGTTCAGAAAATCTATGGCAGTCTTTCGACAATCCTACTGATACCATGTTGCCCGGACAGACCGTTGAAAAAGGTGGGAAGCTTTCATCTAGAAAATCGGAGAGTGACTATTCAAAAGGACGGTTCCAGCTGAGGTTGCAAGATGATGGGAACCTTGTGCTCAACACCATAAACTTGCCAACAGATTTTGCCAATAGTCCTTACTATGATACCGATACAACTACTGGGACCGTGCCAGGTAGTGAAGGCAAACAATTGGTTTTGAATGGCTCAGGCTACATGTATGTTCTGAGAGAGAATGGTGGAAAGTTTGATCTCACATTGCCACAAAGAATTTCAGCAAGGGACAGCTATACTAGAGCAACTCTCAACTTTGATGGGATTTTAGCTCAGTATTCTCACCCAAAGAATTTCTCTGGAAATGTTGGCTGGACTCTAATGTGTTCTGAACCAGATGATATTTGCCAAAGCATTCTTGAAGATTCAGGTGTTGGTGTTTGTGGGTACAACAGCATCTGCACTCTCAGAGCAGATAGGCCAACCTGTCAATGCCCAAGAGCGTTCTCTTTACTTGATCCGAATGAACCTTACGGGGGATGCAAACCCAATTTCATACAAGGATGTGAAGAAGATGCGCTTAGTCAGAAAAAAGATTTGTATGATGTTCTGGTGCTGACAAATACTGATTGGCCAACTTCAGATTATGTGCAGTTAAAGCCTTTTACTGCAGAGAAGTGCAATGAATCTTGCTATAAAGATTGTTTGTGTGCTGTTGCTGTTTTCAGATCTGAAACCTGCTGGAAAAAGAAGTTACCTCTTTCAAATGGGAGAATAGATTCCAGTCTTAACGCCCAAACCTTCATCAAATTCAGAAAGGATAAGTCAACACTGGAAGATCCTCGATTTGTAATTCCAGATGATAAGAAGAAGAAGAGCCAGAGCACTCGGGTACGTGTGGTATCAGCACTTTTGGGTACATCTGTCTTTGTTAATTTTATCTTAGCTTCTGCTCTTTTTATGGGATTGTTCTTTGTTTCTCGGAAGAAAAATGTAAAGTCTAGAGAAATTGTTTTGGACTCGAATTTGCGTTCTTTTAGTTATCAAGAGCTTCAAGAAGCTACAAATGGATTCAAGGAGGAATTAGGGAGGGGTGCTTTTGGAGTTGTTTACAAAGGGGTATTACAAACTGGTTCTGGTGTCCAAGTGGCTGTCAAGAAGCTAAACTATGTGATGCAAGATGTTGAGAAGGAATTCAAAGCAGAACTGAATGTAATTGGTCAGACACATCACAAGAATCTGGTTCGCCTTTTCGGATATTGTGATGAGGGGCAACAGAGATTACTAGTATATGAGTTCTTAAGCAATGGCACATTGGCAAGCTTCCTTTTTGGTGATGTCAAACCGAGTTGGAGACAGCGAATTGAAATTGCTTATGGAGTTGCCAGAGGACTTCTGTACTTGCATGAAGAGTGCACCACCCAAATTATCCATTGTGATATAAAACCACAGAATATACTTCTTGATGATTATTACACTTCTCGAATTGCTGATTTTGGATTGGCAAAGCTTTTGATGTTGAATCAGAGCCATACTAATACTGCCATCAGAGGAACCAAAGGGTATGTTGCACCTGAGTGGTTTAGGAGCTTGCCTGTCACTACCAAAGTTGATGTGTATAGCTTTGGTGTTGTGCTGCTTGAGATCATTTGTTGTAGGAGAAATGTTGATGTGGAAAATAACTCCGAAGAAAAAATAATTTTAACGGATTGGGTCTATGATTGCTACCTTGATGGAGTATTGGATGCTGTTGTAGACAATGAAGTTCTGGCCTTAGATGATAGAACAAATTTGGAAAGGTTAGTGATGGTTGCGATTTGGTGTATTCAAGAAGACCCGTCGCTGAGGCCGACAATGAGGAAGATTGTGCAGATGCTTGAAGGAGTAGTGGAAGTACAAGTTCCACCATGTCCATCCCCGTATTCCAGAGCAAGCTGAAACTGCATTGGTGCTTATGTGTTTCGGTTCCAAGGTTTAATTTATTTCCAGTACTTGCTTGCTTATTTCATGTTTCTCAATCTTTCGTACTGTGATGACTTAGATATGCATCACTTTTATTTTCTTGAGGTAATAAGAAAGAATGCTTTATGTATGTAACTCTTCTTAAGAAATTTATGTGTTAATTTTCATATTCCATCTATTATTTTATTGATCAAATGAACACCTGTAGTCTCATCAAGGGGTTGAGACTTGAGACTCATCCTGAGCTTTTTCTTTCATGCTTCCTGAGGATGAATTAAAAAATCTCAGTCCTAACGAATTTGTAGTCCGGCATTTTCAATCATTTCTAAATCTCACAGCCGTGTTTAGACTGATGATGTCGCCTAACTACATATCTAAATGTGTTCCTTGTTTTGTAGGTCCCCTGATCATCATTAAAAATTCTAAAGTTTTCATCTTTTTATTGCCTTGCAGTACAGGAAACTACACTGTAATGTGAAATCACTGTTCCATTCGTGTTTTTCATGCGTTTTAGTCGGGAAAAACTAGTCCCATTGTGATTCAATCCAGGAACATTCTTCAAATAGTAAAACTAACTGACGATGGCCTGGTGGCCGACCATCAATTGAGAAAAAGTCTTGATGGGAAAAAGTCTTTTTTGATCAGACTACTTACTATATTAAGGTCACGTTATTCTTCTTTGTCCTTTCCATGTGATTATGGCTTGCTATTTGAAGACTCTTAATTTTCCACCATTACCAAATTGTTCTCAGTTTATTTCTTCATTTAATACTGTGATTTTTTAGCCACAATGGTGCTACAAAATGGAAATGGCTTTTACTGCACAGCTGCTTCTGCTTTCCTCTTTGTTTCTGATACCAATTTCAGTGCTTTCCAAAACTAATGGTATCATACAAGTTGGTGCTTCTCTCACTGCAACTGTAGGAGGAAACTCCTCATCGTTGCTCTCTACTTCAGGTGATTTTGCCTTTGGATTTCGGCCACTTCAAAGCAAAGATCTTTTCCTTCTTTCAATATGGTATGCCAAGATCCCGGACAAGACCATAGTTTGGCATGCAAAAGGAGATGATAAGCCTGCAGTTGCACCGGAGGGATCAACTGTAAACTTGACTGCCAACAATGGTCTGGTGCTTACAAGTCCTAATGGTGAAGAGCTATGGAAATCTGAGACCATCGTTGGAGTTGTTGCCAATGGGGTTTTCAATGATACCGGAAGCTTTGTTCTTGAAGATCAGAATTCAACAAAGCTATGGGTGTCTTTCGACAATCCTACTGATACCATGTTGCCCGGACAGACAGTTGAAAAAGGCGGGAAGCTTTCCTCTAGAAAATCGGAGAGTGACTATTCGAAAGGACGGTTCCAGCTGAGGCTGCAAGATGATGGGAACCTTATGCTCAACACACTAAACTTGCCAACAGATTTTGCCAACAGTCCTTACTATGCCACCGATACAACTACTGGGACCGTGCCAGGTAATGAAGGCAAACAATTGGTTTTGAATAGCTCAGGCTACATGTAAGTTCTGAGAGACGATGGTGGAAAGTTTGATCTAACATTGCCCCAGAGAATTTCAGCAAGGGACAGCTATACTAGAGCAACTCTCAACTTTGATGGGATTTTTGCTCAGTATTCTCACCCAAAGAATTTCACTGGAAATGGTAGCTGGACTCTTATGTGGTCAAAACCAGATGATATTTGCCAAGGCATATTTGAAACTTCAGGTGTTGGTGTTTGTGGGTACAACAGCATCTGCACTCTCAGAGCAGGTAGGCCAACCTGTCAATGCCTTAGAGGGTTCTCTTTACTTGATCCAAATGAACCTTATGGGGGATGCAAACCCGATTTCATACAAGGATGTGAAGCAGATGAGCTTAGTCAGAAAAAAGATTTGTATGATGTTGTGGTTCTGCCAGGTACTAATTGACCAACTTCAGATTATGTGCGGTTAAAGCCTTTGACTCCAGAGCAGTGCAATGAATCTTGCTATGAAGATTGTTTGTGTGTTGTTGCTGCTTTCAGTTCTGAAACCTGCTGGAAAAAGAAGTTACCCCTTTCAAATGGGAGAATAGATTCCCGTCTTAACTCCCAAACCTTCATCAAATTCAGAAAGGATAATTCGACACTGGAAGATCCTCGATTTGTATTTCCAGATTATAAGAAGAAGAAGAACCAGACCACTAGGGTACGTGTGGAATCAGCACTTTTGGGTACATCTCTCATTGTTAATTTTATGTTAGCTTCTGCTCTTTGTATTGGGTTATTTTTTGTTTCCCGGAATAAGCATGTAAGGTCTAGAGAAATGGTTGTGGACTCGAATTTGCGATCTTTTAGCTATGAAGAGCTTCAAGAAGCTACAAATGGATTCAGTGAAGAATTAGGAACGGGTTCTTTTGGAGTTGTTTACAAAGGAACAATACAAACTGGTTCCGAACTACAAGTGGCAGTGAAGAAGCTACACTTTGTGACTCAGCAAGATGTTGGTGATATCGAATTCAAGACTGAAGTTAATGTAATTGGTAAGATCCATCACAAGAATCTGGTGATATCGAATTCAAGATTGTGATGAGGGACAACAAAGACTTCTAGTTTATGAATTCTTGAACAATGGGACATTAGCAAGCTTACTCTTTGCTGATGTGAAACCGAGTTGGGGGCAACGAATTGAAATTGCATATGGAGTTGCCAGAGGGCTTTTGTACTTGCATGAAGAATGCAGCACCGTGATCATCCATTGCGATATCAAGCCTCAGAACATCCTTCTTGATGATTATTTCAACGCCCGGATCTCTGATTTTGGACTTGCAAAGCTTTTGATGATGAACCAGAGCCATACTCATACTGCCATTAGAGGAACAAAAGGGTATGTTGCACCTGAATGGTTCAGGAACACGCCCATCACTACCAAAGTTGATGTGTATAGCT
The DNA here is from genome assembly GCA_037349345.1 of Oemleria cerasiformis. Classification (NCBI taxonomy): domain Eukaryota; kingdom Viridiplantae; phylum Streptophyta; class Magnoliopsida; order Rosales; family Rosaceae; genus Oemleria; species Oemleria cerasiformis. Next base: position 1,080,984 of record JAZGTL010000006.1, read on the forward strand.
TTGGTGTCGTGCTCCTAGAGATCATTTTCTGCAGGAGAAACGTTGACATGAAGAATACGAACCAAGAGGAAGCAATCGTAACCGATTGGGTTTATGATTGCTACCGGGAAAGAAAACTAAATGCTGTTGTGGATCACAAAGTTGAGGGATTGGATGATGGATCAAACTTAGAAAAGCTTGTGATGGTTGGCATTTGGTCTCTGAGGCCGACGATGAGGAAGGTTGTGCAGATGCTTGAAGGAAAGCATATGCCTTTTCCTACTTGAATTGGAAAGCATAAATAGGAAAGCATATGCCTTCTCCTACTTGAATTGGGATTTCATTGCATAGGAAGGGATGTGCTTTATAGCTTCTAGTAGAGGTAGATTGATATGGACCTTGGCTAATGTCTGCATGAAGTCAATGGTCTGTTGGTCTTTGTTTGAGCGGCGCTGCTGCCTTTCTGGGAAAGGCAGTGGCGGAGTGTAGGCAGGGACGTTGGATGGAGCAAATTTAATTTGTGGGGTGAATAGTTCAACCTGAGGTTCAGGTTCAATAAGTGCCTCGGTGGTATTATTTTCTGAATCGGATGTCTTTGATGCCTCCCGATTATCATAACTTTTTCCCCCTCGTAAAGTCCTTACCATCTTACAGTGCTCGGCTCCTCTCGGGTTTGGTATAGGTTGACTGGGAAAAACCCCTTTATCCCTTTCAGAAATTTCTTGGGCCAGTTGGCTAACTTGCTGCTCCAAGTTTTTAATTGATGCTTGAGTGTTTTGTTGATTCTGGGTAGAGATCTCAATAAACCTGGTAAGCTCCTCTTCTACACTCAATTGGCGTGGTGCGGCCGGTTGGGTCTGATGGTTGAGTGGTTGTTGATAATTCTGCTGGTAATTGGGCCGGACCTGGTGTTGTCCATTCCACCCAAAATTTGTATTATTTTTCCATCCAGAATTATATGCATTGGGGTAGGCATCATTACGGGGTCTTGGGAAGGAACTCATGCCATTTATTTGTTCTTGGACAAGGTCGGGATACCCATCCTTCTGAGGACATTGGAGGACATTATGTGTAGGGACCTCACATATGGCGCAAACCTGTGTTGTCTTTGGGGCAGCGGTGGCGAGCATAAAACTGTTGATCTTCTTTTCCAATTGGGTGATTTGTGCTGCAATATTAGGGGTACCATGTCCTTGTGCTACATCATAGATGTGTCCCCTCGTATGAGAGCCATCATCCGTCCATTGTTGAAATTCGTTAGCCATTAGCTCAAATATTTCAAATGCTTCACGAGCTGTTTTGGATATGAGAGAACCACCTGCGGATGCGTTGACGTAACTTTTGGTGATGTGGTTGAGTCCATCATAAAAGATGTTCATCTGCATGTCTGAATCCAATCCATGGTGGGGGCAACGCATATACAGGTCATTGTACCTCTCCCAAGTATCATGAAACGACTCATTAGATTTCTGGGCAAAGGCCAGTATTTCTTTTTTTAAGGCAAGAGTCTTGGATGATGGGTAGAATTTGTTTAGAAACTTTGTCTGTAAGTGTTCCCACGTTGTTATGCTCCCTGGAGGTAATGAATGTAGCCAAGCCCGAGCTTTATCCTTCAAGGTGTAAGGAAAAAGCCTTAATTTAATTGCCTCATTTGAAATTCCCCGAACAATGATGTTGTCACACCCTGACAAGAATTCAGATATGTGCATGTTTGGATCACTATTTGGGAGTCCATGAAAAGTGGGTAGAAGCTCAAGCATGTGATGCCTGATCTCAAAAGTGACTCCGTCTTGTACCTCGGGGTACACGATGCATTGTGGGGTTCCATTCCCACGTGCTGCAAGGCTTTTGCTAAGCGGTGTGCCGACTTCAGGTATTGTTAAAGCCATTGGTGCTGGCACTGTGTTGTCTATCCCGGTGAACAAATCTGCAAGGAAAGTCCCTTGGAGTGTGAACCTTGCGTTAGTTGCTTGTAGTTGTCTTCTTCTTCTTGCTGTTCTTTCTGGTTCAGGATCGAATTGTGCTAGAATTAGGTTCGTAGATCGTGTAGCAATAACCATGCACAATTAGATATTCCTGCAAGAGTAGAGACCTGTGCGTAAATGTTGATTTGGTGAAGTAGAGAAAAAAAATGAAAATAAATAATTAACTAAAAGTAAATTAAAATAAGAGTAATCTGCACAGTCCCCGGCAACGGCGCCAATTTCTTGATACGATTTTTCCCACCTGTAAAACAAGGGTTAAAATCACACAAATAATACCTGCAAGAGTACAGGGCTGTTGTAGTATAGCACTGAAAGCAGGGTCGATTTCCTCAGGGACTGATATGGATAATTCTTATTTTTAGAATTCACTCTTAATTAATAATAAAATAATTGCAATAAGTTTGGTGACTGAATAAAAATTAAGTAAACAATTTAAACAAGTACTAGGGTTCAACCTTCACCATTAACAATCATATATGACTTAGAAAAGAATCTATGAATCAATACATGCAACTTTGAAGGTTAGATTTTTCGAAAGCATATTTTCCTCGTGGGCATTCAAGTGAAAACGTATACCTAACATGCGATTAGTCTATGGCATTTAGATCTAATTCTACATGCAAGATTCATTAAGTTCATGAAAATCTTTTATAACCATGCAATCTCTTAGTTATGGTATTTAACCTAGATGTATTACAATCCTTAATCACAAGAAGCTAATCCCAATTTTTAGGTGGGCATTCCTATAAAATTGCATCAAATTACTTGTCTAAATATCCTAAGGGTGATCAAGCATTAAGACATAAAGATAGTTTTAAACAGTGATTAAAGATTCAAAGCATGCATATACGAAAACATAGGAAAAAGATAAATCACATAATCATGTTAAGGCTTAGGTCTAACCTAGTGAGAAAATTAGCTACTCATGCTCATAATGAATAAAAACAATTTCATTAAAATTGAAGTTGAGAGAACAAACAGTTTGTAGAACAAGGGTAGCCGAAATCCCAGCTTTGCCGTGCTCTTAGATGGAGAATTGTAATCTGAAATCTAGTCTACTCAAATCTAAGCCAAGTTTGGGTATTTATAAGGAAATATTCCTAATCCTACTTTGAAAATGAGTAAAATAAAAATAAGAAAATCTAATTCCTAGTTTGAACATAAATAGGAAAGCATATGCCTTCTCCTACTTGAATTGGGATTTCATTGATATACTTCCTTCTTTTGCTCCAAAAACTCCTTCTAGAATAAATCTGTCAATATAATAAATTCGAGTATCAATTCCTCCCCAAATAATAATAATAACTAATTAAATATATGGGAAATACAAGTGTATTTTTGACTCATCAGTTGGCATTTTGTGTATTCAAGAAGACCCGTCTCTGAGGCCGATGATGTAGAAGGTTGTGCAGATGCTTGAAGGTGTTGTGGAAGTGCTTGTCCCACCATGTCCATCTCCATATGGTAGTGGAAGTGCTAGGAGCCATCAAAATTCTTAGCATAAGCGTTAGATAAAAAACCCTAAAACGGCTACATATAATCAAAAGGAAATCAAGAGATTTGGGGATTCTTGTGAAACTTGTACTATTGAATTGGAATTCTTCTATATTATTAAACTGGTTACAAATACATCTTTAGATAGAGATGATGCAAACCATAATTTATCTATTTACCAAATTTACATCCTAAACTGTTGCGATCCTATCTTCTAGAATAAGTAAATATCAATTACAAAAGTCAACTACAATAATTCTGCAGAAGATGATGATTTAGTATCTTTACAATTCTAGGCCCTCTCGGCTCTGATCCTACGAGCAAGCTGGATGTCCTTGGGCATGATTGTTACCCTCTTGGCATGAATGGCGCAGAGGTTGGTGTCCTCGAACAGACCCACCAAGTACGCTTCCGCGGCTCCCCGAAGCGCCGACACAGCGCTACTCTGGAATCGCAGATCGGTCTTGAAGTCCTGAGCGATCTCCCTCACAAGCCTCTGGAACGGAAGCTTGCGGATCAAAAGCTCAGTGCTCTTCTGGTCTATAGCAACCCCAATAATTGATGCAGCATATAATTAGGAATGAGAATTCTTATTTGGCCCACTAATTGTAAAACTTGCTTGTCCTTGTCGTGTATATTTTGAGTCCGATTGATGATGCATCAGGAAGACACTTTCATATATAATGCATATTGTGCCTTGTGGTTCTGTTGGCTTTTCTGTGTGTATCATCGTGACTCAAGCTTACACCTACTTTTCTGGGTCTGCCGATACAGGTGGAATCTCACACCAAGAAGGATCCATTACTCGTGAAGCTTTCTTTGTTGCCAATTGTGATATGGAGGAGAGCAGCTTATAGAGAAAAGCCTATCGGAGCTGTAATCTTCAAAATATTGTCAACTCAGTATCACAACGAACCTTACTATGCAAGTCACGCAACCGGTGAACCCAATTCATCAAGTGCAGGTGCACGGTTGGTCTTCAATGGCTCAGGCTACATGTATATTCCGGGAGAGAATGGTGGAAAGTTCAGTCTCAGCTGGAAAGAGGCAGTCACACCAAGGGACTGCTATTTTAGAGCAACTCTCAATTTTGATGGCGTCTTGGCGCAACTCTCAAGAAGCTACAAATGCCTTTTACTCCAGAGCAGTGCAATGAATCTTGCTATGAAGATTGTTTGTGTGTTGTTGCTGCTTTCAGTTCTGAAACCTGCTGGAAAAAGAAGTTACCCCTTTCAAATGGGAGAATAGAGTCCAATGTTACACAGACCTTTATCAAAGTCAGAATGAATAACTCAACACTGGAAGATCATCCATTTGCAATTCCAGATCATAAGAAGAAGAAGAGCCAGACCACTCGGGTACGTGTGGAATCAGTACTTTTGGGTACATCTCTCGTTATTAATTTTATGTTAGCTTCTGTTCTTTGTATTGGGTTATTTTTTGTTTCTCGGAATAAGCATGTAAGGTCTAGAGAAATGGTTGTGGACTCGAATTTGCGATCTTTTAGCTATGAAGAGCTTCAAGAAGCTACAAATGGATTCAGTGAAGAATTAGGAACGGGTTCTTTTGGAGTTGTTTACAAAGGAACAATACAAACTGGTTCCGAACTAAAAGTGGCAGTGAAGAAGCTACACTTTGTGACTCAGCAAGATGTTGGTGATATCGAATTCAAGACTGAAGTTAATGTAATTGGTAAGATCCATCACAAGAATTTGATCCATCACAAGAATCTGGTGATATCGAATTCAAGATTGTGATGAGGGACAACAAAGACTTCTAGTTTATGAATTCTTGAACAATGGGACATTAGCAAGCTTACTCTTTGCTGATGTGAAACCAAGTTGGGGGCAACGAATTGAAATTGCATATGGAGTTGCCAGAGGGCTTTTGTACTTGCATGAAGAATGCAGCACCATGATCATCCAATGCGATATCAAGCCTCAGAACATCCTTCTTGATGATTATTACAACGCCCGGATCTCTGATTTTGGACTTGCAAAGCTTTTGATGATGAACCAGAGCCATACTCGTACTGCCATTAGAGGAACAGAAGGGTATGTTGCACCTGAATGGTTCAGGAACACGCCAATCACTACCAAAGTAGATGTGTATAGCTTTGTTGTCGTGCTCCTAGATATCATTTTCTGCAGGAGAAACGTTGACATGAAGAATACGAACCAAGAGGAAGCAATCTTAACCGATTGGGTTTATGGTTGCTACCGGGAAAGTAAACTAAATGCTGTTGTGGATCACAAAGTTGAGGGATTGGATGATGGATCAAACTTAGAAAAGCTTGTGATGGTTGGCATTTGGTGTATTCAAGAAGGTTGTGCAGATGCTTGAAGGTGTTGTGGAAGTGCTTGTCCCACCATGTCCATCTCCATATGGTAGTGGAAGTGCTAGGAGCCATCAAAATTCTTAGCATAAGCGTTAGATAAAAAACCCTAAAACGGCTACATATAATCAAAAGGAAATCAAGAGATTTGGGGATTCTTGTGAAACTTGTACTATTGAATTGGAATTCTTCTATATTATTAAACTGGTTACAAATACATCTTTAGATAGAGATGATGCAAACCATAATTTATCTATTTACCAAATTTACATCCTAAACTGTTGCGATCCTATCTTCTAGAATAAGTAAATATCAATTACAAAAGTCAACTACAATAATTCTGCAGAAGATGATGATTTAGTATCTTTACAATTCTAGGCCCTCTCGGCTCTGATCCTACGAGCAAGCTGGATGTCCTTGGGCATGATTGTTACCCTCTTGGCATGAATGGCGCAGAGGTTGGTGTCCTCGAACAGACCCACCAAGTACGCTTCCGCGGCTCCCCGAAGCGCCGACACAGCGCTACTCTGGAATCGCAGATCGGTCTTGAAGTCCTGAGCGATCTCCCTCACAAGCCTCTGGAACGGAAGCTTGCGGATCAAAAGCTCAGTGCTCTTCTGGTCTATAGCAACCCCAATAATTGATGCAGCATATAATTAGGAATGAGAATTCTTATTTGGCCCACTAATTGTAAAACTTGCTTGTCCTTGTCGTGTATATTTTGAGTCCGATTGATGATGCATCAGGAAGACACTTTCATATATAATGCATATTGTGCCTTGTGGTTCTGTTGGCTTTTCTGTGTGTATCATCGTGACTCAAGCTTACACCTACTTTTCTGGGTCTGCCGATACAGGTGGAATCTCACACCAAGAAGGATCCATTACTCGTGAAGCTTTCTTTGTTGCCAATTGTGATATGGAGGAGAGCAGCTTATAGAGAAAAGCCTATCGGAGCTGTAATCTTCAAAATATTGTCAACTCAGTATCACAACGAACCTTACTATGCAAGTCACGCAACCGGTGAACCCAATTCATCAAGTGCAGGTGCACGGTTGGTCTTCAATGGCTCAGGCTACATGTATATTCCGGGAGAGAATGGTGGAAAGTTCAGTCTCAGCTGGAAAGAGGCAGTCACACCAAGGGACTGCTATTTTAGAGCAACTCTCAATTTTGATGGCGTCTTGGCGCAACTCTCAAGAAGCTACAAATGCCTTTTACTCCAGAGCAGTGCAATGAATCTTGCTATGAAGATTGTTTGTGTGTTGTTGCTGCTTTCAGTTCTGAAACCTGCTGGAAAAAGAAGTTACCCCTTTCAAATGGGAGAATAGAGTCCAATGTTACACAGACCTTTATCAAAGTCAGAATGAATAACTCAACACTGGAAGATCATCCATTTGCAATTCCAGATCATAAGAAGAAGAAGAGCCAGACCACTCGGGTACGTGTGGAATCAGTACTTTTGGGTACATCTCTCGTTATTAATTTTATGTTAGCTTCTGTTCTTTGTATTGGGTTATTTTTTGTTTCTCGGAATAAGCATGTAAGGTCTAGAGAAATGGTTGTGGACTCGAATTTGCGATCTTTTAGCTATGAAGAGCTTCAAGAAGCTACAAATGGATTCAGTGAAGAATTAGGAACGGGTTCTTTTGGAGTTGTTTACAAAGGAACAATACAAACTGGTTCCGAACTAAAAGTGGCAGTGAAGAAGCTACACTTTGTGACTCAGCAAGATGTTGGTGATATCGAATTCAAGACTGAAGTTAATGTAATTGGTAAGATCCATCACAAGAATTTGATCCATCACAAGAATCTGGTGATATCGAATTCAAGATTGTGATGAGGGACAACAAAGACTTCTAGTTTATGAATTCTTGAACAATGGGACATTAGCAAGCTTACTCTTTGCTGATGTGAAACCAAGTTGGGGGCAACGAATTGAAATTGCATATGGAGTTGCCAGAGGGCTTTTGTACTTGCATGAAGAATGCAGCACCATGATCATCCAATGCGATATCAAGCCTCAGAACATCCTTCTTGATGATTATTACAACGCCCGGATCTCTGATTTTGGACTTGCAAAGCTTTTGATGATGAACCAGAGCCATACTCGTACTGCCATTAGAGGAACAGAAGGGTATGTTGCACCTGAATGGTTCAGGAACACGCCAATCACTACCAAAGTAGATGTGTATAGCTTTGTTGTCGTGCTCCTAGATATCATTTTCTGCAGGAGAAACGTTGACATGAAGAATACGAACCAAGAGGAAGCAATCTTAACCGATTGGGTTTATGGTTGCTACCGGGAAAGTAAACTAAATGCTGTTGTGGATCACAAAGTTGAGGGATTGGATGATGGATCAAACTTAGAAAAGCTTGTGATGGTTGGCATTTGGTGTATTCAAGAAGGTTGTGCAGATGCTTGAAGGTGTTGTGGAAGTGCTTGTCCCACCATGTCCATCTCCATATGGTAGTGGAAGTGCTAGGAGCCATCAAAATTCTTAGCATAAGCGTTAGATAAAAAACCCTAAAACGGCTACATATAATCAAAAGGAAATCAAGAGATTTGGGGATTCTTGTGAAACTTGTACTATTGAATTGGAATTCTTCTATATTATTAAACTGGTTACAAATACATCTTTAGATAGAGATGATGCAAACCATAATTTATCTATTTACCAAATTTACATCCTAAACTGTTGCGATCCTATCTTCTAGAATAAGTAAATATCAATTACAAAAGTCAACTACAATAATTCTGCAGAAGATGATGATTTAGTATCTTTACAATTCTAGGCCCTCTCGGCTCTGATCCTACGAGCAAGCTGGATGTCCTTGGGCATGATTGTTACCCTCTTGGCATGAATGGCGCAGAGGTTGGTGTCCTCGAACAGACCCACCAAGTACGCTTCCGCGGCTCCCCGAAGCGCCGACACAGCGCTACTCTGGAATCGCAGATCGGTCTTGAAGTCCTGAGCGATCTCCCTCACAAGCCTCTGGAACGGAAGCTTGCGGATCAAAAGCTCAGTGCTCTTCTGGTCTATAGCAACCCCAATAATTGATGCAGCATATAATTAGGAATGAGAATTCTTATTTGGCCCACTAATTGTAAAACTTGCTTGTCCTTGTCGTGTATATTTTGAGTCCGATTGATGATGCATCAGGAAGACACTTTCATATATAATGCATATTGTGCCTTGTGGTTCTGTTGGCTTTTCTGTGTGTATCATCGTGACTCAAGCTTACACCTACTTTTCTGGGTCTGCCGATACAGGTGGAATCTCACACCAAGAAGGATCCATTACTCGTGAAGCTTTCTTTGTTGCCAATTGTGATATGGAGGAGAGCAGCTTATAGAGAAAAGCCTATCGGAGTTGTAATCTTCAAAATATTGTCAACTCAGTATCACAACGAACCTTACTATGCAAGTCACGCAACCGGTGAACCGAATCCATCAAGTGCAGGTGCACGGTTGGTCTTCAATGGCTCAGGCTACATGTATATTCCGGGAGAGAATGGTGGAAAGTTCAGTCTCAGCTGGAAAGAGGTAGTCACACCAAGGGACTGCTGTTTTAGAGCAACTCTCAATTTTGATGGCGTCTTGGCGCAATATTCTCACCCAAAGGATCTCACAGGTAATATAAGTTGGACTCCTATGTGGTCAATGCCAGAAAATATGTGCCAAAACGTTGTACATTCTGGTCTTGGTGTTTGTGGATACAACAGTATCTGCTCTCTCAAAGAAGATCCGAGGCCAACTTGTGAATGCCCAAGAGGGTACTCTCTGCTTGATCCAAATGAACCATACGGGAGCTGCAAAGCAGATTTCATACAAGGCTGTGAAGAAGACGAGCTTAGTTCCGAAAAGGATCTATATGATGTTGAGGTACTTCCGAGTATTGATTGGCCAAACTCAGATTATGTGGTGTTCAAAACTTTTACTGAAGACCAGTGCAAGGAAGCTTGCATTCAGGATTGTTTGTGTGCTGTTGCTGTTTCCTGGAATAACACCTGCTGGATAAAAAGGTTACCTCTCTCAAATGGGAGAGTGGATAACACTTTTTTTGCAAGGACTTTAATCAAAATCAGAAAGGAGAACTCAACAATATGAATTCCTTCATTTCCAAGTCCAGATGATAAGAGCAAGAACAAGACCACTTTGACACTTGTGGGATCAGCACTTTTGGTTACATCTGTCTTTGTTAACTTCATCTTAATTCTTGTAGTTTGTCTGGGATTTTTCCCCATATATCGGAAGAAACATGCAAGGTCTACTGAAAATGATTTGGACACAAATTTGCATTCTTTTAGTGACGAAGAGCTTCAAGAAGCTACAAATGGATTCACTGAAGAATTAGGAAGGGGCGCTTTAGTTTACAAGGGGGTAGTAAAAGTTGGTTCCGGTGTCCAAGTGGCAGTGAAGAAGCTACACTCTGTGATAAAAGATGGTGAGAAGGAATTCAAGACAGAATTGAATGTAATTGGTAAGACGCACCACAAGAATCTAATTTGCCGGGTTGGATATTGTGATGAGGGACAACATCGATTACCTGTATATGAATTCTTGGGCAATGTCACACTAGCAAGCTTTCTTTTTGCGAGATGGATGCCACGAATCGAAATAGCTTATGGGGTTGCCAAAGGACTTCTATACTTGCATGAAGAGTGCAGTACACAAATCATCCATTGCGATATAAAGCCTCAGAACATACTTCTTGATGATTATTACAATGCTCGAATCTCTGATTTTGGATTGGCCAAGCTTTTGATGATGAATCAGAGCCAGACTCATACTGCCATTAGAGGCACGAATGGGTATGTAGCTCCTGAGTGGTTTAGGAACATGCCAATCACCGCCAAAGTTGATGTGTATAGCTATGGTGTTGTCCTGCTAGAGATCATCTGTTGTAGGATAAGTGTCGATATGGAAAGTAGCTGTGAAAAGAAATCAATTTTAACGTATTGGGTTTATGATTGCTACTGTGAGGGAGTATTGGAAGCTGTGGTAGGTTACGAAGTTGAGGCCTTGGATGACCGAACAACGCTGGAAAAGCTTGTGATGGTTGCTATGTGGTGTATTCAGGAAGACCCGTCTCTTTGGCCGACTATGAGGAAGGTTGTGCAGATGCTTGAAGGAGTAGTGGAAGTGCATGTTCCACCATCTCCGTCCTATACCAGAACTGGCTGAAACTTTGTTTTACTCGCAGCCAAGGTTTTACTGCCTGCTCTAGCTTATTTACTATAATCTATCTTTGTAGTTTTGTACTGCGATCAATTCTTAGATATGTTCATCTTTTTTACTTGCCCATGATTATGACTTCATAATAAAGAATGCTCTATGTACATGTGGCTCTAAGTTAAATATATCATCTTTGGAATGATATAGTTTGTTAAGAAACATAGTGCCACTCTTAATTTCTGTCACTTCTTGTCTTTGTTGTTGGTCGAATCCGTGTGAAGAATAGTTCTTTATGAGGCTTAATTTGCTATTGAATTGTGACTAGCAACATACCAACAACATTTTTAAGGCTGTAAATTGTGGCTGTGATATTTTTGAATTTTTCAGTGTGGTCCAATACGAGAGGAAAGCATAGTAAGAGCTTAATGATCTCATAGGCAATAGCAACATGTTTTCACCCGTGATGGTCATATCCCAAGTCATAATCACTTGTAGACTTTGTAGCTTTTGTTTGATCACGAGGTCCGTTGAAGAATCCCACATCGTCAGAATAGAAAAAGAAAATATAATATATAATGAGTGGTTCTATTCCCAATAATATCGAGACATTTTGTGATAAAATCTCACACATGTCGAATTGTATAGGTGGTACTTGCAAGTTGCGGATAAAATCTCCCACATGTCGGATTGTACAGGTGGTATCCTACTTCATCGGCTAACACGAGTGCTCCAAGTTGGGTATAAAATCTCACACCGGTTTCACACCTAAAATCTCATACTGGTGGTACACTTCATCGGCTAACACGAGTGCTCCAAGTTGGGTATAAAATCTCACACCGGTTTCACACCTAAAATCTTGAAAATTGGGGATAATATCGGTGTTAGAGAGAGCACCTGCTCATTTCTAGCTGTATCAGTCCTCTTCTTTCTATTCCTTTTTTTTTTACCAATTACCACTGTCAATATCTTTGGCTGCCAAGGGAAGTTAGAGTGAAGAAGGGCTTCGAACTCTGGTCTCGGATATAGAGGTAAATGTTTCCTGCCATTGTAGTTCATTAAGTCCCCCATTAGACTTGACTGTCCATTTGTTCTTGAACTTTCATGAGTATTTATTTCTGTGTGAATTCTATTTCTGAATTTTGACTATTAGACTTGAATCATGCTCATATTCACTTGCACCTTTTGATTATGGAAATTACACAGGCAAATGCTCATATTCACTTGCACCTTTTGATTATGGAAATTACACAGGCAAATGCTCATATTCACTTGCACCTTTTGATTATGGAAATTACACAGGCAAATGCTCATATTCACCTGCCAATCTGCCATTGTAGTTCATTAAGTCCCCAATTACCATTCTTTTTATTTTTCTTCTTGTGTTTGTTCTTGTACTTTTATGAGTATTTATTTCTCAGATAATTCTATTTCTGAATTTTGACCATTAGACTTGAATGTTCAACAGGTGTATGAATCACGCTCATATTCACTTGCACCTTTTGATTATGGAAATTACACAGGTGCTTCTTTAGAAGGACAATAAAAGAGAAAGGTCGACCTAATACCACATATACCACAGGTAAGTGCGAGGATAAGTCGAACTGTATGACGGGTCAAGAACGCAATTTCAAAAATAATCTGTGAAATGATATATTCATTTTGAAACTTTAGTTTTCGTATGACATTTATTTTTCAGGTTAAGTTGTTGAAATGAATAAATTTCACTTTTCAGAGAAATTTTTGTGTGTAAACGTAGGTATGTCTAATTACGTGCCGTGGTGGTTGCTAGATACTAAATAGACTAGACAACAACTATGAAAAGTCATAAGGAACGAAATGTCAAGCCTAAAATGTAGTCCACACATTTATTTGAATAAATTTCAATTTGGAAACAAGCCATGGCCCATTCTTCCGTTAATAAAAATAGCTAGCTATGGTGACACATTTGTAGCACTTGCTTTTCTTGCTAAATTACATTTGGTTCTTGCAAATGGGAATGGCTTTTACGGTACGGAAGCTCCTTCTATTTCCCTCATTGATTCTGCTGCCAATTTTAGTGCTTTCCCAAACTAACGGCAGAATAGCAGTTGGGGATTCTCTGACTGCAACCCCAGGTAACTCCTCATGGATTTCCCCATCAGGTGATTTTGCCTTTGGATTTTCGAAAATTGAAAACAATGATCTTTTCTTGCTTTCTATATGGTATGCCAAGATACCAAACAGAACCATAGTTTGGCATGCAAGAAAAGATGATATGCCTGCGCTTGCACCTACGGCATCAACTGTGAACTTCACTTCTAATACTGGACTAGTGCTCAAAAGTCCTCAGGGTGAAGAGCTATGGAATTCTGATATAACTAGTACCAGTAGCGTTGTTGCCAATGGCATCATGAATGATACCGGAAACTTTGTTCTTGTAGATGGCAGTTCAGAAAATCTATGGCAGTCTTTCGACGATCCTACTGATACCATGTTGCCTGGACAAACAGTTGAAAAAGGCGGGACTCTTTCCTCTAGAAAATCGGAGAGTGACTATTCGAAAGGACAGTTCCAGCTGAGGTTGCAAGATGATGGGAACCTTGTGCTCAACACCATTAACTTCCTACCAGATATTCCCAACAAACCTTACTATGAAACCGGTACAAATAATTTGACTGGACCAGGTCCTGGAGGCAAACAATTGGTTTTGAATAGCTCAGGCTACATGTATGTTCTGAGAGACAATGGTGGAAAGTTTGATCTAGCATTGCCACAAAGAATTTCAGCAAGGGACCGCTATATTAGAGCAACTCTCAACTTTGATGGGATTTTTGCTCTGTATTCTCACCCAAAGAATTTCACTGGAAATGGTAGCTGGACTCTTATGTGGTCAAAACCGGATGATATATGCCAAAGCATATTTGAAACTTCAGGTGGTGTTTGTGGGTACAACAGCATCTGCACTCTCAGCGCAGGTAGGCCAACCTGTCAATGCCCAAGAGGGTTCTCTTTACTTGATCCAAATGAACCTTATGGAGGATGCAAACCCGATTTCATACAAGGATGTGAAGAAGATGAGCTTAGTCAGAAAAAAGATTTGTATGAAGTTGTGGCGCTGCGAGGTTTTAATTGGCCAACTTCAGATTATGTGCGGTTAAACCCTTTGACTCAAGAGCAGTGCAATGAATCTTGCTATAAAGATTGTTTGTGTGTTGTTGCTATTTTCAGTTTTGAAACCTGTTGGAAAAAGAAGTTACCCCTTTCAAATGGGAGAAAAGAGTCCAACAATGTTACACAGACCTTTATCAAAGTCAGAAATCCATTTGCAATTCCAAATGATAAGAAGAAGAGCCAGACCACTCGGGTACGTGTGGTATCAGCACTTTTGGGTACATCTGTCTTTGTTAATTTTATCTTAGCTTCTGCTCTTTTTATGGGATTGTTTTTTGTTTCTCGGAAGAAAAATGTGAAGTCTAGAGAAATTGTTTTGGACTCGAATTTGCGTTCTTTTAGTTATCAAGAGCTTCAAGAAGCTACAAGTGGATTCAAGGAGGAATTAGGGAGGGGTTCTTTTGGAGTTGTTTACAAAGGGGTATTACAAACTGGTTCTGGTGTCCAAGTGGCTGTCAAGAAGCTAAACTATGTGATGCAAGATGTTGAGAAGGAATTCAAAGCAGAACTGAATGTAATTGGTCAGACACATCACAAGAATCTGGTTCGCCTTTTCGGATATTGTGATGAGGGGCAACAGAGATTACTAGTATATGAGTTCTTAAGCAATGGCACATTGGCAAGCTTCCTTTTTGGTGATGTCAAACCGAGTTGGAGACAGCGAATTGAAATTGCTTATGGAGTTGCAAGAGGACTTCTGTACTTGCATGAAGAGTGCACCACCCAAATTATCCATTGTGATATAAAACCACAGAATATACTTCTTGATGATTATTACACTTCTCGTATCGCTGATTTTGGATTGGCAAAGCTTTTGATGTTGAATCAGAGCCATACTAATACTGCCATCAGAGGAACCAAAGGGTATGTTGCACCTGAGTGGTTTAGGAGCTTGCCTGTCACTACCAAAGTTGATGTGTATAGCTTTGGTGTTGTGCTGCTTGAGATCATTTGTTGTAGGAGAAATGTTGATGTGGAAAATAACTCCGAAGAAAAAATAATTTTAACGGATTGGGTCTATGATTGCTACCTTGATGGAGTATTGGATGCTGTTGTAGACAATGAAGTTCTGGCCTTAGATGATAGAACAAATTTGGAAAAGTTTGTGATTGTTGCTATTTGGTGTATTCAAGAAGAACCGTCGCTGAGGCCGACAATGAGGAAGATTTTGCAGATGCTTGAAGGAGTAGTGGAAGTACAAGTTCCACCATGTCCATCCCCGTATTCCAGAGAAAGCTGAAACAGCATTGGTGCTTATGTGTTTCGGTTCCAAGGTTTAATTTATTTCCAATACTTGCTTGCTTATTTCATGTGTCTCAATCTTTTGTACTGTGATGACTTAGATATGCATCACTTTTATTTTCTTGAGGTCATAAGAAAGAATGCCTTATGTATGTAACTTTTCTTAAGAAATTTATGTGTTAATTTTCTTATTCCATCTATTATTTTATTGATCAAATGAACACCTGTAGTCTCATCAAGTGGTTGAGACTTGAGACTCATCCTGAGCTTTTTCTTTCATGCTTCCTGAGGATGAATTAAAAAATCTCAGTCCTAACGAATTTGTAGTCCGGCATTTTCAATCATTTCTAAATCTCACAGCCGTGTTTAGACTGATGATGTCGCCTAACTACATATCTAAATGTGTTTCTTGTTTTGTAGGTCCCCTGATCATCATTAAAAATTCTAAAGTTTTCATCTTTTTATTGCCTTGCAGTACAGGAAACTACACTGTAATGTGAAATCACTGTTACATTCGTGTTTTTCATGCGTTTTAGTCGGGAAAAACTAGTCCCATTGTGATTCAATCCAGGAACATTCTTCAAATAGTAAAACTAACTGACGATGGCCTGGTGGCCGACCATCAATTGAGAAAAAGTCTTGATGGGAAAAAGTCTTGATGGGAAAAAGTCTTTTTTGATCAGACTACTTACTATATTAAGGTCACGTTATTCTTCTTTGTCCTTTCCATGTGATTATGGCTTGCTATTTGAAAACTCTTAATTTTCCACCATTACCAAATTGTTCTCAGTTTATTTCTTCATTTAATACTGTGATTTTTTAGCCACAATGGTGCTACAAAATGGAAATGGCTTTTACTGCACAGCTGCTTCTGCTTTCCTCTTTGTTTCTGATACCAATTTCAGTGCTTTCCAAAACTAATGGTATCATACAAGTTGGTGCTTCTCTCACTGCAACTGTAGCAGGAAACTCCTCATCGTTGCTCTCTACTTCAGGTGATTTTGCCTTTGGATTTCGGCCACTTCAAAGCAAAGATCTTTTCCTTCTTTCAATATGGTATGCCAAGATCCCGGACAAGACCGTAGTTTGGCATGCAAAAGGAGATGATAAGCCTGCAGTTGCACCGGAGGGATCAACTGTAAACTTGACTGCCAACAATGGTCTGGTGCTTACAAGTCCTAATGGTGAAGAGCTATGGAAATCTGAGACCATCGTTGGAGTTGTTGCCAATGGGGTTTTCAATGATACCGGAAGCTTTGTTCTTGAAGATCAGAATTCAACAAAGCTATGGGTGTCTTTCGACAATCCTACTGATACCATGTTGCCCGGACAGACAGTTGAAAAAGGCGGGAAGCTTTCCTCTAGAAAATTGGAGAGTGACTATTCGAAAGGACGGTTCCAGCTGAGGCTGCAAGATGATGGGAACCTTATGCTCAACACACTAAACTTGCCAACAGATTTTGCCAACAGTCCTTACTATGCCACCGATACAACTACTGGGACCGTGCCAGGTAATGAAGGCAAACAATTGGTTTTGAATAGCTCAGGCTACATGTAAGTTCTGAGAGACGATGGTGGAAAGTTTGATCTAACATTGCCCCAGAGAATTTCAGCAAGGGACAGCTATACTAGAGCAACTCTCAACTTTGATGGGATTTTTGCTCAGTATTCTCACCCAAAGAATTTCACTGGAAATGGTAGCTGGACTCTTATGTGGTCAAAACCAGATGATATTTGCCAAGGCATATTTGAAACTTCAGGTGTTGGTGTTTGTGGGTACAACAGCATCTGCACTCTCAGAGCAGGTAGGCCAACCTGTCAATGCCTTAGAGGGTTCTCTTTACTTGATCCAAATGAACCTTATGGGGGATGCAAACCCGATTTCATACAAGGATGTGATAGGTTTTTTTTTGGCTCCCACTGTGGTCGCCAAAATTTCTTGATAGGATTTTTCCCACCTGTAAAACAAGGGTTAAAATCACACAAATAATACCTGCAAGAGTACGGGGCTATTGTAGTATAGTACTGGAAGCAGGGTCGATTTCCTCAGGGACTGATATTGATGTTTCTTATTTTAGTATTTACTATTAATTAATAATTAAATAAATTGCAAGAGTTTAGGTGACCGAATGCAATTTCAATTAAACAATTAAACAATTAAAAAATCAAACAAATACTAGGGTTTCAACCTTCACCATTAACAATCATATGTGACTTAGAAAAGAATCTATGAATCAATACATGCAACTTTGAAGGTTAGATTTTTCGAAAGCATATTTTCCTCGTGGGCATTCAAGTGAAAACGTATACCTAACATGCGATTAGTCTATGGCATTTAGATCTAATTCTACATGCAAGATTCATTAAGTTCATGAAAATCTTTTATAACCATGCAATCTCTTAGTTATGGCATTTAACCTAGATGTATTACAATCCTTAATCACAAGAAGCTAATCCCAATTTTTAGGTGGGCATTCCTATAAAATTGCATCAAATTACTTGTCTAAATATCCTAAGGGTGATCAAGCATTAAGACATAAAGATAGTTTTAAACAGTGATTAAAGATTCAAAGCATGCATATACGACAACATAGGAAAAGGATAAATCACATAATCATGTTAAGGCTTAGGTCTAAACCTAGTGAGAAAATTAGCTACTCATGCTCATAATGAATAGAAACAATTTCATTAAAATTGAAGTTAAGAGAACAAACAGTTTGTAGAACAAGGGTAGCCGAAATCCAAGCTTTGCCGTGCTCTTAGATGGAGAATTGTAATCTGAATTCTGGTCTCCTTAAATCTATGCCAAGCTTGGGTATTTATAAGGAAATATTCCTAATCCTACTTTGAAAAGGAGTAAAATAAAAATAAGAAAATCTAATTCCTAGTTTGAACATAAATAGGCAAGCATATGCCCTCTCCTACTTGAATTGGGATTTCATTGATATACTTCCTTCTTTTGCTCCAAATACTCCTTCTAGAATAAATCTATCAATATAATAAATTCGAGTATCAATTCCTCCCAAAATAATAATAATAACTAATTAAATATATGAGAAATACAAGTATATTTTTGGCTCATCAACGAGCTTAGTCAGAAAAAAGATTTGTATGATGTTGTGGTTCTGCCAGGTACTAATTGACCAACTTCAGATTATGTGCGGTTAAAGCCTTTTACTCCAGAGCAGTGCAATGAATCTTGCTATGAAGATTGTTTGTGTGTTGTTGCTGCTTTCAGTTCTGAAACCTGCTGGAAAAAGAAGTTACCCCTTTCAAATGGGAGAATAGAGTCCAATGTTACACAGACCTTTATCAAAGTCAGAATGAATAACTCAACACTGGAAGATCATCCATTTGCAATTCCAGATCATAAGAAGAAGAAGAGCCAGACCACTCGGGTACGTGTGGAATCAGTACTTTTGGGTACATCTCTCGTTATTAATTTTATGTTAGCTTCTGTTCTTTGTATTGGGTTATTTTTTGTTTCTCGGAATAAGCATGTAAGGTCTAGAGAAATGGTTGTGGACTCGAATTTGCGATCTTTTAGCTATGAAGAGCTTCAAGAAGCTACAAATGGATTCAGTGAAGAATTAGGAACGGGTTCTTTTGGAGTTGTTTACAAAGGAACAATACAAACTGGTTCCGAACTAAAAGTGGCAGTGAAGAAGCTACACTTTGTGACTCAGCAAGATGTTGGTGATATCGAATTCAAGACTGAAGTTAATGTAATTGGTAAGATCCATCACAAGAATTTGATCCATCACAAGAATCTGGTGATATCGAATTCAAGATTGTGATGAGGGACAACAAAGACTTCTAGTTTATGAATTCTTGAACAATGGGACATTAGCAAGCTTACTCTTTGCTGATGTGAAACCAAGTTGGGGGCAACGAATTGAAATTGCATATGGAGTTGCCAGAGGGCTTTTGTACTTGCATGAAGAATGCAGCACCGTGATCATCCATTGCGATATCAAGCCTCAGAACATCCTTCTTGATGATTATTTCAACGCCCGGATCTCTGATTTTGGACTTGCAAAGCTTTTGATGATGAACCAGAGCCATACTCATACTGCCATTAGAGGAACAAAAGGGTATGTTGCACCTGAATGGTTCAGGAACACGCCCATCACTACCAAAGTTGATGTGTATAGCTTTGATGTCGTGCTCCTAGAGATGAAGAATACGAACCAAGAGGAAGCAATCGTAACCGATTGGGTTTATGATTGCTACCGGGAAAGAAAACTAAATGCTGTTGTGGATCACAAAGTTGAGGGATTGGATGATGGATCAAACTTAGAAAAGCTTGTGATGGTTGGCATTTGGTGTATTCAAGAAGACCCGTCTCTGAGGCCGACGACGAGGAAGGTTGTGCAGATGCTTGAAGGTGTTGTGGAAGTGCTTGTCCCACTATGTCCATCTCCATATGACAGAGGAAGCTTTATAGCCTGAAAGTCTATGTAATTTGGTAAGTTCTGTAGTTCCTTGCATTGAAGTTAATAAACACTACAGCCAAGTAGTTGATCCAAATTTTGACCCCAAATTTCAACTTGTTTATTTACCATTTATGTATGTATCTGAGATTTCATAAATTCCACAGAAAGCAATAAAAAGTTTACTTCTTTTATTCATGCAACATCCTGCTGCAATCTGAACTATCTTAACAAGCATTCAAACTCAAATGCAAATGAAAATCACATCATCTAACCAAATTGTCTATATCAAAATGTGAAAAGTTTTCACCTTTATTGGTTACAGGTCTGCAATTGGCTTTTCCAATCAAACCTAAAATATTATTTGAAATTTTCAACATAAATCACATAAGTTTGGGAGTGACTATTCGAAAGGACGGTTCCAGCTGAGGCTGCAAGATGATGGGAACCTTATGCTCAACACACTAAACTTGCCAACAGTCCTTACTATGCCACCGATACAACTACTGGGACCGTGCCAGGTAATGAAGGCAAACAATTGGTTTTGAATAGCTCAGGCTACATGTAAGTTCTGAGAGACGATGGTGGAAAGTTTGATCTAACATTGCCCCAGAGAATTTCAGCAAGGGACAGCTATACTAGAGCAACTCTCAACTTTGATGGGATTTTTGCTCAGTATTCTCACCCAAAGAATTTCACTGGAAATGGTAGCTGGACTCTTATGTGGTCAAAACCAGATGATATTTGCCAAGGCATATTTGAAACTTCAGGTGTTGGTGTTTGTGGGTACAACAGCATCTGCACTCTCAGAGCAGGTAGGCCAACCTGTCAATGCCTTAGAGGGTTCTCTTTACTTGATCCAAATGAACCTTATGGGGGATGCAAACCCGATTTCATACAAGGATGTGAAGAAGATGAGCTTAGTCAGAAAAAAGATTTGTATGATGTTGTGGTTCTGCCAGGTACTAATTGACCAACTTCAGATTATGTGCGGTTAAAGCCTTTTACTCCAGAGCAGTGCAATGAATCTTGCTATGAAGATTGTTTGTGTGTTGTTGCTGCTTTCAGTTCTGAAACCTGCTGGAAAAAGAAGTTACCCCTTTCAAATGGGAGAATAGAGTCCAATGTTACACAGACCTTTATCAAAGTCAGAATGAATAACTCAACACTGGAAGATCATCCATTTGCAATTCCAGATCATAAGAAGAAGAAGAGCCAGACCACTCGGGTACGTGTGGAATCAGTACTTTTGGGTACATCTCTCGTTATTAATTTTATGTTAGCTTCTGTTCTTTGTATTGGGTTATTTTTTGTTTCTCGGAATAAGCATGTAAGGTCTAGAGAAATGGTTGTGGACTCGAATTTGCGATCTTTTAGCTATGAAGAGCTTCAAGAAGCTACAAATGGATTCAGTGAAGAATTAGGAACGGGTTCTTTTGGAGTTGTTTACAAAGGAACAATACAAACTGGTTCCGAACTAAAAGTGGCAGTGAAGAAGCTACACTTTGTGACTCAGCAAGATGTTGGTGATATCGAATTCAAGACTGAAGTTAATGTAATTGGTAAGATCCATCACAAGAATTTGATCCATCACAAGAATCTGGTGATATCGAATTCAAGATTGTGATGAGGGACAACAAAGACTTCTAGTTTATGAATTCTTGAACAATGGGACATTAGCAAGCTTACTCTTTGCTGATGTGAAACCAAGTTGGGGGCAACGAATTGAAATTGCATATGGAGTTGCCAGAGGGCTTTTGTACTTGCATGAAGAATGCAGCACCATGATCATCCAATGCGATATCAAGCCTCAGAACATCCTTCTTGATGATTATTACAACGCCCGGATCTCTGATTTTGGACTTGCAAAGCTTTTGATGATGAACCAGAGCCATACTCGTACTGCCATTAGAGGAACAGAAGGGTATGTTGCACCTGAATGGTTCAGGAACACGCCAATCACTACCAAAGTAGATGTGTATAGCTTTGTTGTCGTGCTCCTAGATATCATTTTCTGCAGGAGAAACGTTGACATGAAGAATACGAACCAAGAGGAAGCAATCTTAACCGATTGGGTTTATGGTTGCTACCGGGAAAGTAAACTAAATGCTGTTGTGGATCACAAAGTTGAGGGATTGGATGATGGATCAAACTTAGAAAAGCTTGTGATGGTTGGCATTTGGTGTATTCAAGAAGGTTGTGCAGATGCTTGAAGGTGTTGTGGAAGTGCTTGTCCCACCATGTCCATCTCCATATGGTAGTGGAAGTGCTAGGAGCCATCAAAATTCTTAGCATAAGCGTTAGATAAAAAACCCTAAAACGGCTACATATAATCAAAAGGAAATCAAGAGATTTGGGGATTCTTGTGAAACTTGTACTATTGAATTGGAATTCTTCTATATTATTAAACTGGTTACAAATACATCTTTAGATAGAGATGATGCAAACCATAATTTATCTATTTACCAAATTTACATCCTAAACTGTTGCGATCCTATCTTCTAGAATAAGTAAATATCAATTACAAAAGTCAACTACAATAATTCTGCAGAAGATGATGATTTAGTATCTTTACAATTCTAGGCCCTCTCGGCTCTGATCCTACGAGCAAGCTGGATGTCCTTGGGCATGATTGTTACCCTCTTGGCATGAATGGCGCAGAGGTTGGTGTCCTCGAACAGACCCACCAAGTACGCTTCCGCGGCTCCCCGAAGCGCCGACACAGCGCTACTCTGGAATCGCAGATCGGTCTTGAAGTCCTGAGCGATCTCCCTCACAAGCCTCTGGAACGGAAGCTTGCGGATCAAAAGCTCAGTGCTCTTCTGGTCTATAGCAACCCCAATAATTGATGCAGCATATAATTAGGAATGAGAATTCTTATTTGGCCCACTAATTGTAAAACTTGCTTGTCCTTGTCGTGTATATTTTGAGTCCGATTGATGATGCATCAGGAAGACACTTTCATATATAATGCATATTGTGCCTTGTGGTTCTGTTGGCTTTTCTGTGTGTATCATCGTGACTCAAGCTTACACCTACTTTTCTGGGTCTGCCGATACAGGTGGAATCTCACACCAAGAAGGATCCATTACTCGTGAAGCTTTCTTTGTTGCCAATTGTGATATGGAGGAGAGCAGCTTATAGAGAAAAGCCTATCGGAGTTGTAATCTTCAAAATATTGTCAACTCAGTATCACAACGAACCTTACTATGCAAGTCACGCAACCGGTGAACCGAATCCATCAAGTGCAGGTGCACGGTTGGTCTTCAATGGCTCAGGCTACATGTATATTCCGGGAGAGAATGGTGGAAAGTTCAGTCTCAGCTGGAAAGAGGTAGTCACACCAAGGGACTGCTGTTTTAGAGCAACTCTCAATTTTGATGGCGTCTTGGCGCAATATTCTCACCCAAAGGATCTCACAGGTAATATAAGTTGGACTCCTATGTGGTCAATGCCAGAAAATATGTGCCAAAACGTTGTACATTCTGGTCTTGGTGTTTGTGGATACAACAGTATCTGCTCTCTCAAAGAAGATCCGAGGCCAACTTGTGAATGCCCAAGAGGGTACTCTCTGCTTGATCCAAATGAACCATACGGGAGCTGCAAAGCAGATTTCATACAAGGCTGTGAAGAAGACGAGCTTAGTTCCGAAAAGGATCTATATGATGTTGAGGTACTTCCGAATATTGATTGGCCAAACTCAGATTATGTGGTGTTCAAAACTTTTACTGAAGACCAGTGCAAGGAAGCTTGCATTCAGGATTGTTTGTGTGCTGTTGCTGTTTCCTGGAATAACACCTGCTGGATAAAAAGGTTACCTCTCTCAAATGGGAGAGTGGATAGCACTTTTTTTGCAAGGACTTTAATCAAAATCAGAAAGGAGAACTCAACAATATGAATTCCTTCATTTCCAAGTCCAGATGATAAGAGCAAGAACAAGACCACTTTGACACTTGTGGGATCAGCACTTTTGGTTACATCTGTCTTTGTTAACTTCATCTTAATTCTTGTAGTTTGTCTGGGATTTTTCCTCATATATCGGAAGAAACATGCAAGGTCTACTGAAAATGATTTGGACACAAATTTGCATTCTTTTAGTGACGAAGAGCTTCAAGAAGCTACAAATGGATTCACTGAAGAATTAGGAAGGGGTGCTTTAGTTTACAAGGGGTAGTAAAAGTTGGTTCCGGTGTCCAAGTGGCAGTGAAGAAGCTACACTCTGTGATAAAAGATGGTGAGAAGGAATTCAAGACAGAATTGAATGTAATTGGTAAGACGCACCACAAGAATCTAATTTGCCGGGTTGGATATTGTGATGAGGGACAACATCGATTACCTGTATATGAATTCTTGGGCAATGTCACACTAGCAAGCTTTCTTTTTGCTGATATCAAACCGAGATGGATGCCACGAATCGAAATAGCTTATGGGGTTGCCAAAGGACTTCTATACTTGCATGAAGAGTGCAGTACACAAATCATCCATTGCGATATAAAGCCTCAGAACATACTTCTTGATGATTATTACAATGCTCGAATCTCTGATTTTGGATTGGCCAAGCTTTTGATGATGAATCAGAGCCAGACTCATACTGCCATTAGAGGCACGAATGGGTATGTAGCTCCTGAGTGGTTTAGGAACATGCCAATCACCGCCAAAGTTGATGTGTATAGCTTTGGTGTTGTCCTGCTAGAGATCATCTGTTGTAGGATAAGTGTCGATATGGAAAGTAGCTGTGAAAAGAAATCAATTTTAACGTATTGGGTTTATGATTGCTACTGTGAGGGAGTATTGGAAGCTGTGGTAGGTTACGAAGTTGAGGCCTTGGATGACCGAACAACGCTGGAAAAGCTTGTGATGGTTGCTATGTGGTGTATTCAGGAAGACCCGTCTCTTTGGCCGACTATGAGGAAGGTTGTGCAGATGCTTGAAGGAGTAGTGGAAGTGCATGTTCCACCATCTCCGTCCTATACCAGAACTGGCTGAAACTTTGTTTTACTCGCAGCCAAGGTTTTACTGCCTGCTCTAGCTTATTTACTATAATCTATCTTTGTAGTTTTGTACTGCGATCAATTCTTAGATATGTTCATCTTTTTTACTTGCCCATGATTATGACTTCATAATAAAGAATGCTCTATGTACATGTGGCTCTAAGTTATATATATCATCTTTGGAATGATATAGTTTGTTAAGAAACATAGTGCCACTCTTAATTTCTGTCACTTCTTGTCTTTGTTGTTGGTCGAATCCGTGTGAAGAATAGTTCTTTATGAGGCTTAATTTGCTATTGAATTGTGACTAGCAACATACCAACAAACTTTCTTAAGGCTGTTAAATGTGGCTGTGATAGTTTTGAATTTTTCAGTGTGGTCCAATACGAGAGGAAAGCAGAGTAAGAGTTTAATGATCTCATAGGCAATAGCAACATGTTTTCACCCGTGATGGTCATATCCCAAGTCATAATCACTTGTAGACTTTGTAGTTTTTGTTTGATCACGAGGTCCGTTGAAGAATCCCACATCGGCAGAATAGAAAAAGAAAATATAATATATAATGAGTGGTTCTATTTCCGATAATATCGAGAGATTTTGTGATAAAATCTCACACATGTCGAATTGTATAGGTGGTACTTGCAAGTTGCGGATAAAATCTCCTACATGTCGGATTGTACAGGTGGTATCCTACTTCATCGGCTAACACGAGTGCTCCAAGTTGGGTATAAAATCTCACACCGGTTTCACACCTAAAATCTCACACTTGTCAGACTGTACTGGTGGTACTTGCAAGTATAAAATCTCACACATGTCGGACTTTACATGTGGTACTTGCAAGTTGGAGATAAAATCTCATACCTGTCGTACTGTACAGGTGGTACTTGCAAGTTGGGGACATACTTGCAAGTATAAAATCTCACACATGTCGGACTTTACATGTGGTACTTGCAAGTTGGAGATAAAATCTCATACATGTCGGACTTTACATGTGGTACTTGCAAGTTGGAGATAAAATCTCATACCTGTCGTACTGTACAGGTGGTACTTGCAAGTTGGGGACATACTTGCAAGTATAAAATCTCACACATGTCGGACTTTACATGTGGTACTTGCAAGTTGGAGATAAAATCTCATACTTGTCGTACTGTACAGGTGGTACTTGTAAGTTGGGGACAATATCGGTGTTAGAGAGGCTCCAAGTTGGGTATAAAATCTCACACCGGTTTCACACCTAAAATCTCACACTTGTCGGACTTTACATGTGGTACTTGCAAGTTGGAGATAAAATCTCATACCTATCGGACTTTACATGTGGTACTTGCAAGTTGGAGATAAAATCTCATACATGTCGTACTGTACAGGTGGTACTTGCAAGTTGGGGACAATATCGGTGTTAGAGAGAGCACCTGCTCATTTCCAGCTTTCGCGGCGGCTAGCCATTTAGGTATTGAGTATTTTTTTTTTTTTTAAAGCCAAAACAACATAAGTTAACCGTAAAAATTATTAATTGTTTTTCACCCAAATACTAAGCCGTCCAAAGTCAAATTTCAATAGTCTTAATTGGTTAATTGAATTATCAGACTTTTAACATGTTAATTGTATGCTCTTATACCACATGTAAGAATAATAGAGCAACAGTAATCAATAGAGGTTAAAGAGTCATGATAATGAATATTAATACCAAATACTACGTTAATAACACACATGCCATGCCGGTACTTGCAAGTATAAAATCTCACACATGCTGGTACTTGCAAGTATAAAATCTCACACTTGTCGGACTGTACTGGTGGTACTTGCAAGTTTAAAATCTCACACATGTCGGACTGTACATATGGTACTTGCAAGTTGGAGATAAAATCTCATACCTGTCGGACTGTACAGGTGGTACTTGCAAGTTGGGGACAATATCGGTGTTAGAGAGAGCACCTGCTCATTTCCAGCTGTATCCGTCCTCTTCTTTCTATTCCTTTTTTTTTACCAATTACCACTGTCAATATCTTTGGCTGCCAAGGGAAGTCCTTCGAACTCTGATCTCGGATATAGAGGTAAATGTTTCCTGCCATTGTAGTTCATTAAGTCCCCCATTACCTTTCTTTTTATTTTTCTTCTCGTGTTTGTTCTTGAACTTTCTTGAGTATTTATTTCTGTGTGAATTCTATTTCTGAATTTTGACTATTAGACTTGACTGTTCAACAGGTGCATGAATCATGCTCATATTCACTTGCACCTTTTGATTATGGAAATTACACAGGCAAATGCTCATATTCACCTGCCAATCTGCCATTGTAGTTCATTAAGTCCCCAATTACCTTTCTTTTTATTTTTCTTTTTGTGTTTGTTCTTGTACTTTTATGAGTATTTTTTTCTCAGAGAATTCTATTTCTGAATTTTGACCATTTGGCTTGAATGTTCAACAGGTGCATGAATCACGCTAATATTCACTTGCACCTTTTGATTATGGAAATTACACAGGTGCTTCTTTAGAAGGACAATAAAAGAGAAAGGTCGACCTAACACCACATATACCACAGGTAAGTGCGAGGATAAGTCGAACTGTATGACGGGTCAAGAACGCAATTTCAAAAATAATCTGTGAAGCGATAAATTCATTTTGAAACTTTAGTTTTCATATGACATTTATTTTTCAGGATAAGTTGTTGAAATGAATAAATTTCACTTTTCAGAGAAATTGTTGTATGTAAACGTAGGTATGTCTAAGTACGTGCCGTGGTGGTTGCTAGATACTAAATAGACTAGACAACAACTATGAAAAGTCATAAGGAACGAAATGTCAAGCCTAAAATGTAGTCCACGCATTTATTTGAATAAATTTCAATTTGGAAACAAGCCATGGCCCATTCTTCCGTTAATAAAAATATCTAGCTATGGTGACACATTTGTACCACTAGCTTTTCTTGCTAAATTACATTTGGTTCTTGCAAATGGCAATGACTTTTACGGTACGGAAGCTCCTTCTATTTTCCTCATTGATTCTGCTGCCAATTTTAGTGCTTTCCCAAACTAACGGCAGAATAGCAGTTGGGGATTCTCTGACTGCAACCCCAGGTAACTCCTCATGGATTTCCCCATCAGGTGATTTTGCCTTTGGATTTTCGCAAATTGAAAACAATGATCTTTTCTTGCTAGCTATATGGTATGCCAAGATACCAGACAGAACCATAGTTTGGCATGCAAGAAAAGATGATATGCCTGCCCTTGCACCTACGGCATCAACTGTGAACTTCACTTCTAATACTGGACTAGTGCTCAAAAGTCCTAAGGGTGAAGAGCTATGGAATTCTGATATAACTAGTACCAGTAGGATTGTTGCCAATGGCATCATGAATGATACCGGAAACTTTGTTCTTGTAGATGGCAGTTCAGAAAATCTATGGGAGTCTTTCGACGATCCTACTGATACCATGTTGCCCGGACAAACAGTTGAAAAAGGCGGGACTCTTTCCTCTAGAAAATCGGAGAGTGACTATTCGAAAGGACAGTTCCAGCTGAGGTTGCAAGATGATGGGAACCTTGTGCTCAACACCATTAACTTCCTACCAGATATTCCCAACAAACCTTACTATGAAACCGGTACAAATAATTTGACTGGACCAGGTCCTGGAGGCAAACAATTGGTTTTGAATAGCTCAGGCTACATGTATGTTCTGAGAGACAATGGTGGAAAGTTTGATCTAGCATTGCCACAAAGAATTTCAGCAAGGGACCGCTATATTAGAGTAACTCTCAACTTTGATGGGATTTTTGCTCTGTATTCTCACCCAAAGAATTTCACTGGAAATGGTAGCTGGACTCTTATGTGGTCAAAACCGGATGATATATGCCAAAGCATATTTGAAACTTCAGGTGGTGTTTGTGGGTACAACAGCATCTGCACTCTCAGCGCAGGTAGGCCAACCTGTCAATGCCCAAGAGGGTTCTCTTTACTTGATCCAAATGAGCCTTATGGGGGATGCAAACCCGATTTCATACAAGGATGTGAAGAAGATGAGATTAGTCAGAAAAAAGATTCGTATGAAGTTGTGGTGCTGCGAGGTACTAATTGGCCAACTTCAGATTATGTGCGGTTAAATCCTTTGACTCAGGAGCAGTGCAATAAATCTTGCTATGAAGATTGTTTGTGTGTTGTTGCTGTTTTCAGTTCTGAAACCTGTTGGAAAAAGAAGTTACCCCTTTCAAATGGGAGAATAGAGTCCAATCTTACACAGACCTTTATCAAAGTCAGAAAGAATAACTCAACACTGGAAGATCACCCATTTGCAATTCCAGATGATAAGAAGAAGAAGAGCCAGACCACTCGGGTACGTGTGGTATCTGCACTTTTGGGTACATCTATCCTTGTTAATTTTATCTTAGCTTCTGCTCTTTGTATTGGGATAATTTTTGTTTCTCGGAATAAACATGTAAGGTCTAGCGAAATGGTTGTGGACTCGAATTTGCGATCTTTTAGTTATGAAGAGCTTCAAGAAGCTACAAATGGATTCAGTGAAGAATTAGGAAGGGGTTCTTTTGGAGTTGTTTACAAAGGAACAATACAAACTGGTTCCGAACTACAAGTGGCGGTGAAGAAGCTACACTTTGTGACTCAGCAAGATGTTGGTGATATCGAATTCAAGACTGAAGTTAATGTAATTGGTAAGATCCATCACAAGAATCTGGTTCATTTGGTTGGGTATTGTGATGAGGGACAACAAAGACTTATAGTTTATGAATTCTTGAACAATGAGACATTAGCAAGCTTACTCTTTGCTGATGTGAAACCGAGTTGGGGGCAACGAATTGAAATTGCATATGGAGTTGCCAGAGGGCTTTTGTACTTGCATGAAGAATGCAGCACCGTGATCATCCATTGCGATATCAAGCCTCAGAACATCCTTCTTGATGATTATTTCAACACCCGGATCTCTGATTTTGGACTTGCAAAGCTTTTGATGATGAACCAGAGCCATACTCATACTGCCATTAGAGGAACAAAAGGCTATGTTGCACCTGAATGGTTCAGGAACACGCCAATCACTACCAAAGTTGATGTGTATAGCTTTGGTGTCGTGCTCCTAGAGATCATTTTCTGCAGGAGAAACGTTGACATGAAGAATACGAACCAAGAGGAAGCAATCTTAACCGATTGGGTTTATGATTGCTACCGGGAAAGAAAACTAAATGCTGTTGTGGATCACAAAGTTGAGGGATTGGATGATGGATCAAACTTAGAAAAGCTTGTGATGGTTGGCATTTGGTGTATTCAAGAAGACCCGTCTCTGAGGCCAACGATGAGGAAGGTTGTGCAGATGCTTGAAGGTGTTGTGGAAGTGCTTGTCCCACCATGTCCATCTCCATATGACAGAGGAAGCATTATAGCCTGAAAGTCTATGTAATTTGGTAAGTTCTGTAGTTCCTTACAATGAAGTTAATAAACACTACAGCCAAGTAGTTGGTCCTAATTTTTACCCCAAATTTCATCTTGTTTATTTACCATTTATATATGTATCTGAGATTTCATAAATTCCACAGAAAGCAATAAAAAATTTACTTCTTTTATTCATGCAACATCCTGCTGCAATCTGAACTATCTTAACAAGCATTCAAACTCAAATGCAAATGAAAATCACATCATCTAACCAAATTGTCTACATCAAAATGTGAAAAGTCTTCACCTTTATTATTTACAGGTCTGCAATTGGCTTTTCCAATCAAACCTAACATTCTAGTTGAAATTTTCAACATAAATCGCATAAATTTGGGACTGGGATTTCAATCAACCTCAAAACTTGACAGTATCAGGCAAAAAGAGAAAATAACAAACTTTAAATTTTCATTGCCAAAGGCAGAAAGATATACAAAATGATGGCCAGCGCCAATTAACGATTGCTCCTAGCAATCCAAATTCTTAGCATATGCATTAGATAAACCATAAAACGACTACATATAATCAAAAGGAAATCAAGAGAATAGGGGGATTCTAAGCCCTCTCCCCTCTTATCCTACGAGCAAGCTGGATGTCCTTGGGCATGATTGTTACCCTCTTGGCATGAATGGCGCAGAGGTTGGTGTCCTCGAACAGACCCACCAAGTACGCTTCCGCTGCTTCCTGAAGCGCCGACACAGCGCTGCTCTGGAATCGCAGATCGGTCTTGAAGTCCTGAGCGATCTCCCTCACAAGCCTCTGGAACGGAAGCTTGCGGATCAGAAGCTCTGTGCTCTTCTGGTACTTCCTGATCTCTCTCAGAGCCACAGTCCCTGGCCTAAAACGGTGAGGCTTCTTCACTCCTCCGGTGGCCGGTGCAGACTTACGGGCTGCTTTGGTGGCCAGCTGCTTGCGAGGGGCCTTGCCTCCGGTGGACTTCCGAGCAGTCTGCTTGGTACGAGCCATTGAGAAAATAAACTGGAAAATAAGTTTATGGGTTTTTTGTGTTTAGTTGTTGAGAAAATGAGATATGAATTTGTGAACTAGAAAGATTTCGATGGGTTTGATTTATAGGGTGGGAGGGAGTGGAAGCCGCGAGCTTGAAATTATGGGAGAGTGGATATGAACCGTTGATTTGTTTTCTTATCAACGGTGGAGAGTCATTGTTGTAGTTTTGCGTGGATTGCGATCCGCGTTCTGGGTAAGCGGACCAATACAATTGGTTTATTATAGCGGCAATGGAAAATTTTCGCTGTTTTTCAAGTTTCAAGTTGGCGGGTCAAGTTTTCAATATCGGTTTGGGTGAAAAGTGCTTGGCGGGTCAAGTTTTCGTTATTGGGTTGAATACTAAGCATGAATTAAGCTGGGCTTTCATCGGCTAGGCCTAATTCGGGCTCAATAAGATTGAGTTATTTTTTATACGACGATATTAGCGGAGAGAGATGTCGATTTTGTTCTTTACTTGTTATATTGTAAAAGATTACAAAACATGTCTAAAAAAACTTATAACATTTTTTTAATGTGCAGGAAAAATATATTTTGAAAACGAAATAATCGCATTTTCATAAAAAATGTGACCTTATAAGTCACGTTTTAAGTCGGTTATTCAACTTTCTCCAAAACAATTAAAAAAAATCATTCTAGTGCAATTCTCACCGCACAATAAGCTTCCTATAGTTCACACCGTGCATTCATTATATTTTTAGATGTTCATAGTCACTTCCAGACCTCAACAACAACCTTTTATTGAGTTTAATATTTTGACTTTAAAAAACTAAAAAATAATTACTTTTTATCATAAAAAAAATAAGACATGTCCCAAAAAGCTTTATAGCATCTTTGTTAATGTGCAGGAAAAATATATTGTGAAAACTAAGTAGTTGCATTTTTCACAAAAACGATGAACCATATAACTCACGATTTTGAGTCGGCTTTTCAAATTTCTCCAAAACAATAAATATACTTATTCTAGTGCAATTTTCATCTCGTTGTAACATTATTGTTAATGAGCCCAAAAAATATATTGAGAAAACTCAACAGTCGTATTGCACACAAAAAACTATGGGTTATTCTTACGGTTTTAAGTCGATTTTTCATATTTCTACAAAACAATAAAAAAAAAAACACTGCTTCTAGTATCATTCTTACCTCACCGTAAATAGGGGTGGACACGGTTTGAATCGATTACCATACAAAAACCAAACTCAAAATAGAAAAAAAAATATTTAATTCTTTTTCTGCACCCGTAATATTAAAAACATTAGAGTTCATATGAGCCTTATATTTTCAAAATCCAAACTCGAAATTTTGAAAAAAAAAAAAAATGATCTTCTAAACCCCAATCTCATATTGTGTGAGTTATATAAACTTTAGAATAGAAAAACGAAACTCAAATGGGAGAAATTCAAAATTTTGTTCCCAATCCGTAATATCAAACGGTAAAGTTCATACGAAACTATAATTTCAAAGTCAAACCTCGAAATTTTGAAGAAAGAATTTAACTTTGAAATCATGATCTCATATTGTGAGAGTTCACATCAACCTTACTGTAGAAAAATCAAACTCAAAACGAAGAATATTTAAAATTCTTTCTCCAATTTGTAATATCAAACGCTAAAGTTCATATGAACCTTATAACTCAAAAATCTAAACTTAAAAAAAAAAAAAAAAAAAACTTCAAAATCCAAATTTCATGTTGTGAAAGTTCACATCAATTTTATCATAGAAAACCAAACTTGAAATATTTAAAAAAACACGAACTTTTAAACTCTAATATCATATTGTGAGAGTTCACATTAACCATATTATCATATAATAACCAAACTCAAAATAGGAAAAATATAAAATTTATTATCCAACATGTAATATCAAACGCTAAAGTTCATAGTATTTTGAATAAAACATCTCTTTAAAGAAAAATGGCTAATCTAGTACTTAGCACGGCTTAATTAGGCAAAAAGGGCATAGTTAGACGGCTTAATTAATTATACAATAGAGATGAAGATTGATAATACATTATATATAATATAAATATGCTAATCTAGCACTTAGCATTAACTATAATTCACTATCTCATGCATTATGCATACATATATATGACCCTAATGAAATCACAAGGGCTGCCTACCCTTATAATATAATTTGATTATTAACTAATATTGCCCATTAGTAGTAATTTGATATTAAGTTCTTAATTAACATGCACCTTCATTATTTGGAATATTTTGGAAAATGATTCCCACATTAAACCATAATGAACATTTCGAAAATCTATAATTCCAAAAATTTTAAAATTTAGGCCAATTAATAATTTCTTAAATTATATCCAAAATTTTAAACCCTAAGCCCTTCAACAATATATGCCTTCGAACTTTGTGGCTATAAACTTTGCAAAAAGAAAAGAGGATAGCTTTGCTAATTAGTTGGTCAAATATTGCCTTCAATTGCTCCATTTAGCCCTAATATCACCCAATCAACCTGCAATTAATTGCTAAGCTAGGAACTTGTATGGAAGCAATGAACAATATTAATTGACAAAGGCAATATGATCATCAAATCAAAATGAACTAAGCTAGGCAAATGAATATATATATATATATATATATATATATGGACAATATTTGCATCCCACCTTGGTGGCACCTTCTTGTACCATTATTTCGATTTATCGAATTGTCTTTATACATATATCATAATCGGAACCGTTCATTCTCTAAATCATCATATAAATATCATCTTTATAAAAAATTAATAAGATTTGAGGTCGTTTAGTCATTCACATGTATCAAATAAATCAACGATTTTGGTGAGAATTAAGAACCTCAATCATGGTGAACTGTCCATTTAGTTGATATATATGAATGACTAAACGACCTATAATTTTGTTGATTTTTTACGGAGATGATGTTGACATAATTATTTAGAGAATGAACGAATCCAATTATGATATATGTAAAAAAAAAATTTGATAAATCGAAATGGTGGTACGAGGAGGTAACACCAGGGTGGGATGTAAGTATTATCCTCTCTCTCTATATATATTTATATATAAGAATAAATTAAGAGAGTATATATTAAAAAAAAAAAAATGAAATGAAATACGAGTTTAGACTAAAACATATATTCAGATATCAAATTTAAAATAAATATATTAATAGTTATTATATATTTGTAAATCAGACATAAAACTGTCTATTTTCAAATAAATAAATAAATAAGAATATCGAGAAATAGTAATTTAAAAACTACAATAGCATTTGATAAAAAATAAAAAAAACACTACAATAGCAACATCATAAACAACAACGTGGATCCCCGCAAAGAAGAAAAACACAGTTTTTTTCCTCTGGGTAAGCTAACAAAGACACGTACAGTTCACAACAAGAAGAACTATATTATAACTAATTATATGATTATTACGCATAATTTAGTGGCTCCTGCTAATTAAGTTGGTTTAATTATATTGTTTAGTGAGAATTAATATGGGTGATAAAATTAAGAGAGAATAAAACAAAACAAAACAAAACACAGCAGCTGATGATGCATGGAATCACCTTTTACTAGGATCAAACAACTAAAAGAGGACAAAATCCAAGCATCATACGAGGAACTCCATGCCAATTGCCATGTCATATATAAGCCACCAAGAATATTATCTTCTCATTTCTTTCTCGATCTGCTTCCATGCATGCTTTTAACAACTCTGTGAAAAGAATATTTTTACTTATATATATATATATATTGTGGTGGACATTAACATTTCACAGGAAAAAATAAATAAAATGTAAAACAATTTTGTTGCAATATTTGCTGTATTATTATTATTCTTTGTCTGCACCTTTGTTTGGATTATATATATATATCTATATATATTCCTTCTGGTGTATATATGTTCATAATCTGCCGATTAGAATCTAACATATATAAATTCTCCCACGTACGTACATATCCACCTAAGATTGGGTTATGTTATGACAAGTAATATCTTCTCGCGCATATAAATGAGCGATTTTTTTATAATTGATATGTAAATTGACATCTCATGCATCGGAAATTATCTATTTATACGTGAATGACGCATCTCAACAAAAATTTGAGAAGAATAAATTTATGAGTAGAAACTTGGAAGCAATAATGGAATACTGTAACATGATATATATGGAGATTTCTTGTAGCTCATTAAAGAAGAATGATTTTAGTGGCAGATGACCATATAATTTTGCTTTGTCTGAAAGCAAAAGTATATTGCATTACAAGACATCGATCGATCTCTGCTATCTAGTCACTTTTTAGGTGATCCCCTACATCTATTTTCTTTGATTACATGTAAAAGGAGGATACAAAAGTCGAACTTTTCCATTGGCCGGTGTGAAGATAACAACTGCCCTAATATTCAAGTTATTTTGAATGTTACGTGAAGAGAATTTGAACGCAAAACCTCTACTTGACAAGAGAAATATTAATAGATCAAATTAGAATAGTTAATTATAGCCAATATTTCTTACATCAATTTACAACGTACTTTAAAATTTTGTGTGTAACTCTATATATTCAATCTCATAAGTACGTCATACATATTCGATATTATTCATGCATTTCACATACCACATTGTACTCAATCACAAGAACACACACATATATATATATATATATATAATTAGTAATTAAATCATGCGCCATCTTTGTTTAATTTTTCATATCGATAAGCTAAATGAACTGAAGCTAATATAGCTTAGTATTGCTTAATCATATCTATACAAACCAAATATTATTCTCAAATTGTAGCTATATATGTCACACGGTTTAAATTTCTAGAGCTATTAATAAATAATCGCTTTTGATAGTTTTGTTTTGATTAATACTTCGAGGTTTCTCCACATTTAAAGGGTGGGCCTAATCCCTGCTCGAGGTGCAGTTTGTCCCTGACCACAAAGTACTCACAGCGAGACTTTCGATAATTTTGTTTTCTCATTATATACTTCCTTCCAGAGTTTGGTTTAATGTCCCCCAACTGCATTTTCTTGTCAAGAAAGATTGATAATTGGTGATTAATTTAACAATAATTCTAATTAATAAGTTGATTTATAAGGGAAGAAGCACTTTTTGCATGTGGAGGTTGACAAACCACACTAGGTTAATCTTTTGGGTGGAGGGTTGGTGATCAGAAAGTTAATCTCAATTAAATAAATATTTCTTCCAAACAAGGTAGTTAAAATAATGTCCAAAATCCTACCTGTAATTCCTTTTCCAAAATAAACAGAAGATTAAGAATGAAGCTTTTCAATAACTAGCAATATTTAAGCTCGATTGTACGAGTAACGATAACATATGTATAAAGTTCGATAATCAATTGATTATTGACTTATTTAGTTTAACTTAAATCGCTCTTTATTACCGATCTCAAGTTCGATTTGAAGGGTATTTTAGTAATTTTGATTAGTAAGAGTGAGGACTGAGGATGAGGACCCATTTGGTCCCCGGTGTAGCACTAGCTTTTACGAGATTCACTAATTACAGAGTAGCAAGACAATGAGTGTTTGGAAGGTTTTGGATATTTCTGTCTCCAGTCCCCCACTCCCTTTCGGCAGTTGGACAGCTCGGCAATTTCTTCTCCTAGACCAAACTACCCTCTTCCCATTCTAACGTCATAATTTTTGTTTTCTTTCTATTTTTATAC
The DNA here is from genome assembly GCA_037349345.1 of Oemleria cerasiformis. NCBI lineage: Eukaryota > Viridiplantae > Streptophyta > Magnoliopsida > Rosales > Rosaceae > Oemleria > Oemleria cerasiformis. Next base: position 1,117,875 of record JAZGTL010000006.1, read on the forward strand.
ATTTTAATTCCTTACTCATTCACTTTCATACATAAAACAAGCAATAAGACCTAGACAAGAAGTTTTTAAATGTGCTATCTTCAATTGTTTACACTCGCTGGAGTTCGAGACCATTGAAGGTCCTTTTGGCCACCGGATTGGGTAAAGTCATGTTCAGACCGAGAACGGGGATTAGTCTCACCCTTCGGGTGTGGAGACACCTCGTTCAATAGCAAAAAAAAAAAAAAATTGTTTACACTCGCTCACGCGTGAGTAATTTCTTATTGTTAATTAATTTTTATTAAAAATAATTAGGAAAAATAAGAAGCATTCTATATAGGGTTTCACGATACTCTTTCACTTGGGAGTATAGGGGTACTACTATATCTATGCTAAAGCTGACTTGTTTATGTCAAGATACTTTTATGTTATATTCTCATGTACAAAACATCTTTTGCTTTTCTGCAAGAATAGCAATCAAAAACTCACTTTTTGAGAAAACTCTGCAAAATCCAGCAGACAAACCCTAAGAAAACAATCTTATAAATGTTGCATTCATCATTATATATATATAGTTTCATGAGCATGAACACCACATAGTTGCAATTGTTTTTCTCTCTCTATCTCTTTGACTCTCTTTTGAAAGAAAAAGAAAAGCATGTGCAATCAATATGTAATGCACCTGAACTCAAGCACCAACAAGGCAACTAACTCACTTAGATTATCAATTGACATGATTATGTAGACTACTTTTTATTTTTCAAATTTAAAATTTAAAATTTAAACAAAATTCTCTTTCGAGAAAGTCTTTACATGAATTTATTGATATCTCATCATTTCGACTCAAGAAATTAAAATTAATTTTGAGCGGTTTTAGGATTCGGTTTCCACAAACAAATAAAGAGGACACTAAAATCAATTCAAGCAATTAATAAGGTAGTGGAATATAGCAAAACAGATTCTAATGGTTGCAAGCAATCATGCTCACAGTATCACCACCACCTCTTGTTGCTGCATGCTTATTTTAGGAAACAAGGGGCATTTTGGTAAATTAAATTTATACTGAAAAACCATGCTTGCATTTTGAGTAGGAATTACTCTCTCCCTCTCAGCTTCACATGCTCTCACTCATTCTATCAAATCCATTAAGAACCAAGCCAAAACCTCTCTCTCTCTCTCTCTAAAAAATTCTTCTGGTTTTGCAGGATGCTTGTGCAGATATGATCTTCATGTCTGCAAATTAAATCCAAACGTTGGATACCCACTTGTTAATTCTCTTTGTTCTTTACTCTCTCTAAAGAAATTTTCGTTCTTCACCAAATTCTTAGCTTTGTTCTCCTCTCTGGTTGCGTATGCTCTGTTCTTTTCCTCTGTGTTTCCATGGGCTCCAAATTTTTCCAGCAGCAAGACAACAACAATGTCAAAAATGATGTCAGCAGGCAAGAAATTCAAGCTGCCATTGCCAAAGCAGTGGAGCTCAGAGCTCTCCATGCTGCTTTGGTCCAAGGAAGCAGCCCTGCAAATCTCAGGCTTCCTCCTTCTTCTTCCCCGGCTTCGCGCCCCGCTTCTCAATTCTCTGCTCAAGACTACCCTGTTTTCACACCTGTAAGTGTACACTTTGCCCTCCATTTTTGTTCTCAAGTTGTAGCAATTGCTCCTCTTTTTTTTTTTTTTTTTATACAAACAACATTCTATTTTATTATGTATTTTTCACTTCATTATGGGTATTTTTTTCCAATTATCTTATCACCCCTAAATTGTTCCTAGCAAGCTTTAAACATTTTCTATCGCTGATTAGGGAAACGAAACTCTGTCATTTTCAATCCATCTTTAAAAATTTCTATTATAGTAGGTAAATTTTCAAAATTCGGTGTTTACAAAGTTTGATGCACATGATACAATATAGAATTTTCATTTGGTTGAATGAAATACTTAAAAAAAGGTGTAAATGTATGGTCTGTAAAAATGGAAAATGTGACTAAATTTGGAGACATCTTACAGAGCTATGAAGATGAACCAGTGCCCGGATATCATCAGATTCCGGCGATGAATCGAACGTTGTCGGAAACCTGGGATGAATATGGCCTAGCAGGAATTGGGGATGAAACAATTCTGTCAAATTACAAGGAAAATTCATCTTCAAGGAAAGGGTTATTTCCTTCAGATTTAGCCAACTTAGAATCTCATTTATGTCCAGCTGAGGATCATAAATCTGTGACTGGCTCATTCACAAATCACATCACCGTGCTTCAAACTTCGCCGGCGGCCAACGATTATTTCCGGTCAAGAAGAAGAAACAGTTTGGGGGATTTCAACTCAGTTTCATCGTGTAACAGATGCAAGCCTGCAGTTATAACAAGCGAATCTGAAAATGGGATAAGAAACTACAAGAACTCCAACATTGTTGTGCCATTGACAGATTCACATTCTTCTGTCCAGTCGCAGACAAAGCCCCGGGGAGTGATCTCACGGTTGTTTCCGCGGTTCAGGAGGAAACATCACAAGCATGACAGCTCCCCGAACAGAACAGAATCCGAGGATGTTTCTCACAAGGATTTTGGGATAATGTCGATTGAGACGTTGAGGAAGGAGCTGATTGAGGCAAATTTGAACCGTGATGCTGCGTTAATGGAGGCTTCTGAGATGAAGTCTTCGCTTGGTGAGCTAAAGCAGAAGCTGGACTATTTGGAGAGTTACTGTGAGGAGCTGAAGAAAGCTTTGAGACAAGCCACACATGCTAAGAACAACAATGGTTGCAAAGTCCCGGAAAATCGTGGGGATTTATCGATGAAGGGAAAATCTAATGATGCAGAAAACCAAATGCCGGTTACTGAGGAAGTGATGGTGGAAGGTTTCTTGCAGATTGTATCAGAAGCAAGACTTTCTGTGAAACAATTCTGCAAGATCCTTGTAGCACAAATCGATGTTACAGATAATGTTCTGGTGGACAATTTGAACATGCTTCTTCAGCCATTTAAGTTGTCTCTAAGTTCGAAGTATTCGAAGGCGGTTTTGTACCATTTGGAAGCCATCATTAACCAGTCACTCTACCAAGACTTTGAGAACTGTGTGTTTCAGAAAAATGGCTCACCAAAAATTCTAGACCCTCAACAATCGCGGCAAATGCAGTTTTCATCTTTCGTTGCGCTTCGAAATTTGAGCTGGAATGAGGTGCTGAGGAAGGGGACGAAGTATTACTGTGAAGAGTTCAGCAAGTTTTGTGATCAGAAGATGAGTTGCATCATTACAACTTTGAATTGGACTAGGGCATGGCCTGAGCAGGTTCTTCAGGCATTCTTTGTAGCTACCAAATGCATCTGGCTGCTGCATTTGCTTGCGTTTTCGTTCAATCCACCGCTCGGGATTCTGAGGGTGGAAGAGAATAGGACCTTTGATCCAGATTACATGGAAGACATGTTCATGGATAGGCAGAGATCGAATGGTTCGAGCCAGGTTAAGATCATGGTAATGCCAGGGTTTTATGTTCAGGATAGGGTTTTAAGGTGCAAAGTTCTTTGCAGGTACAAATCTGCAGGTTCAATAAGTTGACCCTTTTTTCTAATTTTTCAGTTTTATCAATCAATGAAGTCTTTTTTAGGGTTTTTTTAAAAGGGTTATCTGATCAACAAGAGAAGCATGTAACTTAAATGTTTATATTTCATTAATTGTTCAATGGTTTCTTATATCTTATAGGTTTTTTCATATCTTATTGGCAAATATTGCAGCTTGGGAGAGACCAGAAAGGGGAAAATGAGATAGCTTGTGCATGCCATGAAAATTTGGGCATTAAATTTTGACTGATTAAACTTGAGTGTTATCTCATTCAAATTTATAGGGGAAAATGAATCAAAATTTTGTTTAACAAACAAAAATATTACCAAACAGAACACAAATCATCCAAGGGCAAAAAGAATGCAGCAGTATTGAGTAACTATTGATGTCATGGATCTTGAAGCAGAGACCATCTTGACAAGAATTCTTGTTACAGGCAACACGGGATTTTTACGAAAGAGTCATCAAGGACAAATTAAAAATGGCAAGTAATCATCTCAACAAATACAGTGACTAGAAAAGGGGGAAGAACACTCCTTATTTTGGTGCTTGACTTTCTTTCAGTTATGTTCTGCAACAACTTCAGGCATGCCATCCATCAAATAAAGCTCGGTGCAGACATCATTCATGCGTCTACTCTTTCTTCATCAGCTCTATGAACCCGCTGAAGACTGCAGCAAAGGAAAAATCGATAACTAAACATCAACATCATAGTGTAGCTTTGTGAAGATTCGTATAGATGATTATAAGGAAATGGTATCAGGTGCATGGGCTAACACAGTAGCTAGGACAAGGAGGATGAAACCTCGTGATATGAGCTCAACCAAAACCTTTCAATTGGTGATAAAATTCCTAGATTTTCCGCTGTATAGTGCATATCTCTAGGAAATGTTTCAGCAATTAAATTTATGATTTCATTATCAGTTCGTAGAAACACAATTCACATTACCATAGTCGGAATCATGAGGTCCTGGGGATGCTTCAGGGTGATACTGAATAGACATGATGTTTTGTGCAGGATATGAAAGACCAGCACAACTTCCATCATTAAGATTGACGTGAGTTACTTCTACACCATCAGGAAGTGACGCAGAGTCAACTGCATAGTTGTGATTCTGCAACAAATGAAAGCAGCAAAAGTTCAAAGATTTGCATTACTCCAGCGTAACTCAAAAAGAAGAAAAAAAACACCCCAATGATCACAACTGGTGCACAGTGTATGCAACGCCTTGACATGTTTACTTCACGGTGCAAGTTCAATTCTTTCAAACTTACTCAGCAATTTATAAGATATACACACCTGAGCGCTTATCTCAACATGTCCAGTACGAAGATTACGAACTGGATGATTTCCTCCATGGTGGCCAAACTTCATTTTAAAAGTTTTACCGCCTAATGCCAGACCAAGCAACTGATGGCCCATGCAAATTCCGAAAACAGGAACCTTCCCAAGTATCTCCTTGATTGTTTCGACAGCATAAGGAACAGCAGATGGATCTCCGGGTCCATTGCTGAAAAGGACCCCGTCTGGTTTCATCTTAAGAGTCTCTGATGCAGGCCATGTTGATGGCACAACAGTAATTTTACAACCATAGGAAGCCAAGCGCCTGAGTATATTATGCTTGATTCCAAAATCATATGCAATAACCTACAAATGAGATAAAGAGACGCGAGGTGAAGAGGAAAGTAAACACTAAAAGATAGAATTAGAACTAAAAACCATTTAGGGCAGTTTTTATATATAATTTAATGCTGGCTTACATGAAATGCCTCTCCATCTCTCCTACTGGCGTTAAAGTCCCATTCTGAGTTAGTTTTATCAACCCAATCATGAGGGGCCTTACATGACACACCACTTATTAAATCAACCCCTACAAAGTCAATACAAGAAACCATGAACCTTTAAATCTTTGCCTTCTTTAACTGACTCAATGAAAATCTTAATCCTTACCAACAATGTCCCATGAACGAGACACTTCCAATAGCTCCTCATCTGTTTTTGTCTCTTCTGTACTCAAAACACCAATAAGGCTTCCATCCTGCCTTAATCTGCGGGTGATAGCACGTGTGTCAACATCGTCTATTGCATACTCAGTCAGCACAAAAGCAAAAGTCAGAAGTTATACACATCCAGCATAAGACATCAATTACTATGATTCCGAAAAATACAAGTTCTTGAGACTAATGTCATGGTTTAACTTACAAATTCCCATAATATTCCTTTGTGCTAAATAATCACCAAGTGTTTCCGCACATCTCCAATTTGAAGTACTGCAAAACAATAGATAGAAACAGTCAATTGCGAGCTCAATCAGTGATGTCGGTGATATTAACTACAGAAACATTAGGAGAAGTAAGCATACTTGATACTTAAACTTCTGATCACTAGACCACCAAGGAAGTATTGGCTTGATTCTTCATCGTCTGATATAAGGAACCCATATCAAAATTCAGCATATCCAAGAGATATAACTTTCGAAACCTATGAAAGGAAAGCCACCTACCAAAATTTACACCAGTATTTCCAATATGTGGGTTTGTCATCAGGACAAACTGGCCAGCATAACTAGGGTCTGTAAGAATTTCTTGGTACCTGCACAAACATGTAGAGTGGTCCTATATCAGTTCATTAATGCAAGCACCGGATTTACTTCAAACTAATTGTGGTAACTAATCACTCTCAAATGGGAGAAAGGCAGGAGCTGTATGGATTTCATATAAACTTCCACGTTGAATTAGCCTGTCCAACAAGGCTAACAAATTCTTGTTTAGTTAAGATACTAGAAAACAAAAGGTTCAATCTTACAAACAAAAACAGGAACAGTATCATAGCAGCTAGTTCCATGAACACAAAGAACCCAAAATGACAGTTATCGTGTAAAGCTAAACTTCTGCGAAATACAAAGATCTTGCAATTCATCTCACCCTGTCAAGGATGTATTGAATACAACTTCACCAACTTGGGTCCCTGAAGCACCAAACGACTTTGCTCTCCAGATTGAACCATCTTCAAGCACAAGTCTAGCATCTGAAGTCTTCCAAGGTCTTTCGGCCAAATCTAAAACCCAAATGAAAAACTTTTTATAAAACAAATCAAAAAGACCAAACCTTTATTTGCAAGAAATTAACAACATTTAATATTGAAAACATCTTGAACCTTTTGCAAAGAATGAGAAACATTTTCAAAATAAGGGGATTGATAATGGATGGGCTTTGATAGTACCAATGATGTTTATTCATCCTAACATGAATGCCGAACCTAAGATCAAGAAATACATAGCTGAATGAAATGTGGGTACTTAACCAAATAAACCGATAATTTTGTTTTACATTTTTTCAAATTTCTGGACATAAAAACTGAATTCCCATGGCACCCAATTAACTTGCCCTTCAATCTAATTACTGTGAAACCAGCTTTCAGTCAATAAAAAATACAATCTTTTTTTCTTCCTCTTCTAATAAATAACAAATCGTTCAAATGTTCATGCAAATTAATGTACTGCGACAGTTGGTACAATGAGAGTAAACAATTGAAACAAGATATAGCGGCAGTACCTGGGAAGGCGACTGAGGCGGCAGAGGAGCATCTGAGAGTGAAAGGTCGAAGCTTTGAAGGGTTTGGAGACTTTCGGTGTAATAAAGTCGACGGATTTACGAAAGCTAAGGTGATAGCCGTTGTTGTTGCCATTGCCTTCTTTGCGTTTGTTAATTATGCCACAAAAGAGTCGGGTTTGGAGACTTTGCAAATTATTGTGTCTGAGTTTCAGAGAGAAAAAAGTCAGGGATTACCGACGTTTATTATAGGGCCCCTCCAGTCCATTCTTAAAACACATCCCCAGTAACTAGAACAGTATCCTCTCTCCATTCAATTCTTATAATTTTGTAGGGTATCCATTGCGCATTTCATGGAGATAATTTCTGAAGAGAGAGGGGGAGGATACTTATGTATTGTAATAGTAATGATCATTATTTTAAGGAAAGGATAAATTACATAAAAGTACTTAAATTATAGGAATTATTTCAAGTTCATATTTCAATTATGAAAATTTGCATATAGATACTCAAATTATCAAAACACAACATCTAGGTACCCACCGTTAGCAATATGTTTAAAAAACATGTTAAGTGTCCAAGTGACATTTGTGGAGTCCTTTTCTATGCTGATATAGGCTAATAATTATTTTACTTTTATTTCTATTATTTTTTTTTAAAAAAATTACTCTCTCTCCCCGATGCCCTCTTCCTAAACTTCTCTGCGACGGCGACGAAAACCACCACCACTACCCACATTTCCGACCACGACCAGCCTCGCCACCACTATCAAAAGCCTCCCTTCATCGAGACGAACCCGTCCCTACCATCCATCGCCGTCAAAGCTCACCGTAGAAGACGAATCACAACCAAGAAACCAACTGGGAAGCTTTGAACATCGTCGCCTTTGACCCCCGATCCGCGCGATTCAAGTTATGGCGATGATGAAGGAGGGTAGGACTAGCTTCGCCTTGCCCAGACGAACCAATCGGTGGTGGTCTCGAAAGCTGGGTCCACTGAAATCTCGATCGACTGCGGCGAGGGTTTCTGGGTTCGTGACCCAGTCGTACCTCGTAATATGATACCGACATAGGAATGCTGGAAGACAAAGATAATGGTTGGCAGGGAAGGGTTGGTCTGACAAGGGGAGGCGTTTGAGAGTGGTAGTGAGGCTGGTCGATGTCGGAAATGTGGGTGGTGGCGATGGTTTCTTTCGCCTTCATAGAGAAGTTTAAGAAGAGGGTGTCGGGGAGAGAGAGTGGCTGGGTAGGAGAGAGAGTAAATAAATTTTTTAAAAAATAATAAAAATAAAAGTAAAACAATTATTTTAAGTCCATGTCATCATAGAAAATGGTCTCACAAGTGTCATTTGGGCACTTAATAGATTTTTTTAACAGATTGCTAAGGGTAGGTACCTAGATGTTGTGTTTTGATAACTTGGGTACCCAGATGCAAATTTTCATAATTAGGGTATGAACTTGAAATGACGCATATAATTTAGGTACTTTTATATAGTTTATCCTTATTTTAATTAACGAATAAATATAGAGTTACTTTGAACTCACTTCTATAAAATAAAACTTCAGAAAAATTAGAACATTACCCTTAGTAGTTAGTAAGTGTGGGTTGCGATCACAGGCTTTAGTTTGTGGGATAACTTAAATACAGCATTTGGACTAAGTTTTGAGTATCGGGTCCGGCTACTTGAACAATATTTAGCTTTAGGTCTTATTGACAATCGAAACTCATATATCAGGATTAGGGCTATTAATTGGTATGATCGGTTTGATGTTTCACCGAAATCGAAATCGAACCGAATTACTCTTTCGTTATCGATATCAATTTGGTACTGGGTTTTTTCAATGTCCAGATTGGAACCAGACTGAATGGTCGGTTTTGTTCAGGGATCGATTTTTTTCGGTACGTCCTCATTCATTCTAGAAGTCCAGAGATAGAGAGTGAAAGAGAGACAAAGTCATCGAGAGAGACGACTAGATCGATAGCCGAGGGGGACTGAATACCTGAGTTGGTCAACCGTCGAATGGTTAAGCTGAGTTGGAGGCTTGCGAATCGCGATGGCGTCGTGCGAATCGTGATGGAGGCGTTCAAATGGAATCACGATGGCGTCGTGCGAATCGCGATGGTGTCGTGTGAATCCCAATGGAGGCGTGCGAGTAGAATCGTAATGGAGTCGAGTGGAATCGCGATGACGTCGTGCGAATCGCGATGTAGGCGTCATGGAATCGCGATGGCGTCGTGCAAATCGCGATGGAGTCATGAGGCGGTGAAGGGTGAGGGTGAGGCGGTGTGGCGATGAGGCACTAAGGCTTGAGGGTGAAGCAGATTAGCAGAATAAAAGGGACGAGTTTGTGAGGTTTTGAGGTTCACGATTTTGAGATGAGAGTATGAGAGAGAGTGAGAGACGAGTGAAGCAGATGAAGATCGATCATCGATGTTACCAAAGAAGGGTAAGGGTTTAAAGAAAAACGGCGTCGTTTGGCCAAAACCTGGTCCAATTCGATTTTTTGGTTCGGGAAACTCGAAAATCGAAACCGCACTTCGGTCCGTCCGATTTTTTTTCAGTTCAGTTATTTTTCTGGACTAACGGGGCTTGAACCCGCAGCTTCCGCTTTGACAGGGCGGTGCTCTAACCAATTGAACTACAATCCCAAGTAAATACCATAATAAAATAAAATATAGTTTTTTTTTTTTCAATCGTAATAATAATAAAAAGCAAGTTTTTTAGTTTTCAAATTTTAGAAATCATTTTATTTACGATTCGTTGGAACAAAAAGGTCGGGCCCGACGATTCAGTTTTTTTTCAGTCGATTTTTCGATTCGATTAACAGCCCTACTAAGGACATCAAAGCCATGTTATTTTGTATTTTTGTCCAATCCAAATATTCGAGTTCGGTACACAACCTTATTGTTGCACCAAACGCCAATGACATTCGAGTCCCGTTCATAATCTTTTGGACAATATTAGAGAGACTACATTTATATATCATATTTTTAAACTACACTTGATACATGTAGGGCTCACCAACACAAATAGGGTCCACTTGTATTAGTGTGTCTTAAACAGACTCTATCTATTTGGTTAAATTTGACTTTAAATTACCCAAAAGTTATTAATATCTAACCAATTTTTTATGTAATTAAAATCAATGCTCTTTAATCTTTATATCTCAAATTTAGAAAATATATGTCTAAAAGCTCTCAAAGCATCTCAAGACTCTTCAAATTTGATTTGTGACATATCTTCTTTTTGCCTATAAAACAAAGTTTGCTTGGAGTTTGCCTATGTGGTATGGCAATTGATACACCAAGGTTTTACATATGTGGTGCTTACAACTTCAAATTTCAATTACATTAATAAAATTCTTCTTTTAATTATTATTATATATGGGTACATATGGAACTCGATAATTTGCAGGAAATTATGCAGAAAACTTATTAACTGGTACGTAGCGGTGGGGTGTGGGGTGTGTGGTGAGCAGAACACTAGTGGGTGACGTCTCTCCTTCGGAGGGCAGCAGAGCAGGCACATTAATGGTGGACGAAATCATACGACATTCATACACAAGATTCTCTTCAGAGTGTTCAGAGTGTAGGGCTACCGCCATAAATAGTATGCCACACTCACATCATTATATAGTATATACATATACATATATAATTTATGTCGGCTGAATTAAAGCATAGAGATTATATGACCTTGGTAGACATCGTGAGGTTCGTAGTCCCTAAACCCTAAACACTCTTCAGAGTGTCGGTTGAACTGAGGTTTGAATGACCTTGGTAGACATCGTGAGGTTCGTAGTTTCATTAGTTTGAATCAATTGTGCATCCTTGGGCTGATGGAGATTAGAATTCGTGAGCATATGTTCCTGAGATCTTCTCATGTTATGCTCCCTGGCTGGAATTTTTTAAATAATTATCAAGATCATCCTAATGGTCGCATTTGGATTTGCTGGAATCCAGGAATGGTTAATGTCCAATTATTATGGTCTGAAGGTCAGGCAATGCATTGTAATGCTACTTCTCTCTGTGATGGGCGCATGTTTTTTGTGTCCTTTGTGTATGAGTCTAATGATGATGGGGAACGCTGTTGTCTCTAGAATAATCTGAGGGGGTTTGGCTCTTCTATTGGTTATGGTCCTTGGGAAATTATGGGAGATTTCAACATTTCTCGTCATATTAGTGATAGTGAGGGGTCTGTGGATATGAGGGTTGATGCCATTCAGAATTTCGAGGATTGTCTTCGGAACTCGGGGTTGGATGATCTTCAGTACTCTGGGCAGCACTTTACTTAGAGCAACATGTAATTTAATGGGGATCTTCTAAACCGTAACTTGGATTGTGTCTTAGCTAATGGTGATTGCTTTCCTCCTTCCCCTGTTGTTCTGTGGCCTTCTTACCTTGGGGTGAATAGAAGACTTCGGCGTGCTCTTTTCAAATTTTTTAATTTCTTGGCTGATCATAGTGAGTTTTTGAGTATTGTGCAGCAGGCCTTTGGAATAAACATCATCGGTACTCTCCAATACCATGTGGCCCGCAAGCTCAAACTTGTGAAAGCTGGGCTGAAACGGATTAACCAGGACCCTAATGCTGATGTTTCAGAAGCTATTAGGAGTGCTAAGGTGGCCCTTGAAGAATTCCAAAGTAGGATGGGCTCTTCTCCTCTGGATCCCTCCCTTATTGGCATGGAGCAAGCACTTCTTAAGTCTCACTCAGAGTGCCTTCTTCGTGAAGAAAGCTTCTTCAGGCAGAAGTCGAGATTGAAATGGATGGCAGAAGGGGACCTGAATACTACCTTCTTTCATAATACTATGAAGAAGCGGGCTAATTGGAATCAGATTAGCTCCATCACCTTGTCTGACGGAGTGTCCACTTCTTATGAAGGTGAAATCAAAGCAGAGGTTGTGGCTTTCTTTCAGGGGCTTTTTGGAAGTGGTGGTTAGGTTAATAGTGTGGACATTCAGGCGTTGGTCTCTAACCCTGTTCCCCGTGAGAAGTCAGATGCTATGGTCTCCATTCCGACGGAAGATGAGATTAGAGTGATTTGTTTCAAGCTTAGGCCGAATAAACGCCCCGGGGCCAGATGGGTTTAATGCTCTTTTTTTTCAGCATGCTTGGCACATTGTGGTCCCTCTTATTACTGCTGCGATTATTGACTTCTTCAATTCCGGTCGTTTTCTTTGGGAATTAAATGCTACCATCATCACTTTGGTGCCTAAAGTGCAAAACCCTTCCTCCATGGCTGATTTATGTCCCATCTCTTGCTGCAATACTCTCTATAAGATTATTTCTAAGTTAATTGCTAACCGTATTGTTAGTATTCTCCCTTCCATTATAAGTCCTAATCAATCTGCTTTTGTGAGTGGTAGGAGAATTGGGGACAACATTTTGTTATTGCAAGAGCTTATGCGGGGCTACCACCTGTCTAGCGGGAGTCCTAGATGCATTGCTAAAGTTGATATCATGAAAGCCTATGATACCTTGGACTGGAACTTTCTCCTGCAGGCTCTGGCAACTTTCAACTTCCACCCTAGGATTATCCCGTGGATTGAACTTGTGTTTCCTCCCCTCGGTATTCTATTGCAGTTAATAGTGAGCTGGTTGGGTTTTTTTAACAGGAAACCGGGGTTTGAGATAAGGAGACCCTCTCTCTCCCTACCTTTTCATCATTGCCATGGAAGTGTTGACCCGTATTCTTGATGTCAAAGTTCAAAGTTGTTTTTAATCCTTCTTTTAGGCATCATTGGAGATGTGATCGTATTGGGCTCACGTATTTGGCCTTCGCTGATGACCTGCTGGTCTTTAGCCATGGTAGTATGGAGTCCGCTAGTGTGCTTAAGGAGGGGTTATCTTGGTTCTCTGACATCTCCGGGTTAGTCCCTAATCCTGCCAAAAGCAGCATTTACATTGCAGGTGTTGAGGAAGGTGAGGCGGAGGCCATTACCAATTGCATGGGTTTCAGTGTTGGTGCCTCCCATTTCCGGTACCTTGGAGTGCCTCTAGTTACTTCTAAGCTTGGGGTCAAGGACTGTGCAACCTTCATTGAGAAAGTTGATATGCAGATTAGTGGATGGGAGCATCGGTCTTTGTCCTTTGCTGGGAGACTCCAGCTTATTTCATCTGTTCTCAGCTCTATTCAAGTTTATTGGTATGCTCATCTTTTTCTTCCCAAGAAAATCTTTTGAATCATTGAGCTAAAGCTTCGCAGATTTCTCTAGTCCGGGAAACTGGTTGGTAAGTATCATGCTAAAGTTTCTTGGAGTGAGGTGTGTCGTCCGAATGATGAAGGAGGTTTGGGGCTTAGGAGCTTGCATCAATGGAATATTAAGGAGCTTGCATCGCTAGAACATTGCTCTTATGGCTAGACATGTTTGAAACTTGTACTCGGGCTGTCAGCATAACCTTTGTACTGCTGTTTCTGGCCCCTCCTGTAGTTGGCCCTATCCTCCTTCTCCCTCTATCCGTATTATCCAAGCAAGGGCTTCTACAATCCCCATCTCTTCCTCCCCTGACTCATTCATCTGGACAACTGAAGGTGGAAGGTATTTCTCTGCTAAGTCTATGTGGGCTGCTTTGAACCCGCGTGGGCAGCTTGCTCCTTGGACCCCCTTTATTTGGTTTAAAGGGCACATTCCCAGGACAAGTTTCATTCTATGGCTTGCTGCCAAGATGAAACTAGCTACTTTGGACAAGCTTAGCTACTTGGGAGGGCATGTAAGCTAGGTTTGTGTTTTGTGTAATAGAACTATCGAGTCCCACTCCTATCTTTTCTTTGAGTGTGATTATTCTGCCACTATTTGGAGGTTAGTTCTTCAGAGATATGGGATCCCTTGGGTTTCGTTGCCATGGCAGGACCTGCTATCTTATTTGGCGTTACGGTGGAAGGGCTCCTCTTTGATGTCTACTTCTTTTAGGCTAGCGTTAGCCTCCTCTGTCCATAGTATTTGTGGATGGAGAGGAATCGTCGTATTTTTGAGTCTTCTAGGAAGCCTCTTGAGATTATTTTTAATTCTATTGTATCTATGGTTAGAAACAGACTACATACGGTTAAATTTAAGGCCTCCATATCGACCACTACTGCAGTCTCGTTTTGGAATGTCTTGTTGATGTAATCCTCCCAGTCTCTGGGAGTTGAGGTGTTTGTGCCTCTTGTTTCCTGGTTCCCAGGCACCCTTTTGGAATATATTCTTAATTATCCAAAAAAAGATTATATGCAACTACAACCATGCTTGCAGGTGGTCCCTCTTTTGGAGATCATCTAGTTCATATGGTTACATTTGTGGGGAACCCTTTTATTTAGAAACATCAATTTAAATACTTCAAGCCAAAAAAAAAATACCGAAGGATTAGCAATAATTCGTGACTTGGTGATCGATATGACTTGACGTGGATGGAATATAAACTTGGAAGATATTATTGCTTGATATTATTGCTTCAATAATTTCAACAGCAATAAATACAATTTCGATTATTATCATCTTCATTATTAAAATAAAAAATAGTCTATCGTTTAATAATTAAGATAATAATTATATGTCGTATATATTCATATACAAAATTAAAATCGCAATGAAAGATAGTTATATTCCAATTTTTTTTGTTAACTATAAATCAAACACAGCTTTATAATCAACTATAAATGAAAAAGCCATTTTATTTCATACTAATAATAATGTTGCATATGGGCTAATACGAGCTCTATTAGCCCATATAGTACAAACTATAGGTTAATTCATAAAAAATTAATAATAAAAAAACATACCCAAAAGCATAAGAACCTGCCAACATAAGTTAACCTTTCGATTGATGGATCAAATAACCTCATCACTAATTCTTTGAGTTGTCTTCAGCCTCATTTCCTCTGCAGCATTCAAGAAATCCTCCATGGCTTTCACAGAAGACCCCTTCAAGCCACCATCCTCATCATTTTTTATGGCATTTCTGATCATCTCCATAACCTCACTAGCTCTCTTTCTAATTTCTATGCCCTTATCTTTTTTTTCACTCATAACCAACTCAATCTTTGCAACCAAATCTTCATGTCCAACTTTGCACTTCTGCCCTCTTGCCACCTCTACACAAACCCCCACTTCCTCTGCCAACAACTTGGCATTGTAAAATTGTTCAGCTGCCAAAGGCCACCCAAGTATCACCTTCCCATGCCAAAGTGCCTCAATCACTGAATTCCACCCACAATGGCTCAAAAATGCACAAACAGCCACATGTGACAAAATCTCCACTTGAGGTGCCCATCCATGGACTAAAACCCCTCTTTTCGATTCCCTCATTCGTTCTTCAAATCTCTCCGGTAACCAATCATTGGGTTTGAATTCAATTGATTTGCCAAACCCCATTGGTGGCCTGAAAACCCAGATGAAATTTTTGTCACTTGCCTCAAGAGCCAATGCTAAGTCCATTGTTTGTGAGGCTGATAGAGTGTACTGTGACCCAAATGATATATAAAGAACAGAATTACAAGGCTTTGTGTCAAGCCATTTTGTGCACATCATTTCAGGTTCATCACATCCCTGGGTTCTGATTGATATTATAGGCCCAACTGGCCATATTGGTTTCCCAAATTTGTGCCTGAAATACCCCAAACCAGTCTTGTCAAGATCCTCCACTGTATTGAACAAAAACCCATCAGAATTTGACAGTTGAAGAAGCACTTTTTTGAGAAAGATTGAAAATTTCTCAGACCCATTTGAATGTCTGAGATTTTCTGCCAACTGGGTTATGTGAAAGGTTGAAGCTTGTGGAAAATCAGGCAATTTAAATTCATGGGCTGTTGTGTTTAGGTGAGGCAGGTTCAGCCACAAAGAGTTGTAGCATGCAAAGCCAAAGCCACTGCTTGCACAAAAGATTGCATGAAAGAGCCCAAACTCATGTGCCACATCAGCAGTCCATCCAAAGAAATGGTCAGCAACTATGCAGATTGGTGGTGGGAGGTCAGATTGTTGGCCATTTGAAACCAAGTTGGAGATGAGTTTTGTGAATGAGGGCTTGAGAGAGGTGGTGGCTTGGAGGAAGGTGGGGATGAGGTTGAAGGGAATGGCATCTGTGCTTTCAATGTTGGGAGGGAGGCCATGGTCAGAGCTTGAAAATGGGATTTCAAGGAAGTTAATGGAGGAATTTGGAGGGAGAGAGGGTTTGATTTTGGTGATGTTTTGAGGGGTGTTTATGAAGGTGATTGTGTAGTTGTTTCTTAGGGTTTGGATTTGATTGGCTAAGGCTAAGAAAGGGATTATATGGCCTTGTGCCATTAATGGGAACATTACTATGTTCTTGCTTTTCTGAAATGGCATTTTGGTTTGATGACTGGAAACAAAACTTGGAGAGGAAGATGGGTTCGCTAGCTAGATAGTGTGTGATAACACAAACCTCAAATGAATAGATGATTTAAAGCGATATTTTTGTGGTCTATATTTACTTTGGAATTCTCAAATATATATATAGATATAATTCCTTAAAAAGATATAATACAACTTAAAAGCGAAGAGATATTTAAATTTATTACATTTTTTATTATTAAAAAATTGAGTTGCAATCGGATAAAAACCACAGTTGCTAAATTTAAAATTGGAAAGTGAAATATGAGTTGCCTAAAAGAGTTGTGAGTTCTTACTTCTTTTGTAATGCTATATTTAATTGGTTGATATCACAATCTGTTTTCTTTCTTTCTTTTCTTAGCCATTGGTGGAGGGAAGAGAATTTTCTCTTATTTTTTATATATATTTTTTTACCAATTAGGAAGGCAAGATTTGGTAAGTGCATGTGAATTGTTACCACATGTAAGAGCACAAATAAATTACTTTCCATACCCAATTATCTCGCTGCCCAATTTTTTCCCATTAAGATGATGAACATGATTCCTTCGGTATTCAATTTATGATAAAACTTATATCTCACTTTTGGTGGTATTATTATTTTGATTTATCGAATAATTCGTATACATATATCATAATCGGAGCCGTTTAATTCCTAAATCATTATTTCAAGATCATTTATATAAAACATCAACTAAATTGGATATCATTTAGTCTTTCATATGTGTAAACGAAATGAACAGTTCACCATAAAGATTTTTCTTGTTACTAATACTATTGAATTGTTTGATACATATGAATGACTAAACAACCTCAAAAGTTGTTGATTTTTTGTGAAGATGATTATTTAGGAGGTGGACGGTTCTAATTATAGTATATTTATTTTATACGGATGATTTCATATATTGAAAGAGTAGTATGAAAAAGTAACACAAGGATGAGAAGTAAATATTATCCTTTAGTTTAAATCGTAAGGCAAAATAACCATAGTGGTATTGATTCTATTAGCCATAATAAATAAGGTCGGCTTAATCCGATTCGATATATCAAGATTTTTAACTTAATTTATCGATTTTGATGCTCCTAAAATAAGTAATTGATATAATGAGCATGATGTTCCGATTCACTATAAAGTTTAAACTGTCAAACAAACCAACCAAACTAATAAATAGATGGGCTCATTTTGGTTCAATCTATTGATTTTGGTTAGCTCAAAATAAATAATTTAGACGATAAGTACGATTCGGTCGGTTTCGGTATATGCCTTAAAACTGTTAACCAAATCAACCAAACTAATAAATAGGTCGGCTTAACCACAATAGGTTGACCCAGTGGTTAGGGCGTTTTCAAGCCCGGTATGCTCCCGGCTAGTCCTGAATTCGATTCCTTCTGGATTATATCCTGATTGTGGTCATGGGTGCGCTGTAACGCGTGTGTGAGTCTTCCCGGCCCCCGGCGCAGATTAGTCATTGATTGTCAGTTTTGGGATACTGCGTGTCAATGGCAAAAAAAAAAAAATAGGTCGGCTTAGTTTGGTTCAGTCGATCAATTTTGGTTCGCCCAAAACAAGTAATTGAGATAATGAGCATGACGGCATGTTAACTTAATAAATAAGGTGCAGTTTATTTTGGTTGGATCAGTCGAGATATTTTACTTCGCATGGTTGGTTGAGGTTTTATTCCATACAAATTTTTTGCTGTTGATTCGGGTCGGATTGGTATGGTCAGGACTTCGCCTTTTCGGTTCACAAGTCCAAAGCCACCTTTCACCCTTTGAACATTTTTCCGGTTTATTTTCGGGAAATTTTATCCCACAAAGCAACTTCCGATCCTCTGAGTCATTGTGGACGAATATTCGGTTGACCGAGTTGGATTTTGCAGGATTTAAAATTCTACAAAGTCCGACCCGGTCGTTGTGATCACACAAACCAAACTGAACGAAACCAACTGAGTGAATGAAACAAGAGCAAAAGATGACGCCAATAATTTTATATAAACCATCTAAAAAAATGTTATAATTATAAACCATATGAGGACGAAAAGTTGAGCAGAATGTGGCATACATGAGAAGGGAAATATTGTTGCCACTGAAACTTGCCCTGTCTATATTAATATCAAAAAGACTAAACAAGACACAGCTGAACTTCCACACACACTTCACCGAAAGCTACGAACTTGACACTCATCCAAACAAGAAGCTATCAACTTTCATAATCACTCCACCAAAAGCTAACAGAGAGACTTGTTGTTAGAGATCGGACATAGTGCCACCACTTTGGTGGGATATAAAGCATATCACCTTCCTCTAAGATGCAGTCAAGAAAATCTAAGTCACTGATCTTCGGGAACTCTCTCTCGTCTATGTTGTCTAGATCAACCTTCAGAATTCAGACCAAATTATATTCAATCAGTTTACATATTTGAGCTTTTAGAAAAAGGAATCTGATCCCATCTACAACCTTGTCAGAAAGAAAGCAATGCCGGTATGCAGGGCAAGGGTATTACATCATTATAGCGTCGGTATTCTCAACAGTAAAAGATAATAAGAAAATTTGCTTAGAGGGATTGAGAATGTAATCACCTGGCTTGAGTTGCAAAGCATTGTTTCAGTGTATGGATAGAGTTCCTCTGACAGTGAAGCAACGTAGAGCCTTATATACTTTTTTCCAACTACCTGAAAATGATCCATGTATTTGAGTTATATAGATGTTTGATCATTTATTCTAGTAACATGAAAACCAAAATGGAAATATCCTTTCCATATCATTAGGCAGATTGAAATTGTTGAACCCTTAAGACAGTCAGGTGGCAACACCATTCAACAACAAACTAAGTTGTGCAGCCGGGATTATAAGACCTAGACTCGCTTTGGGTGTAAGAGCTTGAATAAGGAGATAATTTCCTACTTCTAAGGCAAAGCCAGAATCCTAACCATGAAATTATGCCAATACAAAGGAAGATAAGAGCAAAAATACAGGATAATAACTATGACACAGAACCAAAACCAACTGGAAGGTTGACAATGAATCATAAACCCGAGAAGGCCACATCATGATATTAGTATTTCATTCAGGACAAAAAAAGAAACAAGTCTAAAATACCTGAGCAAGCACATTATGGTGAGGATCATGGTGTAATGGAGTTACTGTCCCAGCTGGACCAAACCAAGCATTTAGAGACCTTAGTTCCCCACCACCGGCAAAACAATAGTCGGGAATACATATGTCCTCGCGTAGCTCGTTTATCTGCCAAACAGCAATGTGATATCAAAATTTGGAAGGTTAAATTGGCATTGTCCATATCACTACTAAAACATCGTAACGGAGTAAAGGAACATACCTGATCAAACAATGGATGCTGAGCAAGATATGTTGGGGCCATAGAGGAAGAGCTATTAGCCTGAATCCTCTCAAGCAACTGGGAAAATGTAATAAGCTCCTGCTTCCAATCCGGGTATAAATAATTTTTCCCTACCTACAATGCATTCAGAACTTTACCAATTTTCAGTTATTGACAAAAAGAAAACAAGGAAGCTGAAAGTATTTCAGTACAGTATCCACAAATCAGCACCGAACTACCAATACAATATGAAGAAGATTAATCACCTCAACTGGTACTGTGCGGTCACCAGCAACCCTTGTCAGATAATCCAAGTCATTCCACTTCTTCCTTGCCGGCCAATGACCCATGCCATCGCTGATTATAACCGGGCAAGCAGGTAACATATACTCTCGCAAGAACCCCTCCAAAGAGAGACCTGACCTCTTCACAACCATTTTACAAGAAAGTGACTTTGTGGGCAAAACTCCAAGCAACTGCGCAATCAAAATCAGCAGACTGAAAATCAATGGTTGTTTGAAAAAACCCAGTAATCAGAAACCAATCTCAGAGCTACCATGGTTAAAACTGAAAACAGAGGACTTGGGATCTCTTTAATTGTGGAAATTGAACATTAGATGCTATGAATTTCAGAAAAAGATGCTGCCTTTAAGCTTTGGATAATAAAAACCTACGAATTCAGATATGAAATGACGAACCTCACCTCCGTCGAATCGAGGCCGTCAGGGACCAATCGGCGGTCCGATTTAGCACATTGCTGGTGTTGCTCAGAAGCCCTAGCGGCCCTAGCTTTGGCAGAGGTAGTGGCGATAAGGGAGTGCAAGTCGGGTTTCAAGAGCGGGCCGCCCATGATGAGACCCATATCAAGAGCTCTCAGGGCGTCGCTAAACTCACCGGCCGTGACATGAAGCTTGGCCACGTGGAGGCAAGCCATAGAGTAGGCGTCCCGCCAAACGGGTAGAACGGAGTGCCAGGGACCCGAGTGGAGCTGCTCCCAAGCCATCTCGCGAGCCGCCTCGGCGGCCCGGAAGTCTCCGGCGGCGCCTCGAGAAGCCATGCTGACGTAGGCGTAGCCGCCCTGCTCGGAGATGGATTGGAGAAGCTGGGCGAACTCGAAGTCAAGGATTGGGGTGTCGAGATGGTTGTTTATGTCGGCAGTGGACATGGCGGTTGGAGAAGGAGGAGGAGGTGGCGGTGAGTGCTTGGTAGAGTGAGGGGTGTAGAGATATTTGGGTGAGCTACCCGGGAACTGATTATAAGAAAACGAAAGATTTTTTTATGAAAAGTGTATATGCGACGTGTTCGCGCGGCTTTCGTTTTCGATATTTTCTCTTTCTTTTTTGTTTTTCTTTAGGATATTTGTTGGTCCTATGAATAGGAGTACGGCGAACTGACGTAGTAATTCAATATCACTTAAAAAAATTTCTTAAGAAGATGACTTTGTGATTTTATTATTTTCATTATATTTTAAATTAATCTAAATTACGATGGAAAATATAAATTTGTGAACTGAGTTAATAATAGTAGACAATTTTTTTTTTTTATTGAAAGATGCATGTTGTTGTTGCATTTTTATTTGTAAATCTATTGATAAATGTTGGGTTGAAATTTGATTTATTGGAGGCATCATAAGTTAGTTGTTTTGGGACATTTGTGTAATTGGTTTTTTATCTCCATTTTGGTCATGAATGCAAAGTGATTGCAGATTCTTGAATGTTGGGTGTTCATCATTTTTAGTTTTCTACATTTCAAAAAATTCAAGGAAGAAAGTTTGATATTTCTATGCATTACACATTGAATAAAGTAGAAGTTTTCCGCAAAAATAGAAGCACCCAATATTTATCATTTAATCTTTGATGGGTTGATGGTTTATAATTAGAGTTCATCAGAATACGATAAATTATATCATTTTTATAACTTGCGTTTTTACATTATTCACAAAAATAATTACGAGGAAAGATAAAGTTTTTTCAATTCCCGAACTCTCTCACATTTATTAACCACATAAGAAAACAAAAGCCCTAATCGGAAGAAATTGGTTCAAACTACACCAATGCTGTGTATTCATCAGGAATCATAATCACAATAGGCATCCACTTCGAAAGAATATGCACAGAAATTTGGAAAAACCAGAGACTCGTAGAACTAGTTGAAACATATTGTGAAGAAATATAAAAATAAAAAATCTGTAAAGAAATTAGAGAAGAAAAGTCATATCCATTAAGAAAAAAGGCTTCCTAATTAAAGAGGTGTCGATTGTAAGAGAAGAACAGATATAATAAATATAAGGGTTTATGTTTAAGGAGCAATGGGGTTAGTGCTATGGTGAAGAGGGTCAGGCCCAGCTGGGACTCGCCTTGCAGACTCTTCTAAGCCAATCACAGCAGCCTTGCCTCCTCCTCCATTCCCAAATACGATTCGAAGCCCCTTTTCCACAAAAAACGGGCCAAAAAGGAAGCATTTTGAGCAAAATAAAAAGAGGGTTCTTTGAGAAATCAATAAAAGATTCAAACTTTGAAGAAAGTTGCTACCTTTGTGTTTGGGTTTTCTTCCACAGTTAGTGTTCTTACTTGGAGACCTGAAAAAAAAAAGTAAAAATGGCGTCGTAAATAAAAGGGTAGCTGTCTCAGAGCTAAGATGAGAGATCGAGGGAGAGAGAGAGAAGGGCTTACGAGAAGATTGAGCCAGTGGTACTGCGGCCACCATTAGAATGAGTATGAAGGTTGAAAGGCGAGCTGGTTGGAGAGCTTTTTTGTTATGCTCCATTTTTGATCTGTTGATATCTCAGAAAGCAGCAGCCGGAGCCAGCTCACAATGAAGAGAGAGAGAGAGAGAAAGAGGTGATGATGAAATATCGTACGTTGCCACAAATAGTACGAGAGAGCCCATTTTGAATACTGATTACAACAGTGGAATGAAATGCAAGAGCTGAGCCTAAAGAAAAAAATGAAGAGCTGAGAGGCTGACGACCCACATGTCATTTTGGTAAAAAAAAAGTTGCTCGCGAACCCAAATCACCCCTAAAGCATAATAGCCAATAGGTAGAGATTGATGGAGTGGATAGATTTGATGTGGGGATTTGAAAAAATATGTCACACCAGTCAAGTTAGCTCACAATTTAAGTTCAACGGAATCATGTTATTTTTAAGTGAAATTCAACGATCACATGTGTTTTATTTATTTTACAATATAAAAAACGAATGAATGAAACTCAAGGATGTCAAGTTAGCCTTTGAGTAATGCTCAACAATTAGACGTTTGTCAACGGAAGCAAGTTAACTTATGAGTGAAGCTCAACAACTACACATATTTCACTTTGCACTATTCAATTGACGAATGAAAATCAACAAAGTCAAATTAAAATTCAACAAAAATTTCTTTTATATCATTACTTCTAAATGAAAGTCAACAATTATAGTTATACGTATTTCACGTATCAACAAAGTTAAATTAAAATTCAACAAAAATTTCTTTTATATAATTACTTATAAATGAAAGTCAACAGTTATAGCTATACGTATTTCACGTAACAATATAAAATCATTGAAATATTAACAAACACAACTTCTTTTAGACTGCTTAAATCACAATTCTTTTGGCCAATAAATGACAACTAGAAAGCAGCAACAGAAGAGAAAATAAACGAGGGCAGAATTGTCTTTGGACTGTACAGGCTTTTTTGATATGGTCCAAGGTAATGAAACCTCAATATAATAGGCCCGGCACGCGTTGGGCATAGGCATCCTCGTACCGGAAAGGTGGCGGCGTCCGGCGTAGGAGGTATGGGGCACGTGGTAGGCCATCATTGGTGGGAGTAGCACAATTGAGAGAAGGACTGAGGAGGGGTGTGAGGGGATGTCTGCCAAGGATAAGGATTCTGCCTTTTGTCCAATGATTCGCAATGGGTCCCACGCGATCACAGTGGTCTAGTGTAAGGCAATTTGCCTTTGCTCCACACTCAAATTACAATTATGACCTGTAATATAAAGTAATGAGTAAATTACAGTTTAGTATTTTTATTTTTACATTAAATTTGAAAATTATATATAATTTTTTTAATTTTATATTTTAGTATCTTGAATTTTTTAAAATGTTTCAACTTTATCCTAACGACACATGTTTTAGCTGAATTTCTGTTGGTTGATGACATGACGCGTTTGGAGGTCCCACAAAAACAAATTATATGGTGACTTTAGGTAAAATTACATAATTAGTCATTGGTTATCTCATCTTTAACATCTCCCACTAAAATACTGAATGAGAGATAACCAATAGCTAATTAAGTAATTATGCCTACAGTCACCGTGAAATTTGTTCACGTCATTAACTAATAGAAATTCAGTACAAAAATGTATCGTCAGGACAAAAGTGAAACGTTTTTTAAAGAGTTCAGAGTACTAAAATGCAAAATTTGATAAATTATATATAACTGTGAAATTTAGTGTAAACGTGAACGTACTAAAGTGTAATTTGCTCTAAAGTAATTATTGATGATGAATGATTCGTGCTTTAAGAAAGAAAACGTCTTAACAAATTCCATTTTTCACTTGTTCAATCAAAAGGAGTAATCGTTGCCTTTTAAACTGATTTGGCTATTTTTGGGGCATTCCCATCAAGAACCAATGATTATTCGTTACGCTACAAACCGTTGAAACACATCGGAGGTGATTCTTCAACCGTATTGTAAGTGATTCTTCAACCGTATTGTAAGTGATCTTCAACTTTATAATCACATAACTGCTAAACAGACGCTTACGCACATTATTGGTCATTCCTCAACGTTAAGATCACACTAACCATAACGAGCATTCGACAACTGATAGTAGCAAAGTTCTCGTTACCAATAAAATACACATATAACGCACAAAACCTAGTCATTTGTTAATCAACAATAAGACATAACAAGAAGGCACAAAACCTAGACGCCATAACCGACTTCTCCATGCTACAGAATCAAAGGTACAAAATTTTCAGAAAACCATGAATAGGGGATCAAGATGGAGAGCCGACAATTACACAACTGTCCCAAAACACCGACTTGGCTCCTCTAAATAATTATTAACAAACTAGTAACAGAATACAAATAAAATGCAGAAACAGAATTGTCATTCAAAGTCATTTATCTAATCAAGGGAATATATAGCACAAAATACTAGTTAAAAGAGGACTTCCCAATAATAATCTTGATCCACTTCTGATATTAATATAAACGACCAAAACAATGAGCAGAGGCAAGTATTATCATGCAAGAGATGACAACAGATCAGATCAGATCAGCCTGCATTTAGTTTTGGACTCATAACCCCCAAGCATGAATCATCAACTGAAAGTTAAAACCGCCCAAGACGGATTCATTCATTCCAGCATGGTTTTGATGGACTAGTTCTGAGACAGCATATTTTTCGGATTACAGAACTTGAAATATTAAAAATAGTGCACCTAGTAAAACCACTGACCTTAAAAACCAAGTCTTTCTATAGGTATGAATGTTTTAGCATGTGAATGTTCGTTGAAATGACTAAATTATCCATTACAGCAATAAGAATCGATTTGTTCTGACAAGATACTAGAATACTTACACCATATATACCATTTCTACCTTAAGAGTAGTGAATAAGGGCTAATATTGCCAAATGGAACCGAAACTAAATGCAGTACACAGTCACAGTCGCACATATGAGCATCAAGATACGAGGATGGAGAACTATGAGCATAGCTATTAAAAGTCTTTTTGTGCAAAGAAATTAGAAAATATCATAACTTGACATTTATCCAGTCTAACAGGACGACTCATTTACATGAAACCCAGATTTTTATTCTTATTAAAGATGAGAGGAGGAAAAACAAGAAACCAAAATGGACTTCATTGATGTTCACTTTGATTCCACAGATATGAGTTCTACAAATTAAAATCATAACTTACAGTCTCGGTATACATAAATGATAAAACGCAGATGAGATTATGTCCAACAAACAGCAACGACTTTATCCCAGGTGGGCAATGAATGCAACAGTTTTGGAGCCCTAAATAAAAATAACATTTAACGATAAGAATTTTGATCGAATTCTGAACACAAGTTATAATTTATAACCAAGGTAGCATGAAAAATACTGAGAAACTCGAAACTGTGAAGACAAGTTAGTAACAAGGTACAATGAGAGACATTGAGCTATAAGAATCTTGATTCTCAACACATGTTATACACAAAGATAGCACATAAGGCAGAAACATGACTTACATTCTAAGCTAGGTGATATAGGATCTAACAGGTTACGCCGCAAAGTATTCCATCATTTCTTCAAGCTCAAGGTCATCTCCATCAATTCCAAAGTTGAAAGGGCTGTTGAGTAATCCATAATCTAATGAGAGGCTATCAATTGGAGATCCAAAGTTCGCACTAACAGTTCTGTCTTGCTCACTCTGAAACGTGTCTTTTACAAAATATGGTAAATCTCCTCCAGCAATTTCATTTCCATTTCTATGTACTAATGGTGGTATATGGACTCCATCTGCCGGTCTAATCTGTGGTTCATTCATCACAATCTGAGCTGGCTGCGGGTCATGATTGAGCGGATATTGTGCTGATGGATTATAGAGGCTAAATGCATCTCCACGGTGTACCTCAGCATCTTGCACCCCTTGATAAAGCAGGGGTGTTCCACCCACATGCATGCCTTGTGTTGAAATTACATTGTCAGAAGGTACAGCAGAATAGTAATTAAACTCCGATGCTGGCAATTGTGCTTGGACATCAAGGTCCTTCTCCAAGGTCCGTAAAGTTGGGATGGCACCATTTTCCTGTTGGTTTTCATGAGCCTGAAATCCAATCATCTGTACATCAGTGTGGTTTATATCTGGCAAAGCATTTCTTCGTCCAACATTTAGAGGCTCATTGTGAGATGGTGCAGGAAGTTGTTCAACAGGGCTAGCTCGGACACGAGGCCTTTTTCCCCTTGGTTGCTTTTCAACTTGCTCTTTATCTTGAACATGATTAGGAGTATTATTGCGTAGTTTGCTTGATGGCTCTACATCCATCAAACGGTTCCTCCTATCATCTTTAGATGAAACAGACCCCACCCCATCATCAGTACCATCAACATCACAGTCACTGCTACTACTAACAGCAGCTTGCTTTTCACCACGGCCGCTTTGTGGCGTCTCGGTTATTCCAGATGTCCCATTATCACTACTAGGCTGCCGAATGAGAGCTTCCTCTCGACTTAGAACTCCTAACCAAATTGCACTCTCCTTTGCTGTCATCTTATCCTGTAAGCATTTTGACTGGCGGACATGCCTCCTTATCTTTGCAATATCAGGTGACATGTGCTTTATCACAGCTGTTAACACTCCAACTTTCCACATCTTCTTTAAGTCATGCGGCTTCTTATAAGGAGGACTCTGACCAAAGGGTAGCCCTAACTTCACCCACCAATCTTCATTTCCTGTTGGCCACCAAGGTGGCGGAACTCCTTTCTCTAATGGATATTTCCGTTGAGGGGGGTCACAGTGTTGCATCAAAGAAGACAATAGAGAACCAAGAGTTGCATCTTGTAGATCTTGGAGAATGCTCTGAGAATTTCCATTTCGACTATTATCTGCCTCACTCATGGCAATACACTCTGTTTCATACTTGGCTATGGCTGCAGGCCCATTCTTATCGAACTTCACCTTTTCTTTCCACCAAGCTCTGATGTTATCGGAAGCACCGCTCACTGGCTTTCCCTTCTCTGGAATAATACCATACACAAACCCACGAGCTTTGCACACTTCCATCAGCTTCAACATATACTTGAGAATCCCATCTTGTGCTCTTGACATTTTCTTCCTTCGAGCCTGATCAGAGGTCTGCTTAGGCTTCTGCTTTTCCGCAGCTTGTTGAGCTTCAAGTTTCTGTCTTTCTTTGAGCCTTTTGAGTTTGATACGATCCTTCCACATTCGTCTCTCCAAGTCTTCAGCTTCAATCTCTTCATCACTGACATCTTTCTCCGCAATATTATCGCACCTCAAGTCTTCTTCTATATCCGAACTGTCACCATTAACAATCAAAAGATGCTCCATTCAGTAAAATAGTAATAACCCACATTTAGGATGCTGAGAAAATTGATGGGAAGAAATCGAAACAAAGATTGATCCTTAGCAGCCAAAGCCAATCCGTTGTTTTAGTTGATAAAGCAGACGCTTTTGTCTGTTGGAGGCTTGGAGCAAACAACAACAACATACCAAAAGTATTCCTTCTCTCTCTTTCCCACCCTTTCTCAGCAACCAAACAAACTTGGGAAATGAAAACAATAAAATCCAATATTTTTCAAAAAATTCTGCAAACAACCCTTCAAATGAAATCCATCTCTTTCTATGATGACCTCTAACAATCAATTCCCAGAAGACTGACTGGAATTACAGTAAATGAAACTAATATAGACAATCCAAAATTGCATACACAGAAAATTTGACAAAAACCCACGTCCCCATTTCCCCACAGTTGAACAAATTCAATAGATTCCGATTAATAAGTTGTTGAAAAGGTAAATTTTAAAATAAATAATAACAAAATAAAAACAATTCAAACAAACCCACAAACACCAACAAATTCAAAAGACAATTTACTATTAGAAAAATGTATAGTTCATGGAAAACCCAATAAAAATTGAAGTACAGGGTACACCAAAAATAACTCCTTGAAAAGAAAAAATGATAGTCTTACCTCATTTCAGGTCCAATCTCCTCAACGTCACCCATCTAGTCTTAATTTCCTCCGAATACAGCAACCCTAAAAGTCCGGGCTTTTTTTCTTCTTATTTCCGATTACTGAGATTCTCCTGTATCTGCTGCTTTTGGAGAAGAAGCCGCCAATATAAGCGATCGTTTGGTGAATCCAAATAAAGGAATTGTGAACAAAATGGTCTGCTTGGAATGAAAAGGGCTAAAAATTCAATGCAAAATTAAAAAGGAGAGATAGAAAATTTTGAAGTTTTTAGAGAGAGAAAGTGGGAAGTTTTACGATTCCGAGTTGCAAAATGCGAATTGGGAATTGCTAGGCGGCCATAATCAAAAGGTGTCATAAAGGGATGAGAACACCTCTGCGTTCGCCAATAACGAGGCTTGGATTCCCTGCATCGCGTCTACAAATCCGTTATTTTGTGGATGACCTTCAATTCTGTTCGTATTCAACGGGGATTCTTATCTTGTTTTGTTATTTTTACTAGACCCCCGTACTTTTGAAATATCACAAACACATAAGCGAAATTTTATAAATTTGGTATGTACTTCGTTTTTCACGAGAATTGAACCCTTGATTGATGAACTTTATACATTAAGTATGAATTTCGTTATTTAAGAAAGTTGAATCTATAACATCACACGACAAAAATAAATATGTAGAAATACCACTAGAAGTGGTAGTATACTATTTTCTTTAAGTAACTATAAATTGCAGCCAAAATAAAAATCGAACACATAATCTTGAATTAGTAAGTGATGAACCTTTTAGCATTAATACGTACATATATTATGATAATGAATACTAATAATTGTGAATTGTGATTCTGTAAAGGAAAATAATATTTTGAATTTATAATAGAACAAGAAAGGAACATGTTTTTTATATTTTTGGAAGGATGTGATATTTGTAACCGGATAAATCACCAAACATTAAAAACCATTCGTTTTCCGAAGTAGATATGGAAATTACATCCAAATTAGAATGGGGGAAGGTGGAAAAAAATAATTCCAGGAGGGCCAAAAATGTAAATAACTTAATTTGGTTAGGAGTGAAAATGGGGTAGAGTTTATCCTAATAAAGGAAAAAAAAACTATATAGAAAACTAGTTTCAAATAACCATAAAATTATAAAATTTAGTCAAAACTTTGTAACATCCAAAATAATTCAGATTTCTTCGAGAAATATGAGCCATATTTAATTTCGAAGAAATCTGAATTATTAAAAAAAAAATTGTAGAAATATGAAATATCACTATTCTCTTACAAGAACTTATTTGCATAGTAGAAATTTCGGTGAAGAACAACATGTTATTTCCTAAAAGAAAGTAAAAATCTTTTACAATAGGTAAGTGTTATTTTTATGTTTGTGTGTAAAAGTCCTTATTACGTGGTGATTAAATCTTAAATTTATTCTCAAAAGACGAAACACCTTTTATTATTTTTGTTTCGTGCAAACACTCCACACTCTTTCAATCACAATCACTCTAATTGAGTTGGTAATCATTCGAAAAATATTTAAGAGTCCTAATGGATGAACTCGATCTTCGCCAATTAACCTTTTTTTGTTGTTGTAAATATCACGAGAAGTTCTCACACTCGAAAAATAGATCTCATTCCCATTCTGGGTGTGACTTGCTCTTGACAACAAAGAATAAGTCCTCACGCCAGAAAATTCGTCATCTGAAAGTAATAGTTTACTAACTACATCATACCTTATGGTTCAATTTTACCTCATTCGACCCAAAGTTACAATTACTTGTTTATGAAGGCTTAATAATAATAATAATAAAAGCAATGCAAATATAATATACTCAGTGGCGTTTTACTCTGTGGAATGTGCAATGCTAATATCTAATCAAGTTTAAGCTTCGTGTTTATGATGTCTTATAAATTGCTTTGTAGAAACACACAAGATAAAACATGTTTAAACAATTGCAAAGTGCATAGTTAGGATTTCAATTCAAAAAAGATTTTTTTTTAAAAATATTAAATTTTTGATGTAATTTAACTCATAAAATAATTTAAATGGTTTAATTCAACATAATAATATCAAACTAAATAAAAATCTAACAAAATCATATCATATTTTTAGTGACTCTTTACATAAAAATAAGAAATTATAAACACAGAATTTATAGGTGCAATAATTAATAAAATGATCTATTTAATAAAAACAAAATTATAATGAAAAAATACTTTCTTAAAATATAATTAATTTAATACTCATCTTAAATATATATAATAAGTTGCACTATATAAGCGAGAGGGTCCAGGACACCCCATCCCTCTGCCATTGAGTATATATATATTTACATTTTATATATAAATGCTAAAGATATATTGAGTATATATATATTTACATTATATATATTATTTATATATATATATATATATATTGACCACATTTGGTTAATATTTCTTAGGTGGTTGACTTGGAGCCATTTGAGAAAGAGAGATAAGCTTAGGATTATACAATTGTAGTTAAAAGGTGCCAAGATGTAGTTATTAGTGAAGTATTATTAATTAATTAATTATAATTAATGGTTTTGTTTACATTGATAAAGACCCTGCTTTCTGGTTTTTTGGGGACTGAAGTTGATGGACATCACTAACACTGAAACCTAATTAGGGTTTTTTAAATGATTTTATCCACTAATATATATAAGAATCCTGTGCCTAATTAAGGTTGGATTTCTGTATTTGTGTTTGTGCTTACATACTTATTATTGGAACACTCATTCTGTAGGTTATGAGTTAATTAACTATCGTATCATAAGGTTTATCCAATTTCTTTGAGGACGAAAAATTAGTTCCGACAACAATATATATTGAAAAATGTTCTACTTAATTAGAAAAAAAAAACTGTAATTATAAGAATCTTTATAGAATAATAATACAAGAAAATTACACGCTACCAACCACAAATGTCCCTATAAAAAAAAACCACAAATGTCCCTATAAAAAAAAACCACAAGTTTTTATTTTATTTTTTTGTCATTAATACGCAGTATTCAAAGCTGACAACCAATAACTAATATGTGTCAGAGGTCGGGAAAACTCACACACGCGTTACAGTGCACTCTTTACCACAATCAGGATATAACTAAAAAAAAATCAAACCCAGGACTAATCGAGAGCATACTGAACCCCCACTAGAAACCAGAACGCGGTACCACAAATGTCTCTCTAGAATCTATTGGATTTGCCGATTTGGAGGCATAAAAATAATAAAATGTTCCCCCACTGAATATGTTGTCCAATAATGGGTTCATTGCATGATAATATAGTCAGATGGAATGCTACACTAATCACTATGTGATCATTGACCAATCATTCATGCTATGTTATTTATTAAGAAATCAAATTATATATCTAATTATAAGCACAATAATAAGTCACCATCATTACGATTTCATAATATTTTTTTTCATTTGTAATGAAAAGAGGTAATTTTAAATTTGAGTCCGATGAATAAAAAAAATAATTATACTTGTGTTAAAATGATTTATAAATAAATAATTAAGTACAAATTAATTGTGGATTTATTGAAGGAGCTAGCATTCTAATATTGGATAAATTGTTAAGTTTCATATCGTCCTTCACCGAGTGGGCGGCGGGCAAGGCATGAATAACCAAACAGATGCTCCAATTAGTAATTGGAATAGGAGAATCATGTAGAGAGCTCAATTAGGGGAGCTCGATTCTTTTTAAATACAAGGAAAAAAAAAGTATTTGGAATTAGTGATTCCCATTTAACATCATATACATAAGCTACTAGCTTGAAAAAAAGAAGTGAATTTCAGTAGTATTTTTAGTTATTGTGTAGTGAGAGGTTTCAGATCTTGAATTCGACATTCGTAAAAAATGAATGTCGATGCTCAATCATCCCATTTTTGTGGTGTCTCCTCGTATCACTCTTTTGATTTATCGAATTGACGTTATCCATATATTATAATAGAAATCGTTCAACTTCTAAATTATCATTTCAAAATCATTTACGCAAAAAAATCAACTAAACTAAATGTCATTTAGCCTTTCATATGTATCAATTAAATGAACGGTTCGCCATGAGGATCTTAATTGTTACAAAAACTGTTGATTTATTTGATACATATGAATGACTAAACGACCCACAATTTTGTTGATTTTTTACGAAGATGATCTTGAAATGATAATTTAGAAAATGAACACTGTCGATTATGATATAGACAAAATAATTCGATAAATTAAAATAGTGATATAAGAAGGTACTATCACTGTGGGATACAAGTATTATCCTTTTTTTACAATAGGCAGGTCCGTCCGTACATTGCAGGAGCACGACCTAAAATGTTCTTATGATATTACTTTATGATTGAATTTTGATCGAAAGCCTATATATATATATATATATATGCTTAGACTTGCCAAGTGGGCAACTGAAATTAAGATTGCACTTTAGGAATAACATGATTATTATTTTTTTCAAATGCAACAACTACTAGATTAATCATATAGAAGACAATACGCTATCCACAACAAATTTTAATATTTTCAAACGTTTCCTTACATTTCATTGGTACGAGGTACAATGATGTAGTACAACTGTTTATTTATTAAGTATCGATATGAGAAGAAATAATATGATTTACATAGGAAGAGTAAGAAAATAAGTGGGTTCAGTCTACCTCTGTAAATTATGTGTCAAATCTCCAAATCATGAATCAGATGAAGTAGGAGGAGATGTTGATCTGATATCCATACCCTTTCCTCGTTGATTCCCCAAATTTTCACATTTCTGATAAGTAAACACGCTTTGGTGTAAAATTGTGGAATTGAAATACATCATTTAGTAGATTCGATTTTGTAGATATGTAGTCATATCAATTGTTGTTTTGAGTTGGATTGAGGTGGGAAAGCATCAAGTATTCTGCCAACTGACATCTTTTTCAGTTCATTGAAGATATCCTCATAGCAATTTGATTAAGGGTTGCTTTCGAACATCTCAATTTGCTTGATATATACATGGCATATAGATTCATGAACGAGTAGTGTTAGAGCCTTAAATTCGAACCTTACATCAACTTCGTAAAGTGTCATCGGTAAGTACATATATAAGGAATTAAGATGAACTAATACCGAGGCCGTTTAGTAAAATCTCATACTCGTTTGACAATTTGGATGGTATGAATGAGCTCGTGATAATTTGTAATTCATCATCTTTTATCGCCCAACACATATAGAGATTGTAATTTTCTAAAAATAAAGCTGTAACTTCAAAATTTTACAGCCAGATTTGCATCAAATGCAGGCAACAAAGGGTTGCAGCTTTTTATTTATCAATATATGTGGCTATATATATATATAGATAAAATACATATGCAACATGCAAGTATGAACCCTTCACCTTGACTTGATAATTTCTTCTTTCATGGCAAGGGAGAGAGCACTAAGACTTCCCAAACTCTCCACCCTCACCCCTGGCATGGCAATTGCCCTACTCCCTACAAAACCACCTTCTCCAATGCTGATCTTTCCAAACCTAACTTTCCCCTCATCACCTTCATAAATGTGCCCAAACAAAAGAGCTTCTCTTCCGACGCACCCGCCTCTCTCAATCTCCACCATTTCAGGGTTTAACAAAGCTCCCATGCTGTCTACATAAGCACCTTGGTCCAACTCAATCTCTGAACCCATAAGCTTCATCCACAACACAAAGAAAATCGACCCGCTTGTCATTTCCATGAAATAGCTCCCAACTAGGGTTCTAAAGGCTTGCCATGTAGTGTCCAAAAAGACCCCTATGCTCCAAATGTGCACAGCTTCACCTTCTTTCTTATTTCCCACTAACAACCATTTAGCCATGACACAAGCTAGTCCAGCCAAAAGACCCGAAAAGACCCAAAACAATGGAAACAACCAATGCAGAGGGAGGTTTTGAGTGTTCTTCAAGTAAAGAGTCCAGTTCAAAGGAGCATAGATTACTAACCCCAACAGGAAATGAGGCAGAGCTGTTTGGAGGAGAGGTTGAGCAAATGTGGCCCATAAAGTCTGAAACAACGTTCTTTCCAGCGTCACTTTATGCGAATCCTTTTGCTTTTGATTCAATGCTGCTGCCATTGGACAACCGGAAAGGTCTACTTTGACATCAGATTGCTCAATGAAGACCTTCCAAGCCTCTGGGAGGGGTTGGCCGTTTCTCAAATGCTGGCAAATCTCATAAATCAATGAACGGCCATGATCAATTGAAGCACTCTGGGCGCATGATGAAGCCCGGATGACCCCCACTTCATGGCATTGAAGGAACGGATTAAAGTCCAGCTGTTCTGATTCTTCTGCAGATAGATTTTGATCGATGTTAATCTCTCCAACATCAATATATGGGAACTCGGCTGCATTCCATGGTTTTGTGCAATCAAGTGCGATGTCACGGGAAACTTCATCTTCTGGGACTGGCCGGACCTGTAACTGGAAAACATAACGAACTCCACCTTGGGAAGTGACACGGCTTTGGAAATCTTTAGCAAGGAAAAGTAGAGGGCGGGTATCCTTATCATCCCTCGGGATTGCACCTGTGTCGGGTGGAAGAATCCCAATAGGCTCTACCTTACCAGCTTCCTCACTAATACTCTCATCAGAAGGCCTCAACTTGAACTTTACATACATTTCCTGTCCATCTGTGAACCGGAATAGCCTGCAGATATTTGAGTAGTAATGCAGATCAGCATATGAGTTTGCGTGGCGCAGGGATGTCCAAACTGCATCACGCACATGTGGGGCCCGCTTAACATACTCCTCCCTTGCAGCAAGTCCACAAACAAGCCATGTTGCAAAGTCTGCAATTGTGCGGGCGTAGAATGCCTTCCCTGTCTTCAGTGTCAGGTCAAAGAGTGCAGAGTTGTCACTAGCTTCAGCTGAAAGTATTCTTATGGCTGCACCGCGTGCATCAATCCTTGCATCATCATCAGCGCTCAAGCTGTTGCTGTGCCGGATTATGACAGGGTAACTCTTTCCTGGGCAGAAGATCTTGTGGTCGGGCAAGCCTTTGATGCTGTCATAAATCTTCAAGGTTCCCTTCCCACTAACACCAATTCGATGGAAATATCTTGACTTAACCTTGAGAGTTGTGGCAGCCAAATTTGCAGCAAGATTCCCAACTATTTTCTTATATTTCATGTCCATCTCTTCGATTCTATCATCCAACGAATGCATGGTGTTCTTGATCATGATTGGAGTTTGAGAACCAATGTAAACACCGCCCGCTTGCAACACGGAATTCACCGGTGCAACTGAAAGTGCGCCAAGAATAACATCTTGTTGAAGAACTGAACCAGGAAGGACAACGCTTTCACTCCCAACCACTGCATTATCTTGAACCTCAACTTTGCTACTAATAAACCCATGAGAGGAATAAAACCCAGCAATAATCCGACTAAAATCACCAAGATGGACACCAGAACCAAGTGAAATCAATTTCGGGTCTGAGACTGGGTTGATGGCCCTAATAGAACAATGTTTACCAACCTTTGCACCCAGAAGTCGCAAGTACATGCAGAAGGCTTCTGTACCAGACAGGAGCGTAGCAAATCTGACATGGCAGGCAATGGTGATTCGGTGGCACAGCCAGGTTCTGAAATGGGATGTCTTTTCGTCTTGTTTACTAGAAATAAGACGGGTCAAAGCAGATGTGAGGAAGCCAAGTACTAGGCCATAAGATAAGTAAGCAACAGCCATTGAGATGGATAGGTAAATTATATCTGATGGGACATTAGAAAACATGGTGGCATATGCTATGATTGTGTAAGGCATCCAGTGAAAGGCCCCAAATATGCAAGAGAATGCAAATTCTTGAGGGGAAAGAGGCTTTTGAGACAACCAAATGTAGACTAAGTATACAATAGAAGCTGAAAGAGTACCGAGCAACCCAACCATGTAGATGCCCATGAACTGGTAAATGGCCTTAACTTGAGTTTCCCTTGCAACATTTGGCAGCATTTTACCCTGAAAACATTTCAAGAAACCAATTGAATTGATATAAGTTTCTAAGGATTGAATGAAAGGCATTCAAAATTGATAAAAAGAAAAAATGGCACTTACATTCTGAAGATTTTTAGCATTGACAGCAGAGTTGCCCCCACATTTTTGCAAGGCCATTACCACAGCCTCTTCTCCCAAAATAGTTCCCTTTGGGACAACCGCATAGGGGCCAACTGATGAGTTTTGGCCAATTCTAATTGGGAGGAAGCTCAAGACTCCATTCTTCACTTCATGACTTTGAATCAAAGCCCCTTCTGCAATGACAGCTCCATCTCCAATCGAAACCAGAGATGGGTCTGTTATGTCAACTGTATCAAGCAAAACCAAGGATCCAATCCGAGCTCCAAGCATCTCAAACCAATACTTGAGAAACACTGTTCCTCGCAGATGCTCTGCCAAAACTTTAGAAGCAACATCATGGGCCTTATAAAGCGCCCACCACTTAACAAAATCGGTTGACCAGATGGAAACTTCAGGGTTCAGGGCATAGTTTGGTTTTAAGAAAGAATTCCCCAAGAATGCAATTGAAATACAGGTAGAAAGTATGCACAGGATCCAAGCAAGGGGAGCAAAAGTGAGAAGGGTCAAATAGTCCAGATAGGGAACTCCTTCTACAAATGCATGGGTGGCTGAGACACAACTCATAAAAGCAGAAACTGATAAATATGCAGGAATGGACAGCATGAGAGCAACATAAACAAGAGCCAGAAGTTGGAACAATGAAATAAGCAAGTGATGAGAATCGGGAATTTCCATCACAAGCTCAGCAGAATCAGTTTCAGTCTCGGGCTGTGGAACATAGGATGGTGTTGTTAACAGTTGAGGTTGAGAATTCATTACCAGATTCTCCGAGAAGCTTGCCAAGTCTGCAATGCAAGTTGCAGTGAAAATATCCACCGCTCCTACTGGTACGCCAAGAAAGTCAGAAAGTTTTTGAGCTGCTCTAACCACACCAATTGAATCGATACCATAAGATACTAGACTTTCAGTGTTAGATATTTTGTTGACTGAAATACTGGTCTGCTCAGAAACTAGCCGTTTCAAGAAGTCCACAATTTCTTTGTTACTTATCTTGGGGCTTGGTGGAGGAGAACCGCTCGCAAGATGAGGACGGGGGGTTATTCCCTCCTTGCATGTTCCTGTAGTGAAGGATCGAAGCAGTCTTCTCTTGGTTAAAAGTGGTTCTGGTACAACATTCAATGTTCCATCAGTAAACTGTTGGAGACATTCAAACCTTTTGATTTTTCCTGATGTGGTTTTACTGATGGTTTTTGGCCTGATCATCTTGACAGAAGCAATAGTGACCCCATGTTCTTCTGCAACACGAGCTTGAATCTGTTCAACAACATCCTTTCCAACAGGTTTACCGTCCCTAACCTCCGCAATAACAACCAAACCAACCTGGTCAGCGTTGTCTTGAACTGTAATACCTTTCGTCAATAGGATTTCCACTGGAACAGGAATGACAGCACAACAACCTGGCCTTACAAGTTCTGATGCGCTCTCCACTGTCTTCTCTACATCTGCTGAGTAAATATTCCTTCCTGCTACAATAATAAGATCTTTGATTCTTCCAGTGATGAACATTTTTCTGTCAATTATTCGTCCCAAGTCCCCAGTACTGGTGTAGTTACGTCCAGGATGGTCAGGAAGCTTGTTTCTGTAAGTTTTCTGGCTCAGTTCTTCCCTTCCCCAGTATCCAACTCCAGCACTGGGACTACTGATCCAGATCTCTCCTTCTTTTCCAGCTTCTTTGAGCTCCTCACCACTTTCTGGATTGACAATTCTAATGTCAACATCTTCATCATCTGGATTCACATATCCGCAACAGACTCTTCCTTGCCAATCTACCATGACAGGCAACCCTTCACCATATGCACAACTGACAAACACACAATTTTCTGCCAAGCCATAGCCAGGTGCCATCACCTCTTGAGATAAACCAAAAGGACGAGCGAGCTCGATAAATCTTTTCACAGTTTTCTGCCTGACTGGTTCAGCAGCAACCATGAGGAAAGTGATGGAAGAAAGGTCAAATTTCCTGTTCTTGTCCGACTCCAGCCTTCGAACTACAAGCTCAAAGGCAAAATTGGGGCCAGCACTGTGAGTAGCCTGATATTTGCTCATGATTTGGAGCCACAATAATGGGTTCCTGATGAATGTCAATGGGGAAAATAAAATTGCAGTTCCACCACTAACAAGAGCAGTGAAAAGTCCTCCGATCAGCCCCATGTCATGGTACTGAGGGAGCCAGCTTACTAGAACTGTCTTTGAGGTGCTCTTGTATCTCCTTCGCATCAACTTCACATTATGAATGAGCCCACCATGAGTAATCATGACTCCTTTAGCATCACCAGTTGAACCTGATGTGAATTGCAGGAAAGATACATCATTTGGCTGTGGTTCAAATTCATCTGCTAAGCCTTCCACAATCACGTTCCTGGAGTTCTTAATCCAAGAATCTGTATGTAACCAGGGAAGATTGGGCCATCGAGCTGCGGATTTCTGTTTTTTAGCTGTCAAGGAGATCATGTTTTTAACTGAACCTGCCTGGACCGCCCAGTGATAATTAATGGTAGAAAGAATTGCCACTGCACCACATGACTTAGCAATGTTTTCAATCTTCAAAAGTGCTTGGCCACCTCTCTGTAAAGGATCCGGAGGTAGAACCGGGACTGGTAAGACATTAGCTCTTAAGCATCCAAAGAAGGCGTCCACAAAGTCCAGACCTGGGACATGGACCAGGAGAACCCTGTCACCAGGTTTGATTACTGGTCTCTGACATGTCAAGAGCTTTTGAGCAATGCAAGAAGCATTGGCATGAAGTTCTGCATAAGTTCTCTGGCTCACCACTTCCCCTTCTTCACTAATCCAAGTATAAAGTGTCTTGTTTTGAGTGACACTGTGAGTTCCCCAGTGCTTCAGATAGCCATCAAGGGAAGACAGATTAGGAAACTCCACACCCGGTAATTCGACCATGTTTTTTGGGCTCCCTCCCCACTGTTCTTGCAAGGTAAACAAACTCTGAAAAAAGACATGTTTGTACTATGTAAATACTTATTCGTTAATTTGAATTTTCAGACAGTCCATTTTAATAGTATATTATAAAATTCAATACTCAGATGTTGGGTTACCTTAGCATAAGGAAGTCTTGGCAAAGGATTGTCATTTGCAAAATGTTTGCAAACCAAACCCATAGCGTATGATGAATTTCTCTCTGTCAGTTCAAAAGCCATAAGCCCTCCTACATAGTAAGTGTTCCTGAAACCTTGAAGTTCAGATTCCAATTTCTCATAAAATCCATCCATCATCTCTGCATTGAAATATTTAAAGTTAGCATCCCTAATTGGCAGGGGTAAATGGTGTAAAGCAAATTATTCGCATACCTTGGCTGCCAACATGAGGAAAATACTTAAATCTTCGTTGGAGAATAACCTCTTTAACTTCTCCCCCTATAAGTTTAGCAGCTTCAATTGCAAGCTCTGTCACAGTTGGTCCCATAATATTGGCAGAATTTCCGTAAGACCAGAATAGGTAAATGTCAGTGTCAGCATAGAATCTCTGCATTGCAACTGGATGTCCAATTGTCGCAGGATTGCTCATATATTCATCAAAGTAGTAGAAACCCATTGGCATATGTTCTATTCCTTTAACCTTCAAAACTGTAGTGTAGTAGTCAATTGTCTGTACTTTGCTGAACAACTCCTTTTCAACATCGCCCATCTCCATAACCTCCCTTTCAGGTTCTGCTACGAGAATTCCTTGTTAGGCTTCTAAAAGGACGAAAAGGAATAATACTGATAATGATGAAAGAAACAAAAATGCAAGTGGAGTAATAATTTACCTTTCGGATGTGAAGGTGGTGATCTGTAAGTTCTCCCACTTTTCAAAGGGAAGGAACCAGAGATGATGATTTTGTCGAACTCCATATTTTTCACTTCTCCATCGCTACTTTTCACATCAACACTGACACAATCAGAATAGCGTCTGATTTCCAACACCTCGGTGTTGCAGTAAACTATTGGGAGTGATTTACTGATCTTCTGCCAAAGACTTGTATATCCACCCTTGAAACGGCGAATTTTCCCAGCCATGGAAGTTCGTGTAAACTCATGAATGTAGGCATAAGGCATGTCTTGAATATACCCATAACCGGAAGCAGTGTATCCATAAGCCACGGATTTGGGAACAGACTTAAATCCACGACTTTCAAGATATGCTGGAGTTAAGTCTGAAGCAAATTCACTCACAGCATGGACCCCAATTCGACCCGAATTTGTTGCCTTATCCTACCAAAGGTAAAATGGAGATATCAATATTGCCAAGCTAAGAAATCACAAAATAAAACAGTATGTATAAGGCTAGGTACTAACCTGGAGTTCTAACGTTAGTGAGATCACCGATACATAATCATCTGCAACTTTTATATCTTGATACTGCCCAGAATTGTCAATAAGTGCAAGCTTGTGGGAGTCCATTTCTTCTAGTTCAGAGCCAGTCTCCTTTGCCAAATGAAAGATGACCGGGGCACTGTTTGCAGCAAGAACTTGACCACCCAGATCATAAACTTTCCCTGCACAGATAGTATACATGTGTCAAAACCAGTTTCATAATGCAGTAGGAATAAGAGATACCATCTTATATTTCTCACCTTCAATCTCGACTGATTCACACATGCCACCGACAGTATGGTACTTCTCTAACACAGTCACATTGCTATAACCAAGCTTCACTAGTGCATAAGCAGCGGATAAACCACTTGGACCAGCACCTACTATCCCAATTCTTGTGTTCATAGGCAGGCATGGATGCTGCCTGGAGAATTGGTCCTCTATTGATTTTGCAGGGTCC
Source organism: Oemleria cerasiformis (assembly GCA_037349345.1). Taxonomy (NCBI): domain Eukaryota; kingdom Viridiplantae; phylum Streptophyta; class Magnoliopsida; order Rosales; family Rosaceae; genus Oemleria; species Oemleria cerasiformis. The sequence goes on from JAZGTL010000006.1 coordinate 1,159,208, forward strand.
ATCTCCCTTGCCGTTCAGGCCTTCTGGCAGTGCCTATTGAGATCAAATTAAAAAATTAGCTCAATTTCATTCTAGTTCTGATTCCCAGTTAATGGTATTAAAATTATAACCACAGTTGAGGATAAAGCCAAATCTAAAGTTCTAAAGACTAAACTCTTACATGTCTTCTTTTTCTGTTATTACAAGAAAACAAAGTCCTATATGCCAAAATCCGGTCAGGACTCAGGAAAATGAGACGAAGCTCTAAATCCTAAATGGCTGACATTGAAGCAAGGTATATATTCATGCTTTCTATATTACATACAAGGTTTCATATGCAGACAGTCCTCCAATATGTGAGGTGGAAGGTGTGGATATTGTGAAGTCGATATCTTCTTTTTCTTAAAGTGGTGTGAAACGGATATTTTCTTTCTCTTAAATGGGTGTGAAATGATATTGTGTTCGCTGTTTGTTCTATAATTTGGTTTTGATGTAAACTCTGGTTGGGTGAACAATTAGAACATCAAGGTGCAAAAAACAAGGAAGGGCAGCAGTTAGTTTGTCTCTCCTTATGATAAAAACATACAGTAACCAGAAAAGGGCAAATTTGAGGTGCGACAATACCTGTAACCCAATATACAAAATGCTCATTGAGCTCATTCTATCTCTAACTCAAAATCCAACTAACAGTATCAAATCAGCTTCCAATGGCATAATCCACAAACAAGTAAATAAATAAAAAATCCCCCCTGAAATGTTCACAAATACAGACAACCTGAGGCTTACTAGAACATTATTTAAACAAAAGAGCACATTCAAAAAGTTCATTTTATACATCAAATCCAATATCATTTCCAAGAAAGAAATGTAACAGCATGAATGGTTTAAAAGACAATTTTTTACATGCACCCACCATCTCCTTGTGAGCTTGTAGTTACTGGATGTTTCTAACTGTTCAACTTTGCCTAACCCGTCCTCCAGATAGTGATTATGTGCAATTTTCTTGGAACGTTAGAAATATGATAGTTCTTATTCTGTGTATGATCTTTCAGGAAAATCAATGACCTAAAATGTTTCTGAAACATAAGATTATGCATAAACAGCTAATCACCTAATTAAGAACCCAGATATGTGGGTAGGCAAGCCATTTTACTGAAAAGGTTATATGGGAAAGGAGAAGATGGATGGTTGAGTCATGAAACGAGTAGAGAGAGAGAGGGGAGGAGGGAAGCCATGATGCATTGCTGGCCAAAGTCAACAAACTAGTGTTACTTTGTCGGACTAACAACTCCATTTGCCTCTATTCATTTGAGTTGCACTATAGTTAAAACTTAGCCGAAAGCTTGAAATTCATACAATTGAAAAAAAGACCGATTTACTTGTCTTCTGCACATAGCAACAATGTATGCATAATGGCCTTCATATACTCAAGGAGGTCATCAGGACCCAACTATGTGGAAGAAAAATGACTAGAGAGATGAAAAAAAACAAACCTCTGGCGAACTGCAAAGATTGCAGGATATGTATTCCCTTCCTTCCAAAGGCAGCAGCTTGATCAACTCAATATGCTCTATAAACCAGTCCCTGCAACACCATTATCACCGGAAGTTCAGGAAACAGACATGGAAGGAAAATGGAAAGAAAGCATAGATTTTTACCCACCCATTTAACATCACAAACTTGTTGCAAATTCTCATTCATCATACACATACACACACACACACTCTACTTATTTAGTTACTCTACTCTCTTTGAGACAAAAGATCAAACACTTGGTAGACATAAATTTGCTCTGCTCCCCCACCCACCTACACATTTATATATACTTTCAAACGTGTAAAACCTCTTCCTAACTCATCAAACCAGTAAAAAGGAGCTAACTTTTTCAACCAACCATGAAAACGACTCACCTGAGAGATGAAATTGGCAAGAGGGCTTGCTCTAATTGAGTGCCAAATGGCATATAACAATGGTAAAAGTGGGTCAGATAAGCCGGTCCTCCATACGCAGAGTTAGTTGCTGATCTCATCTTCTCACAATTTCCTCTGATATTTAAACAAACCCACTTATCCTAAATGTTACCCAGATGCCTCTTCCCGCCAACAACAAACAGACAAAAATCCCAACTGTTTCTTTGCGTCCCAGAACACAAACTTCCTCGGTCACTCCGAGAATTTACAACACAGGAATAAGATTTTCCTCCTTATTATATCAAAATCCTTCCCACTTGTTATTGAAAACGTCGGACACCTGTGCATCGAGCAGTATATACTCCGAGGCACTGAGCGATATGCCGGAATATTAAGAATAATGAAAACAAAAAGAAAACAAAAAAGGGATATGCTTTCGAACAGAGGATCAGCAAAAACTATGTCAAACTGGAACTTGGATTTTGGAGTAGCAATCTGTCGAATGATGGCGGATATTGCAAACCCAAATCGATGTTTTTTTAATGATATTTTTTTCTGTTTTTTTTAATGTGGTTTTGAGGTTTTCTACGTTCCGGTTGCGCGGGAGGGGAATAGTGGCGACCGTTAAATACCGTTAAATGTCTACGAGCTATGAACCCATGTATATTAAAATTTTCTTTTTAAGAATTTTGGACTTCATTTTAGAGGATAGATAAATATTAATTTTTTTTTTCCAATTTGACATAGTCTTTATTAAAAAATGAGAGCTTTTTAATGAAAATGACTTTGCAACGTATAATGGTGGAACAATATGCAAGTCAAATAGGTGATGATGTCAATATTATATATTTTTATAAAGTAAGATAGTGGTATCGTTTTTTAATAGAAATGAATGACCGTAAATATATATCATTTTTAATTTTTTTATAATAATATCTCATGAATTTTATTGCGTTTTTATACAAATATATTTTACTGTAATTTAATTTATAGTATAATTATTTTGTAAAATATGGGATTTTGCATCCATTGTATTTGACTATTTATCTTAAAGGGTTACAACTTTTCTAACATTTCCAATTTAGTTTACTTTGTTAAAATAAAAAATCACTTGTGTAAAAAACAAATGGAGATATTATTCGTAGATACTTACCGATAAAAAAGGGAGGCAATACAGATGGAATTAGGATCTTCTGAATTTCGCTAGATTGTTTGTTTGAATATGGTGATGTCACGTGAGAATAAGCATATCAAGAACGAAATTGAAATCAATCTCACATTAAATTGAATTGGTATGTTTCCGCCTGATGTGAGTCATTATATAGACTTACTCGTATTCTTTTTGAAACATACATATGTTCATAATTAAACAGTTACATTCCAAATTAATGATATAACGTACTATTCATAAGTAGTTATATATGTTCATATAATTGTTTATATACATTTGTAACTCTCTGAGAGAATTTATGTCTTGATTTCATGTATGCTAGCACACCAATATTATGGTGTGTCTCCGTACATATGAACACACATAGTAACCATGTATCATCTTCATCATATTCCATAACATTAGTACTATTCAGAACTACAATGGAACTATGGGGAGAGTACTATATATTTCAAATAGTGCATGCTGCCAGAGATGAAGATGGATAATATCTTGTTTCCAAGGAAAATGAATTGGGAATTGATATAAGACAATAAAATTGTGAACATATAACCGAAACGTAACGCAACTACGATGATGGTATTTCCAATGGAGTGGTTCTTGTCGATCACTTTGTATTGAACAAAGAGATAATAGGATTAGATGAAATTACAAATTAAAATTGAAATAAAAGAAGAGAAGGAATACAAACACTACAAAAAAAATAAAAAATAAAAAATTTGTGTCCACCTTAAAGCGGATGTGCTCATTTATGTTTGATTACCGAATTTTCGAGATATATGCAAATGTGATAATCAGAACCGTTGATTTCTTAAAGTATCATGTAAAGATCTTCATTTAAAAAAAAAAATCAATATATGAAGTTGGAAATCGTTTGATAATATGTAGTTATCAAGTAATTGACGGTTTTGGTAACCGTTACGATGCTTATAATTAACCATCAATTTATTGATACGTATGGATGTCTAAATCATCACCAATTTGTTTGATTTTTTTCTTTTCCAAAGATGATTTTTAGGTAATATTATAAAAAATGAACAGTTCCCATTATCACATTTAGTTAGGGAACATTCTGTAAGGCGAATGAACACATTCATCTTAAGATAGAAGTAACTATTTCTCCAAGTTCGAAGTACCATTTGTACAAATAAGAATCTCCTTCGTTACATGATTTCTTCTTCATATAGATAGATATAGGATCTATGGAGCAATTACTTAAAAGTACATTTTGTGCAACAACCCTTCCTATATGAAAGAAAAGGATCCCATAATCCTGAACCGAGCTTCTCTGGTAAACCTAACTATTATAGGCTCTTACAATTTACAAGTAATACATATACACACACATACTCCTCCAAATTGACATATTATATATATATATATGTATATTTTTTGGTTGATTAAATTATGGACCTAAAAAAGTCCGGCCAAAAAACAATTGACTTTTTTTTTTTTATACTGAAGAAATAATTGACTTCAAAAAGTTATGACGAAATGGGTTTAATAGGTCTCATGTGATGGAGTAAGCTATTTCTGGTAATTGGGTCCTCTGTTTATGCACTTTATTTTAATTACTTTAAATCAAAGATACTATTTTTAGTAAGCTTTGCGACTTCGTCATCGAAAATTAGTTCAATTAATTATTTTGTTTGATTGATTAAGTGCATAAATGGTTGCCTAATTCTCCTACTTCTATGACACATGTCCAACAAATTAAAAACAAAGACACCGTTTTTATGAAATTGACATCCTGAACTAAAAAGTATTATGAAAATGTTGGAATAAGAATGGAGTGAAAATATATACGTGTTACGAATTTTCAATTTTACGTGTTATTTGTTATAATATGAATGGATGATAATGTTGATATATCTTATTCGCTGTATCCAAAAAGCCACATGTTTTATTCTTGTTATTACATGTGTATTTATTTTTAATATTATACTCTAGAGATGAGACGTAATAATTATGATGTTCACCTATATTATAATGCATAAATTATAACACCACGTAAGATATATTTACGTCTTAATATGTAATTTGGTGGGTGTGTGACATTTTTTTTCCTTAAATCGGATTGAAATTTCTGTCAAGATTTTAATGAGGCTACATTTAGTGCACCAACGTATCTTCGTACGATTTGCCTATTCATTAATGCATTTTCGTACTTTCACTCAAAAATATATATTCCAAGTATGTCTAAGTATTTCTCTTTTTCGATGTAATGATGTACCAAAACGTATACACTGTTAAATTTAGGAGAGATTATGATCTAATTTATATTATCAATCCATAGCATAATCAGTGCTTTAAGAAAAAATGGTTTATCCATACACCCATAACAACTCGTTTGAATTCGAGATTTCCTAATATATAATAAAATAAATAAAAATATCATTAAATGAGTAGGATTGGTTACTTAAAGATTTAGCCGTTAAAATTGGTTACTTATTAATTGAGTTATTTCTAATTATGAAAAGTGACATGATGAAATTAAAATATTTTCCTTTAATTAAAAGGGGTAGATGTAGCAATAGTTTATAGGACGGCAGTGTTATATATTTCTTTGACATGATTTGATGGAATCATCCATCCATCCATGCCATGTCTGCGATTCAGTCCTACTGAGTACTGAATAAGCAACATCATGTCATCATTTCATCATTCCACCATGCATGTAACCCTATTTCTTTGACATTATTTGATGGCATCATCCATCCATCCATCCATCCATCCATCCATCCATCCATGCCATGTCTGCGATTCAGTCCTACTGAGTACTGAATAAGCAACATCATGTCATCGTTTCATCCTTCCACCATGCATGTAACCCCAGCTAGCTCATAGATCATGGTCTTTTTAGAGTAGGATGCTCCATTGTCTTTGGTCGTCATGTTTTGTTTAGCTTCTCTATTGTTATTTGGTTCGAGGAAACCACCGGATGTAATTTTTAATGTATTGATTGAGGATAATTTATTATTTTCATGTACGTGATACTTTTTTTTCTTCGACTATGTTGAAATCCTCAATAAAGTTTTAAGTTGGACAATATATGGATAAGAATCTTGTGTTTTGAGAATACTTGTATCTATATCAAACTAATCAACATATGCATGATAACATTTTAAATATATATATTAAACTGTTAACTTAATTGATACATATAGATAAATTAAAATATTATAATTCGAACGAGATTTGAGTTGTTTATAATTCATCGATCATCATTATCTTAAGGAACCTCATTGTTCTTAATCCTAGACTTAAAATAACAGGACCCCTTCTGGATCCTCCCGAATTTCCCTCGAAATCCAAGATGAGTCCAGTAATAAGGCCAAAAGTACTCTAATCGCAGAATTCCTTTGTGTCCCATCGATTGTCTCCTCTAATTATTGTTCTCTAATCTTCGGATTTGCTGTGATGAATCCAAATCACATTATTTTTCTCAAAATGCTATTTTGAATAATTAAGCTTAATTACGATCTTGAGAATGAGATGGATGATTGCACACTCCACAAACTGCACACCCCTAATAATAATAAAACAAGATATCCTCCAGTAAACCCTTCACCAGTTAGCTCTAAACAAGTTTTATAAAATTAAAATTTCAATAATTATTTATTTATTTTTCAAATTTTCAGAGGCTCCAAACAAGTTTTATAGAATGATACATCACCATTCATCACTTTGTACAGTAAGTATGAAAGCTGCAATCTTAACGATCGTTGCTTCAAAAGCTTATTCTTTATGCTTGGTGATGCAAATATATATATATATATATATATGTGAGAATGTGAATGTACAAAAATCTCACATTAGAAAGTTGTATAACCTTTCAAGGGCTTATAATCTCCCCCCATTGCCAATTGGTTTTGGGGTGGAACCTCAACTTCCTTCATGATATCAGAGCGGGTTATCTCATGTGCAAGGTCTAACCACCACATGTACTCCACGTCACCCAATATGAGTTGTCCACGTGTTAGGCTTGAAAATTCGTCACACATGAGGGGGCGTGTGAGAATGTGAAGGTACAAAAGTCCCACATTGGAAATTAGGCTTGAAAATTCGCTACACGTGAGGGGGCGTGTGAAAATGTGAAGGTACAAAAGTATTGGGTTGTCCACGTGTTAGGCTTGAAAATTCGCCACACGTAAGGGAGTGTGTGAGAATGTGAAGGTACAAAAATCCCAAATTGGAAATTAAGCTTGAAAACTCGCTACACGAGAGGGGGTATGTAAGAATGTGAAGGTACAAAAGTCCCACATTGGAAATTAGGCTTGAAAATTTGCCACATGTGAAGGGGTGTGTGAGAATGTGAAGGTACAAAAATCCCACATTGGAAAGTTGCACAACCTGGACTTGAACCTCTCCCCCTTGTCCATGTGTTAGACTTGAAAATTCGCCAAACGTGAGGGGGCGTGTGAGAATGTGGAGATACAAAAGTCCCACATTGAAAATTAGACTTGAAAATTCGCCACACGTAAGGGGGCGTGTGAAAATGTGAAAGTACAAAAATCCCACATTGGAAAGTTGCACAACTTGAACTTGAACCTCTCCCCCTATTGCCAATTAGTTTTTGGGTGGAACCTCAACTTCCTTCAATATATATATACATGAGTGGTGTGTATATTTATATATATTAAAAAGATTTTTATCTGGGTTTGCAACTATATATAAGTTTTGATATCATATTTTTGAAGGTTAGAAAGTCAAGATCACAAAGAAGCCTTCAAGAAATGCCGGATGAATTGTGTGTGCAATGACATACACTCGATCAGGCACTATGCTTTTATTAATTCGGACTTAATAATTCAGAGTCAGAGTGAGGATGTGCATGTCTTTGCTCCGACTATTTTTTCAATTTAATACATAATTAACATAGATGATTATGTCTCTCTTTTAAAATTGCTAAGAAAAATATCACTAGGTGAAGAATATATATCCTACTCTGTAGATGCTTATCGAATAATTGATGCTGCATCGGGGAGTGCTACCACTCACAGGGTAAGACATAGACACAGTGTCTATAAGAGCCGGTCTAAAATAACCATGGCGTCATACATCAATCCTTTGCCAAGATATAAACTTGCTACCAACTTTTTTCAAAGACAAGGTGATCCAATGTTATTGAAAGAGTTCAAATTTCGAAATGCAACAATTGTGTAATCGTTTTCGAAGCTTACATGAAGAACTGATCAGCAAGATATGCAGATGATTTGTGGGTTTCAAATGCCCCTGAAAGCAAATGTTAAATGTCTCATACTTAAAAAGTTTCAAAACATTTTGTGTCAGAATTCGAAATTTTGTGTAAGAGATGCATGGTTAAAATATACTGGCAGTGATCAAATTAACATGGATGCATTGATTACAATAAACAGAATTGAATTATAAAAACATAAACAATTAAGTTCATAAAAATCACCACTTTATAGTGGTGGGAAATTTCCAGTTGCTTACAATTTCACACTGCTTCTGCTTCTGCTTCTGCATCTGCATAGCTTTGAATCGCCGATACTATGAACTGAAGATGATTGAAGGCGAGTTGTGGTTAAAGCATGCTGTCTGATCTTGCTGGCAACCTCCTAAAGAAGTTGAGTGGAGCTGAAGGAAGCTTCTGTCGAAACCTGGGATGCCTGAGCGCGTAAATGCCTGCTAGAAGAGCCACAACTTGGAATGGAGTAACATACAGAACTATAGCAGCAATCAAACAGAAAGTTACAAACAAAGTGGTTGCTCTTGGGTCTCTCCAACTCAGAAGAGACTGAAGTCTTTCGCCTTGAGTTGCCAAATCACCAACAACTGTCTGAACTCTCCCGGCAATGCTTCTCAGCCGATCATATCTCATCCTGACAATGTCTGACGGCCGCGAAGTTGGGAAAGTGTCAAACTCTTCATCACGTTCGTCAGGATGAGCGGCATCAGCATGAGACAGCCGTATGTCCATGTGAGGAGGGTGTCTTGGCCTCCATCTGAAGTTCCAAATTCCAATCAAGAACAAGTAGAGGAAAATCGTGGGAAGAATTAGCTCCGGATAAAGAACCAGTATGATGAAAAGGACATGAATCAGAATTGTTGTAAGAGGATTCTTCCAGTTGCATATCTGATCAAGCCATTTTCCTACCGCGATCAATCCACTTAAAACTCCCATTATCCTGAAAAAATTAGCCTTGCTTCTTCTCATGCTCCACATATGAGAATCCACATCAAGCATGTACTCCACAACCTCTTTCCTCAGAGGTGGCTCAGCCCGGCTCAGCCTCATCGACACAATCTGCATTGCCTGGTGCCTCAAGCTATCGAGCTGAATCACAGACAATGGATGAATGTAGTGCATTTTCGGCAACAATGGATGTGAATACATATGCAACATGTTAACCAAAGATACGCATGTAAACCTCACTGCCAGCTGGATTTCACCCGTTTTCTTCACCCCAGATGGATGCAGGACCAGAAGAGGATACGCATGTGTGTAAACCCGGTCAGCTTCAAGGGTAGAAAGCCGGATTCTCACTTTGCCAATTTTTGAATCCTTTCCCCCTTTGTCACCTCCATGTATATGACCATTGTCAAAAACTCCAATTGTAATGACAGTACATGGGTCATAAACTTCCCAAATGTACTGCTCATTCCACTTGGGATTGAAGCTGTCAACAATTGTCCTCGTTCGAACCCATTTCTGCCCGTACTTAGCTACACAGTAAGCATCCGTGTTGCCTCGTCCATCTTTAGTTTTCATAGGCATTAGTCCAACCGCGCTTAAAACCCCTACCTCCAAAATCCCAATGCTTGACTTCCATAGCTGCTTTGCTGTTGGCCTAAGATCACTGCTGTAATGTGTCGACTCATCTAAAACATGATATCCGCCATCCAAACAGATCCGTAAATGGATCCTACTGGCAAACTTGATCTCCTTCTTCTGTTCCCCATCTATGATAATATGCTTTTCGAGATTAAACCACCTAGTGTTCACAGGTTTATGGTCTAACCTCCTTTGCACATTTTGTAAAGCAATGACACATTTCCCCAAGATTTCATCTTTGCCTGACCCCACTCTATCTTCCACTGTCAAATACAAAGCCTCATCAAACGGTTCAGCAGCTACAAACATCAAATCCTCGTTCCACATTGGATTAATGCTTTTACTCTGGGATATTCTAGTCCTCAATGCCTGATTTCCATGAATAACCTTCACAAAAACTTCAGGGTACCTACTCTTGTCATTAGGAAGCAAGTCCTGAGCTTCAATAACATTGACCCGAACATACCAAAGCTTGGGGGAGAGATATACCTTCGAACGAATGTTATTGACACCCTCAGGCCCAACTGATGCAGCATCTGAATGCCACGCGTCGGGAAATGCCTCATCTGCTTGAGTTCCCATCCAAACAGCCAGCATCAGCTCTCCCTTGACCTTAACCCCTCTTCTATCCTCCAGCCTATACCATTGTGGTGCCAATGGACTATCCGGTGGAATGCGTTTTGGGATGTCAATGACATCAAATATGACCCTGCCCATGAAATCATCCAGCACAACATCCTTATCTTTCACCACTGCTTCCAAAATCGAAGCTTGAAGTCGATCTTTGGAGAAAGCAAACACTTGATTCCATTCAGGGTTAGACTTCTTCTCAAAATGCCTAGTAACACCCTTATAGTTTCCAAGTTTGATTTCAACATAGGGATCACAACTGCCAGTGACATCTTTTCCAGGTAAATCCTTTGCTTTGACCACCCGAACATAAAGATATTGCATCTGCTCGACAAGGTCATAGGTGCATGAGAGCTTGTCAGCTGTGACCGAGCCAGCGCCAATGTTTGGCGCAGTCTCTTTCAAAGCGAAGTCTTGAGCCTGCGGAGGCTTCTGCATTTTGCTAGTTTTTAGGAATGTAAAGAGAAACTACTCTTAAACACCAGACAGGGGTTGACAAACACGTCTAGGATATGAAGAACACAAGCTTTGAAACAAATATAGTACACTAATACAGGAGACGGAGCGGCGCAAGTTCTCTGTCTGTAAGAACTTGTTGACAACCTGCAGAATTCAAAGAGATCATGAAATCAATACTTTTAAGTCTGCCAGAAATTACCCTCTTTTGGTTTCTTTGTGAAGAAAGGGGAGGCAGTGAAATCCAATTATACTTCCCTTTCTATTTTGGGATCACAAGAACATGAAAAACATAATTTCAACTTAGATAAATATATAAAGTTTCTCTCTTTGACTCTTTTACAACACATTCCCACATTTAGGCTCATACATGTGTTTGTCAGAGTAAATTTAATTATTTTCTACCTACACATTTTCTGAGCAACCAACCACATTAACTTCAAAGTACTAAAAGAAAAATTAATCCTGCATTTATTGTAAGAAAATGAGTAAAATAGCTTTATTTTCACAACTCACAGATCCAGTGCAGAAAATCCATGAAGATGGAAGTCCAAGACAATAAGTGAGCACAAAGTTCAAGAAAAAAACTTGCACATTTTCTGACCAACCAAACACATTAACTTCAACTTACACTGAAAGACAAATAAATGGGTTTTCAACAACTACTCAAAACCAACTTAAAAGAAAAACATACAAGCAAGCATTGTTCAACTTCACAAGTAACTGACTAAAAGAAACAAAAAGAAAACTTAACAAGAAATGCCACTTAATTGTTTGAGCTTCACACTGACCTGAAGTAGCTAAAAGTGCTTTTTCTTCAAGGTGCTTCCATGGAAAATCTGCAACATTTAGGAAACACAGAGTATGCAAGAAAAAAAAAAGGGCAGCTGGAGAGTGAAATGTGGTGTGTGGGGGCTGAGATCTGTGAAAGACTGAATCGCTATAAAGAGCAAAGAGAGAGAGACTACTGAGTGCCAACTTTTCCACACTTTCTACAATTTTTACAAGTTTTAAATTCTCATATTGTGTTACGCAAACTGCAAGTGCCCCTTGCACACGTGCGAGGATTATGGTCGGTTTTGGCTCATTCGGGGATTGTTGGTCTTGGAACAGTGTTTCTCGGCGTCGGAGATGATAAAATTTGTATTTTTTTAATCTTCTTGGTTTGCTAATCATGTGTTTGGTATATGGTAATTAACATTTTCCAATCCTAACGTAAGGAAAAACTACAATACGAACACTTATTTTATATAAATTATTTATTTATTTAACGGTAAATCATATATTTATATATAATACGTGTTTATACGGTAATAAAATTATGGAATGTAAATAAACATAAACATTATTAGTAGAACTTTTCACTTTCCTCCAGACATTTTCACTTTTGCTTTCTTTCTGTTACCAAAATGAGAAATATATTAGTAAATTGTAAAGAATGATAAACAGTTAATATATTAGTTCGATTATATTTGATTCATGGGTAAACTTTATTGATTTTCGTATGGAATTGTTTTATGAATTGATTAAAGCGGTAGGTACATATTCTTACAAGACAAAAAGGTTAATGTCGCATCATTAATCTCAAAGTTACAATGATGTGACCTTAAACATAAATGTCTTAAATTTATACTAGCCTCCAATGCATATGCAAGACTCATTTTGACGCGTTACACGCGACTTCACAATTGAATAATAAATTGACATATATATACACGAGATATTTTCATATCACTACTTTAAACACACTTAAATTTATTATATACGCATGTGTCAATTTCTATTTTTTTAATATATAAAATATGATTATAATTTTTAATTTTTAATTTCTATTTTTAAAAACAAATGAAAAAAAAATCAATGCAAAAGGATGCTAGTAGTTACATGTTCGTAGAGTTTAGTTTGCTTTGATAACTGAAAAAAAAAAGTGAATGTGGGTATGTGAAATAAAATACAACCAAATCATGCACTTATGATTAGGGGTGAGCATAAATCCGTTGAAATCGAAAACTAATTTTCAATTCAAACCATTATTGGCACTTCGGTTTGGATTTGACTGGATAAAAGTCAAACGGTTTGAAAATCCAAATCGTTTCATTAGTAACGGTTTGGTTTTGAATTTTCATTTTAAAAATCGTTGAATTCGAAACCGAACCTTTAAGGTTCTTATTTATTTATATTTGTTAGTTAATATTTTTCATTATATAATATGTTAATGTAAGTGTTCATTACATACCCTATATCACTTAATCCTTACCCATTTGGTGCTACTTTCGAATTTAAATTATATTTAAATATAAACCGTTATATTTCGAAGTTTAAAATGTTAAAATTTTTAATTTGTTGATATATATGAATGAAATATTCATGCGAATAAATAAAATCTTGATGAGAATGGTTGAATTTTGGGAAAAAAAAAGTTTTGGATGAGTTTTTTTAGTGAAAAATTACATGAAAATTTTATGCCTAAACCATACAAACCGATCCAAATCAAACAGTTGATAATGGTTTGGATTGGAACGGTTTCAATTCTATTTTTTGAAAATTCAAACTGTATCGAACTGTTAAGACTTTGACGGTTTTGGATTTGGAATTGGGTGACATCCGCATCGATCCAAACCGTGCACACCCTTACTTATGATAACCAAAAACAAATAATCAACTATTGTTGATTGTTTTAAAAATTAAAAAATGTTACAACAATTTAATATTTATATCTTTTTTATTTCATTATCCATTTGACCATTTTACCCTTAACATATTAGATTGTCTTTTCTTTAATATTTTCTTCAACCAAAGACTTTTTTAGGTTTATTGAAAATTTAACCAAAATTAAGTTTTGGCTTTATATATATAGATTTTTACTCTTTAATTAATATATTTTTATTTTTACTATTTTGACCTTACCTATTAAATTATTCATTTCTGAATAAATTTGTTAAGTAAGGATATTTTGGAGATTATGAGAAATTTAACCTATTTTTACTATTTTGGCCTCACTAATTAAATCCTTCATTTTTGAATAAATTAGTTTTACAAGAGTATTTTTGGAATTATGAAAATTTAACCAAACAAGCCTTTCGGCTTTATATATATAGATAACAAGTTATGCAAAACCTGGACTATTTTGTACCGTCTGCAATGGCAGATGGATATGTTCATATCATCATGCATTTAAAATGTGTATTATACCATATTAGTCAAATTTAATTTGATCATACTAGCAACATTTTCCAACATGATGGAGTAGATTATGGTATAATAATCCATATTAAACTCGTTACTTTAAGATTTTTGTTTGATTTCGGTTTTAGATTTCTTTTGATTGCGTGACTTTTAGAGTAAACTAATAAAAAAGAGAATTATAGACACGATATATGAAAGAGAAAATAAAATAATCAAATCAAAATTATATATATAAAATATCGATAGCACTGATAATGAACAATATATTTGAATTCTTTCTTTTTCAATATTGCTATATCCGATTGAATGATATTATGCACCCATATACTATTTTATTTGCCATATCCATACTAAGAATTCAATTATTATAACCATAAGGTATGGTGCAGTTGATAAATTGCCACTTTTAGAAGGCGAATTCCCTAGTGCCTAATAGCAGAAGTTCGAAATTCGCTGGGAGCACTTTGTAACTAGAGGCAAGCCTCACTCAGAGCGGGAATTTAAGTCATCCCTTGAGTATTGGGACACCTCCTGTTATTTACCTAAAAAACAAAACTCCATCATTATGTGTACGGGTGTTTTCATGGGGCCAATATTGGAAAGCAAAAGATAACCTCCTGCATTCATATATCATCAATGGTATGCATGGTTTGAAAGAAAATTTTGCAAACTTGGGCCCACAGCCCCACATGCATGCTGTTGCAGTTGGAAAAAATAATTGTTGTTATTGGGTATAAATATAAGGACAATACTTGCATGCCACCTTGGTGGAATGTCTTCGTATCATCTTTTTGATTTATCAAATTGTTTTTATATATATCATAATCGGAACCGTTCATTCTCTAAATCATCAAATTGTTTTTGTACATATATAATAATCGGAACCGTTCATTCTCTAAATCATCATGTCAAGATCATCTCCGTAAAAAAATCAGTAAGATTGGAGGTCGTTTAGTTATTCATATTTATCAATTAAATAGACGATTCTCTATAAAGATCCTAATTCTTACTAAAATCGTTGATTTATTTGATACATGTGAATAACTAAACGACCTCCAATCTTGTTGATTTTTTACGAAGATCATCTTGACATAATGATTTAGAGAATGAACGGTTCTGATTATGATATATGTCAATATGTAATTGGTTCATATCAAATGGGTGGTATGAGGACATCCCACTAGAATGTGATGCAAGTATTGCCCTAAATATAATAGGATCATGAATAAATTTCAATATTCAAGATATTAAAAAAAGAGAAAAACCAATCAATAATATAACAAAAATTCGAAATACATGGAAAATTCGAAAATTCTAAAATTCGGTATAAGATAGCTGGACCTACCTTATAAAATAGCCGTATAAATTAGGTATATGACAATTGGATGGAACAATCCCTCCTCTAGAGGACTAAAAATTGTGGACATGGAGACATTTGTATTCAAGATTGATGAATGATTACAAAATAAAAAGAAGAAAATTGGATTTTCTTTGACATTTAAGTTTGAGTCGTATCTTATAGGTGTGTTAGGTGCAACCATCTAAGTGACCAAAATGTATCATATAGGGGACTCACAGTTGTCTTGACTCATGACTCATGCAAGTGCAGGCGACTGTGCAAAGCCAAAGAAGTCATTGAGAAATTCTAATTATACCAAATGATCGTAATGCAGTACTACTTTACAATTAAGTTAAGTATGCCATTAAAGCGTCTTCTTGTGAAAAATAAAAGGAAGAACAAAAACAGACACATATGAAGCCTCAAGTAAGGCTATTGGTCTTACTAGAGTTGATAGTTTACTATTGTCCCTATTTTATTTCAACTTAACAATTTCATTGTAAAAAATTGAAGTGATCAGTCAATTGGGGGAAAAATGGGGAGAGAGATTTTATGACTCAGTCAAAACTTTTTCACATGAACTGGTGCTCCTTGCTTTCTTCCAGATTCAAGCATGGCCTCTAGAACAGCAACATCTCTGGCACCTTCCAAAAAGGACATGCGAGGATCGGCTTCATAGCCAGTCCCCTTCTGCAACAATGCAGTAACAATAATTCACCATCAGAAATGGGGATGAACATGGAGTTGATGAAATATCGCTATCCTGCCTCACCCCATCCGAATCGGGCATGGGGTGGGGATATCAGAATCAAAATTCAAACCCAGAGTAGGCATGGGTGTTATATATGATATAAATATCAATTATTGTATGTATTTATTAAGTTAGATAAATATTATTGCATTTTCTTTTCCTTGCAGATATATATGCACCTAGATATATTTCGCACATAAGAGGGCCAAAGGCCCAAAAAGAAAAATGAACTCAGCATGCCCTTGATCCTAGAAGACATGGCATCAGCCAATAGGCCCTGAATAGAGGGAGGAGGAGACTCAAGGTGGGTATAGAACAAAGAATTTAAGAATTTGGGGCACAAGAATGAGTTTTGCTAGCCCCAGGATCTGCTGTTTAGGGTGATTGAAGCTTTTTCCTAGGGAAATTAATTAAATAAGGTTACCCCAAGCCATCTGGAAGCTGTCTCATATCATGGAAAAGAAGAAACCTACCTAAGAGAAAGAAATTGTGTTTTTGGCTTGTTCCTAAAAGCAGAAATTGTTTAAAGCAATCGAATTCTGTCAAAAATAAGTTTTTTTTCCAATGTCAAAGCACAAGTTGCATAATACTAATATACGTGCCTACCAGAATAGTAAATCGAAAACAAATAAATATGTAAATGCAAAGATCATTTGGAATATGGTAAAAGTTGAAACCCAATTACATAAAATGAATGAAGACTGGCATCTGAAGTTACCTTTAGAGTGGCCTGGGATATGTCATTAATAAAAGCTTTGAATTCTTCGTTCACTCCACTAAATTGGTAGAAAGAGCTTTTGCTTTTTCCATCAGAACCATAAAATATAACCTGTCATAAGAAGCAACCAAAAGCTGGTCAATTTATTACAAGTTCATTTATATAGAAAATGAGTCTTCATGAAAATAGAGAAAAAATTAATAGGAGGCAAGTTTGACTTGAATAGAACGGAAGTATCGCATTACAATATGACATCTGGTGTCCTAGAAGGCTGGAATTAAGTACTCTTAGGATGATTTTCAACATACCACGTATCCATGCCGTCCATCTTGGTTTCCGCGCACAATTTCTATCGTTCCCTTTAAGCCAACAAATCGCCAAACTATCTGAAAATTTAAATAATACCATGAGAAAATAAAATTTTATGAATATGTAAAAGCATATAGTAAAATTATTTTTACCACATGCCTTAGGCGACCTTGAAGAGACCACCATCACAAAAACACCTGAACATCTGTTCTCCAGTTGACTAAGGAAAGGAAATCCAGTGGTCATATTTAGAATTTTCATTGTGAAAAAAACAAAAAAACAGATTCTGCAAATTAACAATATCCAACAGTAACTTACAAGAGAGAGGATATGTTATCTGGTGCAGGTAAGGTCTTGTCGACATGAGAAGTTGTAGCTGACACAGAGACTAACTCACATCCAGCAAGCTGTTGAAATCAACAGGAAAATTGAGATTCATTTATCGACTGAAATATCACTTAATGAGTTGGTGCTTAGTCCCCGACCATGCTTTATACATTTATAAATGGTAGCCTGAAGTCCGACCTACAACTCGAGCCTACTCCATAACCACTTAAATTTTAGGCCCAGCAAACAACCTATCTGTTTCATAATATATATGAATCGACATGAGAAGTTGTAGCTGACACAGAGACTAACTCACATCCAGCTAGCTGTTGAAATCAACAGGAAAATTGAGATTCATGTATCGACTGAAATATCACTTAATGAGTTGGTGCTTAGTCCCCAACCATGCTTTATATACATTTATAAATGGTAGCCGCCTGAAGTCCGACCTACAACTCGAGCCTACGCCATAACCACTCAACTTTTAGGCCCAGCAAACAACCTATCTGTTTCATAACATATATGAATCTACTGAGAACTTCCCAATTCCACGGCAGTCCCAAAATGCAGTTAATTAAATGCAGATATTTATGAGACAACTGAAAGATAAAGTTCAGTGATGCAATACAGGAAGAAAAGCTATAGAAAAAGTGGTCTTCAAAAACACTTCGATATAAGTACAACTAGAATGATACATACAGTAGATATAACTTCAAAGACCATTCATGGATAAGCAGCAGAGAATTCTTTAAAAGAACAGAGTATGTTCAGAGAAACCAAGCTATAGTTTAATACTACTAATTACTTAAAATGTGATATTACCATCCTCAGTCCTGCGACAAAATGTACTCCCATATCCAGAATGAAACCTCCCTGCCATAAAGGAGATAATCTTGTTATCATGAAAGACATCTCCAGGAAACTGGGATTCTTAAAACCATATATAACGTTTATAATTTACAAGTAAAGATTACATTTACTTCAAAACCTAAACAGGTTACAGTCATGCTAAATAGGTAGAGGATTGTATACAGAACAACAAAATGCAACACGCACACATGTTAATCCATCACACTTTTGATTTAGAAATGTCTACCTTAAATAAGAACTTCTATAGTTTGATTAATTGGATTAATGGGGTTTGACATGATCCACAGCCATGCCAACATCGCTATTTTCATGTTAGTTTTGAGTTGTGTTATCATGTTGAGTCAAAAATTACCACCCCATTATACGACCATTTCACAAAGAAATAGCTTGCACTAAGATGATACTAGGTATACAGATATGCTGGTAATCTCTAATGAATGGGGAGAAAATTCATATCCGGCTATATAGGGAAGCACATACATTAAAATTGCGCCTCCAGGAGCTTGAAAAGTAAGGGTTCGAACTGTTCATTGATCCTTCAACAATAACTTGGATGCTCATCACATCTCCAATTTCAGTCATTAGTTTCTTGCCCTGCGCAAGCAACAATTAGGGTCTCTTAAGTAAAAACAGTAAAAATAGTTGAACAAGATTAATATACAGCAACTAGAGTACCTCAACAAAAGCGGGTTCAAATCTATAATTTTCTGCAACAGCCCAAATTGGTTTGACAGGGTTATTAGCAACAATTGACTCATAACTTGACAGGGCACTTTCCAATTCGCTATTAGCTGCATTATCAAATCAATAACAAAATTCGATAAGACTATAACAAAATTTGGATGCAAGAGAAACCATATACTATCTAAACACAATGTGTACAAATTAACTTCAATATTGGTGCAATTATATCATATGCTAAGATTTGGTTGCCAGTAAAGAGATTAATAGTCAGAATTTCAATTTAAAATGTCATACAATAAAAAGAAAAGGCAACATATAGCACATTAAAATCCAACCGACACTGCATCATACTTACAAGCTGCCGCTGGTTTCTCTTCAAGCCCACCAAGTTAGCCAAATGATAGCGAATATATACAACAAACACAAACAGGAGAAAAAGTTCAGTCCATGGTACTGGAGAAAAAACTAACAAATTACCATTGAATCATACGGTCAGTCAGATAAGAAAGAATACACCAGTCCGTCAGATGGCAGTTGATAACTATCAAATCCTCACATAAATTTACAGTTCAAACAAAATTAGAGCTAACCTTGAAGGACATGCTTCCCTGCCTTGAGCAGCCTCAGTGAGAAATCAGCCTGCATGAGTTATTAACACTACCAGAGTTTTAGTCAATCCAAATTATATGTAGCACTCCAGTAATTCTATTCATCAATGATTCAATATAAAGATCCTCAAAAGAGTAAAATAACCACACACAATTTTTTTTTTTAAAAACGTACAAGCTTTGGTAATTAAAAGAAGAAGCAAGCTTTACATCCAAATGGAAGCTATACCTGAGCTTGACCAGCTAAAACCACTGCAACACCAAGAATTGAACTATCCCCAATAATTTCTTCAAGACCCTTATCACCCCATTTGCATTCAACTCCTGGAAAATGCTTTCGAGCAATCTCAGTGGCACCTCTAGCAGATTCCTACAGTGAAACCAAAATGAACATTATTTAAGGCTCTGGTAGACTGATTGAGCCAATATTAAAAACAAAAGGGAGAAAAATTGCAGTACCTCTGTGCGGCTCCAAATGGCTTTAAGAAGGAGGAGGTTTGAGATCTCAGCGAGCCTGGGAATGTATTGGGTCCTCATAAAAGTTCCAGCTCCGAGAATGGCAATCGCGGGCGCCTCTCCCATTTTTCCAAAATCCAACTACACCTTCTTGCTTTTCTTGCAAATCTAGCAACCGGGTTTTTCAGTCGTCTAAATTTGCAAGAGATCATTGCTTAATTTAGATTATTTGTCTTGCATGTTTTAAAATTGGAAATTTCGTTCGTGGAGAAAGATGGTGACTGAGAGCGAGGGTGGGGACATAATTCTAACGAGATAGTTTGTGGCTTTGCCGTCTCAATATTTACCCTCGTTACTAATTTTCCTTCTAATCTTTTATCTCAACTAATTTTTTCACTAAATCATTACTAAATATTATTATCCAATTTATCATTATCATAGTATTTATTCATATTTTATTTAAATTTTTATTTGAAAAAGTCATATGTTAGAATATTAAATATAATTTATCATCAGTAATTTTTTTTATTATTAATGTTCTTTGATATATTTTTGTGCTTAAAATGTAACAAAATTAACGAAATCCAAAGCTAAATATGATTTAAGGCGTTTTGATATGTTTCTTTAACTTTTGAATTACAAACAAATTGAACAATTAAATAAATGGGAGAGAAGTTATCAAAAAATAAATAAGAGAGAATTGCGTTGATTATTTTGAAGTTCAATCATTATAAAAGATGAGCAATTAATTGATAAGTGAACGTTGATGTGAGTTTGATGGACACGGTGATGGGATACGGATTGGTAATTGTTTTTCCAACCGATTGAAATTTTAATTTGAAAACGCAAAACGATAATATAAATTTAGGTTGGTTAACCATAACTTCCTTTTTTTTTTTTTATGTATATAACAACTTAAAAATTTTCGTTATTTTTCCAATGTCAAAACACAAGTTGCATAATACTGATATACGTGGCTACCAAAATAGTAAATCTAAAACAAATAAATATGTAAATGCAAAGGTCATTTGGAATAGGACAATACTTACATCCCACCAGGGTGGGATGCCCTCGTGTCACCCTTTCGATTTATTAAATTGTCTTTGTACATATATCATAATCGGAATCGTTCATTCTCTAAATCATCATGTCAAGATCATATCCGTAAAAAATAAGTAAGATTGGAGGTCGTTTAGTTATTCATATTTATCAATTAAATGAACGATTCTCCATAAGGATCCTAATTTTTATCAAAATCGTTGATTTATTTGATACATGTGAATGACTAAACGACCTCCAATCTTGTTGATTTTTTACGGAGATAATGTTGACATAATGATTTAGAGAATGAACAGTTCCGATTATGATATATGTCAATATGTAATTGATTCATATCAAATGAGTGGTATGAGGGCATACAGGGTGGGATGCAAGCATTGTACTTTTGAATATGTTAAAAGTTAAACAAGTATCAGTTGGTGCTATGGTAAAAGTTGAAACCCTATTTACATAAAATGAACGAAGATTGGCATTTGAAGCGAGCTTTGATAAAAGCTTTGAATTCTTCGTTAACTCCACTAAATTGGTAGAAAGAGCTTTTGCTTTTCCCATACATGCTATCTGCTTAAGTTCCTGTAAGTCCAGAATTATATCCGGCATCGGAAACCTCCATTGAAAAGGCACCCTAAGCATGGGGACTACTACTGAAGACTCCAGTCTACGAATATCTCGTCATATTCTTTCCGGCCAAACGTGTTCTCAAACCATTCTTCAAGGGCATCTTCCTCTATCACCAAAACACCATTTACCAAATGTTTGAACATTTCCCATTCCGTATCCAAACTCAACTCTCCCCTCCTTCCAAGCATTAGAAGATCTGTGTAGTACACAATCCTATAGCCCAAATTTCGGTCATCTCCACGGCAACCGTGCTTCATGAAGTACTTGGTGACCAAACCATGTAGAGTACTTGTATCCTCACAGACTCCTAATCTAACTCATGTCCACCCTAATAGTATGTTTTCTCCATCTCCAGATCGTTTGTAAACGTCTAGTGGTGGCTCATCATAGGCCCAAGCGTAAAAAGCTTTCTTCCTAAACTGACTCCATTTCGTCGAGTACAGACTAATTCTATCAAGCATAAGTATCGCATGTCGGGCCAAATAGACTATTCGATACTCAGAAACGGCATTCCCTTCATGTAATAGGCTCAAAATTTGATGTTGGAGCTGTTCTTTATTATCGAATTCCCTCAAAGCTACCGAACCTGCATAACCATGTTCCGTATTTGGCTCATCTTCATCAGCAAGGACTATACAAACCATCAATGGCTCATTTTCATCTCTATAAAGCCTAAAAAATGCTAGGGGAAATTCCTTAAATTTTTTAGTAGGGAACATAAACTTCCTCATTCTGACGATTGATCCGTTCGAGTGTGCGGTAGTGGAAAAAAGCAAAGAAATTGACAATCTGGGTTTTGTGGTTTGGTTTGTTCCTACATGTTGTCCAAATTATAGTGTCCCACTCCTCTAAAAAAAGCACCTAAGGAATACAAATCCAAAGCAATCCTCAACATAGGTGGTAAGTACAAATCCAAAGCACCTAAGGCCTAAGGAATACAAATCAGGTAAGGAAAACAAGAAAGAAGAAAAAGCACATGCCTTGTGACTGCTAAGCTATCTAGTTTTCTTTTAAGTTTTGCTCACTTAATGCTTTTCAATTCTGATTTTCATGTTTTCAATACTATAGGGTGTCCCAGGTAGTTACATGGATTGAGAAGCTAGCTTACATAAACATCGATAGCAGGTATGCTATTATCTAGCAGTCTACGAATCTCTTAACTTTTGCTCCACTAGTTATTTAATTCCTTGGATATATTGATATCGATCACAGGTATGTGATATCGAGAGAAACAACAGAAAAGTGTTGATGATGGCTGAGTGGTCAAACCTTCCTCCATTTTGTGTATAGCTAAACGAATGGATTCCTTGGAGGAGTTCATTGTTGTAGGCACAGTTTGTAAATCATGGAGATCAGCTACCACCAAAGAAAACTACTTTACCAGTAGTGAATTACAATCAAAACATCAAGTTCCACTGCTTGTGCTTCCACAAGAGAAGGCTGCTAGGACTCCTCGTAAGGTTCTCAGCCTCACAAAAGAAAAGATTTTTGAACTAAATCTTTCCCCAATCGATGGTAAGCGTTGCCATTCGTCTTTAGGGTGGGTGCTCACTCTATCCAAAGATCTGAATTTTAGTCTCATACATCCTTTAAATCATGCCCGAATTGAGCTGCCAGATGGGAACTCCAGCAGCTGGCGACCTTTGAATTCTGGTACTCTAGCCAAGTTTTTCTTATCATCGAGCACATCTTGGACATCTGATTACACAGTCATGGTTTTGGGACTGGGAAGTTTTGGAGTTTGCGGCCCAGGGTTAGAGGTAGACGGTGAAAAAAATTGGACAGTTGTAAATTGCTCAAGTGAGCATATATACTTAGATGGTATAGCTTATTACAAAGGACAGCTTTATGTTGTGGAGAGCACTGTTCGTGTTTATGTTTTTGATGCTACCCAAGGCTTTAAGCAAGCTACTGGATTGGTTGGTGGACTGGGCATTTTTCTGATTTATGGTGTTATTTAGTGGCTGTGCTTCAACTTGAAGAGTTATGCTATTGTGTCTATATTTTCTGGGTTTATGGAATCTCAGAAACCAGGTTACCTTCCAACAAACACCGGTGATGGCTGTAGGACTTCTTCCTAACTGGATAGCGTCGGCTGATGAATACCTTCAGAGCCAAGGTGTAGTGTCGCATGCTCCAATTCAACCTTCAAAGCCAAGGTGCAGTGTCGCATGCTCCATTTCAACCTTCAAAGTTAATGTTGACGGTGCTGCTTGTCCAGGGAGCTTATGTCGTGGCGTTTGAGTGGTGATCAGAGACTGCCTGGGGGAGCTTCTGGTCGCTGCTGCCATTCCCCTCACGGGGGCTTTCACTCCTAACGTAATGGAACTGTATGCGGTGAGCCATGGTATGCAGGTTGCTAGGGACGCAGGTCTCTCCGTGCTCGTCGTTGAATCAGACTCCATGACCACAGTTCATGCGATCAATGGTGAGGGGCATTTTTTTGGGAGTGAAGGACTGCTGGTCACTGAGATTAGGCTTCTTGCAAGGTCCTTTGTGCGGGTTTCTTGTCAATATAGGCCTAGGAACTGAAACACAACTGCCCACAACCTTGCACTCCACGCTCTTCTGCTTCCAGAAATGCAGGTTTGGGTGGAGGAAGGCCGACCGTGGCTGATGGAGCTTGTGGAGGCTGACATGAGCACTGAATGAGTTTGCTATCTCTGTTTTTGGTCTGTTCCAGTGAGGTTTTGACAATGTTTTCTTTATGCTTCTGTCATAAGTTTTCAGGTGCGTGACACTTTTTTTCCTTCGCCATATTGAAAGCCCGGCAAGGTTTTGATGAGGCCACATTTGTGCACCCCCTAATGTATTTCTTGATTCATCAATGAGAATTGCATTCATTCAAAAAAAGAAAAAGAAAAAAAAAGCAAGCTGAGTTGAGAGCTGTTTCTCCAGAGATTCCAAAGGAAATTAGAGGTCTAATCCTAGTGCAGTATATTTGGTGGACTAGGGTGGGGAGCTGTTGTTGGTTTTCTGCTTTGAGTTACCTAAACTCATATATCAAACAATTGGGTGTAGAGTTTTCAAGCTCGTATTTAGTAATAATTCATGTTGGACAAGTTAGAGGAGGTAAAGAGTTTGGGGGAACCCTCTACTTTTCAGGCCCCTTGGTTGTCTGGCATGTAATGTAAGGCCCCTTGGTTGACCATAAAACAAGCTCAAAAGTTTGATTTACTTTTCCCTATGAATTTGAATGAGATAACCCTCAAGTTTAATCAATCAAAAGTTACCGCCCAAGGTATATCTCATTTGCCCCCTTCTGGTCTCTTCCAAGCTGTACTTTTTGCCAATAACATATGAAAGGGCCTATCAGAAATAATTGAATCCAAGCTGGAAGAAAGAAAGACAC
Organism: Oemleria cerasiformis; assembly: GCA_037349345.1. Taxonomy (NCBI): domain Eukaryota; kingdom Viridiplantae; phylum Streptophyta; class Magnoliopsida; order Rosales; family Rosaceae; genus Oemleria; species Oemleria cerasiformis. The sequence continues at coordinate 1,184,433 of JAZGTL010000006.1, forward strand.
CATTGAACACTTTTTTTGATCTGACACCATTGAACACTTATTGAAACATAAACATCAAAGTTACATGCTTCTCTTGTTGATCAGATATCCCCCTTCACGAAAACCCTAATAAAGACTTCTTTGATTGATGAAAACTGAAAAACTACAAGAAAAAAAGATCAGCTTATTACTGAACCTGCAAAGAAATTTGGACCTTAAAACCCTGGCATTACCATAATCTTAACCCAGCTCGAACCATTCAAGCTCTGCCTATCCATGAAAATGTCTTCCATGTAATGTGGATCAAAGCTCCTATTCTCTTCCACCCTCAGAATTCTTCTGGTCACAAAACTTGCTGAATCCTTCACACCAATATTTTGTATAAGACCGCCTTCAAAAACCAATTTTAAATTTTAAATGGTTGTTGATAGCTTCAACATGGCATAAGACCGCCTTCAAAAACCAAAAACCCAAATCGAATCCCTGTTTCATTAATATAATGATTTCTCAACCAGTAACATCAAAGATTTCTCATACACAGTTGCAGCAACTAGAAATGAATAACATCATTAACATCAAACAAAATCATTAGCGGAATAGCCGAAAGACAAATTTGGGACTGTGCAGGTCAATGAAGTTATCTTCAGCAGCTTCTAATGACTGTATAAATATGGCTTCTCTGGGTTCCTCACTCACTCCGCTATGCGTAGCATACTCCAATGCCATTTCATAGTCCACCTGCAAAATTTTTGTGCAAGGATTAGTGAATGCATTTCGACTTGGGCATATCTACATAAACATCTACAGATGATGTACATCCACCTCGTCCCCAGTGCCTAGCTTTCTTAACAAAAAAATTTCAAGGTTAGTTGAATTTCCCTGCCTTGGCGTGTCCAAAACATTTATTTACTGATAAGCAGAAGAAAACTAATCATCATTTTAAGAATAAACGATTTACAAAGCATTTTAAAGAGTTGCCTATTGCAAGAGATGTGTACTAGATGCACAGTAAATATACAAAAAAAAGAGAGCAGAAAACGAGACACATGAAAAATCGGTTAGGCATCATCTCACCTGTTCAACATTTTGCAGAAGCTTCTCTCTGAGTATTTCTTTTGTAACCTTGCGCGTTGATATTTCCTTATATAGTTCTTCATCCTTATCCTTGAAACGTTGCTTCTTTGATGGATCTAATTGTTCCATTTGCTTCCACTGATCATATAAAAGAGTAGCAACATTATCGAGATACCTGAAAATTGATAGATTGTTTCAATTCATGTGGACTACGGAAAATGATAATTCAGGAAAAGAATAGAGGCCAAGGAAATGGCTAGTCTTACTGGCTTAAACTTCGCTTTCTCTCCTGCTGTTCACGAGCGTGAATTTTCTTCACCAGCTTCGTTCTTAGCTGGATGCAACACTGTTGAATGGCAGACTGTAGAGGCATTGTTTGTTAGTTAATTTGTTTATGTAATGATTGGAGAGTAAATTTATGATGAAGCAACCCTTACCTTGACAGCTGAAGCTATTTCAGTTATATCATCCCCAATATACTCCTTTCCGGTTCCTTTAAATGGTATTTTTGTGCTTACAATGCTCACAAAGACACCAATTTTGTCCTGAGTTTGGTTGATTTTGTAACTACTCCAACTGAAAGAATATATATCACAATGTCTTAGTGAGGTTGCAAGATACCCGCTATAGTATTTTTGGTGTAGAACCAGTAACCCAATTTTAGCAACTGTAGAATTTTTTACTTACTTGATTCTCTTAAGAGCAGTCCTGGTGACAACATCAGCACCTTGCTCGAAAAGAAGTGGAATTCGGTTTGCAAATCGGAAAATATTCAAGCCCTAAAATGGAAACTGGAAAGCTTCATAAATGTCGTACTAGCCGAAGAAATTGAAATCAAACTCTACCATACATTTAGTAGTATTCAACTAGTAATCAGGTAAACTGGCATCATAAAGAAAAGAGAAGCTATAAGAATTCTAGTTCGATTTGTCAACAGACCAGCTATATTGACTGTAAACATTAATAGACAGTAACCTACTTGCTTTACATCTTTTCCACCCACACTGACACCAGCTTCCACAATGAATGGATGGCCTTCAAAAACCCGAGCACTGTATAGTATATGACGTAAAGAACCACCATTTGGGCACAAAGTTAATCAATCAGTAGAAATTAACAAATAAACTAATTATATATTCTTAACAGTCAGCTTTCTACAAGAATTTCTAGCAAAAATTCACATGAACTAGAAAAGTTAGCATTCAAATAACCTTCCTGAATAAGTTGCGACCATCTCTGGATGCAGCTCCTTTATAATTCCTAGACGAAGATTGTATTCTCCCGCAGGACTCAGACACTGAAAATAGTGAGTAAGTAAATGGCCAACCACATAGTCAAGACTGAATCTTACATTGAACGGAGAAACCAAAAATTCTTACATCACCACTAGGATCATCAAATTTAGCTTGCCGAAATAACTGATGAATACGAACAATTTGCTGAGAACTTAGAGCTTTAATAGGCATCTTTGGACTGAACTCAGGACCCAATTCCCCTGAAAAAAAGAACCATATACTTAAGCATAAAAGGAGTAGCACCACAATCATGAAGAAACAAAAAACTTCAATGATGCAATGATACAAAAAACCCAACAGGATGTACAAATGTAATACTTTCTTCTACACTAAAATTCAGTCAGCTCATGTACGTGATACAGAATCCTTGAAGTTTTGATCTCAATTATTACCATGAAAGACCTTTGTAGGGAAAACGTAGTAAGTTGCATAATTAATTGGGGCAAGATAGTGACCTATGAAGACAGTCTGTACAACACAATACGAACACAGAAAAAAAAAACCTAACCTTAGGATACAAAATTTGGGGCATACCACTAGAAGAAAGAAAAGAAAAGAAACATTTGGGGCCAGAAGTGGTAAACACCTGAAGTTTTATAACACCCTGTTACCCCATGTATTAACAATACGTGACAGTTTCTTGTCTTTTTCCCCCAGGTGTTCGACAATATCATGAAAAACCTGGGGTAGTGTTGGTGCTTTGTAGATTATGTCAGAGGTTTACCAATTAGTCGTTCGGCATAAGCTTTTCGTATATTAACAAATTCATGCTGAAGAAACTGTAAAAGATTTTGCTTTGGAGTTTCTTCAGATAGGCGTTTTATTAGCAATAAGTCAACAGACGATGGATGATGCTTTGTCTCTAGAGGAACTGGAGGCATCACATCCGTTCTCCGCGCAAACCTTATGGTTACACTTTTACTGCACAAAAGTAAAATTTAGTAGATTCGTTGAAGACATATAGTCCTATGTATGCACTTGTGTGTGTGAGAGGAGAGGGAGAGGAGGAAGGGAGCGCTTACTCTGGTGCATCTGACACAAATTTAAAAAGAAACTCAGCATAAGGAGTGATAACAGCCATTTGCCGCATGTAATGCAATATTTTGGACTGCACATGCCAAACCGAATTTATTAGCTAAGGAAAAATAAGCTTAGTTAATTACACTGAACAATATTTGTCAAATATAATCACAATACATTGCATACATGTTGAAACACTACTAATCTGAAATGTATTGATATGACATTAACCAGTGATTACTACATACACGGTAAGTTGTCCAGTTTCCTTCAATAACAACTTGGATCTCAGCTCCATGCCACCGGTTTTGGTTATCACGTTTTTCATGTATATGGACATGAGGAATGTTCCTAAAAACACAAAAAAAAGTGTCATTGTGATACTCAAAAAGAGCTTAAACTTGAAAGCATATTTCTTTAGTGTTCGAAATTATCAGAGATTCCTAATACCCAGGGAAACCTTCATAAATAAAAAAATAGAGAGAGGAAGACATACATATGCGGAATAAACATATTTTTATCATAATATCAGAAAAATATGTATATATTATTTGATATGCAATATGCATAAAAGGCTATGTATGATATATATAAGCTTCAAGTAACAACACCAAATTGATATCTTATAGCTTACACTGTAATCAAGTCATACCTATGAATATCTATATCCAGCCTGCAAAATGAAATATAATTTTGGCCCTTCATAGATGACGAGATCTCTATAGGAAGCCCTGTACTCATCTTCGACCAAATTAATGCCTGCATAAGTGAAAATAGATCATTAATTGAGGTTATACACGTGATGAAGTACGCATATGAACATTTGAATGGTATGGCAATAAATACCATCTTTGCACCAAGACCGAACTTCCCACGTGTCTGCTTCAAGCCATATTTTGTCCCAGATAATACTGCATGAAATCACATATTCAGAACAAGATTACAAATGTGTGATAGAGGTGGCATGCTTATCTATGACTGGAAACAATTATTCAAAGTCATTTACAAAATAGTTGTTTAGTTAAAAGAAAGACGCCAAATGAAAACTTTAGTAAAGTAACTCGATGACCTCGTCCAAACATATTTGGAATGTCATCATGCGGCATTCCTTTCCCATTATCCTGTATTTAAAACCAATTTCAGGTATGAGAGTTACATCCATAAAGAACCAAAACAATACCATAGTATGCCTAGAGAACTGTAGAAGGAGAGTGCATCATACCTTGCACGTAACCCTGTAAAATGAAGCCTCACCTCGACCCTTCATGATCTTTGGAGCAGGCTCTTTGACTTTCTTTCCAATGGAAGCATTTTTTGCTTGTAATTCCTGAGTACGCGCTTCCTTTGCTAACCGTTTCTAAATAGAAAGAACAAATAACAAGATGAATATATGATAACTTAGTTATCCACAAAATAATAACAAAGAACATACAGAAATGGTCACAGAATCGGGAACATCATATACTGTGTCCTCGTTTTCTCAAATTCAGCAAGTTAATTTATTTGTAAAGTAATTGGAAGAGGCAATATGTGATTCATGAAGAATGAACACCGTATGAAGACATGCAACATCGCACATAAAATTTGGAGGAGAGAGTTCACAATGTTGACGAAAAATAAAACACTCCAAAGCAAACATGAACAGAATGAGATAAGAGTTTCCTTTAGTGTGTGGTGGGGGGAAGATATACCTCACGAGCCTTAGCTGTTTCATAGTCATCATATAGCTCCTCGTCAACACGGTCTCGATCAATAAGACCAATCATAGAATTGAACTTGCTTTTTTCAATGTCTTCACTGCAATAACCCTTTCACATTCAGTATATACAGAAATTCACTGTCACTTTGAACATATCACAAAGGTGACAACATTAACCAATTAGAAGTCAAACTTTATTGACTGTATTCACCCCTCATCGTTTGAATCAACATGCCTGAGAAATTTCATATGGGTATAATAACTAGCACTTACATTGTTATTTCTATCACAGGAAGCTCAGATATGGACTCTGTGGAATCAAGTGAGTTCTCAACAAGTTCCCTTACAGTAGTGTAAAGACATTTCCCTGGCTGAAAACACACAACGAAGAAAAAAAGATCAAAATACACAATGAGACACATAAATTTCTAGGCTTTTCCAGTTTGTGAACTAATAAACTAATAATCAAAATAATCTAAGATCCACACAAACTTTTCCCTCTAAGCTTTATACTTTATAGCTGACTTCGATTTATGGATTTATATGTCAAATTGTCAGTTTATCGGTGTTAAAAAAAACCAAAAAAGATTTGATAAGAAAGTGTGGAAAAGCTAAATTCAAACCCATATGATCAGAAACACATAGGAATACAAAATTGATTTCCCCAATTCATCAAACTTTGGGAATTGATAACAAAAATGTAGAAGCAACTTAAGCCTTAATTACATCATGGACAGCCTCCACTAAACCTATGGTAACATATTTGAAGTACAAAACCTAAAAATATTATCTTCACCAAAACGAAAGGAAAAACAATTAAAACAGAGAAGGAAGAAAAGGGCATACATTATCAAATCCAGCAATGTTCTTGTTCTCCGCAAAGAACTCAGCGGGTGATTCTGCAGAAAACAGTGTAATTAATATCCAAACCAATTACACGCATACAGAAAACACAGAGAGAGAAAGAGACTGACTCTGCTCAAGAACACTATCTTTGGGCTTTTTGGGCGTCTTTGATTGGCGTTTCTTAGGATCTGGTTTACTCTTGACGCTACCTCCATCTTCCATTTTAGATTGGAAATAAAATTTTCACCCAATAAACCCCAAATTGAAAGGAAAAGCCCCGAGCAATGAAGAAGAGGAGGAAGAAGATGAACCAGAAAAGCTAAGGCTTTGTTAGTCACAGATTAAGCGTGAGGCTTCAGTGCTTCATGACGATCTATGGTGGTGCGGTCAGCTTCATAGCCGTTTGGCGGTGGGCTGTGTTCTTCGGAGGGTATCAGTTCTGTTCAGTCAATGCAAATGGGAACGTTACAAAAAAAAAGGATAGAGAATGAGAATATAGATACGATAAAAATGGACGGTGCAGATTTGGTCAGGCTACGACACTTTCTGTTCTTGTGTGCACTGGATCAGCACTCCAGTTTTATAGACCATTATATTTCCCGCCCAATTTAGGGGAGGAGGAAAGACCGGTCTATAAAGTAGGGCTGAGCATTAGACCGCGGAATTGGCAAAACCGACCGAATTGGACTGATCGGTTTGATTTCGTATTTTTCGGAGTAGATTAAATATGTAATTTGGAAAGGCTCAATGGTGATTTGGTCGAGTTAAATCGGTTTACATTTATAATTAATTTGAAAAAGCAAATGGTGATTTAGTCGGTTTACATTTATGAATAATTTAATATTATTGTTATCATTGATTAGTATAATATTGACATTTGAAAACAATAAATCTAAAAAAACTCTAGTCACCTCCTCCCTCTTTCTCAAATTATCACACTTTCTTCTTCGTTCTCTACATCCATCATTATTGATCGGTTCTCTTCCGTTAATTATCTAATTATCTCTTAAATTGTTCTTAATTTTAAATTGGATACATTCTAATGAATATACTATGTATTACTAGTTCCGGTTGCCAACAGATGCTTTCATTTTCCTCAATCAAGGTAAAGAAGTTTCGGATACGACAAAATATTTTGTTATATAAGATATAAATATTATATTGGATTGAATTGAAAAAATTATAAAATTCAAGCTATTTTGAAAGTATGAATGAATGGTATTTAATTTCTAGTTTTAGGAGAATTAGAACGACGTACCGGAATAATTAACTAGACATGAAAAAAAAACTTATTCAATTTAATCCCCTCTAAATGATATATGATAAAAGAAGTACGTGTTTTTCGTGTCAAATCAGCATGCTTCTTAAAAATTGAAAATCATTATTTACTTCTATTTTCAAAATAACTTGAACTTCATAAATTTTCCAATCCAATTCAATAATTGACAATCTGGGTTTTGTTTGGTTTGTGCCTAAATGTTGTCCAAATTAAAATTATAGTGTGTTTCCCACGCCTCCTAAAAAAGCACCAAAGCAATCCAAATCCTCTTAGGAACACAAAAAAATCTCAACATAGGTGGTAAGTACAAATCCAAAGCACCTCAGGAATCCAAACCCGGTAAGGAAAACAAGAAAGAAAGCTAGTTTATATAAACATCGATAGTGTGAGAATATGAAGGTGCAAAAATTCTACATTGGAAAGTTGCACAATCTTGCAAGGGTTTATAAGGACTTGAACCTCTCCCTCCATAGCCAATTAGTTTTGGAGTGTAACCTCAACTTCCTTCATGGTTTCAGAGCGGGTTATCTCACGTGTAAGGTTTAACCGCCACACGTGCTCCACGTCACCCAATATGAGTTGTCCACGTTTTAGGCTTAAAAATTCGCCATACGTGAATGGACGTGTCCACGTCACCCACTATGAGTTGTCCACGTGTTAGACTTGAAAATTCGTCACACGTGAAGGGACGTGTGAGAATGTAAAGGTACAAAAATCCCACATTGGAAAGTTGTATAACCTTGCAAGGGCTTATGAGAACTTGGGCCTATTCCCCCATAACCAATTGATTTTGAGGTGTAACCTCAACTTCCTTCGTATAGCAGGTTTTGCTATCTAGCAGCCTACGAATCTCTTTAGTTTTGTCCCATTGGTTATTTAATTCCTTGGATATATTGATATCGATAACAGGCCGGTATCGAGAGAACCAAAAAAGAACAGTGTTGATGATGGCTGAGTACCTTCCTCCAGAGCTTATTTTCTGTGTATAGCTAAACGAATGGATTCCTGGGAGGGTTTCATTGTTGTAGGCACGTACAGTTTGTAAATAACCATTTTTTTCGGGCGCGAGGACCCCTTTTTGTTTATTCCAGCGGAGTCTCTGGATTTGCTACTTCGCGTAGCTCTCGAGAGCGTGGAGTTCGACCGGAAAGCGCCTTCCGAGATTTTGGAAAGCCTTTGTAAGGACCGGCACGAATCGCCTTTCTACTCCAGCGTTATAGAATCAAAAGCCGATGCTTTTTCTCAGTTATGGGAACAACACCGAACGACCAATTGGCTAAGCGTCGGCGTAACCAGGAGCATGCTGAGAAACTACTTTACTAGTAGTGAATTACGATCAAAACATCATGTTCCACTGCTTGTGCTTCCACAAGAGAAGTCTGCTAGGCCTCCTCGTAAGGTTCTCAGCCTCACAAAAGACAAGATTTTTGAACTAAATCTTTCCCCATTCGATGGTAAGCGTTGCTATATATTCGTCTTTAGGGTGGGTGCTCACTGTATCCAAAGATATGAATTTTAGTCTCGTACATCCTTTAAATCATGCCCGACTTGAGCTGCCAGATGGGGACTCCGAATGGCCACCTTTGTCTTCTGGTATCCTAGACAAGTTTTTCTTATCATCGAGCCCATCTTGGACATCTGATTACACAGTCATGGTTATGGCACTGGGAAGTTTTGCAGTTTGCAGACCAGGGTTAGAGGTAGACGGTGAAAAAAAATTGGACAGTTGTAAACTGCTCATGTGAAGATGTATACTTCGTTGATATAGCTTATTACAAAGGACAGCTTTATGTTGTGGAGATCAATGGTCGTGTTTATGCTTTTGATACTACTCAAGGGTTTAAGCAATTAAGCCGAGTTGAGAGCTGTTTCTCCAGAGATTCCAAAGGAAAGTAGAAGTCTAAGACCTAGTAAAGTACATTTGGTGGTTCTCTGCTTTGAGTTACCTATAAGTCCTAAACTCAGTTGTACATATCAAACAAGTGGGTGTAGGGTTTTCAAGATCGTATTTAGTAATAATTCATGTTTGGACAAGTTAAAGGAGGTAAAAAGTTTGGGGAATAGATCCTTGTTCCTGGGTAGATTTAGTTCTTCCTTCTCTGTTGAGGCCTCAGGCTCACATAATTCTGGATCTCAGTGGAAGCCGAATTGCATATACTTCATGAACGGTGTACAATTGGGGTCGTTTCCGAAAGAATGATGGTAAATTTAGTAAATTGAACGTGGACTCGGGCATCTTTCATATGGATGATGGACAAATAGAGCGACCCTTTGCCAACTCACTGAATAAGTCATCATTCATGGGAGGGATACAGTACTGCATTTCTGGGTTGAGCCCAGTTTCTAAAGTTACGCTTGCTATATATTTTTGTGTTTGCTTTTCTTTCTTCTTCCTCTACTTGAGTGTTTGTTTTTCTTTATAATTATTCTCTACTCTTGTAAAACTACAATCAATTTTGGATACAATAGGCATATCGCTAGAAGAAAATAAAATAAACATTTGGGGCAACAAGTGAAATTTTATTACACTGTTACTGTTACCCCATGTATTAACAATCGGTGCCAGTTCCTTGCCTGTTCGACAATATTATGAAAATTGAAAATCGTCTTTTATTTATTTTTACTTTCAAAATAACTTCAACTTCATAAATTTTCCGAATCTATTTCTATAAATGAGCTCTACATCACTACATGTGCGTACTGTGATTAATTTCAATAATATTTTTACAAGCCATAGGAGAGGAGTCTCCGATCCCCTCTGTCTCTATCGGCCAGTTCACGAACTTTCACACTACAATATAACGATAAGAACAAATTAGTCAGGACCATTTTGTAGGCTGCATGCATGATAGCACGTTCACATATATACGCACGTACGATCGCCATGTGCTTTTGTTCATTTTCGCACGCAGCAATAAATATATATATATATATATATGGTTTATGATATATATATATATATATATATATATATATCACGAGCTATCTTAATTATTACAAAAATTAAAAATTGGATGTAAGGGACAAATGTAGCAGCATGGACCATTTTTTTTATGGCTGATCGAGTGACGGAAAGGGGAATTACATATTATGGACCACCCTAGGATTTTTAATTAATTAATATAATGTGATGCTCTTGGAAACATTCATAATATATAAGAATCTTCATAAATAACAAGGAAAAGAAATGAACTAAATTAGCATGATAAACTATAAATATATAGGCTAATTATATTAAATGGAGCTAGTAGTGGTCGTACTGCTAGTTTTCGACATTATTTACTACTTAATTAATTACATATATATATATATATATATATATATATATATATATATTTTTCATACGGGTAGCTAGCTTAAATATAAAGTCAATCAATATTTATTAATTAATACATCAATGATACAAATAATATATAATTTTAAATTATACCGATAAGATTTTAATACAAGTGAATGATTGTGTGTATATATTTTTAATGTAATTGTACGTTTTGTCTCAATTAAGAATGGAATGCTTTCCATTATCACTGTTAATCGTCACTCTGAAGTATGAAGAAAGTTGAGGTTTCACCCCAAAACCAATTGGCAATGGGATGAGAGACTCAACTCCTTATAAGCCTTTATAAGGTTGTGCAACTTTCCAATGTGTGACTTTTGTACCTTCACATTTTTATACGCCCCCTCTCACACGACCCCTCACGTCTGGCCAATTTTCAAGTCTAACACGTGGATAACTCATATTGGGTGACGTGGAGCACGTGTGGCGATTAAGCCTTACATGTGGGATAAGGCGCTCTGATATCATGAAGGAAGTTGAGGTTCCACCCCAAAACCAATTGGCAATGGGATGAGAGGCCTAAATGACCTTACAAAATTGTGTAACTTTCCAATGTGAAACTTTTGGACCTTCACATTCTCACTTATCATATTCTTCTTATTCATTATAAGTTAATCTAGATATAGTCCATTTTAAGATGAAGCAATTAATTAATTTGGTCTAAATTTTACACGTATAATATATATATTATTCTTCATCAAATTATTTTTCATGTGGCCAATTATTAATATTCATAAGAATTTTAATACTTTATCATAAAAAATAAAAATAAAAATAACATCTTAAAAAATAAAAAAATTAAGGTCTAATCGCTAAAAGTGTGATGCACATGTACACGCGAGGCTTCTGGATGATTCTGTTTGTCCTCTATATAAGGAAAACTTGATGTACTCCAAGCAAACCAAAGACACTCTTATCTTAGTTATCCTGATCTCTTCCCTCCCTATGCAAACGCCCAGCAAACAAAAATGTTGAGGCCCCAACTTCACCAATCACAATCTTCCCAAACCCTCTTTCTTCTCAAGCCCTTCATCCGTGGCCATGGAAGAAGAGCTTCATCACTTCCTCTCTGGTCAAGACCCTCATCAATACCCAAAAGACACAGAATCGTACGAGTTGACTTGATTCCCTCCGACCCTAAAGCCATAGATAATTGTAGTGATAGTAGTACGCCTACTAGCACCACTACTAGTGTTACGAGTACTACGAGTACTACGACTACTACCAAAACTACTCCGACGACGTCGTCTACTGGCCCGTCTACTGACGTTACTGATACTCCTCCTACTACAACTACTACTACTACTGTGACGACTGAAGTTGTCACAGAGAACTTCATTCCTGTTAAGGCCACCCTAACTGTGACGCTTACAGTTGGAGGGTTTTTGTCACACCTTGGTATAAACCGAGGGCTTGATGATATAAAAGATTTGCTTGGTCAATCGCTCTTACTGGAGCTGGTTAGCACTGAGCTTGATCCTAGTAAGTATACATGGAGTTTGACAAAGCATATATATATATATATATTCTAATACTCTATATATGCATGCATTCAAACACACAACTTAATTAACATCCGTACAATTAATAGTTTTTTATTTTTTTACAAAACACTATTCTGCTTTAAAAAATGATAAGTGATGAATAACTAATATAATTATATATACTTGTATCGAAATTTCTTTCTGAGTAACCCTACAGGCATAAGCCATTTTAATATAATTATATATACTTGTATTCCATCATGGTGGTATATGCTCGTACCATCATTTCAATTTATCTAATTATCATTATAGGTATATCTTAATCGTAACCGTCTAACTCCTAAACTGTCATTTCAAGACCATCTATATAAAAAATCAACGAAATTTGAGGATCATCTAGTCATTCATATGGATCAACTAAATGGACGGCTAGCCATGAGGATCTTAACTGTTACTAAAACTATTGATTTATTCGATACATATGAATAACTAAACGACCTCTAATTTTATTTTATTTTTACGGAGATGATCTTAAAATGATGATTTAGAAAATGAACGGTTCCGATTATAATATATGTACAAAAATAATTCGATAAATCGAAAGGGTGATACAAAAAGGTACCACCAAAGTGGGATTCAAGTATTGTCCTTTTAATATATTTATTATATATTATATTCTCAATTTTTTAGGAAAACTAACTTCAGTTTCTTTCTATTTTTATGTTTACGAATACTACAAAATGAATCATAATTTGGATGAATAAGCTATTCGAACTTCATCCCTAAATTCCCACACTCCTAATTAACAATGATGCAAAAAAGAACCTTACGATTCATGAATAGTACTAACTTTTATCTTCAGAGACTTTTTCCCTCTCCGTAGGGCATCTTCTTCAAACTATGAGTTTGAATGGAATTTCATTCTCGATTAACTTGATAGAAAAACATAGTAATTTAATTTAATTTCTAACATTGGTGATCCAATAAAAAAAAAATATCCTAAACCTAGGTTTTTTTAACTAGCTCATGCCTTTTTAGGTATTTTAATTATTTTTTACCATGGTTTAATTAATACATTATTTTAGTGCGCTGCTGCTTTACCTTAAGGCTTGTGTAAAGATAGTATATATATATGTAAGGTAGGCGTGATATGTAGCTTGATTCGCCTAATTCTCTTTCATGACAACGATTTTAATACGTGTTTTTTAGAAAAAAAAAATATGAGGGTAAATGTGTGGAGGCTTGTTGTAGTTTATCATATACAAAATGGTTTGTGAAGGGAAAGAGAGATAGTGATCGGAGGGGCCATCATTATTATATAATCCAATATGATTATAGGACCATGATTCAATTGGCGAGAAACTCATGGTGAAGCAACTTAGTATTATATGGTTTGGCTAGCTACTAGACAACATTACAGAAAGTGAAGCTTTGGTTTTACTTCAAGATGGTCCCAACAAACGAAAATAACACACAATTTGGAGTTCCAACACTCTTCATGAGTACGTTCATGGACCATATTTATGGTCCCAGCAGACTCATTGAGGAATCAACTTGAGGACTTGCATCTTATCCTTAATTCTACACAAAATATCCTAGGATCCACCGATCTCACAAGCCACTTGAATTAAGTATGGTCAGATGACATATTATAGCTAACTCTTAATTTAATGATATTTCTTTATGGATGTACGATGTACGTTCAAATAATCCTTCCAAATTTGAAAGTAACTAGTAAATGAATATTATTAACTCGTTAAGTTTTACGGTGAAGAAACTGGATTGGAGAGGGAGAAGGTTGCCGGATTTGCACACAGGAGTCGCCGGGGGGAAGGTGAGCTCATATACGAGACAGATTTCAAAGTTCCGGTCCATTTCGGCGAGGTGGGTGCTATTTTGGTCGAGAATGAGCACCACAAGGAAATGTTTCTCAAGGAAATTGTCCTCGATGGCCTCCCTTATGGCTCTGTACACCTCAGCTGCAATTCTTGGGTTCACTCAAAGTATCACAATCCTGAGAAGAGAGTCTTCTTCACAAACAAGGTCCACATCGTCATTTCTGAATATAAATCGTTCTCATTATTCATTTCAGTGATACTTCATTTTTCACGTACCCTTTAATATCTATAATTTTGTGTATATATTTTTATGTTGTGGATGAGCAGTCATACTTGCCATCTCACACCCCGAGCGGGTTGCGGAGGCTAAGAGAGGAGGAGCTCGGAACTTTACGAGGCAATGGTGAAGGAGAGCGCAAATTCTTTGATAGGGTTTATGATTACGATGTTTACAACGATCTTGGGAATCCTGATAAAAATTTAGCACTCCAAAGACCAGTACTCGGGGGAGAAGAATTCCCTTATCCCCGTCGTTGTAGAACTGGTCGACCACCATGTGACGCGGGTACCTAATTGTTTTCGTGCTATATGTATTGTATTTTAACAAATATGCGTGTACGTACTGGATGTACGTAGCACATGACTAATATTAATTTATGTATATATACAGATTCACACTCCGAAAAAAGGACCAAGAAGACTTGGTATGTTCCTAGAGATGAAGCCTTCTCAGAAATTAAGCAGCTGACATTTTCAGCAAAGACAGTGTACTCTGTGATGCACGCATTGGTACCGTCGTTGGAGACGGCCATTTCCGACGATGATCTCGGATTTGCGTATTTCACGGCGATAGATTCCCTATTTAGCGTGGGGATTAACTTGCCTCCATTTAAGGAACAAGGGATTCTTAAAACCCTACTTCCTAGGCTTGTCAAGGTTATGTCTTCTGGAGACGATGTTTTGCGTTTTGTACCCCCAGAACCAATGAATAGTAAGCAAACTCGACTTTTTAATTATGTTATGTTGTTATACTGCGAATTTTTGTCCCCCTAATTAAGCAAAATTATTTTTGCGTGGGTGTTTTTAGGGGACAAATTCTTTTGGTTTAGGGACGAGGAATTTGGTAGGCAGACTCTTGCAGGTCTCAACCCATATAGCATCAAGTTGGTGACGGTAAAAAACAGTTACTATTGCAGTGACTATTAAGTTATTTTTATTTTTATTTTACAATTTTAAAATTTTAAAATTTTTATTTTTTCTTTTCTTGTTGCAGGAATGGCCATTGAAGAGTGAATTAGACCCTGAAATCTACGGTCCAGCGGAATCAGCAATCACCGATGAAATAATTGAGCAAGAGATTAGAGGTTTTGTCACCATTCACGAGGTATCTAGATTATATTCTCTTATTATATAATTTGACATATTAATTATTATTCATCTGATTATAACTCGCACCTTAATTATGATTAATTAAATATGTTAAATTAATTGGGGATATGCAGGCCATAAGGGAGAAGAAGTTGTTTATTTTAGATTACCATGACTTGCTTTTACCCTGTGTGAGCAAAGTAAGACAGTTAGAAGGCACAACCCTATATGGATCGAGGACTTTGTTTTTTTTAACCCCAGAAGGCACATTGAGGCCACTGGTGATTGAGCTAACAAGGCCTCCCATGGATGGAAAGCCACTGTGGAAGCAAGTTTTCCAACCCTCTTGGAATGCCACTGGTGTTTGGCTTTGGAGGCTTGCCAAAGCTCATGTTCTTGCCCACGATTCGGGTTATCATCAACTTGTTAGTCATTGGTAATTAAACAAAATTTGAAATCTGATACAAAATGTGATCTAATAATGTGATTTGAATTCGTAACAGTCGATTCATATATAGTATTTCTTTTACTTTGCAGGCTAAGAACACATGCGGTTACAGAACCTTATATTATCGCAACAAATCGACAACTCAGTGTGATGCACCCAATTTATAGATTATTACATCCTCACTTCAGATACACGATGGAGATTAATGCTCTTGCTCGCGAATCGCTCATTAATGCCGGTGGTATCATCGAATCTGCCTTCTCGCCGGGAAAATACTCTCTTGAGCTTTGCTCAATTGCCTATGGAAAGGAGTGGCGGTTCGACCAAGAGGCCTTGCCGGCTGACCTTATTAGAAGGTAGTAATTTAATTTAAGAAATAATAAGGAGACTGCATTTGTAAATAACGTAGTAATACAGGCGGGATTCTATTTGTAATGGTACGTGGGTCCTTCCTGTATCAGTTTGTGATTTACAAATGTGATATTCCAAACATTGCTCTTTAATTTACTCTTAAGCTAGTTATATATCATCAAATATAAAATAACGTACATATGATTAACAGTTTGACAATTTAACGTATTAAAATTTGTAGTTGTATATGTACACGATAACTTTGTACTTTGTAGGGGCATGGCTGTTGAAGACCCAACTGCTCCACATGGTCTAAAGCTAGCAATTGAAGACTACCCATTTGCTAATGATGGTCTCCTCCTATGGGATGCAATCACGCAATGGGTCAGTGACTACGTAAGCCACTACTATCTGGATTCGACCCTCATACAGAGTGACCAAGAGCTCCAAGCATGGTGGACAGAAATCAAAACAGTAGGCCATGCAGACAAAAAGGATGAACCATGGTGGCCGGAGCTCAACACCCCTCAAGACCTAATTGGCATCCTCACAACAATGGTGTGGGTGGCATCTGGTCACCATGCAGCTGTTAACTTTGGGCAATATGTCTATGCGGGCTATTTCCCTAACAGGCCTACAATTGCAAGGACCAATATGCCCTCGGAGGACCCCACAGAAGACCTTTGGAAAAGTTTTGTGAGAAAGCCTGACGGTGCACTTCTTCAGTGCTTCCCTTCACAAATCCAAGCGACAACCATCATGGCTGTTTTGGACATTTTGTCTGCTCATTCGCCGGACGAGGAGTACATCGGGGAGAAGATGGAGCCGGCGTGGGCGGAAGACCCCGTTGTGAAGGCGGCGTTTGAACGGTTTAAGGAGAGGCTGTTGGTGCTTGAAGGAATTATTGATGACAGAAATGCGAATAGTGAGTTGAAGAACAGAAATGGAGCTGGAGTTGTGCCTTACGAGCTGTTGAAGCCCTTTTCACAACCTGGGGTCACAGGAAAGGGAGTTCCATATAGCATCTCCATTTGAAACTGATCATCATCAATTACACACTTTATAATCAATTTGTAACTCACAAGAGTACTTCTGATAATTAGGAGCTAGGGGAAACGTTCTACTCGATTATCAATCATGCTACATGAGTTGTGACATCTAGGCACGGTATATTACCTAGCTGTCTTGTAAATGATGGAAATAAAAATCCACCCTTTTCAACCAATAAGCAACGAAAGTTATTGGTTGACGACACTGGTTATCAATCCATTCTCTAGCTGTGGTTGAAGCTTGAAAGCTGTGGACTTAGCATGTCATGCATGGTAGTTCTAATTAAGACAAATGAATGAACATCACAAATTAATGGTCCATATATATACATAGTGGTTAAATATTGCGAACTGTTCAGCATTATGGACCATGCTAATGTGGTCCAAAATTGCAACACTACAAGAAGTACCTCTAGATTTGGACAAAGGCCGTGGAGAAATTTGAACGGAAAACCTCTGGTGCATATACAGTAAATATTTTTAGCTTTTTTTTTTTAAAATTACCCGTACAAGTAGTGTTTGCAAGCAATATTTGAATTTCAAAGTATGCTGTTTATGAAAATAATGTCCACGTACTATATGAAATCACAGGTACTATATGAAATCAAATTCATCCGACCACACATGATATACTGTGGTCAGTGCATGGGTGCTAATTGGGTGAGAAACACGTTCTCTAAAATTCATTGCCCATTTCTCATCATCTGGCTCTTCAATAATTGCTTCATTATCGTCCCATTGTGATGTATTTCATGTCTGAAAGGTACATTACTGGAAAAAAGAACAAGAAGCTGTGGGGTTGGGGGACCAATAATTTGGCATCTTTTAATAATATTGGGGATATAGCTTGATGGGTTGATGATGATTGATCTGGCTTATAGAAAGGGCGAGAGAGTTTGAGTGTATAGTAGAGATAGCCATGCATCACAAGATACCACTTTTGTTCTTTAGTAAAACAATATTATTATACGTTGCATAATCATTATGCACTAACCTAATTAAGCTTTTTATCATTTAACCAAAAAAAAACCCTAGCTTACTTACGTCAAATGTTATTCCTATTTACTTTAATGTACATTGAGATGTCTCATATTTAAATCTCGTAAAAGATAATTTTAATGTTGCCTAACGTTTTTATTGTTGCCTATGTTGTGTATGCTAAAGTCAAATTTCTTATAACGTAAAATCAAGAACTTGAAAGGTTCAATGTTCAAAAAAACTAAAAAGGTACCTTCTAGTTCAACTTTGACATCTAGATCGGACAATTCAAAAAGAAAATGAAGTTTCAATTAATCAACGTAAGTACTCCTTAACACTTAATTACTACTTTATTAATAAAACTTAAAAACAAACATAAAAGATCTTGATCACGCACCAAAAGATCTTTCCCACTGGACCCTTTGTGACACTTCAATGTCAAAAAGAATTGGCCAATTCTGAAAAAATTGAGCATGCGACCAAACTTGAAAAGGTCAAAGAGGACCACTTACTAAGGAAATTTCTCAAATCTAGCCAAAAACCGCAGGGCAAGTAGTGATCCAACCCACAAAGCCAAAAAAGGGCAGATTCATAAACTATATTATTGAACAAAATAACATGTAAACAAAGAAGAAATTATGTGCTTGATTATTAATTGCACACAATCAGATCACATATGTTGCGAGAACATGCATATATTTCTATGTCAACTGACATATTTAGATCTCCAATTAGCATTTCTTGAGAAAATTTTTGAACCAAGATGCTGAGAGTTTAGGATATCTTTTCAGCCCATCTTTATAATCAACGTAGTTGATACCAAATCGAACCGTGTAACCTAAAGTCCATTCGAAATTGTCCAGTAAGGACCATGCAAAGTACCCTTTCACGTTGACACCGTCTCTGCAGATAGGGGCGGGGTCGAAATATAAAGATTAGTAGTACTAGCTAGGTTAATTATATTATTAAACAAAAACAATTCCGTAAGAAATCAATGTACGTATATGAAAATTAAAAGAGAAACACTTACTTGATTGCTTCTTGAAGGTAATAAAGATGGCGAAAGTAATAGTCTACTCTTTGGTTGTCAACAAGGGCTTCCTCAAGGGATAAATTAGGATCATTAAACTCATCAACCCCTACAATATTACAAGGGCAAAATGACTTTCTTTTAGATGAAATCCAAGAAGGAAAAAAAGGTGTATATATATATATATAGATGAACTCCTAATTAAGTTAGCTTAATTAAGGATTAAGAAAATAATTTCTTCCTCTCAAAATTAACACGATAGTAATTGATTACCATTCTCTGTAATGTAAATGAGCGGATTGTGGTATTTTCTTTTCGTATAGAGCAAAACATCTCGAATGCCCCTCGGATAAATATAGATGTTTGCTGAAGCACCCTGCAACATGCATCATTCATTTGAAGTAAATAAAGAGTTCATGATCGCTAGCATTTTGATTAGGATAATTAGGTAGCTAATTAAATCCCCTATAAATTGTTTCTACATATCATCCCTTGGATCAGATAGTTAAATCATAAATTAAACAGTAAGACTAGCTGTAAGTATATATATTAATCAATTTGATACTCACCATTGGCCCAATTGGGATTCCATTTCGCACGGCTGCAGGCATCAAAGACGGTCAATTAAATATCGTATGCAAAATACTACACTAAAAAATTCATATTTACTGATTACGTACGTACATTGTTGATTATATTTTTCATAAATTTTGAATTCACGAGAAACCAGGCCTTATGTACGAATACGAAGGTCAATCTCTATAAAAATTTGATTTGGAACTAATTATTAATATCGGTAATATTGGATATATAGATTTTAGGTTAAGAATTTGTACGTGACATCAAAGCAAGGGGGTCTGTTAGGTAGCTTGCATTTGCAGCACGTAGTTGGGGTGCGTCGGATATATAGGTAGAAGTGTAATAGTTTAATCCAATGAAATCAAATGACCCTTTTAGCAACTTGGATTGCTCCTTGTTGAATTTAGGTAATCGATTTCCAACAAGAGATCGCATAGTGTACGGATAGTCCCCATTTGCCAACGGGTCCATAAACCATCCAAGCATGAAATCTAGGGCTCTAAGTGCAGCATCTTCGTCCTTCTTCGTCTCAGTTAGTGGCACCACCCATAGTGACACCAAAGTTACCCCTATCAATCCCTTTTGAGATTCCTGCACTTGTCACAACGTTTTCTTAGTAAGTTAATATTTTTCCGACTTAGGTAGGATTAGCTCAAACGGTGAAGGAATATCGAGTTAGAATTAAGAATATTATAGGATCGATATAATATAGGTCCAGATCGAGTTTCCTTTAATAGTTACTGTAGATCACCTGATATTCTTTCTTATATAACTTAACGGCAGCTGCATGAGCAAGAAGCTGGTTGTGTGTGACCAAGTATGGCTCAACCCCTGAATCTCCACCGGTGCAATTGCGTTTAAGCCAATCAGAGCATCGTCCCGGTGCCAAATCCCCGGTTCCATAACCAGCCACACTGTAGGCTAATGGCTCGTTAAACGTGATCCAGTACTTTACCCGATCACCAAATTCCTTATAACAAAATTCTGCATAGTCCTTAAAGTGTTTTCTGCGTTCATATAATTAATACCAAATAATTATGTGGGTCAATTTTACAAACTGTTTAAAATGATCTCTATAAAAGAACTGATTTTACACTTCTCTTATATAATATAAAAAGATCGATATTTACTCACACAACTTTATGACTTAAGAAGCCGGCATACTCATCTTCCAAGGTTTGGGGAAGATCCCAGTGGAAGAGTGTCACAAAGGGCTTTATACCTGCAATCAATAATTAATAATAGAAAGGAGAAAAATAAAATAACAATTAATAATTTTAACTTTCGAAGATTAATTAAGAAATTAATTACCATTGGCTAGGAGTTCATTGATGAGGTTGTTGTAGTATTGTATCCCCGCCTTGTTCACACCCCCGCTTAGTTTCCCATCTACAAAAAAAAAAAATATTCAATACGTATTAATTAATAGATTAATTTACATATTAAACAAGAAATTAAATACTTGGGATTCTTTTTTGGTCATTATCGACATGATTAATGTAATAGTTAGGTAATAACCATGATTGAGACATGATAATAAACTTACTTGGTAGCACTCTGGACCATGAGATTGAGAATCTGTAAGCATCCAAACCCATTTCCTTCATTATCCCTACATCCTCCTATAATTAAGAAAATGTAATTACTTAATTAGGAATTATAAGAAGCTGCTAGCCAGATCGATGATGACGTTTTCCATTATTGTCTTACAATGTATTTAATTATTATGTTATATATATATACGGTCCTGTACCTTATAGCGATGATATGAATCTATTGCAACATCTCCATTGCTACCATCTTTTACCTTACCTGCAATTGACCCCACGACTGCAAAATTAAGATACTAACCTCACCTTTTTTTTATTCAATAAAAACTGATTGCATGATGAATTTATATATAGATAGCTCCCTAATTTTGTCAGGTAGTCTTACTAATATATATGTTTTACCAAATTTGGTTAATTAGTAAGAAAATTAATTATACACGTGTTAGTCAATTTTTATTGATCAAATTATATTTAACGTAGTGTGTTTTAATGTTTGTAGAAAATTTAACCTTATTATTCAAAAAGTTAATATTTTTCTTCTTAGATGAAAGGAAAAGAAGAGGAAGAAATTAAAAAGTTTGACCTGGATATTTATGGGTGTAGGTATCCCATATACTTGGTCCTCTACCACCTTCACTGGCACCACCTTCATACTGAATTTCACGTATATATCTCAAATAATATAACTAGACAAAATTTTCTTACGGTATATATGAACAATCTGATAATATAACAGTTATTTTAGATCGAGGTAAATACGAAGTTGGAAAGCTACATAAATATAGATATATATATATATATATATATATATATATATATATATATATACCTGGTAAGAAGATGAGGCTGTGCCAAATGTGAAACCCGCCGGAAAACTGCTCCGGTTGAGGAAGTTAGTGCCATAGAGATCCTTACTCAGAGTAGGAGGTGTTATAACTCTACTGCCCTTCACTAAAGTGGCAATCAAAAGAGTTACTACCAAACCTACAAATAGATGACGAAGAAAGCCTCTGGATATTGTGGATGCCATTATTATTGATTTTGGTTAACTAATTAATTAGCTCTTTATGATCTGCACTGCAGGCATTTATATATACAGACAGATCAAGCACATGCATTCAAAAATAATATAAATTAATATGATGGGAAAAATACAAGAAAACAAAGACACATGGAATACAAGACGCTAGATATTTTAATTATCTTTCTTAATTGGTTATGATAATATTTTTAAAAAGATTAAAATTAAGATCGATAAAAAGACGAGTACAAGAAGATATATATATATATATATATATATGTGTGATACTTCAACTTTGTGGCTAAATTTTTAAGAATTGCTTAATTATATGAAATATATACATATATATATATATATTCTAAGCTATAAATATTGTCACCGACGGCGTGGCATTGTGATACCAGAAGCACCATGGGCTGGTTCAACTTTGAAACAAATACATTAGGTGATAGGTAGAATCATGGACGGCAAGTTAGGACCGAGTGTGTGCCGGATGCCGGCACGAGTTCGGCCAGCTAGCTGTAGCAGAACCATCTGATCAATACTTATTTAGTGAACTTAATTATCGATTTTCAACAAGAGACCGCGTGCTGATTGGATAGTTAATTAGCATTTGTCAAGGAGTCCATGAACTTAAGCTAAAATCCAAGACTCCAATGTAAGTAGTAATATATATGTACGTATTCTCATGTGTTTTTGAGTTTTTCTCAGAGTAGTGATATTTTTTTATTTTGCTTCAAGGTATATATTGAGGGCTGTTTAATAATAATTTTAATTTATAATTTTGATTTTTACTCTTTGTACGAGGAACATACATGAAAGTATGGAGACACTAAGAAAAGTGGTGGTAGCTAGCTAGCAAAGGGAAGGAATAAGAAAAATAAATTAAGAAGATAACAAATTAAGTCTTACAAGTGTAAACAACTTAAAATAATTAAAAAAATTTGTTCAAGCATGCATAGATTGAGTTACTACGTACATCATTTTACTGTAAAATAATGTTAATCTTTATTCATTTTGTGAGAATGTAAAGGTATAAAAAGTCTCACATTGGAAAGTTGCACAACCTTGCAAGGGGTTATAAGGAGTTGGGCCTCTCCCTCCATTGCCAATTGGTCTTTGGGTGAAACCTTAACTTCCTTTATGGTATCAGAGCGGGTTATCCCACGGTTAAGGCTTAACCGCTACACGTGCTCCACGTCTACCCAATATGAGTTATCCACGTGTTAGGCTTGAAAATTCGTCATACGTGTGAGAATGTGAAGGTACAAAAAGTTCCACATTGGAAAGTTGTTGAAAATTCGCCATACGTGTGAGAATGTGAAAGTACAAAAAGTCTCACATTGGAAAGTTGCACAACCTTGCAAGGGCTTATAAGGAGTTAGACCTCTCCCTCTATTGCCAATTGGTTTTCGGGTGAAACCTTAACTTCCTTCACATTTCACACAAAAATTATAAAGTGAACTCAAATTCAGGTCGAGAAAGACAATATCGTACGTTAACATTCATCTACTTTTAAAATTCCTTCCGCCTCTACAATTCATCTCGTTATGTATATCAAATTTGGACCATTAACAATTTAGTGGTATATATAAACTATCTAAGAAAATTATTAATTAGGCTGATATATATATATAGATTTCCTAAAGCATTTGATAGCTTGGTGTACTAAATTGATGCAACTTGTTCCAAACCCAGAACTTCTTTCTTGCTAATAAGAAAATTCTTGAACCAATGCGCTGAAAGTTTCGGATATCTTTTTAGTTCGTCTTTATAATCCACGTAATTGATGCCGAATCTAGCAGAGTAACCGTCGTTCCATTCAAAATTATCGAATAATGACCATGCAAAATATCCCTTCACGTCAACACCATCCCTGCCCAGATATATAAGTATTTATACAATCGTATAATCAAATTATTGGTGAAAGAATGAGAAGGAAAATAATGATCTTAATTTTGTTAAAAACTCACTTCATTGCAGTATGAACATAAAAAAGATGACGATCGTAATACTCGATTCTTTGATGGTCGACAAGGGCTTCCTCAAGAGATAGTTCGGGATCATCCAACTCACTAACTCCTGCAATTAGAGGTAATTATATATATTTATTTATTTTTCAAATAGTAATAAAAAACTGCCACTAATTAATTAACTCAGAAAAATAATAGCTATAATAATTACCATTTTCAGTGATGTAAATAAGTGGATTATTATACTTCTCCTTCACGTAAAGCAATAGTTCTCGAATTCCTCTTGGATAAATATAGAACCAACTTGAACCAGCCTGCATAAATTAACCATGTTTTAAGAAATAAGAACCCTAATGCAAATATCACGATGCTAAAAGATATTAATTCATTAATTAACGTGTTATATATGTACACACCTGTGGACCGATAGGAGAACCGTTTCGCTCAGCTGCCACAACATATACATTTCAAGGGTTTGTTAGTATAATTAGTGTTATTCTTTTGTGAAGTAACAAAGAGATTCATATTTATAATTTATTAGCAGCCTAATATATGTGAGAATGTGAAGGTACAATCCTACATTGGAAAGTTACACAATTTTACAAGGACTTATAAGGACTTGGGTCTCTCCCTCCATTGCCAATTGGTTTTGGAATGGAACCTCAACTTCCTTCATGCTATCAAAGAAGGCTTAACCGCCACACGTGCTAGCTCCACGTCACCCCAATATGAGTTGTCCACGTGTTAGGCTTGAAAATTCGCCACACATGAGGGGGCGTGTGAGAATGTGAAGTTGTCCACGAGTTAGGTTTGAAAATTCGCCACACGTGAGGGGGCGTATGAGAATGTGAAGGTACAAAAGTCCCACATTGGAAAGGGGGCGTGTGAGAATGTGAAGGTACAAAAGTCCCACATTGGAAAGGGGGCGTGTGAGAATGTGAAGGTACAAAAGTCCTATATTGGAAAGTTGCACAACCTTGCAAGGGCTTATAAGGACTTGGGCCTCTCCCTCCATTGCCAATTGATTTTGGGATGAAACCTCAACTTCCTTCAATATATATATATATATATGTATATAGAGTTAGGGTTTGGACTCACTTAAAAGTTGAGCTTGAGAGTCTGTTATATAGCTTGCGTTTGTAGCATTATGAGGTGCATCGGCTGCATAGTAAGTTGTATAGTAATTTAATCCAATAAAATCAAATGAACCCTTCACACTCTTCGATTGCTCTTCGGTGAATTTGGGTAATCGGTTTCCAACAAGAGATTGCATGCTGTGTGGATATTCCCCATTGATCAAAGGATCCATAAACCTACAAACAATTTATAATTAATTTCATTCGCGACACTAAATAATTTCTCGAGAATTATATAAGCATAAGATACGTACGTACTAGCTAGAGAGTTAATTATGAGTTTTTATATAATTATTAGCAAATAATTAATACGTACCACCCGAACATAAAATCCAATGCTCGTGATACAGCATCTTTGTCTTTCTCGGTGTCAGAAAACGGCTCAAACCAAATTGACACTAATGTTATCCCTATAACCCCTTCTTGTGATGCCTGCTCGATCATGATGATCAACAAAAATATTTGAATATTATTTTTAGTTATTTAATTAGAAATCAAATATCAATTTTTTGGGAGAGAAAAAAAAAGAAGATTGAAATTAATGAATAAATAGTAATGACTTGTTATTTTCCAGATCGATGACCTGATACTTGTCTTTGTACACTTTTACAGCTTCTGCATGAGCTAGAAGGTGGTGGTGTGACACTAAATATGGTTCAGTTGATGAATTTCCGCCCGTGCAATTTAGGTTTTGCCAATCGGAACATCGGGCGGGTGGAAACAACCCCGACGCGTAGCCAGCCCTTGAGAAAGTCCATGGCTCATTTAACGTCACCCAATACTTAACTTTGTCGCCAAATTCTTTAAAACAAAGATTTGCAAAGTCTCGAAAATGATTCCTATATATTACATAAGAAAAAAAAAATTAAATAAAGAGATTGACAAAGGGGATATATATATATATACCATATCATTATATATTTATTTTCTCTTACACTATTTTAGGGCTTAAGAAACCACCATATTCATCCTCCAAAGCTTGAGGAACATCCCAATGAAAGAGAGTGGCAAAGGGGATTATACCTGCATTATTAAACAATTATATTAATACATAATTAATCAACAATTACCTGCATTATAATATAATTAGTCACAGGGGTCATATATGCATAATTGATTAACCATTGTTTAGAAGCTCGTCGATGAGATTCTTGTAATATTTGATTCCTTCCTTGTTCACACCACCACTAAGCGTCCCATCTGATCAACACCATGCAATTCATTGATCTTTAGAAAAAGATAATGTTAATATAGCAGATAGAGCGGATGTGCTAATCTCTATCTGGACTCGGATCAAGATCGTTAACTCCATAATTAAGATAGCATATCCTTATATGTATAAATTAATTAAGGACAATACTTGCATCTCATCCTAGTGATACCTCCTCGTACCACCCTTCCGATTTATCAAATTGTCTTTGTACATATATCGTAATCGGAACCATATTTATTCTTTAAATCATCATATCAAGATCATTTCCGTAAAAAAATCAACAAGATTTGAGGTCGTTTAGTTATTTCAGATATATCAACTAAATGAACAGTTCGCCATGAGGTTCTTAATTCTTACTAAAACCCTTGATTTACTTGATACATATGAATGACTAAACGATCTCTGATCTTGTTGAATATTTACGGAGATGATCTTGATCGACATGATGATTTAGAGAATGAACGGTTCTGATTACGATATATATATGTACAATGACAATTTGATAAATTGAAATGGTGGAGGTACCATCAGAGTGGGATGCAAGTATTTTCTATTAATTAAAGAAGAAGAAAAAGGAGAGATTGATGTACTGCTTGTCTTACTTGGTAACAATCTAGACCACGAGATTGAAAATCTATAAGCATCAAACCCTAGATCCTTCAAAATCCGAGCGTCTTCCTATGACATGCATGCAAATACGTCCATAATTATTAGAAACAACCTTGTTGTAATAATGTATATGATTTACTTGTACCTTGTAGCGATGATATTCATCGATAGCCACATCCCCATTGCTCCGGTCCGACATCCTCTCTGATTATATTTTTATAATTTCTCCATTAAAACATAAAGTATTTTGATAAGAAAGAGCAGAAGAAGAAAATAAGAAGGGACCTGGATATTTGTGAGTGAATGTATCCCATATACTTGGCCCTCTACCACCTTCATTTGCAGCACCTTCTAACTAATTAATTAAAAAAGAAATCCTAATTTACGTAATTAAAGAGATAGAAGATCAAGAGATAATAAGTAAATTGTAATTAAGTAGCATCAATAAGCAGGCAGTAGATGGAGGTACCTGGTAAGCCGATCCAGCTGCCCCGAATATGAATCCGTCCGGAAAACTGCTCCGGTTGGTCAATGTAGCAGCAGCACCACATGCGGCGTGATCTGAATGAGTAGCTCTTGTTACTGTGCAACCAAGAATGAGTAGCAGACCGTAGAGGAGGGTGCTTTGAAGTGCCATGAGTAATGAATATTAGTAGTAATTACGTTGGATTTCTAGCTGTAGAATTATTATAAACCCTAATCCATATGTTTCTATTTAAGATGTACGGAAAAAAAGGGGGCCAAATTTGGAGCTAGGCTGTCCTCATTCTTCATTGTACTTCAATAAGAAGCGGTCAATGAGCTAAATATGCTAATTCATATGTTGTGATTAATCATATATATATATATATATATATATATATATATATATATGTGTAGAATATTTGTCAAGGAACCAAAGATAGGAGAACATTAATTTCATTTCATTTACAAGAAAATATTATATATAGGATTGAATTTGTGGTCATAAAATTTTTACTGAATTTTTAACGAATGAATTTTAATCCTTAGGGTGATTTTTATTTTCAATTAATGTTCATTTTATACAACTAATTAAAACATGAATTTTTACGAGGTCAAACATATTTCATTATCCACTTTTTAATTTTGCATCATTATTCTTAAATATTATAAACACATCACTGTTGTAAGTATTACCCACCCATACAATTTTGCATTTTTGCATATGCATAGGGTTTGTTAGCTTTATTATGTACGTGCACTACAATAAATCAGGCTTGCCCGACGAACATTTTTCGCTTTTCGCTTTTCTTGTAGTGGTACTTATGTTCTTCTTTATTATCTTCTGCTTTCTCTAATTCATCAGTACTTGATTCTTTTGCTCTGCAAAAGTTACTATAACGCATTGCACACCAAATATTTGATAAAATTCTGATAATCACAACATGATGTTTCTTCGAGTTTTTCGGTCTTCTTATTGATAAAATTCTGATAATCACAACATGATGTTTCTTCGAGTTTTTCGGTCTTCTTATTGATATTTCTTCCTAAGTTGTAGCAAGCAAGTCTCTGTATTTAAACGGATAAGATCATGCTACAAAAACTGAAAATGATTATATATTATTGTCCTTTAGTTTCCTCCAATATTTCATACAATCGAATACAATATTAATTATGTATATTTAGAAATCCAAATCATTTACAGTTGAGGACTATAGATTCTTCTAGGGACGGAGGAAAGGACTGAAACATGAAACCATTTCTTGATCCAACCTTCTAAGTACAAACAATATATATATATATATATATATATATATATATATATATATATATATATATATTCATTATCATGAGTGAAAAAAAGTTGAAAATAATGAGTGAAATATTCATGTCTAAAATGTAATGAAATAATTGTGAATTTGTAATTAAGGTTCGGTAGGTGGCTTTTCATAAAACAAGTATGGAAGTCTTTTTCATAGCATTTCACAAAAATATCATGTTGGTGCCTCCACGGCTCCACGGCAAATACGCCATAATGCATGAAAGTCTTTTTTGGTTGGAAAAATGGATCATTCCTCATATAATTAACTTGTGCACTTGTACCACCACCAATTCTAATGGATGTGGTAATAACGCCACCTCGATCTAGGGGCTTACAATGGACTACGAGCTTCTGCATTTAACTTCCATACATTTACACGCATTTGAAGCAATTACAATCATCAGCTTAATCTAATGAATAATGGAATTTATCCATTTACACGTATATGTTGATATATGACTAAATCTTAATTTTTACACTGGATTTTTAGATCGAATAAAAAAAATTTAGAAATTTTTGATTCTTAATTTGAAATGAATATAAAATAAATCTACACAAAAACCAGGCTCTCTCATTGTCTGCAGCGCTACTCATACAATCATGGCCATCTGCCCCCTCTTTTCTCCTCTCTCTTTTCTCTACGTTTTGGAATTCCATATTTATGAAAATATATGGTTAATTTAATGGAATTTTCTCTCTCAATGGTCTCACTCTTTATCTACTTCTTAAATGCAATTCAAAATATCATCGATACCTTCTCTATCGCTGAGATCTTATAATTCTTTTTATTTTTCACCGAAATTTAGACTAGGGATCGACAATGTCAAATCCAACTCGTTACAATGCAACTCACTCCTGCCAGAAACTTCATAAACCTTGCTCTTATCATCCACTGATATTCTTAGAACACAAAGCAAAGACTCCCACATATTTCTATTCAGAGAATCCCCACAAAAACGATACGCTTTCCTGCCAACAATCTCAACATCTTCTTACCATCCAACCTGCACAACATGATCAAAACAACCATCAAATCGAAGTAAAAACATTTGTGGAAGTTACCTTGAGCCACAAGTAAAGGAAAATAAACAGAACATAGTTAAATTACCTTGGAAAATTGCATTGTTTTGGTTGCTATCTGTACCTCTCATATCCATTATCAGGCCTGCCATTACAAAGCAATTGAAAGGCTTATCAATAAGAGGACATGAGCCCGGCGCGTAAAGTGGGTACCAATTATCTCTCACCCATCTTCCATCATATATGTCACAACTATCCATCAACTCTGATTGTTCCCCTTGCTTCTTAGACAAACCCTTATTGCTATCAAATTTCTTTTCTGAACCCCCTCGCTTTCTATTCCAATGAGAATGAGCTTTAGCATCTTTACCCTTTCTTTGTCTCGTTTATTTTCTTGGAACCCTCAATTTTCCCGGAAAATTCAATTTCTGTATTGTTGGAGGAGTTTGGGAACATGGAAGGAATTGGGGGTTTGGATGTTTGAGTTTGAGTTTCATTATTTTCCTTCAAGGTTTCAAATTTAAAACTTGTAATCTCATCAAATTGGCCCAATGAATCAATTTTCCCGGAAAAGGGGTCTAATTTCCGGGTAGATGGGCATTTGGGTTTTGAGGAGGGGATGAGTAGAAGGAGGCGTGGAAGAGGTTCTTGAAGCGCAGAGCCGCAGAGGAAGAGTGTCGCCAGAGCGAGATGGGTCGAAAACGAAGAAGAAAGTGCAGGCGATTATGAATGCATAAGAAAAGGCCATGTCTTTTCTTCTGGTGAAGAAGATCGAAAACAGAGAGGCCTTATTGCCACCTTCTGGCTCTGTTTTTACAGCGGACGCAACTGAGAGGCGAGGAGACACCATTGTCGCCGCCGACGACTCTGCAGCTAACAATCTTGTTTGTAAGTGATGCTTGGATGAGCTTTGATTGATGGACATCCGCCATTGTTGAATATATACAAAGCGGGCTGTGTCGGTCGTTGTGCTGTCTGTGTAACTGAAACGATAATAACAGGAAAAATAACTAAAGTTTTGTGTTGTTGAAGAAGAGAAATGGGTGTGTGAGTCTTCTTTATTATTACAGCCTAACTGTCTGAAATAGAGATGAAGAAATTGTTAACAATATTAAGTCATTGTATTGTGAAGTGTGTATATAAAATGAGTGTGAGAGTCACTCAATGGTATTGTGATTGCGTAATGAAAATTATCAAACTTACTCTCAAAATGCTCTATTTTCCTTCTTGTGTTTGACCCGTGAGTCTTCTTCTTCACCTTCATTGAATTTTTATGTTTTTCATTGATTTTCAATTATCTAGATTCAATTCAATAAGGATCCATGAATTCTTTCATAAATGACAAAGGACTCGACGAAAGTAGTGGGGTTGATTGATTTCAATTGTCGTCAAAATTAATCTCACTTTTCTGATAAGTTATGGTTAAGTAGTTAATTTAGTTCAACACATTTTCTATTTGTGGAGGTAAGCACAAGCATATATATATATATATATATATATATATATATATATATATATATATATATATATATATTTCTAAGTCACTATTTCATAAAATTTTGATATGTTCCAAAAATGACCAGCTAAGTCTCGATAAAATCTTGTTAATGAGCTGGGTGAATTCGCAACATTTGTTTTGGTGATAAGATAATGGGTTAACGAGCTACATTTGTATCTAAGTTGAGTAGTAGTTCTAGTACTACTTAAAATCATATCTGAAAAGCAGTAACTCAGCCTAACTTTTTAATAATGAATTCAACCATAATAATTGATTTTTGGGTATTATGACAAACAGTGGGAAATTAATGAATTCAACCATAATGGATATTTAGGATATTATGACAAACATTGGGAGATCCATAGTCGTTGAAAGAGCATATCACCGGTGAGCCAAAGAAGATGCCAGAGAAGCACTATCGGTGGCCGAAAGAGCAAGATTCAGGAGTACCATTCTACTGGTGGTCGGGAGAGCAAGATGCTAGAGGTGCAACTCACCAGTGGTTGGAACTTTGGGTGATGTCGGGTACTGAATATTTAACAACCACAAGAAGGAAGATGTTTTGGTTTGGCTGGGTCACGGTTTGGTTTGAAAATGTCACGTGTTGTTTTGTCGACTGAACATGTCACTCTTAAGAAGAAATACTTCAAGATTCATGATGACCCAAATATTGTTCAAAAATAAAATTAATACTTGTGGCCCCATAACAGCTTTGTTTGATCACTTAATCAAATCTAACCTCACATAATTTGGTGCTTATTTATTTTAATGTATTTAGTTCCCTCCAATATTTTACTCAATAGAAGTATAAAAGTGTAGAATTGGGAAACCCGAATCACCAACGGTTGAATGGGGGAAGGGATTCAATTGGAACATTATACCCATTTCTTAATCTGACCTCTAAATACAAACAATTCATTGTTAACAATTCATTGTGGGAGAAAAATGACACAAATATTCATGTCGAGCATAATGAAATAATTGTGAACGTAAAGGTAGGGTATTGTTCATGACCAAAGTGTTCACTCAGGAAAATATCATGCCGAGTATCTATATCTAGTTACTTACTCTTTTATTTATTAAGGAAATAATTTGTTCAAACAACAAAATCAAATTATAGTTTAAACCACTGGCTAATCAACATTAATACAAATAAAACTAAGGCAGCTAGCTAGCCGTTGGGAGTCCCCTCCTCAAGATTCAAGCATGGCTCGCACCCTAATGGGAAGGCCATAGAGCCTAATGAACCCAGCTGCATCAGCTTGATCATACACATCCCCACTCTCAAACGACGAGATGTCTTGCCTGTACAGGCTGTAAGGACTCTTCCGGCTAGTCACAGTGATCGAGCCCTTGTACAGCTTCAGTGTTACTGATCCTGTTGTTGTTTTCGAGATTTCCTCCATGAATGAATCTAGAGATTCGCGAAGTGGGTCGAACCACCTTCCTGCATAAACTAGCTCTGCATACTTGAGGGCTAATGAGTCCTTCACCTGCATTGTTTCTCGATCCAGTGTTAAGGACTCCAGCTCTCGGGCAGCAGCGAATAGGATGGTGCCTCCAGGAGTTTCATATACTCCGCGGCTCTTCATACCTACTAGCCGGTTTTCAACCATGTCAACACGGCCAATGCCGTGTTTTCCACCAATCTGATTTAGATGATCAAGTAGAGATGCTGGTGAGAGCTTCTTCCCATTGACGGAAACTGGAATTCCTGAAACAATCCCAATCTCTACATACCTATAGCCGAAATGAAAGCATGGGAAAGATTGGTAAGAAAATACATGTACTCGATCAGCACCCAATGTAACAGCTAAAACACTCGAGAAGTTCTAACTGGAACTTACTCAGGCTCATTTGGTGCATCTTCTGGATCAACTGTTAACATGAACATATCCTTCTTAGGCTCATTTTCTGGGTCTTCCAAAATATCACCCTTTTCATAGAGAATTTAAAACTCAATTAGCAAGCAAAAAATAAACCAAAAGGTTCCATACGGAAATTAACATAGTAGTTGCCAAGAGAAATCGAGAAATTAAATTCATAAAAGAGTTGTAAAGATTATACCTCATGACTAAGGTGCCATAAATTTCCATCTCTACTGTATATGGATTTCTTTGTCACTGGGACAGGCACATTATGCTTCTTGGCATATTCAATAGCATCTTCTCTACCTCTAA
The DNA here is from genome assembly GCA_037349345.1 of Oemleria cerasiformis. NCBI lineage: Eukaryota > Viridiplantae > Streptophyta > Magnoliopsida > Rosales > Rosaceae > Oemleria > Oemleria cerasiformis. The sequence goes on from JAZGTL010000006.1 coordinate 1,218,070, forward strand.
TGTCCCACTCCCTCCAGGGAGCCACAACATTTAGTTTGGGATTGAGAGCAAAAAACGTCAGCTCAAATCGAACCTAACAGAAAAGATAGATATTGGGTCAGAATAAATACATGAAATGGTATGACCAAAGAAAAAAGAGAGACATATGATCGAGTTGTGATATATTAAACAATGAATTACAAGGCATACCTGATCATTTCCTTTCCCGGTGCATCCATGAGCTACGGCATCAGCTCCAACTTCTTTGGCAACATCTACCATGGCCTGTTTTCCAGTATGTACATTATAGGAAACAGTTTTTTCTTCTTTTCAAAATGAAAAGAGTAATAGATATATCGACAATGCCGTGAAACATTCTAAAATTTAGCTACTAAAAACAAAGACTCGGCTCTACCAGAAACAAACCACAGAGAACGGACCTTAGAAAAGCATATGCACTTTTCAGGAAATCTAAAAGGTAGTATCTTATTCCTTATGTTTGTGTTGGCTGTGTGCATATAAACCCTTAATGGTAATGATTTATAAGGAAAAGAACATTCAAGAAATCAAATTGAGAGATCACCTTAGCAATAACAGGACGGGCCATTGAAGTCCCAAGCAAGTATTTCCTCTCATAGATTGCACCAGCCCGTAAGCAAGGGAATATATAGTCTTTTACAAACTCTTCTTTTAGATCCTTTACTACTAACTGAGAAGCCCCGCTAGCCTTGGCCTTCTTCTCCAGACCTTCCAACTCTTTTAGGCCCTAATAATTTAGATTAAACCGCAAGCATGCAAGTCAGAACCAATACTTACCATCTTAAAGTACATTGCATGAAACCAGAAAATATTGACTTTGAAGTAGATGTTGCTACTCCTTACTTACTTGACCAACATCGGCCGTGAAGCAAACAACTTCACATCCGTAGTTCTCCCTGCACGTAAAAATATAATTGAAGAAAACCATAACAACAAAGTAAATAATCAGAAGTAACAACTACTAAGTTAACTGTGGCCCTAGAGAACAGAAAACAACATATGCAATATGCATCAATAAGCATTCACGTTGAGTGTAAGGAAATGGTGCCTGGAATACATAAAACAGGATGTAGCAACCAAAAGACAAAACAGGGGGGTATACCTTAGCCATGGAACGATGACCGATGTGTCTAAGCCACCACTATAGGCCAGAACAACCTTATTCAATTTCCCACGTAATCCTCTTTCCTTCGTAGATCCAGATACATCCGTCTCACTATAACTGGGCAGCACTGCTCTAACTACTGCATTGATTTCAAGATCAATATTACATTAGTATCTAATACCTCAAATATTACAGAACCAACAGAAGAGTGTATTTAGAAAATGAAAATCATATATTGGCATCACATTTAAACTCCTTTATCTCTCTTTCTGTCTAAAATCCATACACATGTATACATGCTCTTAACAGAAACTTACCAGTATTAATCCATACACAACCACCTCTCAAATAATAGATAAATGCACCAGATTTTACATAATGGGATGTGAATATGCAACCCAACAAGCCTTAAATAAGCAATCATGTCAAACATACCTGTAGCCATAGCTTCACAGTAAAAGAAGCTTGGAAGGGCCTTTTCTACCTTATTCTCTCTAGTTCTCTATATTAGTGGCTTAAGTGGGTTCAGAAGCTTGGAGATAAAAACCAGGGGAGGAGGCAAGGACTTATTCTTTTGTTTGCTCTTCCCATGGGGTGAAATTCTGACATCAAACTAGAATGCACCAACCCATACCCTTGCATGTTTACAGAAGAATCCTACATATGCTCCTCTGATTTGGAAGTTCTACTGTCTAGATGTAAGCATTCACTGACATGCACATGATGTATACAAAAAATAATTTAACTTTTCATAATAGTCCAAATTTTTATCACCATATCAGATCACCATCATGTAGTGGAAAATTTTATATGGGGTGAACCACTGAGGTACCACAATACATATAAACATGTGTGGGTGTCAGTATAAACAACACAAGAGAAGACAAACAAATACAGCATGCATGGATTTAAATCAAATTACATAACAAAAACATTGTTTGACATAATAAATAAATGAAACAACTGCAGCAACATCCAAAAGCAGAACCTGGGCCAACATGTGAATGAACCACTGATTAAGACCTCACCTTGCTTGTTATGAGCTCTAGCTACACCTTCATTTCCACTAGTAACTGCAAATGCATGCCCCTGTAGCTCACTCTTTCTTGTCCCCAACTGCAGAAACAACGAAAAGCAAACAAGAACAACCCAAAATGAAGTAATTAACTATAGTTGGGAAATTGATAAACACAAGGCATTGAGGATATAGGTGTAGCTACCTCTTGGAATGAAGACAATTTCCCTGGACAGCAAAATTTAGCATGAAATGGATACGATTCTGCCATATAACAAGAAATGGGATATAAGTTGATATCAGAATCCAACCTCATAATCAAAAGCAGCTACTTTTCCATCAAAGTTTAAGCATTTAAGTATCTGGGCACTGTTCATTTTTCCTCAAATTATACAAAATCATTAAGCAACCGAAAAGAATCATACTTTCTGTGAAAACAAGGGGAACCCAGAAGAATTTCGAGAAAAAGTGCTTTTGCTTTTAATTTTGTTCTTGAATTCTATAAGCTTGTTACTACACCCAAATTTTCTGTTGATTCTCACACAAAAAAACTATTCTGTTGAGAAAATGTACCTCTTTTGGGTCCCCGAAAAGCGAGGTTGGCGGGTGAAAATGCGGACATAGACTTCAATTGGGCCATGGTGGCGGTGGTGGCTGACACCAGAGTGTTCGTCTGGTGAGGTTTTGAGACTGTCTCTGTCGGGAGTCTCTGTTTAGGTTTTTCGTCGGGAGGGGTTTTGGTTTTATAAATTGCCAACTTAAAATTAATACAGAAAAACTGAAAATTAACCAATACAAGATATTGGTTGTTGGGTCCTTCAGTGCTACCAAATTGTATTATTCTTATGCTTATTACTTGATATGCATTCAGAATAAGTCAGCGAGTATTAAAATGCATCCAAAATTAAAATTTGTTTCAGTTTACACTCATAGCAGGCATTCTGTTATCTCCGTTGTACCATACGTCAGTTTCTATTACTAACGTCGTTAAAAGTGATAATGTGATAGTTATATTACAAAATTTATAAGGACAATTAAGATATTTGCTATATTTTATTACATTATATATTAAAATTCTTTTTTAAAAATTAAAACTAATTTTATTACCCAATCTTCCCCAACCCACCCATCCGATCCTCGTCTCCCTCTCTCCCCTTGTTGGAGAAAGCCTAGAAATGCCTAATAAACTGGGCACTAAATACATGGACATCATCATCTCTTCCCAAATCATCCTCCTACGTGCACAATCTCTGCTCCTCTATTCCACTCGCTTGTCTCCGCCTCACAAGCACCACCACCATTTCCACTCCCCTTCAAAACGTCACCGTTTCGCGCCGCACCCCAACCACCAACACCTACTCAATCTCCGACCAAGACCTCGACTCCCGAGGCTTCCTCCTTGACCGCACCATCTCGGACCTGAACTTGGACCACCTCAACAAGGTCTTCGTGGCTGTCGGGTTTCCGAAGCTGGACTCGGATAAGATCCGAACCGCACTGGAGCACACGAACTCGCTGCTGTGGATGGAGTACAAGAATCCGAATAGGCCGGTGGCGTTTGCGATTTGGGGCTTTTGTTCGAAGGGCTTGTCCGATGGAATGCTTGAAGTGTCCGGCGGGAGAGGTGAGGGAGGCGGTGGAATCGACGATTTTGGTAGTAGTGGCTGAGTTAACTTACTTTGCATTATATGAAACCTTCCACAATCACCTTGGTGGTGGGTGGGTGGGCGGTGGGGGGAGGTCCAGTAGAGGAAGAGAGGGAGACGAGGATCGGGTGGGTGGGTTGGGGAAGATTGGGTAATAAAACTAGTTTTAATTTTTAAAAAAGAATTTTAATATATAATTTAATAAAATATAGCAAATAACTTAATTTCCCCTACAAATTTTGTAATATTACTGCCACATCAATACTTTTAACGGCGTTAGTAACATAGACTGACAAATGGTGCAACGGAGGTAACGGAATGCTTGTTCCGGGTGCAAACTGAGGCAAATTTCAGTTTTTTGTGCATTTTAAGACTCACTGACTTGTTCTGGGTGCATATCAAGTAATAAGCCTTATTCTTATGTGGAAGGTTACGAATTCAACTATCGTCAAAAGCGATGTCGATACTCAATATGCATATAGGCTTCGTTTTTTACGCATGAATATAGGGTAGGAATATGAATTTATTTCCATATTCCATCTTACCTTGATATTTGCCACTATTTAGGACCATGGAAAGGAAAGCAGATAAAAAATTTGATTTGAATCAATTCCATCGAAATTGATGGAATTTAATTACCTATAATAGGGTAGTATTCTATTTCCCTAGTAAATAGGGAATGTAAAAATTACTTAATATACCCATAATTGTCACTATTAAACTAGGAAAAAATCTTCCAAATACAAGAAAAATACTTACATTAGGATTTTTTTAAGACAATTTTTATTGTGGTTTTTTAAATGAATTAGGTTTTCCTATTTGTTTGGACATGTTTCAATTATTTTTCTTTGTTGGATTCAAGAATTTTAAAAAATTTGAATGATGTGTGTTTTGATATTGGAGAACAAGATATTTAAGTTCATATTGAAGGTTTGATTTTCTTTAGTTCATAGCCAAGTGATGCTTGACAAAAAGGTGTTATAGTAAAAATTATTATTATTTTTGTTTCATTGTATGATTTGCCAAACGCAAAAAATGAATGGAATGCTTGAAACCTTATTATTATTTCACTCGTTCCAAATGCTATAATGGAATTCTGAAATCCTTTGCATCCTGAAATATGAAAGGAAATAAATATAATTTCTTTCGGTCCTCATACATTCTAAGCATAAAATTCAAAGCTTGTAACTCAGCATTTTTGTCGCGCTTTGCCTTAGAAGCCGGCACAAACGAGCTTAACACCAGCGGTATTTCTATCACGCCCTTTTGAGCTACCTGTACGTACACAATTCTTAGTCGACCATATAGAATTTTGAATTTGGATCCAATTGAAAAAGAAGAAATTAAAATGACCTGATATTTCTGTTTGTACAATTTTACGGCAAATATTGCATGGGCAAGGAGCTGGGGTTGTGTGTTGCCACATATGGCTCAGTACTTGAGCTTCCACTAGTGCAATCAGAGCATCGTCATGGAGCCAAAAACTCTACTACATAACCACCAACACTAAAGTGAACGGCTCGTTCAATGTACTCTGGTGCTTGACACGATCACCAAATTCCTTATAACAAAAGTCTGCGTGCATAATCTTAAAAGTGATTCCTATATGTATAAAGAGAAGATATTGTACGGAAAAAATTAAAAATCAATGGAATATTGGTGCCAAGCATTAAAAATCATAGTTGTTTATAATAATGAATGTTTTTTCTTACACAATTTGAGGGCTTAAGAAACCACCATATTCATCTTCTAAAGCCTGGGCAAGATCCCAGTGAAATAATGTTACAAACGGCGTTAGACCTGTACAAGTAAGAGTGAAATTTAGAGTTAAATATAACGATGTTTTAGGTGACAAAGAACTCAAGCAGTGAGAATCGAGATTTATAAGAAGCATTGTTTGACCATTGTGCAGGAGTTCATTGATGAGATTGTTGTAGTATTCATCAATACCCACATCTCCATTGCTACCATCTTGGATCCTTTCTGCAATTATTCTTAAAATTTTATTTTCTAGAGCACAAAGCAGAGTTATAAATTTAGATATGTATATAGCCTTGAAAGAATTATATATATATATATATTAGGGCCTTGATTAAGGAGCCTCTTTTTAAGTCGAATTGTGAAAAAATTAACGTTTCTTAAAGAGGTATATAAAAAGCTAACATCTTGAAGAACAATTATTGATCCAACGTTGTTGATCACACCCTCTCGAACATAAGTAGGATTCACTTTTATTAGAGATTGATGTTATATATACCTGGATAGTGACGGGGCTAAGGCTTGGGCTGGGAGGGCTGTGCCCCTTCCCACCCAAGCTGATCCCATTTATTTTGCTCTTCGGCCAATTCTGTTATGAAAATCGTTCATTTTTTTTTTATACAAAGATATTAGGGAGGGGTATTACATTATATAAATATTGGATATCAACCTTATTCGACGAGAATCGAACCTAAAATCTCCCACATAACAAGTGGAGAGAAACATCACTAGGTCATAGTACTAAATGACATTAAAATCGTTCACTTGAGATGTGGTACGAGTATGTTCTTAAATTTAGTCCTTATTAATATTTAAATTTAAAGTCAGGATCAATTTGAAATTGCTAATAAAGATTTGGAGTTTTAAAAAAGTCAGTGATTTTTTTAATTGAATAATATGGTTATGTGATTATATCATACATATTGAATATCAACTTTATTTTTGATGAAAATGGAACCCATAACTTCTTACATAATATGGGTAGAAAAATACTTTTTTTTTTTTGGTCATAAGTAGAAAAATACTTTTATGTAGCAAAATTCGGAGAATTTTGAAATGGGTTGAGAACTATCCACAAGAGTACTTGAAACCCAAGATTTCATCAAAAACAGATACGATGTCGTTTGCCGCATAAAAGCTACCGGAAAAGTAAAGACTCACGAGTTAGTCCCCTTCCTCGCGCAGTTACCACTTACCGAATCAAACAGCGCCGCCTTAAACCAGAGAACCACCCCCGTTACCTACGCCTTCCTCCGTCTAACCAGCACCGAGCACGTCAAACGGGTAACTGGCGAATATCACTTCTGCACCTTAGGCAATCCCGCGCCGCCTTGAAGACGCTGGGTAGAAGATGCCGAAGGTAAAGACTAATCGAGTCAAATACCCAGAAGGTTGGGAGCTGATAGAGCCCACTCTTCGCGAGCTGCAAGCAAAAATGAGAGAAGGTATAAATTTTCCATGTTTTTATTACATATTTCATTGAATGTGTTTAAACTTTAAATACGAACCCAAAAGGATACCGAAATGCATGTTCGCTTTCATGGTTTGGACTTTGGACAGCTGAGAATGATACTCATGATTGTAAGAGAAAATGCGAGACCTTGTGGCCTATTTTCAAAATAGCACATCAAAAGAGCCGCTACATCTTTGACCTTTACCACCGGAGGAAAGAAATCTCCAAGGAATTGTTTGAGTTCTGCCTGGACCAAGGCTATGCTGACCGCAATCTAATTGCAAAGTGGAAAAAGGTTTGTTCTTGATTTGCTACTTTTAGCTGCTTTTTTTTTTCTTCATTGGATTTGTTTGTGTATGGAGTTGATTGGGTCTTAGTTAGTGTTCATGAAATACCTGTAAATTAGGTTGAAAGAACATAGCTTTGCTAGAATATTAGCAAATACAAGTGAAACACATAGATATGCGAAGTTGAATTTTGAAATGTATAGGTGAGTTTTGCAGAAGAGTTTACTGTCAAATTGTTAAGTTTCCTCTAGGTTTGAATTTTGAAATCGGAGTAAAATAGTCTGATACTCACCTATACATAGTTATTTCATGGATATTTCGATCCTGGAGATGGAGTTATCGAGAGATCTTCAACATTGATTGAATTTATTTTGAAGTTCTCATGCTACATGTATTGGAATTGCATCTTTAGCTGTGATGTTAGTGCATTTAAGTGTGTTTGGACAGGGAACTTTGAGGTAGAACTTGGGATTGTACAGGACTTAAAAAGTTAAAAGAGACCAAGAATTAGCATTCTGATGATACAAATTTCAAAATATGTTTAATTTCATATTTATAAGAAACCCCCAATTAAGTTCGATGCGGAAAATATATTAGCCAAATAAGTATCTGTACAATTAAATCTAATAATTGGAGTTCCAAGGAACTTCAAAGTTCCAACTTCTATACTACATTTGCAGGTTGTATGTCAAACTTTTGGGTGGCAGTTAATCTAGGATGTTGAAACTGTATGGAAAATATTGCAAAGTCATTTGCCTTGTGTCGATTATCAAAGTCTAATATGATTACATATGGGTTGTGTTTGAAATGCAGCCTGGTTATGAACGCCTCTGCTGTTTGAGGTGCATGCAACCTCGAGATCATAACTTTGCCACGACATGTGTTTGTCGAGTGCCCAAGCATCTGAGGGAGGAGAAGGTCATAGAGTGTGTGCATTGTGGGTGTAGGGGCTGCGCCAGTGGCGATTGATTAGTGGTGTGTTTCTTCAAAATGTAATAGTACTATATGGTTGAACCAGGTTAGTCTTGGTACCATGACTTGCTAATTGTTAAAAATAACTTTTAGCTAATCTTTAATCTTCCTGAATCTAAGCCTTTTGCAAGTGGTATTAGTAAGCATGTCTCTCTTGTCCTGACTAGTTTCTCTTGTACTTCTGTTGAGTTGTTGCATGAGAACACATATACGACTTATTGCTTTCTGTTGCAGAATTTGAAAAGGACACATTTTTATTTCTGTTCATATACAAATGACATTCACATTATTGCAGGAAATACAAATATGGAAAAGAAATGATTTGCATTCTCGATTTTTATATTATGAACTATAACTGTAGTCGGATTCATTTCTTCAATACTTCTTGAGGAATTTTTTGAACCAATGTGCTGAGAGTTTAGGGTGCCTTGTCTGGTTATTATTGTAATCCACATAATTGATACCAAATCGAACAGTGTATCCAGCAGTCCATTCAAAGTTGTCTAGCAACGACCATGCAAAGTATCCCTTCACATTGACACCATCTCTGCATAAAAAAATAAACAATTAGGCTAGACCACATATAATTGACCTTAATATAACTTATTTGTCAATAAGAACTTACTTGATTGCTCTTTGAACATAATCGAGGTGACGGTAGAAGTAGTCAATTCTTTGAGTGTCATTAAGGGCTTGCTCAAGTGATAATTTGGGATCATTAAACTCATCAATGCCTACAATGTAATGTGTTATCATGTAGCTTTGTATGTACACATTATAGAACTTTAACTCCACGTGATACATGGATTATGAATATGAATTGAAACTTATAAATACTTACCATTCTCAGTAATGTAAATAAGTGGATCATGATATTTCTTCTTTGTGTAGAGTAAAATGTCACGAATTCCTCTTGGATAAACATAGAGCCAAGCTGAAGCACCCTGCAATAAACTCCCATTTGAAGATGATTGACATATATTTAAAAGTTAATCATATTTGTGTATAAGGAGAAAAATATAATCCTCCAAATGTTATTGCTAATAATAAATTAAACAAATAATCTGAGGCTTACCTTTGGACCAATAGGGACCCCATTAAGCAGACCTGCCATAACATATGTATATGAAAATTAGAATCTAATCAGGTCCAATTTGGATACTTGGATAAGTTAGAAAAATGTATGACAGGAGAATAAGGTGATTGTATTTGATTAATCTAATTATTCTTAGAAACTTAATTAGGTTTTTAATTTGTACTCACCTGATTGATTAACCTGAGCATCTGTCACGAAGCTCGCATTTACAGAGTTATGTTGGGGTGCATCTCTTGCATAGTAAGCAGCATAGTAATTCAATCCAAGAAAATCAAATGACCTAATTACTAACTTGGATTGTTCTTCTGTAAATTTTGGTAATCTGTTTCCAACAAGGGATCGCATGCTTTGTGGATAATCACCACTTGTTAATGGCTCCATAAACCTACAAAATATGGAAATTGATAAGTATAAACTAAGTTATATATTTCTTGTGTAGCAAGTAAATAAATATTCAATAATACATAGTTAATTAGGTTTGCATATAAAGTACGAATATACTTACCATCCAAGCATAAAATCCATGGATCGTAATGCAGCATCTTTATTGTGCTTTGCCTCAGAAGCAGGCACAAACCAATGTGATGATAGTGATATCCCTATCACGCCTTTTTGAGATGCCTACACATATTCAAAATTGATTTAAATGAGTAGAGAAAATAAGAAAAAAACACAACCTTTGTTTATATCACTATACAAATCATACCATTATTTATAAAATGACGACTACCTGATATTTATCCTTGTAAACTTTTACGGCAATTGCATGAGCAAGGAGGCTGTGGTGTGTCACCAAATATGGCTCTGTGGCCGAATCTCCTCCAGTGCAGTTTAGTTGTTGCCAAGTAGAACATCGTCCTGGTGCAAAACCCCCGCCTGCATAACCACCAAAGCTATAGGTCCATGGCTCATTCAACGTGATCCAGTGCTTTACTCGGTCACCAAATTCTTTATAACAAAGCTCTGCATAGTCTCCAAAATGATTCCTGCATCTCAAAAAACGAGAGAAAATAAGCTGAATGTTGATGTTTAAGCTTATACATCATCATGGTAGTATATGAAAAGTCATTCATCATCATGGTAGTATATGAAAAGTCATTTCATTTACTTACACGATGTGAGGGCTTAAGAAACCGCCATATTCGTCTTCTAAAGCTTGGGGAAGATCCCAATGGAAGAGTGTCACAAATGGCTTTAGACCTACATCAAAACTTTGATTAATTAAGTCGTGTTATGACAAAGTCACTTAGTGCTAGATCTAGTGGTATTCCTTTCCATACATCATGTGAGAAGTCTCGGGTTCGACTTTCAAGAAAGACGAGGTTAATACCCAATATGCATATTGTACTTCCTCTCCCCCAATATCATCGTATAAAAAAATCGTGGACCAAAAAGATAATCAAAATCTTGTTATATATGGATCATTTGATCATGTTAGGAAGGTGATTCACCATGGAGTACAAGTTCGTTGATGAGATTGTTGTAGTATTGGATTCCTTCCTTGTTAACGCCACCACTTAACTTTCCATCTATTAACAATCACGACAATGAAAATAAACATTTAAGTAAATAAATCAAAATTTCAATAGAAACTATAGTAAAATAAATAAATCAATAAACTATATATTAGTAACCCCCTGAAATATGAGGATTCAAGTGGATGGATCAACTTACTTGGTAACAATCTGGACCATGAGATAGAGAATCTATAAGCATCCAATCCCATGTTCTTCATAATCCCCACATCTTCCTATATACGATGATATATATAAAATTAAAACAAATTAAGAAGCTAAAAATGATTTAAATTTGTCTTCAATTTGCTGGTGTTTTCTTAAGGCTCCCAAATTTAGTGATTTTTGAACCTTATAGCGGTGATATTCATCAGTAGCCACATCTCCATTGCTGCCATCCTTGATCTTTTCTGAAATTGATCCAACAATAGAAATTTTAATTATGGGGCACATAATTTTCTTAGGTTCCTTAGGGGGGAACACCACTCACAAATTAATGGCCCCCACAATACCATTTAATTAAATTATCACCAAAGAAAACACACATGGTGTCAAATCACATTATATATATTGATCCATCATTAATTTGTAAAGTAAATATTTGTTTGATTTATGTTTTGGAATATTATTGGTTCATCAAATAATATTTCATATTTCTTTTTTTAAAATATGATATTTATTGAAATATAACATATAATATTTAATATATATATATATATATTTATTTTTTTAGGTTAGTAATAAGAGTCTTTTATGGTGACTATTTGTTTAATTTATGTTTTGGAATATTATTGGTTCATCAAATCTTCTTTTAAATTTTTTTATTTTTCTCTAAATCTTGTTCTAGATTGCTGTTGGAGGCGTTTGCCGCAATATCTCCCATTGATTTTGGTCACAATAGTTAGATTTGGGCTTTTAATTCTTTATTCGTTTTTATGCGTAATTGGATCGCTGGAGATCAAGCATTCCTCGGATCCGCCATGCTCTACAACTTATTCAAGATCAATTGTGAAGGGTTTGACGACGGTGGTTGTTGCTTTTAGTGGAGATAGTTTATTTAAGGTTATAGGCGTCGTTAGGATTTTGGTTGTTTTGGGATTTGTAGGTTTGATTTGTAATTTTGCATAATTTTAGTGATGTGGATTTGTTAGTTGTTAGTGCAGCTTTGTCCGTGCAAGTATTGCTATATTGGCTTTTGAGTCTTGATGTCATAGCTTGATTTTGATGATATGGTTGTACAATTTCTTTATGATATAATGATATTATTCTGGATTAAAAAAAACCTTTGAAATGAAATTAATTAGCTTAATTTTAATATCTTATTGAACTAATTATTATTTTATAAGACTTGCACCTGGATATTTGTGAATGTAGACATCCCAAATGCTTGGTCCTCTACCACCTTCTTTTACAGCACCTTCGTACTGTAAATCACGCACATAAAAAATTATTATAAAATGATCGAGGATCAAATATTCTATAATCTTGTACGTGTTACTTTTTCAATCAATAAATATCGTAAAAAAGAAAATCCGAAAAAATGACTGACCTGGTAAGATGATGAAGCTGTGCCAAATATGAAGCCTGGTGGAAAACTACTCCTATTGAGGGAAGCAGTGTCATAATGAGTGGGGGTAACAGAAGCTTTGGTGATAGTTGTCAATGAAAAGAGTATTAGCAGCAGCACCACCATCGTCGTCGACGACCCTAAATTCGTCGCCATAAGTGTCCGGTGAGTATGAGTTTTGGTGATCTCCATAGCTAATTTGGTTCTACCTTGCAATGGCATGGGGAGTTTATATAGAGAGATAATGCAGTGTTCAGGTGAAAAAGAAATAAAAAGAAGAAAGAAATGGTGCGATAAGGAAAAGAAAAGAAAGCGTATGTGATTGCTTTGTTCTTGTTAGCCAAGAAAAATCAATATCTCATCAATTAAAGGGAAAAATTATATATTTGACTATTTTCCAAGATTTATTGCAGTCAAACGAACAATGAAAGTAAAATATATGGGTTTGATTTTGTTCTTATTGGCCAAGAAAATCAATATCAATTAAAGGGAAAATATATTTGATTACTTTCCAAGTATGGTTAGAATGCACAAGTCAACTAGACAAATAAGGGAAACATATGTAATTGATTTTGTACTTCATAGCCGATAAAATCAATACTAATTTAGGGGAAAAATTAGCAAATTGATATCGATTTTTTCCCGAAATTAGCAATCAACATTAATTGCTTTCTCAAGAGATGCTTCCCCTGATCGATGCATATAAAAGGAGGATAAGTTGAGAGCTAAAGTGATTATTCAGACATGCACATTCAAACACATAGAGAGCAAAAACTTTAAAAGAGAGCTTAAGAATGCTGCTTGGAAGAAGGACCAAGAGCCGGGGAGAGTTCAAGAAGTGTCAATCGTCAAAAACAAAGAAAAGTTCGTGAAGGTAATAGCAACCATCACTTTCTAATTTGAGAGGATTACAATGTTCTTTTGTATTGAGAGGAAAGTCCCACTCCTTCTCCAACAAGTTCGAGGTCAAGTCGGTGTCTAACTCACTGACGACTAATGCTTCGGCGTCTCAAATTTTAAATGAGTTCAACGGGTACTAATATGACCCTTCCTGAATTTCGCCTTGAAATCTGTGAAAACCCATGTTCCGGTCTAACAGCATTTAACCACAAACTTTAATACTAGAAATACCTTTTACCTTTAGAAATATTAAAAAAACCTTACAGGGGTTCCGACAGAACCCTCTCTGTATTTTACTGACTACACCTACTTGTCATACGCATGATAGCTTACAGGTCACTGCCGAAACCTCGGAACAGTGGTGACCCAAAAGGGTAACCTTAGAGACTTGTTTTACGCCCCAGCCTCTCGACTGAGCAACCGCACCGGTGGCTAACCAGAGAGAGTTCAAGAAGTGTCAACCTTCAAAAATAAAGAAATGGCAACCATCACTTTTTAACTTGAGAGGATTACAATGTTCTTTTGTATTGAGAGGAAAATCCCACTCCTTCTCCAACAAGTTCGAGGTCAAGTCAGTGTCTAACTCACTGACGATTGATGCTTCGGAGTCTCAAATTTTAAATGAGTTCAACGGGTACTTTAACTTTTGGTCCACAAACCAATAAAAGGCACACATCAAAAAGTAGAGATGCCCATCAAGAGCCTCATACTGCCACCATGTCGAAACTACCGTCGTTGCCGTAAAGAAAATAAATTTTCTTTATAATTAAAAGGGAGAAATCCCTTACCTCTTCAAGAAAATCACGAAGAAATTGTGTCAAATATGCTGTCACAGCCGTAAAGGAAATAAATTTTCTTTACTCTCTTTAATGTGAGAAATCCCTTACCTCTTGAAGAAAGATAGTTTAAAGAATAACTTCATGACATCAGACACAAGAAAGTTCCAAATGATTGGTGTTAAACACAATAGACTCGTCTATTGCAAACTTCCAAGTCCTAATTGGCATACGATCAGTTCAAGAAACTCAAATCAGAAAATTCCGGCTTAATGGGCTTAAATCCAAATTACTCATTAATCCACAACTCTCAAGTCAAATCCAAGATGATTGGGGTTAAACACAATGGACTCGTCCATTGCAAATTCGAAGGCCCGATTGGAAAACGATAAGTCCACAAGTCCAAGATACTCAAATCTTCAAATGCCAACTTAATGGGGTCAAATCCAAATTACCCATTAATCCACAAAAAAAAAAATCAACTCGAGCCTAAGTGGTACAAGAACACTCAAAAGTCCAAATGGTACAAAACCACAAAAAAAAAAACCCCCTAAGTGTTACAAAACCACGAAAACCAAAATTCAAAGCATGAACTACGCCGATATGATTCCCGCAGAGGGATATGTAAGCAATCTAGAGATTCAATTTAGATACAACCGCAAATCCAAAATCCAAATCAAATCCTTGATTCTTCAAACTAAATTCACACAAATAGTCACCCAGAAACTGTATGGAAAATATTGCAAAGTCATTTGCCTTGTGTCGATTATCGAAGTCTAATATGATTACATATGGGTTGTGTTTGAAATGCAGCCTGGTTATGAGCGCCTCTGCTGTTTGAGGTGCATGCAACCTCGAGATCATAACTTTGCCACTACATGTGTTTGTCGAGTGCCCAAGCATCTGAGGGAGGAGAAGGTCATAGAGTGTGTGCATTGTGGGTGTAGGGGCTGCGCCAGTGGAGATTGATTAGTGGTGTGTTTCTTCAAAATGTAATGCTATATGGTTGAACCAGATCAGTCTTGGTACCATGACTTGTTTGTTAAAAGTAACTTTTAGTGAATCTTTATTCTTCCTGAATCTAAGCCTTTTGCAAGTGGTATTAGTAAGCATGTCTCTCTTGTCCTGACTAGTTTCTCTTGTACGTACTTCTGTAGAGTTGTTGCATAAGAACACATATATAACTTAGAGCTTTCTGTGGCTGAATTTGAAAAGGGTATTTATTTTTATTTCTGTTCATATACAAATGACATTCACATTATTGTAGGAAATACAAATATGGAAAAGAAATGATTTGCATTTTCGGTTTTTATATTATGAACTATAACTATAGTCGGATTCATTTCTTCAATACTTCTTGAGGAACCTTTTGAACCAGTGTGCTGAGAGTTTCGGGTACCTTGTTTGTTTATTATTGTAATCCACGTAATTGATACCAAATCGAACAGTGTATCCAGAACTCCATTCAAAGTTATCCAGCAACGACCATGCAAAGTATCCCTTCACATTGACACCATCTCTGCATAAAAAAATATAGAAACAAAAAATAAGAATGCTAGACCTCATGATCTAATTGAGCTTAATATAACTTGGTTGTCAATAACAACTTACTTGATTGCTCTTTTAAGATAATCGATGTGACGGTAGTAGTAGTCAATTCTTTGGGTGTCATTAAGGGCTTGCTCAAGTGATAATTTGGGATCATTAAACTCATCAACACCTACAATGGAATGTGTTATCATGTAGCTTTGAATGTAACACAATATAGAACATAACTCCATGTGATCCATTGATTATGAAAATGAATTCAAACTTATAAATAATAATTACCATTCTCAGTAATGTAAATAAGTGGATCATGATATTTCTTCTTTGTGTAGAGTAGAAGGTCGCGAATTCCTCTTGGATAAACATAGAGCCAAGTTGAAGCAGCCTGCAATGAATTCGATCCCATTATTTGGAGATGATATTGACATATTTCAGAGATAATCACATTTCTGTTTAAGGATCGAAGAAAAAAATAATTTGATGCTTACATTTGGACCAATAGGGACCCCATTGAGCAGAGCTGCCATAACATATATATGAAAATTAGAATCGACTCAGGTCCAATTTGGAGAATAAGGTGATTGTATTTTTTATCAGGTTTTTAATTTGTACTCACCTGATTGATTAGCCTGAGCATCTGTCACGTAGCTCGCATTTACAGAGTTATGTTGGGGTGCATATCTTGCATAGTAAGCAGTATAGTAATTCAATCCAAGAAAATCAAATGACCTAATTACTAACTTGGATTGTTCTTTTGTAAATTTTGGTAATCTGTTTCCAACAAGGGATCGCATGCTTTGTGGATAATCACCACTTGTTAATGGCTCCATAAACCTACGAAAATATGGAAATTAATTCATAATTAAGTATATATAAACGAAGTTATATATTTCTTGTATAGCAAGTAATTAAATAAAATATTCAATAATACATAGTTAATTAGGTTTTCATATAAAGTAGGAATATACTTACCATCCAAACATAAAATCCAAAGATCGTAATGCAGCATTTTTGTTGTGCTTTGCCTCGGAAACCGGCACAAACCAATGTGACACTAGTGTTATCCCTATCACGCCTTTTTGAGATGCCTACACATATTGAAAATTGATTTAAATTACTATACAAATCATACCATTATTTCCTCCCTCTATTATTTTCAACTGAATGATAAAATGACTACCTGATATTTATCCTTGTAAACTTTTACGGCAACTGCATGAGCAAGGAGGCTGTGGTGTGTCACCAAATATGGTTCTGTCCCGGAATCTCCTCCGGTGCAGTTTAGTTGTTGCCAAGTAGAACATCGTCCTGGTGCTAAACCCCCGCCGGCATAACCACCGTTACTATAACTCCATGGCTCATTCAACGTGATCCAGTACTTTACCCGATCACCAAATTCTTTATAACAAAGCTCTGCATAATCTCGAAAATGATTCCTGCATCTCAAAAAATAAGAGGAAGTAAGTTGAATGTCGATGTTTAAGCCTATACATCATCATATATAGTGGCATATGAAAAGTCATTTTATTTACTTACACAATGCGAGGGCTTAAGAAACCGCCATATTCGTCTTCTAAAGCTTGGGGAAGATCCCAGTGGAAGAGTGTCACAAATGGCTTTAGACCTATATCAAAACTTTGATTAATTAAGTCGTGTTTTGACAAAGTCTCTTACTGTGGTATCTAGTGATATTCCTCTCCACACATTATGTGAGAGTTCTCAAATTCTACTATCGTAAAGAGCGAGTAGATATCCAATGTGTATATTGTACTTCCACTTCCCCAATATCATTGTATCAAAAAATCGTATTTTGAGAAAAAAATAATGAAAATCTTGTTATATATGGATCATTTGATCATATAAGGGAGGTGATTTACCATGGAGTACAAGTTCGTTGATGAGATTGTTGTAGTATTGGATTCCTTCCTTGTTAACACCACCACTTAGCTTTCCATCTATTAACAATTACAAAACAAAAATTGAAGGAAATTATTCTAATTTTCAATAGAAATTAAAGTAAAAATAAATAAACTCTATATTGGTAACACCCTGAATTTCAAGTTGATGGATGAACTTACTTGGCAACAATCTGGACCATGAGATAGAGAATCTATAAGCATCCAATCCCATGTTCTTCATAATCCCCACATCTTCCTATATATATATATATATATATATATATAATTAAAACAAATTAAGAAGCTAAAATAAACTAATCAATGATTTAAATTTGTCTTGAATTTGCTAGTGTTTTCTTAAGACTCCCAAATTTAGTGATTTTTGAACCTTATAGCGGTGATATTCATCATTAGCCACATCTCCATTGCTGCCATCCTTGATCTTCTCTGAAATTGATCGAACAATAGAATATTTAATTATTTAGAGCACAAAATTAAGAAATAATTATGTTAAGAGCCCTTAATTAATAATCATTTCAACTAATTCCATCAATAACAATTAGTTAATAATAGGATTTTTCTCTAGCTAGCTCATGCTCATCCACATCCATGCACCCAAAGAAAACTGTAAGCTGTGTGCTGGGTATGGTGATCAAATTAAGGGATTATTATTATTCAATTCATTTGTAATTAATTAATAATTAAAGTCGAAAGGAAGCTAGGCATACACAACAATAAAAGCCACCCAAGAAATGTCCTACCAATTATGGGGCACATGATTTTCTTCGGTTCCTTAGGGGGGGAACACCACTCACAAAAGCCCCCCCACGATACCATTTAATTAAATTATCACCAAATAAAGAAATGTCAAATCACATTATATATATATATATATATATATATATATATATATATATATATATATTGATCCATCATTTGTAAAGTAAATATTTATTTGATTTATGTTTTAGAATATTATTGGTTCATCAAATTATATTCAAATTTTCATTTTTTTTAAAATATGATATATTCATTGTAATATTGAACTTATAATTTATTTATACGAACCTACATAATTTTAATTAGTTAAGTTTGATAAAATAATTAGTTGCACAAATTCTCAATCAAAGTACTCTTTAACTATCTATATGCCCTCTCTAGTCTCTACATATGTACAACTCGCATCCCACTAATTCCTAGTTTTTTTTTTAAATGCCCCAATCAAATTCCTAGTTTTTTTTTTTTGTGAATATATCCGTATTTAAGGGTCTTGACATAAAAATAAGAGGGAAGAAAAATCTCCCCTAAAATTCCATGATATAGGTATTAGTCTTATATAAATATTATTGGGTGTTAAGTTTTTCCCAAAATTTCATTCAAAATTTTCAAGTTTTAAACTAAATTTTCGACATTTTTTGTTGAACGTGAACGATATCGCCATTATTATAGGGATATGGGGTTCCTCCAAACACAATATCTTTGAAAATCCTCAATTGATCCCCGTATCCCACCAGTTCGCTTGCTAGTATCTTTTCATGATCCATTTCTATGCCTCGCTTTTATATGACGAACAAAAGGGCAGTGGGTGGTCAATTATTGGCCTCACCTCTCTTTCCTCCCTTGACTGTAGATTGTTACCAACGGAGGACCGGGCAGTTGACGACAACTTTCATAATAATTCCATAAACACCAAGCCAATCCCTTGCTACTTGCTTCATCCCGCCCTGCGTGCTCAGGCTCCATCCGACTCGTTGCCAGAAGCCTTAACTATACGTGTTGCGTACAAGTTCCGGTTAGGATAATTGGGAAAGATCAAACCAATTTGAAGCGCTCACTACAACATTCGTTTCAACAGCAAAGGCTTAGAGAGGGGCAACAATACTACTACGCTCTTCCGTGCTCGTACCACTATGGTCGAGACCCCCCGACCTCGATTTTTTTGCAAAAGAGGCTAATTGCCAGAAACTTTATCAAATCCGGAAGAAAAATCTCCCCTCAATTTCCATAATATAGGTATTAGTCTTATATAAATATTATTGGGTGCTTAAGTTTTTCCCAAAATTTCATTCAAAAATTTCAAATTTTAGACTAAATTTCTCACATTTGTTTGTTGAGCGTGAACGAAATATCCATCGATATTTCTATAAATTTAATTATCGATATTTCCATAAAAAATGATATTTTCATCCATATCTACAACTAAGAATTTGAGAGGGGTATTATTGATTTTTTATTCCATACAGAAAGTTAGTAAATAAAAATTAATTTCACAAAGTAAGACACTAATTTGGCTGTTGACCGGAAACAAAAGGATATGTTGACCTAATTATGAGCCAAAAAGTTGGTTTCGTTTTCAACAAAAAAAATGGTAAAAAAAGTTGGTTGGGATAATAAACAATTTGAGAAAAGAAATTAGTAATATATTATTGATTTAGTAGACATGGTATTTCTATTCATTTTACTATAGAGTAAAAGATACAGAACATGACTCTTATAAAATGCTAGATTAATTAATATTTAATGTATATATATAATCCATCCAATATGATTGTATAAAAGAAATTGTATCATGAGATATATGATTGTATAAAAGAAATTGTATCACGAGATAGAAAGTATACTTTTGTACTACGTTTGAATTGGAAGCTTTCTTAATTAATATATATTAGTATCGGATTGATTCTCTGTTCTCAATAAAATACTAAACAACTTAGTGATAGACCGTCAAACTTGACTCATAGAATAACGTCTGGAAAATATTGTGATAAACAATAGGAGTAAAGAAAGGTAGCTAGCAGCGATAGAGAGTAGACAACTATATTATAAAAAATGCCTTCTCTCTAGAAAATGTAAAGAATTAAACCTGAAAAATAATGAATTAGCTAATACATAATCCTTTGAAATGAAGTTAATTAGCTTAATTTTAATATCTTATTGAACTAATGATTATTATTGCATGTATTAGACTTGCACCTGGATATTTGTGAGTGTAGACATCCCAAATGCTTGGTCCTCTACCCTCTTCTTTGGCAGCACCTTCGTACTGAAATTCACACACATAAAAAGGACAAAATATTTTATACTTTTGTACGTGTTACTTTTTCAATCAATGAATTGAACAAAGTTGAGATTCCACTCTAAAATCAATTGGGAATGAGGGAGAGTCTCAACTCCTTATAAGCCCTTGCAAGGTTGTACAACTTTCCAATGTGGGACTTTTGTAACTTCACATTCTTCCTTCATGGTATCAGAGAGGGTTATCCCACGTGTAAGGCTTAACCGCCTCACGTGCTCCACGTCACCCAATATGAGTTGTTCACGTGTTAGACTTGAAAATTCGTCACACGTGAGGGGGCGTGTGAGAATGTGAAATTACAAAAGTTTCACATTGGAAAGTTTCACAACCTTGCAATGGCTTATAAGGACTTGGGCCTCTCCTCCCATTGCCAATTGATTTTGAAGTGAAACCTCAACTTCCTTCATGAATATCTTAAAAGAAAAACACGACAAAATGACTGACCTGGTAAGATGACGAAGCTGTGCCAAATATGAAGCCTGGTGGAAAACTACTCCTATTGAGGGAGGCAGTGTCATAATGAGTGGGGGTAACGGAAGCTTTGGTGATAGTTGTCAGTGAAACGACTATTAGCAGCAGCACCGCCATCGTCGCCGACGACCCTAAATTCGTTGCCATAAGTGGCCGGTGAGTATGAGTTTTGGTGATCTCCATAGCTAAGTTGGTTCTCCCTTGCAATGGCATGGGGAGTTTATATAGAGAGATAATGAACAGTTAATTAAATTAAAAAATTAATGGGTAAGATTCAAGTAGGAGACAGATTATGGAAAATATATAGTTTCATATGACTAGTCTACGCTAGCTTATTAAGTGCCGTTGCTAGTAATTTAATAATCCTGGAAGACAAAATTAAAGTGAACACACTAATTGTACACATTCAATGGTCAACAATCATTTATAGTTAATCTTGTGTAAGTACTCCATGTTTAAAACTGACAATAATTCGGTGAATACATTCATATGATAGATTCGCCATCAAACGGTGAAGACATTACTTTTTGAAGATACTTAAAATTAGTATCTAATTCTATATTGCTGGATGAAAAATCCATCAAATGGATGCACATACTGAATCACCACTCGTTTAAAACTATTAATTGGTCAAACAAATATATAATTAGCTAGGGTCTAGTTTCGTATAAATCTTTCCCTATTTGAATCGATATAAAGGCCGGTGTATTATGTATATACATATGCATATACTCTTCTACTAAGAGATACGTACCTTGTTGAGCAATTTATCCGAACTGTTTATTTCCAAGTCCCTACTTATAATTAAATTAACTTTCTAAAAATTAGATAAATCATACACTACTTATAGTCATGATTGATTACCGTATGTTCTTATCTAATAACACCATGTAAGGATTATTTATAGTAAAAGTAATATTTATATCCACCCCCTCAGGGTGAATGTATCATCACTCGATGATTGATTACTGTATATTTCTTATCTGATAACATCGTGTAAAGGTTGTTTTTGAAAAAAATAAAACAAAATGGTGATGATTTAGTCCTTCAATGTATCAATTAATTTCAAAGTTTACCATAAGCATTTTAATTTTACTAAAATCGTACGTAGATTGATTTAATACATGCATACGATCAAAGGATCTCCATTTTGATTGATTTTTGTAGAGAGATGATCTTTATGAAAGAAGTTGAGGTTCCACCTCAAAACTAATTGGCAATGGAGGAGAGGCCCAACTCCTTATAAGCCCTTGCAAGGTTGTGCAACTTTCCAATGTGAGACGTTTTGTACTTTTACATTCTCACACGCCCCTTCACGTGCGGCGAATTTTCAAGTCTAACACGTGGACAACTCATATTGGGTGACATGTAGCACGTGCGGCGGTTAAGCCTTATACGTGGGATAACCTGCTCTGATACCATGAAAGAAGTTGAGGTTCCACCCCAAAAGCAATTGGCAATGGGGGGAGATGTCTAACTCCTTATAAGCCCTTGCAAGGTCGTGCAATTTTCCAATATGAGACTTTTGTACCTTTGCATTCCCACACTTTAAATGCAACGATTCTGACTATCAAACTTGTACACTGAAAATTTAATAATCAATTATAGAGAAATTAATGGACAATTTTATCAAACTTGCAACGATACTTTATAAATTTTAATTTTGTTTTCATCTTTCCATCAATAGACAATTTTTTCAAGAATTTAAATACATTACTCATATATAGAAAATATAGTCGCATTATAATACTTTACTATAAAAAAAGACAGTGAAATTTTATTAAATATGAATACATATAGTTAAACTGAAAATCTTCTATTTTAATTTAAATAATTATTTTTGTGAATTCAGGGGTAACTCAATATTCATTCAATAACAAATACGACAATATATATACAAGTTGCTGTTATGAAAGTTAAAATCCTAGTGACTTTACAAAACATATACATATCATACTCAACACAAACTAGATAATTTTACATCAATCAAGATAATCTTTATCAATACATTTCAAAAATATGGGCCCAATTTATTAATAAAATAATAAATTTAAAGTCTTCATGTGAAAAGCCAAACGTCGTAAATCAAATTGAAAAGTCAAACGTCGTAAATCAAATTGATCTAGTCTTAAATATATGTTATATATTATATAATATTTATTTTGATAAGTGGCTAGCTAGAGCTCCTTGAATTTTCAAACAAGAGGGAAAAAATGGTAAGAGAGAAATGTCTGTGGATTGGCGCACAAAAAGCCATCACGTACTTCATGCATGTTTATCTTTGTACTTCAATTTCCCCCTAATTTTTGGATGAGCATTCCACGGGAGATGAGACTTGTTCAAGAAATCATCAATTCTTCACGTTCTTCTTTCCTCGAAATAAATTTCAACTCTGAAAACGTTTTTTTTTTATTCTTGTTATTGTTATCTCCTAGATAGAAATTTCATATATTGGACCAGGACCTCAGCTAGCAGATTGCAAGTTGTATGAATTGTTATGTTTTGATTTGAAAATAACTAGTATTTTTTAATTAGAACGTGATAATTTGGCAATACATTGTTGTCAAGGTGAGTGACATTGAATTGGATAAGATTGAATAGAAAGAAGTAGGGCACCAATGATTTAAAATTCATATCTAGCTTAGGGAATTATATGCATGTTGTTGATGCATAAAACGGATAATTAGAACTGTGAAGACACACACTCATATCAAGGCACAACGATGTACGTGGTTCATTCAAATCGGACTACGTCTACGGTGTTGCTCTACTCTCATTAATAATATATGTATTTTGTACATGATCCATTAGGATATGAGCCTTAAAGATAATAATGTATGTAGAGAGAAGGGAAAGAGTTGTCTCCGGAGAGAGAGTAAATTCTTTAGAGAGAGATAGGATCATGTTGAATGAGGGAGGGGCTCCCTATTTACAGACAATGTCTAGGTTGTCATGGGCCACAATGGTGGGCTTTAGACATGAACCTTATTGATGGGCCTTGATGATGGGCTTGGTCTTGACCCAAGTGATCTTCCGGGTCTTTCTGCTAGGTCCATTGCTTGGTCAGATTAGGTACGAACACATGTAAAAGCAAAGTAAAGGGTTACAGACAAGGATGAAAATATCATTTTTTCACAAAAATATCGACATTTAAATTTATGAAAATATCAACGAATATTTTGATATCGATATCGATATCGTTCACACTCATCAAAAATATTAGAAATTTAGTCCTTAACTTAGTATCTTACTTCATTAATATAGATATTATGCTGATATATATCATTGGCTTAATATGCACTATTGGTATTCTCATAATAACAATATATATATATATATATATATTACTAATATTATTGTTAATATATAATGTCAAATATTTGAATATATTGTCAAAAATTATACTTCAAGTACAAGAAATTCATTTAATGGATATATATATATATATATGTATATGTATACACAAATATTTATATCCTTGAGCAGAATACATGCAATTGCACATGGATATATGATATATCATACAAAATTAATTAATAATTAAAGGTGGTAATTTTGTCGTATATGCAGGCCTGTACAAACAAAATTAAGTTAATTAATTGATTCAGAGGTAGGGTAAACTTGACTGTTTTCGAAAATGGCAAGTTTAATTAAAAGGTTATTAATTATTGGTTCAGATCTAAGGTTAGAGAGGTGAATTAATAATAAGTTAATTATACAAGATTTAGTTGTTAAATAAATATTATTATCGATATTATTTATATGAATTAAATTTAAATTTCGTCTTATATAAAGTTATCGAAAAATGAAAATTAAATTACTAGAATATATATGAGCTGCTGTTGGATTAAAAAAATAATAATTATAAGACCAGCTGGCTGGTTGTATTGACTCGCAGATTAAAAAATTTCGACTTTCTGAGAGGGACAAATTAAAATTGTGTTGAAGTATCGTAGGTGCATGCAGAGAATAATCCATACACAGGTGACAGGCCAACGGGTCACTTTTAATGCCATCTGTTTGTCTTCATATTTGTCTGCACACTAATAGTCCACGCACGTTTTGCTAAATCTATACATATATAATGGATAACTTAATTAAACCAAAATTTGCGATCCAGGAATGTATTACGGTATTAAATGGATTTCATTGATTAAAAATAATATACCTAGTAAAAATACATATATTATGTAAAAAAACAAAAAAAAAAGATAATCATACAATAAAATAAAATATAAAACACTTAAATTGCAACAAGATTCTCTTTTACGTGAACAAGATATCATAGAATCTCCAAAAAATTAACATCCCTTCTTATATAAATATAGATTAGATTAATAAGTTGAGCTATATAAGTTAACATTACATAAAATTTTCCTTTGGGTTATTAATTTCGGGTGGGCTGGAGTAGAGAAACAGCATAATTCCGTACGGGTACAACTCTTATTTGAACGAAGTGAAAAAAGTACACCCCAGCCCCTTGTTGCAGCCCGTGCATCAAATTTTTCATAACAGTTGAATATTAATTTTTTATATTTGAATTAAAATTAAAAATTAAAATTTAGATGTTGAAAATGTAATGAATAGGAATTCAAATTTGGCATACCGGCCACTTGATATATATCCTTAATATTATTTGCACACAAAACATTCATATTATTGAAAAATCGTTTTGGATCGGGAAACTTATTTACCATTTTGCCGAGAGTTTTGGGTATCTTCTAAGTCCATCCGTATAATTCACATGGCTAGTATATACCAAATCGAGTAGAGTATTTAGTATTCTATTCAAAATCGTCTAGCAATGACCATGCAAAATATCCTTGCATGTTAACCGATGCATTTCTGCTCAAATTTTCTTTTATAAGAAAATTTCATCAAAATTAAATGTCTATATATATAGTGTAACTAAATAATCAAAATTTAAGAAGAGGTGAAGGTGATTAATCAATCTCATATATATTAAGTAATTCATTGTAGTGTTAAGTCATTGTATTGTGAAGTGTGTAGTATATAAAGTGAGTGTGAGAGTTACTCAATTGAATTGAGATTGCATAATGAAAATTACCAAACTTACTCTCAAAATGTTCTCTCTTTTCCTTCTCTTATTTGACCCGTGTACCTTATTTCCTCATCACTAACATTCTCACCTAAACTCCATTGATACACTAACCTAACCTCAATTGATTAAGGATCCATGAATTCTTTGATGGTATCAGAGCAACCAAGCTCATAGCTCTTGGTCATGTTCTTCCTTTTCTAAGTTTGTTTTCAATTTTCCTAAATTTTTTGTTCAATTGAAATTGGTACATGTTTGACCTAAATTTTCTGATTCAAGCTCTGGTTCCGCTGCATTTCATCATCGACCTCGCATCTTCATCTTCGTTTTTGCTCTGCGAGTTTACGATTGCATCCATCGTCTTCTGCGATCTTGTGCAATTGAAATCGCTTTTGCGATTGCGTCGATCTTGTGTGCTCACTTTGCTTCAGGATTTCAGACACGTCTTCGTACTGTGTGTTCGTGCCGAATCTGTTTTTCGTTTCAAAGAAATTTTGCAATTGAAATTGGTTTGAAGTTTGACCTAGCAAATCTCCGTATCAGTTCTTGATTCGTGAAATTGGTCTTGCCGCACTTTTGTATCTTCAACTTCAATTTGGATTTTCTGTTTTCTGCTGCTTCGATGGCGATGTTATTTGTGCTATTCAATTCCAGCGATCAAAGAATTCTACTGCGACGACTTCGTGTTCTCTGCTCAATTGCGGCTGTGATTTCCTGCAATCATCAAGTTCTGTTTCGGTCTCGGCTTCCTCTCCAGTTTTGCACAGAAGATTTGTGAAATTGAAATCGACTATTGGCTTACAAATTTCTCAGACTTCTTCGTTCAATTGATTACTTCAATTTCATGCTCATCATCGATTGCTTGCTGCGATTTCACACTTGGATTCTTCGATCAACTCTGGTTTTCGGTTCTTCAGCCTTTGCAGCTCACACTTCGATCCTGATTATTCAGGTTTCTCAGCTCAGACTTCTTCAATCTTGATTCACGAATCGTTCCGCTAAGTTTTTCTTTTCGATTTTGATTTCCTGATATCTCAAATTGAAATTATTCTTCGATCTTGATTCAATTTTTCGATTAGACACTGAAGCAATTGTGCCCCTGTTTTTGGTGCGAGTGTGACCTAAAATTTCAATTCCTGTTATGGTATCTTCTTTCGATCCTCTATTCGATCTTCTTTCTTTCATCTTTCGATTCCTCAATTTCTTGATTAAACACAGAAAATATTGTGAGCTTCTTCTTCTTCGATCTTAATCTTGATTCTTTCTCCATTTGATCTTCGATCTATGATTCTTCTTCTTCTGTCTAAAATTCTTTTTCGATCTTACTCTTGATTCTAGTTGCAATTCTCTCTGACAATTGAATTGTTCTTCTATCTCACCTTCTCTTTCGATTCTCTTTCTGCCTTCGAATCTCAATTGCTTGCATCTAGAATATGCGATGCATTATTTCCTAGTTCTTGACGTTGTGATGTCTGTTGTGAGTTGTGCTTGTTAAAATTGTTGAGCTGCAACATAATGTTTGAGTTGAGTGATTGCATTTTGGTCTCTGCTGATGAAATTTGCTTTGAGCTGAGTTAATTGTCTGTATTGAGCTCTTGCATTTTGGTCTTTGCTGTTGAGATATCTGCTGTGAGATGTGCTGTGTATTGAATTCGTGCACAATTTCTAGATGTTTTATGTGCTGGGAATTTGAGGTCTGCTTGTTGTGTTGATATGATTTTTGGCCTATAATCCTGTTTTTCACGAATTCTGAGTTGAGCTGCTGTCGTTTGGTCTGGACTGCATTGGATTGTACTTTGAGCGGGCAATCATGGTTATAGTGTATGTGTACTTTGGTTTGGACTGCATTGTTGTGTTGATGTGATTTTTGGCCTATAATCCTGTTTTTCACGAATTCTGAGTTGAGCTGCTGTCGTTTGGTCTGGACTGCATTGGATTGTATTTTGGGCGGGCAGTCATGGTTATAGTGTATGTGTATTTTGGTCTGGACTGCATTGTTGTGTTGATGTGATTTTTGGCCTATAATCCTGTTTTTCACGAATTCTGAGTTGAGCTGCTGTCGTTTGGTTTGGACTGCATTGGATTGTATTTTGGGCGGGCAGTCATGGTTATAGGGTAAGTGTATTTTGGGCTGGTAGTCAGATGTAATGGTGTTGAGCTGTTGTGTACTAGAATGGATCGTTGGCTGCTGTATTTGTGTATAGGCATATTGGATGATACGACTTGTTTCTCTTGCTGCTTTGTGCATTTGGACACATGGCATGTGAGCCTTATTGCTTTACCATAGTTTGTGTTTTGTTGTTATATTGCTCAGATTGTCTTGTGATGTTTCACTCTCATGATGGAGCCTCTCCACATGAGATTGAGGGGGGATGTTAGAATATTAAGTAAGTCATTGTAGTGTTAAGTCATTGTATTGTGAAGTGTGTAGTACATAAAGTGAGTGTGAGAGTCACTCAATTGAATTGAGATTGCATAATAAAAATTACCAAACTTACTCTCAAAATGTTATCTCTTTTCCTTCTCTTATTTGACTCGTGTACCTTATTTCCTTATCACTCACATTCTCACCTAAACTCCATTGATACACTGATCTAACCTCAATTGAATAAGGATTCATGAATTCTTTTTAACTTGACACACTTTATGTGACATTTTATTTACCACAAAAAATAAATACAAAGTGATTTAGTTTATTGAAATAATATTGATCCTTCATTAATTATCATATCAAATGGTTCAATTGATGTGATCAATTAAGTATGTTTAAATATCATTTCTCTTATAAATATTATAATTGAAATGCAAGCTAATATTCACGTTAAAAAAATTTGTTTCTGTGTGTATACATAATATATGCAGACAAATTGAGCGTATATTGGTTCGTGGAAACTATAAATTAATTAATATCAAAGGGGTGTTATTACATGAGATAGTTGCATATCCCATGAGATCACATGAGAGAAGTATGTACACGAACAAATTGCAATATATAATTGGACAATACTTGTATCCCATTATGAAGTTACCTATTTATATTATCTTTTCAATTTATCGAATTGTCTTTGTACATATATCATAATCGGAACCGTTTTTTCTCTAAATTATCATGTCAATATCATATCCGTAAAAAATCAACAAGATTGGAAGTCGTTCAGTCATTCATATATATCAACTAAATGGACGGTTCACCATGAAGATCTTAATTCTAACAAAAGTCGTTGATTTATAATTTGATACATATGAATGACTAAACAATCTCCAATCTTATTGATTTTTTTACAGAGATGATCATGACATGATGATTTAGAGAATAAACGGTTCCGATTATGATATATGTATAAAAACAATTCGATAACTTGAAAGGATGGTACGAGGAGGTACCACTAGGGTGTAATGCATATATGTATAAAGACAATTCGATAACTTGAAAGGATGGTACGAGGAGGTACCACTAGGATGTAATGCAAGTATTTTCCTATATAATTTTGAAGCAAGCAGGCAAGGAAGTGTTAGAATACTACCTACAAACATTCTGAAGAATTTTAATTATTTTTATTAATCATAATTTGGAATTCATATTTGGTATACAAATTTAATGTTCATTAACATTATTTCCCACAAAACATTAATCACCTTATTGAAGAAAGACAAAATGCGGAAAGAGGGAAATTAACTCCTCTTTTTGAACGACAATTATATATATTTGGATTTCTTCAATATCCTTAGTTCTTGAGGAATTTTGTGAGCCAGTTTGCTGATAACTTTTTGTGTCTACTGAGATTATCAGTGTAATTCACATAATTGATTCCAAATCGAGCAGTGTATCCACTACTCCATTCAAAATTGTCGAGCAACGACCATGCAAAGTATCCTTGCATATTGACAGATTCATTTCTGCACAAATTAAAAAAAAAATACGGAAAAGTATCAACATATATGATTAAATAACCAAACTTTAATAAGGCTACACCTTATTAACTAATTAACCTTAGCTTTAAGAAAATAGGGATTAATTAATTTGTTAATAATAATAAACTTACGTGATTGCATGTTGAACGTTACAGAGGTGGTGATAGTAGAAGTTAATTCTATTGGTATCATTAAGGGCTTGCTCGAGTGTTAATGTGGGATCATCCATTTCTGCTACACCTGCAATACAATATTATACATTGTTACGCAATTTTACATGTTATTTTATTTCATATATATATATATGAATGTGTAATGTTATTTTATTTCATATATATATATATGAATGTGTAATAATTACCATTTTCAGTAATGTAAATAGGTGGATTATTATAATTTCTCTTGGTGTAGACTAAAAGATGGCGAATTCCTTGTGGATGAACGTTTAACCAAGGTATACCAGGCTGCAACAACATCAAAGATATTATAAGTTAATCTTTTATTAAATTATAAGGAATAATGATATTTACCGATTATCTCTTTGATAAAGATGAATTTAACTCGTAATGTTAATAAGTTAAGGTGCCCTTAAGAATAATTATTTAATTCGGATGTACGTACCGTTGGACCAATGGAGACTCCATCCACCGAAGCTGCAGCAACAACATATATATATATATATATATAATTAATATTAATTAGAAACTAATTGCATGTTCTAACTAAGAAGTTAATTCAATTCCAAAGTATAATTATATATATATATATATATGTTGTACTCACTTAGAAGATTAACTTGAGAATCTGTTATGAAGCTAGGCGGTAAAGAATTATTAGCAGGTGCATTGGCTGCATATCTGGCAGTGTAGTAATTTAGTCCCAGAAAATCATACGATCCATTTAACAGAGCCGACTGATTCGCCGTAAAGGTTGGTAATCGACTTCCGGCTAGCGATCGCATGCTTTCTGGATAATCACCAGTTGCCACCGGATGTAGAAACCTATATATATATATAATTAAAA
The DNA here is from genome assembly GCA_037349345.1 of Oemleria cerasiformis. Classification (NCBI taxonomy): domain Eukaryota; kingdom Viridiplantae; phylum Streptophyta; class Magnoliopsida; order Rosales; family Rosaceae; genus Oemleria; species Oemleria cerasiformis. The sequence continues at coordinate 1,249,164 of JAZGTL010000006.1, forward strand.
ACTTATATATACAGATTTCAAAATGCATTATTTCATAAATATTATATTTAATAATTGAATAAATATAATGAATACCTACGTACCATCCATACATAAAATCCAAAGCTCGTGATGCAGCCTTTACGTCTGCATCTGTCTTTGACGCTGGCTCGAACCAAAATGAGACTAGTACTATCCCTATTTGGCCTCCTTGGATTGCCTGCACAAATCATAATATACCAAGTAGCATTCAACTTTTTGTTTTTTTGGATCATGTAAATAGTATATATCATCACAAATTAAAAAGAAAGAAGATATATACAAAATGAATTGAACGTACCTGATATTTAGTCCTGTACAAATGTACTGCAGCTGCATGAGAAATGAGGAGGTGATGTCCCACCAAATATGGTTCAGTACTGGAGTCTCCGCCGGTGCAGTTATATGGTTGCCAATGAGAGCATCGACCCGGTGCAAAGGATCCTTCAACATAACCATTATAAGTGAAGACGTATGGCTCATTCAACGTCACCCAGTGCTTTACTCGATCACCAAATTCCTTGAAACATAGTTCTGCATAATCTCGGAAATGTTTGCTGTATATACAAATTGAAAACATATAGATATGTTATATATATATAGTAAAATGTATGTAATGAAACGATCAAATATATATCCCTATCACTTACGCAATTTGAGGACTCAAAAACCCACCGAATTGGTCTTGTAAAGCTTGGGGAACGTCCCAGTGGAAGAGTGTCACAGACATATTTATATCTATATATACAGCAAGACAAGTGAAAACCTTATTAAGAGCTTTATAATGAGTGAATCATATATGCTCTATTAAAGGTACAATATTCGTTGATATAAGAATAAGCTGGTAATTAATAATTAAAGTGTGATGATTAATTAATGTCACCATTTCTAATTAGCTCATTGATGAGATTGTTGTAGTAGTCGATTCCTTCTTGGTTCACGCCTCCGCTTAGCGTTCCATCTTGAAATTAATTAAAAAATAAAGGAAGCTAATAATTATATATTATTTAAAGAAAAAGAATTGTTACCAATATCTATCTAACCAAAATATGATCAGGATTAACTGGGAAGATCAACTTACATGGCAACACTCTGGACCATGAGATAGAGAACCTATAGGAATCCAATCCTATACTCTTCATGATCCCCACATCTTCCTATGCATGTATATATAAAATAACACAAAAGACATAATTATACTAAGACAGAAGATAACATTTAATAATCTAGGGATCTCATCTTCAAATTATGCTATGTTTAATTTGTTAGGGCTCCTCCAAATGAATTTAGTATGTTAATTTCAATCCCAGAATATATAATAAAATTATTATCTGAATTTTGAACCTGATAGCGATGGTATTGATCCAAAGCAACATCTCCATTGCTTCCATCGGCAATCCTTTCTGCAATTACCCATGGATCGAGACTTTAATTAATTATTTAAATCCCATTTTCAGTCATGCCACAATATATTGATGATCGATAAACATAATTATTATAAGAACAACAAAAGCCGGGGTATCAGAGCTGAACAATATTCTAGCGAGTAAACAAGTTATTTATTAATACTCTATAGTGGAGAAAATTAAGTAATTTATTCGTGTATCAATACCCTATTATTGGACTTAGAAAAGAAGGAGGTCACACACCTGGATGCGTGTGGGTGTAGATATCCCATATGCTTAGTCCTCTACCACCTTCTCTTGCAGCTCCTTCAAACTGAAATGTACACACACAAACAAATATTGCTATAAGAGTATATACGCATATATATATATATACATATATATGTAATGCTTGGCTGTGTAATGATGAATTAATTAGCTAATTAAAGCACGAATTAAAGGGAAATGAATTAGCCGGAGAATTAGGAAGACGACGACGATGATCGAGTGAGACTGAGCCCTGACCTGGTAAGCTGCTGAAGCTGAGCCAAATATGAATCCTGCCGGAAAAGTGCTCCGGCTGAGATTACGGCAATGCTCGGGTGGATCGACAATGTCTTCAGCTTTGCTATCTGTGAATGCAAAGCAAAAAAGTAGCAGTGTAGCTAAGAGCAAAGATGACCTAATTATCTTCATTGCTATAAGCTGGTGGAGTAGCTGGGGTTTTTTGGTGATCTACTTGACATGCTGCATGGGCTTTATATAGAGGAGCTACGTAGAAAATAATAAACAATTCTTCGCAAATTTTTGTATATATCTTGCCCTATACATATGTGTGAGAATGTGAAAATACAAAAGTTCCACATTGAAAAATTGCACAACCTTTCAAGGACTTATAAGGAGTTGGGCCTCTCCCCCATGACCAATTGATTTTGGGATGGAACCTCAACTGCCTTCATGGTATCATAGCAGGTTATCTCACGTGTAAGGCTTAACCGCCACACAGTCCACGTGAGGGGGCATGTGAGAATGTGAAGATACAAAAGTCCCACATTGGAAAGTTGCACAACTTATAAGGAGTTGTGCCTCTCCCCCATGGCCAATTAGTTTTGGGATGGAACCTCAACTTCCTCCAATATGCACACGCATGTGAATATAACAATCAATTATTGTTACCAAAAAGAAAAAAACATTCAATTAAGCCTCTATTCTTCGTCTAATACTTTTGACATGGTATCAGAGTATCATCATTATATCACAAAATGGTAAGGAATTTATATACTACATTTATAAACAACATGCTAATATAGGCGAACTCTACTTGTATTAGTGAAATTTAACTTTATATATGTGATATTACGTATTCATTATATTCAATCAATACAATTAATGTATGTACAAATACATTTGAGAAGTGATGAGACTCATCATGTCTTCCTGATTAGGTATATTTACTCATATTATCGAGGTTTTTGTATTATTATATATATATATATATTTAATATTTCTTTTTTTTCTTTTTTTCTCATGATAAAATATAATCTCTATATATACACGTTAGAATGAGAAGCTTATTTCATTTTTTTTAAAAGATTTGAAAATGACTTAACAATTGAAATGATCACATATATCGCATAACTATAATAGTGTATTGTTTGATTAATTTCTCAATTATATCCATTCGTGAAAAGCAGAAAGCACCGATCGAAATAATATTCTCGAACTCCTTTACAAAAAAAAATGGAAAAAAAAGTTGCTATCCAAATGGGTCCGATCTGATCATGGGTTCGCAAATAAATTAAAGTAGCATCTAAAAATTAATGATTGTTATTATTAATTTGCGAGCATCTGAAAACGGCTTATTATTATTAATTCTTTGATCCCTTTTTTTTTTCTTTTCTTTTTTTGCCATCCTACAATTTTTATATCGAACCAGATCGAGCTCTATTTTTTAAGTGCACGGTAATAATAAATTGTATATAATTTGAAATGCTAGCTAGTCATGTACATATTAAAAAAAAATTAGTTGTTGTGTGTATAGATAATATATATTAATATCTAGGAGACAAATTGAGCATATGGGTTCGTGGAAACTACTGATTAAAAAAAAAGAAAAAAAAAAGGTGCTATTACATTAGACACTTGCATATCGATCCCATCAGTGCATATGATATTTGCTTATCACATGGGAGAGGAGTATGTATTATGTATACCAATAAAATTACAGTATATATATATATATCCAATTTTAAATTGTACGTACAATTTTAAGATGTTGAAAATCTAATGAATCGGTACATGATGCATTTCCACTACAGAAAATTCAGAAACTAAAGTTGTGGTAATTCAAAATCTTAAAGCAAGCAAAGCACAATGAAGTAGTAAGTCCTGAGTTATGAAGGAAGTTGATGTTCCATTTCAAAATTAATTAACAATAGTTGTGCAACTTCTTATAAACCTTTGCAAGGTTGTGCAACTTTTCAACGTGTGACTTTTGTATCTTCACGTTCTCACAAGTTCAACAAACATTCTGAATAACTTTGTATTGATTCTTGATTTGGGAGTGAAATTTGGTATATATACAATTTGGTTTCTAAACAATATTCTGAATGAATATATTTTGTTTTTATTGATCAATTAATACTTAGGGAATTCAAATTTGGCATACAAACTTGATATCCTTAATATTATTTGCACACAAAACGTTCATAATATTATTGAAAAAAGACAGAAATGGAAAGAGGGAAATGAGCTCCTTAATTATTAACGGTCAGCAGTAATTATGTTCGGGTTTCTTCAATCATTCCTTCTGGAGGAAACTTGTGAACCATTTTGTCGAGAGTTTTGAGTATCTTCTAAGTCCATCCCTGTAATTCATACAGTATATATATATATATATATATATATATATATATATATATATATATATATATCTTGAAAGTCGCATCCCTGTTTCCATAGTTTATATATATATATATAAACTATGGAAAGTCGGACCAAAGAATCTTCTTCTTTTCTTTTGACTGTTTACTGGATGATGGGTGATCAGTAGCAGCTTGATTTCCCAGGGGGGAGGAATAGGTTGACTTGTGACTGCTTGGAGAGGATGACTGTGAAGGGCATTTATCATCTTTAGAATCATCGCCTTCAACACCTAGCTGCGAAGCACGAATCATAAGCATTTGGGCTAATTCTTTTAACTCTGCAGGGGACTTGTCATCTAGAGATAGAGTGGAGGAGGAAGAGATGGATGCAGGGACGGATGACCAAACCTTAAAGCTATATATATATATATATATATACCAAATCGAGTAGAGTATCCAGAGAGAGTTCCATTCAAAATCGTCTAGCAATGACCATGCAAAGTATCCCCAAATTTTATTTTAGAAGAAAATATCACCGAAATTAAATGTCAAAATATATATAGTGTAACTAAATAACCAAAAATTAAGAAGAGGTGAAGATGATTAATCATATATATATAGGCTTAATTAATTTGTTAATTAACACTTATGTGATTGCTACTTGAATATGTTAGGTGGTGATAGTAGAAGTAACTCTATTAATTGGTATCATTAAAGGGTATGCTCAAGTGTTAATGTGGGATCATCCATGATCAGACACGAACTTAGGATATGAAAATAAGGTGGGCTAACTTTTAGTATTAAGTATTATCAAAATTCGAAGTTAGGAGATCCTCAAAATGCAAATTTATATATACAAACTCTATAAAAAAAAAATCACAAATAAACATGCATTGATACAATATAAAACTATTTAAATTTTATCATACGAGTTTTTTTTTTCTTTTCCAAGTACGAGTCTTCAAGATATTAAATTCGTTAATTATCAAATTTATGTAGATATTATCAACAAGTTTCCTTTTATTTGGACCATCTATAAAAAAAAAGTCATACTTCATCTTATTTTATTGTAAAACAATTAAGTATAGTATGTTATATAGGCTAACAATACATCAATTTTTCTTTTAAATCATCAAATTTCGGGTGGGTTGAAACCCACCCTAGCTTTAAGGTTGGGTCATCCGTCCCTGCATCCATCTCTGCCACACCTGCAACAATGTAGAATGTGTTGTCATCTCCGGCCCTTATTATATGCATGGATGTGTGAATATTAGACAATTAAAACACGCATATTAAAGGGTAAATAATTAGCCCGAAAAAGTTGATCGACCTACGACCTGTTAAGAGAGTTGAAGGAGTAAAGAAGAAGAAGTGTATTGAATGAATTCATTTTATTACTTAACTATATTTATAAGACTAGCTTGTATAAAAAGTTGTATAAAAAGTACAGTAGAAGTGATTACTCTGTAATTATGATTGAGATTTGGCATATGAGTGGACGATCATCATCATCATCACAGGTCCGAGAAAGTCAAGACTCCGAAGGAGAGAGTCAAGAACTCCAGGCCGCCACCGCCGTCAATTCTCGCGACGTCGACTTCGATGGAGGCGCAGGAATTCGGCGTGATCCGAAGACAGGAATTTGAGGAGCGCTGAAGACGAAGCCGCCACTGCCGTCAAATCTCGCGACGTCGACTTTGATGGAGGCGCACGAATTCGGGGAGATCCCAAGACTCGGATTTGGGGAGATCCGAAGATGAAATCGGGTCGCATGCGTTGACCCGTTTCGACGACCCTGCTGGCTTCGAATTTGGATCCGCGTTCGTGAATCCGTCGCCATCGATGGACATCGTCGTCATCACGGTGGGGAGAGTGCGCTGTGTATGGTGCTCTGTATATGCTGATGAATTTGAGGAGCGCCGAAGACGAAGCCGACGCCGTAACTGAGTCAAACAGAAGGAACCCGGTTGGGTTTATTGGAGATTTCGCGCTGTCTGCGTGAATAGGGTTGGGTTTGTGTTTGGGTTTGGGTTGGGGAAAAAGAAGGGGATTATGAAGAAGATGACTCAGAAAATAAGAAGCTTTCTTGGAGCCATGGCTGAGAAAGAAAGAACAGAAAGAGGGAAGGTTAAGAAGTGTTTGAGGGCTTTTTCCCTTTAATCAAACACCTGAGAAAGAAAGATCAGAAAGAGGAAAGGTTAAGACGTGTTTGAGAGTTTTTTCCCTTTAATCAAACACCTGGTGTGCATCATTGTGCCCAGATTTCTTTAAAGATTTGAAGAAGAAGAACAACAGATTTTCTGAGAAAAAGAGAAGATGTTCAAGAAGCGGAATCAGAATCATTCATGAATGGTGTTAACCATGGATCATGAATATGGCTGTGATACCATGTAAAGAGAGTTGAAGAAATAAAGAAGAAGAAGTGCAGAGAGTGGTCCAGAGAATTTGAGAGAAAAGGGGAAGAAGAACAACTGATTTTATTTAATGAATTCATTTCATTACTTAGTACATTGCAAGATCAGTTTATACAAGTTTATACAGAGAGTACAATAAAGATGATTAGTCCATAATTATTATAACAGAAAATTAACAAACTAACTCTAACTTGTAAGCGGATGCAGCTGTGCCAAATATAAAACCCTGCCGGAAAACTGCTCCGGTTGAGAGAGCGACAATGAACCGGGGGATGTACGATATCTTCAGCTTTGCTATGCAAAACTGAAAAGTAGCACTATAGCTAACACCAAAGATGACCTAATAATTAACTTCAATATTGCTAGTTCGCTATATATATTGCCAAAAGCTGATGATGGCTACATATTATGAAAATTTAATTATTTAAATTTTCTAGGTTTATTATTTCTAGCTACATATTATGAAAATTTAACTAGACATGTTGACATGTTCCGATTCATTCTTTCTAGATTTATTATTTAAAATGCTACCTGAATTAGACTTTAAGTCTTAATTTACTTCCTAAACTCAAAATCGTAATAATGTACTGCAAGACAGGACAATATGAAGTACCAATAATATAGTAACATGGAAAATTGATACTTGATATAGGTCCATGCACGTGCTTTTTTATGTTAAATTTATAATTTATCTTTTATCTTTTATCATAGTACCAATGATAATAGTACCTATATAATATCATGCAATGTCATTTTTTTTTTTATCTTTAATTAAGAGATTAAAATCTCTAGAAATCAAATTATAAAAATCTCGCAATATTAAACTTTTCAAATTAATAAAAAACAATGAATAAAACATAAAACATTTAAGAATATAAATATAATAATATCAGGGAAAAAAATACCCATATTTTTATAATTAAAAAAATTCATATTCTTATAATTAAAAAAATTCATATTCATCAAAAGAAAATTAAACAATATTTATATAGTATATATAAAAATATCCATATTTTTGAAGTAGCATCTGAAAATGATTGCTATTTGCGAGCATCTGAAAACAGTTTATTGATATATTGATTCTTTGAAATCCTTTTTTTTTTCTCTTTCTTTTTGTTACTTCCTACAAATTTTATATTGAACCATAGTTTTTTACTTTTTTTGTAAGTGTACGTATACAAATAGGGCGATGTTATTTGAACACACTCAATTGACTATATTATTTGACATACTTGATGCATGTGACATTCTGTTTACCATAAAAAAATAAATACAAGGTGATTTAGTTTATTAAAATAACATCTTTCATTGATTAATTACCATATCATTGTTAGCAATATTAAGTCATTGTATTAGTGTTAGTATATAAAGTGAATGTGAGAGTCATTCAATGTAATGTGAGATATTTTACATAATGAAGATTACCAAATTTACTCTCATAACTTTCTCTCTTTTCCTTCTCTTGTTTGATCCTTGAATCTTATTCCTTATCACTAACATTCATACCTAAACTCCATTGATACACTAACCTAACTTCAATTGAATAAACTTCAATCGAATATCTCAGACTCAGCCTCTTCATCTGCTTCAAATTTCTCAGTTCGAATCTTGAATTTCAGAGTTCTCAGCTTATGTCTTGATTTGGTTCTCAGCTCA